>OX422210.1:515503459-517903459 GCA_949130495.1 Sambucus nigra | reverse complement strand
GACTCATAACCTACGAGACCTAAGACAATGCTCTGATACCATCTGTCACACCCCGCGAAATCCGATAGACGGGGTGGCCAGCCACCGCCGCCGAACTATACCAGGCGTGAACTAAATAAATACCATTCTTAGCATGAGACATATATGATACATAAATAAATCAATCCACAAGATAATTATTTGAATCAATCCCCACTGAATATAACCAATGAACGATAAAGATCCATCGCATGCTAAAACTCCAATTAAATTCAATCTCTAATAAGGATTTAAATAAAACCTGAATAATAAACTAACTAAATAATCCAACTGAAATCCTCTAAACAACTTTGGAACCGAATGACCCAATAAAACTAAAATGAAGTCTCATAATTAAACACGACTGAAAAGGAAAGTCTAACTAAACAATGCAATAAAATGAATAACTATAGTTCCACCTCCAAATGATAACTTCGCTAATCTTATGCGGCTTCTCCAAAACTTGTCCTGAAATAGTTAGTCAACGCACGCGGTTTGAGCCCCGAGCATGAATACACACTACTCCCCTCAAATAGGATCCTTGAATCCAGACAGTAGCATTATACGAAATAAATATCACAATAGAATATTTTAATTAAATGAGATAATTAAACCCAATAAAATAAACCATTAACTACCCAAAGAAATCCCCATTTAAAAAGGCACACCAATATGATTTTAAATTCCCAAGTCCCACGATGTTAATTTAACTAAATTAACCAACTTTTATTTTTGTTCTCACTTTTTATTATGACGGTCCTCCCATCCCGGGTGGTAATCTACCAAAGTGTCACACTTCCCCTTATTAATAGCCAGCCGAATCCGTTTAAACTGTCAATTTCTCGCAATATGACAAGGTTTGAACACACGACACCATATAAATTGCCCAAGATGGATCGTTTAAACTTTCGGTCCCTGACACATTATGTCACCATAAATTTTAATACCCGATTTTATCTTAGACATTAATTCTCAATTTCTCAACTTCACAAATTATAAATTATCCCACCCAATAATCAATGTGAGATCCTCAAAATACCCCTTAGTTCCATACCTAAGGGTCCCCAAGTTATCCATACGTCATACCCTATGTATAGGATGAATTTCTAACGTAAACCTCGACCTAGTATCATGCCTAGGCTAGCGTAATGACGATAAAGTACCAAAAATCAGCCCACCCCCGATATGATAAAAACGTGATAATCTACCCTCACTGGTCACATACCTAGATGGCGTAAATCATAAAAAGGCCTACCCACTAGTCCCATACGTAGAAGGCATCCTAAAAATACAGGGAGAGCAATAATACCCAACAACCCGTCGTCATAATGGTATTTTAATAAAACCAACAAGTCACATAAATAAGCACAATTAATCAATATACTAAACTACGCATGATAGCCCAATTCAATTAAATCTTAATTTAATTATCACATCGATAAAAATACCCAATTAATCTCATTTAATTATTTTAAATTAAATACACCGAGATTACATCATTAACACATCATATTTCAAATTTCATTATCTTAACACAAATCACATGAGTTATACGCCCCCAAATCAATTAATTCAAGACTATGGTTTTTCTACATGCAACCTGCACCAACAAAACCCAAAATCCACTCATGAATCCTACGTACCTAAGGGTTATGAAATTAACCATATTAAAGGATTTCATAAAAATACCCCCAATTTATATGTGTTCACTTTCTCTAATTAGATTGATAATTGGTTTAAGAAAGCATGAGATTAAAGTTTAGGCAACACTTAAAATGCATAATACTAAAGGAAAGGAATAGAGTATTCATGCATGTGATTAGTTGGACAAAAATCTGAGTAGAAGGTTAAACTCCTCTTGAGAAAACACCAATTAAGCCTTCTAATCTAAGGTTGAAATCTGAATAAGTTTGGGGCTATGGTTTGTAGATGAAAGGGAGTAATTTTTGAGAGGCCTTCTGGTTGAAAAGTTTAAGAAAAAGTTATTTGAAAAGTCCATCCATAAATTAGTTGTGATATATAAAGGACTAAGAGCTTGATTAAGAAAAGAGTTTTAATTAGATACAAACACTCAAAAAATCATTACGGATGATCGAACTATCGTAATGGCTTGAAATTTTAGTATGTTGTAGCGAACGGTGAGACATGACTGCTGTGAAAATTTCAGCTCGATCGGATGGTCGAAATTCTAAAAATATTATTTTTATCCTCCTTAACTCGGATCCTCCCCTAATTTTTATACAAAAAGTTAAAATTTCCAAATTTTAATCCCGATTTAAATTTCACTTAAAACCTTATTTTTATATATAAAAACCAATATATATAATTATTAAAAATAATTAAATCCAAAATTTTATTTTACTCTAAATTAATTAAAGTCAATTAATTAAAACACGGGGTGTTACATACTTCCCCACTAACAAATAATTTCGTCCTCGAAATGAGCGACGAAGCATACTCATCAAATGTGTAAATTCGTGCAACGTAAATTAAGGCTCACATATGCCTACCCGTAAAGTATCATAATTAGGTGCCCATACACCTAATCCACCCGAACGTAATCCTTAACAAAAATACAATATATAGAGCCTACATATATAAGTATCTGAGAAGATATTATGTATCGCGATGCTCTACTAGACACGCATTATATCCTGCTCTGCCTAAAGCTGAGGAGGCACATAGCACCTCCGATAATTGAGATTGGTTGGTGCGGTGACCACCCCTGCGCACCTGACACTGCTGGTGATGTTGGCGCTCCCTGAATGCTAACAGCTGTGAGAACTGGAGGCCTCAGCCCTTGCTGCCCTTGTGTAACTTGGCCTTGTTGGGCCTGTTCTGCTTGGCCTTATTGTTCCTCTTTCTTGAAACACTTAGCCACCTTATGTCCCACTTTCCCATAGAAAAATCATTCACTCTTAAAAGGTTCATAACGTCTAGTATTCGCTCGCTCCTCTGCCTCTTCCATGCTTGATCATTGCGACCCTTATTTTCACCACCTTCTCCATTCGATTCTTGTCTCTTTCCCAACTTCTTTTGATAGTTATCCTTCTCTTTCCATAACAACATTGCGACATCCACCACCTGAGCATAAGTAGTGTACATCGGATTCCCCAACACCATGTGCCTAATCGACCAAGACAATCCCTTAATGAAAAACTCCATTTTTTTCATCTCAGTGCTAACCTCCTGGGGTACAAACATAGATAAATTTGTGAACTCCTATTCATATTCGACAATCGACTTTGAACCTTGCTCCAAGTCCATAAATTCTCTATTCTTGGTGTTCCTAATTGCATAAGAAAAGTACTTATTATTGAACTTGATCAAAAACTATGCATAGCCTAACAGATCTCTCTCCTCTGATGTGGTGGCACTCTCCCACCATTGCAATGTATCCTCTCTCAGCTTAAATGTTGCTAACATCTGCTTCTGGACATCCGTGCACTCCACCATCCTCAAATGCCTCTCCATATTTCTCCTCCACTGGTGAGCAACCGTTGGGTCAGATCCCCCTCCAAAGATGGGAAGATTACCCTTAAAGAAACTAGTTCTCACCCTATCCTAAGATGAGATGGATGTACCCCGATGTTGTGCCTCTAAAGTCACCCATCTATGTCTCCCCATCACTAAATCAGTCGTCATGGCCTCGCGAATGATAGCCTCTAACTCCTCGGTCTCTAAAATATTCTGACACTGCCTCTCCTGAGTTGCGGGACCAGAAACAGACTCCTCTCTCCTACTCCCATCTCTCCTTGTGTTCACCATCTGAAAAGATAGGAACAAAAAAACATCAGACTCGGAATGTCTAAGAGTAAAAATCATCAAAATGAATCAAAGATAACCAACGCGGAAGCTAAAATGGACTCATAACCTACGAGACGTAAGACCATGCTCTGATACCATCTGTCACACCCCGCGAAATCCGACAGACGGGGTAGCCAGCCACCGTCGCCGCACTATACCAGGCGTGAACTAAATAAATACCATTCTTATCATGAGATAGATATGAGACATAAATAAATCAATCCATAAAATAATTATTTGAATAAATCCCCACTGAATATAACAAATGAACGATAAAGATCCATCACATGTTAAACTCCAATTAAATTCAATCTCCAATAAGGATTCAAATAAAATCTGAAAAATAAACTGGCTGACTAATTCAACTGAAATCCTCTAAACAACTTTGGAACCAAATGGCCCAATAGAACTAAAATGAAGTCTCATAATTAAACACTACTGAAAAGGAAAGTCTAACTAAACAATGCAATAAAATGAATAACTCCAACTGCACCTCCAAATGATAACTTCGCTAATCTTATGCGGCTTCTCCAAAACTTGTCCTGAAATAGTTAGTCAACGCACGCGGTTTGAGCCCCGAGCATGAATACACACTACTCCCCTCAAATAGGATCCTTGAATCCAGACAGTAGCATTATATGCAATCAATATCACAATAGAATATTTTAATTAAACGAGATAATTAAACGCAATAAAACAAACCACTAACTACCCAAAGAAATCCCCATTTAAAAAGGCACACCAATATGATTTTAAATTCCCAAGTCACACGATGTTAATTTAACTAAATTAACTAACTTTTATTTTTGTTCTCACTTTTTATTATGACGATCCTCCCGTCCTGGGTGGTAATCCACCAAAGTGTCACACTTTTTCTTGTCAATAGCGAGCCGAATTCGTTTAAACTATCAATTTCCCACAATATGACAAGGTTCCAACACACGACACGACATAAATTGCCCAAGCTGGCCCATTTAAACTGTCGGTCCCTGACACATTATATCGCCATAAATTTTAATACTCGATTTTATCTTAGGCATTAATTCTCAATTTCTCAACTTCACAAATTATAAATTACCCCACCTTATAATCGATGTGAGATCCTCAAAATACACCTTAGTCCCATACCTAAGGGTCCCCAAGTTATCAATACGTCATACCCTATGTATAGGATGAATTTCTAGCATAAACCTCGACCTAGTCTCATGCCTAGGCTAGCATAACGACAATAAAGTACCAAAAATAGCCCACCCCCAATATGATAAAAACGCGATAATCTACCCTCACTAGTCACATACCTAGAAGGCGTAAATTATAAAAAGCCTACCCACTAATCACATACCTAGAAGGCATCTTAAAAATATAAGGAGAGCAATAATACCCAATAACCCGTCGTCATAATGGTATTTTAATAAAACCAACAAGTCACATAAATAATCACAAGTAATCAATGTACCAAACTACTCATGATAGCCCAATTCAATTAAATCTTATTTTAATTATCACATCGATAAAAACACCCAATTAATCTCATTTAATTATTTTAAAATAAATACACCGAGATTACATCATTAACACATCATATTTTCAATTTCATTATCTTAACACAAATCACGTGAGTTATACGCACCCAAATCAATTGATTCAAGACTAGGGTTTTTCTGCATGCAGCCTACACCAACAAAACCAAAAATCCACTCATGAAACCTACGTACCCAAGGGTTATGAATATTAATCATATTAAAGGATTTCATAAAAATAGGCCCAAGTTATATATGTCCACTTTCTCTAATTAGATTGCTAATTGGTTTTAAGAAAACATGAGATTAAAGTTTAGACAACACTTAAAACGCATAATACTAAAAGAAAGGAATAGAGATGTTTGTGATTAGTTGAACAAAAATCTGAGTAGAAGGTTGAACTCCTCTTGAGAAAACAACAATTAAGCCTTCTAATCTAAGGTTGAAATCTTGAATAAGTTTGGGGTTATGGTTTATAGATGAAAGAGAGTAATATTGGAGAGGTCTTCTAGTTGAAAAGTTTGAGAAAAAGTGATTTGAAAAGTCTATCCACAAATTAGTTGTGATATATAAAGGATTAAGAGTTTGATTTAGAAAAGAGTTCTAATCATATACAAAGACTCGAAAAATCATTACGGACGATTGGACCGTCGAAATGGCTTAAAATTTTAGTATATTGTAGGGAACGACAAAACAGGACTACTGTGAAAAAGTTAGCTCGATCGGATGGTCGGATTTCTAAAAATATTATTTTTATCCTCCTTAACTCAGATCCTCCCCCGATTTTTATACAAAAAGTTATAATTCCCAAATTTTAATTCCGATTCAAATTCCACTTAAAATCTTATTTTTATATATAAAAACAAACATATTTAATTATTAAAAATAATTAAATCCAAAATTTTATTTTACTCCAAATTAATTAAATTCAGTTAATTAAAACACGGGGTGTTATATCATTCTCACATATTGCACGTACCTAGGTTCCATGTTCTGAGGTACCAAATCTAAAATCCCATCAATTGGGTTCATCAGGATAAGACTGTCCCCTTTCCTAAATGACCTCCCGCGATAGAAAGTAGTGTAGGTATGTTATACACATAGTAAATCTATCGTGTAGGTATTCATGGAACCTATTCCAATTAGTAGGTATACACAACCTAAATACATATTCTTATGCGGTATACTTCTCACTATTCAATTACGATTGTTCTCTCTATCGTACTTCATGTAAAGTGATTTATAATCCCAAGTATATTTTACAGTAGTTAATCCCACTTTTATACTACTAACTTATCATAAGGAGTCACGAAATAACTGTAGAACAAATTTGCCAGAAAACGAACCGATCCAGTCCTTAATGATTAGTTCAATTCGGCCTTTACAGAAATCTGCAGAAAAACGAACCGATCCGGATTTGTAGAAAAATGAACCGATTCGGTCCTGTAGAAAAACAAACCGATTTGGTCCTGTAGCAAAATAAACCGATACGGTCAACTTCTACCTCCTGAAACTAAGTTTTCCCACCATTAATGATGCTACAACCTCTACAGAATCATCCCAAACACCAATCCAACAATTATAATCGATGTTCTGATACATTTACATGATTTATAACAATCTAGGATCATTAAATCATGCATAACTCTTAGTAAATTTTAAAATCCCCAAATTAGTTCATTAAACCCTAGTTCTTCAAATTCACATTAAAGAGAATACCAAAATTTTCAGATTCGTTCATCATAATGAATTCTCAATTCGTGATTCCTAATCTACATACATGAAGAGTTCAACCTAATTATCTCCAGATTCTAATTAGTTACTTCAACTCTCCAATTTCATCAAATAAACACCATATTCATATTCAAATTGAACCTACACTAACATGGGTTCCATTATTGCTCTAAATTAAGCAAGTTTAAACACTTGCCTCAAAAGTGAAGGTATGATCCATTGGTGTAGCTGGTGTGCTTGTGTTCTACATTCTCTGATCTACATGGTGGTGGTCTCGGTGGTGCAAGATGGATGTTCTTGGCTTCAGATTCCTAGATTTGGTTCTCCCTCTTCCTCTGTAACTCCCCCTTGGATTTTGTGAATGATAACCCTAATCTCCCTTACGTAACTGACATAATACCTCTCCTAATTTCGTAGGTATTTAATGGCCAAAAATTAAAATTACCAAAATGCCCTCCCGGGATGTCGGTTAGGCCAAAAATTGCCCTAGGACCCAAACTAAATCCCCAGGTAGATTTTTCTGACTATCTCAACCCTTCTGGACTCAATGGCACACTCGAAATGATCATTAAAATTACTCATAAATAATTTAATTTTATTATATTAATTTAGTCCCGACACGACTGACACACGCATCCCGACTTAATTACTGTAACTGATGTATTTCTCACTCACAATAATTTATATCACTTCACAATCATTTCCATAATTACATATTATTTTATTCGCTTAGTAATATTCAATAAAGCTCTCGCTAATAAATACTAACTCTTATCTCGCTAGTTAATATTTATTTTAATCCGGAATAATTATCAATTAATTTTTCTTATTTAATTTAATTAATCCAATATTTAAAAATCATTAAAAAAAATCGGGGTATTACACGTACAACTCTACCATACTAAGAGGGAAGACTTTTTACCCACTAAAGTCGATGAGGGGTTGTGATAAGGTTTGAATTACCTTATATTTAGTTTTAAAATTTTGAAACAATCATAGGAAATTACATCAGTTGAGCTTCCTCCATCAACGAGGATCTGAGAAACATTATATTGGTGAACCATGAGGTTCATGACTAATGAGCCATCATGTGAGTAAATGATGTTCTTGAATTCTATCCTAAAAAAGACAATAATCGGTCGATCGATGTTCACCTTCCTAGGATGAATTTCTTTTTCCTTTTAAATACAAGTCTCCCTTTTGACCTTTAAGCTTCTCATGTAATTTTTTTCTTCGTCGTCGATGTCATCATTTAATCCCTTATATTTTGGCTTTTTACCTTCTTTCTTATTTGTTTTGTCTCATGCAAGAGAATCTTGCCTCTTCATTTTTCTTAAGGATGGCCGTTATGATGCACAAATCTTTTCATCCAACCCTTCTTGATAAGCTTTTCAATTTCATCCTTGATAGAATAATGATCACCGGTACCATGATCATGGTCTTTATGAAATTCACAATGCTTATTTTTGTTTCTTTTGTTAGGTGGGGACTTCAGCTTTCCTGTCCATTTAATCTTTTCCTCATCCTTAATTTCATTTAGGATTTAATGGACTTGCATATTATGGGGTGCATGACTAGTGAACTTTTCTCGAGACTCCTTACCTCATTTGTCTTTGTCCGTGCTCTGATAAGACTTACCCGATCCATCTTCTTTGAGCTCTCCCTTTTTAGTTGCAATTACTTCTTCGGCTGTTATGACATTCCTGACTTCTGCCAGAACTTCATTCATTATGGTATGAGGGTCTTTTTAAAGTGCCCAATAAAGTTTTCCAGGTAAGATCCCATTAATAAGAGTTGTCATTGCAATCTTTTTGTTATAGTCAACAACTCTGAACTTTTCTTTGTTGAATCTAAAGATAAAGTCTTTGAGTGTTTCTTCATTCTTTTGTTGGACATTTAGGAGGCGGGTCACCCTCCTATCTAGTTTCAGTTTAAAGTAGAAGTTGTATATGAACTTACTATTAAGTTCTTTAAAGTTTCTGAAATGGCCTTTAAACAGGCTTGTGTACCACATATGTGCTGCCCCGGTGACACTACACCAAAATAGTCAATTAGTAACACTACTGTAGTGTTACTAAAATAATTACTAACACTAAAAAAACGTTAGAAAAAAGGCGTGGGGAAGCAAATCACTAACACTTTTTTAACGTTACTAAATTCTATGTTACTAACACTTTTTACCATTACTAAAGTGTTACTAAATTATGTGTTACTAACACTTTCTACCATTACTAAAGTGTTACTAATTTCATAACACAATTATAAGGCTTATTTAAATGTACTTCTAGAAGGATTTAATAATCTCTCTAGCTGCCAACCCCTAATTAGGGTTGCATGGAAAATTCTCAACCATCATCGTCTCAACCCATTAATCCAAAACCTCCTGATCCTTCTAACCCTTGGCAAAAATCCTTCGCAAGCCTCCTGAAAGAAGCTTACTTGCATCATGCATCAAATCCCATACCACTTTCAAAACACAAAGGAGAACATGCCATCATGTTCACTAATGAAGAAGTAGATTAACTTTCTCATCCTTACAAATATGCGATAGTTGGAAAATTTTCACATGGGAAACCTACGATGGAATTCATTAGAAAAAATTTGAAACCTTTGGTCTTAAGGTTGCATATCAGATAGGATTGTTGGATTATAAACATATCCTCATTCATGTTAATTGTCAAGAAGATTTTATGCAATTGTGGATGAAGGATCAATGGTACATTGGTAAAAGTCCTATGAGAACATTTAAATGGACTCCTTAATTCCGAACTGATCAAGAGAGCTCCATAGTTCATGTGTGGATAAACTTTCCAGGCTTACCTATTCATTTCTTTGTAAAAGATGCTCTATTTTCAATTGCACAGGCTATAAGTCATCCTCTAAAGCTTGATAATTCAACTATTAATGTCAATAGGCCTAGTGTGGCATGTGTATGTGTAGAAATTGACCTGTTAAAGTCTATGGCATAAAAAATTTGGATAGGGTGTGGTGATGAAGGGTTTTGGCAAAGTATTGAATTTAAAAATCTAACAGGATACTGCTCCTCCTGCAAAAAATTAGGACATCATGAAGATAAATGCTTACAATATAAAATCGGCCCTTACAAAAAAGAAACAAACAAAGGCAAAGCAATAATGGTGCAAGAAAAGATCCCCAGCAAGAATCAAATCGCAAGTAAAGAACCCATGCAAGTATATAGAATTAAGCAGAAGGAACAAAATCATGATCAGTATAAGATAGGAGGCAATGGTGAGGCTTCAACCAGCACTACGAGGCAAACAATCCAGTCCAAAGTAGTCACAAATTCTGATGGTGAAAATATTCAAAAAGAAAAAAAATTCAAGCTGGTATCCAGGAGGAAATTGAAGCTTATGAGGAAGGTGGATGGAACGCAGCTCCTGAAAAGGAACTAAATATTGAAGATCTTCTCAATAGTAAGCAGAAAGTGATCAAAGAAGTTGATAACGAATATAGCTCAGATTTTAAAGAAGTTAGCACTGGCAAGAAGAGTAGGCCTAATAAAAAAGTATATTTCTCATATAATGATAAAAAGGAGCAGATAGAAATATCAGTTTGGGATAATCTTGTTCATTTCTCAAATCTTCTTTCAGCTAAGATTGCAGATTACCAAAGGAAAACAAATAATCAAGAATTGGTTACCTCTAAATCTAAGGGCATTTAGCTTAGTCAAGAAATAAAACACTCAAAGAAAACCAAGAAGGGGAAGAAAAAAGTTTTGCTACCAAAGTGAGAATTACCAGATCAATAGTGAAATTCAATAAATAAGTCTCTCCTATCAGTTCTAAATGATTAATGGTATTATTTGGAATGCTAGAGGAGTTGGGAATAAAGAAACAAAAAGGAGATTGAAGAAATTATGCAGATATCACAGTGTTTCTTTCTGGGCAATTCTTAAACCAATGATTGATAGCTCAAAGATTAAATACATTAGGAGAATTATTAATTTTGAAGGTTGCTCTTTTAATCATGTAAATAAGATATTGTGTTTTTGGAGGCATGGAATATCAAGTGAAGTTCTTTATGATGGAATTCAATATCTGCTGTCGGCTTCTGAAAGTAGATCATCCTCAATTAAAATCTAAGATTGGTATTAATGTGGTATATGCCAAATGCACAAGGCAGGAAAGATTAAGTCTTTGGGATGATATTGCTGATAGTTCAATTTGGTGCAACCAGATTCCTTTATTAGTTGTGGGGGATTTTAATATTGTCTACAATGGTGCTGAAAGATTTGGAGGAAGACTAATTAACTTGGGCGGTGCATCTGATTTCAATGCGTGTATAGCAAGTAGTTCTCTTCAACACATGGGTTTCTTAGGGTCTAAATTTACTTGGAGTAAAGAAGTCAATGGATCTGTGATGTTTGAAAGATTGGATAGAGGTTTAATTAATTCCAATTGGATTAATTGTTTCCCTAATTGAACTTTAAAACACCTAAATAGAAACTGCTATGATCATAGCGCCCTTTTAATTTCTATCCTTATTCCCAATGTTAAAGTTCCTAAACCATTTAGATTTAAGAATTTTTGGAGTGATCGTGAAGATTTCTTATTAACTGTCAAAAGATCCTGGGATGAATATTCAACAGGTAGTTCGATGGACATCTTTGCTTACAAATTGAAGACGCTGAAAGGCAGACTCAAAGAGTGGAGTAAAATCCAATTCAAAGATTTATTTAAATATATAAATCTCTAGAAGATCAGCTAGAAGAAGAAGAATTGATTCTGGAGCAGATGCCAAGTATGGAGCAAAGGGACAAATATTCAAAAGTTAGAGCTGAATTAAACTCAGCCTTAGCTAAATAAGAGAAATATTGGTTTCAGAAATATAGAGGAGAGTGGATAAATAATGGAGATAGAAATACTAAATTTTATCATTCTCAAGTTCAGTAACAAAGAAGGAGAATGTGGATTCACTCTATAAAAGATGAGCAAGGCAGAAGTCAAGAGACTCAAGAAGAGATTGCTAACACATTTACATCTTATTTTTCTTCTTTATTTTCTGCAGCTAATCTTGAAGACAAAGGATTGATGCTCAATATACCAAAGCTCATTTCTGAAGAAAATAATTTCTACTTATCAACCATTCCAAAAGAGGATGAAATTTTGAAGGCAATTAAGGAAATGAACCTCAACAGTGTTACTGGATCAGATGGTTACAATGGTACTTTTTATGTCAAATGTTAGGAGATTATAAAGGAGGACTTCAAAAAGGCAATTCAAACTTTATTTTGTGGAGCTGAGATTCCTAAATCTTGGAGTTCAACTCAAATCTGCCTTATTCCTAAAGTTAATAGATCATCCTTTTGCAAGGATTTCAGACCAATTAGTCTATATAACTTTAGTTATGAGGTAATTATCAAGATTATTAACTCAAGATTAGGTCATATTCATCCAAATTTGATATCATAGAATCAATCAGGATTTTGTGAAAGGGAGATCCATTCAAAATAATATCTTATTGGCTTATGAGATGTTTCATTTACTGGATAGAAAGTGCAAGGAAGTAATGTTATTATAAAGCTAGACATGGCCAAGGCGTGTGATAGAGCTTTTTGGATCTTCATTATTAAATCTTTAAGAGCTTTTGGATTCTCATAAACGTTTATAGATTTAATATGGAGATGCATCTCATCCACTTGGTTCTCTATTTTAATAAATGGTCAATATATGGGCTTCTTTCAACCTTCAAGAGGTATTAGGCAAGGGGATCCAATATCCCCAAGCTTATTTATAATTATGGCTGAAGTTTTCAGTAGAGGTTTGGAATCCAGAATGTCTAATGGTACAATTAGTCATTTTTCTCATCCAAGGAATTGCCCATTCATAAGTCATTTAGGTTATGCGAATGATCTAATTATTTTCACTAATGGGAGTAAGAGGAGTTTGAAGCAGTTGATGAGGTTCTTGAGTTATTGTGAGAAGGAATCAAGCCAGTTAATCAGTCAAGATAAAAGTTGTTTCAAAATTAGTTCCAAAGCATCAGCAGACACAAAGAGTAGAGTAGCAGATGTTACTGGTTTCAAAAGTGTTAATGGTTACCTCACCTACTTGGGTATCCCTCTTTTTACAGGTAAAAGTAAGTCTACATACTTTAATTCTATTGTCCACTCTATTGCTTCTAAAATTCAGAGCTGGAAATCCAAGTTCTTAACTTTGGGAGGTAGAATTACTCTTATACAGTCTATTCTCTCTTCGGTGTCGTTGTATATGTTGTTGGTTTTAAACCCTCCCAAACTGATTTTAAAATCCATTAATTAGTTGATCAGCTCTTTCTTTTGGGGGTGAATAAAGATTATGGTAAGAAATTTCATTGGTTAAACTGGGATTTTATATGCTTTTCGAAAGGAGAAGGTGGGCTAGGTATTAGAAATTTGAATACATTTATTACTGCTTCAAATATCAAACTAGCTTGGAATCTTAAAAAGGGATCAAGTCTATGGGCTCAATTTTTGAATGTTAAATACTCTAATATGTAAGTCTCCAATGGTTCTAAATGTTCAAACGAATTCAATTAGCTAGAACAGTAGTGGAGGAAAACTTAACAAGGATTGATAATGTGCTGATATGGAAGCCCTCTTTTGATGGTAATTTTTCTTTCCAATCTGCTTATGAGATTTCTAGAGCTTCTAAGTTAACTTCATTGGCTTTTAATTCTATTTGGCACCCAAAAATTCCTCCAAATATATCAGCTTTTGTTTGGAAAGTGTTTTCCAAGTGTGTTCCAATAAAAGAAAAGGTGCAATCAGTGGGGATAAGGCTAGATTCAAGATGTCATTGTTGCCATTCTCATACAGAATCCTTGAACCATCTATTCATAACTGGTCCAGTAGCTTCAAAGGTATGGAATTACTTCAATGGAGTTTTGGGAATCACTCAGTTACCAACAACAATTCATGGCTCTATAATAAAATGGTGGTTACAGGCAGGTTCTTCTGATTTCTCTAAATGGTTTTATAGTTTTGTCCCACTTAATATTATCTTGGAGATATGGTTAAGCAGAAATAAGGATAATTTTGAATCAAAACCTATGAAACACTTCATCATTATTGAGAAGGTTATTCAGAGAATTTCAAATTATGATCAAAGAGATATCTTTAAAGGAGGTCATGGAGAATTTGATCAGGATACTTTGAGTAATTTTAATATTACTCTAAAGTGGCATCCTGATAGAAATAAAGTTTTCAAAAGATGGATCCCTTCTAATTCAGGAAGTATTAAAAACAATTGTGCTGGAATAGAGGAGGTTAGTAACAGTTTTGGAGCAGGTGCTTTACTTAAAGATGATAAAAGGTAGACTGTTAAGGGCTACTACATCCATGTATGAGCATCAATGGGCTCTCTGCATCTCTCATATGTATTCCTTGGCAATACAAACAATCTCTCAAAGAAAATGAAGAACTTTCTCAACATCTCCAAACATTAATCAAGTTGTGACCCAGAGAATTAAACAAATCAGTTGTGGCTTTATCCTCCTTTGCAATCACTCATAAAGGTTTCTATAACTTTCATCATCTTGAAGACAATCCTAGATTCATCAAGAAGGTGTAATACCCCATATTTTTATGGCTTTTAATTTGAGGATTTACTAAATTTAAATTGAGATATTAATTTAATAGAAATTCAAAAATTATTTTAAATATTTACTAGTGTGATGAGAGTTAGTAATTACTGGTAATTTATTGAATATTACTTGATGGGTAAACTAATATGTATGATTTATTTTATTAAAATAGTCACGAGTGAATACTATGACAATTATGGAAATTTAGTCGAGACGCGCATGTGTCGTGTCGGGACTAAAGTATTATTATAAAAAGTGAATAAATTATAAGTCACCCGTATGGTCATTTCGAGTGCGCCAACGGGTTCGAAAGGGTAGAAATAGTCAGAAAAGTATACCCAGGGGGTTTAGTTTGGGTCTCGGGGCATATTTAGGCCTCACCGACACCCCGGAGGGGAAATTTAGTCATTTCCAAATTAGGCCTTAATTAAGTGACAAAAATTGGGACATTATTATCAGATATTAAAAGAGTCTTCTAGGGTTAACACTCTCAGAAAAAGATAGAACGACAGTGAGAGGAAGGAAGGAAAAGCTTTCCAAGAAATCCAAGACCAAGAACCAATTCGATTGCACCACCACCACCTCCAAAACATAGATCGTAAGACGAGGAACGCAATCATATCCTTATCATCAAGAAATCAGACATTCGAATCCCAGGAAAGTATCTATCTTTATATTCTTTTTAGTTAAATGTTTCACCCATGTTAGAATAGGATCGTTATACATATGTTTCATGGAAGAATTTGATGATTTATGGAATTTAAATCACATGTTTTAGAGGAAATAGATATAATCTGGAAATCTCAACATATGTAGAGGATTACCCACGAAATTAAATTGGTTTAGAAGTGATAAATCAGGAAAAAGAATTTAGAAGAATGGAAGTTAAATGAAAAATTAGGGTTCTTGATAATTATGATGAATTACCCCTTTAATTCAATACTTTTGATGAATTTGTGCATGCTTCACGTAGAAAATTATGTACATAGGTATATGTAACCAGTAGTAAATTTTTTTGGGAGTTTGAGTATCGTTAATGGAGTTTTGGTTGAGGTTGAAGAAGAAAACCCGTAGTTAACAATGGCAGAATTCGAAATACCTGCTTGATCGATCAATCAACCCCTCCTGGAAAACTGCATACTTTTCCCCTTTTTGTTCAATCTGGATAAAATACGTAGGAACCCTTGAATATCATTTAAAGAGTATAATGGGTCATGAAGAGGACTAGTAAGGTCTAAGTAGACTCCGTTGAGTGAAATTTTATATTGGGATGAAATTGTGGGTTAACGGGGGGTTTCGTCACACGTTGAAAATTGTGCGTACGTTCACTAAAGAATTGAGAGACTCGTGAAAGACTTAGACCAGAAGGTTAGAGAGGGTGTACCTACTGAAATTATATTTAGTAAGAGAGAATACTTCGAGAGATGAGAAGTAAGTATGAAATGATTATAATTGAGAATAAAGAGATGAATCCTTTATGTGAGATAATTGGGTAAAATTGTACTAAGTTCGGCTAATAAAAATAATGGGTCATGGGCGAACCTAATTGGAAAATGTGTATCTATATATATGGTCGTGTGACTGTGTACATATATTAAATACTATATTTGTGAATAATCATACCCGCGCTACTTGCTATCACGGAGGTTGCCGCACCGGGACGGTCTTATCTCGATGGGACCTTTATGGGGGATATTGACTTGTACCCTAGAACATAGGATTCCTTGGTACAGGCTATCTGAGAATGATAGTCAGACGGTCCTAAGAGACGTGAGGGGTATGTGCTAACCTCTTGGTGACTTGGAACTATGCTTCGCCTCCATTTTTATGTGTATTATGTTAATACTACCCCTTTAATTAAATACTTTTGATGAATTTGTACATGCTTCACGTAGGAAATCATGTATATATGTATATGTAACCAGTAGTAAATTTATTTGGGAGTTTGGGGATCGTTAATGGAGTTTTGATTGAGGTTGAAGAATAAAAACCGTAGTTAACAATGGAAGAATTCAGAATACCTGCTTGATCGATCGATTGACCCTTTCCTCGATCGATTGACCCCTCCTGGAAAACTGCATATTTTTCCCCTTTTTGTTCAATCTGGATAAAATACGTAGGAACCCTTGAATATCATTTAAAGAGTATAATGGGTCATGAAGAGGACCAGTAGGGTCTAAGTAGACTCTGTTGAGTGAAATTTTATATTGGGATGAAATTGTGGGTTAACGGGGGGTTTCGTCATACATTGGAAATTGTGGGTATGTTCACTAAAGAATTGAGAGACTCGTGAAAGACTTAGACCAGAAGGTTAGATAGGGTGCACCTACTGAAATTATATTTAGTAAGAGAGAATACTTCGAGAGATGAGAAGTAAGTATGAAATGATTATAATTGAGAATAAAAGAGATGAATTCTTTATGCGAGATAATTGGGTAAAATTGTACAAAGTTTGGCTAATAAAAATTATGGGTCGGGGCAAACTTAATTGAAAAATGTGTATCTATATATATGGTCGTGTGACTCTGTGCATATATTAAATACTATATTTTTGAATAACCATGCATGTGCTACTTGTTATCACGGAGGTTGCCACGTCGGGACGGTCCTATCTCGATAGGATCTTTATGGGGGATATTGACTTGTACCCTAGAACATAGGATTCCTTGGTACAGGCTATCTGAGAATGATAGTCGGACGGTCCTAAAAGATGTGAGGGGTATGTGCTGACCACTTAGTTATTTGGAACTATGATTCGCCTCCATTTTTATGTGTATTCTGTTAATACAGTTCGAGAGTGATTCCGAACAATTATTTCCCTTAGTACGAGAGATATGTGGACTTGATAGCAGAGCATGCCAGCACCATAGACTTTAAGTGGGGTGTCTATAATATATATATTATATGAGTAACTAATATATATACTTATATATGGAAACTTTCTACTGTGCATATAAGTAGTTAAGTATTGAATAAATGCTCCAAACTTTATTATAAGTGTTCGGGAACTTTGTAACGGTACTGAGATACTCTAAGTAATGTAAGTAATCATGAAGAGATTGATTCTCTAAACTAAATATCATAGCCTTATTACTTCTCGAGATAAAACTTTATGGAGAATAAGTTAGATAGACTTATGAGTTTAGTAATACGGTAGGCGTGCACACTAGATGAGATGTGAGAATTCTCAAGAGAGTGTCGCATACTAACATGGTTGTTACATTAGTCGGTAAGCATTTTAAATACTTGATAAACCATTTTACACTCGGGCTCTGAACCATCTTCTGTCATTTTTCTCTCTCT
Source organism: Sambucus nigra (assembly GCA_949130495.1). NCBI lineage: Eukaryota > Viridiplantae > Streptophyta > Magnoliopsida > Dipsacales > Adoxaceae > Sambucus > Sambucus nigra. Next base: position 517,885,493 of record OX422210.1, on the reverse strand, counting down.
TGTATATATATGTATGTATTACACGTCCCCAGCCATAGGGGCGTCAGGCATAGGTTATTTGGATTGGATGTGTTGTAGCTTGTGTGGGAGTTGCAGGCCCTTGCTATAGATGACCTCTTCATTGATTCAGTTCTTGTTTTTGTTCTTCATAGTTAGGGCATGTGTCGCCCGATTTCCTATTCCGTTTGGATTTGTCAGAGATTTGTATTTATTTATATTTTCAGTATTTAGTACTCGTTGGGAGATAACTCTTGTCAAAATGATTTCATTTATGGTTCTTTAACTTGGTTTGGTTAATCTAGACGATTTAATTATCTTTTGTTGATTGCCATCCTTAGCATTTATGTGATTCTTAAACTGATAATTTTTTAAAAAGGTTTTCACGTTGGAATTTAAAATCTGAATAAGGCATTAAATTGTTTTGACACTTAGCTTAATTATTTAGGGTGTTTAAATTGGAAATATTTATTTTGCGATTGTGATGTTAAGAATGAACCAACCGTTCACCTTAATTTTTAATTTAATAAAGGGCTGATCACCCGGTATTTAATTAGGCGGGGTGTCACAGGTGGTATCAGAGCATCAGGTTCTATTGTCCTTTAGGATCTGTATGGCTTATTTCGCTTCCAACTTGGCATCTTTGATGTATAGCCCTATTTTAGGACTGTTGTATTCTTATGTTTACGCTTACGTCTTCAGCTATTTGAGATTTGATAATAATTGTAGATTAATAAACTTCCTTCTCATTTCAAATGACTCCGAGACGCGCACCCTGAGACAGGAATGCCTAGCCCGAGAGCCAGCAGCTCCTGCTCAGAGAATGATGAATGCAACTAAAGTAGCCGCCATTATTGCTCAGGCGGTGAATGCCGCATTAGTGGTGGTGCAGCAGGCTCCACCCCAGGTTCAGGTAGTAGCGCCAGTACCAGCACAGCTTCCCACTGCATGGGAGCGGGTCAGGGATGACTTTCAGAAGGCGCATCCCCTGGAGTTCTCGAGTAGTTCGGACATCATAGTCACTAGCCAATGGAAGAAGGATATCCAGAGGCATCTGCTCATGTATGAGTGCACTGACGTGCAGAGACAGTTACTAGCTTCCTTCAAGCTAGTGGGGGTCTCTTTGCAGTGGTAGGAGTCCACCACCACCTTGGAGGAGAGGGACAGCATATCGATTCAGTCATTTTAGACGTAATTTGATCGCAAGTATTTCCCATCCGCCGTGTAGACTGAGATGAGGCGAAGGTTACTGAATCTTAAGCAGGAGAGTATGACCGTTGCTGTGTATGAGGAGGATTTTACCAGACTTCTCACTATAGTGTCGAATGAGGCACCCACTGAGGAGAAGAAGATACTGTTATTTTTAGATGGATTGGCCTGGAGGATTCGTCAGCACCTTATAGGTAATCTATCATTGGGTACTTACACTGACGTACTCAACGCCGCTCTATTGAACTATCAGGATCACCGCTTCCATCAGCAGTGGAGCAAACGAGCAGGGGAGTCCAACCAGCAGGGTAGGACAGGGGGAAGTAGTACTGGTGAGGCACCAGCAGCCCAAGGGCAGACCCGTCACAGTGAGCAAAGTTCCCATCAGGGGGAACCTGCCAAGCGATTCTGATCAGGTGATTCCAGGCAGGGATTTTGGGGATTTAGACAGGGCTAGTCCAGTCAGCATGGCCAATAGGGCCAACACCGTCAGCAGCAGGGTCAGCAGGGCCAACAACATTTTCAGCAGGGACAATGGTGGGGTGGTAACGGCCAATAGGGTCATGGTCAGTAGGGGCAGAGGGGAGGTAACTTCATGGGCAGATGTTTTGGATGTGGCAAGAATGGCCATAGGCGTCAGGATTGCCCAGAGGAGAATAGGGCCCCACAGCAGCAGGGTGCCCGTAATGAGCTGCGGAGGCCACTCTTTCCAGCCGTCCTCCCAACGCCAGCTCTACCAGCCATCCCAGCAGCCCCAATTATGCAGGGGAAATTACAGTATGGACGTGTCTATAACATTCACGAGGCAGCGGTACCTCAAGCGCCATCCGTGATTGAGGGTACGTTTCCTATACATGGCACCATGGGTCGAGTTTTATTTGATACGGGGATGTCGCACTATTTTATAGCTACTCATTTTGCACGGGCCTTAGGGTTATTAGACACGGTAGAGAGTATAGTGGCATGCGTAGACTCACCACTGGGGAATGGGTCTTTGATTTTATTTATATGCCGGGGTGTAGGTATATAGATTGGAAGCTTGATTTTACCTGCAGACATGTTAGTTTTAGATATGCATAAGCACGACGCCATTATTAGCATGGATTGGCTCGCTGCGTACAGAGCCATGATAGATTGTTTCGGTAGGAATATTATATTTTCCATTCCGGGGCAGGAGATGATTTTGGTGGCAATGCCTCGTCCAGAGGGAGGATCTTCCACCCATTTGTATTACATAGAGGAGCATACCTCTAAGGAGATTATGATTCCCCTAGATTTGATTCCAGTCGTTCGTGAGTTTTCTAATGTATTCTAGGAGATACCGGGCCTACCCCCCAGTCGAGAGATAGATTTTTTCATAGACTTAATACAGGACACTCAGTCGATAGCACGTGCATCGTACCGTATGGCTCCAGCAAAGATGAGGGAGTTACGGGATCAGATAGAGCATCTGTTAGGCTAGGGCTTCATTCGTAGGAGCACCTCGCCTTGGAGCGCTCTGGTGTTATTTGTGAAGAAGATAGACAGTTTACTGAGGTTATTCGTGGATTATCAGGAGATAAATAAGGTCACGATACGGAATAAATATTTGTTGCCTCTAATCGATGACCTATTCGACCAGCTGAGAGGAGCAACCTTCTTTTCGAAGATAGATTTGAGATCGGAATATCATCAGCTACGGATTAGAGAGCATGATGTGTCGAAGACTACTTTCTTGACGAGATATGGATCCTATGAGTTCAGAGTCATGCCGTTTGGACTGCTCCATCCGTATTCATGGACTTGATGAACCAAGTGTTCAGAGAGTTCTTAGATTAGTTTGTCATAGTCTTCATAGATGACATCCTAATTTATTCGCAGACTTAGAAGGAGCATGCTGAGCACTTAAGGCAGGTTCTTCAGACTCTATGAGAGCATCAGTTATATGCTAAGTATGAAAAGTGAGGATTCTGGTTACAGGAGGTATAGTTTGGGGGACATATTGTGTCGAAATTAGGGATATCAGTTAGCCCAAGCAAAGTATTGGCAGTGAGGGAGTGGGGACAATCCACAACTCTGATGGAGGTACGTAGTTTCTTGGGGTTAGCTGGGTAATACAGGCGGTTCATTCGAGGCTTTTCAAAGATAGCGGATCCACTGACGAATCTGACTCGCAAGGGAGTACCGTATGTATGGGATGATGCTTGTCAATTGGCTTTTGATGAGCTAAAAGATAAGTTGACTTCGGCACCAGTTCTTGCTTTGCCCAAGCAGAGAGTGGAGTGCCTGGTGTACACTGACGCCTCTTTACGGAGACTCGGGGGAGTACTTCAGCAGGAGGAGCAGGCTATAGCTTTTTACTCCCTTAAGCTTAAGCCTCACGAAAGTAATTATCCCACCCATGATCTAGAGCTAGTAGTGGTCGTATTTGCATTGCAAATTTGGAGGCATTACATGTAGGGGAGAAGTTTCGCTTGTTCACAGATCACAAGTCACTGCAATACTTGTTCACTCAATGAGAGTTAAACATACGTCATCTAGGGGTGCATATGGTTCGGTTCAGTTCGATTCCACTACAAAATCAGAACCAGAATCGAAATTGATCGGTTCTGTAGTTTTGGAACCAGAACCGAAATCGGTCGATTCGATTCAAAATCGAACCATCAGTTCTTGGTTTGGTTCGGGACGGTTCTTGGTTCTGGTTTGCGGTTCTGGTTCACAGTTTGGTCGTGGTTCTGGTTTGAGGTTCTGATTCGTGATTCTGGTTTATGGTTTTTGTTAATGGTTCTGGTTCGCGATTTGGTTCTCGGGTTGGTTAATGGTTCAGGTTAATGGTTCAGGTTCATGGGTCAATTCTCAGGTTGGTTCTTGGGATCGGTTCTTCGGTTCTATTCTCAGTTTGGTTCAGGTATAAAATCGAGAACCGAATCGAAAACTTTGGTTCTCAATTTTTTAGAACCAGAACCAACCCATGGAGAAAAAAAACCGAACCAATCCAACCCACAAAGGTCAGTTTGGTTCGGTTCTTCGGGTTATTGGTTTTTTTGCACACCCCTAACGTCAGCGCAGGTGGATGGAGTTTGTGAAGGGCTGCCAGTTCGAGATACAGTACCATTCAGGGAAGGCTAACGTGGTTACTGATGCGTTAAGTCGTAGACCGGTAGGTGACGTAGCGAAAGTTTGGAGAGCGAAGTGGAAAGAATTGGGTCACCAGGACGCGGTATCCCGTTCCTTTATATCTGTTATATCAGTCACACCCGAGATTATTACGAGGGTGATGCAGGCACAAGCAGCGGATACGTTTTGCCAAGAAAAGATTGTACGACTCTTAGCCGAGGGTGTTGAGTCCTACTCAGTGACCTCTGATGGGGGTTTGAGGTTTAATAGGAGATTGGTAGTCCCAGAGGGAGAAGACTTATGTCATGCAGTGATGACACAGTCGCACGAATCCAAATTTCCAGTAGATCTCGGAGGGGATAAGATGTACCAGGATATGAGGCGACAGTACTGGTGGAGTGGGATGAATAAGAACATTGCTGAGTTCGTGTCCAAATGTTCTACCTGCCAGATGGTAAAGGTGGACCACCAGAGACCACCAGGGTTACTTCAACCGTTGGAGATACCTACGTGGAAGTGAGAGAGTATTTCCATGGACTTAATTATTGGGTTACCTACATCACAGCGGGGTCACAATTCTATATGGGTTATAGTGGATCGATTGACCAAGGTAGCTCATTTTCTACGAGTACGAACAGACTACACCACGAGCCAGTATGCACAGTTATTCATTGCCGAGATCGTTAGGCTACATGGGGTGCCCCTGGATATTATGTCTGATATAGACAAAAAGTTTGTGTCACGCTTATGGGAGAACTTTCAGGAGGCCATGGGTATAGGGTTGAGGTTGAGTTCAGCTTACCACCCACAGACGGATGGACAGACAGAGCATACCAATCAGATGCTGGAGGATATGCTACGCATGTGTGTCCTTGATTTTGGAGGAGGTTGGGAGTCGTATCTTCCACTGGTGGAGTTCGCTTATAATAACTCCTATCAGTTCACGATCAGCATGGCCCCATTTGAGGTGATGTATGGCAGGCCTTATCGTTCTCCTGCTTTTTGGCTAGACGTGGGGGACAACAAATTGCTCAGACCAGAGGTGATTCAGGAGACTTCAGCTAGGATTGAGCTTATCAGGAGTTGCATTCGGGTAGCCTAGGACCGTCAAAAAAGCTACGCCGATGCAAAACAGTCTTTCCGAGAGTTTAGCATGGGGGACCAAGTATTACTACGGGTGTCTCCTATGAGAGGGGTAATGAGATTTGGGAAGAAGGGGAAGTTGGATTCGAGGTACGTGGGATTATTTCCCATTATCGAGAGGATTGTGCCGGTGGCATACAGATTGGGGTTGCCAAATCACTTGCACCACATTCACGATGTATTCCACATCTCGTCGTTGAGATGATATCTTCAGGATGATATGGCCCACACTCGCATCGCGATAGAGGAAATTGACTTACAGCGCGACAGCTCTTACGAAAAGAGACCAGTGGATATCCTAGACCATAGCGAGAGGAAATTGAGGACGAAGGTAGTTCCACTTGTAAGGGTTCAGTAGGAGCATCATAATGTGGAGGAGTCCACTTGGGAGCGCGAGGCAAATATGCGCGAAAAATATCCAGATCTATTTTTACTATGTGTGCCTTATTTTTCGAATTTCGGGACGAATTTCCGTTATTAGGGGGGAAATATGTAATACCCCATATTTTTATGGCTTTTAATTTGAGGATTTATTAAATTTAAATTGAGATATTAATTTAATAGAAATCCAAATTATTTTAAATATTTACTAGTGTGATGAGAGTTAGTAATTACTGAGAATTTGTTGAATATTAGTTAATGGGTAAAGTAATATGTATAATTGAATGTGTTAAAATTATCACGAGTGAATAATATGACAATTATGAAAATTTAGTGGGGCACGCCTGTGTCGTGTCGGGACTAAAGTATTATTATAAAAAAAGTGAATAAATTATAAGTCGCCTTTAGGGTCGTTTCGAGTGCGCCAACGGGTCCGGAAGGGTTGAAATAGTCATAAAAGTGTACCCGGGGGTTTAGTTTGGGGCTAGGAGTGTTTTTAGGCCTAACCGGCACCCCGGAGGGGCAATTTAGTCATTTCCAAATTAGGCCTTAATTAAGTGACGAAAATTGGGACATTATTATCAGATATTAAAAGAGTCTTCTAGGGTTAACACTCTCAGAAAAAGATAGAACGGCATTGAGAGGAAGGAAGGAAAAGCTTCCCAAGAAATCCAAGGCCAAGAACCAATTGGATTACACCACCACCACCACCAAAACATAGATCGTAAGACGAGGAACGCGGTAATATCCTTATCATCAACAAATCAGACATTCGAATCTCAGGCAAGTATCTATCTTGCTATTCTTTTTAGTTAACATTTCATCCATGTTAGAATAGGATCGTTACACATATGTTTCATGGAAGAATTTGATGATTTAGGGAATTTAAATCACATGTTTTAGAGGAAATAGATATATTCTAGAAATCTCAACATATGTAGAGGATTACCCACGAAATTGTATTGGTTTAGAAGTGATAAATCTGGAAAAAGAATTTAGAAGAATGGAAGTTTAATGAAAAATTAGGGTTCTTGATAATTATGATATACTACCCCTTTAATTAAATACTTTTGATGAATTTGTACATGCTTCACGTAGGAAATCATGTATATATGTATATGTAACCAGTAGTAAATTTATTTGGGAGTTTGGGGATCGTTAATGGAGTTTTGATTGAGGTTGAAGAAGAAAACCCGTAGTTAACAATGGCAGAATTCAGAATATCTGCTTGATCGATCGATTGACCCTTTCCTCGATCGATTGACCCCTCCTGAAAAACTGCATATTTTTCCCCTTTTTGTTCAATCTGGATAAAATACGTAGGAACCCTTGAATATCATTTAAAGAGTATAATGGGTCATGAAGAGGACCAGTAGGGTCTAAGTAGACTCCATTGAGTGAAATTTTATATTGGGATGAAATTGTGGGTTAACGGGGGGTTTCGTCACACATTGAAAATTGTGCGTACGTTCACTAAAGAATTGAGAGACTCGTGAAAGACTTAGACCAGAAGGTTAGAGAGGGTGTACCTACTGAAATTATATTTAGTAAGAGAGAATACTTCGAGAGATGAGAAGTAAGTATGAAATGATTATAATTGAGAATAAAGAGATGAATCCTTTATGTGAGATAATTGGGTAAAATTGTACTAAGTTCGGTTAATAAAAATAATGGGTCGTGGGTGAACCTAATTGGAAAATGTGTATCTATATATATGGTCGTGTGACTGTGTACATATATTAAATACTATATTTGTGAATAATCATACCCGCGCTACTTGCTATCACGGAGGTTGCAGCACCGGGACGGTCTTATCTCGATGGGACCTTTATGGGGGATATTGACTTGTACCTTAGAACATAGGATTCTTTGGTACAGGCTATCTGAGAATGATAGTCAGACGATCCTAAGAGACGTGAGGGGTGTGTGCTAACCTCTTAGTGACTTGGAACTATGCTTCGCCTCCATTTTTATGTGTATTGTGTTAATACAGTTCGAGAGTGATTCCGAACTAGTATTTCCCTTAGTACAAGAGATCCGGGGACTTGATAGCAGAGCATGAACCATAGACTTTATGTGGGGTGTCGATAGTACATATATTATATGAGTGACTAATATATATACTTATATATGAAAACTTTATATTGTGCGTATAAGTAGTTAAGTATTGAATAAATACTCCAAACATTATTATAAGTGTTTGGGAACTTTGTAAACGGTACTGAGATATTCTAAGTAACGTAAGTAATCATGAAGAGATTGATTCTCTAAACTAAATATCATAGCTTTATTACTTCTCGAGATAAAACTTTATGGAGAATAAGTTAGATAGACTTATGAGTTTAGTAGTATGGTAGGTGTGCACACTGGATGAGAGGTGAGAATTCTCAAGAGAGTGTCGCATACTAACATGGTTATTACATTAGCCGGTAAGCATTTTAAATACTTGATAAACTATTTTACACTCAGGCTCTGACCCGTCTTCTGTCATTTATTTCTCTCTTGTATATATATGTATGTATTACAGGTGTCCATCCACAGGGGCGTCAGGCATAGGTTCTTTGGATTGGATGTGATGTAGCTTGTGTGGGAGATGCAGGCACTTGCTTTAAACGACCTCTTCATTGATTCAGTTCTTGTTTTAGTTCTTCATAGGTAGGGCATGTGTCGCCGGATTTTCTATTCCGTTTGGATTTGTCAGATATTTGTATTTATTTATATTTCCAATATTCAGTACTCATTGGGAGTTAACTCTTGTCAGGATGATTTCATTTATGGTTCTTTAACTTGGTTTGGTTAATCTAGACGATTTAATTATATTGTGTTGATTGTCATCCTTAGCATTTATGTGATTCTTAAACTGATAATTATTTTAAAAAGTTTTCACATTAGAATTTGAAATTGGAATAAGACTTTAAATTGTTTTGACACTTAGCTTAATTATTTGGGGTGTTTAAATTGAAAATATTTATTTTGCGACAGTGATGCTAAGAATGCACCAACCGTTCACCTTGATTTTAATTTAATAAAGGACTGATTACCCGGTATTTAATTAGACAAGGTGTCACAGAAGGCTATTAGTCTAGATGTTCCAAGGTTTCTTTTTTCTAGATAGGCCTTGATATCTTTTGTAATGCCACTTGAGAGGGCTATGCTCTCTTAATTCAATAAATTTTATTTTCTTTAAAAAAAATCATAACACATTTGTAACACAATTTTTGTAACACGTTTACTAACAGTATAGGTCCGTTACTAATATTACAAAAAATAAAAATAAAATAATATTTATATAAATTATAATATATATGCATACACACGCTAGGGTATATAATATTCAAAATGCTAACATAGTGACAACAAAATAACTGTGGATTAGATTTAATTTCAATACAAATAAGTTAGATTTTATAAAAAATTGGACAAAATATCCTTAATTTATAGTACTATCCACTTGATTAAGGTATAAAAAATAGTACAGCAATACAAATACTCCGCAACAATACCCTCAATAAAAATTAATAGTCCAAATTCCATTAATAGAAAATTCATCTCAATACATATGAAATTCATCTCAATACACAAGGCAATTTGGAAAATCTAAGAATTGTTCATCTCCATTTGGCAATTTGCATACCACACCAGCTGCCCCTGCTATGATGGCCATTGGTGTTGTAACTACACTTATTCCAACTGAAGACATAGGAAGTATCTTCACAACAAGCGAAATCGAATATGCAATTGCTAGAGTTGGTGTCTCCTAAAATTACCAATGGAAAAAAGGAATGTTAGTTGAAAAAAAAACAATCAACCAAAGAATGTCACATAATAGGTGCCATGAGAAACCGAAGTAAATAAAGAACTCGTGACATAATCGAAGTGACTGGCCTAAAGGAGTCCACCCATCAAAGTGGCACCTGTTCCACGCTCATGTGACTCTTAGACCGAATTTTGAAATAGGAACTCCATGTTGTGCACATAGTGAATGAGCTTGTCTTCTAGTTAACCACGGGAAACAATAGGTTCAAAACTATCTATTAAAATACATAAAAAAAATAGCATTTACATTTCAACAAAAATAACTGAATCAACACATATTACTATAGTGAATTATGGCTCCCTTAATCTCCAGGACGCTTGAAATACATATTGCATTTCAAAAACCATTGTACAAAATCTCACAATAAATAAATAAGTGATTATGATCTTAATCATAGATTAATAATATTAATGTTTTCTTAAAAATGTTGTTTCAATAGCAATTCTTAATTTGATAAGAATCAGTATATATCCATTATGTCCCTGCAACTAATATGAAAGATGAAACCCCAATATTTTTTAATGGATAATGGGTATATACTTTTAAATAGCAGTTCTAAGAATGACAATAAGAACGTAAGAATTCAGCATTCACTTAGAGACTTTAATATTCTTAAAAAAAACTAATGAAGCAGCAAAAACCACGAAAAATTATAAAAATGAATATAAATATCTCAAATAATAATAGGGTGGAACTTCAGTTCCTATTATAACAATCAGTGCATAAATGAAGCAACGACTATATATATGATAATATAATGTCAATCATATCTAGTTCAAACCAAAATGATAACTTAATCATTAGATCTTCAATAGCAACATAATATACTCTCCTGTCCCAAACTAAGAGTTCATTATTGTTAGGAGCATGAAATAGTCTGTAAACAAAATGGTATATGGTATCACCGAATGTGTCAAAGTTCTTACTATGAAAAATTCGTTAAAATCCCATGAGCCTAAAATTACTCAAGATACTTAGACCACGCAATATTCGAAAAGAGCAACTTCATATCAACACAATGGGGGCACATTCAAAATCTTTGACGCGGACAAAAATATATCAGGTGCAGGCTTCAAGTTTTCAAATGCATCAGCTGACACGATAGCATCGAACCTGATAAGATAAGACAAGAATAAGAGCACCATAAGTAAGACAAGAATAAGATTAGTTTTGATTAGGCCATTGGAGATGCACTTAGATGCTTGATGTACTTAGGTGAACATCTTGTCCCCCTCATTATATCCCGTTTTAATAAAATTTTCCATTATAACTTTTTAAAATGCTATTTCCGCACTTCAAGAAAATTTCAGAAACAAAACTGAAACCCAAGATAAAAAATAGTATATGGAGACTAAAAACAAAAACACTAATACTGATCCAATAATAAAAAAAGAGTACCCAAACTAGGCCGTGTTCTTTATTATCATGTTTCCCACTATTTAGAACATGCAATTTTTAACAAACCCATTTTCTTAATGTCAACATAACAAAACACTGAATCACTATTACATAAAGACGACAACAATGTTGTCATACAATTGCAATGAGGACATATAAAAAAGAAAGGGTGAGATTATAGGGCATTCATTCTTGTTTTTCCATTGAATAAAGAAAAATTGTCGTATTAGATTACATATGCATGTGTGCCCGAGTTTCCAAGAGAAAGTTCAATACATGACAAGTTAACATACCAAATTTTGTAATCAATTGCACAACATTTGCATTCCCGATCCCTTCAACTCCTACATTTGAACAATGATGTATTAAGTGATAGCCAAACTTTAGAAAATATAATAAAAACTTTAACTATTTATAATAACAAACGGAGCACATAAGGAAATAATCTTTTCAGTACAGTTTCATGACAACTATTCTGTAGTATATTTTCTTAAAATTGAACTTGATGAATTAAGAACAAAAGAACCTGGTATATTATCAGCCCTATCACCCACAAGTGAGATTATATCAACAAACTGAGAAGGTTTCAATTCTCCATATTTTTTAGCAAAATCCTCCATTCCAAATGACGCCATTCTAAAAAGCAGAATTGTTAACACCCCAAATGAGTTACACGAGAAACTTTAATGAAGTACACATAACATCAGGCAATACAAAGAAATGACCTAACAAAAACTAAGTTTTCATAATTTTGAAGTAATTTTATTTCTCCTCTTGCATCTTTAATGAGGAAATAATTTTTCTTTGACAAGAGAAGAACAATATTAATTCTACGGAACCAAAAGAAAATGGGGGCACTACACTAGTACATACAAACTGTACGAACTGTACAACATATCAAACTATCTTATGCACCCTCTAAAGCAAAGAGCGATTGAACCATCCAAATAATAACGGTTAATAACATAAACAACAACAAAAATAAGGGCTATTTGGGTTTTGGCCGTCATTACTTTTACCTAATTTCTTAGAATTGACCGTGGCTGCCTTGGCGCGATTTAATTCTACTAGTCAACGTGTCCCGGGGTGGCAACTGTGAGAAGCTCTTATGTTGCTGCTATATCAAACCTTTTGACACATACTCAGGGTCACTGGATGCATAAATGCCAAAGATTCTAGTTTTATTGAAGACATTGTTGAAGGTCGAAAAAGATTGAATTCGAGAATGCCCATTCAAGACACGGATCCTTTTTCCTGGACCACCTCCAGAGCAGCCTTTGATAATATGCTCAAATATGGTTGTGTCCGTAATTACCTGGCTATAAAACAGAATTGGAACTTGTGCAAATGTCATAAAAACAGAGCAATTATAAAAAAAAAAGACTCGCCATATGACTTTAATTATCATATGGATTATAAAAAAAATAGATCACGCAATGAACCCTATAGCCCTTATTTTTTAATCAAACATAACCTGGTATAGAAGGAGATTCTGGAGTAGAGTTTCCTTCAACAATTTTCAAATCTGCCATTCTGAGGAAGTACTAAGCAAAGAAAAGGGGTGGTTACCTGGAATCCAAGAAATCGGGAAAATAATATTAGCCAAAAACAAATAGGCCTAAAGATTTAATATATTTATTACATAACCTGTCTGATTATGATATTAAAGGTAAACATGATAGAATGTTTATTTTATTTTATTTTTTAAATAAAATAACTCTCAAATGAATAGTGAAACAACTTAGATAAAAGAATGAACGCAAAAATACACACATTGCCATAATCAACATCAACTACATGAACTTAAAAGTACGGGTATATAGGCTTCATATCAAATAATGTATATTACCAAATATATCTGTTCTGAACCATAAGTACATAACTAATCAACATTGCCATTTCTCTATAGGACTATTCAACTAATAAATGAGGTCCAAAAATGAGGAAAGGAAGAACACCGGGGTGAAGATAATAAAAATTTATGGCAGAAAATGAATACTCCTCTAATTAAGAGTCTTACCTTTTTCTAAGTCTTATGTTAGGAGTCCACTTCAAAATCAAATTACCAAATTATACAATATTCAAGAAGGTTTTAAATTTGGTCATTGATTATCTCAAAAGACAATTTTCCTTATAAGAAAGTGACTTTGAACAACATGAATTAAACTATAAATGAGTTGAGTATTGGTTGATTCAATTTTGACAAAACACAACTTAGACGTAACACAATTTCGGGATCGATTGCCAGCCCTAGAAAGGAGCATTAATATTTGAGATTACATAGAAGAAAAACAACACTTACCAGTTCCACGTTCATTTCCATTGGCATCTACTGGAGCTGGTTCTAAAATGTTCATTGAATTAATAATTAAATCATCAATGTTGGAGATGTAGGGCATTCACATGTGGCTATCGTTGTCCTCTGCTCTTGGAACACACAGATTTTTTTCCAATCTATGAATTCCCGTCTTCCATTTTAAAATTTTATAATCAGAACGACAGTTCAATTAATACAGGTCAACTACTGAGATGGACAATAAACATTACACAAGTTGAATAATTCTTACAACACCCCTCAAAAAGAAAATTTATGAATACTTTCACGTTCATCTTTGGTAAAAGGAAGAATTTGGTTTGACTTCAGAAACTAAAAATAAAAATAAAAATACAGCAGGGGTGTTGTTGCCGAGTTGAATTTAAAGAAGGGACTAAGGAATTAATATGATCCATTCTATCTGCATAGGAGGTTGACATGTAAGTTGTAACCATGACATTTCAACATGTTTGTGCAAATCTATAAATTGTCCCTTTAACAAAGTTTGTGCGAGGATAAGAATTTTATATCTTCAAAATGTTACAGCCACACTAGCGAAATTGACTTCTTAATGATTATAAATAGACCCATTGATGTATCTAATGACATGGCTAAATTTAGAGAGTCAAAGCCACAAATAAGAAAGCACATGCACACCTTCAGTTTGATTGTGTAGAATGTGTGACACCAGTTTTGTCATATCAACCTCTCGTAAAGAAGGGCAACTTATGTAAGCACGTAATCCTTTACAAGACTTGAACCATGGAGCTTCCAAAATGGCACTCTGAATTGCATCATCTGTAAACAAATAAAAAACTTTACAAATCTACAAGCCCATTTTAAAAAATGGGAAACCAATCTAAATAGATAAATGCATTAATAATTCATAAACATGTGTATACAGGATCATTATCAACCAAACTGATTAGGGCTGAATCATAACAAATCCGAAAGTGATAAAATGCTCTCACTATGACACTTTAAACGGTGTACTAATTACGTATTAGATATATAAACAGAAACACATAGGTAAGGGTATACCTTCTTGGGATCTAAGGGCGGGATCCATGGACTTGAGATTCTTTCTAAGTGTGGATCGGAGGATCCGTTTGTGGGTGAAGAGGGTATCTAGAAAAAAAGACCTCTTCATTGATGTCACAGCTTCAACTCCCCAGAACTTGATAGCTGCCCTATCATATGCACTGATTTTTTGTTTCCTTGTATGTATTAGCCCCACATTTTTATATAAAACTTTAAAAGATGAGAGATGTAAGAGCTCACCGAGCAGCTGCATGTGCAGACCACCTATGCACATTTCAAGCAAATATCAAAACTCATTTGACAACAAGCAGCTAAGCAAACAAGTTAACTAAGGAAATAAAAGATACCTAGATAATTCAGGAAGTGCGTTATAGATGAGAAGCTATAATATAATCGCGGACACAAGTGGGTTAGACAAAGCAGAAACAACAATAGAAAGAATTGAGAAGACAAGCGGGTTAGACATGCAGCAGAAACAGCAAGCAGAGTATACCAGTATGTTGCATTCTATATCGTTGCAACAATGTCATAAAAAGGATGTATCAAATCATAGCTGCTATACTGGAGGTGGCATTGTTGATATATCCATTAACACTATTTTCTGTGCTTTCTTCATACATTCATTAAGTAATGTAATACACGAAAAATAAAATAAAAAATGCATACACGAAAAACAAATAAAAAATGCTCGTTCAGGGAATTTTGTCTTGTTCTCTGTTTGGATAGCTAATGAAAACTGATTATTCCATTCTATTCCAGTGTGTTTATGGAACAACAAAGGTTTGTAATATTGTATACCAAGGTTCTAAAAGGCGCGAGACATGGTCGAGGCGTAGAGGTCAAGCCTCAAGCCTTAGGAGCCTAGGCGTAAAAAGGCGTTTTTCCTTTTTTTATTATTTTAATTATTCTAAGGCTAGTAATATAATAAAATAATACATACCTTGAATTTTGAAAATATATCCATATGTTTGGCAACCATCTTTCTCATATTCATGTTCCATAACCAATATTTGTCAACTAATCCTTTGTTTTTTTTTTAAAAGTGTGCCTTAAGCCTTTTACCAAGAATAAGGCGTAGACGATGCGTTTCTCTCAAGCCTCAAGCCTAGGAGGGCCTTTTAGAACACAGTTGTATACATGTACACATATAACATTCAACGCCATATTAAGTTCTCATAATCCTGGAATAATATGTAAGAAAGACATAATACCCATTTCTAAAATCAATAGTCCACCCAATCCTGACTGCTCTAATATTTAATTATGCAAGGCAAAAAGTAAGACATGTAAGATATGATTCGCATTTACAATACATATGAACGATATCAACCCAACTAGTTCTCAATTAGGTTTTTACCATCTAAATACAATTCAACCAATTTATAAACAACAAAGGACCTCAGAATTGCAGAATTATATCAACACAACTTTGATTCAGATCCAAAAGATGGTGTTTAATTCATTGATTTCATCTCGGGCCAATAAATACAACAATATAAAATCTATAATTATAACATGAAATTAATTCTAAATGATTATAAATATAAAATAAAAAAGGAATGTTTTCCTCATGGCCAATCCCAAAAGGTAATAGCAGACTCTGCTCCCGAAGGCAATAGGATATGAGAATGCCCCTCTTTTTGTGCAAGCAGGAACTAAAAGCTCAACCACTGTAACATCAAAAGGGGCTCAATTTATGCCAATTTATCTTTGGGTTTTGCAGATATTAACAACCACCCCAATTTTTTATAAACCGTCGAAGACAAAATATAAAATCTAGATTTTCAAATAAGAACAGCCTCAGATAGTCGATCTCGCATCAAAGTAAAACTCAGGCGGTAATTCCAACTTAAAAAAAGTAAGCTGTGTTGATTACAGTACATGTAAGATCTGATAGCAATGGCATTAAACCCTAACACTAAAATTCATTGCAGAAAATAGTCAATATACTCAACAAATAGTGAATATCCCATCAAACCCAAATTCAAAAAACCCATTTCATAAAATGTAGCATCAACACAAAAATGAGATTCATAAATATATAAAAGAAAAAAAAGACAGTTAGCGTATAAACACACAACCACACACTATTTCGATGAATCTAAAATGAATTGTTAGAATGAAATCTTACAAACCCTAGATACGTCGAAACCGCGAATCTTACAGTTAGGGTTTGTAGAAGAAGTTTAGGGCAAGCAGATTTGGAGAAAGTTAGGGTTTGGCAGGTCGATTTGTAGAAGAAAGTTAGGGCAGGTCTTTGGCAGGTTAGGATTTAGTAGGTCGGTTTGTAGAAGAAAGTAAGGGCAGGTCGAGTTTCTCAGTTTGTAGTCTCATTTGGGATTTTTGGTTTGGAGGCAAATTTACCTCCTTTGCTTCTAAGAAAACATTTTCTTTAAAATAAAGAACTAATATTAGTATTCGAGATTTGTAACGATAATTTAGTGTTAGGGACACTAACGGGATAATAGTGTTACTAAAATAGTGTGTTACTAAATGAGCGTTTTGTTGTAGTGTGAGGGTGCTTGAGAATGCTCAACATCTCATTTAATCTTGCCCTCGGTATAAATCAACAAAATACTAGTACATTTATATATAATGAATAGGATTTGAACTCCTATCATACATTTGTGTTACCATCGGAGGTTTGAATTTTGTAGGAGTTGGATAACTAGCAATCTCTGGGGTGAAGGGCGACCTTTCTATGTACCCCCTTTCTAAGGGGTTCTTATTCCTCATCGGTCACCCAATTTGGTTTCTAGCCTCTAAATGGAACTTTTTCAAGGCTTATCACTTTTAGGATGATTATTTCCAAACCCTTCTTTCTTCGATCCTCCTTTACTCTTGTTAGTCGCAGTATGAAACAGATCTCGAGGTCAAATGCAAGTCGAACCCCTTAGGGTCGGTATCCCCCTACGTTCCTCATAACACTGCCTCATGTCACACTTCTATGAGTAGCCGGTGCGGCGTGATGTTGGGTCCTAGCCTTTCAAGGTTGATTGTTTTGTAAGCCTGGTGAATGCACTAATCATCTACTATGACGAATGCTTCGTCCATGCTGTTGATATCATTCTTCGGATAGAGGATATTTTTACTAGTTGATAAGAGTAGACTCATATTATTGGTTATTATTTAGCCTATACATCCTCGTCTTCTATGATTTCATCATTTGGATTCTCCCTGCACTACAAAAAAAATTGCTTTTTACTACGGAGGCTTTTGAGACGGCTAAAATTCTGGTCTTTAAAACTCACTTTTTGAGACGATTAAAATTTACAGTCTTAAAAACTATTATTTTTTAAGACAGTTAATTTTACCAGTCTCAAAAAATATACTTTATAAGACAGCAAGTTAATAGCCGTCTCAAAAGTTATACCTTAAGAGACGGCTGATACCAAATTGGATTCCCCCTTCTCTCTTTTTCGTTCCCGCTTCTTTTCCCCTCTTTCTATTAGTCAAAAAATAAGAAAAAAATGAAAAGAAGTTGAACCAAATCCTCCCCACCTACATGCCTCACCCACGACATTTACTTCACTCGCAAAAAAATCCACGCACATGCCTCAACTGCACGCCCTAGCCGCATGCCTTCACCGCTGTCGGGCCCCAAATTAATTTTGTTAAACTCATCCTTTAATTTAGAGATAAATTGCCTTAAACAATGCTTTAATTTAAATCTCTGAGGAAAATAGCATAAGATTTTTTTTTCCCCAAAAGTATGTGTAGATGAAAACATAACTGCATTTACTTATAACTTATAAGTACTACATAACTTTACATAACCAAGATCCTTAGTTTAATAATTACACAAAAGGAATCTTGATATTTAAACCATACTAAATATCCGTCACTCCCCCGTTTTAGGGTCCTAACTTGGCAGTGAACTCCAATTTATAAGCATACCTGAAACAAAACATTACAGGAGTGTAAGCTATAAAGGCTTAGTGAATGACCACATACCACACATATAACCAATTTGAATAACCATTTTTATTTTATTCTAATGCTATAACCCAACAGGAATTGTGAAACTCTCGTAAGCTTGGACCCGCCACAGTCCAATTAACCCACCACAGTAATTAGGGACCACCACATCCCTTTATTAGGCCCGAGTACACAAACCTTTAAGTTGGATTAACAGGACCACCACATCCCGTAGGACCCACCACAGTCCTTAACATTAGATAAAGGACTCACTAGTCCATATCATCATATAACATCGCTTAACATTTTTAATCATATGCATATGTTTCATAAATACAACATTACTCCCATAAACATTTTCACACATGTGTTTAACTACACATTTCCATATGAAATTATAAGCATTTATATTTCATAAGGAAGGTCACTCACCTTGGATTTAGTGATAAGATTAATACCAACTACTTCCTTGGTATGGTAGTATTAGCTGCTTCCCCACCTAACAAGTCAATGTCGTTAGTATTTGAATACACCGATTAACATCAAACCCAGTAACACATCACATAATTTGGTCAATCAGAAATAACTAAGGAGTAATTACATATGACACTTCACATTTATATAACACCCAATTAATTAGGGTTCTAACACAATTTACAGAATTAAATTACGAATTTGCTAGACAAAGTTATGCCCATTTTATTACAGCCTTTTCCAAATCGTTTCTCAAGAAAAACAACAACATAACTTCAACTTCCTGGAATTCTCATAATTTTTGTACAACATAACTTTTCATGATATTCCACCCAATATCAGTAAACACATTGAATAATACAAATTTAATGTTTCATAATTTCTAGGGCTCATTTTCTATGTCAAGAAAAACATCAAACACTTGGTATGCATTCTTGCTCCTTTAGGACAGATTTTAAACCACGACTTCAAACTATCACCAAGGGTTCATTCCTTGGTATTTTTACACAATTTTCGGATATGTTATACATGTATGAGTGTATTTTACTCTCCAACTTGAATCACTCAATTCCAATAAGTATTCCATGATTTATACCATTTTTAGCATAACTAGGTCAAAATACAACATTAAGGCATAACTTAACAATTTTAAGCATACATAACCTTGACCTTGAGTATAATTCATGGAAACATATAATAAACATGTTTTAGCATAAATATACATCATAATCATGGATTTTATAAATCAAAATGCTTTACGAAAAGATGATGTAAATTTAGGACTTTAAAGTATGCATTTACGATCCTAACTCTGGTTCTAACCTATGTTCTTAACCCATCCTTGTTCCAACACAATTCAGCAATATGGGTATCATTAAAATATATATCCAAATCAGAAATAAAAACATGCCAAGTATATAACTCATCCATGTGACAAACTTTAATAAAGATGTAATTACCTCACGAGAATTCCTCGATTTATGGTGAATTTTCAGAGAAATTCTTCCTTAACTTTGTTTTTCTCTCTCCATAAGCATATTTTTCTCAAGATTGTAATAGGAAATGAAAAGGATGATAAGTTCTGCCTTATAAGCTTAAAAACGTGGCTATGTGACCACTTTAAGGTGGTATTACGCGATTCGTTGGGCAAGGGGTCCAATAGGACAATTCCGTTAATGACAGATTTGTCCTGCCTCGTAAAATCACCATAACTCACTATTTCGGGCCCCGATTTACTCTCACTTTGTGTCTATGAGTATATAACTTAAACATATACAACTTTCATGTTTTGTGTTTTCCCAAAATCATAAAACTAGTACACCTAATTTGGGCTCGAACAGAACAGTAATTATTTACTCAAAATTTCATAACTTTCACATTTGGCGACCAAACATCGCCACTTTC
The DNA here is from genome assembly GCA_949130495.1 of Sambucus nigra. NCBI lineage: Eukaryota > Viridiplantae > Streptophyta > Magnoliopsida > Dipsacales > Adoxaceae > Sambucus > Sambucus nigra. The sequence continues at coordinate 517,865,301 of OX422210.1, read as the reverse complement.
GCACCAACACTCTAACTTAATTTTTATAAACATAATGATGCATTTAGAAACATATTTCCATGATGCATTTAACCACATAACCAATTTATAACTTATAACTCATAACTTATACTTAATCGTATAATTAACCTTACTAATCGTGTTTTAGGGCCTTACAATTCTACCCCTCTTATAAAAATTTCGTCCTCGAAATTTAACGCATAAGAAACTTACCAAACAATTGAGGATATTACTTCTTCATGTTATCCTCCCCTTCCCAGGTGGCATACTCCGCATTCTGACTTCTCCACATCACCTTAACTAGTGAAATGGTTTTACTACGTAACACTTGCTCCTTTCGATCTACAATAGCAATTGGTTCCTCCACGTAGGTTAGGTCCTCTTGAAGCTCTATCGGTTGTGAAGTAAATACATGTGAAGGATCACACACATACTTACGTAACATTGATATATGAAAAACATCGTGTATCCGGGAAAATTCTGGTGGTAACGCCAATTTATAAGCTACAGCTCCAACCCGTTTCATTATCTCATAAGGGTCAATGTACCTGGGACTTAACTTTCCCTTCTTCCCGAATCTCATAACCCCTCTCCAAGGAGAAACACGTAGGAATACTCGATCACCTTCCTCAAATTTCAATTCTTTCCTTCGGTTGTCTGCATAACTTTTATGTCTGCTTTGCGCCACCTTCAAGTGATTATGGATAAGATTTATCTTTTCAGTAGTCTGCTGTACAATTTCTGGCCCAAGTAGTTTTCGTTCTCCTACTTCAGTCCAACACACTGGATTTCTGCATTTTCTCCCATACAAAGCTTCATAAGGAGCCATCTCAATACTCGAATGATAGCTATTATTATAAGCAAACTCTATTAGTGGCAAGTGTTCATCCCAACTCCCCTTGAACTCCAACACACAGATTCGTAACATGTCTTCAAGTGTTTGGATCATTCTTTCTGACTGCCCATCAGTTTGAGGATGAAAAGCTGTACTAAATTTCAATTTAGTCCCCAAAGCTTCTTGTAAACTAGGCCAAAAGTGAGAAGTAAACTTAGGATCTCGATCAGAAATAATAGAAACAGGTGCACCATGCAATCTGATAATCTCATCCACATATAATTTGGCATATCTATCCATGGAGTAAGTAGTTTTAACAGGAAGAAAATGTGCAGACTTAGTCAACCTATCAACGACAACCCAAATATAATCAAACCCTCGTGATGATTTTGGTAAACCTATAACAAAATCTGTAGTAACATGCTCCCATTTCCACTCAGGAATAGGTAAGGGCTGTAGTAAACCACTTGGCTTCTGATGCTCCACCTTCACCTGTTGACAAACTAGACATCTAGCAACAAATTCTGCAATGTCGTGTTTCATTCCCGGCCACCAATAACATTGTTTCAAATCTCTATACAGTTTCGTGCTCCCTGGATGCATAGCATATAAAGAATAATGCGCTTCCTCTAAAATTGTTCTTCTTAAATCCGGCACATTAGGTACACACAAACGGTCTCTGTACATAACAATGTCATCATCCCGAATAGAAAATTCATTTGCTTTACCCTTTTTCATATTATCTCTAACTTTCTCCAATTCTGCATCTCCTGTCTGTGCTTGTTTTATCCAGTCTATCAACGTGGGTCTAACATTTAAATGTGCCACTATTCCATAAGACTCATTCAAAGTTAATTCCACCCCCATTAAAGCTAACTCTCTCAGCAGGTCAACTCGAATACAATAAATACAAGATACTATGCCTAGAGATTTTCTACTCAAAGCATCAGAAACAACATTAGCTTTACCCGGATGGTGATGTATCGTGCAATCATAATCTTTTATAAGTTCCATCCACCTTCTTTGCCTCAAGTTCAAGTTTTTTTGTGTAAACAAGTATTTTAAGCTTTGATGGTCAGTAAAAATTTCACAACTAACACCATATAAGTAGTGTCTCCAGATTTTTAATGCAAAAACTACTGCAGCCAACTCAAGATCGTGTGTAGGGTAGTTGCGTTCATGTATCTTTAACAGTCGAGAAGCAAAAGAAATTACCTTTCCATACTGCATTAACACACAACCGAGTCCTTGATACGAGGCATCACTATAAATAACTAAGCCTTCTGTACCCGTTGGGATAGTCAATACTGGAGCTGATGTCAACTTACCCTTTAAACTTTCAAAGTTTTTATCACAATCGCCACTCCACACAAACTTGTTCTCCTTTCTGGTAAGCTTAGTTAATGACAATGCAATAGAAGAAAACCCCGGTATAAACCTCCTGTAATAGCCCGCCAATCCCAAAAAGCTACGCACCTCTGTCACACTAGTTGGTCTTTCCCAATTCATTACTGCTTCAACCTTTTTGGGATCTACACAAATACCATCAGCAGAAATAACATGCCCCAAAAATACTACCTTGTCTAGCCAAAATTCACATTTAGAAAAGTTAGCATACAACTGCTTCTCTCGCAAGGTCTGTAAAATAATACGCAGGTGGCATTCATGCTCATCCCTACTACGAGAATATATCAAAATATCATCGATGAAGACAATAACAAAAGAATCCACATATGGGTGAAATATACGGTTCATCAAATCCATGAATACGGCTGGTGCATTTGTTAACCCAAATGGCATGACAAGAAATTCATAATGTCCATACCTGGAACGAAAAGCAGTTTTAGAAATGTCACAAGCTCTTACTTTCAATTGATGATATCCGGATCTGAGATCAATCTTAGAAAACACTTTGGCTCCTTGCAACTGATCGAACAAGTCATCAATGCGGGGTAGTGGGTATTTGTTACGGATAGTCACCTTATTCAATTGACGATAATCGATGCACAGCCTCATGGTTTCATCTTTCTTCTTCACAAACAATACTGGGGCTCCCCACGGTGATACACTAGGCCTTATAAAACCACGATCTAACAAATCTTGCAACTGTATCTTTAGCTCTTTTAATTCTGCAGGGGCCATACGATATGGTGCAATAGATATTGGTGCAGTTCCTGGTACCAACTCAATCAAAAATTCCACCTCACGGTCTGGTGCTAACCCTGGGAGTTCTTCTGGGAAGACATCTGCAAACTCATTAACTACTGGTATATCTGATAATTTTCTAGCCTCTTGTCGTATGTCCACCACATGGGCAAGATAACCCTCACATCCTTTCCTTAGCAGTTCATAACATTTTGTAGCAGAAATCAAACAAGTTGGAGTGACATTTCGTTCCCCAATAAATTTAAATTCAGGTTCACCCGGTAACTGAAACACTACCTCCTTTTTAAAGCAATCCAAACATACATGATATGAGGCTAACCAATCCATACCCAGTATCACATCAAAGTCACGCATATCGAGAGGTAATAAGTCAACTAGTAATTCTTTTTTACCCACTCGTACCACACACTCCCTATATACCCTCTCAATAAAAACCAACCCCCCCACTGGAGTAACAATAGCTAAACCAGAATCTAATGATGATAATGGTTTATTAAGATGCAACAGATAAAGCAAAGACACAAAAGAATGTGTAGAACTAGGATCTATCAACACATAAGCATCTTTATCACCAATAGGAAGTGTACCTGTCACTACGTTAGGCATAGCTGTGCATCTTGTTGCGTCAGTGCAAACACTCTGCCTTGGCCTTGGTTTTGAGACACGCCTCCTCTACCTCCCCTGTGTACTTTTGGTGTAGAAATCCTATCTCCTACTGTCACACTCCCAACTGAAGTTGTATCTCCCATCGCTGGACAATTCTTTCGTAAGTGCTCCGGTTGATGACAATGGAAACATAAAGGTGTCGTCTCAGCTATTGTACACTCCCGAGACATGTGCCCTTGACCACCACATCTATAACAAAATATGGCCCTCGATCCCATCACAGATGCATATTCTGACCGATTCATCCCACTCCTTCCACCTCGAGCTTGAAATCTTCCACGTGCATTTCTATTATTTTTAAACTCTTGGCCCTTAGGCACTCCTCGTGCTACACTCTGAGTTGAGGTTCCCGCCTCCCATCCATATGATCTTATACTATCATGTCTAGCTTTCTTCGAGTGTTCAACTTGCATTTTTTTTATTGACTTTTCTGACACCATGGCCCTATCCACCAAGTCCACATAATCCGTTATCTTCATATTAGCAACCATGCTTTTTATATCTACACTCAGCCCGGTTTGAAACCGAACACATTTACTTTCTTCCGTCCTCACCAAGTCAGGTGCAAATCTAGATAAGGATATAAATAAAGCTTCATACTCTGCCATTGTTCGATTCCCCTGTTTCAACGTGATAAATTCTTCCTCTTTCTCCTTCCTATAAAGCCTTGGGAAATATTTTTCAAAGAACACTTTCACAAACCTCTCCCATGTAATTCGTGGAGGATTTATTAGCACCACTCCCCCCATTGTAGTAAGTAACCTTTCTGTTGCATCCCACCATAACTTTGCATCAGCCTCTAACCTAAAGGTTGCTAATAAAACCTTTTGTTCATCTCTCACTTCCATCACCATGAATATTGTTTCCATCTTTCTAACCCACCCCTCTGCCACTAACGGATCCGTGGTCCCAGTAAATGCAGGCGGATTTAACTTCATGAACCTCTCATGTAATTTGTCCCTATTCCCACCATGTTCTCCACCTCTTGCTTGTTCCATAAGTTGTGCCACAACACGTAATATTCTCCCCACATCATCAATAGGTTGTTGTTGCACCTCTGGTTCATCCACTTCAATAGGTCTATGTCCTTGCTGATTATTAGGTACATAGGATGCCTCACCCTCTGCTCTATCATGCGGCTCGTGTGGATCCATCACTAACTGCAATATAATTAACTTAAACAAAATATAATAGCAGCAGTTTAATATTAACATTGTTAGTCAAAATCCAGATGCATAACAAACTCACTTTCTAGTGTCCACTGCCAATCTAGACCCTCACACCCTATCCAAAACCTAATGACCACGCTCTGATACCAAGTTGTCGGGCCCCAAATTAATTTTGTTAAACTCATCCTTTAATTTAGAGATAAATTGCCTTAAACAATGCTTTAATTTAAATCTCTGAGGAAAATAGCATAAGATTTTTTTTTTCCCAAAAGTATGTGTAGATGAAAACATAACTGCATTTACTTATAACTTATAAGTACTACATAACTTTACATAACCAAGATCCTTAGTTTAATAATTACACAAAAGGAATCTTGATATTTAAACCATACTAAATATCCGTCACTCCCCCGTTTTAGGGTTCTAACTTGGCAGTGAACTCCAATTTATAAGCATACCCGAAACAAAACATTACAGGAGTGTAAGCTATAAAGGCTTAGTTAATGACCACATACCACACATATAACCAATTTGAATAACCATTTTTATTTTATTCTAATGCTATAACCCAACAGGAATTGTGAAACTCTCGCAAGCCTGGACCCGCCATAGTCCAATTAACCCACCACAGTAATTAGGGACCACCACATCCCTTTATTAGGCCCGAGTACACAAACCTTTAAGTTGGATTAACAGGACCACCACATCCCGTAGGACCCACCACAATCCTTAACATTAGATAAAGGAGTCACTAGTCCATATCATCATATAACCTCGCTTAACATTTTTAATCATATGCATATGTTTCATAAATACAACATTACTCCCATAAACATTTTCACACATGTGTTTAACTACACATTTCCATATGAAATTATAAGAATTTATATTTCATAAGGTAGGTCACTCACATTGGATTTAGTGCTAATATTAATACCAACTACTTCCTTGGTATGGTAGTATTAGTTGCTTCCCCACCTAACAAGTCAATGTCGTTAGTATTTGAATACACTGATTAACATCAAACCAAGTAACACATCACATAATTTGGTCAATCAGAAATAACTAAGGAGTAATTACATATGATACTTCACATTTATATAACACCCAATTAATTAGGGTTCTAACACAATTTACATAATTAAATTACGAATTTGCTAAACAAAGTTATGCCCATTTTATTACAGCCTTTTCCAAATCGTTTCTCAAGAAAAATAACAACACAACTTCAACGTCCTGGAATTCTCATAATTTTTGTACAACATAACTTTTCATGATATTCCACCCAATATCAGTAAACACATTGAATAATACAAATTTAATGTTTCATAATTTCTAGGGCTCATTTTCTATGTCGAGCAAAACATCAAAAACTTGGTATGCATTCTTGCTCCTTTAGGGCAGATTTTAAACCACGACTTCAAACTATCACCAAGGGTTCATTCCTTGGTATTTTTACACAATTTTCGGATATGTTATACATGTATGAGTGTATTTTACTCTTCAACTTGAATCACTCAATTCCAATAATTATTCCATGATTTATACCATTTTTAGCATAACTAGGTCAAAATACAACATTAAGGCATAACTTAACAATTTTAAGCATACATAACCTTGACCTTGAGTATAATTCATGGAAACATATAATAAACATGTTTTAGCAGAAATATACATCATAATCATGGATTTTATAAATCAAAATGCTTTATGAAAAGATGATGTAAATTTAGGACTTTAAAATATGCATTTACGATCCTAGCTCTGGTTCTAACCTATGTTCTTAACCCATCCTTGTTCCAACACAATTCAGCAATATGGGTATCATTAAAATATATATCCAAATCAGAAATAAAAACATGCCAAGTATATAACTCATCCATGTGACAAACTTTAATAAAGATGTAATTACCTCACGAGAATTCCTCGATTTATGGTGAATTTTCAAAGAAATTCTTCCTTAACTTTGTTTTTCTCTCTCCATAAGCATATTTTTCTCAAGATTGTAATAGGAAATGAAAAGGATGATAAGTTCTGCCTTATAAGCTTAAAAACGTGGCTATGTGACCACTTTAAGGTGGTATTACGCGATTCGTTGGGCAAGGGGTCCAATAGGACAATTCCGTTAATGACAGATTTGTCCTGCCTCGTAAAATCACCATAACTCACTATTTCGGGCCCCGATTTACTCTTACTTTGTGTCTATGAGTATATAACTTAAGCATATACAACTTTCATGTTTTGTGTTTTCCCAAAATCATAAAACTAGTACACCTAATTTGGGCTCGAACAGAACAGTAATTATTTACTCAAAATTTCATAACTTTCACATTTGGCGACCAAACATCGCCACTTTCGCACCAACATTCTAGCTTAATTTTTATAAACATAATGATGCATTTAGAAACATATTTTCATGATGCATTTAACCACATAAGCAATTTATAACTTATAACTCATAACTTATACTTAATCGTATAATTAACCTTACTAATCGTGTTTTAGGGCCTTACAACCGCCCTCACTCGCGCCGCCCTAGCCGCACGCCTTCACCGCCCTCACTCTAGCCGCCCTAGCCCTTGCCCTAGCTTCTGGTTAATTTAACAATATCGGGCTAGTCATATTTTATTTGTTGACTATTTTGATTATCTTTTATGCTATTGTTGCATGTTAAAGGGTTTATGTTATTAATTATATTGGTTGGAAGATTGTACAGGAGGATGCAACCTAAAATATTGTATACGGAGAAGGGTTTCAATATGTGGATAAAAGGTAATTTTAATTATTGGTTATTGCTTAATATTATTAGATTTTTTACTGGATTGATTTGTAGTGGTGATAGGAGGTTGAGGGTGAGCCAATTAAAAACCCGGATTGTCAATTGGATGTTGTAGTATAGTTTTAAGATTAATTTATGATAATATCTGCATACTTGTTTGTGTAAATGTTAGTTAGAATTATTTATATGTTTGTTTGCGTAATTAATTCATTTTCTTTGCAAGTAGTTTATGCCATTAATCTGGTTTACTATTCGATTATGATTTTATTTTGTCCTTTGCAAGTAGTTTATGCTCATTTTTAACATTCAAATCACTAAATGTTGGGACACAAACTCCAACATATAAACATATGAGGTGGTACCTGAAAGTAATAAATAAAAATACAAGCATTAGTTAAAATTCTAATTTAAATAAAAAATTAGTAAACACAAACAATTAATGTCACAATCTTTAAACAATCTAAAAAGATAAACTTGATATCTCACGATCTGAGTGGCAAGAAATGAGACACGAATACCAAGACACACAAAAGTAACCTAAGGGAAGTGATCGTGTCCTCACTGGACTCCCAATCCGCAATTGACTACTATACGATTGTTTATAATTAAAAATATGATTTAGGAGTCGAAAACTTAAAATAGTAACCGAGTGGCCTAAAAAGAGGCGCATACACCCTAAGAGTACCAAAGTATGGTACCTCATCATTTTTGAATTAATCTCATACCTCAAATCATTTTGCATTCATGGATAGTTGCGTTAGATGGGTAAGTTTTTTGTGAAATCAAACCTGGATTAGATTAAATCTAATGATGGTTATGACTTTTAAGGATTTGAAATAATTTAATATTGTTTTGATCCATTGATCGCGTGAATCACTTGTTGGTGAAGTTATTACTGATAATTATGTGGCGACTCATGTTATGTTTTTAATTCAAGACAAATAGTTTTTTTCCGAAACATTTGTTAGTTCTACACTTTATGGGGAGTGCTATTTGAATGACCATATTCAGTTAAAAAATAGTAACTTTTTCAACCAAACTTTCCCGCGCATCGCACGGGTTACCACTAGTATCTAATATAAGTTTGTATTTAATGATCTTTAGTGCGAGAGGGCGAATTTGATTTGTTGATATTTGGTTGACTAACCAAAATTGCAAGTTTGTTGTCATTTTAAAGTGTATTCACGGGGAAAACGTGTTGATAATCTAAAAATAAGATATTTAGGGGTAATGTAGAAGAGAGTCACCCCACACTTTTTCCTTTATAAACAATTCAACATCCTCCTTAGAATCAATGAGTGTGTCCATGAGCATAGCATAAGATGTGATAAAATGTGATACATTAGGGGAACAGTACTTGTAAGCAATCAAGTTCCTCAAGAATGTTTCAGTGAAATCATCAACACACAAAAGATGGTCATTTTAAACAACGTGTACCACACATCTGACACAACCAACTAAACAAACAACAAATAAACATTGATATATGACGTATAAGATTCAATAACCTTGACAACAAACAATGACTATATGATATTAGAGTTGTCTCCTCTGCCACAACCATAGGTAATATTAGAGTCCTCTCCTCTATCACAATCACATGAAATGTATTATCAGGGTCTTGCAACCTTGAATATATAATTTGGTAAGGGTATGCCTTCAAATAAGTTATGATTTGATAAAGATTCATCGAACAAGAAGGCAGTAACAAATAGATCGAAATTTCACAATTAGAAAGTGCGGGCTCTCGCTCGCTTTGAATTTGATGCCCAACCGATCAAGATCAGTTGGAGAGTAATACACGACGGGATAATTCCCCGAACAAACATTATATGTTAGCCGATTGCACCTGTGTATGTTTATGAAGTGATAGCGTTACACCCGTTAACAAAATATGAAAATTATTAGTGTAATCCTTTACTGCCATTTTCTAGAAGTTCAGACTCACAGTAGCGTGGAAGAAATCAAACATATATCTTAAGTCACCAATTTGTAGCATCTATGATAATTTTTCGGAGAGTGAGATGGAAGAATTGTTCAAGAACACATGAAGGAACCTGGTTCTCTAGTAGTAGTGAGTCATATTTCATTATAGCGTGATCTAACTCCTTAATGAATATTGGGTGCATAACATTATGCTCATGAGTCAGTGATCTTCATAGAAATTGAAGTATGAAACAATAATGAACCAACATTATTTTTTAAGCTCCACATTGTCGTATTTGAATCCTTCTTCATAGCATACTCGAGCATCGAGTGCCAAATCTGAAATGACATCCCCACATACACGTAGGATATCATCTACATTATATTATCTTGCTTTAGCGTTACTGTCCAAGAGGCTATGGATGTAATTCATTTTGTCATCCTGCATACCTTGGAGGGTCTCATCATCTCTATGCAAAGGCCCAATGGATACCACACCAGGGGAATATCTTTTTGGTTGCTCCTCAATTGTCGAGATTGCTGGAGAAGATGTGCCAAGTCCCCTAATGAAGAAACTCTCCATGAGTTAACTAGGTTTCGGTACCCATAGATCCAAAAATTAACGACACAATCAAGTTGACTAGGTTTCGGTACCCATAGATCCCAAACCGTACCTATAGATCAATGGAATAAACTTGACAGGTCATGTAAAAACATATTTTTCTACCTAAATGGTGGCAACTCTCCGAGCTGATTCGTCGAGCCTTATTATTAATGAGACTCATTGTCTCCCATTGGGAATTTGAGTCCATTATCTCCCAAACAGATTGGATTCTTCTAAGAGTCATTGGTCCAACATTAAAGTATTTTGAATTCATAAATTTAGTCCATAGGCTTCTACCTTCCTTCATGTTCAAAGTCAACTTGATATTAGTAGCTTCCATAATAGAGGATAAGTTTTTATCATCTAATCCGCCTGCTTGCTTAGGAAAACAGATAGAATCCCATCTAATCCAATGGTATTTATTCCCATATTCCTTGTTCATCCCCCAAAAGAAGGCACTAATCAACTGGTTTATAGACTTAATGACCATTTTTGGGGGATTTAAAGCAAATAGAGAATAAATAGGCATTGAAGAGGGGACTAATTGGATGAAAGTAAATCTTCCTCCCAATGAGAGGAACTTAGTCTTCCAACTTTGGATTTTAGAGGCTATAGACTGGACTACTGGTTGTAATTCTGTGATCTATTTATGTATACATATGTATACATACATCTGTTTATACAATCTTACTGAGTTTCATTGTTCTCTAGCTAATGGTTGAATTGTATTCACAATCACGATGGTGTGCTATGGTGCTTTGTTAACACAAGAGTCACCCTACTCCCTAGCCTAATGAACTATTCACAATCACGATGGTGTGATATGGTTCTTTCGTATATTTTTTCCCTTCAATTTTGCTCTCTGTTGGATCTACTCCCCTTCCTGTACTTGCCCTTTATTGAATTTCATAAATAAAATTTGTGGCTTGGGTTTTGGTATCGGCTGGCTCAGGGTGCCATTGCCAACCTAGTTGGCAGTCCTTGTCCCCATCCTTCCTTGCATTATCAGTCCAGCTTATGAAAGTTTGTTTGAGCTACCATTCCACTCGAGGGAAGTTATGGATTCATATACTAATCCATAGCAGAAAACTAGTACCGTCAAAGATTTCTTACAGCTCAATGATAATGGTTGTAACTTGAAGAATATTTTTTACTATGAAGAAACCTCTTACAGTTGTGCGGACAAAAATGAATACACGTGGAATGGTAGAGTTCTTTTCCTTCCTCCGGTGTCTATTTTTCCTCCGTTCCATTATGAATCTTAATATAGATATCATTAAGTATTTTAAAGTAGATTGTATATCTTTGTCCTTTATATAAAGTGTGAAGCTTTGATGGAAATTCAACTTTAGATATATGGTCAATTATATTCATAAACCTGATAATTAATTAGTTGTTTTACGGTTTTTCTTATAATATTTTTCAGCTTTCAGCAATTAGTGACAATAAAAAATGAAGGTTGTTAATCTACATAATAGTTCTTTTAATGATATCCACATTGAATAACTAGCTTTGTCTTTGACCTGGAAATTAAGTTGCGACTTAGATTATGTACTTAAAGTGGTATTATCTGAATTTTCTAAATAATATTTCTCCGCAAGTTCTGGTTTCCTAGAAGACAAATTTCTTGATGAGGGGGAATGTGGTTTAATATAGAGGAACTGGGAATGGCAAATGAATTCCAATTATGCCAATTATTTGAATATCAGAAACCATGAGAAGCCATACCATAATTTCGGATCCCCCATTTAAAGAAGAAAAGGTGTAAAGAAATAATGCAGAGCTTAAGTGCTCTGTTAAAATTAGGTCATTGGATTAGACAATTGGTGGGTTTTATAATCTGACTTAATTGGTGATTTTGTTGGAAACCTTTAATTGAATTGTGTTGAGTTATGATTTCGTGTTAGAATGCATATTTAGGACTTAATTAATTGTAAGTATGAGTGTCTTATGTTAATTTGAAGTTTTTGAATCTGAAATCATATGTTGATTGAGTTAATTAAAGTTTGAGAATGAGGTTAGGTTTAAATTGTTTTTGACAAATTTGAACCTTTATTCGTGTTAGAATGAAGTTATTCATTGTCTAATAGAATTAGAAGCATGAATATATAGTTTATAAACCTGGAGATTGGGTTTTGTATGTTTTTAGATGCTTGGAATTTACTTCAATGGAGGTTGGGTCCGCAAATATGCATTTTATGCAAGAAGAATTAGGACATAGGACATCTAAATCAATCCGGATGATGACACATGATTTTGTGGAGGTCGATGTGTTGTGATCACACATTCGATATGGCCACCACAACATGATGTAGGATGCAGATGGCTCGATCCATCAGAGTGGATTCAGATGTATTGGAGTTTTAGTTTTATCTCAGTTTAGTCTATTTACCTCACCTTATGTTATGGCATTTTAATGTAATTTCACCCTAAGAAGAAAAACTTAGTGGAGATGATATTGATCATTCTGCAGTAAAGGAGTTCAATCAGGCAATTGATGACAGTGGGCTTAGATATTTAGGATATATTGGCACTAGGTTAGTTGGTGCAAAAATAGATATGGGGAGGAGGTGATTGCGGATGGATTAGACAGATGTTTGTACAATCAAAAGTGGGCTCAAATTTATCCGTTATCTAATATTAAACACTTGCACACTATAACTTATGATCATTCTCCTTTATTATTATTAGTTTTGACTAAAATTGATGCTCATCCTATATTATTTATGTTCCAAAAGATGTCGTGCAATCACCCTCAGTTCATGGAGTTGGTTATGAACTCTTGGAAAGTGGAGACAAATACCTCTGGAATGAGGAACTTCCCTTTGAAATTTCAGAGATTAAAGGTAAATTTGAAAAGTTGGAATAAAGACTCATTCAAAAATATTGATCAAAATGTGAAAGATGTGCAGGACCAAATACTTCAGCTTGCGCTTAGATATGAGTTAAATCCTTCTGATGCTGATAGATTGGAATTTAAATTGGGCAGGTCTAATTTGTTGGTTACATTGAAAAATGAAGAGTTGTTCTGGAAGCAAAAATCGACTGTTAAATGGTTACAAGCAGGGAATGCAAACACACGCTATTTTCAGGCTACTGTCAAAGCTAAACACAAATATTTCCGATTCAAATTATTATTGATGGTGTTGTAACCTTTTAGATGAAAAGAAAGACATCGAAAATCATGTGGTGGATCATTTTAAAGAGCTTTTTTGTTCTGAGCATACTATTTCTAATGATCTACATTTGGTTGTAATTCCAAACATCATTTCTCCTGAGGTGAATGAATGTCTTGAAAAGTTTACAACTGAATATAAAATATATGAAGCTTTGAAGGATATGAATGAAGACTCATCTCCTGGCCCTGATGGTTATATGGTGGAAATTTTTATAAAAAGTGTTGGCACATTATAAAAATTGATCTTGTAAATTCTATTAATAACTTTTTGTCGGTTTTGAGCTACTTAAGAGTTGATCTAATACCTCCATCAGGAATAGGTTTTTCACGCATCCAAACGCTGATCTAATAAGCACGGTGGAGTTTGAGGGCACACTTTGTTTCTTCCCACACTACTTCTTGACAGTTATGAATCCATCAGGAATAGGTTTTTACAGAAATTCATACCGAGCAGTAAGATTTTCAGAAAATTCCATAGGCATCGAGTGGTGGAAGAAAAATTATTGCATCCCTTTCTGAGTCGGATATGCTTAGAGTTTCCCAAATATTTTTAATACGTGGTGTTGAAATAACACAATCCAGTTTTGACCACTAGTGTTTAAGAGGGAAAGAAATCAGAAGTTTGGGAGAGGCTATAAAAATTTCTAAGTCTATGGTAGGCACAGTCAAAATCGTGGCCTGATTGAGCTCCTGATCAGTAACCAATTAGGGTTAGGCAGTGACCAATTGGGGCTGATTAGTGATGCTAGTAGAAGTTTGGTGACTCTCAATCAAGCTGGACGATGGCCGAATGAATAGAGATTTTATAGTTTCCATCAGTTACAAATGGTTTGATAATTTATCTTGAGTTGGCTGCCAATTTGGGTAAGAATACTGATACGTGTTATGGTTTGATTAGGATCTAATTGCTACTATATTCTATATACTTTATTGATTTATATTTGAGGTGGTGTTGATACTCTTTCCAATATTACTGAAATATGACTAAAAAACTAACAAAGTGATACTAAATCCAACAGATATTTGTTCTTTGTGTGTTGTCATTTTCTAATTCTCCTCTATAATCTTTTGTATAGTATCGAGAAGGAACCTTTGTGTCTAATGTATGTTAGTTTTTAGGGGTTCCATAGAAAACTTCTATTTTTTAAAATTTTTATCTAATTTGGATGTATATTTTGTGGTGGCCAAGCACTGGCTCGGCTCACATGCTTAGTGTAATCAGGGGCAAGCCCAACGCTAGATGGCGACTTACTATAAGACCTCGAAACTTCTCTACCTCCAAAGTATAGATTGGCTTAAAAATACTACCACAAACTAAAACTAATACCTCAACCTCTTTCCAACCTGTGCGCAGCCTCAAAACCACATCTCATCTCACTAATTCGCACTCAAGAATTAATTGCAAACCATCATTGGGTCCATCTTCTTTGATATATATGCATACAGTACCAAATTAGAATCATCTATACATGTCTGATATAGGCTAAATGTATTGGGAGGACTACTAAAAGAGGATTACAGAGAGAGTATGAGATGTCAGTATATATACACATGATGCATATATATGCAGTTGCAACTGCATATATATGCAGCATATGATACATATGCAGCATATGATACATATGCAGCATATGATATATATGCAGTGCATATATATGCAATTGCATATATATGCATATGCAACATATGATATATATGCAGCATATGCATATATATGCAGTGCGTGTGTGCATGTTTTTGTGTGTGTTTGTGTGCGGGTGTGTGCATGTTTACCATCTCTCATTATAACCATTTTCCTGCCAAATTATAAAATGAACATATAATTTTATATTATTTACTTTTGAACCAAAGAAATATATTTGTTGGTCAATTGCAAATATGTGCACATAGGTGCTTGTTAGAGCCCCTAATGTCGAATAAAGAGACTTAGATTCGATACCTAATGCCTTAGTTAGTAAACTTATATCAGTCTATAAATATATTTGCTCTTACCAATGGTGTTTTTCTAATGTTATGCAGATCATAAAAATCAAGTGTCTATAGAGCAGTTACTGTCCTATTATACAACTATTGTCCTATATGCAACTACTGTTCTATAGAACAGTTACCATTGGGGTTGTGAGTGGCCTTCTATAGAGCAGTTACTGTCCTATTAAGTGTCTTATTTTTACACTTGTTATCAGTCAGTTATGCTGTTAGTTAGCTGTGAGGTGTTGCAACCCCAATAAACGACCCTAGTGGCACCCCAGTCAGACACGTCACATCGCAACTTAAGGGTTCATATTTCTTTATTTCAGAGCCCTACATGCCAACAAACCCAATATATCGAGCAAATTAATGATCTACGAGAAAATGTTGATCCTTCATACAATGACTCGACTTTAGATGTTGAGGAGCCCGCAGGTATATCATATGTTAGCAATGCACTTTTTTTATCACACTGGTTTGATATTATGTTTCACATAATAATAGTTTATCGAATATTTGTTTAGGTACAGAGAGTACCCCGACTAATGCGAAAAATGTTAGAAAAGCTTCCAGGCCTTGGATTGAATGGAATAATAAGAAAAAGAAGATACTAGAATGGAATGAGTTTTGTCAGCCAGTTTGTAGGCTTGAATGCAAATTGATGTCGCAATTAGGCTACTATGCTAGGAGTAGAAATTTATTTCCGTTGACAATGTTATATTGGACCGAGGCGAAAGATGACACTCTTGAGGGTATTTGGAATGAAGTGAAGGTAGTTCATTAATTCAATATGATTTATTTGTTTCGTTATATATGATTTTGTTAAATTTCTAACCAATTTATTAATTCAATATTTATATGTTTCGTTGTAAATTTTAAGGAAAACACAAATGCACCAGAAGGTTTTAAACCAATTTGCTTTGCTAGGATGGGAGCTGCTTGGAGGCAATGGAAGTACCGATTAAAGATAGATCACTATGAAAGGTTTCAAACCGATGAAGAACGGTTGAAAAATACGCCCCCTCGAGTCGACAAACTTCAATGGCATACTATACTGAAGTATTGGGGTCTAAATAAGATAATTGTATGACAACTCATTAAGTTTAAGATTAGTCTATTTACATCTACTTCATTAGTAATATCAAATTTATTAATTTCTTTAACTTTTTTTATAGGACATAGCAAAGCAAAACTCGAAGAACCGTGAAGGTGAATGTGCGTACTCAAGGACTGGGCGAAATCCACATGCAAAAATTATCAAGGAGGTTAGAATTCTGGTAGTATAAACCCTTATAATTTTTAGTTTAATAAATATTAATATACACATTATTTTTCTTAGAGGGTAGAGGCAGGAGAGCCCGTTGATGAAATCAGCATGTGGCAAGCCACTCAGGCTCCGAATAATAAACCTTTCAATGTTGAAGATGGGTCATCAGATAGAGCGGTATGTATATATGCTAACTAAATCCATTCATTAATTTCTAATATATGTTTAAATTAAATTCATTAGTTTTTAAATATATGTTTCACTACACCAAATCTGCCCATTTGTCAAGGTCATTGACCTTGACAAATCCACCTTGTCAAGGTCAATGACCGTGACATTTCGAGGCGAGACAACTTTTTTTGTCACGGTCGTGTCACGGTCATTGACCTTGACAAAAAACTCGCGTTTTGTGTCACGGTCGTGTCAAGGTCAATGACCGTGACACGTTTGTCACGGTTCTAAACCGTGACATAACCGTGGCCGCTCTTGCCCATAAATTGCCACGGTCATTGACCGTGACACGTCCGTGACAACTTTGTGTCACGGACGTGTCACGGTCAATGACCGTGACAATTCTGGACAGAATTTAAAAAAAATCTGCTGGGCAGTATGGCCACCGCCACTGCCCAGCAATATATTTGTACCTGTTATAGCAACGTTGTACCTGTTCCAAACATCATATATCCAACACAAACTAAAGATAATGCAAATATATATTCATGACGATATAATCCAAATATTCAAAGTAAAAACAATATACATGAAGATATAATCCAAATATAATTAAAATGGACAAACTTAAAAATAATATTACTACATGTCTTGGATAAAACTGAGGAGGTGATTAGGCCACACGACATACGAATTGACGCACCCACTAATATACGTCGTGCCGCATTGTTCGCGCAACCACAATAGGGAGTTCTCCTTCCCGGGTATGACATGCGTGACGAGCACCCTGGACTCCATCTCTTGAAGCACACGTCCATGGAATATTCCACCCTCGACGATATTCGGGTCCCTCAATCCCCGCCCTATCCACTGGCCATCAAATACGTCCAATATGAACACGCTCGGCCAACCAATTGTCGACAATGGTCTGTTGGAGGGCGTCAAATAGGGAAGTGGATCGTCGAAGTACGAACGTGTTGGTGATGAATCAGCGAGGTCCACATCCTCGTCATCCTGCGCCTCGTCCTCCCGCACCTCCTCCTCCACCGCCTTCTCCTTCCCTTTACGGTCTCCACCCAACGTACGCTTCATGAATGCATACATATCTTGGATCGTCGCCTCTAAATGGGACAGCTTCGCGTCGTGTGAATCCACCGTTTGAGACAACCCGGTGTCGCTCGTCTCCAATCTGATGATCCTAGATTTGGCCACCCGCGAGCTCACTCCCCTTGTCCTCCCTTTGCGATCAGAGCCAAGCACTTGGCTGAGTGCGTCTGTGGACAAAGATGCCTTGTCGGCATCAGACTGCGACTCATGCACTTCCTTAAGCTTTGCCTGAAACGACAAAAAGCACATGATTAGTAAAATAAGTAAACTAAAAAATTATAACGTAATTAACAATAATTAAACTGTCGGATTACTTACAATCGTGGCCGCGACGCTCGGGGACACCTCCTTGTCCTTCCCCTTCTTCGTCCGAAGAGCCACATAAGTATCGAGCCTATGTGGCTTACCCCTGGCCCACTCCCTACCCCCTGAAATAAAATAAAGTAAAGTAAAATTAGTATCGGCCCCGCAAAGTAAAATAATATCCAATAATATATTTCTGTAGTTATAGATAAATTAAATCTTACCTGCATCCTATGCTCCACCTCAGTGTAAGAGGTCCGGCCGGAGTAGTGCACGTCCGTCCTTTTATCCTGATTTTCCCTCCCCGATTGGCGAGATGCCAATTGTCGATCCTCGATCTCATTGTCAATTAACTTTTGCCATTGTGCCAATGAGATCGGCTCCTTGGGCGGGACGGATCCGCGCCATTGTAAAATGGACTCTCGTGTTTTTTCAAAGTACCGTGTCCGCATATTTTTCTTCCACGTCTTGTGTTGCTCCCTCAAGTGCTCCAAGACGGAATCGCGTAGCTTTGGATCCAAGTTGAATTGTTCCTGTCAACAAATACAATGTTAGTTGCGAATAAATATAACTATAAATATAAATTGAAATATTCATATAAATATTACCTGTAGTGCCGCCCAAACAGCTAACTTGAGCTCATACGGAACCTCCTTCCAACTCATAAACCCGGGCCGATGACCGTCTTTAGCAGCTCGAGGGATCTCGCTAAAAGCTCCGACTTATTTTCGACGGTAATCCCAAATTTTCCATATTTGGGGAGCCTAGCGGCGGAGGAGCCCTCGTCGCCTCCGCTACCACCGAACCCAGACGACATCATCATAAACAACATCATCATCTTCACCTTAACATCTGAAGGAGACATTT
The DNA here is from genome assembly GCA_949130495.1 of Sambucus nigra. Lineage (NCBI taxonomy): Eukaryota > Viridiplantae > Streptophyta > Magnoliopsida > Dipsacales > Adoxaceae > Sambucus > Sambucus nigra. Next base: position 517,846,295 of record OX422210.1, on the reverse strand, counting down.
TTTCTGTAAAAAAATGTTATTAGTACAGATAAAAAAAATGTTAATAGTACACATTTCGTTTTACCTAATTGAATTAATTGAATTAATAGTACAGATAAAAAAATGTTCCGTCTATATTATAACGTATGTGTAAGTTCCGTCAATACCATTTCGTTTCAATTTCGTAATATTATGTTTTTTTCCAAATATTTAAAGAGTTATTAAATGGGTGCCCCACCCCCACCACCACCCATCGCCACACACACACGCACACCTACGCACCTATGCACACACACACACACACACACCACCCCTACCCACCCCACCCCCACCCCCTCCCCCTCCCCCACCACGACCGTGAGAACTACATATATTGTTTATCAATAAAATTATGACATGAGATAATTATAATTGTAGCATAAATTTCATTATCATGGGTTTTACCTAATTGAATTAATTTCATGAATAAAATTATTATCAATTTAAATGAAAATATCAATTATTATCCAATATTTTTTAATGAAATATTTATTTTTAATAAAAATATCAATTATTATCCAATTATTATCCAACTATTATCAATTATTTATTTTGAATGTAAATAATATTCAAAACCCCACCCACCCCCACCCCCTCCCGATGTTTATTATCCAATTATTATCCAACTATTATCAATTATTTATAAAATTGATGTCTACTTTTAGTGTTGTGTATATATGTTAGTTGATGCCATTATATTTTTACCCTAGTTAGATTCTAAGGTTATCTCAATTTATATTTTAAGTTCGTATCCATTTGTGATGTTCAAGTAGTTTGAAATGTTGGAATTATATACTATTACTTTGACCGTTAGTTTGTGCACCAACTAAATTGAACATCACGCACACACACACACACCACCCCACCCCACCCCCTGCCACCCTCCACCCCCCCCCCCCCACCACACACCACACACACACACACACACACACACCCCACCCCACCCCACCCCCTACAAGTCTAAGGATGTTCTTGATTAAACATGGGAAATCTCATATCGTTTGCAAAAAGTTCATAGATTCTTAATCCCTAGGGTTATGGATATTAAATTTCTTTCACAATTATTTCTTCGATTGCGATGGGTGAAGTTCAATTATATGTTAGAACAATAGATCCTCACAAGTTGGTCAATCATTGTGTGAATAGGTATGAGATCATAATTTGGAGGAATTCACGTCCAAGAAATAATTTGGATTGTGATACCCCTTGATAGACTTATATGTTTTGTTTACCCGACCGATGAACTATTTTATAATCCTATAGAATTAAGTTTTAGAACCAAGGAATTGATCAGATATTCATTAAAATCGGTTAGTAGAAAATTTATTTAACCAAGAGGGTATCGAAAACATAACGTGGGGAATCATAATATACCGTAATCAACTTTAATAATAAGAACACATTCTTTCGAGTGATTTATAAATAATTAAATTTGAGTGCAATCATGATTATTTAGTGGAATGAATCGTGATTAAATAAATAAAGGATATAAATTAGACGGTTATAAATTGGGATTTCCTAGTATTTACTTTGAATCCAGTTTATTTATTTATCTTTGGTCCCTAGTATAGTCATTGCCCAAGTAGTAGGAGCGAAACTCTATAAAACCCTAGTTTAGCTAAAGCCCGTGAATTATCCCTCCCCCACCACACACACACACACACACCACCCCACCCCCTGCTCCCCTCCACCACCCCTCTCCCACCACACACCACACACACACACACACACACCCCACCCCACCCCACCCCCTGCCCCCCTCCACCACCCCCTCCCCCACCACACACCACCACACACACACACACACCCCACCCCACCCCACCCCCTACAAGTCTAAGGATGTTCTTGATTAAACATGGGAAATCTCATATCGTTTGCAAAAATTTCATAGATTCTTAATCCCTAGGGTTATGGATATTAAATTTCTTTCACAATTATTTCTTCGATTGCGATGGGTGAAGTTCAATTATATGTTAGAACAATAGATCCTAGCAAGTTGGTCAATCATTGTGTGAATAGGTATGAGATCATAATTTAGAGGAATTCACGTCCAAGAAATAATTTGGATTGTGATACCCCTTGATAGACTTATATGTTTTGTTTACCCGACCGATGAACTATTTTATAATCCTATAGAATTAAGTTTTAGAATCAAGGAATTGATCAGATATTCATTAAAATCGGTTAGTAGAAAATTTATTTAACCAAGAGGGTATCGAAAACATAACGTGGGGAATCATAATATACCGTAATCAACTTTAATAATAAGAACACATTCTTTCGAGTGATTTATAAATAATTAAATTTGAGTGCAATTAATCATGATTATTTAGTGGAATGAAATAAATAAAGGATATAAATTAGACGGTTATAAATTGAGATTTCCTAGTATTTACTTTGAATCCAGTTTATTTATTTATCTTTGGTCCCTAGTATAGTCATTTCCCAAGTAGTAGGAGCGAAACTCTATAAAACCCTAGTTTAGCTAAAGCCCGTGAATTATCCCTCCCCCACCACACACCACACACACACACACACACACACACACACACACACACCACCCCACACCACCCCCTGCCCCCCTCCACCACCCCCTCCCCCACCACACACCACCACACACACACACACCCCACCCCACCCCACCCCCTGCCCCCTCCACCACCCCCTCCCCCACCACACACCACCACACACACACCCCATTCCACCCCACCCCTTGCCCCCCTCCTCCACCCCCTCCCCCCCCCCCTCCACCACCCCTCCCCCAAAACACACCACCACACACACACACACACCGCACCCCACCCCACCCCCTGCCCCCCTCCACCACCCCCTCCACCACCCTGCCCCACCCCGCCCCACCCCCCACATATGCACACACATACACACATATATATATACACATACACACATAAATATATATATATAAATGGAAGAGAGAGAGAGAGAGAGAAATTGGACCTGAAAGTAGAGAGAGAGAGAGAGCAGCGTCGAGAGAGAGAGAGGGAGGGAACGGTGGGAGGGAAAAAAGAAGGGGGAAAGGGTTTTTGCTGGAAAAGTTGTCACGGTCGTGTCAAGGTCATTGACCGTGACAATTAGTTGTCACGGTCGTGTCAAGGTCAATGACCGTGACATAAAACGAGTGTTTTTTGTCACGGTCAATGACCTTGAGAAGGCTGGCCGGCTGAAAGGTGACAATTTGCCCATTTTGTTGTAGTGTTTAATTGGTAGACAATGCTCGAGAAGAGAAACGAAATGATCCGGAAGCGAGGAATGAGATTTTTAAGGATGTGGTAGGACAAGGAGGCCATGGTTATACTTTACTAAATGGAGTAGGCATTAGGCCAACATCTACACGACCAAGTTCCTCTCTTTTATTATTGGAGGATATTAATCAACTTAAGAAAGACACTGAAGATCGAGAGGGTAGAGCTAGACAAGTCGCTGAAGATCGAGAGGCTAGACATCGGCACGAGCTCGAAGAATTAGAATTTTGCCACCAACAAGCACTCTTACAGATGAAACTGACATGAGAAGTGGAATGCAGAGTTTGTTTCAGAGTATTATCCCTAACCATGCTTCAATTACCTCAACGGCCCATACCGACTAGGTAATGACACATCTTTATTTTATTGTTATATATGTATGTGATGAAGTGTTAGGGAGGATATATGTTGTGGCTATTTGGCTCTTAGTTGTTTACAATGTTGTGGCTGTTTCTATAGTTATTTCTAAGTTAATTTATATGTTTAAACAGGTTGGTTTTCATGAATAAACAAAGGAGACTCTGTCGATTTTTTTTTAAAATATTAAGTGTTTAAAAGTAAATAAAACAAAGATATACAAATTTGATAAGTTTTTTAAAGATTGTCATCAATAGGAATTATTAAAAAAGATTACTTCTTTGTTTATGGTAACTTACACTTAATTAATTTTGTTGCAGATTGAAATCTTTTGTGGATAAGGCAAGACACGTTTTGATGGAGATCGTTTTCTTCAAGATTGTGAGTATGTATTCTAATGAGATAAGTTAAATTTTGTAGAGATATTTAGTTTGGTGGAGTATTAGGTAGGATATATATATGTTAGTGGCTATTTGGCTCTTAGTTGTTTATAGTGTTGTGGATGTTTCTATAGTTATTTTTTACTTAATTTATATGTTTAAACAGGTTGGTTTTCATGAATAAACAAAGGAGACTCTGTCGAATTTTTAAAAAAATATTAAGTGTTTAAAAGTAAATAAAACAAAGATATACAAATTTGATAAGTTTTTTAAAGATTGCCATCAATAGGAATTATTAAAAAAGATTATTTCTTTGTTTATGGTAACTTACACTGAATTAAATTTATTGCAGGTCGAAATCTTTTGTGGACAAGGCAAGACACGTTTTGATGGAGATCGTTTGCTTCAAGATTGCAAGTTTACTTGCATTAGTTTATGTTAGGAATACATTGGTTTTTATGTATTTGTTCTAATGAGACAAGTGAAATTTTGTATAGATATTTAGTGTGATGGTCACAATGTTGAAATTGTCCATTTTATCTTTGTATGAACTATAATTTAAGTTGAATGCAAGATTATGTTTTATATTTGTTGAAATGGGATGTCAGATATGTTATATATTATTTTAAAGAGTTTTTGCTTAAAAGTATATTGAGCATATTATGGAATTGATGAAATTTTAATTTTGGCGCAAAAATTATTAAAGAAGGCTTCTTTGCCGTCTCAAAAGGATTTTATAAATGAGGACTTTTTTAGACGACTAAGTTATCGTCTCAAAAACTCTTTTGAGACGTTTATTGGCGCCTCTAAAATAACTTTAAAAGACGGTTTTTTCGTTGTCTCAAAAGGTTCCTATAAGAAGTGACCTTTTGAGACGGCTTATTTCCCGTCTCAAAAAAACTTTTTGAGACGGCTTCTGCCGTCTCAAAAAGCTTTTAAAACGGGAGTCTAATACTACGCCCATTTGCCGTCTCAAAAGGCGTCACAAAAGGCTTTTGAGATGGTCATATGACTTTTTGAGACGGTTGGAGCACCGTAGTAAAAAGCATTTTTTTTGTAGTGTTGTTTCCCAATTCGAGTTGATGGTACCCTTTAACATTTCTGCGTCTTATCTTTGATGGTCAGCATTCTTTAGTGCATAGAGTAATTCTTCAAGGGGTTCATCTACCCCTAACAAACAGAATATGAGGGTTCGTAACCATCTCTGATGGTCCTCCTACTAATATTTGGGTAAGAGTCATCATCCATGACTCTATTTGCGCTTGGTTTGTTATCATCAATCTTAGTGCTCTCATGAGCTCTGTTATATCTAATGGCGGTGCACTGTTTAAAGCGTGCATGTCACTAGGAGGTGGTGGCGGAAGGTCATATGACATTTTTTATCACCAAATTTACGTTTCAGAAAGGGAATTTAACCTAGAAAACACTGAGTAAGTGAGTGATCAATAAACATAAAATTTATAGATATTGGATAATGTTTCTTTCCAGAATTTCCAGATCTATAAAATAAAGTGAATTATGGATGACTTGGTGGTGAATTTAGGATCAAAACACCATAAATAGGATTGTGAATAGTTATATTCACCCAGAATTTGCACTCAAACTATGATCAAGTTCGTAAAATACCCAAAAAATGAGTTGAAGATGAGAAAGGTGTAAACCCTTAACCAAAACCATCAAACTATAGATCCAAATTTGAGCTAACTCAGATTGTGCCTATAATCACTACAGCAAATAACAAGGATTGTCACAGTCGGTTGGTCACGGTCTAGAGCTTTGACCAAGGGGTCACGGACCAGTTTAAAGTATGACACTAAAAGGGGATTGGTTATGGCTACATAGTATGACTGATTCGTGACCCTTTAGGCACTAAAATTTACGCAAAAAATGTCACACTGATGGTCATGATCCAGAATTGTGATCCAGACGTGACTAATCCCAGTGAATTATAGTCACGGTCCATAACCGTGACCCTTTATTTAAGTTCAAAATGGTCACGGTTAAAAATTATGACCAAGTTTCCCGTTGTCATTAGTCACAATCGGGGTCATGATCTATAACCGTGACCAGTTATTGATATTTCATTTCACATGAGGGCGTATGTAACACCCCGCCCGCCCGAAAGAGACACGCGACGTGCTACTACGGTAAAACTAAACTAAAACTATCAACAAAATTATAGAGCATCTAAATGTTCACAATTTAAATACAACAAATCCACAATTTCTATTTCCACAATAATGATTACAATAACATTTCTCTTAAATATAAAATTCTCCAACTAAAATTACACCACTAGTTTATACATCAAAAAAATAAATATTCCAAGCCATGCTCTAAAAAAATTCTCCAAAATAGTCCATAGCGTCCCAATCCACGCTAGCCCGCCACTAAAAGAAAATACGAAAAAGTACACAATACGACATGAATAGATGCTCAAAAATAATTAGCACAGTGAATAAATCGCAACAATATGAATCACATATATAAATTAAATGCAACACTCAAGCATTATATCAATATTAATTTCTCAACAACACATCAATGAGTCACTAGGCCTCACCTCACCGCGTCTATGCATTGTCAAGCATATCCGAATTTTGGACTATTGGTGGGTGCCCATTCTCCGTGCCATATTAAAATCTCATGACACGGTGCTCAAATCACAATATAATATATCACAATGAATCAATATTTAGATTCCAACAATTTTCAGATTCCAAATGAATATCACAATTCAACATGAGTACAATCAACATAGAAAAACAAACGGAATACTCTCGAGAGAATAGAGGAGCATATTGTGTAAGTCTCGTACCTCAAAATCATCACATGAATCGACACATAATTTCAGCCTATAAATCTGATCGTACAATCATGTTCCTCTCGCGAAAATAATCCAATCATGTTCTACCCCCAACACGAGATAACCTCAAATAGGCCTCCAAATCTAAGATTGAACATTGAATAACATAGGGGCTAGGGTTTGTATAAAGAGGGAGAGGAAATATAAAGGGTCTACTGCATAATGGAGATGGTAAAAGGTTGGTTAAAACTATCACCCACGACTTCTATATATAAGAGGAAAAGAAAGATTTTGTAAAGCCTTAAACTCTTGAAAACAAATATGTTGACTCAAATCTCGGCATAGTCGATCGATCGACTCCCTAGGTCGATCGATCGATCGAACAGGTGTGTGAACACTGCCAAATCCCCTAGTTTAATTCCATTTAACTAAAAAAAGATTTTCCATTTATCACGGTGCAGATCCATGACAAATGTCTTTTTATCTTTATTTTTATTTTAAAATCTCATTATGACTCCGATTTTAATTTCGATTACAATCCGAATGAAAATCTAATTTTCAAATATAAAACTCAAAAATTTTAATTTTTAAAAATAATTAGATCCAAAAATTTATTTTCTCGAATTTTTCAAAATTAATTTAAAAACACCCATTGAAAAATTCGGGTTGTTACATACTTCCCCACTAGAAAATGAATTTCGCTCTCAAAATTCGACGAAGCCTAACACTAAAAAATCAGACCACACCAACAATAAATCTCGTCTCCAAAAATCAACTTAAATACCTCTCATCTAACCTCGATGCCTAACACGGCTTATCACAAAAAAAAATTATCTAAAAAAAACATGTCTAACCCGCATGCTAGATCCGAAACCCAAGACCCGAGGGTTGTCGTATACCTAAGCTCTGATATCATTTGTAACACCTTGCGTGCCCGAAAAAGACACGCGGATTGCTACTACGGTAAAACTAAACTAAAACCATCAACAAAAGTATAGAGCATCTAAATGTCCACGATTATATACAACAAATCCACAAATTCTATTTCCACAATAATGATTACAATAACGTTTCTCTCAAATACAAAATTCTCCAACAAAAATTACACCACTAGTTTATACATCAAAAAAATAAATATTCCAAGCCATGCTCTAAAACAATTCTCCAAAATAGTCCATAGCGTCCCAATCCACCCTAGCCCGCCACTAAAAGAAAATATGGAGAAGTACACAATATGAGAGGAATATATGCTCAAAAATAATTAATACGGTGAATAAATCGCAACAATACGACAATTCGAAAGAATATGAATGGATCGTAGAGAGGATAAGAGAAATTATGAGGTAGACCAATAGGACAATTGTGGATTAACTACTTAATTAACTTAGGGGTAACAATAGGCCCTTCGAGTAGAGAATAATACTCGGGAATATACGACTGAGAGTATATATCAAATAAAATTATACAGTGAGCATTCGAGAGAAAAATACTACGTACGGGTGATAATCATAGGTTCAGTGTATACCTATATGGTTTGATTTTTTTATAGGTTGAGTGTATACCTATATAGTTTTATTATTATAGGCCGTGTGTGTACATATATTGAATATACATATGGATAGGTTTTGTGTATGCCTAGTATGTATTATTATGCGTATGACATACCTACGCTGCATACTATCGGGGGGAGATTTTGCGTCGTGGATGGTCTTATCCTAATGAGACCATTGGGGTAATTTTTTACTTATACCCAGAGCATAGGACCTTGGATACATACTATCTGAGAGTATTATAGTTTCGACGGTTGAATGGGAGCGTAGGTATGTGCGTGACCCATTTGGTGGGGGACTATGTTCGCCTCCAATACGCGTGGTTTTTATTTTGGGTTCGAGGAGACATGCTGAACCATTTATCCATGATATAGTACTAGAGGTACTTAGACTGATAGGAGAGTACGCGAATGTGCATCACGGTGGTAAGACCGGTGGATGTTATATATATATATATATATATATATATATATATATATATATATATATGATTGGATGTTTTCTCATACTTATGTGTGATAGTAGTGAGGCTAGATAATGTGTATCTAAACAAAGATTTATCTACTTATGTGGAATAATAGTGAGACGATATAGTATATATAAAGAACGATTAATCTACTAAAGAGTAAATTGTAGGGAGATTAGATAGTGTAAATCTAACTAATGATGAATCTACTAAGGTGCAAATAGTAGAAAGATGGATGGTGAATATCTAAAATAGTTTAAGTAGAGAAACTTAAACAGTAAGGCTTGAACCATAAAATATGTGAAATGGTAACGTGGGTTTAATAATAACAGAGGAGGGATGTTATTTATTAAGGCTGTTCAATAGCTTATATTGTATGGGCGGTACGAGTAAGTTAAGGAGAATCCTAACTATGATTAAATGGTAGTTCAGGGTATTCGATAACGTACTGTATGGACAGTGCGAGTGAGCTAGACTGATTTGAGTCCTATTAGATACTTGAGACATAGTTAGATTGGGTAGTTTGACTAGGTGGGACGTTAGGTGTGCACTATAGATGAGCGGTGAGGAAACTCAAGGGAGTGTCCGCAGCCTAACATGTGTATCTAATAAATGTTCATTTAAATTGATATTTAAATGCTTGCTAAATATTTTCAAATGATTTTTACTTGGGCTCTGACCCGTACTTGTAAAAACCTTTTTCCATAACCTTTTAGGTGTCCAGTCACAGGGATGCCAAGCAGGATGATCTGTTCCAGGGATGCATAGCTGCAACACTTATAGATGCTTGTAGGATTTGGAAGTAGACGCTTCAGTTACTTCATTCCTAGTGTAGGATGCAATTCAGTATTTCATCGGGTGCGTTGTCCCTCAATTATTTCTTTATGTCAGTTAGACTATGTATTTGAATTTTATTTATATTGGATTTTTATTTGGATTTGAGAATCGATGGTTTATTCGGTATTACTTTATATCTGTTGCTTATCAGATGATTTTTCAGCTTATTCATTTATTACGTGACTGGTTAGTTATTGTATTTTTTTCCGCATATTGCTTTGTTTAATAAAAAGATAAAATTTGGCACCGACTTTTTGAATACTAAGTGGTTAGTAAATGTTTTAAAATATTTTCGACAGTGATGCTAAGAATGAACCAAATGGGAATCCTATTTTAATTTAATGAAGGGATGATCACTCGGTATTTAATTAGACGGGGTGTCACAGATCGTATCAGAGTATCAGTATCTAGTGTCCTTAGGATTTGTACGGCTTTTTACGTTTCAGCATAGCATTCTTTGATATAGAGCCTTATGATAGGCTTGTTGAATTCCCCTACGTATGTGACCTACGTTCTCCTGATATTAAGTATAGTTGATGAGATTCTTGTGCGAGTTTGTTTGGGTTTCGAACACCGAACATTATAAGAGACGACCATCGAGGGGCATTAGAAGGACTGCAGGGGGAGAGGCTTAGCAGAAACTAAGGGGTATTCTGGAAATGGTGATCGCAATAGAAGTGACCATAATTATTGTTCAAGAAGGTGAAGATAGGATTATCACGGGGACAGTAGTTTCCCCAAGCACTGTTATAGATGACGGTGGTGCAATCTTACACTCACCTAGCGTAGTCGGTAATGGGTGGGGAAAGTCGGAAGGACTCTTATGAGGAGCAATATATAAGGACTCGAAAAAAAAGGGAAGTGCGATAAGCCAATGGAAGGAGGTAATCCAACGACAACTGTGTAGGTTGGAGTGCAACGATACCCATGATTAAAAATTTCGAGCAAAATTTTAAGCTCATAGGAGAAGCATACCATGACAAGAGTCAGTCACCACATATAAGTAGTATATGGAATAAAATGAGGAATTTGAGTACAATTTAACCGTAAGATCTTCCTTCTGCTGTTCGGACAGAGATGCGGATGGAGTTTCGAAACTTATCACAAGTGAGCGAGATAAAGACCGAGCGTAAGGGAGAAGTTGACTTGTTTAGTAAACTTCATACTCAACGAAGGGGATATGGAGAATAAAAGGGTCTGTAAAGTTGATAAGGGACTCATGAGTAGAATACACAAGTGTGAGTGTAAAATCCGGATAGGATGACTAGTGTTGACGTCGTCATGGTTATACATTTATAAGTTTATATCAACGCTTCCATGAGAAAGGAGACTAAGGGCTTAAAAATTGAGCCGAAAAGCAAGACTGGATTTAACGGTGTTAGAAAATCACCATGGGAGGGTATACCCAATAGGGACCCATTTAAATGATTCAAATCAAGTGAATTTCTACCAAGTGACGGTGGATTCAGTCAGGACCATCGAGTCCAACAACGAGTTCCATAGGGCCAGCGAAGCCAAAGGAACAACGGGGGTGCAATCGGGGACAAGAATACCATGTTCGAGAGAAGGACACCCCTACATGGCCAATAGGGCCAGGACCAGAGACAAGGGATTTCTCTGGTAGTATCTCAATTGTGGAGAGACGGGTCACTGGAAGAAGTAGTGTCGAAGCGAGGCAGAGGACAACTATAGGATGAAATCCTGGATGTACAACTATTACAACAAATCGTGGGTCAGTCTCAACTAGGGGTGTTCACGGTCCGATCCGATTTGATTTTGATGTTTTTTTTTACCGGACCGACTATGTTTTTTTTTACCGGACCGACTATATGGATCCTTTAAAAAAATGGACCAAGACCGGACCGATAATGTCAGTTAACCGACCCTATTCGATTCGATTTTTATAGGGTCGGTTCGGTTTAGTATTTCTGTCCTAACATTAATTAATTATATTATTTAAAGAAAATCTTAAATATGTTTTTCAATTATGTCCAATTAAATTGTCCACAATTCTAAACTGTCCAATTATGTCCAATTAAATGTCCAAAATACGTGTCAAAATGCTTGCAAATTGTCCAAAAAAAAATAGCACATACATCAGTTACAAATTGCCTAAAAATCAACACATATATCAATAACAAAGTGTCCAAAAAATAGCACATAAAACAGTTTCGTATTGTCCAAATAAGCTGGGCAAAAATAGCACGTAAAGGGGTAAAAATAACCCCCAAAATAGCACACAAAAACAGCTACAAACTGTCCAAAAAACAACCTTCAAATAGGTTACAAATTGTCTAAAAATAGTCCCAAATAAAAAATCAAATAAAAGCAAATGGGTGTTCAAACGATCGCTAAAACAGATGATAAAACAGATAATAAAAATGAATGTTAAAACAAATGATCGGCACAGCATGTAAACAAATAAAAACGATTGGCACAGCAAGTAATACCAGATTAAGGATCCAAAAAAAAGAATGGAAAGACAGAATAAGAGTTCGACGGTCGGCACAGGAAGAGATGGTTTGGGTTGGGGCGGACGACACAACAAGGAAGAAATGGTTTGGGTTGGGTGAGAGAGGGATAGTTTTTTTTTTTTTTTTTAATTTTATTTGGCTTGTGTGAGTGAGATAAGAATGACAGAGATGAGAAAGTGTAGGGTTTTGTTTACTTTGAGACTTTTAGTATTTTGACTACTTTAGCCTCCTTCTTTTTGTTATTTGACATTGCTAACATTACATAACACTCATAAAATACTAAATATAATATAAAAAATATATATTTAATTCCTCTCAGTTCGGTCCGGACTGACCCTATCAACTCAAAATCCGAGGACCGAACCGACTCAATCGGTTTAAAAAAAAGGGGAACGAACCGATTATAAAAAACAAAACAAAAATAACGCGATTCGGTCGATTTTTTGAACACCCATAGTCTCGACACTAGAGTTACGTTCGGAGACCCAATGATCGGGCAAGACAGATGACATAGGGAGGTGTCTTATGTGTGAATAGTATGAACACATGTGTAGATCTTGTCTACAACGAATTGGGGGACAGGAACGGGATGCCTAATAGGGGAAACAAGCATAAGAAGTCTTGGTTCGGTTAGGATGAGGGTGTTATGTCCAGGAACCATTTGAACCGCCGATACTAGTAATAATTGAAAGTATGAGTTTTATCCCAGGGCAATAGTTTGTTTTGTTACACGAGCGAGTCACAGAAAGTTGTTAATACTAGATTCACCTGTGAAATGGAATTAGTAAAGGTGTCGTTAATTTTAATACGATGTGTATATGTATACCGTTGACTAGTGGTGCTCTCTTTGGTTCCATCCGCATGGAGGGGCATGTTTGGACACTAAGAGGATGCTTTACAATATGTGGTAGTTTTTGCTCCTTATGAGGGTTATAAGAAGATAACATATTATTATTTTGCGTAGTGACTGGATACTGAGGGTTGGAGCAATAGTAGACTGTAGGGTAAGACTATTGTGCTCGTTATGCTAGGATAAGATATTTAATTTCACGAGACATCACCTGAAAGAGGGTCAAGCCTGAATATATAATGTATTGTATCGTAAACTTCGGTGAGTATAGTTATCTCATTACGTTTTATCCGAGTGAGTGGGGATTTTCACTGATGTGATTTAAGGTATATCGGGTATACCGTTGATCGGAGAGATTTAACTCATTGTTGCTTACGCGCTAGAACTCAGTGATTACTAGAACACTGTATTGTGTGACGCCTTGGGAGACATACGCATATACAATTTGATTTATGTGTCGAGAGACAGGATTCGTGATATCTTAGTTATGTGCTTTGAACCTACGAATGTAAGGACATTGTCCGTCACATTTAATTATGTCGTATACCATTACAAGTCGTCAAAGAATTGAGGAAGCTATCATCTACAAACTTCGGATCCGAATTACAAGTTCACTTCAACATTCAAGCTCCAACGAGATATTTTTGGTAAAAATAAGTTTACGTTCCACTTACAATTCATATTTAAAGCGTTGTTTTTTTTTAAATATAGTTAGAACTTTTTTATTAAAAGAATTTTTATAAAAAAAAATGGAAACAAAAGTTTTTTTCAAAATAAAAAAAATATAAATGTTTTTTTTGCTCCTAACAGGTAGCGGCCACGCAAAAAAAAAGGAGGAGTTTTTTTTATGATATTTTCGACAGCTAGTGTGCTTAATAAAAGGAGGGGACCTTTCTCTTTTTTAATCATTATCATAATGATTATACTAATGATTGACATGGGCTTACAAAAAATAAAAGAGTTAAATGTTAGTTTTTTTTGCTGTTGCCTTGCCGCGGCTAAGGCTGGCAAATAAAAAAGGGGTCTTGAGTTTTGTTTGTTTTAAAGGTGTTTTTTTTAATCATTATTGGGATAACGATTACTTTTCTTTAGTGATTAAAAGCATGAGGTGTTTTTTAAAAGAAGATGGTGTAATACCCCGTATTTCTGAATATTCCAAATATTCCATTTAATTAGATTGGAGAATTAAATGAGAAAATATCGGCTTGATTTAAATTACGTAAGAGTAGTAATTTAAAGAGTTTTATTTAAAATTGTAATTGTGGTATATTAATCGAAAGATAGATACCGGTATATATTGCATTATTTTATTTACTTAGTGCGAGTGGTAAATAGTTACTTAACGCGTATAGACCGCGTTGGGGTGAGAACGAGTAATATTTTTTAAGTGACTCAAATGATAATTTAGAGGCCACCAAAGAGTCCGGAAGGGTCAAATTAGTCAAAATAGTATACCCGGGAGTACTAGTTGAGTCCCGGGGTAATTTTGGGCTAAATCGAGACCGTTCAGGGGCATTTTAGTCTTTTAACATAAGAGGGTATGGAGACCTACGAAATTGAGAGTTTTATATCAGCCGTATGATAGATGAATTAAGGTTAGAACACCCATGACAACACCAATACCATTAGAGAGAAGAGAGGCACAACTTTCTAAAGCAAAAAGAAGATTTGGGAAGGATTCAAAGGGATTCCTACCATCAACTTGTTGGGGAAGAAGGATTGAAGGATGAAGATCATCAATCATCAACAAGAACCACGAAATCAGACCCTACTGATCATAAGGCAAGTTGTTTATTACAAATTATAAAGTTATAATACCCATGTGTAGGGTTTTTGAATAGTTTTGTTTAAATCAATATTTTGATTGGAGAAAGATGATATTTATGCATGTTGGGATAGGAATCACATGTAGAATGATTTAAACTATGTAGAGAATTAATATTCAGATTAGACTTGATGATTTTCGGAATAAAAATCTGGATTTTGAATGATAATATGGGAAGAACACCATAACTAGGGTTTCAAGAAATTCTGAGTTTTAATTCATTAATTCCTTAAAGTAATTGGAGTTTTGATGTATTTGACACGTTAGAAACTGTCCTAGTATATGTGGAAATATGTTAGGATCATTGGGTTAAATTTTGGTGGACTATAATGGAGTTTGAAGATTTGTTAATGGAGGAAAAATCTTAACGAAGAAGAAGACTGCGTCTGCCCCTGTTCGATCGATCGATCGATCTCGGACTGTCGATCGATTGACTATGTCGATCGATCGAACCCAGCCGTCGATCGATCGACGAAAGCTGTTTTCCGAAAATTTTGTGTTTAATCCTTCGTTGAGTTCGGGAATGAATGAGTATTCTAGGATTTACATTATACTTATTTGGGAGTAAGAATAAGACCAGTAGGTATATTGTTGAGGTCCAATAAGGCCATTGAGTGTAGGGCTTGGATTACGGACCGAGGAGAATAATCCGATTTAGTAGAGTATCGGGGACTTCGGAAATTGAGTTACGGGGCGAAGTAAATTCAATTTAAGTAATAGACCAGTAGGGTAAGAAATAACTACTGAAATTATATGTAAGGGGTAACTAGGACCCTTAGAGTTGTGTGAATACTCAAATAAATACGATTAATGAGATAAATCGTAAAGCTAATATTGTACGGTAGATATATGAGATTAAAATATTATGTACGTATATGATTAATAGGTCGGGCGTGTACCTACTGAATTATGTGATCTTTTAGGTAGGGAGATTATACCTAAATTAATTATGTTAGGGTCGATGAGACATTCCGAACTAACATAAAGTTATTATGTGTTTGGGGTCGATGAGAAATGTCGAACCAAACTTTGAACTGGGGTCGCGATGAGAGAGTCCCGAACCAGAATATGTGTATATATATATATATATATTTAAAAATAATTGGGGTCGATGGATCATTCCAAACCAATTCTTACTTGGGGTCGATGAATCCTTCCGAACCAAGAGTCCTTTACGTGTATAAAAAGGGCAAAATAGTAATGACTGATATTTAGTATATATTATGTGTGAAATATATATACTTGACGATATTTTACTTCCGTGTATTAGTAGATTGATATATAGTATGTATTTAAAGATACATACTGAAATGGTAAGTTAAGTAGTGAAACTTAATTACGAAATGCACCTTTAGATGGAGAAAATCTATTTAGTAATTCAAGTAGTGAAACTTAATTACATAAGTGGGAAAGTTAACAATTGTGAGAACTGTAGTAATTTTAGTAGTGAAACTAAATGATAAGTCTTGAGGAATAACATAGATTAAATGTTACTTGGGAATTATTTAACATACGCGAGATGTTAGTAAAACGGTTGTACTGTATGGGCGGTACTGGAACTTGGGTACAGATAAGTTCAGTTCACTACTTTGGTTTTAGTTAGCTCGAGAAGTATGGCTAGATAAACTAAGTGTAGAACGTTAGTTGTGCACAAAAGATGAGGGGTGAGTTAACTCAAGAGAGTATACGAGAACCTAACATGTGTAATCAATAACCGCATTTTATATTGTGATAAACGCTTGCTAAATATTTTCAAAATGTTTTGAGTACTAACTCTTGCTATAAAATATTTTTAAAACCTTTTAGGTGTCCAGCCACAGGGACGCCATGTGTGATGATTCCATTCCAGACTCGGAGTTGTAGTACTGTGGATGCTGACAGGATTTGACGAGACGATATCTCTCATTCAGATCTAGCACAGGATCTCGCACTCTTCTATGTATGGACTTGGTGTCCGGTATTAGTCTCAGATGTTAGATTCAGACTAGTGGTTATTCTATTGATTGTTTGGGATTTTTAGCCGATGGTTTATTCGGTAATACTTTTGTTCTGTTGTACTTTTACTTTGTTGTTTGAATTACAGTACATGATTATTTGTACTTTGTTCCGTTTGGTTGATTTACCTGTTTTAAAGAAAGATAAAATTTGGCACCGGTCTAATTTTACTTAGGGGATTAGTAATTAAAAAGTTTTCGACAGTGATGCTAAGAATGAACCATTTGAGAAACCTGTTTTAATTTAATGAAGGCCTGATCACCCGATGTTTAATTAGGCGAGGTGTCACAGATGGTATCAGAGCATCAGGTTCTAGTGTCCATAGGATCTGTACGACTTACTACGTTTTCAGCGTATCGTTTGATTGATATAGAGCCCTATCTTAGGATGATTGTACTTACGTTCTCCTGCTATTTGGTAGACGTAGTGTTATATATACGAGTCTGATTGGGCACGGTACGTCGAATATGGTGGTAGGACCGACATTGGCGTTAGAAGGACTACAGGAGGGAGGAGCTCGGCATAAAGCATGGGGTGTTCGAAGATGGCAATCATAGGAGAGATGACCATGGTCGAGGTCACTCCTAGCGTGTAATGGAAGTAAATGCTGCAAGGGTTGTTGAGGCATAGGAGGCATTTTCCAAGTGTCGCGACGGCAAGAGGGATGTTAGTCTAGACCGCCCAATGCAGTGATAGTGGGAGTAGGTCTGAAGAAAATTTGATGAGAACGTGCCGTAAATGTGATAAAACGGCGACTGTGCATGTTAACCAATGGAAGTAGTATGTCCAGAGGTTTTGGCATTTAGGACTGACTAGAAATACTCAGAAGTGAAAATTTGAGTAAATTTTCAGGCAACGTGGCGGGGATACCAGTCACTACATTCGGACCGAGGGTCCGTATATATAAATAGAAGAACTTTACGTATAGTTTAACCGCAAAGTTCTCCAATGATAATTCGGAAGCGTAGTGAATGGGAATATATGAACCCCACGTGAAAGCCTGGTAGAGGCCAATCGTGAGAGATAAATTATCCGTTTAAGGGAACTTGTATCGATGAGATGGGTACGAGGGAAAAGAGCACTTGAGAGAATAGACTCTCGAGTTATGATTCGCAATTTTGGTAAAACTCTTCTTGGATGACTTATGTATATGAAGGCAGTATGGTACTTCTTACAAGGTTGGGGTAAATGCTCCTAGGGGGCGAAGTTAAGAGAGTTTAAAGATTTAGTCAAAGAGTAAGACTGAATGTAATGGGGCTGGTGCAAGCTATAAGTGGAAACCCACTAGAGGATTTAATGATTAGATCCTAAGTCGGAACTGTTAAGCCCCATAGTGCGTTCCTATTGGTCGCAGAACTAAGGGAAACAGGATGATAGTGCGCAGAATCGAGGCTACCAAGTTCGAGAGGAGGGAGACCCCAAAACGGTCAGGTTGGCCTGGAGTAAGGGGATTTTTGTAAAGATGTCTAGTGTGGCTGGTAGAGCCACGCCTTCTAATTTAGCTTGAAGTTATTTGAAGAAATAATAACTCCAATAAGTTTTGCATTCCGGAGAGGACAAGCGTGTTATGTCCGGAAACCATCTAAATCACCAGAGCGATGGTTAAGGAAGTATATGAGTTTTAGCCTCGAGTGAATGGGGTATATGACGACTCCTCACCTGAAAAAGGGTCGAGTTGTCATTATTCATCAAAATGTGAGAAACTTCGGAGACTATGAACATCTCTTAGTAATTGATTTCGGTGTGTGGGAACCTAAATGATGTGAGTCAATGTTTATCGTATGACTGCTGAGCGGAGAGATCGAGCTCACTGTTGTAGTTAGTGCTAAAGACTTAGTGATAGTATAAGTGCGGTGCCACTTGACTCCGTTAGAAATATTGGAGTATGATTGCACATATTATCGAGGAATCGAATTTGAGTATCTTGACTATGTGTTGTTCCGACAATGCTCAGTGAGAATACATGGGGAGAAGTCCCTTGTTTAAGTTCGGTTGCGAAAGGGAATACGACTGAATTTTTGCACGTCAGGAGAAGTGGCATTGTTAGATGTTAGGGCATCAGTGGAGCCGGTAGTGTTGAGGAGAAACATTGAAAGGCTTACCTCACCACGAAGGGATAAGTGGGACTTTGTGGGCAAGGATTTGATTTTTGGCCTATAGGGTATTGAGAATACCCACAAGATTGTAGTCACGTCGTGTAGACTAGGCAGGAGTTGAAGAAAAGCATGATACGGGTGCGACATTTGCAATGTTTTTACAAATGTGCACGGAGAAAAGGGTGTATGGGCGCCCTAGTCAATTGGATTCCTTAGACATCTGAGATAGAGGGATGCGGAATATTTCTGTACGACGATGGGGAAAATAGGAGACAAGTCGTAACGATGAAATGGGTTGAACGTCATGGGAGATTGACGATAATCCAAGATTATATGTGCTGAGAGATCCAGCACACCCTATGGGATTAAAGTCGGTGGGAAACCGTTCAAAGGTTATCTCTTGATATGGGAGACCTAACTGTGGTGAAGAAGTAGCGCAAGGTGCTACTTGACTGAGTGTTGTGAGTGACTTACGAGTTACTAAAATGTTGATTCTTATAAAGTAACCAACCCAAAAAGGTGCACCAATTGCGAAGAGTGCACAGATTGTAAAGTATAATAAAACCGGAGAGAAAGGGGAATAGAGTACCACTTGAGGAAAGATGACGTAAGTGGGAAGAGATGTTGAGGAGAGACATAGTGAGATTGCCTCGAGACACACCTCTAGTTAATAGAGCGAGATGGACTCGAAATGAGCAACTGGAATATGGTAGTGAACCTGCAATTCCAATGATGGAATGAGGAGACAGACTTATAAATTATTGATGGATTGTGAACATCATAATTAAGCCAACATTTCGTTGGGGGTAGCGAAATGGGGTGACCGGGATGGATTAATATGTAGTTGAAAAGGGAGAGTGTACGGTGCCGCTCTACATGATTGTGAATCGGGATGAAATCCTAAAATTCCACCCTGTGAGAGAAGGTCAGGAAGGAATAGAGATAAATTTTTATTTTGAGTACGTAGTGCTACCTACGACTCAATGTTAGTGAAAAAGAATGATGATACGCCCTTATGATAGTGAAATTTTGGAGAAGCCCACTGATCAATTCATAGGTTGAATGTATGCCTATAAGAGCATATTTATAGGTAGAGTGAGTGCCTATATGAACTGTGCAAGAGGATTAGGTTCGTGGGTTCTGATTACGAACAATACATGTACTTTAGGTGTGGTTAGAGGAGACATTTTGAACTTTTAGTCCTTAACGCGTGATATGAGGACTATCTATTGGAGTGTGACATTTTAAGGTATATGAAATGTGAAATATATGGCTCACAAATTGTCTACTCATGTGCAATGAGATATATATACATATATTGGTGCTCGAGATGTGATCCCGAGACAAGTAATTAATAACTATTAGTGATCGAGGTGGAATTCCGAGCCAATAACCCCAAAAGTGTTATAGAAGGGGGGTGATTATAAAATAAGTGTTGGTAGTATATGTTATGTGTAAGATATACATACCTATTGATTTTTCCTACTTATGTGCGATAGTAAGTGTGCTTAATCTCTGTATTGGGGTCGATGATATTCCGGACCAATACAGGGGGGATCGATTTGGGGTCGATAATTTTCCGAACCAAATCGATGATAAATATTGGGATCGACGGAAGGTCTGAACTGACATGTACATTACATTTACCTTGGGGTCGAGGAATTCCCGGACCAATGTAAATGATAGGATTATTGGGGCCGATGATTTTTGCCGGACCAATTTTTCTTAAAAGTATATATTGTATGTGAAATATATACCTTATAATATTCTACATATGAGTGATAGTAGACACTTAGATGTTATATAAAGATATACATCAAATGGGTAAATTAAGTAGGGAGAAACTTAATTTCAAGAATTAACGTTGGATTGGGAAAATCGATGAGAAATTAAGTAGTGGGACTTAATTATGATATATGCGGCATGGGTAACAGGCCATAAGAAATTATAATGAAATGGTCATGTGCTTGGGACGACCGTTAGGATGTTATGATTTGGTATTGGGTATTAGAGGGTGCAATTATATTTAAGGTCCTTAGCCTTAATACCAGCCTTATCCTAATTTCGAGGACGAAATTCCTTTGCAAGGGGGGAAGTATGTAATACTCCGTATTTCTGAATATTCCAAATATTCCATTTAATTAGATTGGAGAATTAAATGAGAAAATATCGGCTTGATTTAAATTACGTAAGAGTAGTAATTTAAAGAGTTTTATTTAAAATTGTAATTATGGTATATTAATCGAAAGATAGATACCGGTATATATTGCATCATTTTATTTACTTAGTGCGAGTGGTAAATAGTTACTTAACGCGTATAGACCGCGTTGGGTTGAGAACGAGTAATATTTTTTAAGTGACTCAAATGATAATTTAGAGGCTACC
Organism: Sambucus nigra; assembly: GCA_949130495.1. Classification (NCBI taxonomy): domain Eukaryota; kingdom Viridiplantae; phylum Streptophyta; class Magnoliopsida; order Dipsacales; family Adoxaceae; genus Sambucus; species Sambucus nigra. Next base: position 517,824,993 of record OX422210.1, on the reverse strand, counting down.
AAAGAGTCCGGAAGGGTCAAATTAGTCAAAATAGTATACCCGGGGGTACTAGTTGAGTCTCGGGGTAATTTTGGGCTAAACCGAGACCGTTCGGGGGCATTTTAGTCTTTTAACATAAGAGGGTATGGAGACCTACGAAATTGAGAGTTTTATATCAGCCGTATGATAGATGAATTAAGGTTAGATCACCCATTACAACACCAATACCATTAGAGAGAAGAGAGGCACAAATTTCTAAAGCAAAAAGAAGATTTGGGAAGGATTCAAAGGGATTCCTACCATCAACTTGTTGGGGAAGAAGGATTGAAGGATGAAGATCATCAATCATCAACAAGAACCACAAAATCAGACCCTACTGATCATAAGGCAAGTTGTTTATTGCAAATTATAAAGTTATAATACCCATGTGTAGGGTTTTTGAATAGTTTTGTTTAAATCAATATTTTGATTGGAGAAAGATGATATTTATGCATGTTGGGATATGAATCGCATGTAGAATGATTTAAACTATGTAGAGAATTAATATTCAGATTAGAATTGATGATTTTCAGAATAAAATCTGGATTTTGAATGATAATATGGGAAGAACACCATAACTAGGGTTTCAAGAAATTCTGAGTTTTAATTCATTAATTCTTTAAAGTAATTGGAGTTTTGATGTATTTGGCACGTTAGAAACTGTCCTAGTATATGTGGAAATATGTTAGGATCATTGGGTTAAAGTTTGGTGGACCATAATGGAGTTTGAAGATTTGTTAATGGAGGAAAAATCTTAACGAAGAAGAAGACTGCGTCTGCCCCTGTTCGATCGATCGATCGATCTCGGACTGTCGATCGATCGACTATGTCGATCGATCGAACCCAGCCGTCGATCGATCGACGAAAGCTATTTTTCAAAAATTTTGTGTTTAATCCTTCGTTGAGTTCGGGAATGAATGAGTATTCTAGGATTTACATTATACTTATTTGGGAGTAAGAATAAGACCAGTAGGTATATTGTTGAGGTCCAATAAGGCCATTGAGTGTAGGGCTTGGATTACGGACCGAGGAGAATAATCCGATTTAATAGAGTATCGGGGACTTCGGAAATTGAGTTACGGGGCGAAGTAAATTCAATTTAAGTAATAGACCAGTAGGGTAAGAAATAACTACTGAAATTATATGTAAGGGGTAACTAGGACCCTTAGAGTTGTGTGAATACTCAAATAAATACGATTAATGAGATAAATCGTAAAGCGAATATTGTACGGTAGATATATGAGATTAAAATATTACGTACGTATATGATTAATAGGTCGGGCGTGTACCCACTGAATTATGTGATCTTTTAGGTAGGGAGATTATACCTAAATTAATTATTTTTAGGGTCGATGAGACATTCCGAACTAACATAAAGTTATTATGTGTTTGGGGTCGATGAGAAATGCCGAACCAAACTTTGAACTGGGGTCGCGATGAGAGAGTCCCGAACCAGAATATGTGTATATATATATATTTTTAAAAATAATTGGGGTCGATGGATCATTCCGAACCAATTCTTACTTGGGGTCGATGAATCATTCCGAACCAAGAGTCCTTTACGTGTATAAAAAGGGCAAAATAGTAATGACTGATATTTAGTATATATTATGTGTGAAATATATATACTTGACGATATTTTAATTCCGTGTATTAGTAGATTGATATATTGTATGTATTTAATGATACATACTAAAATGGTATGTTAAGTAGTGAAACTTAATTACGAAATGCACCCTTAGATCGAGAAAATCTATTTAGAAATTCAAGTAGTGAAACTTAATTACATAAGTGGGAAAGTTAACAATTGTGAGAACTGTCGTAATTTTAGTAGTGAAACTAAATGATAAGTCTTGAGGAATAGCATAGATTAAATGTTACTTGGGAATTATTTAACATACGCGAGATGTTAGTAAAACGGTTGTACTGTATGGGCGGTACTGGAACTTGGGTACAGATAAGTTCAGTTCACTACTTTGGTTTTAGTTAGCTTGAGAAGTATGGCTAGATAAACTAAGTGTAGAACGTTAGGTGTGCACAAAAGATGAGGGATGAGTTAACTCAATAAAGTGTACGAGAACCTAACATGTGTAATCAATAACCGCATTTTATATTGTGATAAACGCTTGCTAAATATTTTCAAAATGTTTTGAGTACTAACTCTTGCTATAAAATATTTTTAAAACCTTTTAGGTGTCCAGCCACAGGGACGCCATGTGTGATGATTCCATTCCAGACTCGGAGCTGTAGTACTGTGGATGCCGACAGGATTTGACTAGACGATATCTCTCATTCAGATCTAGCACAGGATCTCGCACTCTTCTATGTATGGACTTGTTGTCCAGTATTAGTCTCAGATGTTAGATTCAGAATAGTGGTTATTCTATTGATTGTTTGGGATTTTTAGCCGATGGTTTATTCGGTAATACTTTTGTTCTATTGTACTTTTACTTTGTTGTTTGAATTACAGTACATGATTATTTGTACTTTGTTCCGTTTGGTTGATTTATCTGTTTTAAAGAAAGATAAAATTTGGCACCGGTCTAATTTTACTTAGGGGATTAGTAATTAAAAAGTTTTCGACAGTGATGCTAAGAATGAACCATTTGAGAAACCTATTTTAATTTAATGAAGGCCTGATCACCCGATGTTTAATTAGGCGGGGTGTCACAGATGGTTTCTATTAAGTGTGCCGCGCCTCAGTGTTCTTTAAAAGGCTTTCGCATTTGTTCTTTGATTTAAAAGGTTTACGCCACTGCTATTTTTAAACCTTACGCCTCTTGTATTTTGGGAAAAACCTGCACGTCAACAGTTATCTTCTTTAATCAAATTTTTTCTATAAAAAAAAGGCATGCACGTACAGTTTTAAGGCAGAGAAGAAAAGTTTATTTTTTTGACAGAACACTTTTCAAGAAAGAAATCTTTTTTAATAATTTTTCAGAGTATCTTCTTCTCACTTTTAAGGGTCCAAAACTTTTTTCCATTTAATTCATAATCCCTTCTACTTTTTATGAATTGTTTTGTGGAACCCAAGACATATTTTTCTGAAATTTTATGCTGGTGATATTGGTACCATTTTTTGTGCTAATCGAAGACTGCGATCATTGAGGTTCGCTGCGTGTGGATCTTTGCTGAAGATAGAACTGCGTGTTCTTGTGGAGTAGTTGCGGTTGTTCCATTGTCGACGATGCCGACCGACACTTGCGGGTATTCGCGTGTCAAATTATTTCATTGTAATCCGCGTAAGTTGTGAATTAAAAAATTATAGTGAAATAAATGGTTTTCCCCTTCAGGTATTTTTTCCTGAAACTTTGTGTCGCATGCTATATCTTATTTATGGTTTGACACACGCACACACGTAGTTGCATGTTTAGGATATGAATTAATTTGGCTTAAAAAATATACTCTAATTAAATAAGTGTGCCATATTGGATATTTGCGAATTTAATCAATTATCACACACTGTCATATATTACAACGATTTTTATTGATAATTCTAGGAAATAGTGCATTGAGAAAGTTCTTTGAAGTTAGTTGCGGGATGTTACACGTAGGAACCTTAATTAACGTCTGGAGTAATAAGACGTAGTTGGATGCTAATGCATCGATTTTAAATTTTAATTATTGAACATGTAGAGTAAACACTTTACGATGAGAGGTATTAAAAATTGAGGGTCAGTGGATGAGTATATATGTTATAGTATATATATTTATATACGTGTATATATGATAGTGTGTTGCATAATAGGCACACATGAAGATTTTTGTATTGTTATTTGTAATCCTAGTGAGTAGGGACAGTTACTGACGTGATTCAAGGTAAACTGGCTTATTACAGAGTTGAGAGATATAGCTCGTGATTTATTCGTGCAAAGAAACTAGTGATAGTAAGAGCGTCATATAATATATTATCTTTTGTAACATGGGAGTGGACGAGTATACTTTTATATCAAAAGACGAAAATTTTGGGTGGTACGTACTATGGACTAAGGGCCTAACGAATGTCAACGACCGACAATGTTAGGTAGTAGTGTATTGGGGGTTCCTTATTTGTATTTCGCTTTACGAGACATCCCACGCACGAAACTTAGCGCAACATTGGAAGTGGGTAGTGTTTGGTCTTTAGGACATGGGTTCAGTACAATGGGTATTGTTTATTTTTACAGTTATATAGAAGGGATGATAACTATGTGATATTTGAGGCTAGTGGATCCACGTATCGTGTGTGAAGTTATGCAGGAGTATATGGTATATGGGCACTTTGGGTAGTTAAATTTTGTTAATATTATCCGCGATTAAGGGATAGAAGAAAAGTATGTAGTGGTCCTAAATGGATGATTTAGGTAGCGTAGAAACCTTTGAGTATTAGCCTTATCTGAATTTCTAGGACGAAATTCCTTTATAAGGGGAGAAGTATGTAACACCCCATATTTTGGAGAATATGAAAATTAATTATGTTGGTGATTTATGAATAATTTGGAGAAATTATTCAATTCGGATGATTTAAATTTAAGTAATTCAGATTAAGTTAATTTCACGTGTGCCGTAATTTGAGGTGAAAATAAGATGATTTTAAAAGTAACTTTGATGGTGATTTTGAGATTACGGTTGATTCCGAAAGGGTCGAAACAGTCGAAAAAGTGTACCCGGGGGTATAATTTGGGTCCCGGGATGATTTTAGGCCAACCCAACACTGTTTAAGGGCTTTTCGGTCATTCGCGAGTTTGTGGTTTAGAGAACTCCGAAAATTCTAAGTCTTATATCTTATATTTGAGAAAGGAACTAGGGTTAGCACAATCGTAATAGAAGAGAGGCGAGAGGAGAGGAAGAGGAGAAGAAATCCAAAGGTTCCTACATAGTTTTTCGCCCCTAACGTAACGAAATCGAGATCGGAGCGAGAAGAGAACCACCACGCCATCTTATCAATGAATTTCAGACCTGCTATTGAGAGGCAAGTATTTAAATGGAAATTTATATTAAGCATGTTATAATACCCATGTAGATTAGGGTTTGACTTCATGCTTTTGGAAGTTTTAAATGAATTTGGGGGGGGGGGGGGGTAATTCATAAACTAAAGTAAGAATATATGTAGAGATGTTCCTTAGTGATTATAATATGAAATCATTGGGTTTGGGTTGGTTAATAAGAGAGAAATCCGAGTTCTTGGTTAATAAAGATGATGAACATGAGAAAACTAGGGTTTATGTTTATTAAGGGAGAATTTGATTATTAGATTGAATCTTTGAAGTTATTTGTGTAAACTTTTCATCAAAAATTATCCCTATGTGAAGATAAAATGATATTTGAATATATTTGATGATTATTATTGAATCTATATGCGTTCTTGGGTGAAGAACGTGAATTTTGAATGACTTAGGGTTTAATTGATGAACACAAGATGTCAATCTGCCAAATTTTTTTATGTAAGTTTAAACGTATGTCATTTCAATTATACTTAGAGTTAGAGTGATATCCATACATTCCTGAAAATCTCTACGTCTTATCTTTCTAATGAGATTTGAATCAGGTCAATCGGAGTTCTGTAGAGGGAGTAATTGATGTTTTACTATAGGGGTTTGATCTGCCAGCATAGTAATCTGCCATAATTTTTTTATGTAACTTTAAATGTATGCCATTTCAATTGTCCTTAGAATTAGAGTGCTATCCATATATGTATGGAAATATCTATGTCTTAGCTTTCTAATAAGATTTGAATTGGGTCAATCGGAGTTTTGTAGAGGGAGTAATCAACATTTTACCACAGGGTGTTTAATCAGCCAGAAAATTTACGGCTCGATTCGGTTTACCAGATTTTGACAATTTTCCCTTTTTAAGCACAGAACTTGCGAATAACTATCGGGGGAATTTTTGGAACATATTTAGAATATAATAAGGGATATATTGTATGAAAGTAGGCCTTGATAGGTTTGAGACTCAGTCATGTATGCGAGAGTTAATGCTAAGGCTAGTTGGGTTTAATTATTAATGTAATAATTCGAGAGAATGAGAATGGATCGTGGAGAGGATAAGGGAAATTATGAGGTAGACCAGTAGAACAATTATGGATTAACTACTGAATTAATTTAGGGGGTAACAATAGGCCCTTTGGGTAGAGAATAATACTCGGGAATATACGATAGAGAGTATATATCAAATAAAATTATAAAGTGAGCATTCGAGAGAAAAATACTACGTACGGGTGATAATCATAGGTTGAGTGTATACCTATATGGATTATTTTTTATAGGTTGAGTGTATACCTATACGATTTTATTATTATAGGTCGTGTGTGTACCTATATTGAATATACATATGGATAGGTTCTGTGTATGCCTAGTATGTATTATTATGTGTATGACATACTTACGCTGCTTGCTATCGGGGGGAGGTTTCGCGTCGTGGACGATCTTATCCCGATGAGCTCATTGGGGGGATTTTAAACTTGTACCCAGAACATATGAGAGTATGATAGTTTTGACGGTTGAATGGGAGCGTAGGTATGTGCATGACCCATTTGGCTGGGGACTATGTTTGCCTCAAATACGTGTGATTTGTATTTTGGGTTCGAGGATACATGTCGAACCATTTGTCGTTGATATAGTACGAGAGGTACTTGGACTAATAGAAAATTACACGAATGTGCATCACGGTGGCCAGACCGGTGGATGCTATATATATATATATATATATATATATATATATATATATGCTTGAATGTTTTCTCCTACTTATGTGTGATAGTAGTAAGGCTAGATAATGTGTATCTAAACGAAGATTTATCTACTTATGTGGAATAATAGTGAGACGATATAGTATGTATCTAAAGAATGATTATTATACTAAAGAGTAAATAGTAGGCAGATTACATAGTGTAAATCTAATTAATGATGAATCTACTAAGGTGTAAATAGTAGGAAGATGGGTGGTGAGTATCTAAAATAAAGTTTAGGTAGAGAAACTTAAACGGTAAGACTTGAACCATAAAATATGTGAAATAGTAACGTGTGTTTAATAATAACAGATGAGAGATGTTAGTTATTAAGGGTATTTGGTAGCTTATTGTATAGGCGGTGTTGATACCAAATTTAGTCTGCTGACATGACTCAATTAAGTGGAGACACGTGGCAATCTGCGTGGCAATAATAAACACTTCGGAACAACATCTTGACTTCGAGGAACTCAATTACCCCCGACCAACTCAGATACTCCGAGCAGTAGGTGCTCTCCGAGGAACTTCACTGCACCGAGCAACTCATGGATATCGAGATACTTTGGCGGTCCGAGCAGCTTAGGCGGTCTGAGCTGCACCTCGACCAGAGCATTTATTATCAGACAATTAAGAGGATTAAATGCGCATTAAATTCTGATTATTATCATACGGATGTATACGCTTATTGAACAGCTATGTATTACTCATTCACATATACAGCCTCAAGGCTATAAATACATTGTATCATCCTCATTAGAGGGGAACCGGAATTTCTTGAGGATAATCATACTTCGAGAATTCCTAAACAGTCAATAAAAACACAAATAGTGGGCGTAGGCCATTCATTCAAGGTTGAACCACTTTAAAATCTCTTGTCTCATATTTATTTTTATCTGTGATTAAATAATTAGAGATAGTCTAATTTTTTACATCAACAGATTGGCACCGTCTGTGGGAAGCGACTGTAATTTTCGTTTTTCACCAAAAACAGTTCATCACCAATGGATGATAACCCTGAAACCAACAATCGAAACACTGGAAACCCCCCAACTCCATCCACTCCTCCAAATATTCAAGATCTGGCTGGAATCATGGCCAGTTTGGCTCAAGGCCAGACTGCCATGCAGGAAACAATGCGACAACTCATGCGAACCATCCAAGGTGGAGCATCAACCTATTCAGGACAACGAAGTGGTCAAAGAAATACTCATTTACTTTCTTCACGCATTAGGCAAAGCGATTCATATCGCACTGATAGATCTGAAGATTTTTCTTATCAACCGGGTCGAACTTCGTCAGTAAGAGCCACAGATACTGAACAACACATCACTCTCTACCCGGAAAGGATCAGTGCACTGGAAAGATTAAGTAGGGTCTCCCCTGTTGATCTATTGGGCCCTAGGAAGAATAAATCTCCTCCTAAGGCTGTGTCGAGAAACTTTCGACGACCATTTGATCTAAGAGAGGGTTCTGCCCAATCACAACCAGTTGTTCGACAAGATAGGTCCCAGGAATCTACTTCAATACGATCAATTGCTCGAACCGGTAAGCCCGAGGAAGGAAATGATGGGTGGAAAGGCTCTATTCAGAGGTTGGAGGATAGATTAGGGGAAATGGCCAAGGCCAAGAATCCTCTACAAAGAACTTTTATCCAAGGGACACCTTTTGTCCAAGCAATTGTGGATTTTCCCACACCATCAAAGTTCAAAGCACCTGTTGTGACTCCCAAATATGATGGAAAAACCGACCCTGTCCTTCATATAGAGCAATACCAAGCTGCTGCCGACATTTACGTTGTGCCAGATGAGATGAGATGAGATGCAGGGCTTTCTCGGGAACTCTTACAGGATCTGCTCAAATATGGTACAATAATCTTCCTCGGGATAAGATTTAAACTTTCTTTCAACTCGCTGAGCTCTTCATCGGAAATTTTTGTTTTCGAGCAAAGCCTGTTAAATGAGTAGCACACTTGTTAAGTGTTAGATAAAAGGCAGGTGAGAGCACTAGGGATTATATAACTCGCTTCAATAATGAGAAACTCGAAGTTATTGATTACGAGTAAAAGACAACGATTACTGCTCTGATGAGTGGGTTGTTGACCAATAAGTTGTACTATACTTTGGCTAAAGATCCACCAAGAACCATATCGGAATCGATGGCAAAAGCGGTCAAGATCATGAATGCCGAGGAGGCTATGGCTGTAAAAAAGAATATGGATACCAAAGAAACCAAGGTGGAGGGTGATAAAGCCAAAAAGAAAGAACATAAAAACAATGGTGGTGATAAACACTCGAAAACAAAGCCATCATGGGAGGTGTTAAAGAAATTTGAAAATTATACTCCTTTGAAGGTAGACATCAATCATGTTCTAGAAGAAATCAAGAACAGCGAAGAATTAAACTGGCCAGAAAAAATAAAGTCAGACCCTGACAAGAGCAATAAGGCCAAATATTACGAGTTCCACAAGGATCATGGCTACATGACCAAAAATTGCATAGCTCTTCAGAATGAGATCGAGGCACTCATTAGACGAGGAAAATTGGTAAAGTATGTTGATCGTAGAAATGAGAGAAGAAACAACGACCGAGCAAGAGAGAGATCCAGATTTCCTCGTCGAGCAGAGGAGAATAAAAAAAGAGACCATGAAGATGATCCAGAAGACGACCCCGATCTTCCCAAAAGACCAAGGCATCCAAAACGTGAAGTATTTTCAATATGTTTTGGATCATTTGATTGCAATGTTATTACAGGTGGAGATGCAGGAGGTGGAGACCTTACTGCAGAAAGAAAAGCTTACCTCAATGAGGCTCAAGCCTGTTCATATATTCAACGAATAAACTTGGCTGAAGATGATCGCCCGAGGAAGGTCAACAAAGAAAAATTGGTCATCGGTTTCTCAAAAAATGACCTCGCAGGTGTGTTGTATCCTCATGATGACCCATTGGTGATCAAAATGATAATGAAGGAAGTAATGATCTCGAGAGTACTGGTTAATAATGGTACTTCGGCTGATATTATGTTCTCCTCGTGCTTCGACAGCTTAAATCTAAAGTTATCCCAGTTGGAGCCTTATCATAGGCCCCTCCTCGGTTTTGCTGGCGAGAAAGTTTTTCCACTTGGGACGATCAAGTTAGATATGTTCACTGGTACATGGCCTACTTGTCGAACAGAAAGAGTACGCTTCTTCGTGATGGATAAGAATGTTCAATCAGCCTACAACATCATCATAGGAAGGGTAGGATTGAAGAAGTTCGAAACAGTACCATCTACGGTACATCAGTGCCTAAAATTTCCAACTAATTTTGGAGTAAGAGTTGTGAGGGTGATCAAAAAGTAGCTCGAGAATGCTACTATTCATCTACCGAGCAGGAGGAACTAGAGGAATCTAGGAAAAAGTCTATTACCAATCAGGTGGATGAGGGAGCAGAAATTGAAACATTAGACCCTAGAGACGAGTCGCAACTCGTGAAAGGTCAGGTAGTGAAAGCTACTGAAAACATCATTCTGGACGACGAGCACCCTGAACGAACAACTCAGATAGGTTCGTCGCTAGATACCTCATTAAAATAGGAGTTGATAGTTTTCATAACAAGCAGAAAACAAACTTTTTCTTGGAGTCATGAAGATATGCCCGGAATAGACCCAAGTTTCTTATGTCACGAGCTCAATCTGAATAAGGAAATCAAGTCAGTGAAGCAAAGAAGAAGAGTATTCAGCCCCGAGAAGAATCAAGTTATACAGGAGGAGGTCGAAAAGCTCCAGAAAGCTTGCTTTATTGAAGATGTTAAGTATCCAGACTGGTTAGCAAATGTGGTGATGGTAAAAAAGAAGAACAACAAAAAGAGGATGTGTGTAGACTTCACCGACCTCAACAAAGCATGTCCAAAGGATCATTTTCCCTTGCCCCGAATTGATCAACTAGTGGATGCTACCTCGGGACACGAGCTTCTGAGCTTCATGGATGCTTATTCTGGTTACAACCAGATTAAAATGAAACCTGAAGACAGGGAGAGTACTTCTTTCATTACCCCTAAGAGTACTTATTGTTAAAATGTTATGCCTTTTGTTTTAAAAAATGCAGGTGCGACATATCAGCGGCTGATGAACAAGGTGTTTACAGAACAAATTAGTTGCAATATGGAGGTCTATGTTGATGATATGCTGACAAAGAGCAAGAAAGTTGCTGACCATCTAGTTGACTTAGGCCAGACCTTTGATCAATTAGATAAATATCAAATGAAGCTGAACCCGACCAAGTGCATATTTGGAGTACGAGAAGGCATGTTTCTCGGGTACATTGTCAATCAACGAGGCATTGAAGCAAACCCTGAAAAGATCAAAGCTCTGTTAGGGCTGCGATCTCTAACGACGAAGAAAGAAGTGCAAAGTCTTACAGGGCGAGTAGCAGCACTTAACAGATTTGTATCGCGAGCAACTGATAGATGCCTCCCATTCTTCAAAACGCTCTGAAAGACTTTTGAATGGAATAAAGAATGTGAGAAAGCTTTTCAAGAATTGAAGAAATATTTAGGAGCACCTCCACTGTTGTCCAGACCAGTGATGGGAGAAAGGTTGTACTTGTACCTGGCAGTTTCAGAAAATACAGTTAGCTCGGCATTAATAAGAGTAGAGGATGGAGTACAAAAACTAATTTATTACACTAGTAAGGCCTTCCGAGGAGCGGAGATCAGATATTCGAAGCTGAAAAAGTTGGCACTGGCATTGATCGAAGCGAGTAGAAGAATGAAACCATACTTCCAGGCTCATACCATAGTCGTATATACTGATATGTCGTTGAGGCAAGCTCTTCACAAACCAGAAAAATCAGGGAGATTGATCTACTGGGCAATTGAACTCGGTGAATATGATATAATTTATGAGCCTAGATCGTCATTGAAAGGGCAGCAGTAGCAGATTTTATAGCAGAGTTCACTTATCCTGATACCCCCGAGGAGCAAAAACTGAGCATCGACCAACCTGTGGATGTTACAAGATCATCAAATTTAAACCCCGATCAACTTAAGCTCGTCGGAGAGCAAGAGGAGAAGGTCGACGACAACGAGGTGTGGTAGAAATGAAATACCTGTATGGAACCTATATGTGGATGGCTCATCATGCACCTCAGGTAGTGGAGCCGGGATTGTAATGAAAAGTCCAGACGAGATCGACATAGAATATGCCCTGCGCTTCCAATTTCAAGCTTCTAATAATGAGGCTGAATATGAAGCGATGATTGTAGGTCTTAGTCTGGCAAAGACCATGAAGGCAGAGCAGGTAATCGTGTGCAGTGACTCACAGTTGATTGTAAATCAAATGCTCGATGTATATGCAACGAAAGGAGAGTTGATGATTAAGTACCATGCAAAGGCGATGGAGTTGGTATCGGAATTTATTACTGTTCAACTGGTTAGAATTCCAAGAATGGAGAATGCAAGAGCAGACGCTTTAGCTCGATTAGCATCGGCTACTCGTACTGACGTGACTGAAAATGTGTCTCAGAAGTGCGTTCACTCTAGGCTCAAGTGTAAGCCTGTCGCTCAAGTAATAATCCCAGTAAGTCGGGTATCGATCCTCAGGGAAAAAGGACAACGGAGTTGTGACGACGGGAAAAGACGGAGGAACCCTAACTGTGACTCTAAGAAGAAAAAGAAAAATTGATTTGGTTTTTAGATTGATTACAGCTAAATGCAATAATGAGAATAAGAAAAGATGCAACTATACTAATCTACCTAACTTATGAGTGAAAAATAGTTCGAAACTTTTTATTTAAATGATGAGAAAAATAGGACGGGAATACAATCCCCCAACCCTAGTGTAGTGCAGATATAATACTAATCTTAAATTTATCTGATTGATTTGACCCGGAATTTAGTACTCCCAAGCATTACGTATACGAGGTTCAAGCCCGCGTCATACTTAATTTGAGGATGAGTAAATCAGTATCGCGATAGTAGCACTCGAATTGCACTCTAAATCATCACGAGTACCCAGAGGCAAATGAGATATAAAGATCTACAATCGTTGTGCAACTACGCAATACGATCAAGGTCAATCATTAAATTTAGTGGATTAATTTTATACACACGCACTAACACATCAGGCTGGGTTCATGCATCCCGGCCTTGGGAAATCTAGCCTAACATGTTGAAAATAATGGAAACAAGGATTAATGTGCAGGAACTCATAATTACCCTAAAGAAAATAGTAATTAAATGCAGAAAAGAATTAGAACTAAAAATTACTCACTAAAATTATCCAAGCAATAAGTGAAACTATGAAAGAAACAGATACTCACAGAAATCACTGAATAAAATCTTCAATCCTTGAAATAAACCTGAAAATATTAACTAAGCTAGGGTTTCTGGAAAATAAGAGGAAAAACCTACTAATTTTTCGTTCCTATAACAATACTAAATCGGGTCTTTTATACCCTACAACAATATCGAAAGTCAGCTGCATTAGGAGTCTTTTTAGGAAGAGAAAAGATTTTCAAATCTCGAAGACCGGACCGGTCCGGTCCGGGGATTAAGCGGACCGGTCTGCCCCCGAGGCGGATCGGTTCTTTTTATTTTAGGGCGGACCGGTTCTTTTTATTTTTGCCTCCTTCGGTTTGCATGCGATTCGGGGTCTTCTGGAGTTTGGCAAGGCGGACCGGTCCGGCTATTTGACTTTTTAGTTCCTCTTTTACTGCTCATAACTTTTGTTCCGGGATTCCAATTGGGTTGTCGTTTCTTCCTTTGTGCTCGTGAATGAGATGTCTTCAACTTCTCTTTAGGTACTTCATCCGAATTCTGGGTGGAAATTACGCTTTTGCCCTTGAGAGTTTTCCTTCTTTCTTTCTTGATTCTACCGATTTCCTTCTTTCGTTTCTTGACATCAAATACCTGCAAAATCATTACAAAATACCAGAAACTCGGTGTACTCATTAGGATCAGTCAGTAGCACAGTTATGAGATAAATCCAGCTCAATTACGTTGTTCGAGGTGCTAAAAGTAACTAAATCAAGGGATAAATTAGGAAGAATTTATACCTAATCAAACCCCCCTAAATTAGAACTTTGCGCGTCCCGATCAATGTAAAAGAATCCTAGCGTGGCTCAACTCTTTGAAAATCATTTCATTGGGATACAATACCTTTTTCGCGGGCAAGCGATTGCTTTTAGCGTATGCAACAAGCCGTTAAACCCATAGGTTACCCTAGTAGGACGAGTGTTGTCTTGTGAGGGTTTGCAGAGAATATACCCACAAAATTCGACTCAGAGAGAATTCAAAATATGCAAAAATTGTGCAATTCAAACTTTTCTAGAAAATAGTCATCATCAAGTCATATGTACAAGTCTCAAATCATAGTGCGTGTGTGCGAAGCCGAAAATATAACCGCCAGTTTCCACCGATTGATCATTACGTTACTTATCCGAGAATTCGTTTTGATTTCAATTTCTCACGGAATGCTCTCACAAACGAATCTCTTGAATTATGGCTATTCTCTCGGTAGCGTGATATAAAGAGTAAATATAATGGATGCAAAGTCACGCATACAAGTAGAATGACGGAAATTACAGAATGATAGGATCTCGTCAATGGGTTACGATTTTAAAAACGGGAACATTGCCTCTTTTTTGCGCATTCAATCTCTTATATTATCTTTTGGTGTATTATCTCTCCACGCGGTAACCAATTTCGCAATTTAGACTCGGTTAGGACTTTTTCAGATTTTAAGGTATATGGGGTAAAATGACAATTGTCGGGAAGGTTGGAATTGGAAAAGTCATTAATGATGTCCATTTGTGCTTTTTCCGGGCTATTGCTCATTTTTTTTTCATGCTATTTTTGTTGAGCATATTTATTTTTTTCTTGCCCCTTTTTATGCACTTTCCGGACTTAAATTCTGAATTTTCTCATTTTTCACAATTCCAGCTATTTGGTTTTTTTTCGGGTTATCAAACAAAAGGGACAATTTATTTGGCTCAAATTAGGTTACAAAAGGGGTAATTTTTTTTTTTTACTTTTTCTGGCCAATATTTTTTGGTGACAAACGAGGGCCTACTTCATTGCCCAAAATGCCAATTGCGTTACCATATGCGCTTCGAGATGAATTTAAGTTTAGAGATCAATTTGGCACGTTTTTTCAAATCAATATTACACACATTTTTCCAAACCGATCAAAATGAAAGAGTTGAGATCCTTGACAACTTTTTAGGCGCTGAAAAGAACGTTGAGTTAACAATTAACTCGGATTGATTTAAAAACTCGCAACACGTGATAGGCTCGAATCTCACCGGGTTTGTTAATCTCCACACTTATTCGTTAAGTCGTCAATTTTCATTCAATTTCCATCTTTGGTCAATTTTGGCTTTGTGTACGTTGAGTTTTACAACTTGAGACTTCAATTCGACTTTTAATGATATTTTTGAAAATTTTGAATTCCAATTTTTATTTATTTTGAACAAAAATATTTTTGGGTTTTTCAAAATTTTATGATTTTTTTGGAAATTTCTGGGCATTTTGGAAAATTTGTGAAGTTTTAAAATACGCACTTGTGACCCCCCTAACTTAGACTTTTGCATTGTCCTCAAGCAAAAAGGATTAAAATCTAACTCAAAGCGAATAAAAAGTGCGGAAAAATAAAACAAACAAATAGAGAAAATGCAGTTTTTATACAACAGGACTGTGTTACATGTGCAGGGGAAAACATACAATTGTGAACAGGAAAAAATAAAGAAAAAGCTACCAACACCATATAAAGCTTCATCGGGGTGGGGGATGGGAGGAACCGGGCGCGTTGGGGTCATAGGGGTTCTGGTAGTAGGAAGGTAGTGGCTCATTAGGATCCCCTATGCCCCGATAGATGTCCGCTTGGAAGCGGAGAACGATGCTCATGTCGCGCTCGTAGTTGGTCTGAAAGGTGTTGAAGTTGGTCTCAAGCGCCGACATACGCGCGGATAGGTCCGTGCCCTCCCACTCAAAATCTGGGTCGTCCTCCTCGTCCGTCGACTCTTTGTCCGGACCGAGGTCCCCCATCTTAACGTCCTCACCAGCTGCTCCTGCGTCTTCCTCGTTGTCGCTCGAGGCAGCCTCCTCTTCGACATCATCACCCCGCCTAGCCCGGAGGACGGCTAGCTGTTTGGCGCTTTTGGTGCGGGTCCCTTATCCGAAAGGACCAGGGAGGCGCGTATGGTCGCTCGGCGCCTCTATGCCAGCATCCTTAAGGATGGACGTGATCAATCGGGCATAAGGAAGTGGGGTGACGCCCTTCTCATCCAAGGACGCGTTAATGATGTCCGCGTATAATGTGCGGCCCAAATGGATGGAGGTCGAAGAGATGATATGTCAAGGTAGCTTGCCGAGGCCGCATGGCAGAGTCATTGGACGTTTGCAATAGGTTGGCGCACACAATCTGAAATGTAAGGCGCGCCTTCTCGTTGAGGCGTCCAACGGCGACGGTTTTCCCCGTCCAAGCCACGTTCGGTGCAATGCGGGCCATGATAATGTCCTTGTCAACCGGGGGGAAGTTTTGGGGATAAGAAAATTCTTGGGCATCCGGGACATCAAACTCGGCCAACTTGGTCGTGAGACGGGCCAAGAAAAAGGGTATGGGGGTCCCATCCACGAAAGCTTCGACCTCGAATTGGCCCGTCCGGATGAGTGTACCATAGAATGAGCGGACTTCGATTGCCCAAACCGCTTCGTGAGGTTAGTTGAGGAAACGGCACCAGCCCCGGGCCATAAAAAGGGCGGTGACGGAGTTGGGCGGCACCGCACGCTCCATATGGAGTTTGCGGCCCAAACCGAAATATTGAGCGCACCATCGCTCCTCTTGGCGGGAGCGGTATTCACCGTGACCGGAGGGGTGGATCACGGTGGAGTCGTATTTGGTGGGGGCAACACGGGGTTCTATGGAAATAGGAGGGAAGTATTGCTAGAAAAACTAGAGAGGAAGAAGAGAGTATTTGGGTTGAAGGTGTGAGTAGGAAATAGAGGATTGGAGGTGTATTTATGGTGGAAAGGGGAGGGGAGGGGTTGGTTTTGGAGGGAAGGGGTTTGGAGGAAAAAGGGGATGAATTTGGGAGGGAAAGGTTGGGTTTGGGAAGAGGAAAAACGGATTGAAGGGAATGAATGGGATTGGGGGGAAAGGGGGGTGAATCTTGGGAAGGGGAGAAGGCAGATCTGCAGAAGGCGGACCGGTCCGGGGTAAGGGCGGACCGGTCCGGCCTTTTGACTTTTCAAATCCTCGACAGGCGGACCGGTCCGACCTTTTGACTTTTCAAATCCTCGACAGGCGGACCGGTTCCTTTAAAAATAAAAGGAATCGGTCCGCCCCAGGGTTTTCGAGCTGGACTTCTTCTACTTCGGTTTCGAGCTCTCTTCTTCAAAAAATTTCACGTTCCTGATATCCTCTCTATCCAATTGAACTAAGGACCCTCTCGATTTCACTGGTCAACACCTTTGACTCAGAATTCCCAAAACACATGAATGCTTCTCCCGAACGAAACCTAGTCCTAACGAATCTCAAAACACACACGACTCTCACACACACAACTCTCACACACACGACTCTCACCCCATACGCGTCGGGGGTACGACGACCTCACTTCAACAGCTCACTCAACCCCGTAAACGGGGTTTGACAACCAGACGGTGTCGACTTCTTCTGCACACACCTCTAGATACGGCTTTAGGCGTTGTCCATTCACTTTGAATGTATTTCCCCCTTTTAAATCGTCTAGTTCAATAGCTCCGTGGGGGAAAACATTCTTCACGACGAATGGGCCAGACCAACGTGACCGCAACTTGCCTGGGAAGAGGTGAAGCCAAGAGTTGTAGAGGAGAATTTTTTGCCCGGGGAGAAGCTCTTTTCGTCGAATGATGCTATCATGAGCGAGTTTCATCCTCTCTTTCGAAATGTTGGCATTCTCATACGCATCATTGCGCAGTTCTTCTAACTCATTCAATTGAAGCTTGCGGGCTTCACCGGCCTTGTCCATGGCATAATTCAATTGCTTAATCACCCAATACGCCTTGTGTTCGAGCTCAACAGGAAGATGGCAAGGTTTTCCATACACAAAGCGGAAAGGGGACATGCCGAGTTAGTTCTTGTATGCGGTACGATAGGCACATAGTGAATCATTTAATCTAAGTGACCAATCTTTTCGGGTAGGATTGACGGTCTTTTCGAGAATGTTCTTGATTTCTCGATTTGCTAGTTCGGCCTGCCCATTCGTTTGTGGGTGATATGTCGTTCCAACCTTGTGAACGACACCATACTTTCTCATAAGCTTCTCGAATGGCCTATTACAAAAGTGCGTACCATTATCGCTAATTATTGCTTTCGGTGCACCGAAGCGGGAAAGTATGTGTTCCTGCAGGAACTTTATCACCACTTTGTTGTCATTAGTCTTGGTAGCTATAGCTTCCACCCATTTAGAAACGTAGTCTACCGTGACGAGGATGTATAGGAAACCAAAGGATGGAGGGAAGGGACCCATGAAGTCAATACCCCAACAGTCGAATATCTCAATAATGAGTATAGGGGTAAGAGGCATCATGTCTCGTCGAGTAATGGCTCCCATCCGTTGACACCTATTGCATGATTTGCAAGCATCGTTCACATCCCGTAAGATTGTAGGCCAATAGAGGCCGCATTGTAGAATTTTAGCGGCCGTCTTTTTCGTCGAAAAGTGGCCTCCACAAGCTTCCGAATGACAAAACTGGATGACTTTTGGGATTTCGTCATCCGGTACACATCGTCGGATGATTTGGTCTGCACAGTATTTAAAAAGGAATGGATCATCGTAAAAGAACATGCGCGACCAAGTGAGAAACCTCTTCTTATCTTGCGGTGTCCAGTCGGGAGGGACAGCTCCCGTGACAAGATAGTTCACTATGTCCGCAAACCAGGGATACGAAGAGGTAGCAAAAAGTTGCTCATCCGGAAAATATTCGTCTATGGGTATGGGATCACTAGGTACGTCGGACGAAAGCCGAGATAAATGGTCGGCCACGACGTTTTCTACTCCTTTCTTATCTTTGATGGAGAGATTGAACTCTTGTAGGAGTAGGATCCACCTTATGAGGCGCGGCTTGGCGTCTTTCTTCGCAAGTAGGTATTTCAAAGCCACGTGGTCGGTGAAAACAGTAATAGGAGAACCAATGATATAGGACCGGAACTTATCAAGGGCAAAGACTACCGCTAGCAACTCCTTCTCCGTGGTAGAGTACTTGAGTTGAGGTCCGGTAAGAGTCTGGATGGCGTAGTAGATGACATGAGCTTGCTTATCTTTTCGTTGGCCCAAAACAGCCCCGATCACGTAATCGCTAGCATCACACATAAGTTCGAATGGTAAGGACCAATCCGGAACTTGTATAATGGGAGCGGGCACAATCATGTTCTTCAATTTGTCAAAAGAGCTTTGGCATGCTTTCGTCCACTCAAATGGGGTATCCTTCATGAGTAAGTTTCTTAAGGGCCTAGCGATGACGCTAAAGTCCTTAATGAACCTTCGATAAAACCCCGCGTGGCCCAAAAAGGAGCGCACGTCCTTCAGCGATTTCGGTGGGGGAAGGTCAGCTATGACATCTATATTTTCCCTATCAACTTCTATTCCGTTGGATGATACAATGTGGCCAAGAACTATTCCCTCGGTGACCATGAAATGGCACTTCTCCCAATTCAGCACTAAGTTCTTTTCCATGCATCGGGTAAGTACTTTTTCCAGTTTTTCTTGACAATGATCGAAAGAGGTGCCAAAAATGCTGAAATCGTCCATGAACACTTCGAGTCCTCTCTCGACCATGTCGCTAAATAAGCTCAACATGCACCTTTGAAAGGTCGCGGGTGCATTACACAAGCCAAAGGGCATACGTTTATAGGCAAACGTGCCAAAAGGGCAAGTGAAGGTCGTCTTCTCCTGGTCAAGTACATCTACCTCAATTTGGTTATACCCGGAATAACCATCAAGGAAGCAATATTAAGGGTGGCCCGCTACTCTTTCAATCATTTGATCAATAAATGGCAAGGGGAAATGGTCTTTCCTGGTTCCCGCATTGAGTTTCCGGTAATCAATGCAAACGCGCCACCCGGTGGTGGTACGTTGGAGAACTAGCTCTCCCTTGGCATTCTCAATCACAGTCATACCCGACTTCTTCGGGACGACTTGAATAGGGCTTACCCACTTGCTATCCGAGATTGGGTAGATGATCCCGGTATCCAACAATTTGATTATTTCGGATCTCACAACTTCTTTCATGTTGGGATTCAGTCTTCTTTGCATTTCTCCAGAAGGTTTGACATCCTCTTCGAGATGGATCTTATGAGTGCAAAATTAAAGGACTTATCCCCTTCAAATCAGCTATGCACCAACCAAAAACACTTTGGTGCTTCCTCAGAATTTTCAATAATTTACCCTCCTGCCCTTCATTTAGGCTAGAGGAGATAACAACAGGAAATGTCTCATCCTCTCCTAGATATGCATATTTAATATGGGAGGGAAGTTTCTTTAACTCGAGGGTTGGAAATTTTTCACTGGAGGGAACCATGTGCGTATCACTCGGAGGTAATTCCTCGAATCTAGAAACCCAATTAACCTCTCTCACGTCCTCGTCCGACTTACTCTCATCGAGTAGCTCGCTCAACTCTTCAACCTCCCTCTCGAAGTCGGTGTACATCCCTTCACTCTCGCGTCTCGCTGCTAAACAGGATTCTAAAGCGTCGCCACAGTAATTCTCCTCAAAGTACTCCTCTACTATCTCATCTATGAGGCTCACCGCGTGAAGATCGTCTTCCTTCCCTGCATTTTGGGCTATGTGGAAGATGTTGGTTTCCAAGGTCATGTTCCCAAATGTGAGTTGCATTCGCCCATTCCTAGTATTGATGATTGCGTTAGCCGTAGCTAGGAAAGGGCGCCCAAGGATGATGGGAACATGATTACTCGAGTGGAAGGAGGGCTCCGTGTCCCAAATGACAAAATCCACCGAAACGTAGAAAGTGTCAACTTGAACGATCACGTCCTCGACTATACCTCGTGGGATCTTCACTGTTTGATCCGCTAATTGGAGAGTGACCTTCGTGGGCTTGAGGTCGCCCAAGTCAAGTTGCCTATAAATGGAGTAAGGGAGTATATTTACGCTTGCTCCCAAGTCAAGTAAGGCTTTTTCAATTTTATTCTCCCCAATGATGCATGATATGGTGGGTGCACCAGGATCTTTGAATTTAGGCGGGAGTTCATTTAGTAGGATGGAGCTCACATTTTGTGCTAGAAAGACGTTCTTCTTTACTTTCATCTTTCTCTTAATCGTCAACAGGTCTTTGATAACTTTGCCATACGCTGGAATTTGTTTAATGGCCTCAAGGAAAGGTAAATTAAGCTTGACCTACTTTAGCACTTCTAGCACATCATCACGGGGATTTCCTCTGTGGGAGGGAATCAACCTTTGAGGAAACGGTTCCACGGAAGGCAGTTTCACTACTACCTCTGGCCCACTAGCATCTTCTTGGTCACTCTCATTCAAGGAGACATCTTCGGCCTCTTTTGTGCCAGGTGAAATCTCCTTGGCTTTAGTTGTGTCGGGTGGGGAAGGTGATAAATCAACAACTCTCCCACTACGAAGAGTGGTCACAGCTTGACATTGCTCCTGATGTTCAGTGGAGGTGGAGTTAACGCTAGTTTGACCTTGGGGAGGTCATTGGCCTTGGGCAGGATATTTGCCCTTCTCTTGGACACTCAATGAGGATTTTATTTTAGACAGGTTCGCATTTATGTCGCCAATCAGACGATCATATTTGGCATTGGTTGCGGTCTGGCTTGCGATGAATTGATTCATGGTATCCTCGAGAGTTCTCCGCTGTGGTGGGATATAATTTCCTTGAGGTGGCGGTGCTTGCACATGTCCTTGCATGTGTGGAGCTTGTTGAAAGTGTTGTGGTGGAGAAGGGACAACATGCGAAGGAGGGTTCATTGCGGCATGTTGTTGCCCATAGCTAAAATTGGGGTGATTTTTCCATGAAGGGTTGTATGAATTCCCGTGTGGGGCACCGAAATTACCCTTAAAACCTCCTACACCACTAACTTGCTCTTGAAGAATTGCTTTGTAGGCGGGTATCGTCGGGCATTCCTCAGTTGAATGTACCGCCTCACAAATAGCACACACCTTTACGACTGGGTTTGGAATGGGTCCAGTTGGTCCTTTTCCGTATATCTCGCACAGATCTCGAAATCCTATCTCAAGAGTCTCTAATTGGCTATCCGTCATAGAATTCTTATCTACATGGAATAGGCCGGATGCTGACGGAGTGGTGGTCGCTTGTCTATTTCGATTTTGAGTGTTGGGATCAGAAGTGTCCCAGGATTGGGTAGTCTCGGCGACATACCTCAAGTGAAGCTCAGCATCCTGGGCATCTAAATTGATAAACGGACCACTTCCCATTGTTTCAACAAGTTGTTTGGAGTTAAGATTCAACCCATTATAGATAAAAGATATGACTTGCGCTGAATCAAATCCATGATGGGGGCATGAAGCAACTAACTCGTTGAAACGTTCATAACATCGATGGAATGGCTCATTTTCAGCTTGTCTGAATGCTTGAATTTGAGCCTTTATGGAGATTGTTCGATGTGGGGGGAAGAATTTCTTGAGAAATTTCGACTGTAGCTCATTCCAGGATGGAATCGAGCTTGGAGGTAAAGACCATAGCCAAGCCTTAGCTTTATCTTTGAGCGAGAAAGGGAAGAGTTTGAGGCGGATTACCTCTTGTGTGCAGGTTTGATCATTGAGAGTATCACACACGTCCTCAAATTCCCTAATATGGAGGTATGGCTTTTCAGAATCCATACCGTGGTAATGCGATAGCATCTGGATCATCCCATTTTTGAAAAGGAATTATCCGGCATTATACGGGAGTATAATGCATCCCGGAGTGACAGTACGCTCGGGATATAAGAATTCTCTAATCGGACGGTATGGGGGCTCTTCCTCACCGGCGGGTGCACTGCCGTGTTGTGACATCTCTTCCTCACTTATTGACTCTGTGTTCTCACTGGGCGTGCTCGAAGTGTGTCCTAAGAAGGAAAAGGGAGTGTTATCGGAGACTGAGTGCGGAGGTGTGGGAGGTGGGATCCAGAACTGTGGGGCGTTTGGAGTGTGGGGATTATCAGGATTATACTCAACAATTGGATTTTCGTGAATGTTGGTTGGAGTATTATGGGGTGTGGGAGTGGTTTCAGAATTTTTCATTAAGCTTAGGAGAGATGATGATGAATCTTTTGTGGTTTTTGAATTTTTTTTTTTTTAGAGATTTTTGGTCAAAGCTTTGGGTGGACTCAATCTAATCCTAAGTCTACCTAATTCCCCGACAACGGCGCCAAAAACTTGACGCGACTGAAAATGTGTCTCATAAGTGCGTTCACTCTAGGCTCAAGTGTAAGCTTGCCGCTCAAGTAATAATCCCAGTAAGTCGGGTATCGATCCTCAGGGAAAAAGGACAACGGAGTTGTGACGACGGGAAAAGACGGAGGAACCCTAACTGTGACTCTAAGAGGAAAAAGAAAAATTGATTTGGTTTTTAGATTGATTACAGCTAAATGCATTAATGAGAATAAGAAAAGATGCAACTATACTAATCTACCTAACTTATGAGTGAAAAATAGTCCAAAACTTTTTATTTAAATGATGAGAAAAATAGGACAGGAATACAATCCCCAAACCCTAGTGTAGTGCAGATATAATACTAATCTTAAATTTATCTGATTGATTTGATCCGGAATTTAGTACTCCCAAGCATTACGTATACGAGGTTCAAGCCCGCGTCATACTTAATCTGAGGATGAGTAAATAAGTATCGCGATAATAGCACTCGAATTGCACTCTAAATCATCACGAGTACCCAGAGGTAAACGAGATATAAAGATCTACAATCGTTGTGCAACTACGCAATACGATCAAGGTCAATCATTAAATTTAGTGGATTAATTTTATACACATGCACTAACACATCAGGCTGGGTTCATGCATCCCGGCCTTGGGAAATTGTAGCCTAACATGTTGAAAAGAATGGAAACAAGGATTAATGTGCAGGAACTCATAATTACCCTAAAGAAAATAGTAATTAAATGCAGAAAAGAATTAGAACTAAAAATTACTCACTAAAATTATCCAAGCAATAAGTGAAACTATGAAAGAAACAGATACTCATAGAAATCACTGAATAAAATCTTCAATTCTTGAAATAAACCTGAAAATATTAAATAAGCTAGGGTTTCTGGAAAAGAAGAGGAAAAACCTACTAATTTTTCATTCCTATAACAATACTAAATCGGGTCTTTTATACCCTACAACAATATCGAAAGTCAGCTGCACTAGGAGTCTTTTTAGGAAGAGAAAAGATTTTCAAATCTCGAAGACCGGACCGGTTTTCCCCCAAGGCGGATCGGATTTTTTTGGGGGGCGGACCGGTTCTTATTATTTTTGCCTCCTTCGGTTTGCATGCGATTCGGGGTCTTCTGGAGTTTGGTAAGGCGGACCGGTCCGGCTATTTGACTTTTTAGTTCCTCTTTGACTGCTCATAACTTTTGTTCCGGGATTCCAATTGGGGTGCCGTTTCTTCCTTTGTGCTCGTGAATGAGATGTCTTCAACTTCTCTTTAGGTACTTCATCCGAATTCCGGGTGGAAATTATGCTTTTGCTCTTGAGACTTTTCCTTCTTTCTTTCTTGATTCTACCGATTTCCTTCTTTCGTTTCTTGACATCAAATACCTGCAAAATCACTACAAAATACCAGAAACTCGGTGTACTCATTAGGATCAGTCAGTAGCACAGTTATGAGATAAATCCAACTCAATTATGTTGATCGAGGTGCTAAAAGTAACTAAATCAAGGGATAAATTAGGAAGAATTTATGCCTAATCACGTACCGAGCTACGAAGAACAATCCCAATTGAAATTCTAGTTGGTCGGAGCATAGATGAAGAGCTGATGATGAATGTTATTACCCTTGATTTAGGGCCATCTTGGATGGATCCCATCAGGGCATATATCGAGGAAGGAGAATTACCGATTGACAAACTCGCAGCCAAGAAATTAAAGTTTAAAGCTGCTTGTTATGTACTAACTAATGGTATTCTATACAGACGAGGAATCATAGCTGGCTTGCAGAGGTGTGTACATCCCGCCGAGGTGAAGGATTTGATTGAAGAAGTCCATGAAGGGTCTTGTGGAGCCCATGTAGCAGGTCGGACACTTCTGCAAAGAATATTGACGCAAGGATACTACTGGCCAACGATGAGGGCTGATTGTATAGCCTATGCCAAGAAATGTGACAAGTGTCAGCGCTTCTCCTCTATCCGAAGAACTCCCCAAGCATTGTTGACACCCATTACTTTCCCTTGGCCATTTTCCATGTGGGGAATTGACCTGGTCGGACCACTTCCAACGACTAGAGGAAGATTTAAATATCTCGTCGTCGCAGTGGATTATTTTACTAAGTGGGTAGAAGTTGAGCCTCTTGTCGACATGACATATGAAAAAGTGTACCAATTTATTTGGAAAAACATCATTTGTAGATATGGTCTTCCCCATGCATTCATCACCGACCACGGAACACAATTTGACAACGAGGAGTTCGTTGCCTATTGTCATCAGTCAAATATCTTGAAGATCCATTCGGCACCAGGCCATCCCCAAAGCAATGGACAAACTGAAGTAACAAACAAAATATTGCTAAATGGCTTAAAGAAAAGACTGAATGACGTGAAAGCAAACTGGATCAACGAGCTACATTCAGTACTATGGGCTTATCATACTACTCCCCGAGCAGCAACAGGAGAATCTCCATATATGCTGGCATTTGGAAGTGAGGTCGTTATACCTGCCGAGTTGGGTCTTTCAACACACAGAGTACTGAATTTTAATTCCCCTGTCAGCGATTTAATGAGAAGGTTAGACTTGGACATGCTCGAGGAAGTTAGAGAAGAAGCAGCCATCAGGAATGCTGCTTACCAGCAACGAACAACTTTGTTCTACAACAAGAGAGTGAAGAAGTGCAACCTGAAAGCAGGAGACTATGTGCTAAAGAAAGTAATTCAAAAGCACAACAAGCTATAAGCGAACTGGCATGGACCTTACCGAGTTACAGAAGTTGTTCGACCAGGAACCTACAAAATAGAAACTCTAGATGGGGAGGAGTTTAAGAATGCATGGAATGCAGAATACCTGCGCAAATATTATCAGTAATGTAAACTCTCATGTAATGCAGTTTCATCAGTATGAATAAAATGTGAATATTCTACCCAATTTTCTCCTTTTATTAAAGTTTTTTCGCGGAATACTAGTGCTACACACTACTCAGCAAAATCCACCAACTCCGGTTGGTCGGGAATAAAAAATAGTTCCCAAAAGTGCCAACTCCGGTTGGTTGGGATGAAAATCCACCAACTCCGGTTGGTCGGGAATAAAAAATAGTTCCCAAAAGTGCTAACTCCGGTTGGTTGGGAAGAAAATCCACCAACTCCGGTTGGTCGGGAATAAAAAATATTTCCCAAAAGTGCCAACTCCGGTTGGTTGGGAAGAAAATCCACCAACTCCGGTTGGTCGGGAATAAAAAATATTTCCCAAAAAGTGCCAACTCCGGTTGGTTGGGAAGAAAATCCACCAACTCCGGTTGGTCGGGAATAAAAAATATTTCCCAAAAGTGCCAACTCTGGTTGGTTGGGAAGAAAATCTACCAACTCCGGTTGGTCGGGAATGAAAAATATTTCCCAAAAGTGCCAACTCCAGTTGGTTGGGAAGAAAATCCATCAACTCCGGTTGGTCGGGAATAAAAAATATTTCCCAAAAGTGCCAACGCCGGTTGGTTGGGAAGAAAATCCACCAACTCCAGTTGGTCAGGAATAAAAAATATTTCCCAAAAGTGCCAACTCCGGTTGGTTGGGAAGAAAATCCACCATCTCCGGTTGGTCGGGAATAAAAAAAAATATTTCCCAGAAATACCCTCTAAGGTTGGTTGGGAAGGAAAAATATTTCTAAAAATCCACCAACTCAGGTTGGTCGGGAATAAGAAACTGTCAACAACAGTTCGTCGGGAACATTTTAAAGCATGAGTATAGCTTAGAATTAAAAAGTGATCAAGCAAATTTTTTTGATACTCGTAACATTTTAAATTACCACCGAGTTGGTCGAGAAACAAAATATAATTAATTTTGGTTAATCGTCAGATGATTACCACAAATTCGGGATAGTCGGCAATAAATTTTAACCAGCTTTAGTTGACCAGCAAATAACACAATGTTGTTATCTTTTTAACAGATATACATACACATAGGTAAAATGTTTTACAAAATATCTACAAGACAATGGCAATCAAGATGTCAAAGAAAAATATAAGTTTTTCATTAAATCCAAAACAAAGTACATTGAGAATAAAATAAATAAAAATTATTACATCAGAAATCCTATTCTATGGGTTTCTTCCCCTCTGCTTTTGAAACAGGTTCCTCGCCAGCAGGAAGATCGTCTAAGGCATAAGGGGAATTTATGAAATTAAGGTCCTTGAGCATCCTGATGTTCATAACAGATGGTCGATCGAGTAGGTGCTCGGGACGAGATATCTCAATATTGGAATGGAGACTGTAATCGCCAAGGTATTTGGAAATCAAACACTGAGGGATTGCCCGAGCAGGGATCCAGCTCATGTCGAGTTTGAATGGTGGCACTGGCAAGTCGAGTAACCCAGGATTATGGTAATCCCACAAGTAGTGACCCTGTTCCAGTTGCAGTACACCCAAGGCATTCAACCACCCTTGTTTGTAACCCTCATTATTCGCATTTTGGATCCGATCATCCAAATGGTAGAGAGCCTCATTGTAGCCAGCCATCCAGAATTCTCTAGGTTGCTTGTGGAATTGATAAGTCAACCTTTCCAGCTGCTCGTGAAGATTTTTTAGAAAAATTTCTTTATTCTCCAAAGCAGACTTTTGTACAGAGAGCTGCTCGTCGAGATTCATGATCTTCTTGGACATCTCAGCCAACGCCTGGTTCTTTGCCATCAGTTGGAAGGCTTGGTTCCCTAGAGCCGATTGAGTTCTTTGTTCCTCGACAGTAATCCGAGCAGCTCTTGCTCGTCCCCGAGGAGCTCTTGCTCGTCCCCGAGCAGTGGTAGAAGGCCCAATCCTCTTCAAGGTCTCTAATTCATCTCTAAGGTTAGCATTTTCGACCTCCAAGAAAGAGAATCCCTCGTCGTTTACAGGGACTAAAGCATTTGAAGTAGAGGCTGCAGACCTCAGCTGGGATACCTCTCCTCGCAAGTTATTATTTTCCTGTTCCAATAACTTGGCTATCTGCCTGTGCTCCTCGATCTCGGTCTTCAAATTTCTCTCCCTCACATTATAAGCAGCGAACAACTTGTCATACCCCTTATCAACACTGAGTTGCTGATACTTCTTCTCATATCCCTCGTGCAAAAGGGTTGTAGATTCCTTATATTGTCGTTGAAGCTCTTCAAGAGTGCCCTGGAGGTCTTCGATCATTTCATAATATGCCACATTGTTGGCCACTGGACGACCGAGCAGGCACTTTAAATATTGGTAAGCTTCAACTGCTTGCTCTGAAGCATTTGGACCGAGTACATCAACGATTTAAGCATCAGTCAAATCTGCATGGCCAACTTTGAAATATTCGTTGCACTATTTCATCAATTTTGTATCATGAGCAGATAACAACTCCATCCTGGCCATAAACTAGTAAAAAAGAAAGAGCAAGAATCAATAAGGAGCAAGAGGAAGAGAAACAACATTATGAATAGACAAAACTTCAAATTTTATTATATCATAAAAGAGAGGTACATAGTTCAGAATTATAATTGACAAAAATAAATAAAGAAAAACATCCAAACAACTCTACACCTTCTCCTTGTCTCTCAAAACTTTCTCGGGAGGCTTGGACGAGGAAGTAGGTTGCTCGGATGGCACAGATGGTTGCTTGAGGAGTGCTGGAAGCTGCTCGTTTAAAATAATGGATGGTTGAAGTTGCTCGCAGGAAGACTGGACAACTGTGGGATGAGAAATTTGATCTCCCATCATCATGGAAGATTCCTCAGAGGCATCTTCGTCCTCTTCTTCTTTTTCAGGAGTTGGAGGGGGACCCGGGATGTGTCGCTGAAACAGGTCAGAATTTTCATCAACTTTCATCTCTTGTAGAGCAGCGACCCAACCATCCCTAAAGTATTTGTGGCTACCATATTCCACTTGTGACATCATGGCAGCCATACCCTTATTCCACCCCTTATCCCAGCCAACAGTGAAAGACTTTTTTACAACCAACTTCCTTTTCGCCTTCTCCGAGGAAAGCCTCTCGGAAAGAAGATCCTCGGCAGCCTTTAACTTATTCTCCACTTCTTCCTTCTAACGACTTACTTCATGAAGCTTATTCAACTCTTCCTCCGCAACCTTGAGCTTACCCTCAAGTTCCCCAGCATTTTGGATCTTCTCTTCGAGCTCTTTATTCTTCTCCTCCAAGTTTTTTATTTTCTTCTCCAAACCTTTGGAGACCTCAACAACCTGATCCTTCTCCTGTTCGATGGAATTTAGCTTCTTCTCCCAAGAAGCTTTATCATCATCATACTTCTGACGAGAATCCTTCAGAGACTGTGTCAGACCCACCAAAGCTTCCTCTACACCTGACGAGGAGCTTGAAGCTTTAATAGCTTCATCCTTCTTCAAAATTGTATTAAAACAGGTCACCAACTAGGAAAAGAAAATAATAGCAAGTCAGTACACAGATATAACAAGGGGAAAATGAAAGTTTAGGACAATAATACTTACAGAAGCAATATGACGAGCAGCTAAGGTGGTAAACATATCCCGAGAAAGATTTTCTTCAGTGCCTTGGATCTCGGGGATGACCCAAGACTTCACCGAGCTCATGACAGAGCTCGGAGCAATGAAAGTGGGAACACCACTTCCAATATTCGGGGGCTGAGCGATGGATTCAGCCAAATTGACCGAGGAGCTCTTCTTCAGCCTCCTCAGAGGAGCATCAACGGTCTCGACCAAGGAGGTAGTCTTAGTCGGGGAGATGACAATAACCTCGCTTGGAGCAACGGCCTTGCTCGGAGCCATTGGGGGCTTCTCGACAACTTTCACAGGAGCAGCCGGAGGAGGTGCATCGATTTTTCTGGTCCCTTCTTCTGGGACATTATGTTTTCTTTTCTATGCCTCTCCAGCAACAGAGGCACATTTCTCGAAGAGGGCAAGAGCTCTTCTTCTCTTCATCCTTTCACTCAAAGGAATATGTGACTCAGGTGAAGAACTTGTAGAAGCTGGTATTGGTTCCACGTCGCTTATCACCGGACGAGCAGTGAAAGACGAGGTGTAACTCTTATACTGCAGCAGATATGAAGCCGATCTCATATGCTCGTCGGCAACAATCTGATGCAAACCCCAGATAAGTTTCAGATGTTTTAAGTTAACTTCTGTCTCTTTTGGAGACTTTCTTTTGCTGTCAACTGCATATAAATAAAAATTAAAATATCCGTGACACATTTTATCAAACACAAATGAAGCATAATTTTAAAAATAAAATAAAAACAACCTATTCCATTGCCATAGGGAGGGCATCTAGGACCCTGGTAGACATCATTTCCAATTAGTGGAGTGTGTTGCCAATTTTTCATAACAACCCCGTGCTCGAAGTAATACCTATTGGCATTTGGGAGATTGACCACTAAAGCTCTATTTAAAAACCTAGTTTTTAAATAAAAAGTTTTGTCACCAACAGCCCATCTATAACAAAACATAATTTCTGGAATTCCTATACGAGTTCCATAAATTTTATTTAATCTATGAACTCCGTTAACTATTCTCCACGTATTGGGAGCTATTCTTGCAGGAACCACGTCAAAATATTGACAGAATTCCAGACCCAAAGGGTTTTGGGGAAAAGAAAAGCCACATTCGACCACAAAGAGACTGGGGAACCAATGTCCCTCAGCCAAACGAAAATAATCAGAAGAACCGAAAAATTCTTCCAGTATGACCCATGGAGGAATAGAAAAATCAGAACAAAACTTATTAAGCGACTCAACAAGATAAACCATGATGAATAGAAGAAGTAAAAGAGAAGGAAGAAGATCTTACAGAAAAATGATGGATCGGTTGACAACGAACGATGGAAGGGATGAACTCACGAGAGAGAGAAGAAATGGAAAACTCGAAGATACAGATTTGAAAAAGTAAAAGACGATATGATTTTCTGAAACGCTTAAATACCTTACCTTGGGAAAAGGTAAAAATAATGATTACAAAGGGAGACATTTACGCTACCGGCGACTAAAAGTACAAAAAGGGCACGGAGACCGAAGCAGTTAGAAAAATTTGAAAAGTCTGATTCTATGAATTCGAAAAGAAGAATACATGCGAAGAAAACACTCCTAAAATTCAGGACGACCATTTAATCCCGCCATATTTCGAGAAGAATGCTCCACACTCCTCGTTCTTGAATTGTGAAACATTGGGGGCTTCTGTTGATACCAAATTTAGTCTGCTGACATGGCTCAATTAAGTGGAGACACGTGGCAATCTGTGTGGCAATAATAAACACTTCGGAACAGCATCTTGACTACGAGGAACTCAATTACCCC
The DNA here is from genome assembly GCA_949130495.1 of Sambucus nigra. NCBI lineage: Eukaryota > Viridiplantae > Streptophyta > Magnoliopsida > Dipsacales > Adoxaceae > Sambucus > Sambucus nigra. The sequence goes on along the minus strand of OX422210.1, from coordinate 517,793,642 downwards.
GACCAACTCAGATACTCCGAGTAGTAGGTGCTCTCCGAGGAACTTCACTGCACCGAGCAACTCATGGATACCGAGATACTTTGGCGGTCAGAGCAGCTTAGGCGGTCCGAGCTGCATCTCGACCATAGCATTTATTATCAGACAATTAAGAGGATTAAATGCGCATTAAATGCTTATTATTATCATACGGATGTATATGCTTATTGAACAACTATGTATTACTCATTCACATGTACAGCCTCAAGGCTATAAATACATTGTATCATCCTCATTGGAGGGGGGCCGGAATTTCTTGAGGATAATCATACTTCGAGAATTCCTAAACAGTCAATAAAAACACAAACACTAGACGTAGGCCATTCATTCAAGGTTGAACCACTTTAAAATCTCTTGTCTCATATTTATTTTTATCTGTGATTAAATAATTAGAGATAGTCTAATTTTTTACATCAACAGGCGGTATGAGTAAGTTAAGGAGAATCTTAACTATGATTAAATGGTAGTTCAGGGTATTCGATAACGTACTGTATAGGCAGTGCGAGTGAGCTAGACTGGTTTGAGGCTTATTAGATACTTGAGACATAGTTAGATTGGGTAGCTTGACTAGGTGGGACGTTAGGTGTGCACTATAGATGAGAGGTGAGGAAACTCGAGCTCGAGTGTCCGCAGCCTAACATGTATATCTAATAACTGTTCATTTAAATTGATATTAAATGCTTGCTAAATATTTTTAAATGATTTTTACTTGGGCTCTGACCCGTACTTGTAAAAACTTTTTTTCATAACCTTTTAGGTGTCCAGCAACAGGGATGCCAAGCAGGATGATCTGTTCCAGGGATGCGTAGCTGCAACATGTGACACCCCGCCTAATTAAACATCGGGTGATCAGGCCTTTATTAAATTAAAATAGGTTTCTCAAATGGTTCATTCTTAGCATCACTGTCGAAAACTTTTTAATTACTAATCCCCTAAGTAAAAATTAGACCGGTGCCAAATTTTATCTTTCTTAAAACAGATAAATCAACAATGCGGAACGAAGTATAAAAATAACCATGTACTATAACCCAATCAACAAAGTGTGAGTACAAAAGAATAAGAGTAATGCCGAATAAACCATCGGCTAAAATTCTAATATAATAGTAGAACAACCACTAGTCTGAAACTAAACATCTGAAACTGATACCGGACCACAAGTCCATGCAAAGAATAGTGTGAGATCCTGCACTAGATCTGAATGAGAGATATCGTCTAATCAAAATCCTGTAAGCATCCACTGTGCTACAGCTTCGAGTCCTTGGAATGAAATCATCATACATGGGGTCCCTGTGGCTGGACACCTAAAAGGTTTTGAAAATATTTTATAGCAAGAGTTAGTACTCAAAACATTTTGAAAATATTTAACAAGCGTTTATCACAATATAAAATGCGGTTATTGATTACACATGTCAGGTTCTCGTACACTCTCTTGAGTTTATTCACCCCTCATCTTTTGTGCACACCTAACGTTCTACACTTAGCCTACCAAGCCATATCTTCCAAGCTAACTAGGACTAAGTAATCATCTGAACTTATCTATACTTAAGTTCTCGTATTGCCCACACAGTACATCCATTTCATTAACATCTCGTGAAGGTTAATTAATACTCAAGTAACATTTCACCTATGTTATGTTTCAAAACTTCTCATTTAGTTTCACTACTAAATTTCTACAATTATCACAATTTCTATCTTCTCACTTTTGTAATTAAGTTTCACTACTTAAATTACTAAATAGATATTCTCTATCTAACATTACGTTTCGTAATTAAGTTTCACTACTTAACTTACCAGTTCGGTATGTATCTTTAAATACATAATATATATCAATCTACTAATACACACAAGTAGAATATCATCAAGTACAATATATACTAAATATCAGTCATTACTATTTTGTCCTTTTCACACGCGTAAATGACTCTTGGTTCGGAATGATGCATCGACCCCAAGTAAGAATTGGTTCGGAATGATACATCGACCCCAATTATTTATATACACAAATTCTGGCTCGGACTCTTTTATCACGCCACCAGTTCAAAGGTTTGGTTCGGCATTTTACATCGACCCCAAACATATAATAACCCTATGTTAGTTCGGAATATCTCATCGACCCTAACATAGTTAATTTAGGTACACTTCTCTCGACCTAAAGGATCATATAATTCAGTAGGTACACGCTCGGCCTATTAATTATGCTCGTACGTAATATTTTAGTCTCTTATATCTACCGTACAATATTCGCTTTACGATTTATCTCATTAATCGCATTTATTTGATTATTCACACAACTCTAAGGGTCCTAGTTACCCCTCAGATATAATTTCAGTAGTTATTACTTACCCTACTGGTCTATTACTTGAATTGACTTTACCTCGCCTCGTAACTCAATTCCGAGTTCCCCCGATACTCTACTAAGTCGGATTATTCTCGCCGGTCCATAATCCAAGTCCTACACCCAATGGCCTTATCGGACCTCGACAATATACCTACTGGTCTTATTCTCACCCCCATATAAGTATAATATAAATCCTAGCATACTCATTCATTCTCGAAAATCAAAGAAACCTTAAACACGAAAAATTCAAGAAAAAGAGCTTACATCGATTGATCGACTAGTGGGTTCGATCGATCGACCTAGTCGATCGATCGACATTCGAGATCGATCGATCGATCGAACAGGGACAGACGCAGTTCGTCTTCTTTGTTAACCTCTTCCTCCATTAACAAATCTCCAAACTTCATTATAGTGCACCAAACTTCGACCCAATGATCCTAACATGTTTCCACATATACTAGGACAATTTCTAACGTGTCAAATACATCAAAACCCCAATTCCTTTATAGAAATAGTGAATTAAATCCAGAATTTCTTAAAATCCTAGTTATGGTGTTCTTCCCATATATGCATTCAAAACCCATATTTTATTCCGAAATAATCATCAACTCTACTCTCAATATTAATCCTCTACATATGTTAAATAATTCTACATGCGATTCCTATCCCAACATGTATAAATATCATTATTCTCCTATCAAGATATTGATATAATAAAACTACTCAAAAACCCTACACATGGGTATTATAACTTTATAATTTTTTTTTGCAATAAACAATTTGCCTTGATAGAGGGAATCTGATTTCTTGGAGTTGATGATGGATTGATGCTTCTCTTCTTCAATCCTTCCTCCTTTGGCTCCTAGGGTGCAAGATCCAAACCCAACCTTCTCAAAAGCATATTCTATGCCTTGAGAATTATTTTCTCCTTCTCTTTAATGGTATTGGTGTTTACATGGGTTTTCTAACCCTAACCCCTCTTTCATACGGCTGATAAAAGGCTCTCAAATTCGTAGGTCTCCATACCCTCTCATGTTAAAAGACCAAAACGCCCCCGAACGGTCTCGGTTTAGTCCAAAATTACCCCGAGACTTAACTAGTACCCATGGGTATACTATTTTGACTAATTTGACCCTTTCGAACTCATCTGTGACCTCTAAATTATCATTTGATTCACTTAAAAATATTACTCGTTCATACCCCAACGCGGTCTACACGCATTAAGTAATTATTTACCACTCGCACTAAGTAAATATAATGAGGCAATATAAATCGGTATCTATCTCTCGATTAATATTCCATAATTGCAATTTTTAATAAATCTCATTAAATTAATCCTCTTACGTAATATAAATTAAGCCGTATTTCCTCATTTAGTTCTCCAATTTAATTAAATAGAATATTCAGAAATACGAGGTATTACGTACTTCCCCCCTACAAAGGAATTTCGTCCTCGAAATTAGGATGAGGCTGGTATTAAGACTAATGACCTTAAATATCACTACATCCTCTAATGCCCAAAATCAAATCATATCATCCTAACAGTCGCTCCAAGTACATGCCTTTCTTCATTATAAACTCTTATCGCATGTTATCCATGCCGCATATATCATAATTAAGTCTCACTACTTTATTTGTCCATATATTTTCCCAATCTAACGTTAACTCTTGAAATTAAGTTTCTACTTACTTAATTTACCCTTTTGATGTATATCTCTCTATATAACATCTATGTGTCTACTATCACTCATAAGTAGAATATTATAAGGTATATATTTCACACACAATATATACTATAAGCGAAATTGGTCCGGCAAAATCATCGGCCCCAGTAATCCTATCATTTACATTGGTCCGAAAATCCCTCGACCCCAAGGTAAATGTAATGCATATGTTGGTTCAGACCTTCTGTCGATACCAAATTTATCATCGATTTGGTTCGGAAAATCATCGACCCCAAATCGATCCTTCACGTATTGGTCCGGAACATCATCGACCCCAATACAGAATTTAAGCATACTTATTATCGCACATAATTAGGAAATCATAAGGTATATATATCTTACACATAACATATACTATCAACACTTATTTTATAATCACCTCACTTTTATAACACTTTTGGGGTTATTGGCTCGAAATCCCACCTCGATCACCAATAGTGATTGGTTATATTGTCTCGGAATCACACTTTGACCACAATATAACTATATATCTCATCGCACATGAGTAGACAATTTGTGAGCCATATATTTCACACTTCATATATTCTAAAATGTCATACCCCAATAGAATGTCCTCATATCACGCATTAAGAACTAAGAGTTTGGAATTTCTCCTAGAACCACACCTCAAAGTACATGTATTGTTCGTAATAGGTATCCACGAACCTAATCCTTATATAGGCACTCACACTACCTATAAATATGCTCATATAGGTATACATTCAACCTATGGATTAATTAGTGGGCTTCTCCAAAATTCCACTATCGTAAGGGCGTATTATCATCCTTTCTCACTAACATTGAGTCGTAGGCGACACAATATACTCAAAATAAAACTTTATCTCTATTCCTCCCTGACCATCTCTCACAGGGTGGATTTTAGGATTTTATCCTGATTCACAACCATGTAGAGCGGCACCGTGCACTTGTGCACTCTTCCTTTTCAACTATATACTAATCCATCCCGGTCACCCCATTCCGCTACCCCAATGAAATGTTGGTTTAAATGTGATGTTCACAGCCCATCAATAATTTATAAGTCTGTTTCCTCATTCCATCATTGGAAACGTAGGTTCACTACCACATTCCGATTGCTCATTTCGAGTCCATCTTTCTCTATCAACTAGTGGTGCGTCTCGAGACAATCTCACTATGTCTCTTCCTCAACACCGCTTCCCACTTACGTCATCTTTCCTCAAGTGGTACTTTATTCCCCTTTCTCTCCGGGTATATTATGCTTTACAATCCGTGCACTCTTCGTAATTGGCGCACTTTTAGGGTTGGTTACTTTATAATAATCAACATTTTAGTAACGCGTAAGTCACTCTCAACACTCAGTTAAGTAGCACCTTGCATCACTTCTTCATAACAGTTAGACCTCCCAAATCAAGAGATAACTTTTGAACGGCTTCCCACCGACTTTTATCCCATAGGGTGTACTGGCTCTCTCAGCACATATAAGCTTGGATCATCGTCTATCTCCCATGACGTTCAATCCATTTCATCGATACGACTTGCCTCATAACTTCCCCACCGGTGCACTTATCAAATATAATTTTTCTGCATCCCTCTATCTCGGATGACTAAGAAAGCCAATTGACTAGGGCACCCATACACCCTTTTCTCCGTGCACATTTGTAAAAACATTGCAAACGTCGCACTCGTAACATGCTTTTCCTCAACTCTAGCCTTATCTTCACGGCGTGACTATAATTTTGCTGGTATTCTCAATCCCCTATAGACTAAGAATCAAATTCTTGCCCACAAAGTCCCACATATCCCTTCGTGGTGAACTAAGCCTTTCAGTGTTTCTCCACAACACTACCAGTTCCACTGATGTCCTAGTATCTAACAAGGTCTCTTCTCCTGACGTGCATAAAAATTTAGTCGCATCGCCTTTAGCAACCGAACTTAAATAAGGGACTTCTCTCCATGCATTCTTACTGAGCATTATTGGGACAACACATAGCCGAGATACTCAAATTCCATTCCTCGATAATATGTGTGACCATACTCCAATATCTCTAAAGGAGTCAAGTGGCACTGCACTTATACTATCACTAAGTCCTTAGCACTAATCATAACAATGAGCTCGATCTCTCCGCTCAGCGGTCATACGATATACCTTGAATCACATCATTAAAGTCCCTATACACCGGGATCAATCATTATGAGACATCCATAATCTCTGAAGTCTCCAACATACTAATGAATAATGCGATCTCGACCCTCTTTCAGGTGAGGCATCATCAAATACCTCATTCACTTGAGGCTAAAACTCATGTACTTTCTTGCCTATCGCACTCGTGGTTCAAATGGTTCCCGGACATAATACGCTTGTCCTTACGGAAATAAAAAACTTATCGGAGATATTATTCCCTTAAATAACTTTAGACAAGATCAACATGCGTGGTCTTACGTCCCACATAAGACATCTTTTCATAAATCCCCTTATTCCAGGCCACACCGACTGGTTTAGGGTATTCCTCCTCTCGGATTTGGCAACCTTGATTTTTAACACTATCATCATGGTTCCCTTAGTTTCGTTGACCAAGAAACGCACTATTAGACTTAACAGTCCCGACTTAGGATCAAATCAATGAATCCCTAGTTTATTTTCCACTTATGGCTTGCACTAGCCCCATTACATCCAGTCTTACTCTTTGACTAAATCCTTAAACTCTTTTAGCTCCGCCCACCTAGGAGCATTTACCTCAACCTTGTAAGAAGCACCATACTGCCTTCATACACATAAGTCATCCAAGAAGAGTTTTACCAAAATTACGAACGACAACTCGAGAGTCCATTCTCTCAATGGCTCTTTTTCCCTTGTACGTATGTCATCGGGTACAAGTTCACTTCAACAGATAAATTTCTTTCTCACAGTTGGCCTCTACCAGGCTTTCACGTGATGGGTTCAGAAATTTCCATTCACTTCGCTTTTGAACCATCATTGGAGAAATTTGCGGTTAAACTATACGTAAGGTCCCTCTATTTGTATACTGACCCTCGGTTCGGATGTGGTGACTGGTATCCCCACCACGTTGCCTCTAAAAAAAATTTACTCAAATTTTCACTTCTGAGTATTTCTACTCTATCCTAAATGTCAAAACCTCTGTACATTCTACTTCCATTGGTTAACATGCACAGTCGCCGTTTCATCAAATTTTTCATGGGTCGTTCTCTTCCAAGATCTTTCAGACCTTCTCCCATTATCACTGCGTTGGGCGGGTTTAGATTAGCCTCACCCTTTGCCTTCGCGGTACTTAGAAAAATGTCTGATATGCCCCAACAGTTCTTGCAGCATCTATTTCCATTACACACTAGGAGTGACCTCGACAACGGTCATCTCTCCTATGAATACCATCCTCGAACACCCCATGTTTCATGCTGAGCTCCTCCCTCCTGCAGTCCTTCCAACGCCAATGCTGGTCCTACCGCCATGTTCGACGTACCATGCCTAATCGAACTCGTATATATAACACTACATCTACTAAATAGCAGGAGAACGTAAACTACGTACGAAGAGGAGTACAACAATCCTAAGATAGGGCTCTATATCAATCAAACGATACGCTGAAAACGTAGTAAGCCGTACAAATCCTATGGACACTAGAACCTGATGCTCTGATACCATCTGTGACACCCCTCCTAATTAAACATTGGGTGATCAGGCCTTTATTAAATTAAAACAGGTTTCTCAAATGGTTCATTCTTAGCATCACTGTCGAAAACTTTTTAATTACTAATCCCCTAAGTAAAAATTAGATCGGTGCTAAATTTTATCTTTTTAAAACAGATAAATCAACCATGCGGAACAAAGTATAAAAATAACCATGTACTATAACCCAATCAACAAAGTGTGAGTACAAAAGAATAAGAGTAATACCAAATAAACCATCGGCTAAAATCCCAAAGTAATAGTAGAACAACCACTAGTCTGAAACTAAACATCTGAGACTGATACCGGACCACAAGTCCATACAAAGAATAGTGTGAGATCCTTCACTAGATCTGAATGAGAGATATCGTCTAATCAAAATCCTGTAAGCATCCACTGTGCTACACTCTGGAATGAAATCATCATACATGGCGTCCCTGTGGCTGGACACCTAAAAGGTTTTGAAAATATTTTATAGCAAGAGTTAGTACTAAAAAAATTTTGAAAATATTTAACAAGCGTTTATCACAATATAAAATGCGGTTATTGTTTACACATGTTAGGTTCTCGTACACTCTCCTGAGTTTACTTACCCCTCATCTTTTGTGCACACCTAACGTTCTACACTTAGCCTACCTAGCCATATCTTCCAAGCTAACTAGGACTAAGCAATCATCTGAACTTATTTATACTTAAGTTCTCGTATCGCCCCCACACAGTACATCCATTTCATTAACATCTCACGAAGGTTAATTAATACTCAAGTAACATTTCACCTATGTTATGTTTCAAAACTTCTCATTTAGTTTCACTACTAAATTTTTACAATTATCACAATTTCTATCTTTCCACTTTTGTAATTAAGTTTCACCACTTAAATTACTAAATAGATATTCTCTATCTAACATTACGTTTCGTAATTAAGTTTCACTACTTAACTTACCAGTTCGGTATGTATCTTTAAATACATAATATATATCAATCTACTAATACACACAAGTAGAATATCATAAAGTATATATTTCACACACAATATATACTAAATATCAATCATTACTATTTTGTCCTTTTCACACACGTAAAGGACTCTTGGTTCGGAATGATTCATCGACCCCAAGTAAGAATTGGTTCGGAATAATACATCGATCCCAATTATTTATATACACAAATTCTGGCTCGGACTCTTTTATCACTCCACCAGTTCAAAGGTTTGGTTCGGCATTTTACATCGACCCCAGACATATAATAACCCTATGTTAGTTCGGAATATCTCATCTACCCTAACATAGTTAATTTAGGTATACTTCTCTTGACCTAAAATATCATACAATTCAGTAGGTACACGCTCGACCAATTAATTATGTTCGTACGTAATATTTTAATCTCTTATATCTACCGTACAATATTCGCTTTATGATTTATCTCATTAATCGCATTTATTTGAGTATTCACACAACTCTAAGGGTCGTAGTTACCCCTCAGATATAATTTCAGTAGTTATTACTTACCCTACTGGCTTATTACTTGAATTGAATTTACCTCGCCTCGTAACTCAATTCTGAGTTCGCCCGATACTCTACTAAATCGGATTATTCTCGTCGGTCCATAATCCAAGTCTTATACCCAATGGCCTTATCGGACCTCGACAATATACCTACTGGTCTTATTCTCACTCCCATATAAGTATAATATAAATCCTAGGATACTCATTCATTCCCGAAAATCAAAGAAACCTTAAACACGAAAAATTCAGGAAAAACAGTGTACGTTGATCAATCGACTACTGGGTTCGATCGATCGATCGAGCAGGGACAGACCCAGTTCGTCTTCTTCGTTAACCTCTTCCTCCATTAATAAATCTCCAAACTTCATTATAGTCCACCAAACTTCGACCCAATGATCCTAACATGTTTCCACATATACTAGGACAATTTCTAACGTGTCAAATACATCAAAACCCCAATTCCATTAAAGAAATAGTGAATTAAATCCAGAATTTCTTAAAACCCTAGTTATGGTGTTCTTCCCATATATGCATTCAAAACCCATATTTTATACAGAAATAATCATCAAGTCTACTCTCAATATTAATCCTCTTCATATGTTAAATCATTCTACATGCGATTCCTATCCCAACATGTATAAATATCATTATTCTCCTATCAAGGTATTGATTTAACAAAACTACTTAAACACCCTACACATGGGTATTATAACTTTATAATTTTTTTTGCAATAAACACTTGCCTTGACAAAGGGAATCTGATTTCGTGGAGTTGATGATGGATCGATGCTTCTCTTATTCAATCCTTCCTCCTTTGGCTCCTAAGGTGCAAGATCCAAACCCAACCTTCTCAAAAGCATCTTCTAAGCCTTGAGAATGATTTTCTCCTTCTCTCTAATGGTATTGGTGTTTACATGGGTTTTATAACCCTAATCCCTTTTTCATACGGCTGATAAAAGGCTCTCAAATTCGTAGGTCTCCATACCCTCTCATGTTAAAAGACCAAAACGCCCCCGAACGGTCTCGGTTTAGTCCAAAATTACCCCGAGACTCAACTAGTACCCCTGGGTATACTATTTTGACTAATTTGACCCTTCCGGACTCATCTGTGACCTCTAAATTATCATTTGTGTCACTTAAAAATATTACTCGTTCTCACCCCAACACGGTCTACACGAGTTAAGTAATTATTTACCACTCGCACTAAGTAAATATAATGAGGCAATATAAATCGGTATCTATCTCTCGATTAATATTCCATAATTACAATTTTTAATAAATCTCATTAAATTACTCCTCTTACGTAATCTAAATTAAGCCGTATTTTCTCATTTAATTAAATAGAATATTCAGAAATACAGGGTATTACACAACACTTATGGATGCTTGCAGGATTTGGAATTAAACGCTTTAGTTACTTCATTCCTAGTGTAGGGTGCAATTCAGCATTTCATCGGACGCGTTGTCCCTCGGGCATTTCTTTATGTCAGTCAGACTATGTATTTGAATTTTATTTATATTGGATTTTTATTTGGATTTGAGAATCGATGGTTTATTCGGTATTACTTTATATTTGTTGCTTATCAGAAGATTTTTTAGCTTATTCATTTATTACGTGACTGGTTAGTTATTGTATTTGTTTTTGCATATCATTTTGTTTAATAAAAGATAAAATTTGGCACCGATTTTTTTAATACTAGTTGGTTAGTAAATTTTTTATAAAGTTTTCAACAGTGATGCTAAGAATGAACCAAATGGGAATCCTGTTTTAATTTAATAAAGGCCTGATTACCCGGTATTTAATTAGGCTAAGTGTCACAGCGTACTGTTTAGGATTGTCAGAAGGTCGTTTGAAGCCTGTTCAAATGGGATGACTTCTTCATTCTAACAAGATTTTATTTTGTTAAAACGAGTTTCCTTTTTGTTCGAACGAGCCTTGAATTTCATTCAAATGAGTTTGTCGCCTCGAAATTTGTGTTCTCCCTAAAAATACCTATTTCGTGTTTGTTTTCGTTAAGACTTTTGTTTGATCCATTTTTGCATATCTTTTGCAAAAGTTTTCAACCTTTTGATTTGAGAAAACCTTTTTGATTCACAAATCATATCCCCGAGATATATGTGAGCGAATCAACTTTAAACCCTATAGTTTGTATCTTGCATACACCTTTGTGGAAAGGTTTCTTCATGGCTAAACGTGTGATTCTCGAGGGAACTCACTGTCGATGACAAAGACTAATCGGTCAATACCGAGTATGGAAGGCCGCGTGTGTACGACTCTAGACGGAGCCATATTCTTTAGAGATTTGTGAAGGCATTTCGCATTATACTCGTGGTAGTTATCAACTAGTCTGTAAGTTGATAGTCTTGCAAAACTCTCTAAAGTGCTGAATAAAAAAAAGGTATTACCCGAAAGGTTTTTCCCCCTTAATTTGCCTTTGTTGAATTCATGATTTATTTTATCTGCTCTATCACCTAGATGCATGTGATAGGGTTAATAAGATAAAATTTGAAATTGTGTGTGTTGACACTAAATTATATAAATATTCCATTAAGATATGGATAGAGCTATCTCAAGAAAGTCTCTCTTTTGTTGGGACAAGGGTTTAGATCTTTAAGGGGATGAAGGATACTCCTCGTTCTCTAAGACATTACTTTCTCCATTTCATCTTCTTGAATTTTTGGCCTCGTTGTTCCCCTTCAGCAGGTCGGGGGACTGGTGCAGCTGGTGTATGCGCGACCACTGTTGGAGTAAGATGAGGGAACTTTTCTACAAAGAGTGTTAACTATTTTCGGAGCTAATCATACCAAGATTCGATTGCTTTTATGCTTTTGCCTAACCTAACATTGATGGTCATGATGAGCGGAATTTCTTAATGGAGATGACTTTAGAACTTATTGTTCCCATAGACAACACCAAACTAATGGTGTTGAAATAAGCTAATACCTCAGCCTCACTAAATAAGCCTTCTAGAGTAAGAAAAAGTGTTCTCAAGTAATAATTAAGTGGATACAAGTATGCATAATAGTTTAGTACCTTTGCCAAGGTACCTGCATCCACTTTTAAGGTGTTTGTTTTTAATATATTCATTATGAGGGTGAATAATACAAGTATGAATAGTGTTAGACATTGACTAGAGTGGTTTTAAGGAATCCGAGGTCTTTATGATGAGTAAATGGCTCTTAGGAATCAACTGATTAGCTTCTCCAAGTACTTATTACTCAATTATGAGTCACGAGACTAGAATAAAGTTAGAACACAAAAGTGTGGTGTTTAAAATATAATGAAAGAGTTGGAAAGTGATCAAAACTCTTTAACAAACACTAAATAACATTCTTAACGCTTTCTTTAAAATAATATTGACTTGAATTTTGATTTTTTGCAACCTTCCCTAAGCATCTCATATATAGCCAACTGATGGGGGCAACTGGAAAATGACGTTTGAAGGATGGGCAACCACGAGCATTATTGTTATAGTAGAAAAGGTTGAGTGTTAGTGGGAAGAGTTACAGGTTAGTGATGATGGTGGTCGGGAGCATTCATTGACATATGACAAACTACTTATTATGAGTGGGGGTTTGTAGAAAAGTGCTCGTACTTTCTACCAACTCGTTATATTGGTTTAAAGCCTTTGCCTGACTGTTTATGAGCATTCCTAAACATGAGGTAGCTATAGTGAGCTAGGAAGGATGAACCAACTTCATACATCCGGGTTTAGCCTCTTTTCGTGGTTTGAGAGGAGTGATTGAGGTTGATTTTACCTTGCGGGATCTTTGTTGAGCCTTTGTGATCACCACCCTAAGATTTGGATACCTTATGAGACCTCGTAGATAATCTTTTTCCTTCCTAAATACCTGCTGTGGGGGGAAGTCGAAGTCCATGTTTTATTTTATGGGTCCATCATTGAGGGTCGTACTTTGTTGAAAGTTCCTATTGATTGGACGTTCCTTTAAGTGAGTTCTTGATTTTTTTTAGTCTAAGTCCATGTTTTACCAACCGCTGGAGACGTTGAGTGCAAACCTGAAGTCTTTTTCCCTTTTATTTAGACTCCAACTTAAGTATTGAGAGCTCTAGGTTTGTAGTTGAGGATCATATTTTGTATCATCAACTTTGAAAAACTCCTATTAATTTATTTATGTAAAACTGAAAAACCATAATAAAACATAAACAAATGTAAAATATTAATATTTTATAATATTATTCTTACCTTTTCTCACTAATGATTATAAATTTAAGTTGATAAGTCTCCATATATTCTCTCAATTGATGTAATATCTATAAGGCATGATATATTAAAAAAAAATACATTTTGAGCATTTGTATAAGGGTCGAGTAAAAAATACAATATTTTTTCAATCCAATCATTTTTAAGAAGTGTAGGTCCCGCTGTAGAGAAAAAAATAAGAACCAAGGGTGTGTTCGATTGACATAACATTTTTTTCCATGAAAAATAGTTGTTTGAACTTATATTTTGCTCCTGTAATACCTTGATTGCAACCACTTTATATAAGAATAACACTCATTCAGGTAACAAGTGATCCATCTCGAATCTTATTTTTATTTAAAAATATTTCTTATTACCCTATTAAAGAATTGATTTCCATTAAAAATAAAAAAAGTAAGATAAAAAAATCATATTTTTCCACTCATTTTTCAATTTCTCATTCAAATAAATTATTTTCCTCATATTTTTCATATTTGTAATTAAACACACACACAAAAAAAAGAAGAGTAAAGTACCCCAATATTCCATTAACTTTCTACTGTTTCAATTTAGTCCCTTACCTTTTTCTTATCTCAATTTAAACCGTCACCTTTCGAATTAGTTCAATTTCATCCCTGTCCTTTTTTTTGTTTCAATTTCATCCACAACCTTTCATTTTGTCTCAATTTAGTCCAACTGTTAAATATTTTGGATACAATTGACTATTTTACCCCTCTTTATTGAAAAATAATATAATGAATGTTATAAATTTGAAAAATAGCTATTATATTAGTTTTTGGGGATAAAAAAATAGTTGTTTATCCGAGAATAATAAAAAAAATACGTTTTATTTTTATTCTATCCCAGTTGTTTTTAATTTAAAAAAAAAACTTGAATTATAATTTTAATAGTCAACAGAGTTTTTTTTTATTTATAAAAAACTATTTTTTTAATTTTAATTAAAAATGTAAAATTTGATGTTTTGGATTCATAATTGATTAGTGTCGCTGCCGCGGATCCATATCACATGATTTTTTTTATTTATCAACTATATTACATAGATAGGGGGAAAATTGATGTCTTAGATTCGCGATTGGTTAGTTCGCTTGATCGGATCCACATTCATTAAAATAAAGGGCTATGAATGTGGGTTTGATCCAGCGAACAAACTAATCACGAATCTAAGATATCAATTTTCCCCTATCTATGTAATATAATTGATAAATAAAGATTTTCATGTGATGTGGGTTCGCGTCAGTGACACTAATCAATTGTGAATCTAAAACATCAAATTTTACATTTTAATTAAAATAAAAAAGAGTTTTTTATAAATAAAAAAAACTATGTTGACTATTAAAATTATAATTTAATTTAAAAAAAAAAATTAAAAACAACTGGGATAGAATAAAAATAAAAAACTATTTTTTTATTATTCTCGGATAAAAAACTATTTTTTATCCCTAAATAATAATACAATAGCTTATTTTTCAAATTTTATAACATTCATTATATTATTTTTCAATAAAGAGGGGTAAAATAGTCAACTGTATCCAAAATAGTTAACAGATGGATTAAATTGAAACAAAATGAAAGGTTGATGATAAAATTGAAAAAAAAAGGACAGGGACGAAATTGAACTAATTTAAAAGGCGAGGGACTAAATTGAGACAATAAAAAAGTAAGGAACTAAATTGAAACCAATAAAAAGGTAAGAAACTATTGGGGACTTTACTTAAAAAAAAAAAACTTTCTCTTCTAATTATAATGAGTTGACAAAGCTAAATTTAACTAAAAGTTTCTAGAAATGATTATTCGAGAATAAATCTCATCTTACAATATAATTGGATTTGTGTGGTACCCATAATATCACTCTATCTAAAAGAAAATGCTTTGTGTCCCAAATAATTTTTTCAAATAATATTAAGTGTTATAATCTTGTGGTATGAATCTCATCACGACACAATTCATTAATGCTATTTGTGGGAAATTTCGGAAATTTATTTGCTACCCATAACATCACTTTATCTAAAAAGAAAATACTTTATGTCCCCAATAACTTTCTTAAATTCTCTCTCAAATAGCATTAAGTGTTATACTTTGTGATAATGAATCCCGTCAAAACACTGGTGGTTAATAAATTTTTGTGATAGATTTGAAAGATTTATTTGGTCTCTCTATCTAAAATCCAGCTGCCGTAAGCATATTTATGGTGTTGAAGTGGGTCACACCTGTCAAATCCAACGGCTGAGTTTTCATCCCGTAGATTCCTTAGGGTTTGTGCACCGCTACCAACTCAGCAACCTATATAACCCATTCATCTCCCACGCCGGTTTTCGCAGTGTGCAGTTCTAACCTGCCCTCCGAATCTCCGCCGGCGATCTTTCTCCGTTCTCCGACCAATTTATCTCTATCTATCACCCTTCCCTCTCCTCTTTCTATTAAAAAAAACACATAAACAAAAGAAAAGAAACAAAAAAACTTCAATTCCTCGGGTTTTCTTTTCTTTTCTTTTTTGCAGCGCTTTTTTATCATCTTATACTACTCAGAGTTTGCTTTTTTCTGAATAACAAAAGGAGAGGGAAGTTGGGAAAATATAAAAGAAGAAAAAGAGTTGTTTTTTTGATTGAGATGGCACAGGTTCAAGTTCAGGCTCAGGCTGCGAATGCTGTTGGGAATCAATTTGTGCCGACGTCACTTTACGTGGGTGACCTGGAGTGGAACGTGACTGATTCTCAGCTTTACGATCTGTTTAACCAGCTGGGTCAGGTGGTTTCGGTTCGGGTTTGCAGGGACTTGTCTACTCGGAGGTCACTTGGCTATGGATATGTCAATTATGCCAACCCACAAGATGGTTAGTTGTTTCATTCATTATTGATACTTATATTACTAGTTGCTCTATTTACTTCATTTGATTGTAGATTGCTCTTATCCATCTGTATGAGATCGATTGAAACTAGGGCTGGCAACTCCCCACTCGACCCGATAAAAATCTCAACGGGGTTTGCGTTTATTAAATATTTTAATAAAGCTGTTATTATTAATAAGTTCGGATCCCAATTGCATTATGAAAAAAGGAGTGAGCTGAACCCGACCTCATCCTGTTT
Organism: Sambucus nigra; assembly: GCA_949130495.1. Lineage (NCBI taxonomy): Eukaryota > Viridiplantae > Streptophyta > Magnoliopsida > Dipsacales > Adoxaceae > Sambucus > Sambucus nigra. The sequence continues at coordinate 517,777,073 of OX422210.1, read as the reverse complement.
TGAACCCTGATATACAGGATGCATTAGCCGCCATTAAGCATCCGACCCCGACATGATATGACCTAGTATAAAATCTGGAGAGAACAATGATAAGTTGAACCACCAATGATGCTTTTACTTTTTTGTTTGTATTTGGGGGGTGGGGGGATGATAAACTTAACTTATATTACAAAAGGAGGACAAGATATGAAGTTGGAGGGTAATTTGTCCTTTAACTTTAAAATATGGAGAAAAAAATTGAAAAGACAAAGCAAAAGGTATCTCTAAAAAATCTTACATATCTCCAGAGGGTCACCTCTGTATTTCCTCCATTTATTGAGTACTTTGCCATCATCGAGGCACACGATAATATATAGGCATTGACCGCTGCACACCTAACTCTTGGAAATAATATCAACCATTCCTAGAGCTGGGAATTCTTAGCATGAACTGCTAACTTGACACTAACACATTAGGAGTTGGGCTGACTTAATGAGTTGATCGGCACGCTTAATCAAATGAACGACATGAACCCTACTATACACAACACAATCCACACTATACAGGACTATAAAATGCTAAATGGTCCAAGTTTGGGTTGAGCCTCTATATATAATGAAAGTGATTAATATATACTGGTGTCCAGCCTTTCTCACAGCACACATGATGCAGGATAAGAGAGTGATCAATACACAACACAAATCCAGTATACATGACGAATATACAATTATAAATGGTCCAAATATGGGTTGAGCCAATTAGACAGTAGATACAATATAACCTGAATAGACACGACCGTTAGCCAGTGGTATCTGCTCTTTCACACAGTACTCATGATGTAGTACAAGCGTGCAGGTACTGTCCTACAAAAGCTGATTCTGGACGGCGAGAAACAAGGAATTTTAATGGTTGGGCTCGCTACGTTTTGTGTCGATGGCTACGAAAATATTGAAATTTAAGGTTTATTGGAGGTATAAGAATGATAGTGACAAACAAGGGATTTTAAAAGGGTTTATTTCGCTAGATTTTATGCAAAATCAGCTACAAAAATATTGGAATTTAAGGTTTATTGAAGGTATACCAACAGGTAATAGTTTGGGGATTGAATCAGGTGGGAAAAAAGATGGTACATCCTAGTTGCTGTGAATATTCTATGTCTTGAGTTTCCTATAGCATGCATCTTCCTATCAATGAGAAGATACACAGGCGCGAGGCCCTCTTTAATAAATAACTTTTATTTATTTATTAGAAACAGATATACTATTAATTAGAGGAAAGGTCCAGTTTTAATCCCAAGTGTACAAGAATTGACCTACCTCAGTTCCACCAACCATGAAATATCCTCGGTTTAGATGGAATATCACCTTTCCAAATCATGTGAAGGGCTCAAAATTATGATCAAACTTCTTATTCATGAACACAAAAATGACTCGACTATACAAATTTGAGCAACTTTTGCTGAAACGAACACTTTGTCTTCTTTGACATATATGGTTTATGTTGATGACAGCTGTGAGGGCCTTGGAGATGCTGAACTTCACAGCTCTCAATGGAAAGCCCATTAGGATAATGTATTCTCATCGGGATCCAAGTGTACGCAAGAGTGGGAGTGGTAATATATTTATCAAGGTATTGGCATTTATTTATTAATATATTTTACGTGTATGAGGTGGGGTTGTAGACTCTCTCTTCTTTTTCCCTGACCAAGTTTTTATTTTATTTAATTTGGCCTTGACAGAATTTGGACAAAGCAATTGACCACAAGGCACTACATGACACATTTTCTGCATTTGGGAACATTCTTTCCTGCAAGATAGCCACAGATGCCTCTGGTCAGTCAAAGGGATACGGTTTTGTGCAATATGAGAATGAAGAAGCTGCACAAAATGCTATTGAAAAGTTAAATGGTATGCTGTTGAATGATAAGCAAGTATATGTAGGGCCCTTCCTACGCAAGCAGGAAAGAGAAATGGCCGTGGACAAGACCAAATTTACTAATGTCTATGTAAAGAATCTATCAGGATCAACCACTGAAGAAGATTTAAACAAAACATTTGGTGAATTTGGAACACTCACCAGTGTCGTCGTGATGAGGGATGGGGATGGGAACTCAAAGTGCTTTGGATTTGTTAACTTTGAGAATTCAGAGGATGCCGGTAGAGCTGTAGAGGCTCTTAATGGACACACGTTTGATCAGAAAGAGTGGTATGTTGGGAAAGCCCAGAAGAAATCTGAGAGGGAACAGGAGTTAAAAGGTCGATTTGAGCAGACTGTGAAGGAGGCAGTCGACAAATCACAAGGGTTGAACTTGTACATTAAAAATTTAGATGATAGTGTAGTTGATGACAAACTCAAGGAATTGTTCTCTCAATTTGGTACCATAACCTCGTGCAAGGTATATTGTCTCTCTTAGTAGTCTTTAGCTTTCAAAAATAATTGTCTGTGTTAGTCAACTGGCTCTTTTGATATTGGAACAGGTCATGAGAGATCCAAATGGAACGAGCAAAGGATCAGGGTTTGTTGCCTTTTCAACTGCAGAGGAGGCTTCTAGAGCAGTAAGTTTACATATATGCCTGTATGTATATTTGTGGAACCTTTATGGTAAAGTGACTGTTGGTTGTATATTTTGGTAGCTCTCGGAGATGAATGGCAAGATGATTGCCAACAAACCACTTTATGTTGCACTTGCACAACGTAAAGAAGATAGAAGGGCAAGGTTGCAGGTAATTTTGGAAGTACTTTTTCATCCTTCAATTTATATTTATATTTTAACTATGGACAAGCTGGGGCTATGTTTTGTATGTGTCTGAAATTATGTGAGATTATGATGAAAATGTTGATTTTACTGTGTATGCAGGCGCAATTTTCTCAGATGCGTCCAGTTGCAATGGCTCCTTCGGTGGCTCCTCGAATGCCGATGTACCCCCCTGGTGGTCCAGGTCTAGGACAACAAATATTTTACGGTCAAGCTCCTCCTGCTTTTATTCCACCTCAGGTAAATCCCATATCTAAATGCTTACCTCGTGTACATTGATACCTTAATCATCTGAATTAGTTTTCTTATATAGTTATATCCTAAAAATAAAGTTGTCAGTCACGTGTTTGAGTTGATTTTGCACAGCAATGATTCATAAGTGTTTGAGAGCAAGGTTTGAGGTTAGTCATATTGATCGACGGTAATTCAACATTCATGACACTCCCATATTTTATAGAGTGGAGCCAGAACCAAATACAGAGGACACTCCTCCCACATTTTTTTAAAAAACTTTTTTGGCACCAGCCATTTGACCATGTAAAAAAGGTTTTTAGGGTTATATTTAGATACTCACCATCTCTATTTTTTTGTGTTCTTTTTTAAACTTGTAATCTACTGTTGTGTAGTCTTAACTCTCAAGTTTTTACCTATTTATTGTTGAATGAAGATACAACATTCTTGTTAATATTCTTTTAAAGTGGTTGTTGGGTAAAACTAGATTGGTTTTATATTAATAGTTGTCATAAACATGATCAGGATATTTGAATAATGGATATGCTTTGATTCTGTGTGTTAAATTTTGGGTTTTCTACATTGTTTGAATGAATCTACATAAATTATGCATAAACACATGCTATAAAACATTTGGACATTCAGACGTATCGCATATACATTCTACTGTATTTTGTGCATGTTTTTCTCTATATAGTTGTTGAAATGATCTTGATTTAAAATATATGATATATTGTATACTGTGTTGCTTATCAGACGTCCCACATAGGCATTTTTACTGTATTGTGTGCATGTCTTCCTCTATATAGTTTGCTGAAACGATCTTGATTTAGGATGTAGGAGGTATTGTATACTGTTCAGCATATCAGAAACACTGTGCACTATTTTTGTATTGATGAAACATTTTGTTTGCTTTTGTTTGTCAATGTCAGCCTGGTTTTGGGTATCAGCAGCAACTTGTTCCTGGTATGAGGCCAGGTGGGGCTCCTATGCCGAATTTCTTTGTTCCAATGGTTCAGCAGGGACAACGGCCTGGTGGCAGCAGACGTTCAGGAGCTGTTCCTGGGCAACAAGGCCAACAGCCAGTCCAAATGATGCAGCAACAGGTTGGTGGTACTTTTAACTTAATTTTCTTCTGTCCCATTTTTTTTTCACTTTATTCCCTGAGATAACCTAGTTAGACATAAATCAGACATGCCTCCCCTTCCTGCACGTGCATAATTTCACTTGTATTTTACGCATTATCCGACCATGGGGGTAAGTCTAATTAATGAATGTGTATTGGTGAAAAGTACCCCCCCTTTCCTTTTTTTACGAAAATTAAGCCTCGTTTGATTTGGGGTTAGCCGATCCCAAATAATTGGGAAAATTAAATTTTGTTTAAAGTTTCATAATTATAGGGGTGTGCACTTATTCACAATTTTAAACTAACAAAAATTTAAGTTTAAATATATGGAAAAAATAATTCACCATTTTACATTTCCCCATGGTTAAAACTAGTAGAGGCAAAACTATGGGTTGGGCCTAATGTGGACGGGTCGAAATATGGGCGGGCAAATATGGGCTTGGTCAACCCATTTTTTCGCTCCCAAATAAGTATTATAATTCCAAATATATGTTAAAAAAAACATAGTTTACTCTTGATTTTTAAAAATAAGTTTTGTATTTGACTGTTGCTTTTGAAAATGGACTCCATATTTGATTCATAGCTTTCAAATATGGGCCCCATATTATATGGACCTCATATTTGACTCATAGCTTTTAAAAATGGGCCCCATATTTAAATGACAGGGCTAATATGGATTGTTTTATTCTTTGGGACCCATTTTGCCACTACTAGTTAAAACTATTTCACCCCAAACCAAATGGACCCTAAGTGTGACGCTATGATGATTTGGACAACATAGTGAATTAGATGGAGCTGTATGTTGACATCAATTATACTTGATGCTGATGGCGTGTTTGGATGACAGATGCTTCCAAGAGGGCGTGTCTATCGTTACCCACCCGGTCGTGGGATGCCAGATGCTTCCATGCCTGGAGGTATGCTTTCTGTTCCATATGATATGAGTGGCGGTATGCAGTTACGTGATGCCCCGGGGATGTCTCAGCCTGTTCCAATTGGGGCTTTGGCTACTGCCCTCGCAAATGCTACTCCTGCTGAGCAGAGGACGGTAGGCATTCTTGCTCCTTTAATTTTCCATTTTAAGGAGTAGGAAGGTTTATTGATTAATATATAGAAAATATGGTGGATGAATAACCGAGTTTTTATGTGGTCTAGATGTTGGGTGAAAATCTGTACCCACTTGTGGAACAGCTGGAACCAGAAGCAGCAGCAAAGGTAACTGGTATGCTTTTGGAAATGGATCAAACCGAAGTTCTGCACTTGCTCGAGTCCCCAGAAGCTTTGAAAGCAAAGGTGGCTGAGGCTATGGAGGTCTTGAGGAATGTTACTCAGCAGCAGCAGCAACAGGCCAATTCCCCAACTGACCAATTGGCCTCATTGTCCATTGAATGACTGCCTTGTTTCTTACGTTGCAAGGTCTATGGGAGTGTTAAAACTCCCAGAGGTACTTAATTTTGAAACTATAGTAGTTGTGACTTGTTGCTCTTCTGAGAGATTTTGTTTACTAGGAATCGTTGTTGGATTTTATGTATGCACTATGAGTGTCGTTTTGAAGATTGTGATATTTATGCCCGTGTGTTTTACTTGCTACCCTTTAATCTTAAATGATGTGATTTCAAAATTGTTGATCCCATCTAGTTGAGAGGGTCACCATGGCCTCACAACTACTACCTAGCTCTTGTTTAAACTTACGGAATGCAAAGATCATGGTGATTTCACACAACAAAGGGCAGCTAATTTGGTTTATATATATATATATATATATATTAACGCTAGTTAATTAATTGAACTTGTGTTGGCTCATTTATGTTCCTAATCTTTAACCTAGTTTCTGAACACGCTTTTTGCTACAACACCCAGAATAGATGTGCAATTCTGGAAACAAAGAGCAATTAGTAAATCTGGCAAGGGCAAGGGAGTGAACAAGGTAGGGTTGAAATAGTCATGTAATTTTATGAATGTAATGCAAATTTGCAAAAGGATATTTTCTCATTTATAGTCCGGATTAGCTCAAAGTCAATGCTTATGCTAGATCACTAAAAGAGCTTGGAATATTAATTCCAAGTTTCTCTTAAATTAGACCTGGCAATTGGGCGGATATGGGCGGGTTGAAAATCGATTGTGTTGGAAATGGGTGGGTCGGTTTTGGTTCGGGTCGGGGACTGGTCGGTTCGGTTCAACCCTTTTTTACTTGGCTGTTTACGTAGATACAAAATTCCAGAAAAAACTTTTTAAAACATACAAACCAAGACCATTGCATATCTCAAATACAAATCTTGAACTTCCTTGGAAGTGAGACAGGGGGGGGGGGGGGGGGGGGGGGAGATCGAAGAGAGACGGTGACAGGAGAGGGGCCGTGTTTTTAGGTTTAGTTTATTCCCTTTGTGACTTGCAAAGCGACCCATGTGCACCTGTTATTAAACAAAGTTTACAGGCTCTTCAGAGCGGCAACTAAATTTAACAAAAACGAAGGGCTTGATTCTGGGTGGGTCTTTCCCAGTCAACCCATATTGCGAAGGCCTACAATTGATAAACATATTCCCTTTCTGCTTCGACTAATTGAATTCATTCACTACATAATATTTTCGCCCCATCGTTTGCTATTGTTTCTAATTTTACATCTCAAATCATTCATTTCATCTTTTTGATCCACTCCCTTGTTGTGACTACCATTCGAACTGTTGTGCTTATCATTCCTTGCATCTGCAAATCGAAGTCATTCTCAAGCTGACGCTTCAAATTTCTTGTACCATTATTCCACCAAACCCGTTGTGTTGGTTATGTCTCTTATTGAACCTTTCAATTATGCGTGGCAAAACAAAATCCTACTTGTCCATTAAAAGCCCAACCCAATCGAACCCATTAATTAAATGGTCAATTATCGACTAATCTTTAACATAGATACATATCGTAAAAAAGACACATATTTTTAGTCTAACCTATTTAGTCATTAAAATACTCATTTATTCAATATTTTTTTATTTTTAAAGGGCTGTGCTAGCGGCATCCTCTTCCCACCTACCCCATTGTCGAGGCTCCGACGACCCCATCGGAGTTCTGACAGCTCTCGCTGGAGCTCTGATGAGGTCATTGGAGCTTAGATAGTGGGTATTTTTAAAGGTCCGTGCCAGCGGCTTTCTCTTCCCACCTCTTCCCTTCCCACCTCCCATTGCCAGAGCTTCGGCGATCCCACCGGAGCTCTGACAGCTCTTGTGGAACTATTCAATATCCCTTCAATTAAATGGCTTTAATTGGGTGCACCCAACAAGACGACCCAATTATTTAAATGGTTGAGCTGAGTTCTCATTGGGTACCCATTAACTTAATAAACTTTGATCCAAAAATTAAGAACTCCTAATTCAAACCCAATACCTCTCTCTCTCTACCTCTTGTTACCTCCCCTCTCTCTCCTCTCTTGGATTTTCAATGAATCTTGTCGAATCTTAGCCGTATTTTCTCTCTTTGTCGGATTTGTTGTGGATACGCAGGTAATGTTTGCCATTGATTATCATGTTCGTATTTACAAATATCTAGCTCATCGTTTGAACTATATTATTTCTTCTTGTATTTTGACTTTTTTATTTATCTACCCTTACAAAGTTTACATTGGCATGTAAAATGAGTATGTTCTTAAAAAATTGTGGCTTTGAAGCAGTGACTTTAATTTGTGAAACAGATTAATCCGAGAGGGGTGTAAACTGAACGGATACAAGTGCACTATTTGTATCCTTATCCGTATCCGCTCAGATAGTATACACAACTGTCTATATCCGTATCCTTTTGAATATCTTCGATTTGGATAATATTCATATCCTTTTATATTATTTAATATGTATTTAATATACATACGGTCTTTTATTCAAGTATTCAATTGAAATATTGCTAAATTTTAACAAAAATATTTTTTACATAACATTTTAAATAAGATAAATATTATATTAAATATGATTATAGAAAAAATAGGATCAAATTTTAGGAGGCTTAAAAACAAGTGTTCTCATATCGGGTCAATGAGAGTGAATAATCATTTTAGTGAGTACATAAAGGAAGAAAGATTGAGTCTTATTTATGAGTCATCGTGAATATGTCAATCGAATGGCTCAATATCCCCATGACCAATGTGAAATAGATACGTAGTGTGTAAGATGGAATTCAAGACATGAGACGAAGTGATATTATTTATTTTTATTGTGTTCATACATTAAATATTTAATGGTTTAAATTGTTAAAAAAAACAATCTAGATAATTAAATTGCCAATATATATATATATATATTTATAATCGATAATATTATTGATATAGATATCCAAAATGGATATTCGTAAACAGAGATAGTTCACTTCAAATAGACAAATTATCCATGACGGATACCTTAGTATCCGTAGTTGTTTTTATGTTTCACATGACACAGCAAGATCGAGAAAAACACCAACAAAAATTTGTTGACACTACCCAAAATTAACACGATCCTCTAATATAATTGGCGGAAACATGAATTCCTTAACAATGGACCCTATTATTTTATTGAGTTGTCCATGATTTAACTAATCACATGACCCTAACTAAAAAGAGTAAACAAATTTGAACTCAAAAAATAAGACATCATTATATTTTTTTGCTTGATACGAACATGTGATGCGTTAAAAAAACAACACGACCCATTTCAAATACAACTAACACAAGTTAGTGAAATGCTTGTACCTCACAATGGGGACATTGATCAATGTGATAAATGATTGTTTTGATTGATCAATGTAACGACCTGAATGTCCAGAATGAACACAATCCCATGAACATGTGAAAAAACTGACTAGTAGAATTAGTCGGTAGTAGAAATAGTGAGATGCTCGAACCTCACAATGAACGTCCGGTGGATTCCAAACTCGATACGTAAATCAATCTCATAGGTGTTGGTTCCTATTGCGTGAAAAACTAGGAACAAACCGTACCGTTGCATATGTAACTTACGACCTTGTCCTTGTCGACACTTTTTTTGCAATTATACAACAACCAATCACTTGATTAAAAGTGGGCTTCTCATCGAAGGACACCAATGTGGCCCTTGTAGGCCTTGTAAGTGTGCTGTAGACAACGGTGATGGTGGTTGTTGGCCTGAAAATATACCCCTGCGCGGGGTGGTGGTGGTGGGGGGATTGAATATTTATGAAATTAATAGAAATTTAAAAACTTTCTAAGAACTTCTTTTGAGATTAATTTCAATACGAGGAATCTATTTGTATAGAAAGGATAGTTCATATTTACATTTAGTCTCTAACATTATTAGTCAGAGTAAGAAATAATTATTTGCATCAATATAGTATTAAATCTATTTAATCTTTCAAACTTTATATGGACTGGACCACATAAATTTCATCATTAATAGTGAGTTAATTAATTAAAACTTCCATACAAAGATCTACTCATTTAACTGAAACTTTACTTCTTCACTTTATTCTAAGAAGTTAGTCTTGAGAGAATTAAAATAAATGAAATGTGAATTTTAAAGAAAAAAATAAGGTACAATAAAAGGACAAAATAATGAAATAAATAACTCATTATATTGATGCTTTGACTTAAACAACACACATGCTAATAACTTTATAATACATAGAGTGTATAACCGTGGTTATTCGTCAATAATAACATTATAATATCAATTATAAGATGCTTGTAGATTACTTTATTGAGTATATTGTTATTCCGTTAATTGTACACGATATTTGCGGGCAATTTTTTTTACCTACTTGGATAATATACGTGATCCTTGTGCTCATCCAATCATTCAAAAATAATTTACCGTAAGGAATAATCTTGTTTGATAAAGAAATAAAATCTATAGACCCCATTAATATCTTTACAATTAGAAGCATCATGAGTTATTACTACCATTTTTATTTTTACACTTAATATTCACAGCCATTGTAGTTGGTTCATTGTGGTGACTATCAAATATTTCATATTATTAATATTAAATTACGTGAAAAGTTCCCTACACAATATATATATTTTTCAACTTATGTTCACTAAATATCTCACGAGTAATGAAATTAATTATTCATTTTGCTGGTTTCATACACTTAATTGGTAATATAATAATAAAAGAAACTATGACATCTGCATATGATGACCTATATTTTCCTTCCGAAATATATATCACTCCTTAAACTTTGCTCAATCATTGTAACTGGACTTGTAGGATGATGAATCACAATGATTGAATAAACAATAATATATATGTAACATCATTAAGTGTTAACATCATCGCATTCAATCTCACAAATGAACTTGTAGAAAACTAAGACATGCATGGTATGAATGCAGATGTCTAATATGAATGTATATGATATGATATGAATGGATCACTATAATGATTACTAAATATTATATAATACAAATATTAGGGACAAACATATACGTGTATAAACACCTGTAATACATGAATAATTTATATTATTTTCAATTTCTTAATTTGAAATTCTTGAAATATTTTAATTTGTTGTAATGTGAAAATCAAATAGACGAGTGACTTACATAAGCCATTAACTCAACTCAACTCAACAAAGCATTTTTCCTAATTATTTGGGATCGGCTACATGAATCATATTTTTCTATCATAAGCCATTATGTTAATAATAATAAATGAGTAAGACATATATCGTTTAGTTTCACACCATCATGCATAATGCCAAAACTTATGTATGGGGACCAATTTACACATAAATAGTCCAAATTCCTCTAGGTTAAATTAACACACGGTATCATTATATACAAGGGAACATTAAGTTATTGATGTTTTCAGGATGCTTAATTGATGACATTGTAACACCCCGTATTTTCATGCATTTAATCTTTAATTAATTCGGGAATTCAAAATTACTTGTGTGTCGTAATTTTAATTGAATTAATTATGATAAATTATATTTAAATATTAATCGGGAAGTGAATGGTTAATATTTAAGGAAACTTATTTACTAAGTGAACGGTAATAATGTATTTACGTCATTTCGGTTATTAATGGCGGGGTATGTACTTATTTCAGCGGGGAGTCAGTATAGACTAATTTGGGTGCGAAATAAGTATTTTTATAAATTAATTCGGATGCCAATTCTGAGTGTACGGTTGAGTCCGAATGGGCCGAGATAGTCAGAAAAGTGTATCTGGGGGGTAGTAAACGGGTCACAGGACGTTTTTAGACATAACGGGGCCCATACGGTGGCATTTGGGTCACTTGGACTTGGCCCATTAGACAAAAAACGGGATTAAGGTTAATTAATCAAGTAAAAGAAACAAGGGAACGACTGAATTTAATTTTTAGAGAAGACTTAAAGGGTTAGGAAACCCTAACAACAGCCAAAGCAAATTTGGGGATCACAAGAGAGCCAAAAGAGTCACCTTCAACCTTGGGCAATCACAATTCCAAATTCAGACTCTACAAACCCTAAGGCAAGTGGTTAACTTGCTGTAGCATGTAAAGTGTATTTCAATTCATATTCATGTGATGTGTGTAATTAAAGAAATTCGTTTTGGGTTTTTAAAGGGGTATAAACATGGGGTTTTGTAAATCATGAATCTGATTTATAAATGGATTAGAAGGTCGTATATAATCTGGGTTGTGTATTTATATCTGGTATAATTTAGTGATCAAATGTTCGTATAATTTTCTCAGAATGGGAGTTTCGTATATGAATAAATCCGAGTATTTGTCATGTAGTGAGGTGCGGCCTCCTAATGATAGTGAGATAATGAAATTTATAACGTATAGGCGTGACCTATGCGAATGTTGTCGGTTGGGAGCACAATGTGAAGTGTCTCCAATGAGAATGTATAACAATGTTGCTGTGAAGAAAGGGCTATAGTGATTGAGCGCCGTAATGTGTAGTTAGTTTGTGTACGAAAAAGGATATCCAGAATTGTGCTACCGGATAGGCCTTATTTTCCGAATTTTGGGATGAAATTCTGTTATTAGGGGGGAAGTATGTAATACCCCGTATTTTCATGGCTTTTAAATTCAGGGATTAATTAAATTTAATTGAGATAATTAAGTTAATTTTAATCCGGAATGTTGTTTTAAATATTTACTAGCGTGACGAGGGTTAGTAATTATTGGAAATTTGTTATTTGTTGAATATTACTGGATGAGTATAGTAATATATGAGAATTATTTATATAATATTGTCACGTGTGAATAAAATGACAATTATGAAAATTTAAGTCGGGACGCGCCTGTGTCGTGTCGGGACTAAATGTTAATTTATAAAAGTGAATATTTCATAAGTTGTTCGTATGGTCGTTTTGAGTGCGCCAACGCGTTCGGAAGGGTCGAGATAGTTAGAAAAGTGTATCCGGGGGTTTAGTTTGAGTCTCGGGGTTATTTTAGGCTTAATTAGTATCCCGGGAGGACATTTTAGTCATTTTGCATTTTTGGGTAATTAAACCCACGAAATTTCAACGGTTATATAAGATGTCTAAGGTTGTCTTCTAGGGTTATAACAACCAAAGACAAGTGACGGCCATAGGAGAGGGAAGGAGAGAGCTTCCAAAGCAATCCAAGGCCCGAAATCCATCCGTTTGCACCGCCTCCACCACCAACGCGTAGATCGCGAGACGGGGAACGCAACCATACCAAATTCTGCACCAAACCAGAACGTCGAAAATCCCAGGCAAGTGTTTATCTTGCTTATTTTCGTTGGTGCATCACTCATATTAGTGTAGGAATGATTAGGATGAGTTGTATGGAAGAAAAACTCCATTTGAGATAGGAAATTGCATGTAGGGATGATTTAAATGATATTCTGGAAACCCTTTTTCCATGTAGAGGATTAATCCACGAATTTATGATGTTTTATAAGAAGGAAATTATGGAAAAGATGTGTTAGAACCATGTTTAAGAGATTTCTAGGGTTCTTGATATTTACATGAATTTTGAGTTGTTAATCCATGTTTAGTGATATAAATCTACATGCTTTACGTTGGAAATATCTGGTATGATGATATAATGTTAGTAGTATAAATTTTGGGACGATTGGGATTGAAAAATATGGATTTGGTGAAGGTTAGAAGATGAAACCCGTAACTGCAAATCTGCAGATTTCCACATACCTGCTTGATCGATCGATCGAGCCCAGACCTTCGATCGATCGAGCCCCAGACCTCGATCGATCGACCTCTCCTGGCAGACTTAAGTTCCCCTTTTAGAATTGTTGAATTGATTCGAAATGAAGAAATCTCCTTAGACATCCTTGCTAAAATGATTTGGGAGTTAATGATGACCAGTAGGATTCATTAATGAATAAGAGACCTTTAATGTAAGGCGAAATCTATATTTTTGGGATATTTTACATAAGGGACAATGTATGTATATATTAAAGGGGAGAGACACGTAAGAGGGTTACGTTGGAACATAAATGAATACCTACTGAATTGTACCTTTGGAAGGATAGAGTCCATAAGGGCTACGTAGTAAGTTGGAGAAACCCTTCGAATTAAAGTGAGAAACGAACCATTATACGTGATAACTAATAATGGAAAAATAAGGATAAATGTTGTGAATATGGGTTATGGGATAAATCTAAATTGATATAATAAAAGTGGTATATTTATATGATTGTGTATGCATATATTATATACTTGTGAAAATCATGCCCGTGCTACTTGCTATCCCGGAGGTTACTGCGCTGGGACGATCTTATCTCGTGTGCCTTATGGGGGATATTGACTCGTACCCTAGAAGATAGAAATCCTAGGTACGGGCTATCGGATCGATAGTCGGACGGTCCTAAGAGACGTGAGGGTATGTACTGACCTCTTGGACTTGGAATCTATGCTTCGCCTCAATATTGTTTGTGTATGTATTGATACAGTTCGAGAGTGATTCCGAACTTGTATTCCCTTTAGTGCGATTGATATGGGGATGGGATAGCAGAGTATGCCCGCACCATAGTTTTTATGTGGGGTGCTGTTATGATATATATATTATACGAGTAGTTAATATATATATGAAATTCTGAAATCTGGAACTGCCTACTGTGATTTGATATGTAGGACATGGTTGATGACTCAAATTATAAATACTTATTTTGAGAAAGTATAATATGACACTGAAAAACTTTATTGATTAGTAAAGTAAAAAGGAGAACTTTGGTTACAAATTGAAATCTTACGTTTTAAATACTTGTGTTGTTTAGTTGTAAATCCTGCGAATCACCTAAGATAAGTTAAATCATTGGGGAAAGATAGTGTGGTATATGACGAGATAGACCATTGGGAAGGTTAGTGCGATAGGTGTGCACATTAGAAGAGAGGTGAGAATTTCTCAAGAGAGTGTCGCACTAATATGTTGTTGCATTGGCCTGTAATCAATTTAAATACTTGCTAAACAGATTTTTAAATCATATACACTATCGGGCTCTGACCCGTTTCATTTTCTCTTTCTCTCTTGTATATATATATATGTATATATTACAGGTGCCCAACCACAGGGGCGTCTTGCATAGGGTCCTTTGGCAGGAACGAGCTGCAGCTTAGGTGGGAGTTGCAGGCCTGTTGTTTAGTGATAAGATGTGTCAACCGGATGAATTAGAGACGAATTTAGTGATAAGGAATTGATGTTTAAATGGGTTAAAGACTGAATAAAATTTTACCCCAATCTGTGAAAACAGTTGAGAAAGTAAATTCATTGATGTGGTTGGACTTTATAGAGGTCCCATATAAGATATTTGATGTTTATTGTCGAGGGAAAAGCTTAGTTTTCAGTATAAAAGAAACTAGGGTTTGGAGGTGGGCGTCCATGGTTGAAACAGCCACCTCGGAGAAGACGAGGACCTGCTCGATCGATACCATCGATCGATCGATGGTCCGGAAACTTTGACAGTTCTCCCAGTTTTCCTTTATATGTAGAGAAATTTAAATTTAACTTACTTCCATGCCTTAATTTTGAGTAATTAATACATGGGTTTAAATCTAATTAATAGTGAATAAAATTAATTAGAATTTGAAGGCGGCTTAGTGTGACATCATAATTAAAATTAATTGAGATTTGGAGGAAATTAAGTGTGACACACTAAGGTTAAATTTTGGAAAGTTTGTTTCAAAATTACTAAATACGGATGTAGTAGACAAGTCCGGGAATAATGGTTATGCGATACCAAAATGTAAATTTTATTTAGGTAAAGGCTAAATAATTTAGAGTCGGGATTTAGACTCAGGTGATGTTATATCGGGCCACGAGAGTAAGTCCGAATATATTGGTTGGAGCAATACCAAAAGAAATTAATGTGCAAATTAATTTATGATAAGAGTTGGGCAATAAACTCAAAATAAAATGGAATAGGCTTGTGTCACGGACTTAGTACGCGGTATAGTCGGGATAATTTATATTTATATACATACGGCGTGTGATAGTATATATATATGATGTGTACATTAATATCAGTGAACATATATTATTATATACTCTAGTGCTGTAAGGGGGAGGTTGCGCGTAGTGGATGAATCCCCTAACTTGAGGAGTAGGGCGAGTATATTCCCAGGTCATAGCGTCCGTTATATGGGTGAGGGGCATCTCACTTTCAGGGAAGGAATATGATCGCCTCCAATATATATGTATTAACCAAGTTAGTGAGCAATTCTGACTTGGGGTAACTAGGTTATGTGATTTCACCTAGTGGGATAGCACTTTAGAGGATTTATACCCGGTAAGACTTTTCTCGAGGGAAATACTATTATTAAATGTTATATCATTATGTTTGTGAATAATGTAATATGATTGAGTATATAATTAGGTAAATAATTATATACGGGCTAATTAATACAAAGCATAAATTGTATGATATGTATAATAGATGTCGAAGTTATATGAAATTAAAAAGGAAAATGATTTATTTAAGTTGATGTTTATAATAACTTATAAATCAAATAAAGGCATACTCGGTTAGAGTAGGGTGGTTACAAGGGGTTGTATAATTTATCTAGTCATAAGATAAAGTTCTAGGTAAATTTAATTAAGGCGTTAGTAGTGCACATTAGAGGAGGGGTGAGGATGTCCTCAAGGGAGTGCGGCACTAGCTAAAATATGGAGAGCATGCATATTTATTTATTACTGCAAGTTAATCATTTGCTAAATATTTTTCAAATGTTTTTGGGTACTAACCCTTGCTATAAAATTTTTTAAAAACCTTTTAGGTGTCCAGCCACAGGGACACTAGGCTTGACTCTATTT
The DNA here is from genome assembly GCA_949130495.1 of Sambucus nigra. NCBI lineage: Eukaryota > Viridiplantae > Streptophyta > Magnoliopsida > Dipsacales > Adoxaceae > Sambucus > Sambucus nigra. Next base: position 517,760,764 of record OX422210.1, on the reverse strand, counting down.
CAGGAGATCCGTTGCTGCAGCATATGTGGGTGTTACGGGAGTTTGATAGACGCTTCATTCTTTCATTCTTAATATAGAGACTTCTTCAGTATTTCGAGCATGTCGCTCACAGTTCTATAGTTTTGATAGATATGTTGAGATTGTTTATTTGTCTTCATTTCTACTTGTTGGGTTTTGGGCCGATGGTTTATTCGGTCAGTTAATAAAAATGGTGAATGATTGTTTTTAGTTAATTGTGATTAATTGTGTTATTTATTTCCGCATGAGATTTCATTTAAGTAAATGAAAGATAAAATTTGGCACCAATCTAATTTTCTCACTTAGGTGGTTAGCAATTAAAAAGACGACAGTGATGCTAAGGATGATCCAATTGAGAAACCTGTTCTAACTTAATTTAGGATTGATCACCCGGGGTTAATTAGGCGGGGTGTCACAGACATGCTAATAAATATCAGAAATCATGGCATGTGTGTTTGATGTCTTATAATTTTTTTATAAAAAATAATGTCACCCATTTATATTCAATTAATAACAGTTACCATACTCGTGGAATCTACGTTTGATGCCTAACGCTATAAATTATGGTTAGTGAATTCACATGACATATCAATAATTAACATTCACATACATGCGTCCAACGTTCACAATTTCATATTATAATTTGTGTTTGACATCTAATCCAACCTAAACTGAACATAAAATTAAAATTGGATCATGCATCTAATATCCATACTCTTGAATTATAACTTGCGTTTGACATACAATCCAACCTAAACATGAATATTGATATTCAAAATTGAATCATACGTCTAACATCCATACATATGAATTATAGCATACGTTTGCCATTTAATCAACTTAAACATAGATATTAGTATTCAAAATTGAATCATAAATCTAATGTCCACATATGAATTATAGCATGAGTCCGACATATAATCCAACTTAAACATGAATAGTAGTATTACAACTAAATCATAAATCTAATAGCCACACATGAATTATAACATTCGTTTGACATCTCATTCAATATGAACATGAATATCAGTAATAAAGTTGAATTATACATCTAATATCCACACATATGAATTATGGCGTGCATTTGATATCTAATAAAGATAACTTTTCGGTATATTTGATGAAGAGACTTTTTGCGTGTATTTTTTGTCGTTGCATGAAAAGCTCCTTTAATCAAAATTCTCTACCTACAAAATAATAACAAACTCAAGTGTAGAGGTAAGTAAGGGTATCAATTCACATCTAGGGGCTAAGATAGAGACAAACTCAATTGTAATTCAATTTTTATTGTCTTTTTGGGCTTTTGCTTTTTCTATTTTTTTAGCTTTTGCAAATATTAAAACAAGTAGGTGAGATGAGGTGAAATAGCACTAAACTAAAATGAAAGATCAAATAACAAACTAAAAAGTAACTAAAATGAAAAATAAAGTCTAACATAAAAATATGAGATAAATGAGGTAAATAAATTTGAGAACAATCAAGGAGTGGGATTACACCACAAATTTTAGCTATTCTAATTAATTAATTTAATTAATTGAATTCTCCCAAATTAATATCAAATTTATAAATCAACTCTCGTTGCAAATGTAATTTTAATAGTAACCTTTTAGAAAATTAAGTTTAACCCCCCACAACTCTAGAAAATAGATCTACACTCTTTTTAATTAATCACCCGCTAGGATCGATTAATTAAAATTTATGTAAGTCTTAGAAAGTAAAAATAGAGTTGAAATTCAAGGAATAATACCACACTTAAGAAATCCCTATCTATAGTTCGAATATAAAATGGGTACTATAACTTAGAATTTCGATTTTCTCTCGAAAATCATTTACCCTCTCTCGAGGCGTAAATTTAAGTGCGAGGGATCAAAATTAACACTCAAAGGGAATTTTCAAGTAATCAAACTAATTAAACTAAAATAACATCAAATAAGGGTTCACCCCCACCCCTTGAAAGTAAATTTAGCCTAACATGGTATGGAATTTGACAAATTAATAATCAAAGTAATAAAATAAATGAGAAGAGAAAAGAACAATCAAACCCAATCTCTTGATGCTTAATTGAACTTCAATCCATGAGTTGAAATTAACATCCCTCAATTTGAATGATCCAAACAAAATTACATCAAAATCTTCACTCAAATTAATCCTCACAACAATTTATTTTCCCTCACTATCTAAAAAAAATAAAATAAAAATTCTAATCTAAAAACCTACACTAAAATGGTATTTCCCTATCTAAAATTCTCTCTACAAATTGATATAAAATGAAAATTACAAAAAAAAAAACAATAATAATACAAAAGGGTAATGGATGAATTCATAATGGACAATTAAATAATAAAAGAGATTTGCTAAAAATGCAAATCCTAACATTATAAAATTGTACATTTGAGCTCATCCAAAGAAATAAATTCTAAATCATAACTTTATGTTGAGATAATTGCTAAAAATGCAAAATCTCAACATAAAGGAATGGATTAGAATTTATCTCCCATAAGGGATGAATTTTACTACATCAATCTATTATGAAATAATTGCTAAAAATGCAAAAAATCATTATAGATGGGTGGGGTGAAATTCATCCTAGAAATAAATTTCACTACACACCTCTATATTGAGATATTTGCAAAAAATGCAAATACTTTCTAAAGAGGGGTGTAGAGAAATTTATCACACAAGAGTTAAAAACTAAATTTGAGATCTTTATCAATATGGTCTTCATCTTCCTTAAATAGTAGGTATGGAGCATGGGGGTAAAAATGAGAAGACAAGGGTGTGTGGGATATGGAAGGTATTTGTGTGAGGGTATCTAGAGAATTATGCACACATGTGCATGGGTTGTGTGAGGTCATGTGGGAAGTGAGATGAGGGAATAAAATCAAATTTGGGGATGAGAGGTTTGGGGGCAATTTTGGAATTGGGGGTTAAATGAATTAGTTGGGGGTAGTTTGGAAAAACGGGTAAAAGGTTGGTTTAAATGGCAAGTGGGTTAAATGGGATGTGGGTAATTAGTTTTGTTTATTTTTTTGACTTAGGCTTTGGCTTGGTTTTGAATAGGTCGTGGCTTGTGGAGAAGAATGGAAATGGGTTTGGGTTTTTGATTGGTGGCTTCGGGTTGGGGCAAAATGGGTTTCAGGTTAGAGGTTGAACCGACTTGGATTCAGGATGTAGTTACCAGGTATGGGAATGGGTTTGCTGGCGCATGCGGGTAGATTCCGGTTGAGGCGCAGGCAGGCGCCGGGGCTAGTTGAATGCCCGCTGGCGGGGGTAGGTGCAAGGGTTGGCTGGGTCATGTGGGTGGACGATTTGGGTTATGGGGTAAGGTGGGTTGAGGTTCCGGCGAGTGTTGGGAGCTCGGGTTGTGGGCGTCGCCGGTGGGGCGTGTTGAGTATGGCTGTAGATTTTGGGGATTGAGTTAGGAGAGAGAGAGATGAGTTTAATGGTGGTGTGGTTATGGAGGTTGTAGGTTTTGGTGAGAGGAGAGCGAAAGTGTTTGAGGTTGAAGATGACTTGGGTGATGATTGTGTGTAGTAAGGGTGTATGGGATATGGTGGGGATGAGGGGTTGTTTGTGTGTGTGTGTTTAAGTTATGACCCCTAAAACAAAATAAAATAAAACTAAAAAAATAATATAAAATAAAAGTAAATATTTAACTAAACTAAAAAAAATAAAAATAAAAATTAACTAAAATAAAAATGACACAACAGGACACACTAAAAAAGCTCTAAAAAAAACTAAACACAACTAAAATAAAAACTAATAAAAAATAAAATAAAAATAAAATAATAATAAACTAACTAAAAGCTACAAAAATAAAAGAAAATATAAACTCTTACACGAAGCGCTACAAAAATATAAAAATCCTAAAAATCTATACATGACTCAATAAAATAAAATAATAAAATAAACCGTAAGAATAAAATGACATAAATAAAATAAAATGGGACAAACTAAACACACACGGTTCGGGACAAATTTAGGGTAGGCTGGAGAACGGGACAAAGGTAATTAGCTCCATAACCTGCACAATTGCTTTGAAATACACATTTGGACACCGCAACGTGCATTCGACCTACAAAATACACAATAAAGCGCATAAGACCCAAATTGTCGAGAATTAGCAACTAAAGTACGTCTATTTGGGGTATAAATTGTACAGTTTTGGATGCTTATCTCACCACCCCCAAATAGAGCATTGCTAGTCATCGAGCAATAAGATACAGAGAAAGAGAAAGAGAAAGATAAGTAACCAAAAGTGTACCACTTTTCGCGGGCACTTGCGATTACACTTAGCATGTGCAACAAGCCTTTAAGACTATAGGTTACCCTATAGGACGAGTTGTGTCTCGTGAGGGTTTACAGGGAATATACCCACAAAATTCTTATTTAAATTTTTTTATTTAAAGACAGTCAATCTCTTATTAGACATAGAATAATCGCACAATCCATCATGAGAGAAATAATTTCAAGAATACAAGTTAGAATGTGTAAAAATTAAGCTAAGTAAATACTCAAGACACATCATTCCTTGAAATCAACGTGTGTAGTGTGAATCAATCAAAACGGGTCGAGTATCACAAGAGTAATTCCTAGATTGCCTATTTGGAATCAATGCTTCAACTTTAAAATCTCACTGGATATAGCTCTCTCAAATGAACTCTCGATATTAGGGTTAGTGTATCGCTCTTGTGTGCGAGAAGGTGAGTAAATGTAAGCAAGTTCAAACGTCTCACACACATATAAGAAATAACAAACAATTTGAAAGAAAATGATCTCATGAAAGAATGCTAATCACTAGTGAGAACGTCGAGTTATTCACCACGTAGACTTTCATTTGCCCGAACACCTAGGAAAAAATATGGATGATTGGGTGAGGGGAAAATGAAACGAGAATGATGGAATATGAGGTTGGATGGTGATGTATGGGTGAATGGTGAGTGATGGATATGTGATGCATAAAAGATGGATGCGATAGAAGAGTGTTTTATACTTGAAGAACAAATTTCTTTATTTCATAAAACTAACTACAAACTCTCTTTCTTTTCTTTTCTCTTTTTTCTTTTTAGCTATTTTTCTTTTATTTTTGTTTTTCTCTCTCTCTTTTTGTTTTTGTTTTTCTCTCACTTTTTTTTATATTCCCAATACTGAAGACATTTTACATTTGGAATCAACACTCTTTTATTTAAAAATGAAAGATGATATGGAGATGATAGGTGATGGTGTGGGAAATATGTGGAAATATGGAAGAGCATGCGAATATAATGGGTGAAGTGAATGGTAAATGGTAGGTGTATTGATGAAAAATTGGTGATCGGGACAAATTTAAAGACACATGTTTCTTACAACTCGAAAATGATGTCGTTCTCAGTGATCAAGCCAAAAATTTAGTGAAGAATAATGAGATCATGCAACAATTTAAGTGCGGACCCAAAGAAAGTTGAATCAAATTGTGACTCGGAGATTGCGTAAAACACTCTGAAAGTGTGAAAGGCACAAATCTCACAAGCTAAAGTCTCCACTAGTGATCCTTAAGGTTCTCTTTAGAATTTTAGTACTCCTCAACTCTAAACCGCAATGACGTGATAAGTACGCAAATTTTTGTTGAGTCTAGAAATTCATGGTGCAACATGCCTTGTTACGTATTACATAAGCTATTTAGAAAAAAAATATTCTCTAGCTTGATTCCTAGACTTTAAAAGATGGATGATTGAAAATTCATATCAATAAGTGAGATGAAAGAAACTGCACGAAATTTTAAAAATCAGGTTTAAAAATAAAAAAATTTCAAAAGAGGTACGATTTTGATAAAATTCCCCACCCCAAACAAAAAGGAACATCGTCCTCGATGTTAGGTAAAATGATTTTTAAAATTGAGAGCCTAAGGTAGGAAAGAGATTACCAGAATCAACCGCTAATAAAGTGGACATATGAAGCCAAGAAAAAACCTGAATGAAATGAGAGAAAAAAAATGTACAAGTCTATAAACATGGCAAAACATAGGGTGATGTGAAACACCACCCCCAAATAGGATGAGACTAGTACAAGAAACGTGGGCTGCCTCCCAGTAGCACTAAGTTTAATGTCTTCAGCCAGACCGATGAAATCTCACCCTAAGGATAAGAACGAGGAAAGTGCGGGGCGACAGAAAAATTGGGTGATGATAATCACCCCCAAACAAGACTGAAGCGTCAGTCTTATTGGATCAGAACTAAAGGTGATCAATGCACTTGTATGGCAAAGTGCATCACACGATGCAAAGCATCGGTGGACCATGGACGGGTGGGTATTAGGGTAAAGGTGAGGGTGAATATGCACCGGTCATGGGCCTTATTGAGGCGAAAGGTGAGGGAAACCAGGGTCCTATAATCATGGTGCTCTAACTGGTGAGGAAGGCAAACTGGTTTGGTAAGTGGAATGGGGTGGGCCTCATAGAAAGGACATGTCTGTTCTATAAATGGACGATGATAATGGTCGCACCGTGACACGCCGTGGAGCTGTCGAGAAGAAAAACCAACACCACAAGGAAGTGGTGTGCATGGAGTAGCAAGCTCGGTGTCACGGTGGAGAGTAGAACCATAAAAACTCTCATGGGTGGAGGATGATTTTAGGTGAGGATCTAAAAAGGTGGATGGAAACATGAAATGTGTAAAATCAAGATCCAAACCAGGTGGTGGGGTAGACGGGACAATGGGTGGGTCGGATGGGATAAATGGTGGATCGGATGGGATAAATGGTGGAGGAAGATGATCCAACTCAAGCGTGGGAGACACACACACACTTATTGGGAGGAGTAAAGGAATACTCACAAGGGAGTGTGGTGTCTAAAGATGGAGTGGTCAACTTCTCCATAAGAGTAGTATTAGGGAATGTGGTGGGTGGGTAAGATGAGGCACCAAGCTCAGAGATAGAGGTATCCTGAGAAATATCGGGCTCAAAGGGAGCCATGCATGGTGGGACACCATCCATATTCGGATAGTTAGGAACTATCACGAATTCTATCTCGGAAAAATGATGAACTCTCGTAGCCGGAGCTAACCTAAAAGATATGGACATGTCAAAGACATATGCAATTGGGGCATAAGGGAAGAGCTCGGGCATATTTTTGGATATCTCAGGAGTGGGAATGTGAACCGCAATGATGGGTTCATTTGGATATGGTGGAATTGGATCAGGCTCACTATCGAAAGGTAAGTCAACACAATTGTCGACTTGGTGCCCGAACCATGGGATAGTCTCAACTTCGAGATTCTCGGGAGGATAGGGTTGGTCACACTCAAAATCCGTGTCACACGAGGACACAATATCATCACACTCAGTTGCAACGATGGGTGGAGCCATAGGAAAGTCTGACTCTCTCGCACACTCTAATTCATTTAACCTTTGTTCAAGCCTTTGGAGAGCTTGAGTTTGAATTTGAGTGGATTTCTCTTGCTCGATGATAAATTGTTGCAAGAGTTCATCGAGAGCGGAGGTGGATGATGGGGTTGAAGTGGTGGGTGGGGGCGGTGGGTGAGGTGTACACAACTCGCTAATATCACGAGTATATGGAGAATACTCAAATGAAGTGGGTGGAGTGGGGCCAAGTTCATCATATACGAAAGAATCGCTTTCGTGATGGACAAATGGTTGATATTCAGTGGGTGCAAAGTGAGGGAACTGATCGTGAACGGGAGCACAAGGTTGCCATGACGACTGTGGGAACGTATGAGGATCCACAACATTTGGTTGGGATTCGTATTGCGTGAAAGGTTGATCAGGCCTCCACGAATAATTGGGGTACTCACACAACTCGGGATTGGGTATATCGGGATAATAGGTTCCGCAACAGTGTTATATGGATACACATGTTCGATGGTGGGTTCATAAGGATATGACATGTACGGACACTCATGGGACATGTGATCGGCATAATAACATTGGGTGCACAACAAAGTATGAGACACGCCGACACTTGACACCGAGGGTGATGGAATAGGAGGTGTGTGCATGGATGGGTCAAGAGTATCTATGGTACTTGTGAGAGAGCGGTGACCACTAAGAATATCATAAAGAGACGGCGCAGGATTACTCTCATATGTGTCGCGTGACAATGGAAAATGACCAAAGTAGTCCCATAAGGGACGTTTGTCGGCCATGTGGAGAGAAATATATATATATATATATATATATATATATATATATATATATATATATATATTTTGATTAATTTTTTTTTTCAAAAGGAATGAAAATATTTTGGATTTTTTTTTTCAAAAGGAATGAAAATATTTTGGATTTTTTTTTTTGTAAAAATGAGAAAGAAAATATTTTTGGAGTTTTGTGAAAAATTAAGGAAGAAAATATTTTTGGATGTTTTGGAAGAAAAGGTGGGGAAAAATATGGACTCTTTGAATGGACGAACTCACTAAAATTCGACTACCGAAAAATGAATTGGACACACACACAAGTTAAGGAGAATTCCTCACTAGCACATAGCCATTTTTATCTTTAAATTTAGTGAAAGGGGTAGTCAAAGTCTGCGGGCGATAAAAAGCACGGAATTATCTGAGTGATCGCCTTTGCAAAAATGTTCTCCTAGTGGGATGCCTAGTTGATTGATTTTAAATTTAGTGATGGCTAGGGTAGCACACAATGGTAAGCGAGTGAAATCCCTTCTCGTGAGTGACCGGGTATAGGTCTTAGTCAATTAATTCATCACACCATTCGAAAATAAATGTGAGAATAAAATCAAGTAAGAGCACACAAAGCACACAAAATAATTGACTCGCTAACAGGAGAGGCGTGAGGGTTTGAAAAATATACCTCCCACGATTTTTAGGCCATGGGTATGGCTGTAGATTTTGGGGGTTGAGTTAGGAGAGAGAGAGATGAGTTTAATGGTGGTGTGGTTATGGAGGTTGTGGGTTTTGGTGAGAGGAGAGAGAAAGTGTTTGAGGTTGAAGATGACTTGGGTGATGATTGTGTGTAGTAAGGGTGTATGGGATATGGTGGGGATGAGGGGTTGTTTGTGTGTGTGTGTTTAAGTTATGGCCCTAAAATAAAATAAAAAAAAACTAAAAAAATAAAATAAAATAAAAATAAAAATTTAAGTAAACTAAAAAAAATAAAAATAAAAATTAACTACAGGACACACTAAAAAAACTCTAAAAAAAACTAAACACAACTAAAATAAAAACTATAAAAAATAAAAACTAATAAAATAAAAAATAAAAAGTAAAAATAAAATAAAATAAAAAATGAAATAATAATAAACTAACTAAAAGCTACGAAAATAAAAGAAAATATAAACTCTTACACGAAGCGCTAAAAAAATATAAAAATTCTAAAAATATATACATGACTCAATAAAATAAAATAATAAAATAAACCGTCAAAATAAAATGACACAAATAAAATAAAATGGGACAAACTAAGCACACACGGTTCGGGACAGGTTTAAGGTAGGCTAGGGAACGGGATAAGGGTAATTAGCTCCATAATTTGTACAATTGCTTTGAAATACGCGTTTGAACACCGCAACGTGCATTCGACCTACAAAATACACAATAAAGCGCATAAGACCCAAATTGTCGAGAATTAGCAACTAAAGTACGTCTATTTGGGGTATAAATTGTACAGTTTTAGGTGCTTATCAATATCTAATTCGACATAAACATGAATATTAGAATCAGCGTGAACAAAAAAAAAAAAGAAAAAATAGATAATATTTGGGAAAATCATATTTTTTGCCAATAAAGGAAAATTTGAGTCATAACTACGGGTCATAGACAATCATTCTAGGATCTCAAAATAGTTGGTAGAGTTTGAAAAATAGTTTTGTGGAGTGAGATATTGACGTCTACATTATTACTAAAAAAAAAGAAAAAAAATGTAATTTTAAGGGTCTAAGCTACGTCAAATCGCAAAATTAAAACGATGCTTATTGAATACAATGGGTTTTGTTTATTTCAATGTTTCCTTCCCACCATTTCAGTTTCATAAAATTAAGCGCAAGTTTAGACTTTTCTTTCCACCCAGTGAGTATTGGCGATTAAAGAAAAATGTCTTCGTAAATGTCGCGAAAAGTCTCAAACATACACAATCGTTTTAAGAAGATTTAATTACATAAGTAAAAAGTCGTAGAAAGTCCCACGCACACAAAATAAATTTAATGTAGATTTTATAATAGAAAACATCAATAAAAAAATCACGAGATCTTAAACTTTCAGCTCTGATACTACATATAAAACCGTTCTTTTTAACACCGTAATATTAATCAAGAATTCATTAATTTGATTAAACTTTAGCCTATAATTTTTCTTAACAAAAGGATTTTTGATTTTTATGTTTTCAAAAAATATGCATAAACAATAAAAGATGACTTACTTTGATCTAACGATTTGATCAAATTTATTATAGAAATCTCATTTGAATCATCTTAATAATTGGTCCAACATACCTTCATCACTTTGACAAAACATTTTGGAATTTTAGAAATTTTCTATCTTGCCCAACATATTGTGTGTTATTATGCAGCTTATTAGTGGAATATAATCTACTATATATGGGGTGAAAGAGGACCCATATTTCCTTATTTTACTATAATTCTACCATCTATCACAATTAGACTTCAATTAGGAATCTAATCCACCATCATTATCTTAAAATCCTGATGACTTATACAAATGAATTCTTATCAAATCTTATTTTTTATGTGGACCACATTAACTAGGACACGTATATTTAATTAATTAATTAATTCTAAAATTAATTATCTATTCAAATATTCCTAACATTATAACCCATCTTCCATTCCATCAGATACATCGTTCCCATTAACTATGGTCTCATCAATACATTATACATGTTTGATGATAGGAGAAATTCCCCCGAACCTCAAGCTCTAACATCTTTATTTCTTTAAGGAACATTTACATGTGGCGTATATGACCATAGAGTGGATCAAGTTCTGTTTTCATGAATTTATGCTAGGCCATAGATTCCTCAAGGCCTAGTAAGAGTGTGGTAATATATTTAATTTGAACTAACATGGTAGCTAAGTCTTTAATTCTAATGACATTTCCCCACTTTGATTGAGTTCTCTCTTCGCTGACCTTCATAAAGGCTTTAATGTTCTAAATTAAAGAACAAGTTTTCAATACCCCCCTTGTCCCAAATTAATATTTAATATTTTCTTTTTAGTCCTTCCTAAATTAATAGTCCTCTTTCCAAAAATACTTCATAAAATTAGGTGACATTACAAAGTTAACCATTAAAACAATACTCATAGGAGATTAATGACCCAAAGGCACATATTTCATTCAATTATATTCATTATTTTTAAGAGGATATATTTGGAAAGTAATAAATTTTTTAAAAATGTTTGACTTTCAAATAACGAATATTAATTTGGGAGACATGAAGTATTAAATTTTATAAAAAAGACACAATTTCCAAGTCCGCGAGCTTGCTGAGCACATGGATACACGTCTTGAGCTAGAACTAATAAGATAACATATAATAGATAAAATTTGAAGAGAGTGATAAGCTTGAAATTGGAATTATTTTTTTATTTACTTGTATGCGTATTTATACACAGTTTTACAACAATAGGAATTTGATAAGATCCAAATAATAGAAGTCCTATTCTAAAGGAAACAAATAAATATCTAAACAAAGTGCAAAAAGGCTGTACACGTGTGGAATTGAACATGTCTTCTGGTTTTTGAATTGTTTATTAAGATATAATCGTGATACTCCCTCTCAAGATGGAGTGTGGATGTTAAGAACACCCAACTTGTGAGCAAATAGTATGAAGAGATACTTGCCAATGGGCATAGTGAACAAATCAGCAACCTGGGATGATGATGGAATATACGGAGGAGATAATAATTTGGCTTGAATCTTTTCCCTTATAGAATGGCAATCGAGTTCAATGTGCTTTGTTCTCATATGGAGGACCAAGTTCTAAAAGATATGAATTGCTGTTGATTGTCACAAAGCATATTCATGAGAGAATTGTGAGATATTCCTAAGTCAACTAAAATATATTTTAACCATTGAAGCTCATAAGCTGGGGTTGACATTGATCTATACTCGACTTCTGCAGAAAAATGAGATATCGTATGTTGCTTCTTTATCTTCTATAAAATAGGACTAGATACAAGGAAAGTACATTAACCACTAGTAGACCGTCGGGTGATGGGGCATCCAACCCAGCCATAATCACAAAAACCTGAGACATGGAAGAAGATAACAATAACCCTTTATTTATGGAACCTTTGAGATATCGAAGTACACGATTTGCAACATCCATATGAGTAGTTTTAGCGAAACAATGAATTGGCTGAGATTATGGACAACATAGTTGATGTCAGGTTTTGTAATAGTGTGATATACAAAAGGCGACCAATGAGACGCCGATATATTGAAGGATTGGGTAGTGGAATGCCACCATTGGCTATCAGTTTGATATGTTATTCCATTGGAAATTCAGAAATTTGACCACCTATCATGCTTGAATCAGATAAAATGTCCATTGTATATTTTCGTTGAGTGATAAAGAGTCCTTGGGTAAAATGTGCAACCTCAATTCTAAGAAAATACTTTAACCGCCCCAAGTCTTTGATGTAAAACTTGTGATGTAGAAATTGCTTGAATTTTGTAATTGAGTTTGGATCACTGCTTATGATAAGAATGTCATCAACATATAAAAGAATAAATGTAAACTTAGGACCATTGGTGTGAGTAAATAATGAGTAATTCGATTTGGGCTGAGCGAATCCAGTATCGAATAATGCGATTGAGAATTTGGCAAACCATTGTCGAGAAGCCTGTTTGAGTCCATATAATGACTTATGGATTTTACACACTCTCTGTTCCCCTTTCTTTGGGAATCCAATGGGTATACTCATGTATACAGTTTCATCTAAATCGCCTTGTAAAAATGAATTTTGAACATCTAATTGATGAATGGACCAATTTTTAATTACAAGACCTGTTCAATTACACATGTGTACATTCCGTTCAATTCTATTAAGATATTTATCTATTTCAGGGTTTGGATTAATGGTTGCCTTGGTTGGGTCTGTTATGATGAAGTAATAAAACAATTGGATGGATGTTGATAGATTAAAAAATAGGAGTGCTAAGATACCATAATAAGATAATAGATAATAGATAAAATTTGAAGAGAGTTGTTATACCTACTTAGTCTCGGCATAAAATAAATTCTAAATAATCCAAGGGGATTAACAGAAGTGCTCGACCTCATCATTTAAGGATGTCAACTCAGTAAATGGACTGCTCGTCCCACTTATTTACTGTAAGATTCGACACACATATATCCCTATGAGCATTTACATGCGAGACATATCTTATCAACCACGTGGGATCACAACTACCAAACTAGTTACCTTATGATTATCTGGGCATTTTATTGTCAAAGTAGTTCCACACCTCAAGGCGTGCGCATATACATTATTATAAACGTGTATGAAGATGTAACTGCCTGATTCATAAGGGCACTACATCTCTTTGTAAATATATGAAATCCACATATAAATAGGATATAGATTTACGTAACTGAATAAACCTTTTTAGTACCTTCTCAAGCTTGAAGTTGTATAAAAAAACCTTAAACTCTAACCACACGAAGAAGCTTAATGATACCACCGTGGATGTAGGTTTCCTCTTCAAGGGTCGAACCATATAAAATTCCTTGTGTTCTCATTGTCTCTCACCCCCATTCTTTATAATCCTTATTTCTTATCAATTATTCCTCTTATTATTTGTTGCCTCCATTTTTGGACGTCAAGAAATTGGCGTCATCTGTGGGAACGTTATAACAAGCCATTGCAGTTCCTATCTAAAACCACTTACTCAAATTTTCAACAGAGACAGTTTGAAAGGGAGGATCTCCCTAAAATAAGTTGCATGGCAGAGGTGCAGACACCACCTACCCCTACCGGCGTCGGCGACCTCCATAGCATACTAGTAAGCATTGATAAGGACAAGAGACAATGCAGGAACATGTCAGGAAATTGACACATACTGACACAACAACCCAGTTACTTATAATTAAGTTTGAAAGTCAAAGTGAGTCAAACCATGATTAATTTAACCAAACCATAAACACGAGTTCTAATTCCAGAGTCATCATTGTAAATTCATATGAGTGAAAACCATTTTATAACATCAGAGTATTCATGCCCATAAAAACTTTCTTGAAGGATAAGTTAACTTAATTACATCATTGACAAAAAAAAAAATCCATGTTTCTTCCAGTCCTGGCTAACCCAACCCGACCTCCTAGATTTGGCAGTGACATCGCATTACCTAAAAAAAATATGAACATAGAAACCATGAGCAAAATAGCCCAGTGAATGCATCACTACTATAATACTGCATGAATTTAAATGCAATAAATCATGTCCATATAATTATGTATTAACTTATCCGGCTCATTCATAATGAATTACCAACTTTTTCGAATCATGATTCACATATCCTGTCTAAATAGACAACTCTCCCCCATTCCTGGTCGAGGAGTAACCCCTTGTCATTAATAGACAAATCTCCCCCATTCCGGGTCGGGGAGTAACCGCCCATTTCGATAAACCGAAATGAACAATTTCACATTCATAACATTATGATCATATTCGTAATAGTATACAAATACATCATTCCAGTGAGTACACTCACCTTGGTTGACAACTATATATTCACATTTTCTTCTGGTGGAGCTGAACTGGGTTGATTAGACCTTACACCTGTCAATCCAACTAAATCAGTACTGAAACTTAATTATAAATATTATCCTAACATAATTATGTAACTTTCCATGACTATACATCAACAATATAATTCCAATTAAGTCACATTCCATAAAACATAACTAAAGGCAAAACAATAATATACATGTTGATAAAGTTACGGACATTCAACTGTAGGAAATACCTTATAAGTAATTTATTACCAAAGTCAAGTAAACATGAAATTATACTTCTCAATGTATATACACATGAAACATGTACTCAAAGTACCCTTTGTAAGGACGAAATGCAAAATTCAATGGGTATCCAGTATGGCCTGAAATTATTGTCCTACATACTTAACCATCCTATATTCCTAAATTGTACAAATACAGGTGTCCAACTTTTTCAATATGAAAACATATATGAATATAATTTCCATTACAAGTGAAGGCGTAATTTTTCAAGATTCCTAGAGCAAGTTATGACCATTTCTTTACAACACAAGAAATCTGCCCTACAAGCTCCTCTATTGTTCCTTCAACTTCCAAGAATTTTCATAATTTTTCTCCAGCATAACTTTCCATGATTTTCAACCCATTTTAAATAAACATACTGAATAGTACATAATTAAAGTTTCAAAATTGTTTGACTTCATTTGCTATCTCAAAAGCTTGACTAAACTTAGGGCATACCGAAATGAAGTATACAAACAGAAACTATGTACCAAATCGAAATCATCACTACGGCATAACTACGAGGAGATAAATTCTAATTTTAGGATATAATATGAATATATGAGTCTAATTTCATATCCAATTGGAATTTCTCAATTCTAGTAAGTACACAAAGAGATATGCAAGTTTGAATACAAGAGGTTTTCAATACAAAATAATTTAAAGGGTTTGTACATTCAGTTTAACTTGAACTTTCATCTAACCATACATATATACAAATAGTTGAAACTTTAGTAAAAAAATGATGATTTATATCATCTAAATCAGTAATATAAAGAAAAATAACAAGAATTGCAATTAGGATTACCTTCGTGACTTTTACGTAATTTCTACGGATTTTTCTACACTTTTTCTCCTTACTTTTCCTTCCTAAACTCTCTCATTCTCTTTCCTCAAGGTAAAAACCTTTCATGGATGATTTTGGCTGAAGGATAAGGCTATTTCAAGGGTATAAGGTCGTCCAAGGCTTCCTCCCAACCCAACCAATCAAATTAAACCATTTGATTTAATAAAAGACAATTTACAACTTAAAGGGAATTGACCAATTTGCCCCTTGTTCGTAAATTCGGTATAACTCTTTACTTGGGCATCCTTTTAATGCACCGTTTGTTGTGTTAAAACCCTAACTAACCTTTCTACAACTATATAGTTTTTACATCAAGTCAATTGTAATGTTATAAGGGTTAAAACTAGTCTCTAACACGAACATTTCTACCGAAAATAACAAAATTTTGTGTTTGTAATTAATTTGACATTTCATGATTTAGGATAGTAGGATTAGACTAAACATAAGCACTTAATATTAGATATACTAATAACACATTCTTCATATCACATAAGGTAAGCATGATTTAAATATAGTTTATCATAGTTATATTCGGATTGTCACAACTCACCCCCCTTAGAAAATTTTGTCCCCGAAATTTAATATAAAGGTCACTTACCAAACAAACAGGGATACTGTTTCTTCATGCTATCCTTCGTTTCCCAAGTTGCTTATTTAACTCCATGGCTCATCCACATAACTTTAACTAAGTGAATAACTTTATTTCTCAATACTTGTTCCTTACGATCAATAATTTCCATTGGTTCCTCGATGTACGACAAGTCTTCCTTCAGTTCAATTGGTTGAGTTTTCAACTGATGAGATGGATCCACCAAATACTTACGAAGCATCGATACGTGAAACACATCATGTAAACGGGATAAGTTCGTAGGTAATGCTAATCTATATTCCAGGGTCCCAATTCTTTCTAACACCTCATATGGTCCAATGTATCTTGGACTTAGTTTCCCCTTTTTCCCAAACCTCATGACGCCTTTCCATGGTGAAATACGTAGGAAAACAAAATCCTCCTTTTTAAATTCCAATGGATGCTTCCTCTTATCTGCATAAATTTTCTGCCTTTTTTGCGCTATCTTTATCCATTCCTGAATCATTTTGACCTTTTCAGTTGTCATATCTATCAATTCTGGACCCAAAATTTTCCTTTCACCTACTTCATCCCAACACAAAGGCGTTCTACATCTCCTCCCATATAAAGATTTATACAGAGCCATACCAATGGTGGACTGATAACTATTATTATACAAAAATTCCATCAATGGAAAATGATCATCCCAACTACCTTTGAAGTCAAATACACAAGCTCATAACATGTCTTCTAATATTTGAATCGTCCTTTCTAATTGCCCATCAGTTTATGGATGAAATGCAGTACTGAACTTCAAACTTGTGCCCATGGCATTCTATAAACGAGGTCAAAATTTAGAAATGAATGTTGGATCTCTATCTGATACAATTGACACTGGTGCCCCATGTAAACGGATAATCTCGTCAACGTACATACGTGCATACTTGTCAACAGTGTAGGTGGTCTTAACTGGAGGAAAATGAGCTGACTTCGTCAATCGGTTTACAATCACCCAAATAGAATCATGCCCCTTTGGTGACCGGGGTAATCCTGTAACAAAGTCCATCGTTATATGCTCCCACTTCCATTCCGAAATAGGTAATGACTGTAATAATCCCGCCGGCTTCTGATGCTCCTCCTTTACTTGCTGGCATACTAAAAATTTAGCTACTAACTCTGCAATCTCACGTTTCATATTGTTCCACTAGTAATATTCTTTCAAATCTCTATACATTTTGGTACCTCCTGGATGCATAGAGTAAATAGAACTATGTGCTTCTTCTAATATATCTTTCTTTAAGGGTGGATCATTCGGTACACAAATCCTATTTTTATAACACAACGATTCGTCACTCTTAATTTCAAAGTCACTCTCTTTACCATCCAGGACATCTTGTTTCTTCTTCTCAAGGAATGGATCACTAATCTGCAAATTTCGTATGCGTTCTGCCAATAAAGGTCTCACTGTGACATGTGCTAATAATCCTCCGCTTTTTGAAAACTTCAATTCAATCCCCATCGATGCCAAGTCAAGAATATTTCCAACACGGGCACACTGTATGCAACCAAGCATCCCTGATGATTTTTGACTCAAAGCATCTGCTACTACATTGGCCTTCCCAGGATGATGATGAATGGTACAATCAAGTCTTTAATCAGCTCTATCCAACGCCTCTGTCTCAAATGCAGTTCTTTCTGTGTAAACAAGTATTTCAAACTTTGATGATCTGTAAATATCTCACAAGTTTCTCAATACAAGTAATGTCGCCACAACTTTAAAGCAAACACAATGGCTGCTAGCTCCAAATCGTGTGTAGGGTAGTTTCGTTCATGCGTCTTTAATTGTCTGGAAGCATATGCTATTACCTTCCCATTCTGCATAAGAACACATCCTAACCCCCGAAATGAAGCGTCTGTATAGATCACAAAAGACTCATTCCCACATGGAATAGTAAGTATAGGGGATGAAACCAACCGATTCTTTAATTCTTTAAAACTCATCTCGCATTCTTCATCCCATACAAACTTCACTTCTTTACGAGTCAACTTTGTCAATGGTAATGCTATTACTAAAAATCCCTTAATGAATCTGCGATAGTAACCTGCCAATCCTAGGAAACTCTTAATTTCTGTCACATTCTTAGGACTTTCCCATTCAACGATTGCTTCCACCTTCTTTGGATCAACATATATCCCATTTCCCGAGACAACATGCCCTAAAAACACAATTTCATTCAACCAAAACTCACACTTGCTAAATTTAGCAAATAATTTATTCTCTCTCAAAATCTGCAATACAAGTCTCAAATGTTTCTCATGTTCCTCCATGTTACGCGAGTAAATCAACACGTCGTCTATGAATACAATCACAAATGAATCAATGAAAGCGTGGAATACCCGGTTCATCAAATCCATAAAAACCGCTGGAGCATTAGTTAATCCAAATGGCATCACCAAAAACTCATAGTGCCCATATCGAGTTCGAAAATCTGTTTTGGAAATATCAATATCCTTCACTTTCAGTTGGTGGTAACCCGATCTTAAATCAATCTTCGAAAATACTGTGCCCCCCTGTAATTGGTCAAAAAAGTCATCGATACGAGGTAGAGGGTACTTATTTCTAATGGTCACCTTATTCAATTGTCGATAATCAATACATAATCGCATTGTCTCATCTTTATTTTTCACAAATAACACTGGGGCTCCCCATAGCGAAACACTAGGCCAAATGAAACCTCTGCTTATCAGATCTTGTAATTGCACTTTTAATTCTTTCAACTCCGCTGGTGCCATTCTATATGGGGCAAGAGAAATTGGACCAGTACCTGGAATTAATTCAATGGAAAACTCTACTTCCCTATCGGGTGGCAATCCTGGTAATTCCTCTGGGAAAAAATCAGAAAACTCTCTAACCACTGGTATATCTTGAATTTTAACTGTCTCTTTACTAGTATCAACAACATAAGCTAAATACCCTGTACAACCTTTACTCAATAACTTTCTGCTCATAATTGTTGAGATAAGACAATTAGGGACAACATTCCTTTCTCCTGTAAACTGGAACTCAAGTTCACCAGGCAGATGAAATCTAACTTATTTTCGAAAATAATCAATGGAAGCATGATACGATGATAACCAATCCATCCCCAATATAATATCAAAATCTCGAATGGCCAACGGTATCAAATCAACATAGAAATCTCGCTCACCCATTCGTAAGACACAATCTTTATAAACATGCTCCACCAGAATTACACTTTCCATTGGGGTAGAAATATATAAGGCATAATTGAGAAATGAACATGGTCTACCCAAATATGAAACAATATGTAATGCCACAAATGAATGCGTAGATCCAGGATCAATAAGTGCATATAAATCTTTGTTTGTAATATAAAGTTTATCTGTAACCAGTTTCGGTGTAGCACGGGCATCTTGCAGTGTCATTGCAAACACTCTTCCTCCTGCCCTCGATCCAGCTGCTTGTTCTGTACCTCTCCCCCTGGCGGCACTGCCTGGAGAGGATCCTTTATGAGGCCCCACACTACTGACTGAAATCACTCTTGATAACATATGACAATTCTTTCTCAGATGGCCCTTCTGATGACAGTTGAAACATTCTATATTCAGTAGCTTTGGGCAATTTCTCTTTACATGACCCGATGTCCCACAAAAAAAATAAACATTCAGATCTCCTTGCGCTGAAACTCTTGAACCTCTTCCACCACTTGCTTCACCCCTTTGCGAACTACCTCCCATGCCTCTACCATGCTGGAATTTCTTCCCTCCAAGTCTTGAATATTCTGTATCACTACCCTTTTGATAACTTGGATCGAATCTGCTTCTCTTTACGCCTTGTTCTTGATTCCCTCTCGCTTCATTCACTTCCTTTTCTACTAGCATGGCTTTGTTCATCAAGGCTGAATAGTTAACAGACTCTAAAGCCGACAATCTAGATTTAATGACTAACTCAAGTCCATCGAGAAATCGGCTACATATATCTTTTTCATTTCGTATAAACCTCGAAGCAAACTGAGATAAGGCTGTAAGTTTAGCTTCGTATTCTCTAACTGTCATACTCCCCTGATTCAATATGAAATATTCCTTCTCCTTTTGTTTTCAATACATTGGGGGAAAATACTTATCATACAAAGCTTTGACAAAAGCATCCCATGAGATCACATTCCCACCTCCTGGAGTAATCAACAAATGTTTTGTGGCATCCCACCAATATTTAGCTTCTCCTTTTAGCATATACGTCGCCAAGGTCACCTGTTTATTTTGAGGCATCCTCATTACCCCAAAAATAAGTTCAATCTTTTTAACCCAGACTTCTGCCTCTGCTGGATCAACTACTCCTTCAAATGAGGGTGGATTCATTTTAATAAATTTCTCGTGTGAAGTACTCCTTTCTTCCCGATGTATCACCTCCTCAGCCCTGGCCAATGCTTGTGCCTCCAGTTGCCTGGTCTGTTGTTCTTCCATCTGAGCCATAAATCTAGCTTTCTGCTCTGCCATTAGAGTCATGGCACGTGCCATTTTTTGCATATCTGTCAGTTGTTCTAGCTCGGGTTCCACATTTATCTGAACAGGTTGCTGAACCTCCGCTTCTGCTGGAATATATGAAGCCTCATCTTCTATTATCACACTTATATTTCCTCGTTCCATTCCCTTATATCTGAAATGAATCAAAGATATAACAACATGCAGATATACATATCTTTCCTAACATAATCGTTAGTATAAAATAAAATATATTTTTAACATTCACTGCCAAATCTAGACTCTTCTCACTCCAGAACCTCTAAAACCTAGGCTCTGATACCAAAAGCTGACACACCCCAATCCAGTTACTTATAATTAAGTTTAAAAGTCAAAGTGAGTCAAACCATGATTAATTTAACCAAACCATAAACACGAGTTCTAATTTCAGAGTCATCATTATAAATTCATATAAGTGAAAACCATTTTACAACATCAGAGTATTCATGCCCATAAAAACTTTCTTTAAGGATAAGTTAACTTAATTACATCATTTACACAAAAAAATCCATGTTTCTCCCATTCCTGGCTAACCCAACCCGACCTCCTAGATTTGGCAGTGACATCGCATTACCTGAAAAAAATATGAACATAGAAACCATGAGAAAAATAGCCCAATGAATGCATCACTACTATACTACTGCATGAATTTAAAGGCAATAAATCATGTCCATATAATTATGTATTAACTTATCCGACTCATTCATAATGAATTATCAACTTTTTCGAATCATGATTCACATATCCTGTCTAAATAGACAATTCTCCCCCATTCCTAGTCGAGGAGTAACCCCTTTTCATTAATAGACAAATCTCCCCCATTCCGGGTCGGGGAGTAACCTCCCATTTCGATAAAATGAAATGAAAAACTTCACATTCATAACATTATGATCATATTCGTAATAGTATACAAATACATCATTCCAGTGAGTACACTCACCTTGGTTGACAAGTATGTATTCACGTTTCCTTCTGGTGGAACTGAACTGGGTTGATTAGACCTTACACCTGTCAATCCAACTAAATCAATACTGAACCTCAATCATAAATATTATCCTAACATAATTATGTAACTTTCCATGACTATATATCAACAATATAATTTCAATTAAGTCACATTCCATAAAACATAAGTAAAGACAAAACAATGATATACATGTTGATAAAGTTACGGACATTCAACCGTAGGAAATACCTTATAAGTAATTTATAACCAAAGTCAAGTAAACCTGAAATTATATTTCTCAATGTATATACACATGAAACATGTACTCAAAGTACCCTTTGTAAGGACGAAATACAAACATTCATTCAAGGGGTATCCAGTATGGCCTGAAATTATTGTCCTACATACTTAACCATCCTATATTCCTAAATTGTATAAATACAGGTGTTCAACCTTATTAATATGAAAACATATATGAATATACTTTCCAGTACAAGTGACGGTGTAATTTTTCAAGATTCCTAGAGCAAGTTATGACCATTTCTTTACAACATAAGAAATCTTCCCTACAAGCTCATCTATTGTTCCTTCAACTTCCAAGAATTTTCATAATTTTTCTCCAGCATAACTTTCCATGATTTTCAACCCATTTTCAATAAACATACTTAACAGTACAGAATTAAAGTTTCAAAATTGTTTGACTTCATTTGCTATCTCAAAATCTTGACTAAACTTAGGGCATACCGAAATGAAGTTTACAAACAGAAACTATGTACCAACTTGAAATCATCACTACGGCATAACTACGAGGAGATAAATTCTAATTTTCCGATATGATATGAATATATGAGTATAATTTCATATCCAATTGGAATTTCTCAATTACAGTAAGCACACAAAGAGATATGCAAGTTTGAATACAAGGGGTTTTCAATACAAAACAATTTTAAGGGTTTGTACATTCAATTTAACTTGAACTTTCATCTAACCATAAATATATATAAATAGCTGAAACTTTAGTAAAAAAATGATTATTTATATCATCTAAATCAGTAATATAAAGAAAAATAACAAGAATTGCAATTAGGATTACCTTCAGGACTTTTACGTAATTTCTACGGATTTTTCTACACTTTTTCTCCTTACTTTTCCTTCCTAAACTCCCTCATTCTCTTTCCTCAAGGTAAAACCCTTTCATGGCTGATTTTGGCTGAAGGATATGGCTATTTTAAGGTTATAAGGTCGGCCAAGGCTGCCTCCCAAGCCAACCAATCAAATTAAACCATTTGGTTTAATAAAAGACAATTTACAACTTAAAGGGAATTGACCAATTTGCCCCTTGTTCGTAAATTCGGTATAACTCTTTACTTGGGCATCCTTTTGATGCACCGTTTGTTGTGTTTCAACCCTAACTAGCTTTTCTACAACCATCTAGTTTTTACCTCGAGTCATTTGTAATGTTATAAGGGTCAAAACTAGTCTCTAACAGGAACATTGCTACCGAAAATAACAAAATTTTGTGTTTGTAATTAATTAGATATTTCATGATTTAGGAAAGTAGGATTAGACTAAACATAAGCACTTAATATTAGATATACTAATAACACATTCTTCATATCACATAAGGTAAGCATGATTTAAATATAGTTTATTATAATTATATTCGGGTTGTCACACATACCCTCCAAAACAGGCCATTGCCACTCAACCGAGATAACGTGACTCTCAGACATGAGGGGTATAGGAGCGATGACAGGCGACTTCCTCGAGCGCCTCAAAAGGAGAGGCAGTACGAATACCGTAGGTAAGTAATGGAGATTCCTAAGAGATTGAACTTAGGATCTTGTGCTAACACCAGTTCCACCAGGCGAACTGACTCACAGCGAGACCAAACGTACTGTCCTGGGTCTACCTTCTCCATCTAGTCACCCAACCACTTTGATGATCAGTCATATTCAGAGGAAATCCCTAGTGCGTTCGAGCGATTAAGCAGAGGATCAATGTTCGACCAACTGGGCCTGCATTGTAACTATTGTCAAATACCGACAACATCGCACAATCATTCCCAAAGAAGTGTATTAAGAAGGTCTGCTACCAGGATTTCTCATCGTCCCATTCAAACGTCGATAGAAGCCGAGCAGACCTCCCAGTAGGAGAGTTCGGTCGAAAGACGAGGACGAGAACAAAATCCAGAAAAGGGCTATAACCAACCATGAAAAGGCTCCAACCAATGCCTGGAAGATCTCCTAGGCAAAATGGACAAATCGAGGAATCCCCTTCAGCGCGATTTCACGAAGGGATCGCCCTTTGTGCCCTATATTGTAGCGTATCCTACTCCGATAAATTTCAAACCACCAGTTATTATTCTAAAATATAATGGGAAGACGGATCCCATCCTATATATTGAACAATATCAGGCCGCTACAGACATCTACTCCATCCCCGATGAAATGAGGTTCCTGGCATTTTCCAGCACCCTAACCGGCTCAGCACATATCTGGTACAACGATCCGCCTAGGAGGTAGATTAAGAGTTTTTAGCTGCTGCTCGACCTGTTCATCAGAAATTTCTTCTTCAGTGCTAAGCCAGGAAAACAAGTTGCATACCTTCTCTACGTCCGTCAAATGGCATATTAAAGCACCCGTGATTATATCACCCGGTTTAACATTAAAAAGATGGAGGTAGTAGACTACAATGAGCCCACTGCCATCACAACCTTAATGAGCGGGCTGCGATAAGGCAAGCTATTCTGGGCATTATCCAAGGAGCCGCCCAAGACCATGACTGAGCTGTTAGCAAAAGCGGGAAAGATCATGAATGCCGAAGAGGCGATAATGACTAAAGAGTCCGATGGTTCGAAGCCCTCAGATGACAGGAACAAAAGGATAAGAAGGGTGACAAACTGAGAAAGTACGATGAGTACACAACCCTCACAGTTGGAGTCCACCACATCCTGGAGGAAATATGAGAGAGTAAAGATCTCAGATGACTGGGAAAGCTGAAGTTGCCGACAAACAAGAGAGACAGAAACAAGTATTGTGACTTTCACTAGGACCACGACCATAATACAGACCACTATGTAGCTTTGAAGAATGATATTGAAGGTTTAATAAGGAGGGGCAAGCTGTCTAAGTATGTTGATAATGGTGGTTGACCAAACCCAGAAGAAGGCAAAGGTAGGATAATTTTAGAGTCGCCTTGTCGGAAGGCAGTCGACAAGGGCGAGGGATGACGACTCGAATCTTTTGAAAAAGCCGAAGGAACCCATATGTGATGACGTCAACATGATAGTTTTTGACTATCACTTCATCGCCGGAGGCAGAGCTAGAGGTGGAGAAGACCTCGTAGAAAGGAAGGCCTACCTCAATGATGCCCAATCTTGTGAACAAGCACAAGTGAGTCTGGAATCGAGCTTCTGCAATAAGCCACAAAAGGTGAACAAAGGCAAGTTAATCATCTACTTCTCAAAGGACGACCTCTCGGGGGTGTTGTATCCCCACAATGACCCTCTACTCGTCACTATGGTCATCCAAGAAGGACGAGTTACAAGGATCCTAGTAGATAATGGAATCTCTGCAGACGTAATCTTCTACAGTTGTTATAAGAAGTTAAAACTAAAAGACGTGGAGATCACACCCTATCATCAACCTCTGATCGGGTTTTTAAGAGAAAGGGTGTACCCGTTGGGGACGGTAGAACTGGAAGTTAAGGTTGGCATCTGGACGATCATCCGAACAGAGAAAATACGATTCTTTATCCTTGATAAGAACGTGCTCTCGGCTTACACTGTCATCTTTAGAAGGGTCAGCCTGAAAAAATTCGAAGCTTAATCATCCACCGTGCACCAATGTTTGAAGCTTTCAACTCACTTTGGGGTAGGCATCATCAAGGGCAATCAGAAGGTGTCAGGCGAATGTCATTTCATTTTGGAAAATTAGGATGAATGGAAGAAGCTGATGACCACTTACTATATTAAGGCCATTAATCCCCGAGACAAGGCAAAACTAGTCAAAGGACAGCCTATCGAAGAGATCAAGACAGTCCCACTTGACGATAGCCACCTGGACAGGATGATGCAGATCGAGTCATCATTATATCGTCTTCTAAGGAAAGATCTTATCAGCTCTATGCGTCAACACAAAACAATGTTCGCTTAGAACCACGAGGACATATCGGGGATAGACCCTGACTTCATATGCCACGAATTAAATGTGATGCAGGGCGCCAAGCCATTTAAGCAAAAATGAAGGGTTTTCGATGCTAGAAAAAAATCAAGTTGTTCACGATGAAGTCCTCAAGCTACAGAAAGCTAACTTCATTAACGAAGTCATGTACCGGGAATGGCTGGCCAACGTGATCATGGTACGAAAGAAAAATGATAAGTGGAGGATGTGCGTCGATTTCACTTACCTAAACAAAGCCTGCCCGAAAGATTATTTACCTCTACAGAGGATTGATCAGAGTGTCCACACCATACTAGGCCATCAACTACTTAGTTTTATGAATGCGTATTCCGATTACAACCAGATCCGAATGAAGCCCTCAGACAGATAGAAAACCTCCTTTATAACCCATCGAGGTACATACTGTTACAATGTCATGCCGTTCATTTAAAAAAATGTAGGTGTCACCTACCAGAGATTGGTAAACAAAGTCTTTGAAGACCAGATAGGTGTTAACATGGAAGTTTACGTGGACGACATTCTCACCAAGAGAAAGGTGTCCGCCGACCACATCATGGACCTCGACTAGACCTTCACTAAATTAGAGAAATATCAGATGAAGCTGAATCCCGCCAAGTGTGTCTTCGAAGTGAATGAAGGGATGTTCTTGGGTTTTATTATGAACTAGAGAGGGATCAAAGCCAATCCTGACAAGATCCAAGCTCTTCTTAACATGATGTCTCCAACAACAAAGAAGGAGGTACAAAGACTAATCAGGTGTGTCGCAACACTTAACAGGTTCGTCTCAAGAGCCACGGATAAGTTCTTTCCTTTTTTAAAGGTGTTGCGAAAGTCCTTCGAATGGAATGAGGAATGTGAAAACGCGTTCATAGAACTAAATCAATATATGAGCTCCCCACCCAACTTGTCGCGACCTGTTGTAGGGGAAACGCTTTACTTATACCTCGTTATATTCGAATCTGCTGCCAGTTTAGCATTGGTGAGGCAACAAAAGGTTCAAAAACTTATTCATTATAATAGTAAAGCCTACTAGGGGGCCGAGGTTAATTATTCGCAAATGGAAATGTTAACCCTCGCACTGAGGGAAGCCTTGCGAAGGATAAGGCCATATTTCCAGGCTCACTCCATAGTGATCTACACTGACTTACCGCTATGGAAAATCCTACACAAACTTAAAAAATCTGGCTAGCTCATGGCATGGGCAGTAGAACCAGGCACGTATGATATTCAGTACGAGTCGAGGACCACAATAAAGGGGTAGGTATTGGCAAACTTCATTATCGAATTTACCTACGACCAAAAACCGTCCGCGCAGAATCCTTCGAGAGAGAGCTCTACCCCTTGTAGCAAATCACCACACTCAAAAGAAACCACGAGCCAAAGAAAAAATGAGCAGACTCCTCAAGGAGAGAGATCTACCAAATGAGAAAAAGGATAGCACGATAAGTCCCACCGGCTCTTCAAATTCGAGAAAATGGAAGAAGGTGACTTCACGTAAGATTGCCCAATATGGAAGTTATACGTTGATGGGTCATTTTATTCGTTAAGAAGTGGTTCTAGAATCATACTCTCCACTCCAGATGATATAGATGTGGAATACGCCCTACGCTTCAAATTTAAAGCATCCAATAATGAGGCAGAATACGAGGTCCTTATCTCTAGGCTCAACCTAGCAGTGTTCATGGGCGTTGAGCATATTGCAGCACATAGTAATTCCAAATGGTTGGGGAGTTTACGAAGATTGGGAGGAATCCATGGTAAGGTACCTAACCATAGTTCGATAGATGTTAGGAGTATTCACAGAAGCAAAAGTGTTGAGAATCCCCAATTTGGAAAATATATGACCAAACGCCCTAGCCAGGTTAGCTTCAGCAACCTGAATATCGTTAAGAATAACCATACCAATTGAAGTGCTTGCACAGAGGAGTATTGAAGAACCACCTTACATAGCAGAGATAAACTCGGGACCTTCCTGGATGGACCCATAGGGGCATACATTGAAGAAGGAAATCTTTCGAAAGACTCACACGAAGCCAACAAGTTTTGCTATAAGGCATCCCAATTTATTTTGTAAGCAGGAGCAATGTATAGGAGAGGGTACACTGTCTCATTTCTCAAATGTGTTCATCCACAAGAAGTCAATAAGTTCATAAAGAAGGTACACAAGGGGTGTTGCGGGCTCATTCGATCGGAAGATCATTGGTTAAGTGAATAGTAACTCAAGGGTACTACTGGCCAACCATAAATGCAGATTCTGCATATTACGCAAGAAAATATGATAAGTGTTAACGATTTGCAAAGAACCATCATTCCCCAAGGGATCCACTAACCTCGATTATATCACCCTGGCCATTCGCCATGTGGGGTATAGACCTGATCGGGCCATTACTGAGAATAAAAGGACAGTACAAGTACCTCATTGTGGCGGTAGACTACTTTACCAAATGGGTAGAAGACGAGCCCTTAGTAGAGATGCCTTATAAAAAGGTACTTTAGTTTATATGGAAAATGATCATATGCCGCTATGGCATGCCCTTAGCGTTTATCACTTATCATGACACACAGTTTGACAACCAAGACTTTGAAAACTACTGCACCAGGTCCAAGATTCGAAAGCTACACTCGGCACCCGGGCATCTATAGTGCAACGGCCAAATCGAAGTCACCAATAGGATGATCTTAGATGGAATAAAAAAAAGACTCGATGAAGCAAAGGGGAACTGGATCAACGAGCTCCACAACGTACTCTGGGCATACCGAACCACTCCACGGATTGCCATCAGAGAAATACCGTACATGCTCGCCTTTGGCACAAAAGCAATCATCCCCACTGAAATAGGGATCCCTAGTCACAAAGTCCTCAATTTTGATTCCCCAATAAGTGATTTGGCGAGAAGACTGGACCTCAACCTGATAGATGAAGCCAGAGAGAACGCAACGTTGTGTGTGGCCGCCTACCAGTAAAGAGTGGCACACTACTATAACCGTCGGGTGAAGACGAGCATCTTGAATGAAGGGGAATATGTTCTCAAGAAAGTGATACAAAAGAACAACAAACTAGAACCAAACTGGCATGGATCGTACAGAGTAACTAGTGTTGTCAGGCCGAGGACTTACCGAATTGAGACCTTGGAGGGTGAGCAGTCTAAAACCCCTCGAATTCGGAGCATCTTAGGAAGTATTATCAATAACTGTTAATTATTCTATTCACGTAGCAAGCACCATTTCAATTAATAAAAAAATGTTCATTCTCTTGTTTCATTAATTTTTGTACATATGATAAGTATACAAAGTGGCATTACCAACAACGCCAAGATAATAATATCAGGTCGATAGCATGACCCCATAAAATGAAAATAGACAAAATGGAACGAACCTGTTCCCACAAGTGCACCAAACCTTTGTATGACCCCATGGGTCACAAACAAGGTGGTCAGCTACATGTACGGTCTCACTGGTCGCGAACAATGTGGTTGACTAGAAAAGCTGTACGACCTCACGGGTCGCGAACAGTTAAAAAACTCAACCCGTTGAGTTCTACCAAACCCTTGTATGACTTCATTAGTCATGGACGAGGTAGTTGATTACGTCTGATGTGTGGCCTCATAAGTCATAACACAATGTGGTTGGATAATACCTATACACCCTTATAAGTCACGAATTGTTATACTTGTTTTAATTCACAGTTACACTACCCAAAAGCTCTGTATGACTTTTTAGGTTGCGAACAGAAGCACTAAGAAATATTTCCAACAAAGCAACAATATATAAATAAACAAAGCCGCATTTTAAAAGGATGAAATGCAGTAAAGATTATATCAAAAGAAGATGTCCAAAGTTACAGAGCCAATGTCAAACAAAAATATGATTCACAAAAAATAATAAGAAATGTATCGAGTAAACATCAGTAAGCGGGGCGTCACCCTCTTCTCCAGCAAGGTTATCCACCTCCTCTTCACCTCCTTGCCAGCAGCAATGTCGGGGAAGTGGGTAGCGACCCTCATTTTCATCTCTTTATACCCATCCGAGAAATATCCCAAGCACTCAGTATTAAAGTCAGTCGATGCCTTACTAGCTTCAACAACAGCAGTACCAACACTGGCTAGAGAGTCTCGAGCTACATTTAAATCTTTTTCATACTTCTCCCTCTCTGCTATAAGCACATTATTTAAGCTTTGGATCTTAGCATCGTTAGTGTTGGACTTCTTCTTGAGAGCCACATCTTGCTCCATTTTTCTCAGCTCCTCGATTTTGGTCACCAATTGCCCATCCTTTTCCCCTTACTCCTCATAAATCTTCTCATAACTAGCTTTCAGTGTACTGTTATCCTCAACAAACTCATTGTAGGCTGTGTGATTAACCTAGGATTTCTCTTACAGGACGGTGCAAGTCATGAATGTCTGGGCCATAAATAATAAGGCATGGTTAGAATACAATAATGTGACACTTATAAATCAAATAACTATGAATAAATTGGAAATACATACCACAAATAGTCGATGTTAGTCCACGGTTCACAAGGAATCAGAATCAGAGCAGCGTAAGAACTTAAAGTCCCTTATATGATCCTAATGACCGAGTAGGCCCAAGGCATTCTTGGCAAGGTAAAAGACAGAGCCAGGGTCAGACTTCAAGTCTTCATATGTAACTTTATGCTTAGGGTTAAAGTTAAACTACATAACCTTCCCATAGCGAGACATGTGTCCAGGAGCTGACTCAACTCTAGGTTCAAACGAACGACCAATTCCCCTCAAAAGCTTACGAAGAGGTGGCCTATCTTCCTCGTCTGCTCTTGACCTATTATCTCCTACTGAAGGCTCCATGGGGGCTTTCCCCTTACCCTTAGTAGCTTCAGCAACCTCCTGAAGCTGAGTGGTCTGGTCGGCTTCCCTGCCTGTTCGACCTTTACCTATTTCTGGCTGACCCTAGATCTTTTTTGCCGAGCCTCAGCCAGTGCTTTGCGGTTAATGAAAAAAGGAGCCATGCCTAGGGTTTTTTTGCTTGAATGTTCTTCCCTGTCTGACAAGATAAGTGAACTCATATATCAGTACGAACTACCAACTAAGGAAAAGGTTGAACAATTTGATATTACAATCTACCTGCTTCTAAGCTACCTGCCCTATTAATATTTGATGAGAGGGAAACTGAGTGTTCGTGTAAGGACACTGTCTTTAATTTTGGCTTCCGCTTTACATGCAAAAACCTAATCTACTACTACACTTGCGAGGCAAGCACAACAGTAAGTCGGGTATCGTAAGAAATCCACAGGGAGTGATTGAATTTTAGATTTTAATTGCTTTAGAACTTCAAAAATAGAAGTGTAAAAGGTGATGGGAGGTTATGGTGACAAAAGAAAAGAATAAGTTACGCTACACAAAAGTAAAGCGAGGATCGGGATCGCATTTCACCACACAAATCAAAATAATTACTAATTAGAGTTAAGGCTTGAAAGCCATTTAATCGAGCATTTTCAATTAAGCATAAACATCACATAATAAGGAATTTAACCCAAAGTTGCGAGATTAGACATTTAACTAAAAATGGTCACACGCGGATTAAATTCAAATTATCGCTATAAACACTAATGTTGCATGACAAAGAAAGTTAAATGCATAATAATCCGACTGTAATACGCGAGGTTTCAATTAAACGCAGTTTTACACAAAACCTAGTTTTCGGAGATCAAACCTATTAATGGCGGAACAAAACCCTGACCCTATTTATGTAAGTTCAATACATGAATTAAACTAATTAACATTTAGGAAAGTAATAAATAAACACAATAAATATTATCTAGGCAAGAAATTAAATGACAAGTGTTGATGTAAAAAATTAGATTATCTCTAATTTATCAATCACAGATAAAATAAATAAGACAAAAAGATTTTTAAAGTGGTTCAGCCTTGTGAGAATGGCCTACGTCCACTATTTTTGTTATTGCTGACTGTTTGCTTGGAATTCTCGATAATAAATTTACCAAGAAATTCCGAGTCCCCTTCTAATGAGGAGGTTACAATGTATTTATAGCCTAGAGGCTGTACAAATGAAAGGACAATGCGCTGTCATTTAGTAGACAAATACATCTGTACGATAATAATGGACATTTAATGCGCAGTCGTCTCTTTGATTATCTTTATTTGGGTGCGCTGTACGCTAAGTAGCTCGGACCGCTTAAGCTGCTCGCACAACTTAAGTTGCTCGTCACACTTAAGTTTCTCGAGGCCTCTGAATTGCTCGGGCCGCCTAAGTTGCTCGGTACGCTTGAGCTGCTCGGAGTGTATGAGTTGCTCGTATGACGTATTTGTATTTTCCATGGAAGTTGACACGTGTCTTCAGGTGATTGGTCCATGTCAGCAGATTAAATTTTGGTATCAACAGAA
The DNA here is from genome assembly GCA_949130495.1 of Sambucus nigra. NCBI lineage: Eukaryota > Viridiplantae > Streptophyta > Magnoliopsida > Dipsacales > Adoxaceae > Sambucus > Sambucus nigra. Next base: position 517,728,308 of record OX422210.1, on the reverse strand, counting down.
GCCCCCAATGTTTCACAGTTGAGGTTGAGGGAGAGTGTGGAACATTTTGTTCGAAAATTGCTTTGATTACTGGTCTTCATGGATTTTAGGAAAATTTTCCTTGTACCAAATTCCTTTTTTGAGCGCACAATATCAAATTTTATAAATATTTTGAATTTCCATGATCGTTTCGATATTTGTGCCCTTTTATTCTTTTAGCCACCGAAAACGCAAACGTCTTCCCTTGTAATCATCGTCTTTCTCTATTCCCGAGACAAAGTATTTAAGCGCGGTAGAAATCCTGTCATTTTTCACTTTTCAAATCTATATCTTTGAACTCTTCATTTCCTCCCTATCTTGTGCCTTTGTTCTTTCCATTGTTCGTTGTCAACTGATCTCTCTTTTTCTGTAAGATTTTCTTCTCTTTCTTTTATTTGCTTTGTTCATCATTGTTTTTCTTGTTCAGTCATTGGATAAATTTTGATCTGAATTTTCGATCCCCGCGTGGGTTACTTTGGAAGAACTTTCTGAACCTTCTGATTATTTTTCTTTGGCTGAGGGACATTGGTTCCCTCATCTTTTTGTAGCCGAATGTGGCTTTTCTTTCCTGCCAAATCCCCTGTGTTTGGAGTTTTGCCAATACTTTGATGTTGTACCTGCAAGAATAGCTCCAAATACATGGAGGATAGTTAATGGCGTACACAGGTTAAATCAACTTCATGGAACCCGTTTCGGGATTCTAGAAATTATGTATTGCTACAGATGGGTTATCAGCGATAATACTTTCTATTTAAAAACTAGGTTTTTAAATAGGGCGTTAGTTGTCAATCTCCCTGACGCCAATAGGAATTACTTTGAACATGGAGTGGTGATGAAAAATTGGCAACATCCTCCCTTAAATGGAGATGATGTATACTAAGGTCTCAGATGTCCACCTTATGGCAATGGGATAGGTTGTTTTTATTTTTTGAAATCTTGTTTTCTTTATGTTTGATAAAATGCATCATTGACATTTGTTTTTTATTTGTTACAGTTGACAGTAAAAGAAAATCTCCCAAAGAAGCTGATGTTAATTTAAATAATTTAAAACTTATCTGGGATTTGCATCAATCTGTTGTCGAGGAACATATTATATCTGCCTCTTACTTGTTGCAGTATAAGAGCTATACTTCGTCTTTCACTACTCGTCCACGTCCACTGGTAGTTAATCTTGACCAAATACCAGCTTCTGAGATTAGTGTGGAAGGTTCTTCCTCTGAGTCAAGTGTTCCCATCAATAACTTAATGAAGAGAATAAGAGCTCCTGCATTTTTTGATAAATTTTCCTCTACTAATGTGGAGGCAAAGAAAAGCAAACAAGATGTCCCAGAAGAAGGGACGGGAATCACTGATGCACCTCCTACTACTGCTGCCAAAAAAGCTGTTGAAAAGCCCCAGTGGCCCCGAGCAAGATTGTTGCTGTTTCTCCTCCAAGTGAGGTTATTGTTATTTCACTAACAAAGACAACGTCTTTAGTTGGAAATGTTCCTGCTCCTCTGAGGAGATTAAAGAAAAGTCCTTTGAGAGACCTGCTGAACTTGTCTCTCAACCTTCAAATGTTGAAAGTGTTATTCCATCTTTTATTGCTCTGAGCTCGACTGTGAGTTTGGTGAGACCTTGGACTGTCCCAGAAGTCCAAGGTATTGAGGACTCCCTTTCTCGTGAGAGAATTACTACCCTTGATGCTCAACACATTGCCTCAGTAAGTTTTGTTAGTTTGAGTCATTCACTTTTAACACTATATTCATGTATTGACTTAATGTTATTTCTTTTTTTAGCTGGTGACGTATTTCAACAACATCTTGAAGAAGGATGAAGCAATCAAGGCTTCAAGCTCCTCAGGAGGTGTAGAGGAAGCTTTTGTTGGTTTGACTTAGTCTTTAAAAGACTTTCGTCAAAAGTACGAGGAAGATAAAGTTTCTTGGGAGAAGCAACTCAAGTCCATCGAGCTAGAAATAAATCAAGCTGTGAATGCCTCCAAGGATTTGGAGAAGCAATTTACAGAGTCTGAGCAGAGCAACAAAGTCTTCGAACAAAGCAATAAGGAGCTGGAAGTTAAGCTCAAGTCTGCTGAAGAGGAAGTTGTTAAACTTCAAGATGTTGAGCGACATAAACTGGAGGTGGAGGAGAAATTGAAGGTTGCCGAGGAGCTCCTTAGGGAAAGGACCTCCTTAGAGAAGGCAAAAAGGAAGAAGGCAGTTAAAAAATCTTTCAGCACTGGTTGGGACAAGGGCTGGAACAAGGGCCTAGCTGCCATGTCCTCTCAAATGGAGTATGCTGATCGAGTCGAAAACCGAGCGTCTGTGTAAATAAGCTAGTCGTTGTTATCGGCTTCCAACCACATTACGAAAATCTAAACTGTAACTACACTCTTACGGAATATAGTGGCTAGTCTGGGTATCGAATCCCGAGGGAACTAGGACGAGTGAATGTGATGACGTTGGATAGATAAGGAAATCCTAACTCTGACTCTAAAGGATAAAGGAAAAATGATTTGAATTTTGGAATGACTAAAACTAAATGCAATTATGAAATTATGAAAAAGGTGCAATTATACTAAATTACCTAAAATATTAATGAAAACTGGTTTAAAACTTTAAAATATGTGATGAGAAAAGCAGGACGGGAATACAATCCCCCAACCCTAGTGAATTGCAGTTATAATATTAATCATAAATTTAACTGATTGATTTGACCCGGAATTTAGTACTCCCAAGCATTACGTATATGAGGTTCAAGCCCGCGTCATACTTAATCTGAGGACGAGTAAATCGGTAGCGCGATAGTAACACTCGAATTGCATTCTAAATCATCACGGTTACCCAGAGGAAAATGAGATATAAAGACCTACAATTGTTATGTTGCTACGCAATACGGTCGTAATTAATCACTAAATTCAGAGGATTAATGTTATACACGTGCAATTAACGCATCAGGCTGGGTTCATGTATCTCGGCCTTAGAAAATCTAGCCTAACATGCTAAAAATAATGAAAATAATGTTTGATGTGCAGGAATTCATGTTTAATCTAAGGAAACTTGTAAATTGATGTTAAATAGAATTGAAAAGAAAGAATTGCTCACTAATTTTTACCAAGGCGGTAACAACAGCAATGAATAAAACTGGTAATCAAAGAAATTCTGAATAAAGCTTCAATCTTGGAATTAAAATGGAAATTGTATCTAAACTAGGGTTTGCTGGAAAAGAAAAGAAAAATATATTATTCTCCCTAAAATCTTCGTTCTAAGAATGATAATAAAATGTGTTTATATACCCTACAAGACTCCAAGAGTATTAGCAGCACTAGGACTCTCTATTAGAGAAAAAATAGAAAATTAAAACTGCGACAGCCGGACCGGTCCCCCTCCTCCCCCGGACCGGTCCCAGGGCGGACCGGTTCTTTTATTTTGGGGCGGACCGATCCCATGGCGGACCGGTTCTTTTTATTTTTGCCTTCTTCGGTTTGCTTGTGATCCGGGGTCTTCTGGAGTTTGGCAAAGCAGATCGGTCCTGGGTAGGGGCGGACCGGTCCTTTTATTTTTGGCTGACCGGTCCCAGGGCGGACCGGTCCCCTATTTATTTGACTTTTTCTTCTATCTTTGACTGCTCATAACTTTCACACCGGGACTCCGATTGAGGTGCCGTTTTTTCCAGTGTTCTTGTAGTTGAAAGATCTTAAACTTTAAAGTTGGCCCCACCTTCGGAATAAGGCTGAAAAATTACAAAAATGCCCTTTAATCCCAGTTTCTTGGTTTTCTTTCACTGTTTTGAGTTCTCTTTGGCACTAACTTGCATGAAATACCTGTAGAACACATAAGAGATACAAAAAATACAAAATACTTGCCAAAAAGGGTTAGTAGCATAAACATAAGTCAAATCCAATCTATTTACACCGCACGAGATCATAAAAATACCGAAATTAAGGGAATAAATGTGAAGAATTTATGCCTAATCATATGCAGGTGTCAAATTCTTTAAGGATGGATGGGTGGCTGCATTGAAAGAGATGAAAGTTACTGAGAATTCTAAATTGTTCCAGTAACACACTCATGGACCTCCTCCCTATCCTGGAGAAGAAGAAGAGGATAAAGCTACTTCAAACGAATCTTCAATGATGACTGGAGTTCAGGTCCTTACTGTTCCTGTTGTTCATCTTTTCGAGCAACCCCAACCAGCCAATACTTCTGCCGAGCAGCTAATCTTGCCCTCCAACCAACCAGTCTCTTCCTCAAAACCTTCTGAGGAAGTCATAGGAAACAAAGAGAAGGTGTAGAGTTGCTCGGGTGTTTATTTTGTTATTCTATTGAATGTAACCTCAGATTTTGTATTTTCCCCTTACGATGAAATAAAAATTCGAACTTTGGTTATTTGTCTTGACCTTTTCTTTGACTTGCCCTGTCTGCATCCTTATTGATTCTTTTTATTTCTCTTTGCTTTGTTAGTTTATGGCCATAATGGAGCTATTATCAGCTCATGACACCGAATTGATGAAGAAATGCAATGACTACTTCAAAGCCGATCATACAGATCTAAATGAGGCTCAAATCATTGATATCTTGGGTTCAGATGCTTCTGACCGAGCAGTTGAAGCTTACCTGTGACAACCCGAATATAATTATGATTAATTATGCTTAAATCATGCCTAGCTTATGTGATATGATTAGTGTGTTATTAATATATGTGATGTTAATTTATTATGTTTAGTCTAATCCTACCTTCAAAAAGCATGAAATGTCGAATTAGTTACAAATACAAAATTTTGAAGGTTTCGATAGGAATGTTCATGTTTAAGGCTAGTTTTGACCTTTATGACATAACAATTGACTTGAGGTAAAAACTATATAGTTGTAGACAAGTGAGTTATGGTTGTAACACAACAAACGGTGTGTGAAACGGAGGTTCGAGTGAGAAGTTATACCAAAATTACGAAACAAGGGCAAAATAGTCCATCCGTTAAGTAGTATTTTGTCTTATTATGGCAACAAATGTTTTATTCTCATTGGTTGGGAAGGGTTGTGGATTTGGCCGACCTTAAACCCTTAGAATTACCTCTTTATTCATCCAAAATGCAGCCATGAGAGATTTTAAGCTTAAGGAAAGAGAAGTAGGAAGTTAGGAAGAAAAAGTGAGAAGAAAATTGAAGAAAATTCATAGAAAATTACGTAAAAGTCCCGAAGGTAATTCTAACTGCAAATCTTATTGTTTTTCTTATATTTATGTTTTATATGATAGAAACCATCATTTTTTTACTAAAATTTCAGCCCTTGATATATATGTTTGGTTAGATGAAAGTTTAATGTATAAAACCCTAAAATTGCTTTGTTTAGAAACTTTGTTTATTCAAACTTCCATATGTTTTTGTATACTTACTGGAATTGATTGATTCCAATTGGAGATTAACCTGGACTCATATATGTATGACATATCCTAAAATCATGTGAAAATACCAAGAAATGAGTCTTTGGTGAGAGTTTGAAATTCGGGTATGAAATCTGCCCTAAGGGTGAAAATATGCCCGCCATGTGTTCGGTGTTTTGCTTGACATAGCAAACGAACCTTAAAAATTATGAAACTTTAATCTTATATTTGTCAATGTTTTTACTGATGTTGGGTGAAATATCATATAAATTTATGATGTAGAAAAGTTATGAAAATTCGTGGAAGTTGAATGAACGATAAGAGGGCCTATAGGGCAGATTTGCCATGCGGTAAAGAAATGAGCATATCTTGCTCTATGTACCGTCTTTTGTATTGGAATACTAATATGACAAGGATTAAATTTCCATGAATAAATGAATTTATATTTGGTCTATGATTTGGATATGTTAAATATACTAGCATGAATTTGGATGGGACTTCACTTGTGATAAATGATTTGAATGGAATCATGTGATGCTTATAGATTCAATTATGTTTAAATTGTTCTTTGGATTATTGATATTATTATGATGATACTAATATTTCAAGAATGATAGGAAGGGAAGAAGAGCTGATTGAACAAGTACTGGATAAAGGCAAGGGCAAAGCCAGTTAAACTGCCAAGGTGAGTGTACTTATGATTTGTTTCATATATAAATATGAATATAGCTCTAAGAGAGGATTTGTTTGAATACTTCGGTATTCAGGATTTGTTTGGATATTAAAATATCCAGGATAGGCAAGGGAAAAGCCAGTTAAACTATCAAGGTGAGTGTACTTATGATTTGTTTCATATATAAATATGAATATAGCTCTAAGAGCGGATTTGTTTGAATACTTCGGTATTCAGGATTTGTTTGGATATTAAAAAATCCAGGATTTGTTTGGATCTCATGATCCAGGATTTGTTTGAATACTTCGGTATTCAGGATTTGTTTGGATATTAAAATATCCAGGATTTGTTTGGGTCTTATGATCCAGGATTGGTTTGAATACTTCGGTATTCAGGATTTGTTTGGATATTCAAATATCCAGGATTTGTTATTGCCAATGGGCAGAATTATTTGGATCTTATGATCCAGGATTTGTTATTGCCAATGGGCAGGATTATTTAGATCTTATGATCCAGGATTTGTTATTTCCAATGGGCAGAATTAGTTGGATCTTATGATCCATGATTTGTTATTGCCAATGGGCAGGATTGTTCAGATTTTGTATTCACATATTCGATATATAATTGTTATTCTATTGCAGGGAAGGAGTACCTCACTAAGCTCAATGCTTATAGTTTATATTTTAACAATTTTAGGTTTGTACGCGGCCAACTAGGATAATATATGACCGGTAACTTTGAGAGTTTCACCGTTAGAAGAGCTGGGGTTTAAGTATGGAGATTTTATCGTTGTCACACTGAAGATTTTGATATACTCACACATTGTATATATTGATTTAGTATGGATTGAGTTTATCATAGTTAATCGTAGTATTGTATAATCTCTAATTATGACTATGATGTTGACTTCGTTATGGCACAAGAACAATATTATGTTCATTATGCAAAAAAAAATATTGATAAAGGAATTAAATTTTCAATGGGATCGAGATTATGATCCAATTATTCTAATAACAAATGATTAGTATGGATATTGGGTTTGGGGTGTGACAATTAGTGGTATCAGAGCGTGGTTATTAATTCTGGACGTGTGTGACAGTTAGATGGAAGTATTGAGTTGATTTGATATTTATGAATTGTTTATGTACTAACCAATAGTTTAGTAGTATAAACTGTTTATACTGGTTGTTAGAACTTTGTTGTATTCCAGATAATTCCAGATGGAACCTGGGGATGGACAACATCGAGAAGAGGGAATAGCTTCTCGTATAGACAATACTGAAGAAGAGCAGAGTGTTGCTGGAAGGGCCAGAGAGAATGAACAACCTACAGAGATTCAGATGATGGTGCAGACATTGATGAGGATGTCAGAGCAACAAGAAAGAAATATGGCGCAAATGGTAGAACAACAGGCTAGATATCTAGAATCAAAGACTGTGGCCAGGATTGAGAAAGAGGCAAGGAAGGAAATGAAAGATTCCATGCATGAGAAGTTTTTGAAGTTGAATCCTCCAGAATATTCAGGGTCAGTTGAACCTACAGAAGCTGAGATGTGGCTCAGAGATCTAGAAACTATCTTTGCAGTTATGAAAGTTCCAGATGACCAGAAAGTGAATCTAGCTGTGTTTAAGCTGAAAGGAGAGGCCAAATATTGGTGGGAAGCCAGCAACCATTTGGTGCCCAGAATGGAAGGTACTGGTGTTATTACTTGGGATGAGTTTATTAAAGCTTTGTACATTAAGTATTTCCCTAAGGTTTATAGGAGGGAGAAGGTGAGGGAATTTATAAATTTGACCCTGGGGAAAATGTCCGTGAGGGAGTATGATGCTAAATTTACTGCTTTGTCTAGATTTGCCACTAAGTATGTGCAGGATGAAGGAGATAAATGTAGTAAGTTCCAAGATGGACTGATTTGGCCTATTCAAAATAGAGTGGCCACTTATGAGTTAGAAGATTATGCTTCTCTGGTAAACAAAGCCACGATAGCAGAAAGGCAAATGAACCAAGGTGTTGCGAGCCGAGAGAGTTTTAAGAAAAGCTGATTCGACGCATCTCAGTCTAGAGGAGGTGAGGGTGGAAGTGTTAAGGTGGAACCTCATAAATTTCAGAGAGGTGATGGATATAGTGGTAGAGGCCAAAGGAGATTTGGCAGAGATACTAGGGGTGGGGAATCTTCTAATCTGGTTAGGAGGTCAGGAAAGGGTGAGGCACCGACAAGAATTATTACATGTTTCTTTTGTAAAGAGGAGGGGCATTATAAATCCGAGTGTACTAACCTTAAAGGAGTGGAATGCTACCATTGTCATCAAGTGGGGCATGTTAGGAAGAATTGTCCGCAGTTGGCAGAGACTACAGCAGCACCTAGCGAAGCAGCAAGTAGAGTGTTATCTCCAGGCAGTGCAGTGAAAAGTATGGACAGAGGACAAGCCAGTGGTTCCAGGCCAGGTGGACGAGTCTTTACGATGAAAGAGGCTTATATTACCCCGGATGTGGTGACAGGTACACTTTCTGTTACTGATAGAAGTGCTTATGTTTTAATTGATCCTGGTTCCACCCATTCTTTTGTGTCCTATGCTTTTGCCATATACCTGAATATACCGTGTACTCGTTTAGATGTGGGGTTGGGTATTTATATGCCTATGGGGGATATGGTTGTAGCTGAATATGTTTTTCATGATTTTGTTTTGACTGTGGGGTCTAGAGATACAGTTATAGATCTACTTCCGTTGAATATTTCTGATTTTGATATAATTCTGGGAATGGATTGGTTATCTAAATATCATGCATCTATGGATTGTTTCTTTAAGGAAGTTGTTTTTAATATGCCTGGTGAGCCTGAATTTAAATTTGTGGGGGAAAGGAAAATTGTTCCCAGTTGCATCATTTCTGCTATTCAGACGAGGAAATTATTGAGTAAAGGTTGTGAGGGTTTTATTGCATATGTTCTTGACACTAGGAAGGGGGCTTTACAATTAGTCGATGTTCCTATTGTACGGGATTTTCCTGAAGTGTTTCCTAGTGAGTTGCCAGGGTTACCTCCAGAAAGACAAGTTGAATTTAGTATCGAATTAGCACCGGGGACAACCCCTATTTCTATGGCCCCGTATAGAATGGCACCTGCTGAGTTGAAAGAACTCAAGATTCAATTGCAAGATTTACTTGATAGGGGGTTCATACAGCCTAGTGTATCTCCATGGGGTGCGCCAGTTTTATTTGTGAAGAAGAAAGATGGTACCATGCGTTTGTGTATTGATTATAGGCAACTGAATAAAACTACAATTAAGAACAAATACCCTGTACCTCGTATAGATGATTTGTTTGATCAGTTACAGGGTGCTAAAGTGTTTTCAAAAATAGACTTACGATCGGGTTATCATCAGTTGAGGGTCAAGGAGAGTGATATTTCTAAAACTGCTTTTCGTACTCGGTATAGTCATTTTGAATTTCTGGTGATGCCTTTTGGGGTGACTAATGCTCCAGCTGTATTTATGGATCTTATGAACCGAGTACTTCATCCTTTTGTTGATTCAGTTGTGATAGTTTTTATTGATGATATTCTGATTTATTCATGTGATATGGTTGAACATGAAAAGCATCTCACAACTATTTTGAATCTGTTGAAAGATAAGAAGTTGTATGCCAAGTTTAGCAAGTGTGAATTTTGGCTATCACAAGTTGCATTTTTAGGCCATGTTGTTTCGGGAGATGGTATATGTGTTGATCCTAAAAAGGTAGAGGCTATTGTAAAATGGGAGAGGCCCAATAACGTGACTGAGGTGAGGAGTTTTCTTGGTTTAGCTGGGTATTATAGGAGGTTTATAAAGGGATTTTCTTCAATTGCCTTGCCGATGACTAAACTAACCCGGAAAGATGTTAAGTTTGAATGGAATTATGATTGTGAAAATAGTTTTGATGAATTGAAAAAGAGGTTGGTAACTTCCCCTGTTCTTACTATTCCACATGGTGGAGATGGTTTTGTTATTTATACTGATGCCTCACACCAGGGGTTGGGTTGTGTTTTTATGCAGCATGGTAGAGTTATTGCTTATGCTTCTAGGCAGTTGCGTACACATGAACGTAATTATCCTACACATGATTTGGAACTTGCTGCTATTGTGTTTGCTTTGAAATTATGGCGTTATTATCTATATGGTGAGGTATGTGAAATTTTTACTAACCATCAAAGCCTTAAGTATTTATTTACTCAGAAGGAGTTGAATTTGAGGCAGAGGCGGTGGATGGAGTTAATTAAAGATTATGATTGTACAATTCACTACCACCCAGTAAAGGCAAATGTAGTTGCAGATGCTTTGAGTAGAAAGGCTTCAGGCAGGTTATCTTGTATTCGATGTGCTAGAGTTGCTCATATTATGGAGTTGAGATTGATGGGAGTAGAATTGAAGCTAGTAGATGGGGATAGATTCTTTGCTCATGTAAGCGTGAGGCCTTTGTTAGCTACCCGTATTCATGATTTGCAAAGTCAAGATCCTTTCCTTGAGAAGAAACGACAAGATGTCCAAGATGGTAAGTCTGAAGATTTTTGTATTATGAATGATGGAACTTTATTGTATAAACAACGGTTATGTGTGCCTAATGTGGGTGGATTGAAAGAGGAAATTTTAGATGAGGCTCATAATTCCATTTATACTATGCATCCTGGTAGTACTAAAATGTATAGGGATTTAAAGGAGCATTATTGGTGGAATAATATGAAGAAGGAAATAGCTAATTTTGTTGCTAGATGCTTTATATGTCAGCAAGTAAAAGTGGAGCATCAGAAACCTACTGGTTTACTTCAACTATTTCCAATACCAGAATGGAAATGGGATCATGTAACGATGGATTTTGTAGTTGGGCTTCCTCGATCTCAGAAGGGGTCAGATTCGATTTGGGTAGTGGTAGACAGGTTAACCAAGTCAGCTCACTTTCTAGCAGTCAAGACTACGTATACAGTTGATAGGTATGCTAGATTGTATGTTAATGAAATTATTCGATTGCATGGAGCACCTGTTTCTATTGTTTCAGATAGGGACCCTACTTTTACCTCCAGATTCTGGGATAGTTTGCAGTATGCTATGGGTACCAACTTAAAGTTTAGTACGGCTTTTCATCCCCAGATAGATGGGCAGTCTGAAAGGACAATACAGATTTTGGAAGATATGCTTAGAGCTTGTGTGCTTGATTTCAAAGGTAATTGGGATGAATATTTGCCTTTGATAGAATTTTCATATAACAATAGTTTTCAGTCTACTATTGGTATGGTTCCATATGAAGCCTTGTACGGTAGACGATGTCGTACACCGATATGTTGGGGTGAAGTTGGTGAAAGGAAGATAGAGGGTCCAGAATTAATTGAAGTCACCACTGAAAAAGTGAAGATTATTCAAGATAGAATGAGAATAGCTCAAAGCAGACAAAAAAGTTATGCGGATAAACGACGAAAAGATTTAGAATTCCAGAAAGGGGATTATGTGTTTCTTCGAATATCGCCATGGAAAGGAGTTATGAAGTTTGGAAAGAAAGGGAAATTAAGTCCACGCTACATTGGACCTTATGAAATCCTTGAGAAAGTCGGGATGGTTGCCTACAAGTTAGCATTACCACCAGAGTTATCTCGGTTACATGATGTTTTCCATGTTTCTATGTTAAGAAAGTATGTAGCGGATCCTTCACATGTGTTGGTAGAACAGCCTATTGAGTTAAAGGAAGACTTGAGTTATGTGGAAGAACCACTTGCTATCGTGGATAGGAAGGAACAAGTATTGAGATCAAAAGTGATCCCACTTGTGAAAGTTGTGTGGCGAAGGCATTCCATACAAGAGGCTACATGGGAGAGCGAGGATACCCTAAAGATTAATTATCCGTGTTTGTTTGATTCAGACCACCAAGGTATGTCAATTTCGGGGACGAAATTTCCTAACAGGGGGAGAATTGTGACAACCCGAATATAATTATGATTAATTATGCTTAAATCATGCCTAGATTATGTGATATGATTAGTGTGTTATTAATATATGTGATGTTAATTTATTATGTTTAGTCTAATCCTACCTTCAAAAAGCATGAAATGTCGAATTAGTTACAAATACAAAATTTTGAAGGTTTCGGTAGGAATGTTCATGTTTAAGGATAGTTTTGACCTTTATGACATAAAAATTGACTTGAGGTGAAAACTATAGAGGTGTAGACAAGTGAGTTATGGTTGTAACACAACAAACGGTGTGTGAAACAGAGGTTCGAGTGAGAAGTTATACCAAAATTACGAAACAAGGGCAAAATAGTCCATCCGTTAAGTAGTATTTTGTCTTATTATGGCAACAAATGTTTTATTCTCATTGGTTGGGAAGGGTGGTGACTTTGGCCGAACTTAAACCCTTAGAATTACCTCTTTGTTCATCCAAAATGCATCCATGAGAGATTTTAAGCTTAAGGAAAGAGAAGTAGGAAGTTAGGAAGAAAAAGTGAGGAGAAAATTGAAGAAAATTCATAGAAAATTACGTAAAAGCCCCGAAGGTAATTCTAACTGCAAATCTTATTGTTTTTCTTATATTTATGTTTCAGATGATAGAAACCATCATTTTTTTACTAAACTTTTAGCCCTTGATATATATGTTTGGTTAGATGAAAGTTTAAGTTAAGTTTAATGTATAAAACCCTAAAATTGCTTTGTTTAGAAACTTTGTTTATTCAAACTTCCATATGTTTTTGTATACTTACTGGAATTGATTGATTCCAATTGGAGATTAACCTGGACTCATATATGTATGACATATCCTAAAATCATGTGAAAATACCAAGAAATGAGTCTTTGGTGAGAGTTTGAAATTCGGGTATGAAATCTACCCTAAGGGTGAAAATATGCCCGCCATGTGTTCGGTGTTTTGCTTGACATAGCAAACGAACCTTAAAAATTATGAAACTTTAATATTATATTTTTAAATGTGTTTACTGATGTTGGGTGAAATATCATATAAATTTATGATGTAGAAAAATTATGGAAATTCGTGGAAGTTGAATGAACGATAAGAGGGCCTATAGGGCAGATTTGCCATGTGGTAAAGAAATGAGCATATCTTGCTCTACGAGACCTAAAATGATGTACCGTATTTTGTATTGGAATACTAGTATGACAAGGATTGAATTTCCAAGAATAAATGAATTTATATTTGGTCTATGATTTGGATATGTTAAATATACTAGCATGAATTTGGATGGGACTTCACTTGTGATAAATGATTTGAATGGAATCATGTGATGCTTATGGATTGAATTATGTTTAAATTGTTATTTGGATTATTGATATTATTATGGTGATACTAATATTTTAAGAATGATAGGAAGGGAAGAAGAGCTGATTGAACAAGTACTGGATAAAGGCAAGGGCAAAGCCAGTTAAACTACCAAGGTGAGTGTACTTATGATTTGTTTCATATATAAATATGAATATAGCTCTAAGAGAAGATTTGTTTGAATACTTCGATATTCAGGATTTGTTTGGATATTAAAATATCCAGGATAGGCAAGGGAAAAGACAGTTAAACTATCAAGGTGAGTGTACTTATGATTTGTTTCATATATAAATATGAATATAGCTCTAAGAGCGGATTTGTTTGAATACTTCGGTATTCAGGATTTGTTTGGATATTAAAATATCCAGGATTTGTTTGGATCTCATGATCCAGGATTTGTTTGAATACTTCGGTATTCTGGATTTGTTTGGATATCAAAATATCCAAGATTTGTTTGGGTCTTATGATCCAGGATTGGTTTGAATACTTCGGTATTCAGGATTTGTTTGGATATTCAAATATCCAGGATTTGTTATTGCCAATGGGCAGAATTATTTGGATCTTATGATCCAGGATTTGTTATTGCCAATGGGCAGAATTATTTGGATCTTATGATCCATGATTTGTTATTGCCAATGGGCAGGATTGTTCAGATTTTGTATTCACATATTCGATATAGAATTGTTATTCTATTGCAGGGAAGGAGTACCTCACTAAGCTCAATGCTTATAGTTTATATTTTAACAATTTCAGGTTTGTACGCTGCCAGCTTGGATAATATATGATCGGTAACTTTGAGAGTTGCACCGTTAGAAGAGCCGGGGTTTAAGTATGGAGATTTTATCGTTGTCACACTGAAGATTTTGATATACTCACACATTGTATATATTGATTTAGTATGGATTGAGTTTATCATAGTTAATCGTAGTATTGTATAATCTCTAATTATGACTATGATGTTGACTTCGTTATGGCACAAGAACAATATTATGTTCATTATGCAAAAAAAAATATTGATAAAGGAATTAAATTTTCCATGGGATCGAGCTTATGATCCAATTATTCTAATAACAAATGATTAGTATGGATATTGGGTTTGGGGTGTGACATTACCAATACCTGAAATGTTTGCTCGATCGTGCAGTTGCCAACAATGTGGCTTACTATGAGATGATTGAAGATCTCCAAGGAACGATCGAGGAACTTCAGCTGCAGTACAAAGAGTCTTCCACACTTTTGCATCAGGGATATGAGAGGAAATATCAGCAATTGAGTGATGATAAAGGATATGATAAATTGATCTCTACTTATGAGAAGAAAGAGAGCGTTCTGAAGCTTGAGGTTGAAGAACATAGACATATTTCCAAGTTATTGGAGCAGGAGAACATTGCCTTGCAAGAGGAGATAAAACAACTCAAGTCTGCTGCATCTTCCTCAGGAGCCTTGGTCCCTGTTAAGGATGAAGGTTTCTCTTTCTTAGAGGTAGAAAATGCCAACTTAAGAGATGAGTTAGAAACTTTAAAAAGAGCTGGACCCTCCACATCCACTCGTGGACGAGCAAGATCTTCTTCTCTTGGACGAGTAAGGGCTGGTCGGGTCTCTTTTGAAGAAGCTAGAATGCAGACGACTTTAAAAAATCAGGCCTTTCAGTTGGTGGCGAAGAACCAAGCCTTAGTAGAAATGTCTAAGAAGATTCTGAACTTCAGCGAACAACTATCCACCTAGAGGTCTGCCTTGGAAAATATAGAACTTCTGGTGAAGAATCTCCACGAGCAACTGGAGAGGTTAACTTACCAATTTCATAAACAACCCAGAGAGTTTTGGATGGCTAGGTATAATGAAGCCATTTACTATCTTGATGCTCAGATCCAGCAATCAAATAACGAGGGGTATAAGCAGGGATTGTTAAATGCTATGTGTGTGCTACAATTGGAGTAGGGACATTATTTATAGGATTATTATGAGCCTGGAGTGCTCGATTTACCCGTTCCTTCCTTTAAACTTGATTTTAGCTGGATTCCTGCTCGTGCAATTCCTCGATGTCTGATTTCCAAGTATCTTAGTGATTACAATCTTCATGCTAACTTCGAGATATCTCACCCAGAACATTTACTTGATCGACCATCTGTAATGAATATTAAAATGCTGAGAGATGTAAATTTTATAAATTCTCCTTATGCCTTATATGATCCTCCTATTGGAATAGAACCTGTTTCAAAGGCAGAAGGGAAAAAACCAATAGAATAGGATTTTTTATGTAATGAAGTGTATTTTTCACAGCATATGTAATTTTACTTGATTTGAATGAAGAAGTTTTTAGTCTTTTGCCACTTTACTTTCTTCTAAGTAATTTGCAGAATGTCTTTGTTTGTGAATATATGCACATTTTGATATGTACATTCTGCTTTGTTTTTGGATAATAGAACTCGTCCTATCTATTATTTGATTATAGTGACTTGTCACTCTTTGGGTCTAAGAAATGAAATGATTTTCATCCCATGTTCCTGCCTAGTTTAACCAATCGGAGTTGATTGTGTTTAATTTTCTGACCAACCGGAGTTGGTGGTAATTGATTTGCCGACCAATCGGAGTTGGTGGTAATTGATTCTCGATGATTCCCGACCAAGCGGAGTTGGTGGTAATCGATTCCTGACCAATCGAAGTTGGTGGTAATTGATTTTCCAACCAATCGAAGATGGTGGTAATTGATTCCCGACCAACCGGTGTTGGTGGTAATTTATTTGCAGACCAACCGGAGTTGGTGGTAATTGATTCTCGACCAACCGGAGTTGGTGGTAATTGATTCTCGATTAACCGGAGTTGGTGGTAATTGATTTTCCGACCAACCGAAGTTGGTGGTAATTGATTTGCGACCAACCGGAGTTGGTGGTAATTGCTCTGAAGTTGATATATAGTGTGCAACACTAATATTCCGAAAAAATTTCAACAAAAAGAGAGAACTGGGTAAAACATCCAACACTTTATTCATACTGAAGAAACTGCATTACATAGGAATTTCAACTACTGATAATATTTGCGCAGATGTTCTGCATTCCACGCATTCTTGAATTCCTTCCCCTCCAAAGATTCAATCCTGTATGTCCCTGGACGAGCAATCTCTTTTACTCTGTAGGGTCCATGCCAGTTGGCTTTCAGTTTGTTATTCTTTTGTACTACTTTCTTCAGCACGTAATCTCCTTCCTTCAAATCACACTTCTTCACTCTTTTGTTATAGAACAAAGCTGTTTGTTGTTGATACGCTGCGTTCCTGATTGCTGCTTCTTCCTTAACTTCTTCGAGCATATCCAGGTCTAATCTTCTCATCAAATCACTGATAGGAGAATTGAAATTGAGCACTCTCTACGTGGGTAGACCCAATTCGGCGGGTATGATAGCCTCACTTCCAAACGCCAGCATGTATGGAGATTCTACTATTGCCGTTCGTGGTGTTGTATTATAAGCCCACATCACAGAATGTAACTCGTTAATCCAATTTCCTTTTGCATCATCTAGTCGTTTATTTAGACCATTCAGCAGAGTTCTATTTGTCACCTCGATTTGCCCATTACTCTGCGGATGGCCTGGTGCAGAATGGATCTTCAGTACATTGGATTGATGACAATATGCAACAAACTCCTCGTTGTCAAACTGGGTTCCATGGTCAGTAATGAATGCATATGGGAGACCATATCTGCAAATAATATTCTTCCAAATGAATTGATAGACTTTGTCGTATGTCATATAAATGAGAGGCTCAGCTTCCACCCATTTTGTAAAATAATCCACAGCAACCACAAGGTATTTGAATCTTCCTCTGGTCGTTGGAAGTGGCCCGACCAAGTCTATTCCCCATATGGCGAATGGTCAAGGAGACGTGATGGGTGTTAACAATGCTTGGGGAGTTCTTCGGATAGAGGAGAAGCGTTGACATTTGTCACACTTCTTGGCATAAGCTACACAATCATCTCTTATGGTCGGCTAGTAATACCCCTGCGTTGTTATTCTTTGCAAAAGCGTTTGACCTGCTACATGGGCTCTACAAGACCCTTCATGGACCTCTTCGATTAAATCTTTCACTTCGGAGGGGTGGACACATCTTTGTAGCCCTACTATAATTCCTCGTCTATATAAAATGCCATTGGTCAATACATAACGAGCAACTTTAAACTTTAGTTTCTTGGCTGCGAGTTTATCGGTTGGTAAAGCCCCCTCTTCAATATAGGCCCTGATGGGATCCATCCAAGATGGTCCCAAGTCAAGGGTAATGAAGTTTATCATCAAATCTTGGTCTATGCTCCGACCAACCAGGATTTCTATCGGGATTATTCTTCGTAGCTCGGTGCGTGTGGCAGATGCTAACCGAGCTAATGCATGTGCTCTTGCATTCTCCGATCTCGGTATTCTAATCAACTGAATTGCATTAAAACTCAATACAACTTCCATTGCCTTCGCATGATACTTGATCATTAATTCTCCTTTTGCTGCATACACCCCCAATATTTAATTTACGATCAACTGTGAGTCACTGAATACAACGACCTGCTCTGCCTTCATGGTTTTTGCCAAATTGAGACCCACGATCATAGCTTCATATTCAGCCTCATTATTAGAAGCCTTAAATTGAAAACGCAGAGCATACTCCACATCAATCTCATCCGGGCTGTTTAAAACAATCCTTGCTCCACTGCCTATAGTGCAAGAAGAGCCATCCACATATAAATTCCATATAGGTACTTTATCATCAAATTTTTGATTAGACAGAGTTCCTCAATGGAATATTTAGTGCTTCCTTTTATCCTCCTCTAGTACTTTTCACTGCTCGTCCGCCGACGTAAGTTGATCGGGGTTTAAATTTGATGATCCTGTAACATCCACAAGCTGGTCTGTATTTAACTACTCATCGGAGGAATCCTCCTGAGTGAATTCTGCGATAAAATCCACTACTGCCTGCCCTTTGAGCGACGATCTAGGCTTATAAATTATATCATATTCACCTAGTTCTACTGCCCAGTACATCAATCTTCCTGATTTCTTTGGTTTGTGCAGAGCTTGCCTTAACGGCATATCGGTGTATACCACTATAGTATGGGCTTGGAAGTATGGCCACTTCTACTTGCTTCAATCAGTGCTAGTGCCAATTTCTCCAGCCTTGGATATCTGATTTCTGCTCCTCGGAAAGCTTTGCTGGTATAATAGACTGGTTTTTGTACTCCATTCTCCAACCTGATCAATGCCGAGCTAACTGCATTATCTGATACTGCCAGATACAAGTATAATCTTTCTCCCGTCACTGGTCTGGACAACAATGGAGGTGTCCCCAGATATTTCTTCAATTCTCGAAAGGCCTCCTCGCATTCATCATTCCATTCAAAGGTTTTTCGGAGTGTTTTGATAATGGTAGGCGTCTATCAGTTGCTCGTGACACAAACCTATTAAGTGCTGCAACTCGCCCTGTGAGACTTTGCACTTCCCTCTTCGTTATTGGAGATCGTAGCTCCAATAGAGCCTTGATCTTTTCAGGGTTGGCCTCGATACCTCGTTGATTAACAATATATCCGAGAAACATGCCTTCTCGTACTCCGAATATGCATTTGGTGGGATTCAACTTCATTTGATATTTCTCTAGTTGATCAAAGGTCTAGCCTAAGTCAACTAGATGATCAACAACTTTCTTGCTCTTCGTCAACATATCGTCAACATAAACCTCCATGTTATAATTAATTTGCTCTGCAAACACCTTATTCGTCAGCCGCTGATATGTTGCACCTGCATTTTTAAGTCCAAAAGACATAACATTATAGCAATAAGTTCCCCTTGGGGTGATAAAAGAGGTACTCTCCCTGTCTTCAGGCTTCATTTTAATCTGGTTGTAGCCTGAATAAGCATCCATGAAACTCAATAATTCATGCCCCGAGGTAGCATCCACTAGTTGATCGATTCGGGGCAAAGGAAAATGATCCTTTGGGTATGCCTTATTAAGATCAGTGAAGTCTACACACATCCTCCACTTGTTATTTTTCTTCTTTACCATCACCACATTTGCTAGCCAATCAGGATATTTGACATCCTCAATAAAAAAGGCTTTTTGTAGCTTCTCTACTTCTTCCTGTATGGCTTGGTTCTTCTCAGGACTGAACACTCTTCTTCACTGCTTCACTGGCTTGATTTCCTTATTCACGTTGAAATTACCACTTCCTTCATTCTCATCTTGATCACCAATGGGCCGTCGTGAGGATATAGTACACATGCCAGGTCATTCTTAGAGAAACCAATGACCAATTTGTCTTTGTTCACCTTCCTCGGGCGATCATCTTCAGCCAGATTTATTCGCTGAATGTACGAGCAAGCTTGAGCCTCATTGAGGTAAGCTTTCCTTTCTGCAGTCATATGCCCACCTCCTGCATCTCCTACTGAAATAACATTACATTCAAATGATCCAAAATGGATTGAAAATACCTCGCGTTCTGGCTGCTTTGGTCTTTTAGGGAGATCGGGATCATTTTGGTCATCTTCTGGGTCTTCTTCATGACTTCTCTTCTTGTCTTCTTTTACTCATCGAGGAGATCTAAACCTCTGCCTTGTTCGGTCATTGACCTTTCCACCATTTCGGCGATCAACATACTTGGTCAATTTTCCCCGCCTGATGAGCTCTCCAATTTCATTCTGGAGAGCTATGCAGTTTTTGGTCGTGTGACCATGGTCTTTATGGAACTCGCAATATTTGGACTTATTCCTCTTGTCAGGATCTGCCTTCATTTTTTTTGGCCAGTTTAGCTCCTCGCTGTTCTTGATCTCTTCCAGAATGTGGTTTATATCCACCTTTAAAGGAGTATAGTTTCCAAATTTCTTCAACCGTTCCAATGCTTGCTTTTCTTGTAACTGCCCGTTGCCACCATTATTCTTCTGCTCCTTTTTCTCAGCCTTATCAGCCTCAACTTTGGTCTCCTTAGTGTCTGTATTTTTCTTCACAGCCATAGCTTCCTCGGCGTTCATAATCTTGGCTGCCTTTGCCATTAGTTCTGCCATGGTTCAGGCAGATCTTTGGCTAAAGTGTAGTATAATTTATCTGGCAACAGTCCACTCATCAGAGCAGTAATTACTGTTTTCTCCTCGTAATCAATAACTTCAAGTTTCTCGTTATTGAAACGAGTAATATAGTATCTGGTGCTTTCACCTGTCTTCTGTCTAACACTCAATACGTGTACTACTCGTTTGACTGGTTTTGCCCCGAAACAAAAATTCCCAATAAAGAGCTCTGCCAGTTAAAAGAAAGTCGCGATCTTCCCCCGAGGAAGGTTGTTGTACCAGATTTGGGCTGATCCGGTAAGAGTTCTTGAAAATGCCCTGTATCTCATCTGGAACTGCATAGATATCGACAACAGCTTGGTATTGTTCTATATGAAGGACATGGTCAGTTTTTCCATCATACTTAGGCGTCACCACAAGGGATTTAAATTTTGACGGTGTGGGAAAATCCACAATTGTTTCTACAAAGGGTGTTCCTTGAACAAAAGTCCTTTGTAGAGGATTCTTGGTCTTAGCCATTTCGCCTAATCTGTCCTCCAACCTCTGAATAGAGCCCTTTCATGCATTGTTTCCTTCCTCGATCCTATTGGTTTGAGCAATTGATCGCGTTGAATTTACCTCTTGGGATCTTTCATTACGAGCAGTTTGTCGTGATTGGGCAGAGCCTTCCCTTAGATCGGATGGTCGTAGAGAGTTCCTCGACGCAATCCTAGGAGAACTTCTATTCCTCCTAGGACCCAAATGATCAAAATGAGAGACTCTACTCAACCTTTATAGAGCACTGGTCCTTTCTGGAGATAGAGTGATGTTTCGCTGAGAATCTGTAGCTCGTACCAAGGAAGTCCGACCAGGTTGGTAAGAAGGATCATTAGATCTCTCCGCACGATATGAGTCGGTGCGTCTGGATCGAGATTCCTCTGGGAATAACGTTCGTCTAGTTCACGAAGAGGGTAAATGTATATTTCTCTGAACACTCCGTTGTCCTGATTGGGCTGGCACTCCACCTTGAACGTTTGTATGAGTTGTCGCATGGTTTCTTGCATGGTCGTCTGGCCTTGGGCCAAATTAGCCATTATACCAGCCAGATCTTGGACATTTGGGGGAGTAGATGGATTTGGAGGGATTCCAGCGTTTCGATTACTGGATTTCGGATTATCAGCCATTGATGATGAATTGTTTTGGTGAAAAACGATAAGTATAGTCGCTTCCCACAGACGGCGTCAATATGTTGATGTAAAAAGTTAGATTATCTCTAATTTATTAATCACAGATAAAATAAATAAGACAAAAAATATTTTTAAAGTGGTTCAGCCTTGTGAGAATGGCCTACGTCCACTATTTTTGTTATTGCTGACTGTTTGCTTGGAATTCTCGATAATGGATTTACCAAGAAATTTCGAGTCCCCTTCTAATGAGGAGGTTATAATGTATTTATAGCCTTGAGGCTGTACAAATGAAAGGACAATGCGTTGTCATTTAGTAGACATATACACCTGTACGATAATAATGGACATTTAATGCGCAGTCGTCTCTTTGATTCTTTTAATTTGGGTGCGCTGTACGCTAAGTAGCTTGGACCGCTTAAGCTGCTCGCACTGCTTAAGTTGCTCCGCACGCTTAAGTTACTCGGGGCCCCTGAGTTTCTCGGGTCGCCTAAGTTGCTTGACACGCTTAAGCTGCTCGGAGTGTATGAATTTCTCGTATGGTGTATTCATATTTTCCATGTAAGTTGACACGTGTCTTCAGGTGATTGGTCCATGTCAGCAGATTAAATTTGGTATCAACAACAAGAAAGTAAAGAAAGCAAAGAAATAAGGAAGAAGACAATGGAAATAAAATTACATACACAAAAATGGGCAAAACACCCAAAAGAAATGGGGTAGGGCAAAGGTCCCAATACAAACCCTAAACCTAATGTAAAATGTAAGATATTTACAAAAGAGAATAAAGTCTCACTTATATAGTAAGTTGGGAGAAAAGAAAAGAAGAAAGAAGCACATAAAAATAGGCAGGGTCGATCGATCGATCCCAACAGTCGATCGATGGAGCCCTCAGGTCTGAGCACACTGTCTTCGATAAATTTCCAAAATCAATAGGAGTCAATCGATCGACCCCAACTATCGATCGATCAATCCATCATGTCGGCAATCTCCTTTGCTTTCCTCTGTTTTGATTTCTTTAGTTTTCTCTTCCGCTCAAAGTCTCGTAACTTCTTCGTTCGGACTCGAAATCGTGCACCGTTTGCGCCCATGAGAAGCTTGCTCCGAGGGATACAAATTTCGTGGATGTTGGACCAGATGCCCAAACTGTGAAATGACTAAATTGCCCTTACGCGTGCAGAATTATACGAAACTTGTTCGGAATGCGTCCTAACTTCATATTAAGCATCGAAACACCTAAAAAATCTCAATTAACCCTTGCAAAATATATATCTATAAAAATCTGAGGTTGTCTGGTTAACGATTATAAATATAGGGATTAAGATACTTGAGGGGGCTAATAACGCGTAGGTTAACGGGTGAAATACGCAATATTTGCGTCGTATCAATAGCCTGATCACCAATCTCAAAGAGAGTTTATCTTGCCACCCAACCATCTTGGGGAACTTTAAACTCCCAAGGGATCCTGCCACCTGGTACCCAGTAGCAATAAACTTCTCCATAATAAATAAATCCTCGATAGTGGGAGGTTTCTTCTCACAATAAGAGACAACCAGATCAACCAATGACTTGGGTTACTTGGGAGCTCGCTTCATTGAAATACTCAAAGGCACAATAATGAACTCAAAATAATAAAGTAAGCCAAAATAAGAAGACGGTATTAGAAAAAGTGTTACCTATGTCATTAGGCCCATTCCATTCTCTAGGGACCCTATATAACCTTTCCCTTTTATAGGCCCTAAACTGCAAATCTCCCATGATAAACACATACGAGCCCTTCCAATTGTGATTACTAGATTGAACAACTATGACCATCCTATACTGAGATTTTCGTGCAGAAAAGTAATAATAACCGGGGGCTTTGGAATTGTCTTTTAAGCTGTATACATACCTATAAAGGTCCCCCGTCAACCCTATCTTAAGTTTCCAGAAAATCACTGCCCCCAGAATAATCTTATATGCATTTGAAGGCAATTGGGTTAAGGTCACGCCATAACCTCTCAGGATGGAACATATAGTGGGATGAATAGGAAGCCTTAATCCTACCTGGAGTGCCGATAAGGGAAGGCCAATTTCCTCTGTGTCTCGAACATAACAACACCTCTAAGAAACATAAGGCATTCTGGTCTGAATGGCTACGGGGAGGGGGTATCTCTCCCTTATTGTATCAAGCTCTTCCTCAGTCATTGTACATTAATACCGACGGACATCTATCTCAGTAGGGTTATAAATATCGGAAGAAGCAACAAGATCTTCTTCTTCTTCTTCTTCTTCTTCTTCTTCTTCTTCTTCTTCTTCTTCTTCTTCTTCTCCAGAAGTCTCAGCATGAGACCCCACCATAGAAAGGTGGGGGTCCCACACTTTTTGTCCTATTATCCTCAGCCTTATCTGTTGCAGGATCCTTAAAAAGGGAATCATGATTTAGGGGATCCATAGAGACTGTGTTTAAAAACTCACCCTCACTAACAGAGAGGACATAGCAAGGGGTTTCTAAAATAGGGGAAGAAATGTAGGGCACACCTAGGGCAACGGAGGAACCATAACTAGAAGGAGAGTAAAGGGGTAAATTGAGGATGACCGGGCTCCTCCTCTAGTCTAATAACCTGTAGAGGTCGAGGAAACCTCCTCTTTGTGATACCAGGATTCTCTGGTTCTAAGCTCCTAAAAAAATCGTAAACTTTTCTGGACGTGACGGGGGAAATTTGTGCATTTCCTTAAAGTGCTAAATCAGTCAAACCTAGGTCAACTAACTCAATGGCCATCTAAATGAAGCAATCACTAAGATAAACAACAAGAACCAACTAATAAAGTACCAGAACGATGAAACCTTAACTAAAGCAAGAAAGGCGTACCTAGTAAAGTGAGACGATGGAGGAATAAGCTACGAAGAATGAAGGAGGAAGCGCTGAAATTTTTTAAACCAGAAACGGTTAAGCTTTCACAAACAATGGAAACGAAGCTCAAAGACTTTCTCTCTCTTCAACTCTGTGTAAATCATCGAAGTGAAGCAAAAGAGAGAAGTGATGTGTATTTGTACCCTTTAATGGAAACATTCAATAGACGCTGCAGACAAAATGTCAGCAAACCTGCAGAAGACTAAAACGGCGGTACATAACATCAATGTGAGTGACCAGTCACCATCATTACTCAGTAAACTCTTCAGTTGCCCACCATGTGTCCTTGATACATCATGAGAACTTGAAGGAAATATGCTCCAACTTTGGCCAACCAAGACTAGCCGACCAAGATGAGCCGACCTTCAATGGCAGAATACGAGCATCACATAACACTTCTCCCACTCAATTGGTCTCAAATTGAGACATTCCTGCAGGAGGTCTTGGGGGCTTTCTGTTATACCTACTTAGTCTCAGCATAAAATAAATTCTAAATAATCCAAGGGGATTAATGGAAGTGCTCGACCCCATCATTTAAGGAGGGCATCTCAGTAATTGGATTGCTCGACCCACCTATTTACTATAAGATTGGACATACATATATCCCTGTGAGCACACACGATACATATCTTATCAACTACATGGGATCATAGTAACCAAACTGGTTACCTCGTGATTATCTGGTCATTTTATTATCAAAGTAGTCCCACATCTCAAGGCGTGCATATATACATTATTATAAACGTGTATCAAGATGTAACTGCCCGATTTATAAGGGGACTCCATCTCTTTGTAAAAGTATGATATTCACATTTAATAGGATATATATGTACGTAACTTGAGAGACCTTTTTGGTACCTTCTCAATCCTGGAGTTGTATCAGAAAAAACCACGCAAAGAAGTGATTTAGAAAGAAGGCACCATACTATAACCACGCAAAGAAGCGCATTAATACTACCGTGGATGTAGGTTTCCTCTTCAAGGGCTGAACCACGTAAAATTCCTTGTATTCTCACTGTCTCTCATCCCCATTCTTCACAATTCTTATCTCTTATCAATTATTCCTCTTATTATTCGTTGCCTCCATTTTTGGATGTCAACAAGAGTGATAAGCTTGATATTGGAATTATTTTTCTACTTACTTGTAAGTGTATTTATACACGGTTTTACAACAATAGGAGTTTGATAAGATCCAAGTAATAGAAGTCCTAATCTAATGGAACTAGATAAATATCTGAACAGACTTGAATAGACTGTACACATGTGGAATTGAATAGGTCTTGTGGTTTTTGAATTGTTTGTGGAGATATAATTGTGATAAGAACTCTCAAGACACAATGAATATTTCTTCAAAGATGGCATACCAACATGCATTTTGATGAATGTGGGATAACAATCCTCTTGATAAAGATGGGATAACAATATAGTCTATGCAATTGTTTGGGTCTATTAAGTCCCAAAATAATACGAAAGTGATTTGGAAATTCAATTTGAATAGATGGATTTTTTTTTCAAAAACAATATACAAAGTTAAAATATATATTTTCTAGGAAGAAATTGTCTCTTTTCAAATGCATATGCACGATAATATATTTGAAAAGATTATTTTGCATCTTATTGCGTATTCCTACTGTGTATTTCAGGTTAATTAATTGGGTGGGCAACTGTCCAGATTCCCTCTTATTTGGCGAGTATCACAATACCCTCCCAACTGTTGAAGGTGGTTGGTACGTGTGATGGACCTTCCACATACACGATTGTATGTGAATCAAGTCTCAATATAGACCTCACGGGGACAGTATGTATGAGGACTAATATGATAATTCAAAGTATGTGATCGATGTTCACTAATAACGTACCATTTCATATAAATCCAAGTCACATGACCAATGAATTTGAATGAGTCATTAGGACAATTATGTATTTGTGATGACTGATTGACCCATAGGATCTATCCTCCGAGAAAAAAAGATATGTCCTATTTTGTACCAACCATTTTTCATTGATTTTCCTACAACCAAGACATGTTCGGAGGGTCTCACCGGAGGTGGTCTAACAGCCAAAATCCTATATGACCTTTCATTCCTGGGAAGGAAAAGTTTTTGGAGAATTTTTTTTATTTTCAACGTTTGGTAGGAATAAGTGTAGCTTTGAAAAAGGAAAAGTATATGCAAGACAAAATCATTACTGCGGTGTCAATCCCTTTTCTTCCAAACTCCATTGTGCGCGTGCAAACACTCGCCAAACCCACTCATTTGCGTGTCTTTTCACTATCTTTATATGCGCGTGGCATTGTTCCCCTATATTCTGCATGACCACCCTCGGTAACCCGGCATCTCATCAAAGCAAACTGTCAATGCTCTCTCTCTTTCCGACCTTTATCACCGTTTTAGTTTCTGACTTTTACCTTTGGCTCATTGGCACTCTCCCCACATCATTATTTACCCCCACGGCTCTTTGTCGGTGGACTAGGCTCATCTTCACAGTCTTTGTGTTTTTTCTGTTTTCTGATGAGTTTTGTTTTTCACAATTTATCAAAACGTTACCGTTGAGATTTTCTGTTCGTTCTCAACAAGTTTTCATCAGCTCTGTAGAATTCTACTTCTTGATACTGATAACGGTGGGTGACCAAATAACTTTATTTGGCTTCTCTTTCTTTCAAATTATTAACTTGCACCTCTAATGCATGTCTAATGTAGCTAAAATTGGTTCAGTTCTTAGTTCTAGTAGCCTGATTAGCTTATCGAACTAACTTTATTGACTAAGCTTTTTAGCTTACCTGTAAGTCTTTCTTTCAAACAATTTAATTGAAATTTATAATTAGATTGTCTATAATTGTAAGATGGTTCATGTGCTATTGCCCAACAACTTAGAAGTGTGAGATGGTTACTTCTCTCTCTGACTCTGTGTGTTTCCTTTTCTAATATTACTCATCTGTAAGCTGATAGCTAAATTGAGTAATGCAATCTTTGAATTCAAGGGCTGTGATAATATTTTCTCAGATAATTAATTTTCCCTTCTGATCTAACTTGTAAGAGCCTTGATGCAGGTGAAAAGTTGGCTTGTTACCAATTCTAATGTAAAAAAAATACCCTCAACCTTTTTGGTTCTTTTGTTTGATTAATTCTGTATAATTTGACTGACTTTAGTTGTGAGAATGGTGATGAGCCCGGAGTTGGCATGCGACGGCTATCTCACATAGTGACATCAGTTAATTATGCGGAGTTCATCCGTGAGTTTACGTGTTCGCTTATATGTGATTGCACCCTTATTGCATTACGCATGCTTCCGTATAATTTCAATGTAGTTGAAGATAGCAAGTTGTATAATTTACTAATTCCTAAATGGTCCCCAATTCTTCTGTTCTAACCCGCTCTATGTTGTAAACATGTAATTTAGTATAGAGGGAAGGAGTTACATTATTTATCGTAGCAGATTGAGATTACCCTGTTTTCTCATGTCTGACATGAACAAATGCAATTGGGCATTTTCGCCTAAATTGTGAAGCTATTATGTATTATACTTTGCACCGATTTACAGTTTTGATTTATCAAACTCATGAGATCAATTATTTATTATGAAATTGGTGTTAGATACTACACTACACTTAGGTCAACAATGACACATGTTTGCTTCTCTTTCCATCAATTATGAAAAATTAGTTTTTCATGAAAACATTATAAAAGATTAAATAATTTAGAGCTCATAGTGTGTTGCAAGGTGTCAAAATTTGCTGTGGGAGTTATTCTTCAAGCACTACAACACTCAGCATAATTATCCCAAGCTATATATAATATATGCATTAATACTTAGATTAGTGTCACTGTCACATATAAGAGAGGTGATGGACCAAGTAGATAGTTTCAATCTTATCACAGCCCCTTAAATGAGAATTCCTAGGCCCATCACTGCAACTTACTTTCAGTTGAATTCTCCTGTTTTACATTAAACCTATACCATATTTAGAAAAACCTTACGAGCAAACTATGTTATTTGGTTGATTATAATCTACTTTCCTTCAAAATTTGAGTACTCATAAATGATTCTTCTGTCTGAATGTTTCTATCTTTCTGTATTATTAAGGACCATTAACAACGTGCTGGATCTAAAATGACGTATTATTTTATTTTATTTGCCCTGAACAGAAAAATCATGGATCACAAGACATGGCTTTGGCGAAAAAAATCTTCAGAAAAGACAGTTGTCCAAAGTGATAAACTGGGGCTTTCTCTGAAACAAAATGAAAAGGAGGTATGGAAGCTCCACAATTCTTTGTTGAACGTAGTAGCAGTACTAGGGGTGAAAAGTCATATATCTATAAGAATATGTTAAACTATTTGGAGCTAAAAAAATTGTTCTTGCAAATTATAAATAAATATACATGTTATAATATGTAATTTACAATAAACGTTAAACTCGTGAAAATACATTTCACCATTATAATTCACCTATGGAAAAAGTTATTCCACCCTGAACCAACAAAGCCTGAAACTTCAAATTAGCTGTTTGGGTGAAAGTTAAAAATTGCTGATGTTCTCTCATTGAGAACTTATTTCTGATACATGAGATTCTAGAGTTGGTTAGAGACTGATCTTGTATCATTTATCACACACAGATGCCTTCATTTGAGAAAGAAGTAGATCTCGAGAGATGTGTAGAAAATCTAAATGAGAAGTTAGCCTCTGTCCTATGTGAAAACAATGCTAAAGATGAGCTTCTTGCAGATCATGCAAAAATGTTAGAAGCAGCCAACACAGGTGATTAAATGATGTTTATTACGTAATGTTTTTTTACACATGATCTTTTCCACCCATTTATTTTATTATTTTTTAAAAATATATGTCCAACTATTTTTTTGGCATTTGGCTAATCTCATTGAGGAAAAAATATTATCTTAGGCCGGGAGAAGGCAGAGGCAGAAGTAGTGTCTCTAAAACAGGAACTAGAGGAAGCTTCTCAGCAGAGAGTAGCTGCAAATGAAAGGTTAGCTCACTTAAATGCTGCATTGAAGGACTATATGCAGCAACTGAGTTCTGTTAGAGAAGAACAGGGGCAAAGGGTTCATGATGCTATTATGAAAACATCAAAAGAATTTGAGAAGGCACACAAGATATTAGAGGAAAAATTCACAGAAACAAGTAAAAGGCTTGTGAACATAACACTTGACAATTCTCATCTTGGTAAGACCCTCCTCGTGAAAGAGAAATTAATCGAAGATCTTAGCAAACACATGTCTCAGGCAGAATCAGAGTTCAATACGCTAATGGCTAGATTAGATACTACAGAAAAAGAGAACGCTTTTCTAAAATACGAGTTTCGCATGCTTGAGAAGGAGCTCGAGATTCGAAACGAGGAGATGGAATTTAACCGCCAATCTGCGGACGAATCACACAAGCAGCATCTAGAAAGTGTAAAGAAGCTCATGAAGTTAGAATCCGAGTGCCAGAGATTACGGGTCCTTGTCCGAAAGCGGCTGCCAGGTCCCGCTGCTTTGGCAAAGATGAAGAGTGAAGTTGAAATACGGGGGAGAAATCAGGCGGAATTGAGGAGGAGAAAAATGAATCCCACGATAGAAAACTCTTCCGAAAATCCTGCCAAAAAAATTAGTTTCTTGATTGAGCAATTATGTGATGCGGAAGAAGAAAAAAAAGTTCTCAAAGAAGTTTTAGCAAGGAGAGATGATGAACTCCGCTCTTTGAGAGACATATTTGCTCGAACGGTTTCCAAATTATCCCAGGCAGAAACTCAAATAGGAGAGCTTTCGAAAGCGCAGAAATCATTGGAGCTGACTGTATGTAATCCTGTATCATATGAACTCTCTCGAACATCTAGTTTCGATTCTGAACGCAAAATGGTAGGAGTTTCAGACATGAGCCTTATGGATGATTTTGCTGAGATGGAGAAATTAGCGATAGTCGCTGTCGACGCGTCACCTGGAAGCCCTTATGCTTTTTCTGATGTGAGCTATACATTATCAGATCAATTCACAAAGGAATCCTGTGGGCCCCAGTTGGATTCGATAGGAAAGGAGCTAGTTCCTGTGGATGCAGGCCCAAAGCATCCTGAGCCTCTCAAGCTGCTTCCTATTAGTGGTTACATCACTTGGAAATCACCTAATACCTCTCCTAGTGTGGGTTCAGTTAACGAAATTCCTGTCCTTGGCAACTCGAGGGAAGAAAATGAAGAAGTAAAAGTTGATTTGAAATTTTTTACAAACAATGATTTGGAGGAGAGGCTGAAGTTGGCAAATGATAAGAGTGAGGCCTTGAAGGATCAACTTTGGGAATCGAGGAAAATCATTAGAGATTTACAAACTGAAGTGGAGACTCTGAAAGAATCAAAAACGATGATAGAGGACCAAATCGAAAACCAGAAGTTGATAAACGAAGATCTTGATACCCAGCTTGCAGGTGCCAAAGCAAAATTGAATGAGGCTCTCCAGAAGTTATCGTCACTCGAAGTAGAATTGGAAGATAAAAGCCACTGCTGCGAAGATTTTGAATCAACTTGTCTAGAGCTTCAACTTCAACTGGAAAGGTACCTTATTGTTTTCTTGATTTTACTCTTCTGCAGAAACCATACATTATTTTTGGCTCTATCACAAGAAAAAGATAAAAGTGTCTGATTTCTAGAATATCTGATGTGCAGTGTTACCAATAAAGCAATTCCAAGGGACAGCATAGATGAAAATGAAAAGATGCTCCAAACTGTAAGTTCTTTTTTATCTTGCCAAAAGCAACATTAGTTTTCTTCAAAATCGATTGCTTCATAATACTATGTTTTTGGCTCTTTAACTCAGTTTTAATTTATTAATATGATGCATTGAAGCATAGTTAAGAGAACCAACCTTATTACCCCTAAAAAATAACTTATATTACGAAGATGCAGCAAGTTCAACTGAAACATTTTCTATTTTTCATTTTGTTACTAGTTAGAAGAACTTATAATGAGCCGTACTTGGTTAGAGATGCACGTTCGTCCTTGCATAGCACCGATAACAATTAGGTTATTAATGCACACAAAACTTTTTTTCTTACTCTATTTTATTTCAATGGCCTATGCATGAGATTTTAGATCACGGATCATTAAGCTGAGGTGTCATTCCTGCATATAATGGAACCCAAGTTTTCCAGTTCATTTTTTATCCTTAGTTCAATGATTAACAATTTCCATTCCATATTTTATAGGAAGTATGTTCTCTCAATTATTGTAAATATCCATATGCACATATAAGTGCATTATTATGGATGGGGCCAT
The DNA here is from genome assembly GCA_949130495.1 of Sambucus nigra. Lineage (NCBI taxonomy): Eukaryota > Viridiplantae > Streptophyta > Magnoliopsida > Dipsacales > Adoxaceae > Sambucus > Sambucus nigra. The sequence goes on along the minus strand of OX422210.1, from coordinate 517,696,633 downwards.
GTCATGTCACCCACCATTGGCATAAGGATCTATTTCTCTCTTCCCCAAAGTCCCTTTCACTAGAAACTTGTAAATTTAATGAAAAGGTTAAGTAAATATATGAGAATCTAGTTAATATGTTTGCATTATCATTTTTGTTTATGGCGTAAACTACACGTTAATGGCCAAGAAAATAAACCAAACCCTAACTTTTAGAGAGAGAATCAAGAGATTTCTTATATTCAAAATGTAGAGTGTCCTCAAATGAGGAATGCCATACAAGTGGGTATTTAAAGGGGATGAGCAGCTTCGGCTCTAAGCTACAACAATGTCCGTACTAGCCTTTTGCTACTCCTACCTCTAAATACTAAACAAAAAGAAATACAATGACAAAAGAAAAGAAAAGAAAAGAAAAGAACAAAAATAAAATGCAATAAAACCCTAAAAAGGGCCCATTTACATCAGTTTCTCTTGGATAGAACTTTTGTCAACCATTACACGTGTAAAGCAGATTAATAATCAGCATACGATATTAAATCAAGAGCTGTCATTTGAATTTACAGGGCTGGGAGATTACAGCTGCTTCTGCAAAATTGGCAGAGTGTCAAGAGACAATCTTTAACCTGGGAAAACAGTTAAAAGCACTTGCTTCACCTAAGGACTCGGCAATACTCGACAAGGTTTTCTCCACGAACAACAACAGTAAGAAGTTGGGCCAGCAGCGGTCATCTTTGCGTGATAGAATGCTAGCCGAAGATTGTGTTGAAGTAGATGATCCAACGTCTCCAAAAACAAAAGAAGTTATAAGCACTGTTGAAACAAAGAAACCCTCCATTCAATCTGATAATAGTGATTTCCAGGTGGCACCTCCACAAGTTGCAAGCACTGGAGCACTGGCCATTGTACCAAGTAAAAAGAGGGGAGGAGGGGGGAGTAGCTTTCTGAGGAAGTTGTTGCTTAGAAGGAAGAGAGGGAGCAGCAAGAAGACTTGTCGCTAATTTGCCACGTAAGATATGCATAGGGAAGTAGTAAAACCCAGCGTCGATTGAGGCTTGATAGCTTTATGATTTGGGTGTTTACTCATTTTGCATTGCTCGTCGGTGATAGCCGATAGGTAAAGTATAGCTGCTTGGGTTATTTCTAGTTATGTATATGGTATCTTGCTAGTACTTCTGATGTGTGAACTTGTATTCCAACATATTGGGAGCCTCTTTGATTCCCCGTGAAACAAAGCATATTCTATGTAAATATATCGTTGATTAGAGTTGCTGTTGATGCTCTACGTTAAAAGCTGGTTTGGCTTATAAGTTTGGCACTGCTGATATGTTAAGAACATGCAACCAGCCATCAGTAAACTGATTCAGCTCATCTTTTCTTTTCACTGACAAACTTCAAGACGATATGGTTTGAAGCAAAGGTCATCAAGACTTGAAGGATCGAATTGTCCATTATAAGCCAGAACGCATGTTATGTAACCATCTCACCTTACCAAGCATGGTCATTAAATCCCAAATTGAAGGAACAGATGAACTTGAGACATTAATTGGGAAGGGGAAAAAAAAAGGATTCTAGTCAAATGCAAACTTCAATGTCAATCTCTCACCACATTTGTGCCTATATGAGTAATGACCTTGAACTTCCTGGGTTTAAGCCCTTTATTTTTATAGCACAATGACTGCTTTTCCTTTATAAGTATATGGAGGGAGCAATATGTACTCAAACTCAATCTCAATCTTAATCTCCACATCCTTTTTATCTAACGTCATGCAAAACTGAGTAATGCTGTTTGAATCAATTAATTTGATATTTAAGTTGGATGTATTCAGAGTCTCAAGCCAATATACCATTCAAATGTCCCTCAATGCGAGTGAGTGTGGTTTACAAATTACCATTGAAGTGTTATTTGTTTTTACTTCTCAAGTCTGAATAATTCAGATTGAAGAGGTACCAATAGTGTGATTAAGAGGTTAACGACTATAATTGTCTCCAAATGATTAAGAGGTAAAATTACCTCTGAATCGGTCGGTTTAAATACATTCATTCCGAGGTTCATTCAGACATAAAAACAAACATATTTTTTAGATTCGGATTTAAGATTTCAGATGAAAAAAAAAACGCAGCCTAAGCCATAGCTCGGATGCTTGACAGACTTGGTGACAATTGAAAGGCCACAAAGAAGACATAGGCATGAATTTTTAATTTTTAAATTATATGAAAAATATATTACGAATTTACTCAAAACTCCCTCACAAACGGTTTTTGGATGCCTAGATACGTGTTCATACTTTTTTAACGATGGGGTCCTTCACTCTAAATATTAAGAGCATTTCCTATTTTGTATTTTCGTTTTGGAACGTTAAATCAAATCTCTCAAAATATAAGTACAATTTATGCAAAAAAGAAATTACTTTTGGATGACGCTTGACAAGATCTATGAAGGATAGGTAATTTTAAAGTTTTCAAAATTTAATATTCATCCCTAATGTTTTATGCTCTACAAATTTTAAAATTAAATCTCTCTCACTGATTTACATTGTAAGGACATTATCCGTCACAATTTAGTATGTCGTATACCGCTAAAAGTAGTCAAAGGATTGAGAAGATTACATCTACAAGAGACGAATCCAAATTACAAGAAGACTTCAACATTTAAACCTAACAAGGATGAATTTGGTAAAATGCGTGTTCCATTTACATTTCACATTCAAGTGTTGGGATATTTTTTATAAAAGTTAAAATGATTTTTTAAATGTTTTTTGATGATGCTGAGATTCAACACCACCAGATAAGTGATGATGAGCTCAAACTGTAATAACCATGGCAGCCATAGAGATGTATGCGTATAAGTGCGTAAGTGTGTAGAAGGAGATGAGTATAAGAAGAATAAGATAATGATGTATAGTGGTTCAACCAATTAGGCCTACATCCACTGTGAGTGTGTGATCCACTAAGTATGGACACTAATGGCCTTGGATACAATGCACATAAGCTCTCTTTCTCTCTCTACTGTGTGTATAAGCAGAGTTTTTACTAGGGTTACAATTATCGATCCCTCCCTCCCTCTGTAGGGTTGTAGGTGGCAAGTATATATAGGTCTTGGGGGGTGTAGTGTACCCCCAAGTATGCATGGTGCATGTGAATGATGATCTAGCCAACCTCCTGTTGATGCCAAATGATGACATAATATTCCCTCACGTGAGGGGGTGATATTGTTATAACAGTCTTCCACGTGCCATGAGAGCCTCACGCGCACTGTTCCACGCGTCTCCCAAACCATGCGCTGTGATGATGTCACCCTCGACCCATGATATGAGGCCGAGGGAAAATTTCCTTCGGGCAGTGAGTCTGGCCTAATTCAGGCCTCGTACTGTCGTACCCTCGGAGGGTCGTCTGGGCATGATGGAGGGTCGGCCCCTTGAAGGGTCGTCTAGGCCTGATGAGGGGTCGACCCCCTGAAGGGTCTTCCGGGCCTGATGAGGGGTCGGCCCCCTGAAGGGTCGTCCGAGACTGGTGAGGGGTCGGCCCCTTGAAGGGTCGTCTGGGCCTGATGAGGGGTCGGCCCCTGAAGGGTCGTCTGGAGCCTGATGGAGGGTCGGCCCCTTGAAGGGTCGTTTGGGCCTGATGAGGGGTCGTCCCCCTGAAGGGTCGTCCGGGCCTGATGAGGGGTTGGCCCCCTGAAGGGTCGTCCGAGACTGGTGAGGGGTCGGCCCCTTGAAGGGTCGTCTGGGCCTGATGAGGTGTCAAGAGACCGTCTTGGGCCCACCTTGGTGGAGGGCGCCCTCGGCTTGGCCGAGGGTATATATGGGTATATCAATCACCCCCCAACCCTTAGCCATATATGTTGTTGAGATGGCTGAGGGATAGTGTTGCAGTTGAGATGAGCGTATGGACAGTTAGATGACAGACACCTGTCGAGCTGATGTGACACTTAGGCAGATATCCCTTGGAGTTCCAATTTTCAAGGCGTGGCGGCTGCACACTTGGCCTGGGACTTTGTGCCCTAATGATGCCCTCCTCGAGGGCTGTGTTCTGCCTTGGTTAATGGGCCCACTCATTACTAAGGTATTTAAACGATTTTTGTTTTATTCCCCTTCTTCTTCTTCTTCTTCTTCTTCTTCTTCTTCTTCTTCTTCTTCTTCTTCTTCTTCTTCTTCTTCTTCTTCTTCTTCTTCTTCTTCACGCCCAAGCTCTCTCTCTCTCTAGATTTTCAACAGACAAACCACCATTTCTGCAAATTTCAACATTTCGAGTTTGGCAGTCTCTCTCTTCCTTCTCAGGTAATCCCTCTGCCCTAGTGTCCTATTTACTTTCATTGCTGTTTGCTTTCTTGCTCTAGGCTTGTAGGACTTTTCTTTGGCTGTTTTACTTCCCTCCGGCGTCTTCCCCGATGAGTTATTTTTGAGTGTTCTTGACCAAAAATCTTTAATTCTTTGGTTTTGATCGAAAAGTCCAACCTAGTTGGTGCGCCCAAAATATGGCTAGTGATTCAAGTGCAAATCTATCGCAACAAGTAATAACCGGTAAGTACGGAATCGTGATCCACAGGGATTGAAACACTCCTAAGAGAATAGAATTGGGGTAAAGAGATTCTCTAAACGTCACAAAGGTTAAAGTGTAAAAGATGATTTAATAGTTTGGAAATGTGATTAAGAGTGAACTCTAAACTAGCATACTATTGATGATAAGTTAATTGATTAATGATTACAGAACTATGAAAAGAACTAAGATAAGCTTGAGTTCAAGAAATTAAAGGGATCGAGGATCATTCTCCCACCTCGGATTCACAAAGAAGGGGATTATAGTGCTTGGTTGAAATTACTTCTAATAGAGCATAACTAATTAAGTCCGAACATCAACCATGTAGAGACTAAACTCAATAATGGAGGATTAGGGGTTAATTAATTATTGCTAGATGGGTTAGGTTTGTAGTAAAGCTTCAAACACTAGCCCTTGCATGACAAGAGGAATTAAGAAGCTATGATACTCCAATACCAACACATGAAGTTTCATTAGAACAATTATAAACCAAACCCTAAATATTAAGTTCAAGCATCCAAGGTGGGATTTTGATCCCCAATCACAAGTCTAGCTACTCATAATTAAAACTAAACTACACATGCTAGTTAACAACATACTTAAATTAGTTATCTAGTTGAAACACAAACCAATACAAAGGATGGAATTAAATGCAAATTAAAGCTAGTGGAACAAGTAGAGATGAAGTAAATGAACCTTTCTTGCATTAATACCCACAATTCAACTAGTAATCAAGGCTTTACAAGTTGGTGAAAACCATAAATGAACTTGACCTAGGAGAGAGAAGGGAGTGTTTTTATCTATCGCCAAATATCTAACCAAAGTAATCTCTATACCAAAGAGGAAAAACAAGGGATAAATCCCCCAAAAATCCAACCAAAATGGCAAACTAGTAATAAGAGGAAAGCTGGAAATGCAGGGCCGAATCGATTCGGTGCCAAATCCGAATCGATTCGGAAGTGTAGAGAATTGCCCCTGCAAGTAACCGAATCGATTCGGTAGTAATGGGGAATCGATTCGGGCCTTCTGCAAGAAGAAGAGTTGCCTATATAGGCATTAGTTGTCCCATGCTTCACCGAAACTTCCGTAACTTCTTCGTTCGAGGTCGGATTCAAGCACCGTCGGAGGCCACGCGAAGATAAAAAAAAGGTCTACAACTTCCGTGAAGAAATCGGGAACAAAACCCGAGTGCTGAAATTACCAAAATGCCCCCGACTGTGCAAGTGTCAACGGAACTTTTTCGGATCAAAACCAAACTTCCCAAAATGCATTCCCGAGACCTATAAAAGCTCAATAAAGACACATACAAAGTATATATGATGAATTCAGGGGTTAGCCAATAAATGAGTATAAGAACCGGGAAATACATGCACGGGAATGCTAGAATGTACAAATTAACAGGGTATAAAATACAATAAAAGTGACGAATCACACCCCCTAACTTATACATTGCTAGTCCCGAGCAATGAAGAATGAAGAAACAAGGGCCAACAACGCAACCAAAATATAAGAAATATGTACAACGAAGGAAAAATGCCACTTTCGTAGGCGAACGATTGCATTTAGCGTATGCAATAAGCCGTTTTTAAACCCCTAGGTGGCCCCAGGGGACGAGTGAGGTCTCGTGAGGGTTTCCAGGGATGACACCCACAAACATCAAATCAACTCATACTATGATACTGCAAAATCCAATGCGTAGCTCAACAAATATCTAAGAAGCACAATTTATCAACAACGTGAACGAAGCTCACACAAAAGACGGCAATTATCGGCATTAAACAAATAACTTCAAATAAAAATTGAAACCATGGGAATGCGAAATAAGCGGACACATGTGGTAATTTAGATTTGGCAAAACTTTCAAAATCCATAAAAAAAAGCTAAGGCATGCATACTCAAGTTCTCTCCGGTTGTTACACTCAACAAATGAAACACTTAGAAATGGGATGTAACACACACGGGACATGCGGGCATTAAGAGTAATTGTAAAGGGAAACTAGGCCACACACATGTCATCAATGAAGAATGCAATATAAAAGTGAAAAATACAATCTCATGAAAGGATATCGCATATTAACCAAGAGAAAAGCATTTAAACAGATTATCGCTAATGTTCGACCTTTGAATCACATCACCCTAGGATCAAATAGGACTTTTGGGGGTATAGAATTTAGGCTAGGTTAGGGTTTGGAAAAGAACGGGATGTGTGCAGGATCAAAGGAGATTCGGGAATAGCGCACGGGATAATGGATTTAATGGGCAATTAGGAATCGAAATCAAATTCCACAAGCAATGTATTCATGAGAGTGAGACTTTGATATTCATGCTCAAGGGGAAATGGGAAACAACAAGGTCCTATTTTATTCGATACTTATTCTTTTCTTTTATTTGCTTTTCTTTTCTTTGCTTTTCTTTAATCACTCATAGCTTGAATGCAATCCATATAAACAACATCATTCAATCCCGGGAACAATCCCTAATCAAGGTACGGGAGGAGTAAATAAGGGTTTAGGACTCCAATGTGGAGTTGGACAAGGGATTTGGGGTTGAAATGAAAGGAATAATAAGGCTCAAGGGGGTTGACTAGGGGAAACATTTAAGGGAAAGGTCAAGGTCATATGGGTTTAACAACAAGGGCCTATAATCCTTTCCTAGAGTTTCATGTGATTCGCGAAACTCAACACCATTGAAAATCATGCTCAAGTGATAAATCAGTTAGTATGCAATCAAATGAAAAGAAAATGAGATCGCCAACGAGTTCATTGACAAGAAAGAGATAGAGTGGGTGTATACGCTCACAAATGATGATAAGTCTCAATTTTCACTTTTGTAAGGGTATAGCATGCGCCTTAGAATAACGAATTTGAAACACTTTAAACCAAATCATAAATAATTATTTGTGTATATGCTCAAAGCTTCACAGTTTAATTTTATGATGCTATTCACAATGCAAACAATAACGGGCTAAAGGGTAATAAATCAATGACTCAAAGCATGCTTCATAGCTATACAATAGGATATGTCGATCATATAAGTAATCATAGTAGATTAAATTTTTTTTTTTTACTACTAACATGATAACCGGCATCACAATGGTATACCATACCCCCTAACTTGAATGAAACATTGTCCCCAATGTTAGTAGGGATAAAAAGGGAAAAGGGGTATGAAAATAGTCACCCCGTAAGGAGTAACTCAAGAACCGCGCAACGGCATGCCTGTTACAAGTTAGTACCATAAACAATAATATATACAACAGAGATATACAAGAACAAATATGAAACTGAAAATGAGTAACTTCATTAATAATTAAGAGTTGTGTACATGGGGCACAATAAAACCAAAATTAGAAAATACAAGAATTGTACTCTCTCCTCCCCACACTAATACACAACTACAAAGGTACACACCCAACAATCAAAATGAACAACCACCCAAAAATTCAGCAGAAACGGGATCACAGCGGCCTACATCTCGTCCGGATGGCGGCGCGGGGACTCGGGCGCGGGGGGGTCGCGAGGGGCATATGGGTCATAAAGGTACGGAGGCACAGGAGCCTCGCCCCCTCGGAGGTGTGAAAATAAATCCATCTGCGCCCGAGTAATCATGGATATATCGCGCTCGTAAGCGCCCCGATAAGCAGAAAAATCAGCCTCGAACGATGCAAAGCTAGACATATACGTGCCCCGAAACTCGAAGAAATCAGCCTGTAACTCATCCATCCGCACCCCAAGATACGCAATGGGGTCTAAAGTAGATGGGGAAGGAGGTGGGACGGGATGAGGTACTTCCGGAACATTCGGCATAGGAGCATCCGCAGCGTCAGGGGCAACGGGAGCATCCGGGGCATCAAAGGCACGCTTCTTCCTCCTCTCCCAATAGTCCTGCCCCAAGCTCTTTGCAATTGTCTTATCGTTGAACACCTTGGGCAGCCTCGGGATCTTGTTGCTTCCCAAAACCTCACACCCGGCATTCCTACAAATTCGGGAAATCAGACGCGCGAAAGGAAGAGTTGTGGTTCCCTTCTCGCTGTAGGCAACATTCACAATTTGGTGCAATATGAGGGCGGGAAGATTGATGACCATGTCATTCGATAAGAGACTATAAAGGAAGAGGGTCTGCTTGTAGCGAAGGACCGCCTTGGTCTGAGTGGGGATGATGGAGTTAGCAATGATGAGATGGAGGATACGGTGTACATCGGGCATGCCCGAAGTGGGGAAAGTTTCTCCCGCCCAAATCTTGCCGGGTGCAAGACGCGCAATGAGTAGGTCTTGCGAAAGCTGAGGCGCGTCTGCAAGAACCGGGTAATGATATAGCTCGGGGTCAGACGCCCCGCTAAGGTGCGTAGCCAAGATCGTCTTCGAAATAGTGATCCTCCTCCCCCTCACATATGCCTCATACGGGCCGCCGCGCATAGATACTAGAGAAGCATAGAAACGACGCACGTGGTCCTCGTTGACCTCTCCTCTCATATCCAGATGGGCCTCCCAATTGAATTTGCCCAAGAATCGCCGCACAGAAGTGAGCATCTCCTCAACAATCACCTCTTTCTCAATAGCGATCGGGCGACTGGTTTTGAACATGGCCCGATACCATTCCATCTCCTCCTTGGAACGAAAGGAATCAAAACCAGCCCCTCCCCGTCCAGTAACCACATAGGAGGTTGGCTTGGTGATCGAAGGAACCTACAAGGCAATTCAATTTGATACATACACAATTAGTGTAATGCATAAAATCAAAGTGTTCGTGAAAATTGGGGATAATAGGTTCGGATGGTGTGCGTTGGGAAAAATGGTCGAGTAGACGTAACCGACGCACACCATACTCAAACAAAGACAATTCAACAGGAATGTTCGATAAAAGGTGCGAATATAGAGCATTAGCGCACAAAATATTCACAGAGGCAATTTATCGAACACTTAGTGTGCATTGTATAGAAAGTAGGGTGAAAATGACATGTTTAATGTGAAACAACCCCAACAAATACAACTGAATCATCAAAGCATCAAAAACAAGTTGTATTTGTTGGATTTATACCACAAACAATGAGATAATATGGAGCATTTGGCATAAAATTCAAAATTTTGAAATATCGCAAATAACCCTACTTTCTATACCAAGAACACTAAATATGAATTGAAATTGAATAGAGTGGATTGAAGGTTACCTTGGATGAAGAAGCCTTGGATGAGGAAGCCATGGATTGAATGTGATTAGAGGAAGGGAAATATTAAGGGAGAGGGAGAATTCGCAGGGTTTTGGGAGAAGAGAGATTGTGAAGAGGAAAATAAGAAAATGGGGGAATTTCAAGTGACAGGGGAACCGAATCGATTCGGTGGAAAAACCGAATCGATTCGCAAATCTCGGATTCAATACTGGAAGGGGGCCGAATCGATTCGATGACAGTCCGAATCGATTTGCAATTGGAGACCTGAGACTTTTGATTTACCGAATCGATTCGCCAGAATTGCGAATCGATTCGCAAACCCAAAGCTGGCTACTGGAATGGGGCGAATCGATTCGGTGCCTAACCGAATCGATTCGACAATGGAGACCTGAGTTTCTGCTTTGCTGAAACAGGTTTTTTTCGAGGGTGGTTGAATTGGCAGCTAATGGGAGGATTTTTGGACCCTAAAGATGAAGTTATATATGTACAAAGGGTCCGGGACAAAAATTTTGTACCCCGCACATGCCGGAGGATGCTCGGCACCAAAAACTCACAATTCTGACATCTTATAGAGCCCCGTGAACGGGGTCGGACAATGGAATCGTGTCCGAACATGGGTCAAATGGTTCTAGGAAAGGCTTGAGACGCTGACCATTGACCTTGAACAACTTCCCATCAGATGGGTTCTCAATCTCAATTGCACCGTGATGATGGACGGTCTTTACGACAAACGGACCCGTCCATCTAGACCTTAGCTTACCCGGGAACAAATGCAACCTAGAGTCGTATAAGAGAACTTTTTGAAGAGGGTGAAATGTTTTTCGGAGTATGTGCTTGTCGCGCCTCTCTTTCACCCTTTGCTTATAAATTCTCGCGCTCTCGTACGAATCGTTCCGGAGTTCATCCAACTCATTGAGTTGGAGCATTCGCTTCTTTCCGGCCTTGTCTAGATCAAAATTGAATTTCTTGATCGCCCAATAGGCCTTGTGCTCGATTTCTACTGGTAAATGGCATGGCTTGCCGTACACAAGTCTAAAGGGCGACATTCCCAAGGAGGTCTTGTAGGCCGTACGATATGCCCATAAAGCGTCAGGAAGCCGAAGAGACCAATCCTTGCGGTCGGGATTGACACTCTTCTCTAGGATGTGCTTGATCTCTCGATTGGCCAATTCAGCTTGGCCATTGGTTTGCGGGTGGTAGGTAGTTGCAACTTTATGAGTTACCCCATACTTTCGCATAAGAGTAGCGAACGGAGTATTACAAAAATGCGTTCCGTTGTCGCTAATGATCGCCTTCGGAGTTCCGAAACGCGAAAGCATGTGTTCCTTTAGGAACTTCAACACCACCCGATGGTCATTGGTTTTGGACGCAATGGCCTCGACCCACTTTGATACATAATCTACGGCCACTAGGATGTAAAGGTTACCAAAAGCCGGCGGGAATGGGACCATGAAATCAATTCCCCAACAGTCAAAGACTTCAAGTTCTAGAATGGGGGATATTGGCATCATGTTTCGATGGGTTATAACACCTAATCTTTGGCAACGATCACACGAAACGCAAAATTCGTGTGCATCCTTAAAAAGTGTGGGCCAATAAAGCCCGCATTGCAAGATTTTCGCGACGATTTTCTTGGAAGAAAAGTGGCCCCCACATGCCTCCGTGTGGGAGAAACGAATTACGCTCTCATGCTCATCATCCGGGACACATCTCCGGATGATTTGGTCGGGGCAATATTTTAATAGATACGGATCATCGAAAAAAAATCTCCTCACCCAACTAAAGAATTTCCTCTTCTCTTGAGGGGTCCAATGAGATGGAATCGAACCCGTCACGAGGTAGTTCACGATATCAGCTAACCACGGCAGAGAGGAAGTGGAGAACAGCTATTCATCCGGAAAGAATTCAGCGATGGGGAGTTGGTCCTTGGGTGCCTCAAACGTCAAACGCGACAAGTGATCCGCGACAACATTTTCAACTCCTTTTTTATCTTTAATAGTCAAATTAAACTCCTGAAGTAAGAGCACCCACCTAATCAAGCGCGTCTTGGCGTCCTTCTTAGACAGAAGGTATTTGAGCGCCGCATGATCCGTAAAACAAACTATCGGGGATCCCACGAGGTATGCTCGAAACTTATCTAACGCATAGACAACCGCTAATAACTCTTTCTCGGTGGTTGAATAGTTCAACTGAGCACCGTTAAGAGTTCGACTCGCATAGTAAATGACATGGGGTTTCTTGTCACTTCTCTGACCTAAAACAGCCCCAACCGCGAAGTCGCTAGCGTCACACATCAATTCGAAGGGTAGGGTCCAATCAGGAGCTTGAATTATGGGAGCGGTGGTAAGCATACTTTTCAAAGTCTCAAAAGCTGCTTGACACTCATCGCTCCATTCGAAAGGGGTTTCCTTGGAGAGGAGATTACACAAAGGTCTAGCAATCGAGCTAAAGTCCTTGATGAAACGACGATAAAATCCTGCATGCCCAAGGAAAGACCTTACATCTTTCAGAGATTTAGGGGCGGGTAAGTTGGCAATGACCTCAACCTTTGCCTTGTCTACCTCAATACCATATGAGGAGACGATGTGACCTAAGACAATACCCTTAGTGACCATAAAATGTCACTTCTCCCAGTTTAACACTAGCTTTTTCTCCATGCATCTAGACAAAACCTTCTCTAGCATAGAAAGACAGTGTCCATAGGAGTTGCCAAAGACGCTGAAGTCGTCCATGAACACCTCTAGACCACGTTCTACCATATCACTAAACATGCTCAACATGCACCTTTGGAACGTAGCAGGCGCATTACATAGCCCGAAGGACATCCTTTTGTAAGCAAATGTCCCAAAAGGGCATGTGAAGGTAGTTTTGTCCTGATCCTTGAGATCAAGTTCGATTTGGTTGTAACCCGAGTACCCATCGAGAAAACAATAATAAGGATGGCCGGACACGCGTTCCAACATTTGGTCAATGAATGGAAGGGGAAAATGATCTTTTAATGTCATTACATTAAGTTTTCTATAGTCGATGCATACACGCCACCCAGTGGTGGTGCGTTTAGTTATCAATTCCCCTTTCATGTTTTCTACAACGGTGACTCCTGATTTCTTTGGAACCACGTGAATTGGACTGACCCACTTGCTATCGGATATCAGATATATGATATCCGCATCTAAAATCTTAATTACCTCCGCCCTCACAACTTCCTTCATCACTGGATTCAATCTCCGTTGCATCTCACGAGAGGGTTTTGCATCCTCTTCAAGATTAATTTTGTGAGTGCAAATCAAGGGACTAATTCCCTTCAAATCTGCAATTGTCCACCCAAATGCACCCTTGTATCTCCTTAAGAAGTCTATCAGCCTTTGTTCTTCACCACCTCGAGGCTTGATGAGACAACAACGGGATATGTCTCATTTTCGCCTAAGTAAGCATATTTTAACTCGGAAGGCAATTGCTTTAATTCAAGTTTGGGGAATCGCACATCCGAGGAAACTTCATACGAATCACGAGGGGGTAGGTCCTCAAAAACACTACACCAATTAACATCATCAACACTCTCGTCCTCATCTAACAACAATCTCATGAACTTGACCTCTTCATCACAAGGAGAATAGCTATTCTCCAAGTAAATCGGGTTCACAAGACATCCCTCTAAGGGGTCCGATAAATATGTAGCATCAAAATGATCTTGTACCACCTCCTTTAGAAAGTCCACCTCATGGACTTCATCATCATAATCTCCCACTTGGTTCGAAACATTGAAGATGTTCATTTCCAAGGTCATATTCCCAAATGTCAGGTTCATTTGGCCATTCCTAGTATTAATTAATGCATTGGAAGTGGCCAGGAAAGGACGACCGAGGACAATGGGGGTAGTTCTACCGCTAGTAGAAGTAGGATGGGTGTCAAGAACCACAAAGTCCACAGGAAAGTAGAATTTGTCAACCTGTATTATGACATCTTCTACTACACCCCTCGGAACCTTAACGGAGCGATCCGCTAATTGGAGGGTAATTTTTGTGGGCTTGAGGTCCCCTAGACCGAGCTGTTCATAGACATGATAAGGTAACAAATTTACACTTGCTCCTAGGTCTAGCAAAGCCTGCTCAATTTTAAAGTCCCCTATCACACATGAAATGGTGGGACATTCGGGATCTTTATATTTAGGTGGTAATTCAGATTGAATTATTGAGCTAATGTTTTCGGCCAAGAAGGCTTTCTTCCTTACAAACAATTTCCGCTTAACAGTTATTAAGTCCTTTAAGAACTTAGCATAAGCGGGGACTTGCTTGATTGCATCTAAAAGAGGGATGTTAATTTTTACCTGTTTGAACATCTCTAGTATGTCAGCGTTATTAACATTCCCCTTTTGCGACAGGAGCCTTTGAGGGTAAGGCACGGGGCTAGGAAGCTTCGAAACCACATCCGACTCTAACGGGGCTTTCCCCTCTCTCTGCCTCAAGGAGGCATCTTCGAACTCTAATGGGTCGGGTGAAACCTTCTTAATGACGGTGGGGACACTAGGAGGGGTGGGATTATCAATGACTTTCCCGTTCCTAAGAACGGTCACAGCCTTAGCACTATCGGGAGGGGGGTTCAAAGTTTCATTGACACTATTTTTCCCCAATGCCTTTGAGGTTAAGAAGGGAATTTTCCTTTCTCTTGGATACTCAAAGCCGAGGTCAACTTGGAGATTTCCTTTTCAAGCCTAGAATTCGTGGCTTGTTGAGAGGTTATGAAAGATTGAAGAGTCTCTTCGAGTCTCCTCTTGTCCGGGTGAGCATATAATGGTATAACCGGAGGAGGTGGTCCCTGTGGGGGACTTTGCATTTGAGCTTGGGGTGGAGGAACTTGATTATATGGTTGCTGAAAATTATGAGGTGGGGGATGATTTTGATAATTCGGGGGAGGTGGATTTTGAGAATGTTGGGGCTGCCCATAAGAGAAACCCGGATGGTTTCTCCACGAAGGATTATAGCTCTCACCTAAAGGAGTCATGTATTGTTTCTTGTAAGTGGCCATCGCGTTGGCTTGATCGTGAAGCATGACTTTATATGCCGGGATTGTTGGACAATCCCTCGTTGAGTGATCGCCAACGTCGCAAATGGGACAAGACTCCTCTACATGTGAGGGAGAAGGATGGGATGGTTCCCGAGCTTTGGCATCCATTGCCTCGATACGCTTGGAAAGTTGGGCTACTCTTAATGACATATCATCTCCTTCGGCAAGGTGATATATCCCATGGCTAGAGGAAGGTGGATTGGATGACCGGGCATTGGTTTTGCTAGGGTCCGAAGTGTCCCACGCTTGGGTGGTCTCGGCACAATATTTGAAATATCCCCACGCATCATCCTGATCCAAACCAAAAAACTCGCCGGAGCACATTGTCTCCACCATTTGTTTTGCATTGAGGGTAAGGCCATTGTGGAAAAAGGAGATTAATCTCCACTTTTCGAACCCATGATGTGGGCACTTATGAAGTACCTCATTAAATCTCTCCCAACATCTCTCAAATGATTCACCTTCGGCTTGAGCGAAGGTTTGGATTTGACCCTTTAAAGAGTTGGTGCGATGAGTAGGAAAGAATTTCTTCAAAAATTGCGCTTTCATTTCGCGCCAACTCCCGATGGAATTAGGAGCCAAGGACCAAAGCCAAGTTTTGGCTTTGTCCTTTAAGGAAAATGGGAAGAGTTTGAGTCGTGTGACATCTAAAGGGCAGTTTTGATCGCTAAAAGTAGCGCACACCTCTTCAAACTCTCTCACATGAAGGTACAGTTGTTCACTTTCCATGCCGTGGAAAGTAGGAAGTAATTGAATCATTCCATTGCGAAAATGGAATTGCGCGGCATTGTAAGGAAAAATGATGCAAGACGGAGAGGTGATCCTCTCCGGTTGTAAATAATCACGCATAGTCCTATAAGGGGGGTCGGGTGCAACCCCTTGACTACCGTGCTCACTAATATTGTCGGCCATTGTTGTAGGATCGGAGTGGGCCCAGGTGTACGAAGAAGATGAGATCGAACTAGAACGAGAAACTGATGGTAAAGGTCTCCAATAGTCCGAGGGCTCACTAGACGAGGGTTCGCGAACAGGATTTAAATTGCTACTTCTCTCGTCTTGCATTTACAAGTGCTTTTGGATTGATTTTTGGAAACCGTGTTGTCACGGTGACCACAGGGAACGATAGTGTAAAGAGAATTTCTAAACCCTAAGATAGTTGCCAATCCCCGGAAACGGCGCCAAAAACTTGGTGCGCCCAAAATATGGCTAGTGATTCAAGTGCAAATCTATCGCAACAAGTAATAACCGGTAAGTACGGAATCGTGATCCACAGGGATTGAAACACTCCTAAGAGAATAGAATTGGGGTAAAGAGATTCTCTAAACGTCACAAAGGTTAAAGTGTAAAAGATGATTTAATAGTTTGGAAATGTGATTGAGAGTGAACTCTAAACTAGCATACTATTGATGATAAGTTAATTGATTAATGATTACGGAACTATGAAAAGAACTAAGATAAGCTTGAGTTCAAGAAATTAAAGGGATCGAGGATCATTCTCCCACCTCGGATTCACAAAGAAGGGGATTATAGTGCTTGGTTGAAATTACTTCTAATAGAGCATAACTAATTAAGTCCGAACATCAACCATGTAGAGACTAAACTCAATAATGGAGGATTAGGGGTTAATTAATTATTGCTAGATGGGTTAGGTTTGTAGTAAAGCTTCAAACACTAGCCCTTGCATGACAAGAGGAATTAAGAAGCTATGATACTCCAATACCAACACATGAAGTTTCATTAGAACAATTATAAACCAAACCCTAAATATTAAGTTCAAGCATCCAAGGTGGGATTTTGATCCCCAATCACAAGTCTAGCTACTCATAATTAAAACTAAACTACACATGCTAGTTAACAACATACTTAAATTAGTTATCTAGTTGAAACACAAACCAATACAAAGGATGGAATTAAATGCAAATTAAAGCTAGTGGAACAAGTAGAGATGAAGTAAATGAACCTTTCTTGCATTAATACCCACAATTCAACTAGTAATCAAGGCTTTACAAGTTGGTGAAAACCATAAATGAACCTGACCTAGGAGAGAGAAGGGAGTGTTTTTATCTATCACCAAATATATAACCAAAGTAATCTCTCTACCAAAGAGGAAAAACAAGGGATAAATCCCTCAAAAATCCAACCAAAATGGCAAACTAGTAATAAGAGGAAAGCTGGAAATGCAGGGCCGAATCGATTCGGTGCCAAATCCGAATCGATTCGGAAGTGTAGAGAATTGCCCCTGCAAGTAACCGAATCGATTCGGTAGTAATGGGGAATCGATTCGGGCCTTCTGCAAGAAGAAGAGTTGCCTATATAGGCATTAGTTGTCCCATGCTTCACCGAAACTTCCGTAACTTCTTCGTTTGAGGTCGGATTCAAGCACCGTCGGAGGCCACGCGAAGATAAGAAGAAGGTCTACAACTTCCGTGAAGAAATCGGGAACAAAACTCGAGTGCTGAAATTACCAAAATGCCCCCGACTGTGCAAGTGTCAACGGAACTTTTCCGGATCAAAACCAAACTTCCCAAAATGCATTCCCGAGACCTATAAAAGCTCAATAAAGACACATACAAAGTATATATGATGACTTCAGGGGTTAGTCAATAAATGAGTATAAGAACCGGGAAATACATGCACGGGAATGCTAGAATGTACAAATTAACGGGGTATAAAATACAATAAAAGTGACGAATCACTAGTCAACTGTGAGATTGTTTGTAGTCGGCTTAGCCAAAATCTTCTAAGTGTAGGGACTTCCCCTTAATGCTTAGGAGGCTTTACCGTTTAGCTGAGGAGTTCCCATCCCTGAGAGAGAAGTTCTTCGTAGAGATTAGGCGAATAGAGGAAGAGGAAGAGAGGACACGAGGGGCCGACCCTAATTGGGTACGACCCATTTTCCCCATTCCTCTTGCCACGATAAAGCCATCTGAGCCATCTGAGTCTTGTGGGTCGTCCTGTCGTCCAGCCGAAAGTCATTCAGGAGAGATGGATGAGAGAGCGTCGTCACCAACTGGCGCTGGCCCTTCTGGGAGGAGAGAAACATCTGATTTTAGCCCAGGCCGACAGGCCGAGGGTGTGGTCCTTTCGAGGCTATCCCTGTGATAACTTTATCCCCCCACACTTTCCAGATGGCATTTCCTCATGGGCCTCTGACAGGTGATGAGGCTGAGGGAGAGGGGACTGAGGACGATGGTGAGGATTCTGATGCTGACCCAGTTGACAACTCCCATGCCTCGTCCTATGTTTCCTCAGTCTGTTGTGGAGGCATGCATTTAGTGTGTCCCCCAACATAAGTATGAGGGTCCCCTCTGAGTCTGAGAGGGTCTTTGAGGGAGAGATCGTAGTATATGAACAGATGTTTAAGGTCAGTGTTAGGTTCCCTCTGCATCCTTCCATTGTGAATATCTTGTCAGCCCTCGGCGTTGCCCCCTCTCAACTTCCTCCCAACTCTTGGAGGACGATCCTCGACTACATCTCTTTATGGAAGAATGCCTTTACCGATGAGCCTTCGGTCAATCTGTTCTTGGCTTGTTATAATATCACTTCCTCGTCCAAGCAGCCTGGGTACTATCATCTGGGGGCGAGGAAGTATGATAAAAAACTTCTCCACGTGGCACAAACCTCCAACCACGATTGGAAGAAGAGATTCTTCTTTGTCTCTGGAGAATGGGAATTTTCTACCGAGGCTCAACCTTTGGCCGATGGTCCGAGGGTTCCAAGAAGATGGTCTAACCCCTCGATGAAGGCCAGGCCAGACCCCGGACTTAGTCTGGATGAGAAGGACATAGTCGAATATCTGAGAGAATGAGGGAAAGGGGGTGAACTTGTAAAGTTTGAAGATCTGATGACCCCTCGGCTCCTCAAAGAAGCTGGTCTGAGGGTCGGCCCACTGACAGAGCTATGTGAGTTATATTATTTTTTTGCCCAATCTTTGCTTTTTTTTTCAAGTGTTTCATCCTTGCCTCTGCATTTTCTGATGTGTCGTCTTCTTTTCAGGTCGTCCTTCAGGTATATCAGACCATCTTTGGGAAATGACTGCCCCGAGCTTACTATCTAGTCTGGGCAAGAAAAAAGGCAAGGAGCCTCAGCAAGCTCCGAGGAAGACAAAGGCCATGGGGCCGACGAATGTTGAGCCGACCTCCGACAGGCAAAAGAGGAAAGAGCCAGAAGTCCCCGTTGACCCTCGACGAGATTCTAGGACGAGGTTAAGGGTGGAGGTGTCTGAGGGGACCGCCTCTTCTTTCAGTAAGGGGGCCTTCTGGTCCCAAAACTTGGCATTTTTGAAGGCCGAGCCGTCTTCTTTGATTGCCAACCTGAGGGCGGCCAAGGCGTCTATGTTTTCTGCCCCCTCGGCTGCCAATTATGAGTTTTTGTCCAAGATGCCCCCGGCGAAGATGTATGACTGTGGTCTGCACACTCTGGCTCAGGTACTTGTTCATACTTTTTCTTAATTGAATTTTTCACCAACTGTTTCCTCGACTTCTTAATGACTTTTTATCATTTTTCTTTGCAGTCTGTTTGTGCCTTTACTTCGGCCACCAAGTGGATGGCTGAAAATCAACAAAAAAATCATGAGGCCGAGAGGGCCATTCAGCACGAGGCTGATCTGCAGACGGAGCTGGAGACTTCAAAGGCTGAACTAGAGAGTGCCAGGACCGAACATGCCAGGGTCTTGGATGAGCTGACAAGGCAGCATGATGCAGACTTGCAGGCCAAGAAAGCGCTTATAAAAGAGAACGACGAGGCCTTGACCAACTTGTGGGTTCAGTTCAAGTCCGATCTTGAGACGGCTGTCAAGAAAGCCGAGGCCGATGCTGTGGAGGCCTACAAACTCTCGGATGAGTTTCAAGGCTTCGGTCTTGAATACTTAGAGAGGGGGATTAGGATGGCCTGTCGGTGGGTCGTCCTTAAGTTTGTTGATGCAGTATCTTCTGTCCGCCCCTCTATCGAAGTAGTCCAACTGTACGACCCCCTGATTGCTGAGGCTTTGGCACAGGTGGTCTCAAGTGCACGTTGAGGGTGTCGGCACGTCTGAGAATCAGCCAGTCGTGGTCGTTGAGGAGACTTCTCTTATCGACGTTGAGGCCCTTCCCTCTGATGCTGCTCAATAGGGTGGCTGTTTATAGCCAATACCCTCTTTATGTACCCCGTGAATGTACTTTATTTTTGTAGAACACTTTTGTAATATTTCATTTATAATATCATCTCTCTTTTTGTCTTCCATATTCGTTTCTTGTGTGATTTTTATTGTGAAAATTTTATATTATCACTAACCCCTCCCTCGTCTTTCTTGAGGGTGAATGAGGGGTCGTCTCCAACATTGACCCTCATTGTAGCCGAGGGTGGTTTCCATCAATTTTAATTGATGTTTAATAAAGTCCTCCCTCGTCTTTCTTGAGGGCAAAGGTGGGGTCGTCCCCACCGTTGACCCTCATTATAGCCGATGGATGTTTTTACCAAATTAATGGTTTTCAAGTCCTCCCTCGTCTTTCTTAAGGGCAAAGGTGGGGTCGTCCCCACCGTTGACCCTCATTATAGCCGAGGGTTGTTTTTACCAAATTAATGGTTTTCAAGTCCTCCCTCGTCTTTCTTGAGAGCAAAGGTGGGGTCGTCCCCACCGTTGACCCTCATTATAGCCGAGGGTTGTTTTTACCAAACTAATGGTTTTCAAGTACTCCCTCGTCTTTCTTGATGGCAAAGGTGGGGTCGTCCCCACCGTTGACCCTCATTATAGCCGAGGGTTGTTTTTACCAAACTAATGGTTTTCAAGTCCTCCCTCGTCTTTCTTGAGGGCAAAGGTGGGGTCGTCCCCACCGTTGACCCTCATTATAGCCGAGGGTTGTTTTTTTACCAAACTAATGGTTTTCAAGTCCTCCCTCGTCTTTTCTTGAGGGCAAAGGTGGGGTCGTCCCCACCGTTGACCCTCATTATAGCCGAGGGTTGTTTTTACCAAATTAATGGTTTTCAAGTCCTCCCTCGTCTTTCTTGAGGGCAAAGGTGGGGTCGTCCCCACCATTGTCCCTCATTATAACCGAGGGTTGTTTTTACCAAATTAATGGTTTTCAAGTCCTCCCTCGTATTTCTTGAGGGCAAAGGTGGGATCGTCCCCACCGTTAACCCTCATTATAGCCGAGGGTTGTTTTTGCCAAATTAATGGTTTTCAAATTCTCCCTCGCCTTTCTTGAGGGCAAAGGTGGGGTCGGCCCCACCGTTGACCCTCATTATAGCCGAGGGTTGATTTTACCAATTTAATGGTTTTTAAGATAATGTCCTCCCTCTTCTTTCTTGATGGCAAAGGTGGGGTCGTCCCCACCATTGACCCTCATTATAGCCGAGGGTTGATTTTACCAATTTAATGGTTTTTAAGATAATGTCCTCCCTTGTCTTTCTTGATGGCAAAGGTGGGGTCGTCCCCACCATTGACCCTCATTATAGCCGAGGGTTGATTTTACCAATTTAATGGTTTTTAAGATAATGTCCTCCCTCGTTTTTCTTGAGGGCAAAGGTGGGGTCGTCCCCACCATTGACCCTCATTATAGCCGAGGGTGGACTTAGCGAGCACTACCCCAATCACACTTGCTTTAATTCGAACACAAAATGAGGGACAAATGTGACATTTTCATTAACTTTCCAAGTGTTCTGTTAGAGCAACACATTCATTACAACTGTTGTCCAACAGGGCTTTACAAAATTACTGATAGTACTTCTTCAAATGATCTGCATTCCAGGGGTTGGAAAAGGGTTCCCCTTCTAGGCTTTCTAGCCTTTAGGTCCCAGGGACAACTTCATCAATGACCCTATACGATCCATGCCAATTTGGATGGAGTTTGTTGGGATTCTGCCAAGCCTTTTTGAGGACTAAGTCCCCCACTGCAATTGGCCTCTGCTTCACCCTTTGGTTGTAAAACCTTGCAGTCCTCTGCTGGTAAGCAGCTTGCCTTATCTCGGCGTCCTCCCTCCTTTCCTCAATCAGGTCTAAGTCAAGTCTCCTCTCTTCCATATTCCTCTGGGGGTCGTACATTTGGACCCTATGAGTAGGAAACCAAATCTCAGTGGGGATGACGACTTCTGAGCCATAAGCCAGCATGAACGGGGTTTTCCCGGTAGAGGTCTTTGCCATCGTCCTGTAGGCCCACAGTACAGCATATAACTCCTCAACCCATCTTCCTTTTGCCTCTTCAAGCCTCTTCTTGATCCCGTCAAGGATCGTCATGTTTGTAACTTCTGTTTGCCCATTAGTTTGAGGTCGACCTGGGGTAGAGAAAAATTGTTTGATACTCACCCTTTCACAGTACTTCTCTAGAGATGTATTCTTGAATTGAATCCCGTTATCCGAGATGAGGGTATTGGGGAGGCCATATTTGCATATGATATTTTTCTAAATGAACTGGAAGGTCTTCTATTCGATAATCGTGACCATCGGCTCTGCCTCCACCCATTTTTAAAAATAGTCAATGGCCACGATGAGGAACCGATAATTATTGATGGCTCTAGGCAAAGGGCCTACTAGGTCGATCCCCCACACTGCAAATGGCCATGGGGACGTAATGGAGGTAAGAGGCTGATGGGGCTGGTGAGGGATGGTGGCAAATCTTTGACATTTATCACACTTTTTTACATACACCGTGGCGTCTTTCCCCAAGGTCGACCACCAGTACCCCTGGGTGACCACCCTCTTCGCCAGAGACCTGCCCCCAATGTGTCTTGAACATGACCCCTCATGCATGTCTTGCAAAATGGATGGGACTTCAGATGGGTGCACACACCTAAGTAAGGGGAGCAAAAATCCCTTTTTGTATAAGGTGTCCCCAATGACAGTGAACTTTGCAGCTCTGTATCTCAACTTCTTCCTTTCTTGCCTTGCTTCTGGCATCTCCCCCTCTTTACTGTATCTGATCAGAGGGTCCATCTATGAAGCTTTCTTAGCAATATTCAGGCAAGTGCTAAGTGTTCCCTCAGTGTCTTCGATAGTTAATCGAAGTAAAATTTCCACTGGGACTGTCCTCCTGATATCTGTCCTAGTTGCTGAGGCCAGCCGGCAAGTGCATCGGCTCGGCCATTGTCATGCCTAGGTATCCGCTTCAATTTCACTTCTCTGAATATCTTCAGTAATGACATTACTTTCTCAAGGTACTTGGACATCCTCTCATCCTTGGCCTCGTAGGCTCCTAGTATCTGATTCACTACTAGCCTTGAATTACTATGGACTAGGATTTGGCCGACACTAAGAGACTTGGCCAAGGAGAGGCCTGCTATTAAGGCCTCATATTCGGACTCGTTATTAGAGGCTTTAAAGTTAAACCTTAGGGCGTACTCAATGTCTATACCATCGGGTGCTGATACTATCAGTCCAACTCCACTTCCGCTATCGCAGGAGGGCTCGTCAACGAAGAGGCTCCACACAGTCTTTTCCTCTGAGAAATTTCCCTCAATGAGGGATCCTTCTCTAAAGAGGTATCTTCCCTCTTCATTTTCAGCCACTTTCCTCCTAGCGGTGCTTGTCTCAGCCTTATCTGCAGGTGTGTCGGTGAGTCTGTCTTGTTGGGTATCTTCCTTCCTGAGGCTCTCATCCTCGGCTTCATCATCTTCCTAAGTAAACTCGGCCACGAAATCTGCCAATGCTTGCCCCTTAATGGCCGTCCTAGGTTGATACACAATGTCAAACTCCCCCAGCTCTATAGCCCAGACCATTAACCTACCTGATTTTTTTGGCTTGTGTAGGACCTGCCTAAGAGGAGAGTCAGTAAGGATGACCATTGTATGGGACTGGAAGTATGGCTTCATCTTTCTCGATGCATGGATCAAGGCATAGGCTAACTTCTCCATCCTTGGGTATCTTTGTTCTGCCCCCTGGAGTGCCTTACTGTTAAAGTACACAGGCTTCTGTACCCCATCTTCATCTCTCACAATGGCTGCGCTGATGGCTGATTCTGAGACAGCAAAGTACATATGTAGTTGTTCGCCCTGCACTGGTCGGGACAACAGTAAGGGAGACCCTAAGTATGACTTTAACTCCTTGAAAGCCTCATCACACTCTTCTCTCCATTCGAAGACCTTCCTGAGAATTTTGAAGAATGGCAAACATTTGTCTATGGCTCTAGATACGAACCTATTCAAAGCAGCCACTCGCCCCGTGAGCCTCTGAACGTCTTTGATGGTCTTGGGGGTCTTCATTTTTAGGAGGGCCTTTATTTTCTCAAGGTTGGCCTCGATGCCTCTTTGGTTGACAATGAACCCCAAGAATTTCCCTGCTCCGACCCCGAAGACACACTTGGTCGGGTTGAGCTTCATCTGGTACTTGTCGATCGTATTAAAGGTCCTCTCCAGGTCGGTCACATGATCCTCTGCCTTCAGGATCTTAGTCAGCATGTCATCTACATAGACTTCCATAGATTTCCTAATTTGGTCATCAAACATTTTATTTACAAGGCGCTGATATGTTGCCCCTGCATTCTTCAGGCCAAAGGGCATGACCCTATAACAGTATATCCCCTTGTCGGTGATGAAGGCCGTTTTCTCCGAGTCTTCAGGGTCCATAAAGATCTGGTTGTACCCTGAATAGGAATCCATGAATCTCATTAGCTCATGGCCTGCGGTAGCGTTTACCATCTGGTCAATGCGAGGGAGAGGGAAGCTGTCTTTGGGATAATGCTTATTGAGGTCGGTGAAGTCCACACACATTCTCCACTTCCCGTTGGCCTTTGGGACAATGACTGCATTGGACAGCCATTCAGGGTAGATGACCTCTCTGATAAACTCATCATCTTCTAATTTTTTGACCTCATCCCTTATGACCTCATACTTCTCTCTAGAGTAAATTCTCCTCTTCTTCTTTACCGTCTTTGCACCCTCTACCTCATTGAGCTTGTGGCACATGATTTCAGGGTCGATCCACGGCATATCTTCATGACTCCATGCAAAGACGCTCGGTCTTCTCCTCAACAGTTTAATGAGGTCTTCCTTGATATTTGGCTTCAGAGACTTGCCGACTTGGACGGTTTTTTCTGGGCCATCCTCATTGAGGATGATGGATTCTACCTCTTCCGCGGCCTCTCCTTTCTTCAGCTTCGTCTCGTCTCTGGGTTCTAGGGTATCAATATTATAAGTGGTTGTAGCCTTCTTGTGTGCCTCTCTTTCTTCAGCGGAGTTGTAATAACATTCCCATGCTGTTGTTTGGTCTCCCTGAACTTCCCCCACCCCGTAAGGGGTTAGAAATTTAATTATCTGATGGACGGTAGGTGACACAGCTTCGAACCCCTTGAGGGCTACCCGCCCCAGTATAATATTGTAGGCCGAAAAGACATGTTCATCCATCACAAAGAAGCTGACCTTCTTTGTAATCCATCTCGGCCACTCGTCCCCCATCCTGACATCGGCCTCATACACTCCGAGGGGATGAACCTTTTCCCCACTGAACCCAATTAATGGGTGATATACGGGACGAGCCTTGCACGGCTGAGACCTAAGTCTTTGAAGCATGGCTAAAACATCACGTCTACAGAGATACCCCCATCTACCAAGATCCTTGGCACCTCACACCCATATACCCTGGTAGTGATGACGAGAGGGTCATCATGTGGGGCTAAGAGGCCCTTGAAGTCCATTCTTGAGAATCCCACTATCAGAGTGTCCATATCGACCTTCTTCCAATTTTCTGACTTTGCCTTCAGGGAGGTTGAGTGCACATATTTCGTCACTGCCTTGGCCTCAGCTACATGGGCCTCCCTGTCGGTGACTTCTGACCCTCCTCCTGCTAGGCCCCCGGAGATCATTCCCACTCCGAGCGAGATCATATTAAGCCTCTTGACAGGGCCTTGGTCATCTCTCGGCAGGAGGTCAGGGTCTTCCTCATCGTCAGAAGGGTCGTCCCCTCTTTTTTGAGGACCTTCTCTACATGCATCGCCTCGCTTCTTTCTTGGGTCATCCCCTCGGCCCCTCTTGAAGTCACCTTTGTCAACTTACTTCCTGAGCTTCCCTTCTTTCAGCATCTTCTCAATCTCATCTTTTAGAGCAAAGTATTTATCTGTCACGTGGCCATGGTCTTGGTGAAATTCACACCACAGGTTTTTGTTCCTCTTGTTGGGGACTGTCCTCAACTTCTCAGGCCACTTCAGGGACCGGTCACTCTTTATCTCATTGAGAATATGTTCACAGCTGACCGTTAGAGGGGTGTAACCAGCGAACTTGTCGTCCGTAGACCTCTTCTTCCCCTCTTTATTCTTCTTAGGGTACTTACCCCCACTAGCGCCTCCTTTTTCGTCTTCGTATTTTGCGGCCATCGCCTCTTCGGCGTTCATCACCTTTCCTGTTGTTGACAGTAATTCAACCATCGTCCTCGGAGGGTCTTCAACAAGCTTCCATAACATCTTCCCCTTTTGGAGTCCTCCAATCAGGGCTTTCATAGCTATGCTCTCCTCATAGTTTTCCACCTCTAACTTTTCTTTATTGAATCTGGCTATGTAGTCTCTTAGACTCTCATTCTTCCCCTGCTTAACATAAAGCAGGTGTGTGGTCTTCTTCTGTGGCCTCACCCTAAAACAAAAGTTGTGGATAAACCGGTCTGCCAACTGCTTAAAGCTTTCAATGGAATTTTTTGGAAGAGACATATACCAAACATGCGCAGCCCCAGTCAGAGTGCCATAAAAGGCACGACACGTCATCTCATCCGAGATAGAGTATATATTTGCCGCTGATTGATACATCTCAATATAATGGACAGGGTTGGTACTCCCGTTATACCTTGGGGTGACCACGGGTGTCTTAAACTTTGATGGCGTAGGGAAGTTGACTATCTTCACCACGAAGGGAGAGCCTATGGAGTATCCTCTCTGAAGAGGGTCCTGGCTCTTCAAAATATCACCGATCTTATCCTCCAGTC
Source organism: Sambucus nigra (assembly GCA_949130495.1). Taxonomy (NCBI): domain Eukaryota; kingdom Viridiplantae; phylum Streptophyta; class Magnoliopsida; order Dipsacales; family Adoxaceae; genus Sambucus; species Sambucus nigra. The sequence goes on along the minus strand of OX422210.1, from coordinate 517,670,009 downwards.
ACTGGATTGAGTCATTCCAGGGCCTCGCAGGGTCGACCTGGCCGATGTTATCCCCTGCCGCCTCTTTGAGGTAGATGTAGGGTTCTGCGGTGGCAGGCCTGTGTCGGCTATTTACTTCCCCCTGCCCATCATCTCGTCCTAGGGGTCGGCCCACGTGGGGTCGGCCATCTGCTGCCTCCCTTCTGGACCTCGCAGCACTCCTTGATCTGGACAATTTTTCCCGCAGGTTATTTACTGGGCCCAGCCTCTCAAAGGCCGACCCCCTGCTCAAGCGATCAAAAGCAGAGCCTCTTGGGCGATCGTCAGGATTTTGCCTCCCGCACTTCCCTCTACTCTCCTGGAGAGGTCATACAGTATTGTTGGAGACTTCATATGTATCCCAGCACTCTACGGGGGCCTCCTCTCCCTCCAAATCATCATACCTGTCCTCAGGGCAAGGATTTCTTTGCCTCCCAGGCGTAGATGCCGGGGGTCAGCAACATCCTTACGCCGCTGAGGGGGTGGCAGGTCTTTGCGTGATGCCTGGGGTGGTCCCCTTGCCTCATACTGTCCTGGAGCCGCTACCAGAGTAGTCATCTCAGGTGAGACCCCTGGTGGTCTTAGTATGTTATGGCTTAGAGCTGTGAACTGCTCTTGCATGATCCGCTGGCTTGCTGCCAGAGACTTCAAGGCTGCCGCCACATCATCCATCTCAGACTGAGGTGGTGGCTTACTGGAACTGGGTCCTACTCCACTATTCGATGGAGGAAGTGGTGGTGGTGGCATCTCCTGTGTCATGTGTTTGAGCTATGAACAGCTGAACTGAAGAAAAGACTGGTGAGCTTGAGAACCTTAATGGGTCTCTTTCAATGGTGAAACATCTCCTTACAGGGGGAGAACTGGCTCACCACCAGAGTGCCCAGTGAGGTCAAGCTATACAAAGGAAGAGATGTCTTCTCATTCCCACAGACGGTGCCAAACTGATGATGCTAAGATTCAACACCACCAGATAAGTGATGATGAGCTCAAACTGTAATAACCATGGCAGCCATAGAGATGTATGCGTATAAGTGCTTAAGTGTGTAGAAGGAGATGAGTATAAGAAGAATAAGACAATGATGTATAGTGGTTCAGCCAATTAGCCTACATCCACTGTGAGTGCGTGATCCACTAAGTATGGGCACTAATGGCCTTGGATATAATGCACATAAGCTCACTTTCTTTCTCTACTGTGTGTATAAGCAGAGTTTTTACTAGGTTTACAATTATCGATCCATCCCTCCCTCTGTAGGGTTGTAGGTGGCAAGTATATATAGGTCTTGGGGGGTGTAGTGTACCCCCCAAGTATGCATGATGCATGTGAATGATGATCTAGCCAACCTCCTGTTGACACCTGTAGATGCCAAATGATGACATAATATTCCCTCACGTGAGGGGGTGATATTGTTATAACGATTTTCCACGTGCCATGAGAGCCTCACGCGCACTGTTCCATGCATCTCCCAAATCACGCGCTGTGATGATGTCACCCTCGGCCCATGATATGAGGCCGAGGGAAAAGTTCCTTCTGGCAGTGAGTCTGGCCTAATTCAGGCCTCGTACTGTCGTACCCTTGGAGGGTCGTTTGGGCCTGATGAGGAGTCGGCCTCCTGAAGGGTCGTCCGGGCCTGATGAGGGGTCGGCCCCCTGAAGGGTCGTCCGAGACTGGTAAGGGGTCGGCCCCTTGAAGGGTCGTATGGGCCTGATGAGGGGTCGGCCCCTGATGGGTCGTCTAGATCCTGATGGAGGGTCGTCCCCTTGAAGGGTCGTCTGGGCCTAATGAGGGGTCGGCCCTTGAAGGGTCGTCCGAGCCTGATGAGGGGTCGGCCCCCTGAAGGGTCGTCCGAGACTGGTGAGGGGTCGGCCCCTTGAAGGGTCGTCTAGGACTGATGAGGTGTCAAGAGACCGTCTTGGGCCCGCCTTGGTGGAGGGCGACCTCGGCCTGGCCGAGGGTATATATGGGTATATCAATCATCCCCCAGCCCTTAGCCATATATGTTGTTGAGATGGCCGAGGGATAGTGTTACAGTTGAGATGGGTATATCATTTTTAAATGGTTTTAATTTTTCAAAAACATTTTATCATAAAAGTTTTTTTTGGATAAATGTTTTTGATCTCGTGAACAATTTTAAGTTTTGAGGTTTCCAAGATATTTAAAAGATTGAAACTTTTTGGGATACGTGTATTATGTCGTTCGAACGACATCGTACCTGGTTCAAATGAGATTGTATCTCGCTCAAACGACAACATATGTCATTCAAATGAGAGCAGTTATGTTTGACATGTCACCGCCTTGATTTTTATTATAAATAGAGTGTCAGACTTTTGAATTTCGTGTGGAGAAATTTTTTTTTTCACAGAATACATTTTTATACTATTCTCCAACCATTTGAGGGTTCATAACTTTTGTTTTACAATTCACAATCCCAATTGCTTTTGTGTGAGTTGTTTTGTGGAACCCAAAAACATAGTTTGATATTGTTCATACTTTGTGAGGAGACCTCTAGAACTGAGAGTTGCGTGCTATTGTGTAGTGAGTCTCGACGAAGTTTTGGATTGCGTGTCATTAGGGAGTGTTGCGGTGTTCCTAAGTTGAAGACTGGACTGCGGTTCATATAGGTTCACTGCGTGTGGACTTATTGCTGATGACATTGACTGACGCCTGCGGGTATTCGAGTGTCAAACTGTATTTAATTGTAACCGTATAAGTTGCGATTTACAATTATAGTGAAATAAAAAGTTTTTGCCTTGAGGGATTTTTTTTCTGAACTTTGTATCGCATACTTTATTTGTGATGGTTTGACACTTGCACGCACGTTGCTATTTGAGTTTAAGCGCTGAATTAATTTGGTTCATAAATTGACTGTAATTAAATAAGTTTGTGATTGGAATTTACGCAACTATTGAAATCTGTATTGCACACGGTCTTTCAAATTGGTATCAGAGCCTCTTACACTAATTTACTATGTAGATCCTGTAGTACAATTTTTTTTTGTGGTTATTTGTGTTCCTCTCCTGATTTGTTTTCTCGATGGATTCTCATACTGTTGATGTTGTTAGTCGATATGAGTTTGATAAAGTTCACGACCGTGCGGAAAAATTAACTCTTTTGATTTTAAACTTTGCAAATGAATTAAAATTTTGGAAGAAGAAAATTCTCTTTTTAAAAATAAGTTTGAATATTTGCAAATGTTTCAAACTCAAAGAGACATTTGTCGTGAACACTTTGGTAATTGTGTATTGACTTTGATTCTTTAATAGTTGCCAAAAAGGAGAGTGATGATAAAGTCCTAGTTTTAGAAAAAGAATTGGAGGACTTAAAAAATTCTGAGGTTCCTGTTTATGCCGTTGAGGATAAAAAATTAATCGATGATTTTATGGCACGTGAAGAGACTCTTAGGGATAAGTTTGTTTTAATTGAGAATGAAGGAAATAAACTGTTAAGTTTAATTGATAACTTGAAAAAGGAATCCCTAACTTTAGAAGACTCTAATTCTTTGTTTGAGTATAAAATTTTGAAGTTGAAAAATGATTTGAAAGACTCGAATAGTTTTGCAGTGATGGAAATGTCTCGTCTTGTTCTAATGCTTCCATTGCAAAAGCCATAACCATTATTTGTTTTAGCGGGTCAATCGTTCCTAAGAACATTAGAAAAGGTCAACCCATAGGTGTTGTTCCACCCGTTTACATCTGTTCACATTGTGGTAGAAAAGGGCACCTTAGGCGTTTATGTTTTGATCTTCGAAAAGGTCCTAGGAATTTTATGTCGAGTGTTCCTGTGATTCCCCAAACCCCCACACGACATTTCATACCTATTTGGGTTAGGAAATCACTTTTAGAGGCACTAGATTTTAGACAAGTTAATTCTCGTTTGCTTGCACATAATTCTTCTCTTTCCATATCATATACATGATTGTGTTTATATGATTGTCATACGCTAGTTGTGCTTCTTGATATATTCTTGCTAGTGTTATGACATGTGTACTTTTTGTATTAGTTTTTGAACATTTTTGAAAAAATACAAAAAGATTTTATTTTGATAAAATTTGAAAATTCCAAAAAGATTTTTGTATTTTGTTTAGCACCATATATGAATTGACATTTAGGATGACTGAGTCACAATTTCATTCCATGTATCCATGTGACTATTTGATAGTGTTTTAAGACAATAAGTCATGTCATTCATGTGCTTTATAGTGTTTGGAGTCATTACGATGTAATTAAGTGTTATTACCTATATGATTGACTCATTATTTCCTTTGATGCACATGAGCACGAATTTGTTTGAATATTGTTCTTATCAAATCACATGTTGGTTACGTGTTTTCATCTCAATTCTGTCTATTAAAACGAACCAAATGCGATAAAACAAGATAATAAAAAGGTTTGCATGTTTTAAACCGTTTGCCGTAGATTTTTGTGAATTTTAAAAACAGTGAAGGGCTACGAAAGGTACACATCTATCCTTTGCGATTAAGCTACCGTTTAATTGGACCTAAAAAATTGAGGTATTTTAATTATCCGGGGTCCAAAGAGGTTTAAAAGAGCCCGAAAAAATTTAAAGACAATAAAAAGAAATTTATGCCAAAAGGGGCAATTAGGTTTATTCACTAATTCTCCAATGTTTGAGAATTTAGATCACCTCAAAAAGAAAACATATATGAGGGAGTTTGGTTGGAGAATTAAAACGGCTTTGCACGTCCTTAAAAAGTCTTGAAAAAACGTTAAAATTTTTTAGACGTTATTGGTGTGAAAATCATGTAGACTTTAATTTGTTGATTTTGATTTAAGACGATGTCATGTAAATTTCAACACTTTTACACCTAATAATAATTTTGATGCTCATTCGTTAGGAATACACAATATGCATCGTGCACATATGACGTGATTGAGTTTTATTTTCTATCGAATCTGTTCACACCCATTCATACCCTTGCCACGATTTGGTTATCTTAGTATGAATTCATGGTGTGTGTTTGTAACACTTTTGTATAAAAAAAATTAAAAAATCAAGAATAGTTTGTGTAGTTTTTTGATCATTTCCTGCATTGAGCACGTTTGTCATATTTGTTTGCCTTGTTTACCGTGACACCCCGGTTAGATTTATTTGATCTATTCTTTTCCTTGTCTATTTCGGACAAATAAAAAGGGGGAGAAAGAATTATGTTTTTATGGGGGAGTTTATGTATGAGGGAGAGTTGATTATGCTTTTTATGGGGGAGTTTATGTATGAGGTTGAATTGATTATGCTTTCATGTTTATACGTTATATCAGTTCAAACCCGATACGTCACGAGGTTTTTGCTTTGTCTCATGTGTGTAGGTACAATTGAAGATTTTATTGATTGCACACCCTGACTAGAAAAGCTTAAAGTTTTGAAGAGTTGATTGTTGAAGCATCGTTTGAAAAGTTTGAAGACTTGGCAGTTTATCTTTCCACGTTTGAGTTTATGGGAAGGTAGATTTGTATAGGTCATTTGAGATTGATAATTCAGATATTTTTATTTTGTACCGGCATAGACATAGGGGGAGATTTACAAGGACATTGTCTGTCACAATTTAGTATGTCATATACCGCTACAAGTAGTCAAAGGATAATCCGAATTACAAGAAGACTTCAACATTCAAACCCAACAAGGACGAATTTGGTAAAATGTGTTTAAGTTCCATTTACATTTTACATTAAAAGTGTTGGGATATTTTTTATAAAAGTTAAAATGATTTTTGAAATCTTTTTAATTTTTCCAAAACATTTTATCATAAATTTTTTTTTTTGGATAAATGTTTCGGATCTCGTGAACAGTTTTAAGTCTTGAGGTTTCTAAGATATTTAAACGACTGAAACCTTTTGGGATACGTGTGTGATGTCGTTAGAATAACATTGTACTTGGTTCAAACGAGATTGTATCTCATTCAAATGATAGCGTATGTCATTCGAACGAGAGAAGTTATGTTTGACGTGTCACCGCCTTGATTTTTAATATAAATAAGGTGTCAGACTTTTGAATTTCATGTGGAGAAAAATTTATTTTCACAGAATACGTTTTTATACTATTCTCCAAGCATTTGAGGGTTCATAACTTTTGTTTTACAATTCACAATCCCAATTTCTTTTGTGTGAGTTGTTTTGTGGAACCCAAAAGCATAGTTTGCTATTGTTTATACTTTATGGGGAGATCTCTACATCCGAGAGCTGCGTGCTATTGTGGAGTGAGTCTCGACGGAGTTTTGTGACTGCATGTCATTAAGGAGTGCTGCGGTGTTCCTAGATTGAAGATTGGACTGCGGTTCATGTAGATTCACTGTGTGTGGACTTATTTCTGACGACATCGACTGATGCCTATGAGTATTCGAGTGTCAAACTGTATTTCGTTGTAACCGTGTAAGTTGCGATTTACAATTATAGTGAAATAAAAAAATTTGCCCAGAGGGAATTTTTCCTGAACTTTGTGTTGCATACTTTATTTGTGATGGTTTGACACTTGCACCCACATTGCTATTTGAGTTTAAGGAATGAATTAATTTGGTTCATAAATTGACTCTAATTAAATAAGTTTGTGATTGGAATTCGCGCAACTATTAAAATCTGTATCGCACACAGTCTTTCATACATATTTTTCCCCATAAAGCTTTTGACGAGATCTATGAAAAGAGTCCATGTAAGAGGGTAGTGAAATATGTGGTGCTTAGAAATAAATAGTGAGGGGTAACCCGTATTGATAGCAAAAGAAAATATATCACATGAATAATCATCAAAGCACGGTATTCTCAAAAGTACAATAATTATGAGTAAGTATAATTGCAATAATGACAAATGCGGGCTCCTAAGAGGGCTGATTTGGAGGGGAAGAGAGCAAGCATACCAAAATCATGGAATATGCTATGCACCATGAGTTGTGTATTGAATGCAAATGATAAATAAGAAATGTTTATAATTGAAAGCTCAGTAAAATCTTATTCATTACTCAATGATTTGCTTTGAATGATTCTCACAAAAGCTTTTATGATATCCTAGAAAGCACGGAGTTGATATGCAATACGGGATATGACACGACTTGAAACACAAGATGAAACACAACTCGGGACACGTGATATACAATTTTTTTCAAAAAAGTAGGATATGAATATGCTAGGATACGTAAATTATTATTTTTTATTTTATATATTTTTTAATAAAACAAAATTGTTCCAAAAACAACATATAATAAAAACAAAGATAACATCCATTACACAGAGATAATGCTAGTTGGCTTTTTATATCAGGGTCCATTGCATAAAGATAAATATCTGGGTGTTTTTTATTAAGGGTCCATTGCATCATTGGGTTGTTTTTATTATGTTCATCATATAAAAATAACATAAGTGTTGGTTTTATTAGGGTTGGCCTTTCCATTGCATAACAATTTTTATTTTAATATGTAGGGTCCAACTGTCTTCCAAAATACACTAAGGATAGACCGATTCTTAAAAAATACACCAAAATCCTAGACGTCATATACCAGCACCCTTATCAATCCAAGTCTTCAAAAGTAACTCATATAAGAAAACAAACATTTCTACTCCCTTCTTCCAAAATATATTAAAACCCTAACTCCTTTAATGAAGCAACCCAGGGGTTTGTCCACCTTTTCAAGTATTTAGTGCACATTGCAAAGTAAATCTAGGTACACCTAACACATCAAGAGCATTAGACCTATAAAGCTCCTCTCTCATTTCAGATGCCTCCTCGACGTGCACAACGAGTTCCCAGGGGTGCCCAACACAAACCTCAGCCAACACCAATTCAGGGTACTTTAAACGCTGCTAAAGTTGTTGCTGTAATAGCACAGGCGATAAATGAAACTTTAGCAGTAGTACAACAAGCACCACCTCAGGCACCGGTGGTGGCCCCAGTTCAGGCTCATGCATTCCCGTCTGCTTGGGAACGTGTCAGAGATGCCTTTCAGAAGGCACATCCTTCGGTGTTTGCAGGGAGCTCCGATGTTGTAGTGGCGAGACAACAGAAGAAGGACATCCAGAGGCACTTAACGATGTATGAATGTATATATATACAGAGATAGATACTAGCTACATTTAAGCTAGTTGGAGCAGCACTGCAGTGGTGGGAGTCTATTACCACTGCTGAGGAGAGAGATGTATTTACTATTCAGGATTTCTGGGTGCGGTTCGACCACAAATATTCCCCTTTCGCCGTTCAGACTGAGATGAGGTGGAAATTACTCAACTACAACCAAGAGGGGAAGATCTTAACTGAGTACGAGGAAGAGTTTACTATGCTGGTTAATCTGGTACCAGCAGAGGTACCTAGGGGCGGGCACGGTCCGGTCCGATCCTGGTTTTGCCTATTTTTTGGACCGGATCGAATATTCGCTCCTCAATTTTTTTGGAGTGAGATCGAACCGATTAATTCGGTTAACCTACTAATTCAGTCCAGGCTTTTTTCGGTTCGGTCCGGGGTAAAATTCGGTCCTAACCCTATTTCATATATATATAGTTTTATGAATGTTTTTATCTATTGTTCTCATAAATATATATACGAAAATTAAAAAAATAATAATACTCGAAACTCCAAGTGATATTTACATGGGATTTCTTAACCCAAATAAAAAAAATGTGTATACATATATAAAATGTTCCAAATTAAATTCATAAGTTATATACATTAATTCAAAAACTATTTATAAGAAACACAATAACATTATTTTTATTATCTATATATGGGAATCAGTCCGGTCCGGTCCAAATCGGTCTTTTAATATTGTGGACCGCGGACCGGACCGATTTAATCGGTTTTTTGTTTTTGTGAACCAATTTTTGAATCGGTTTCAAAATAGCCTTAATTTTCGGTTCGGTCCAGTTCGGTCCATTCGGGTAGGTCTTTTTTTTGTCCACCCCTAGAGGTACCTACTGAGGAGAAGAAATTACAGATGTTCATGGATAGCCTTACCTGGAGGATTCAACAACATCTTTTGGGTAACCTCTCATTGCAGACCTATACTAATGTGCTTAATGCAGCACTACTTCACTGCCAGGACCACCGCTTCCATCTAACATGGAGCAAGCGAGTACGGGAGTCCAGCTAGCAGGGCAGGATAGGAGGTAGTGGTGCCAGTGGGGCACAGCCAGCATAGGCAGGGTGATCAGAATTCCCAGTAGGGGGATTCTAAGAATTTCAGATCGAGAGGTTTCTGACACGATCAGGGAGGTTATAGGCATGGACAATAGGGACAATAGGGCCAACAGTAGTATTAACAAGGCCAATAGGGCCAAGGGAGAGGTGGTAACAACCAATAGGGCCAAGGACAGTAGGGACAAAGAGGGGGAGACTTTGGTAAAAAGTGTTTCATATGTGGAAAGACTGGCCACAAACGTCATGATTGTCTTGAGAGGGGTAGGGCCCTGCAGCCGTAGCAGCGAGGTGCTCAATAGGAGCCTTAGAGACTGATATTTCCTGCTGCCCTCCTAGCATCACCACAGATGTTAGCTTTGCCAGCTATACTAGTTGTCCCAGTTCAGCAGGGGCAGTTACAGTATGGACGTGTCTACAACGTTCATCAGGTTATAGTCCCACAAGCTCCACCCGCGATTGAGGGTATGTTTCATATCCAGGGGACTCTGGGTTGTATTTTATTCGACACGGGGGCATCACATAGTTTCATTGCCACTAGTTTTGCATACGCCACGGGGTTATTAGACATGACAGAGAGCATAGTTACTAGTGCAGATTCACCATTGGGCTATGGGTCATTAATATTTTTTATATGTCGGGAAGTGGGCATAGAGATTGGGAGATTGTTATTACCGACATATATGATTATATTAGATATGACCGAGTATGATGCGATTATCCGTATGGATTGGCTTGTTGTGTATAGGGATATGATCGATTGATTTAATAGGAGTATTATATTTGCTATACCACATCAGGAGATGTTCCTGATGGCGATGCCTCATCCCGAGGGAGGGTCGTCCACTCACTTGTATTAGATAGAGGAGGAGACCTCTAAGGAGGTAGTAATCGCACTTGATTCGATTCCTATTGTTCAGGAGTTCGTTGATGTATTTCAGGAGATACCGGGATTTCCACCTAGTAGAGAGATAGACTTTGTTATAGATTTGACACCGGGCACTCAGTCAATAGACCGCGTGCCTTACCGTATGGCTCCGGCAGAGATGAGGGAGTTACGAGATCATATTGAGGAACTGTTGGGACAAGGGTTCATTCGGAGGAGTACCTCGCCTTAGGGTGATCCCATGCTATTTGTGAATAAACGGGATGGATCTTTATAGTTGTATGTTGATTACCGAGAGATGAATAAAGTCATGACATAAAATAAGTATTTGTTGCCCCAAATCGATGACTTATTCGATTAGTTGCAAGGAGATGCCTTCTTCTCAAAGATAGACTTGAGATCAGGATACCTTCAGTTGTGTATCAAGGAGAAGGACGTGTCTAAGACTACATTCTTGACGAAATATAGATCCTATGGGTTCAGGGTTATGCCATTTGGGCTAACCAACGCACCAGCCGCATTCATGGACTTGATGAACAGGGTATTTAGAGAGTTCCGTGATCAGTTTGTCATTGTCTTCATAGATGACATTCTGATATATTCTCAGGCGGAGGAGGAGCATGCTGAGAATTTGCGATAGGCGTTGCAGACACTATGCCAGCACGAGTTATATGCCAAATATGAGAAGTGTGGGTTTTGGCTGAAGGAGGCCCAGTTTTTAAGGCACATAGTATCAGACAAGGGTATATCCGTAGATACGAGCAAAGTGTGAGCGGTGAGGGAGTGGGGACAACCCACGACACCGACAGAGATATATAGTTTCTTAGGCCTAGCAGGATACTATAGGAGGTTTATTCAGGGATTCTCAAAGATAGCGGGTCCGTTGACACACCTAACTCGCAAAGGGGTACCATTCATCTGGGATGACGCCTGTCAGTTAGCCTTTGATGAGATGAAGGAAAAGTTGACTTTGACACCCATCCTAGCACTGCCCAGGCCAGAAGTGGAGTATTTAGTCTACACTGATGCGTCCTTACAAGGATTTATGGGTGTGCTTCAGTAGGAGGATCAGGCTATAGCTTATGCTTCCCGAAAGCTTAAGCCTCATGAGAGGAATTACCCCACCCACGATTTGGAGTTAGCAATAGTCGTGTTTGTACTTCGGATATGGAGACATTATCTCTTGGGGGAGAATTTTTTCTCATTCACAGATCACAAGTCACTATAGTACCTCTTCACCCAGAAGGAGTTGAATATGCGCCAGCGCAGGTGGCTCAAATTTGTGAAGGATTATCAGTTCGATATCCAATACCACTCGGGGAAGGCTAATGTGGTAGCAGATGCATTGAGCCATAGGCCAGTAGGTGAGGTGGCCGAAGTGTGGAAGGTGAAATGGAAGGAGTTGGGAAACCAAAATGCAGTGGCCCGATCATTTATGTTTGTTATGATAGTTATGCCTTAGATTATTACAAGGGTGGTACAGGTTCAGGCAATGGATCCATTCTGCCAGGATCGGATAGTACAGCTTCTAGCATAGGGGTCCGAGTCTTACACTATTGGTTCGGATGGAGGGTTTTGCTTCAATAGGAGACTGGTTGTTACTGAGGGGGAGGACTTGTGACACAATGTGATGACAGAGTCGCAAGATTTTCAATTTGCGGTACATCCTGGTGCGGATAAGATGTACCAGGATATGAGGCGACAATACTGGTGGAGTGGAATAAGGAAGGATATTGCCGAGTTTGTTTCGAAATGTGCCACTTATCAGCTGGTAAAAGTGGACCACCAGAGAATGTCAGGGCTCCTATAATCGCTAGATATCCCTATGTGGAAATGGGAGAGCATTTCGATGGATTTCATCACAGGGTTTCTTACATCGCAGAGGGGTCACGACTCTATATGGGTGATTATGGATTGGCTGACCCAAGTAGCTCGTTTTCTGCCAGTTCGGACCGATTATACTACGGGGTAGTACGCTTAGATCTTCATTGCGGTAGTAGTGAGACTTCACAGGGTGCCCCTTGATATAGTGTTCGATCGGGACAAGAATTTTTGTGTCCAGATTTTGGGAGAGCTTCCAGGAATCCATGAGTACGGAATTACGATTAAGTTTGGCCTATCACCCGTAGACTGATGGGCAGATTGAGCGGACAAATCAGATGTTAGAGGATACATTGAGGATGTATATCCTAGATTTTAGCAGAGGATGGGAGCAGTATCTTCCACTAGTGGAGTTTTCCTATAATAACTCCTACCAGTTTACGATTGGCATGGCTCGATTCGAGCCGGTATACAGTAGACCTTGTCGTTCTACAGCGTGTTGGTTAAAGGTGGGGGATAACAAGCTACTTGGGTCGGAGGTGATCCAGGATACTTCAGTCAGGATAGAAATGATTCGGATCCATATTCGGATTGCTCAAGATCTACAGAAGAGCTACGCCGGTGCCAAGAGGTTCTTGCGGGAGTTCAATGTGGGAGACTAGGTGTTGCTGAGAGTATCTCCTATAAAGGGGATAATGAGTTTTGGTAAGAAAGGAAAGTTAGCGCCGAGATATGTGGGGACATTTCCTATCATCGAGCGAATTGGGCTAGTTGCTTATAGACTTAGGTTACCGGAACACTTATATAGGATTCATGATGTGTTCCATATTTCTTCACTGAGGAGATATCTTCGGGATGAGTTGGCCCATGCTCACATTGCTTTGGAGGAGATTGATCTGCATCCCAATAGTTCCTACAAGGAGGGTCCGGTTGCTATCCTAGACTATAGCGAGAGAAAATTGAGATCGAAGGTAGTACCACTAGTACGTGTTCAGTGGCGATATCATAATGTCGAGAAGTCTACCTGAGAGCGTGAGGATGAGATGTGCGACAAATATCCCGAGTTATTTTTACCAGGTAATACCTTTATTTCCGAATTTCAGCACGGAATTCCATTATTAGGGGGGAAGTATGTAATACCCCGTATTTTTACTGATTTTAATTATGGGATTAATTGAATTAAAAATGTGAATTAATTTGTAATTAATCCGGATTTAAATACTGGCGAGATGAGAGTTAGTATTTGATTATGATAATTATGTTGAATATTACAGAGCGAGTATAGCAATATACGATTATGAATTTATTAAAAATTGTCACGAGTGGAATATATGATAGTTTTGGAAATTAAGTTGGGACACGCGTGTCAGCCGTGTCGGGACCAATTTAATGGATTATAAAGTAGTTTATTTTTATGTCATCCTTATGGTCATTCTGAGTGCGTTAATATGTCTGAAAGTATCGAGATAGTCAGAAAAGACTACCTGGGGGTCTAGTTTAGGTCCCAAGGTATTTTTAGGCCAAACCGACAACCCGATATTTTAGTCATTTTACTATTTGATGAATAGTGAACTACGAAATGTACGTTAAATATATCATCCAACCCTTGGGATCATTAGATTATTGGCTGCTAAAAACTTGAGAGAGATAGAAGTAGAGAGAAAGGAAAGGTTTCCAAAGGTTGCTAGGGCTAAACAACCACCTTGCACCACCACCACCGCCGGATTTGTGACTGGAAAGAGAACATCACCACCATATCATCTTCTCCAAAGGATCATGACTTCTATTTCCAGGCAAGTGATTTAACTTGTTATGATTCAGCAAATATATTATCCATGGTAGTTTAGAATTGGAGACTAAACTTGAAAAATTGATAATTTCGTGAATTGGGAGAATTTAATCTTGAATATGGGTAGCTTTTGCATGTAGATAAATTCTGGAAAGGTTAGAGAGTTGAATCAGATCCTAAATGATATAAATCACGGATAAAATATGAGTAATTGGCTATATTGAATTGAGAGAAGTTATCCTAGGGTTTAATTATGAAAACTTGACGAACAATTAAAATAGTATGCAATTTTCATGATGATTTGATGATTCTGGAACGTTAGAAATCATGTGTTTAGGTTGTTATAACATCAATAACGTTTACTTTGGAGAATGGGACCATGTAATGAATTTTGGGACAAAACGATGGCCAAAAACGCTTATATTCAGGGTTGTAACTGGTCGATCGATCGAGTGGTTCGATCGATCAACATTCTTGAGTAGATCGATCGACTCCCCTGTATTTGTGATAAAATTTCCTTTTAAGTTTTAACCAAACCTCGACTTTTAAGAATTATTGATGTGGACTATTGGAACATATTGGGGCTTAGGGAAGGTCAGCAGGGGTGTATTTGAGGCCCGAAAAATATTAGTTTGGTTTGGGATTAAATGATAAACTTACGAGTGTCCAACGAGTGAGTTACGGTTGAAAATTATGGGAACTTGAATTTACTTCGGATAAATAATGACTTAAGGTTAAGAATAGTAGTATAGGGACTTTAAATTACTGAAATAACCTTAGAGACAAGTGAGAGACTTAGTAACCTTTTGGGATAGGTTTAAGTACTCAAAATTATACGACGAGAGTTATCGCGCTAAACATATTACGTTGAATAATCGGGATGAAACTATACTACTTATGAAACTTGTAATATAGGGTAGGAGTACACCTATATTGAAATGCTGATTACTTGGGTTGTGTGACTACCTAGTATGTGGATTATTATGTATATGCCATACCTACCATACGTCCTATTACGGGAGTTTGTGGGAAGAGGAAAATCTTGTCTTGTGTGCCTTCGGGGGGATTTAGATTTGGTATCTCAAGAACATAGGATTGTGAAGACTTATTTGTGAGTTGATAAGTCAGCTGACTATGGGAGCGTAGGTATGTGCGTGACCCATAGGTATGTGATTAAGCGTAAAAAGTAGCGCGTGTCAAACGCTGATCGTTGTTTTCTATTTATCGCCATAATACAAAAACCTAAACTTATGACTACACTCAACAGGTGAGTATAGCGGCCAAGTCCGGGTATAAAAAATCCACAGAGACGAGTTGTTAGAATTTAATTGGTTTAATGCTTCTAAATAAAAGTGTAAAAGGTAATTTGTTAACTAAAAATAAATAAAAGATAAACTAGGCATGAGTGTATTTAAAGTAAAATTAACAAAGCGAATAAAAACTATAGGTTGCGTCGAATATCCCTCACCCCGAGTTAATTAGTATAAAATGGTTATATGGGTCGATGAGTTATTACGAATGCGTCTCGTTTTGACAGTTAATTAAATCAAGAGTTGTCACACCCCTAAATTCGTATAACAATCTAATAAGATTTTGGCGTCAACAAATACCCCAGAAATTACGCACGTAATAAGGTCGTAAGCACGGAGCATACATAATATGCCCTGTCAAATCTCCTAGGTGTAATAACTAGGACAACGCACTCGAAATAGACCCGTAAAACTCCATCACCAAATCAAAGCAACATGTCAACCCAAAATGAGTTCAATCCGACACAACCTAGACTAATTTAGCTAGAAAGCATGGTAAAAATGCGGTGAATAAAAGCGATAAATCTACACTAGAAGTAACTAAAGAAAGCATATAAATATAATTAACAAATCAAGTAAATTAACTACAAAGCAAGAATTAAAGAAATACAAACTAAATTAATTGGTAGGGAAGATGAATAGTGCACACTTACAAACCCAAATGGGTGTCAAACCAAGAGAGGAAGAAGAATGACCTCTCCACATCCAAACCCTAACCTAAACTATCTTTTAAAACTAAGTATATCAAAATAGAAAACCAAAATTAGTTTATATAGTAAGTTGGAATAAAAATAGAAAAGAAAAGGAAAAAGAAAAGAAAAGAAGACAATCAACAAATATCTGGTAACCGTGGTCGACCGCATCCAGGGGGCCGATCGACCGCGCCCTCAATTAAAAGAACACTGCCTCCTTTCCATGTCAAAACTTCAAACCGCGGTCGATCGGGCCTTCAACTGCGATCGATCGGTACTCTGTATCTCAACCTTGTTTGGTCCATGAAGAGGGGGAAAAGGTTGCAAATGGAAATGACCATAACTTCCTCGTCCGAACTCCAAATGACGCACCGTTTGTGGCCACGCGATGCTAACTCAACAAAATACGCATCCGTGGAATTTACATGAGATGGAGAAGAAATGTGAATGGAATAAAATTCCCCTGAAGTAGCGTCCAGCGATGAAACTTCTCCGAAATGCAACGGTTCCTCACTTTTAGCGTTCCAATACCTACAAAAGCAAAATCAACCCCTGAAAAGCATGTATATATCCAAATCAAAGGTTGTCTGGTTAATGAGCATAAATATAGGCATTTAGGACCGTAAAAGCGCTAGAATGCATAAAGATAACGGGGGAAAATATGCAATATTCGATACGAATCACACCCCCTAACTTAGACATTGCTAGTACCTAGTAATGAAACAAACAAATCTAGTCCACAGAAGGCAGCATATGACGTATATATGCATAAAAATATAAATGCCAGTTTTGTAGGGAGCACGATTTCATTTAGCATATGCAATAAGTCGTTAAACCCCTAGGTTACCCTAGTGGACGAGTGTCGTCTGATGAGGATTTTTAGGGATGAAACCCACAATCGTCATATGGTTTCCCCAAAATATGCCTAAACCAACATGCGACAAGCCCAACAATAACAAAAAAGATTTCATACGCATTATTAGCACAATGAACAAATTCAAACGAAAGTCCAAATCATTAGCATTATAGAATGCACCTCATAGAATTGAATCCTTAAAATGTGGGAGGGGAACGAGGATATGAAAAGTGTGATTTGGCAAAAACTTATATAAACCGGATAAACATTAAAGCAAGCATATATTCAATCATCACGAGCATTACACTCATCAAGTGAATTCACTCGAAATAGGATGTTAACACACGGGACATGCTGACATAAAGAGTAAATGTAAATGGAAACTATGCCGCACACATGTCACAAATGAAGAACGCTATATATGAAATTAAAATTGTAATCTCAATGAAAGATACCGCTCATTAAAGGAGGCGAAATGTATTTTCACAGATTATTAAAGCTATTTAAACCTTTGAATTACATCTACTTAAGATCACATAGGACTTTAATAGGGTTGTAATGTAGATTTGGCTAGGGTACGAAATGAATGGAATGTATATACGGATTCAAAGTGTTCTGAAATGAAAACTTGGGATAATGGAAAAATGCGGGCAATATATATCAAAAATTGGAAAACAAGTTCCAAACAAGCATTGGATATAACAATTGGAAAGTAATCAAAGCTTACTGAACTATATACACAACATATACGAATTTCTATTTCTTTTCTTTTCTTCTTTTTCTCTTATTTTCTTTTCTTTTCTTTTGTTTTCTACTTCTCTTTTTCATCACTCTTTTCACATCTCTTTTCTTTACTTTTCTCACTCTCATATGCCTAAATTGCAACTACAACACAACACCAACATTCAATCCCATGTAACATTCCAAACAAAGGTATGGAAGGTGTATGTATGGTTTAAAACTCCAATTTAGAGTTGGTATAGGATTTAGGGTTATGAAATGAAAGGCTAATATTAAGGCTCAAAGGGGTTGATGAGGGGAAACATATAAGGTGAGGTCAAGGCTAATATGGGTAATATAACAAAGATTGCTTATGATCATTTCCTAAAGTTACGCAATTCTCGAGTCAAAACAAACTTTGAAAATCATGCTCAAGTAACACATTTCAAGATATAAACTCAATTAATGAATGATTAAATGAAAGAATAGATAGATTACCAACGACTGTAACGTTTTCAAAGAGGAAAGAATAGTGTATACACTCAAAAACGACAAAAGGTACAAAGCTTACTCAGTGTAAGTATATACAATCCAACAAAAGATTACTGAGTTATAATAATCTTAAACCAAATCAATAAAGCAAGAATGGTGCATGTGCTCATGGGATTAAAGTTTAATTCATGAAGTTATTCATAATATCAATGGTTTGAGGACTAAAGTCTAATAACTTCTAAAATCGAGAACATGCATCGTTGAGTTGTCTATTGGATCGAGCAATTATTGAAATTTATCATCGGAAACAAAGGCAGAATGTCCAATAAAGGAGAAAAAGAAAGAAAATCTTTTTGAAAATTTTAATTTTTCTAAGAAAAGCATACTAAGTAACTAATATGTGAGCAAAAACATGGACTAACTAAAGAAATGGATAGAATATCCCACACCCCTAACTTAAAACCTGACATTGTTCTCAATGTGAATTAAGAACCAAGTTAAAGAGAGGAAAATAACGATATTACCAAAATTGGAGCGATTCCCATAAGAACAAGTCCAAAGAATCTACAAAACAAGTTAGTATCGAGCATAGCGAAAACAAATAACAAAGAGTTAACTAATTACACTAGACTAAATTAAAAAGGAAAGAAAAGATAAAAACAAAGAAAGAATAAAAAGCTAACTATATACAACCTACTATTTAGGCTTCACACTAACTATACACTAGAAGTCTAAATAGTTGAGGGTCCACCGCAAAAACGATTTAACTTTGGAGGATAACCGGTGTACCCTCACTCTCAAGCATTCCCTCTGAAATATATGAATTCCGTTTGAACAACGAAAGGCATGTGTAAGGCGGAAGAAATGGACCATCATCAATTAAAAGTTTTGGAGGGACGATAGGGGAATTGGATTGAACGGGTGACAAAAATATGTGGGGACCGAGAAAAGTAGAATATCCCCCCAAGGATTTTGAAAATGGAATGGGAGGTGGCGCACATGAGGGCAAAGATGCCTTCATGGAAGGCGACTCGAGCAAGTAATCCTCATCGGCGAAACGTTTTAACACATTAAAGTTTGAAACCAATTCATCGGGTACTTGTGACGGTGTGATAACAGAAAATGAGAATGGGGAGGAAAGAAATTCAAACTCACGAGATGACTCATCATCGTATGAAGATTGAGTTTCGAAGGAAATAAGATCATTTTCAAAGAAATGTTCTTCTTTGGGGGCCAAAGAAAAAATCATTTCATTGCAAATAGATATTACGTCATTTTCATCCCCACTTTCAATATCTATTACGCAATGGGCAAAGTCGATAGTGATTTGTTCCAAGGTAGGCACAAAGTCCTCATTTGGTTCAAAACATTCCTCGACTTCAAAAGTCTCAGAAGAAAAATCATCGTCGGATTCAAATAATAAATCCAATTCGTGCTCCCACAAACGATTTTCTTCTCGATAACGATTTTCAAGTTTCTCATTCTCAAGCATATGCAAGCCCTCGCCAAAAGTCATAGGTCGAGGTGAGGATTCTTGAAAATGCGAACTTTGAAAATTACCATCGGCCTTAAACTTAAACTCATTATTATAAGAATTTTGAAAACTATTGCAATTCGCTTCAAAATTCCTATTATAAGGAATTAGAGGCCCAAAATCATTATCATCATCATCAAAATTCCAATAACCCAAGTTTTGACTTTCGTTATACTCGCCCAAAGTTATTTTTGAATTTGTAAATTTTTGGGACTCTAAGTATTGACCGAAAGTCATAGGATTACGGGCATTTTGAGAATTATAATAATGATTACCGAAAGAATTGGAATAAAACATGTTTACCCCAAAAATGGCTCGAAGTTGCGAATTCCACAAAGTAGACGTGCGCGGGAAATTCAAGCGTTTCTTGGCGCTCAAATGTAGAAGTCCTACAAAAATGTTAGCCAAAAAAATAAAAATAGAAAGAAAATACTACAAAATACTAAATCAAATAAATTCTAAAACAATCTCAACCCTGGCAACGACGCCATTTGATTAAGCATGAAAAGCATCGCGTGTCAATCGCGGATTGTTGTTTTCTATTCACCGCCTTAATGGAAAAACCTAAACTTATAACTACACTCAATAGGTGAGTATAGCGGCCAAGTCTGGGTATCGAAAATCCACAGAGACGAGTTGTTAGAATTTAATTGGTTTAATGCTTCTAAATAAAAGTGTAAAAGGTAATTTGTTAACTAAAAAGAAATAAAAGATAAACTAGGCATGAGAGTATTTAAACTAAAATTAACAAAGTGAATAAAAACTATAGGTTACGTCGAATATCCCTCACCCCGAGTTAATTAGTATAAAATGTTTATATGGGTCGACGAGTTATTATAAATGCATCTCGTTTCGACAGTTAATTAAATCAAGAGTTTTCACACCCCTAAATTCGCATAACAGTCTAATAATATTTTGGCATCAACAAATACCCCGAAAATTCTGCACGCAAGGTCGTAGGCACGGAGCATACATGATATGCCCCATCAAATATTGTAGGCATAATAACTAGGACAACACACTTGAAATAGACCCCCAAAACTTCATCACCAAAGCAAAGCAACATGTCAACCCAAAATGAGTTCAATCCGACACAACCTAAACTAATTTAGCTAGAAAGTAGGTAAAAATACGGTAAATAAACACGATAAATCTACACTAGAAAGAAACTAAAGAAATCATATAAACCTAATTAACAAAGCAAGTAAATTAACTACAAAGAAAGAATCAAAGAAATACAAACTAAATTAATTGGTAGGGAAGATGAATAGTGCACACTTATAAACCCAAATGGGTGTCAAACCAAGAGAGGAAGAAGAATGAGCTCTCCAACTCCAAACCCTAACCTAAACTATCTTCTAAAATTAAGTATATCAAAATAGAAATCAAAAATTGGTTTATATAGTAAGTCGGAATAAAAATAGAAAAGAAAAGGAAAAGGAAAAGAAAAGAAGACAATCAACAAATATCTGGTAAGTGCGGTCGACCGCGTCCAGGGGGCCGATTGATCGCGCCCTGAATTAAAAGCACACTGTCTCCTTTCCACAGAAAAACTTCATACTGCGGTCAACCGGGCCTTCAACCGCGATCGACTGATACTGTGTTTCTTAGCCTTGTTTGGTCCATGAAGAGGGGGATAGGTTACAAATAGAAATGACCATAACTTCCTCGTTCGAACTCCAAATGA
This sequence comes from Sambucus nigra, assembly GCA_949130495.1. Taxonomy (NCBI): domain Eukaryota; kingdom Viridiplantae; phylum Streptophyta; class Magnoliopsida; order Dipsacales; family Adoxaceae; genus Sambucus; species Sambucus nigra. The sequence continues at coordinate 517,649,078 of OX422210.1, read as the reverse complement.
CGCACCGTTTGCGGCCACGCGATGCTAACTCAATGAAATATGCATACGTGAAATTTCCATGAGCCGGAGAAGAAATGTGAATTGACTAAAATGCCCTTAAAGTAGCATCCAGCGACGAAACTTCTCCGAAATGCAACGATTCCTCACTTTTAGCGTTGCAATACCTACAAAAGCACAATTAACCCCTGCAAAGCATGTGTGTATATATATATATATATATATATATATATATATATATATATCCAAATTCAAGGTTTTCTATTTAATGAGCATAAATATAGGCATTTAGGACTGTAAAAGCGCTAGAATGCATAAAAATAATTGGCAGAAATATGCAATATTCGATACGAATCAGTATGTGAACTATGTTCGCCGCCAATATGTATGATTTGTATTGATATGGCTCCTGAGTGATTCGAAACTCGTTATCCTTATGTACGTGATGTACCGATATTCGATAGCAAAGTATGCATGCACCGTAGCTCGGCCTAGGGGTGCCATATGTGTATATATGTACTGAGAGTGATATAAATATATACTTATGATTATTCATTATTTATTATTAGATGAGAATGGATAAGATATTTAAATGACTTAAAGATGTGGGAGCTTAAATCATGAAAGAAATAATTGATTCAATTAATGAGTATGTGAAATTTAACTATGGCTTATTTGGTTAATATGATTAGACATCGTAAGGAAGTTCATATAGACAGATTTGGTATAGACTCGGTAGGTAGTGGAATAACTAGATTGGGTTAAGAGAAAGCGTTAGGCGTGCACAATAGTTGAGGGGTGGGAATCTCAAGTGAGAGTACGTGACTAACATGTGTATAATATTTACTGTTTAATGCAATTTAAACACTTGCTGTTTTTAAAATATTTTCACCTCAGGCTTTGACCCGTTCGCTTCCAAATATATTTTTCTTTTTGTAAAAACCTTTTAGGTTCCCAGCCACAGGGACGCCAAGCATAGGAGTTCCATTCTATTGGCGTGTTGTAGCTGTTGTGGAAGTTATAGGATCTCGGTATTAGACGTCTCCACATCTATATTTGCTTCCTTCAGAGTCATTCATATTAGTTAGGGCATGTCGCCCATTCTTATTTAGAGATTTCAGTTTTAGACTTTCATTTTCATTTCAGTTGTTGGTTTTATTTAGACTTTTGTATTGGGATTAATTTGGCATTGAGATTATTATTGGAGTGTTTACTCCAGTCTCAGTTTATTTCATTACATTGGTTATCCATATGAGATGGTTTATGTGAATGTTGAATGGATGGTTATTCATTACTTAGTTGTATGTTAATTTAATTAATAAAATTTGGCATCTCACTTTTTAAATATTAGGTGGCTAGTAACTAATTAAATTATTTTCGACAGTGATGCTAAGACAAAATTAACTTGATATTCTGTATTAATTTAATAAAGGAGTAGCTACCTGGTATTTAATTATACGGGGTATCACATTTTGATGGACCAGGTGCATGAGGTCGGGTTGAACAATGACAATTAGTGTACTTTATGATCATCGAACCTACAGACCGTTGATCCAGGATATCTTTATGACTTGATGTGTGAGACTTGATTGACTATGATTGAACATCAAAAAAGGGATCTTATAAAAAGATATGCAGTTTTGGCGCTAAATATGTTTAGTTGATAATGTATTCTAGTAAGGTGTTTTGAATACGCTTGAATCAGTCTCAACTAACCTTGATGCTTTACCCATGTTGGTTATGTTTAACCTTAATGATGTCTTGATCACTATCCCCTAATTCAGCTCCCTCGGAGAACCCCATCAATGATATCTCTTAATAGAACATGAAAGATCTACCAAATCCTACCAGACTTAGCCCATCGATGATACTAAGAGATCTCAATGTCGATCAAGTTGCCTACGTCTCATAGGTGTTGAACCGTTGTAAAATTATTTATGCTCCCTCGATGAGGCTTGACACTCAACTAACCACGTTATGTTTAAGCTTGAGTGTGGGTTATTAGTTTAAAAACAATGTTTATCATTGGACCCATCCTATAAGTAAATTTAAATTTTTTGAAATTTTATTTTCACACCCCCAATGTTTCGTATTTTACATGTGTCAATGATATCACCAAATTTCCTAAAATTTAATATAATCATGCCCATTAGTGGCCACCTCTCCCGATACAAGTTTTTAGATACTCAACTTTTTTGAATTGGGAAATTTATAAACATGCATGCATTTATATGAAAATGTGAGATTTTTTATATAGAGTATATTTATTTTTTGCATAAACTTTGTTCATAAAGAAAACATTTCTAAGCTGTAAGTCTGTTTATAATAAAAGTACACACATTTTTTATGGAAAGATTAGCATATTGCACGTACTTTATGAAAGTGCGTACACTTTTACGTGTATTTTAAGAAAATACACAACAATATTTATTTGTACTTTACTAAGTGCAGACAAATTTTAGTGTGTACTTTTATAAAAAAATACAAGCATTTCTAGTGTGTGCTTTACCAAGTGCACGCAAAAATTTGGTTATATATGTTTGCGATATGTGCATACTTTCTTTATATATACGTGTACTTATATTATTTTTGTTAATGCATGTGATTCGTTAAGTAAACTAAATAATTGGTAGTGTAATAATAAGTGAAAAATTGATAGGAATCAGATAATGGTTGTTAATTTTCTAGATCGTTCTAATATCGATGAATGTGAGAGTGCGCTTCAGATTATAATGGATAATTTCTACAATTAAGTGTCCAGCACAAGAAAGTCCAAATTTTATCTTTATTTCCCTAAACAAGAAACTAGGTGATAAAGCAGATAAAATTATGTATGCAAACACAATCAAGGCAAATTGAGAAAAAAAACTTGTGGGTAAAATATTTTATTATCACTATAGAATTTTTTACAAGACGCAACTTACAAAAACCTCTACAGAAAATGGTTCAGTCCAGAGTCATCCATACGTGGTTGTCCACCCTCGGTATCAACTGATCAACCTTGGTCTTCCTTTCAGCAGTGATCCCCTCGAGAACCACAACGGGGCAGTAGTGAAGAGAATCTTTCCACGATAAAATCACATATAAAACTATCTAGGGTTTTAAACTGATTCACATATATAAATGGAAGCGATGATAACGAGTCAAAATAGGTTTTTGACCCAAAGAAAGTGAGTACTTTTGCAGCAAATTTTTAGAGATCGAATTCATAAAAGTCTTATCAATTTTCTGTATGAAACAGGTATTTATAAGGCGACACAAAATTTGAGGCGACGAGTCTCGTTCGAACAAAAAAAAGCTTCGTTTGAACGATAAAAGACTCTCATTTGAATGACACTAAGGTCGTTTGAATGACAATCTAATCTCGTTTGAACGAGTTTCAAACATGACAAAACAGTACGCCCTCGTTATATATTCAATTGAAGGAACATTCCAATGACCACTTCGAACGAGGTTGCCAAGTCGTTTGAACGAGATCCCATCTCATTTGAAAGAATTGAGTTTTTTTTTAAAATTTTAAATCCAGAAAATATTTAGAAAAATGCTTCTATTTTTAATGAAAATAACTCCCAAATATAAACAAAAATAAATTCTAAATTTAAATTTTTTTATACCTTTATTTTATGAAGATCTTATCAAATTTGGAGATGATTAAAATTGGTTCTTCCTGACGGCTCGAAACAATCACTAGCGGAATATGCCAAAAACTAAATATAGCCTAAGTTATGAGCAAGTGATTGAAATCATGCTCTTACAAATCTCCCCCCTTTTGGCTATTCTGCTACAAACATAAAACCAAAATCGAAATTACAAAATAATCCCCTAAGAAGAATACAATATCCTAATACCCTCCCAAACCCTAAAATGGATAGGTACAAAGATAAAGTTATCTTCAAAACAAAGTCTTCAAATCTTCACTTTTTCATTGTCTTCTATTGGGTAATTTGTCTTCATCGAGTGTAATCCAAATATGATCTTCCAAAGTACCTACACACATGAAGCAAAGAAAATAACTTGTGATGCATCGAGTTTGACATATAAAATAAAATGCATAAAGATAAAACTCCCCCGCAATTTGTTCTCCCCTTTATTTTGTCTGAAATAAACAAGGAGTAAAAACTAATAATGGAAAATAGGGAAAATCACCAAGCATAAAAACATATCATCACAAAAACGTACGAATGAATAATCATGAAGTGATAAGCTTAAAGGTTCCGCAAACTATTTTTGAAAATTTTCAAAATTTTTTAAAGAATTTTTTTTAGAAATACAATACACCGTGGAGAAACATAAAAATAACTGAGTCATGAAAACGGAATTTAGGGTTGTGAACACATTCTATGGGTTAATCAACATAGACAAACATAACATATGTGCACTAAGGAATGAGACACCACTAACGCAAGATGTCAAAGTCTACCATAAGTGTAAAAATGGTGAACTCAAGTGAAATCAATTGAACCTATTCAACTAATGAAGATCATGAGTGATGTTCACACCAATAATTCCCAAAACTATGTAATGATTTTACGAGAATTTTTTAGGAATTGCAAACTCATTGATCTTCAACTAAACTCCCTCAAAACTCATATATTGAATTTTTTTTCCTCAAAACTTTTTGTTTTGAAGAAATCAATGCTCATATGTAGCTGTAAGAGGTGGGTTCTTGGAATATGATTAGTATCAAATAAGGTGTAACCCCTTATCAAGATGAAGATTAATGTCAAAGAATAATTACTAATAGTAATAAATAAAATTCAGAGGCCAACACATTCAATATCCAAAACTCCTGTACTAAATGAGTCTTTACAACATAAATTCTCTGAGAGTGCAATAAGTAGAAGGAATCCTACAGTTGACTTGATTGGAGGGAGAAAGAACATGCACTTTTAGTGTAATAAAGTCAAGGCAGTAACCTAAAACACAATAAATGCTCATTAACAGTGTCAACGGAATGAAGGGGTGTTCACACAATAAATGTTATAAAAAAACTCTCCTGTTTAGGGGGATTTTGGCAGCGGTTCTATGTTAGAATTGCGATCTCAAGAAAGACACAACTTTGGAGTACTTATATGGGAGCAAGGTCACTCGAGTGACCTCTCTTGTATTAAATGCGTCTGAGCACATTTAATGCCAACAATGTACGCCAAGTAATGGCAAAAATATTATATTAAATTCACATGATAAGATATTTTGGCAGGAACGTTGTTTAGGCTCTTATAGCTATGATGACGTTAATTGGAATATGATGTGTTAGTCACAAACTTACCATACTAGGAATAATCTCACTTTAGTGCTATTTAATTGAGCTCCTAAATATCAAATGCTATGATGTCATAGAGTTAGTCAACTGTAGTCTGTAAAAGGTGTGTTGTCACATCACCTGGAAATATGGTTGTTCGAAGTAAGGCTACTTGGCTGATGACTGCTCGAGCAACCTGTGAAGTGTATGTGATGGAAAAAGGCTAAGTTTTGGAACAATTGTTTAGATTGAGGTCCCTCAATGAGTTTCCCCAGCAGATGGTATCTCGAGCGTGTGTTTGTAAAAACCAAAGGTTTTGCCTAATTAATCTAAAGGGGTTGGTATTTCCAACGTTGCCTTTCTCCCATTCCTCCAAACCAAATCTCTGCGAGATACCCAAGGTGAGATTGGTCGATAGATCATGTGAGCTCTCCTATGCCCTGCCAGACATGGTCCCTGAAGGGTACCGATCAACCTCACAAACATTACAAAGTAAACTCAGTATTTACAAGGAAAACTAGATACAACTACATCATTGTCCCTATTACAAAGTGTGCTTCCTATATTCCTCCAAGAAGCTGAGTCTTTGTGGTAAGTCCGTCGAGAAACCTTAGTCTTATGCGAGTCGTCGTATTTAATCTTTCATTTGCTCAGTGTTTTTCTTGATAATCATATTTGGGCTTGGACCTCTTTTGTTTGCCCCTTCATAGAAATATTTGTTTACTTATGAAGAAATATTTGTACGAAATACCCTCTCTTCGACCAACTTGTGTGCATATGTTATTTTGAACAAATAGGTAGTGAACATATTGTGACATCCCGCCTAATTAAATACCGGGTGATCATCCCTTTATTAAATTAAAATCAAGGTGAACAGTTGGTTCATTCTTAGCATCACTGTCACAAAATAAATATTTCCAATTTAAACACCCTAAATAATTAAGCTAAGTGTCAAAACAATTTAAAGTCTTATTCCCTTTATTAAATTCCAACGTAAAAAACGTTTTTAAATGTAAATTAGATTAAGAATTAAATAAATGATAAGGATGGCAATCAACCCAAAAGAATTAAACCAACTAGATTAACCAAACCAAGTCAAATAACCATAAGTGAAATCATCACGACAAGAATTAACTCCCAATGAGTACTGAATACTGAAAACAGAAATAAATACAAAATCTCTAACAAGTCTAAACTGAAATCAGAAATCGGGCGACACATGCCCTAGCTATGTAGTAATAAAACAAGAGTTGAATCAAGGAAGAGGTCGTCTAGAGCAAGGGCCAGCAACTCCCTCATTAGCTCCAGCACGTTAAATCCAAAGAACCTACGCCTGATGCCCCAGTGGCTAGGCACCTGTAATATATACATATATATATATATATATATATATATATATATATATATATATATATATATATATATACAAGAGAGAGAAAGATGATAGGAAACGGGTCAGAGCCCGAGTGTAAAATAGTTTTAAAAATAGTTTAGCAAGTATTTAAAATGCTTACCGGTAATATAACAACCATGTTAGTATGCGACACTCTCTTGAGAATTCTCACCTCTCATCTTAGGGCTGGCAATTTTTGACACGATAACCCGTTTATGGTAATAACCCGAAATGACCCGAATTTGACACGATTAGCTTGTATAGATTTAAGAGTACCCAAAACTTATACTCAAATAAAAATCAAAGCGACCAGAAAATGACACGACTAACCCGAATTGCCACCCCTATCTCATCTAGTGTGCACGCCTACCGTACTACTAAATGCCTCATAAGTCTATCTAACTTATCCCCCATAAATTTTATTTTGAGAAGTCACAAGGCCATGATATTTAGTTTAGAGATCAATCTCTTAATGATTACTTACTTTACTTAGTATATCTCAGTACTGTTATAAAGTTCCCGAACACTTACTATAAAATTTGGAGTATTTATTCAATACTTAACTACTCATATGCACAGTAGAAGATTTCCATATATACGAATATATATTAATCACTTATATAATATATAAACTATCGGCACCCCACATAAAACCTATAATGCTGGCATACTCTGCTATCAAGTCCTTGTATCTCTCGTACTAAGGGAAATACTAGTTCAGAATCACTCTCGAACTGTATTAACACAATACACACAAAATGGAGGCGAACATAGTTCTAAGTAACTAAGAGGTCAGCACATACCCCTCACATCTCTTAGGACTGTCTGACTATCATTCTCAGATAGCATGTACCAAGGAATCCTATGTTCTAGGGTACAAGTCAATATCCCCCATAAAGGTCCCATCGAGATAGGACTGTCTAGGCGCAGCGATCTCCGTGATAGCAAGTAGCACGAGTATGATTATACACAAATATAATATAGATATATACACATTCACTCGGTCATATATATAAATATTCTCATTTTCCAATTTGGTTCGCTCACGACCCATAATAATAGTTTAACCGTATGTAATACAATTTTACCCAATCTTTACGCATAAAGAATTCACCTCATTTTATTCTCAATTATAATCATTTCGTAATTACTTCTCGTCCCTCGAAGTATTCTCTCTTCCTTCACAAATCTCTCAATTTCCTTAGTTAACGTACACATGATTTCCAATATGTGCCAAACCCCTGTTTATCCATGGTTACATCCCATATAAAGTTACATTCAATGGAATATACTAAGACCCTACTGGTCCTCTTCATGACCCATTATGCTCTTTAAATAATATTCAAGGGTTCCTACGTATTTTATCCGAATGAAACAAAAAGAGGAAAAACCTGCAGTTTTCAGAAGGGGTCGATCGATCAACATTCTTGAGTCGATCGATCGATCGAGCAGTTCTTGCCCAGAATCTATTAATTCAACCTACGGGTTTCATCCAAGAAATTCCTTCAAAACACCATTATTGATTCCCAAGCTCCCAAACAAGTATATCAATTATTTAATATACCTACCTGCATGATTTCCTACGTAAAGCATGTACGAATTCATCAAAGACATAGGATTAAAGGCCTAATTCATAATATTTATCAAGAACCCTAGTTTCATCATAATTTCCAAAATTTTAACTCTTTTTCAAGTTTTATTTCTTCTAAACCATTACAATTTTGTGGGTAACCCTATACATATGACAAGGCTTCCAAATTACATGTATTATTCCTAAAAAATGTGATTCAAATCTCCTAATTCATGAAATTTTTCAATAAAATATATATTTATCAATCTTATTCTAACATGGGTGAAATATCAACTAGAAAAATAGCAAGATAGATACTTGCCTTAAGATCGAAGGTCTGATTCCACAAAGTTGACAGGTATAGGCTTGACCCCCTCGCTCCGATCTATGTTTTGGTGGTGGTGGTGCAATTGTGTTGGTTCTTGGCCTTGGATTCTTGCAAGACTTTTCTCCATTCTTCCTCTCACTGCCGTTATAGACTTTTGATAATGTTAACCCTAGACTCTCCTAATATCTAATATTAATTCCCAATTTTCTTCATTTAACTAAGGCCTAATTTGTAAATGTCTAAATCGCCCTCCCGGGGTGCTGGTTAGTCTTAAAAATGCTCCGAGACCCAAACTAAACCCCCGGGTACACTTTTCTGACTATCTCGACCCTTCCAGACACGTTGGCGCACTCGAAATGATCATATAGGCGACTTATAATTTATTCACTTTTTATAATAATAATATTGTCCCGACACGACACAAGCGCATCCCGACTTAATTTCCAAAATTGTCATATTATTCACTCGCGACAATTTTAATAAATTCAATTCTATATATTAATTTACTCATTAAGTAATATTCAACAAATTTCCAATAATTACTAACTCTCGTCACGGTAGTAAATATTTAAATAATTTTCGAATTAATATAAAATTAATTTATCTCAATTACATTTAATAAGTCTCAATTTTAAAAGCCATAAAAATACGGGGTGTTACATACTTCCCCCTAATAACGGAATTTTATCCCAAAATTTGAAAAATATGGCATATTTGGGAAAAATAGATATGGATATTTTTTTGCGCATATCTGTCTCGCGCTCCCAAGTGGACTCTTCCACATTATGATGCTCCCATTGAACCCATACAAGTGAAATTACCTTCAACCTCAATCTCCTCTCGCTATGGTCTAGGATAGCCACTGGTTTCTCCTCATAAGAACTGTGGGGCTGTAAGTCAATATCCTCTATCACGATGTGGGTGTGGGACATATCATCCCGAAGATATCGTCTCGACGACGAGATGTGGAATACATCAGGAAAACAATGCAAGTGCTCTGGCAACCCCAATCTGTATGCCAGCGGCCCTATCCTCTCGATAATGGGAAATGGTCCTTCGTACCTCAGATCTAATTTCCCATTCTTTTTGAATCTCATTGCTCCTTTCATAGGAGACACACGCTGTAATACTTGGTCCCCCACGCTAAACTCTCGAAAGGACCGTTTTGCATCGGCATTGCATTTCTGCCGGTCCTGTGCTACCCGAATGTGACTTTTGATAAGCTCAATTCAAGCTGAAGTCTCCTGAATAACCTCTGGTCTGAGCAACTTGTTGTCCCCCACCTCTAGCCAATAAGTGGGAGAACGACAAGTCCTGCCATACAACGACTCAAATGGGGACATGTCGATCGTGAACTGATAGGAGTTATTATAAGAGAACTCCACCAGTGGAAGATACGGCTCCCAACCTCCTCCAAAATCAAGGACACACATGCGTAGCATATCCTCCAGCATCTGATAGGTACGCTCTATCTCTCCATACGTCTGTGGGTGATAAGCTGAACTCAATATCAACTTTGTACCCATGGCCTCCTGAAAGATCTCCCCGAAGTGCGATACAAAAATCTTATCTATATCAGACATAATATCCAGGGGCACCCCATGTAGCCTAACGATCTCGATAATAAATAATTGTGCATACTGGCCCGTGGTGTAGTCTGTCCGTACTGGCAGAAAATGAGCTACCTTGGTCAACCGATCCACTATAACCCATATGGAGTCGTGACCTCATTGTGATGTAGGCAACCCAGTGATAAAAAGAAAAAATAGCGCCTCTATTGTATTTGTCGTTCTGCAATTCCTCTTTCCATCAAAAATCTTCACAAACCTATAAAAGTAGAACAAAACTAGAATATAGCGGTAAGTGAGCTATCAATCCATATCTAAGGATGAAACACAAAATTGGAGAGGACATATATAGATTCATTTGAATTTTATTATTATTATTCTATTTTTGCTATTTATATTTTTTATGGATTTTTCAAGGGATTTTTTTGACTAACTAACTATACTAATTTTTATAACTACTAATTAAGTAGTAAAATCTAATTTAAGAAAAGTGAGATAAACAAAATTGTCCTAATAAGTAAACTAACAAAATTGGACTCATGAGGACTTCAAAATTTCATCCCATAAAGGGAAGATTAGCCCTCAATAATCATCATAAAATAAAATAAAAATAAAAGTATACAAAAAAGAGCTTGTGAGGATTAAACTAAAAGTAATCAAGAGGAGGATATCAAACCCATTTAAGCCTTGAATTGAAATGGAATCATCAATTATACATAAAAAAATCTCTCAATCATAATCCCTCACTAATGTATTTATTGAATCTAAAATGAAAATTACAAAAATAAAATAATGAAAAAAAGATAATGGATGAATTCATAATGGACAATTAAATAATAAAAGAGATTTGCTAGAAATGCAAATCCTAATATTATAAAATTGTACATTAGAGCTCATCCCAAGAAATAAATTCTAAATCATAACTTTGTGTTGAGATAATTGCTAAAAATGCAAAATCTCAACATAAAAGAATGGATTAGAATTTATCTCCCGTAAGGGATGAATTTAACTACATCAATCTATTATGAAATAATTGCTAAAAATGCAAAAAATCATTATAGATGGGTGGGGTGGAATTCATCCTAGAGATAAATTTCACTACACACCTCTATATTGAGATCTTTTCTAAAAATGCAAATACTCTCTAAAGAGGAGTGTAGAGAAATTTATCACAAAAAGCTTAAAAACTAATTTGGAGATCCTTATGAAAATGGTCCAAGTCTTCAATTTATATGGTGCACATGGAGGCTAGGGGTAAATTGGGGAGTTTATGTTTTTATAGACACCCCATTATGTTACCCCCTAAACTCTCCTTAGGTCCCTAGAACCTCCCTCCATCACTACAAACTCAGGTCATACCCTGAATACTGACGTAGAAGCCATCGGGCACTCCCAGGCTCCGTTTGACCAAAAGTTAAACTCTTCAACTCGACCGAGACTGAATGAATCTTCGAAGGTCACTTAAACCCCTTTCCAACTGTCCATCCCGTGTGTGATTCTGACTTACGGTACGGACGAACGATTCGTTTTACTCCGAAAGGTCATCGAATGCTTCCAGGGCCCAGTTGATCAAAGTCAACTCCCCAAATCGGATCAAACTCTTTGGAATGTCAAAGTACATCTCCTAACATTTCTAACGGTCTACCCCATGCACGATTCTGACGTACCATGCAGACGAACGATCCGTTTGCATCCGATGATTCCACGTCCAATGGACTGACGAATGATTCTGAGCCATATTTGACCCAAAGTCAACTCCCGAACCCGGGATCAGTCCAAGGACTTTCAAAGGTCTCTGAATTACATTTCCAATGGTCTATCCCATGTGTGATTCTGATCAATGGTTTGCGTTCTGCGGCCGATTTTACAAAAAAGGCCAGAAAGACACTACCAAACGGTAGGTCCCAGACCCTACCTATCGGCAGTGTGCCTAAACGCACCTGCCGATTGGCAGTAACAGGGCTATGCCGATCGGTAATGCCCTAGGACTATAAAAAGTAGGCCTGACCTCATTTGCAAGGGGAGCAAAAATCTGATAGATATCACTCTCAACAAATCTAGAAAACCTCTCTCGAAGTCAGCGTGATTTCCACACCTAAATCCCTTTTCAACCTTCACTTTTCATCATCCTTTTCATCAAACTTGGTTAATTCACTACCCTCCATCATCATCCAACTCTAAGGGATGCTCTCCAACATTCAAGATCAAGCTCAAGATCTTCAAGAAGGTATAATTTTCTCAACTCTCTCCTTAAATTCTCATAAATTCGCAATAACTTGTTTTATTACTTAGCATTTTCTTATCTCATCTCACACATCCTAATACACTTTTACTTAGTATTATCGCACATATCTCATTTTCATATAAAAAAAACCAAAAAAATAAGAAAATGAGGGTTTGCTCATAAATTCCAAACGGGAATTCTCACACTTTTCTTACACTTTTCTCACAACTAAAACACTTTTTCTACACACACACAAATAAGAGAATCCCCCCCGTTGGATTTATGGGATAAACCCCACCCCTCATTTTGCATGCGAACTACGTGGACTTTGATGCCTCTATAGGCTATGTAGGCGTCTCGGGGTAAAACCCGAGACTCGAGTCCAATTTTTACTTTTTCTCTCATTCTCTATCTTCTCTAAACTCCATTCTCTTATATTATATATATACATATATTTGTTCTTAGTGGCTTATTATTCCACGTTCATTATCGTTCCATCATAACGTTCAACGTAAGGATGATCGCGTAAATCTTATTTTCTAATATTATTTTTTATACCTTCCTACAGATGACTCGCTTTACCTCTTCCATGGTACAAGTCGACAATTCCTATATCCACTATATATACACATGCACACACATCATGGGGAAAGTAAAAGGAAAATAGAAAAAACCCATGAGAGACCGAAGGGGCGGAATGGGTGCCTAACACCTTCCCATTTCATAACTTAGCCTCTGGACCCTTTTCGAATCATTTTGGTTTCGTATGCATCAGTATGTCTTTGGATGCTGTCCTTCGAATGGCTTCCCCTTTTCTTTTGTCTGTTTTGAGTAAAATAGACTAGCGACTCTAATCTCTCTACATCTTTTACCTCACCCAAATGATGTCGGCCGAAGCACTCCCGAGAGGGACGCGCAGGACCTAGGATCCTCCCTCACGCCGCCCACTCGCTGCGAGGATCGGGGGATGTCCATAGTGGTGACTCTGCTGGGGACTTTATATTTTGAGGGCTAGACTCTATTTACATGGGTGTTATACTTGTTCATACTTTCCCCATATTTGCATGTTCCCCTTTTTCATGTATCCCCCATACTTATGCTTCTATTCACACACTTGTAGAAAATTCTCCATGTACACTTCGCACCATGTGCACCTAGGATCACATGTATCCATATGTTGCACGCATCACCTATCCATACTTGGTGTACCATTGTGTGACACCCCGACTAATTAAATACCGAGTAGCTACTCCTTTATTAAATTAATTCAAAATGCCAAGTTGGTCCAGTTAATAGCATCACTGTCGAAAATGTTTTATTATTACTAACCACCTAGTATTTAAAAAGTAAGTTGCCAAATTTTAATTGAAGTCTGATTAACATGCAACAAGTGTAATGAAGAATAACAACACCATTCACCATACTGAAGTAAATAGAATAACCATCACATAATGTAAATAAAGTCTGGAGGAAAACTCCTCACTACAAATCCCACAACTGAAATAAGTAACGAAATACTGAATACTGAATCAATACATGACAAAGTCTGAAAAACTGAAATGGAAAGATGTCTCTAATAGAAATGGGCAACATGCCCTACAACTGATAGAATACTGAATACTGAATCCAAATGATAGAAGCGTCTAAAAGCAATTCCCTGTAGCTTCCACAAACAGCTACATCTCGTCACCTGAATGAGTATCCTATGCATGGTGTCCTTGTGGCTGGGCACCTAAAATGGTTTTACAAGAAAAATAGATTTGAAAGAAAACGGGCCAGAGCCCGAATGTGGAGATATTTTAAAAACCTGCAAGTGCTTTAAAAACATTTAAAACATTAAATGTAAAGTACATGTTAGGACGTGCACTCACATGATATTCTCACCTCTCGTCTAACTGTGCACTCCTAACGTAAGTACCCATCTAAAACAACACAAACCACTAGCTAAGTGCCATCATATCTAGCTAGACTGTCATAGGTCCTACCCTTATTTCTCGGTTCTCATTAACATTATAACGATCTCAATTAAATAGGGCTTAACGTAACTTCAGGTTCTCATACAAAAGTAATACAACTCGTTATAGATTATCCCTCTATTTTATTCCATAGTTACACACAATACCATATGAAAGTTCCAGTTTATTAAGCTTATATTTTCCACAACATAAATATACAATATAAGCACCCCGAGACTAGGCTGCGGTGCACACATACTCTGCTATCCATCCCGGTACATCACGTACATAAGGATCACATATGCCGAATCTCTCAGGAATAGTTCAGATAATACAAATCATAAATAGTGGAGGCGAACACAGTCACATCACATGGGTCACGCACATACCTGCGCTCCCACGATCAGCGGACTTATTAACACCCCAATAAGTCTTTCTCTGACCTATGTTCATCGAGGTAACCAGTCTAAATCCGGGCAACACAAGGATTAGAGGGCCCTAAGCGATCGCAAACCTCCCGTGATAGCAAGTATGGTAGGTATGTCATACACACAATTCATATATCAATACTAAGTAAACACACATCTTAGTAATCCCGTAGTTTAATTGAAGTACTATTCTCATTCTAGTACCAATATATAATTTATACACTTTATACGATTCCGGTTTATAATCATACGCGCCATAATCTATTCTCACGTCGTAGTAGACACTCACGTCTCAACCCACTTATCCCTTTAATTTAAATCGCTCGTAAATAATTTACTCCTCAAAATAACCCAAACGTCCCAAATCTATCAATACATCATCAAAGGAAGGTTATCTATATCCTCGAACAAGATTACGGGACTCCCAAAATCAAAACAGGCCAAAAAGCCCTAACTGCCAGCTCGTTAGAAGTCTCGTTCGAACGAGCCTGTTCGAACGAGATTCCAGTTCGTTCGAAAGAACTGTACCTTCTAACTACATCTCGTTCGAACGAATGTATCGAACGAAATACAGTTCGATCGAACGAAGGTATTGAACGAAGTCTCCCCTCGTTAGAAGCGACTGGTCAACTCGTTAGAAGCTCGTTCGAACGAGCTCGTTCGAACGACCTGGGAAGGTCTTCTAACGAGGGACCAATTTCGGCCCAGAATTTCTTAGTTACGTTTTTCATCAATTTTTACTCCTCAAATCTCCTCTAAACTTCGTCCCAACAATGTTTAAAGGTCTCTAATCACTCCTAAACATAACAAGGTTATAAACTAACGTATTTTACTGAGTTAATTCATCCCAATCATCGTTAAATCATCAAGTCTCATCACTTTCCCCCAATTATTCAAGAACACAACCCTAAAATTTTAATTCATGAATTAACCTAATAAAAATCCATTTTAATTTCACCCAATCACTAATATCCTCAGTATAATCATCTACCTATCATTCTACATGCAATTCTCCTCAAGATTTCAAGTTCTAAGTTCCAAAATACATGGGTTTTCATATTACACCAAGAACAAATCAATTTTATTAAATTCCTAAACATGGAAAGAGCATTCTCTGAAATTAAATGATATTAAACCACTTGCCTTGAGTTTATTTCTGATTTTGATGTTGATTTGCTGAAGCTATCTCTCTCTCTCTCTGCAGAATTTCTTCTCTACAAGCTTCCTTCTCCAAAGGTGGCTATGGTGGCTAGGGTTTTCTTTTGGAAAGTTAGAAACCTAATTTGATAACCTCCGTAGCTTATTGGATCATTAAGGGTTGGTTAGTGGCTTAGTGGGTCAAATCCATATCAGATTAAAACTCCCAATTTTCGTCACTTTTAATTCTCCAAAAATACAAAATTACCAAAATGCCCTTTATATTGCCGGTATGGCCTAAAAATACCCCGGGACCCAAACTACACCCCCGGCTAGTGTTTTCTGACTATCTCGACCCTTCCGGACGCGTTGGCACACTCAAAACGACCATACGGTTAATAGAATTTAAAATCACTTTTATAAATAAAATAATTATATCCCGACGCGACTGTCACACGCGTCCCAATAAAATAACCAGATTGCCGTATATCAATCTCACGACAAATTTCATAATTCAATATTCATATAACATCGTATATACTCAATATAGTCAAATACCAACTCACATCTCGCTAGTATTTTATCCGTATTAATTCCCAATTAATTCACATTTAATTAATTAATCCCAAAAATAAATATAGCCAAAAATACGGGGTATTACATACTTCCCCCCTAATAACTGAATTTCGTCTCGAAATTCGAAACTAAAAAGTACCTGCTAGGAACAACTCTGGATAACGTTCGCGCATCTCATCCTCGCGCTCCCATGTGGACTCCTCGACATTGTGATGTCGCCACTTTACACGCACTAACGGAACTATCTTTGACCACAGCTTCCTCTCACTTCGGTCCAAAATAGCAATCGGCCCCTCCTCGTAGGAGCTATCCGGCTGGAGATCGATGTCCTCCACAGCAATGTGAGAATGAGCCAAATTATCTCTAAGGTATTTCCTTAGCGAGGAAATATGAAACACATCGTGAATCCGATGCAAATGCTCCGGTAACCCAAGTCTATACGCAACCGGTCCGATCCGCTCAATAATAGGAAACGGCCCCACATACCTTAGTGACAACTTCCCCTTCTTCCCGAAATGCATAATCCCCTTCATAGGAGATACTCTGAGCAAAACCTGGTCCCCCACTTGGAACTCTCTGAAAAATCTCTTCGCATCAGCATAACTCTTCTGCCTGTCTTGAGCTTCCCGAATGCGACTTCGAATCAACTCAATCCTTGCCGAAGTATCCTGAATCACTTCCGGACCAAGTAGTTTGTTGTCCCACACCTCTAACCAACATGCTGGGGAACGACAAGGCCTACCGTACAACGCCTCAAACGGAGCCATGCCAATAGTAAACTGATAGGAGTTGTTGTAAGCAAATTCTACCAGTGGAAGGTACTGCTCCCATCCACCCCCAAAGTCAATAATGCATATGCGTAGCATGTCCTCCAACATCTGATTTGTGCGCTCGGTCTGCCCATCGGTCTGCGGATGATAAGCTGTACTCAACCGCAATTCCGTGCCCATGGCCTCCTGGAAACTCTCCCAAAACCGCAAAACAAATATCTTGTCTCTGTCAGACACGATATTTAGGGGCACACCGTGAAGTCTCACAACTTCTGAAATGAAGAGCTGGGCATACTGTCCTGTAGTGTAGTCAGTCCTTACGGGTAAAAAGTGAGCGACTTTGGACAACCTGTCCACAATTACCCAAACGGAGTCGTGACCCCTCTGCGACGTAGGCAACCCCGTGATAAAGTCCATGGATATGCTCTCCCACATCCACACCGGGACCTCCAACGGCTGTAGCAGTCCTGCTTGTCTCTGATGATCCAATTATAAGCTGACAAGTGGCGCATTTCGAAACAAACTCAGCAATATCTTTCTTCATACCGCTCCACCAATACTGGCGTCTCATGTCTTGGTACATTTTGTCCCCTCCGGGATGTACCGCGAACCGTGAGCCTTGCGACTCTGCCATCACATCATGTCGCAATTCCTCCCCTTCCGGAACTACCAATCTCCCATTGAAGCGTAATCACCCGTCTGAGCTAACGGTATAAGACTCGGCTCCCTCAGCTAGTAATCGAACTATCTGCTCCTGACAGAACGAGTCATTAGCCTGTGCCCATACTACTTTCGTGACAATCTGCGGTGTAACGGTTATCACAGACATGAAAGATCGGGCCACTGCATCCTGGTGTCCCAACTCCTTCCACTTTGCCTTCCACACCTCTGCCACCTCATCTACCGGCCTACGGCTCAACGCGTCTGCTACTACGTTAGCCTTGCCTGGGTGATACTGGATATCGAACTGGTAGTCTTTCACAAACTCAAGCCACCTACGCTGCCACATATTCAACTCTTTCTGCGTGAACAGGTATTGTAGGGACTTGTGGTCCGTGAACAGTTGGAACTTCTCCCCCAAAAGATAGTGCCTCCAAATCCGTAGGGCAAATACCACTGCCGCCAACTCCAAATCATGCGTGGGGTAATTCTTCTCGTGAGGCTTAAGCTTACGGGAAGCATAAGCTATGGGCTGTCTCTCCTGCTGTAATACACCTCCAAGTCCTTGCAAAGACGCATCGGTGTAAACCAAATACTCAACTCCCGGTCTCGACAATGCTAACACAGGTGCTAAGGTCAATTTGTTCTTCAATTCATCGAATGCCAGCTGACAGGCATCACTCCAGATGTAGGGCACACCCTTACGAGTCAGATGTGTCAAAGGACCTGCTATCTCCGAGAAACCCCGAATAAACCTCCTGTAGTATCCTTCTAGACCCAAGAAACTACGAATCTCAGTCGGTGTCGTGGGCTGTCCCCACTCCCTCACCGCGGATACCTTCCCCGGATCAACAGATATTCCCCGGTCGGAAATAACGTGTCCCAAAAACTGGACCTCCTTCAGCCAAAACCCGCATTTCTCATATTTTGCATACAGCTCGTTTTGACGCAGCGTCTGCAAAACCTGCCTCAAATGCTCGGCGTGCTCCTCCTCTGTCTGGGAGTAAACCAGAATATCATCGATGAAGACAATGACAAACTGATCTAGGAAATCCCTGAACACTCTATTCATCAAGTCCATAAACATTGCTGGAGCGTTGGTCAAACCAAAAGGCATAACCCGAAACTCGTAAGAACCATATCTCGACAAGAACGCAGTTTTCGAGACATCCTCCTCCCTGATACGCAACTGATGGTATCCCGATCTCAAGTCAATCTTTGAGAAGAAAGAAGCTCCTCTCAACTGGTCGAATAAGTCATCGATTCGAGGCAACGGATACTTATTCCGTATCGTGACCTTATTCAACTCTCGGTAGTCCACACACAATCTCAGTGAACCATCCCTCTTCTTCACAAACAAAACTGGAGCGCCCCAAGGTGAGGTACTCCTGCGAATAAAGCCCTGACCTAACAGCTGCTCTATCTGATCTCGTAGCTCTCGCATCTCTGCCGGAGCCTTACGGTACGGTGCGCGTGCTATAGGCCTCGTATCTGGCAATATGTCTATAACAAAGTCTATCTCTCGACTGGGGGGTAGGCCTGGTATCTCCTGAAACACATCCGAATACTCCCTGACTACTGGGATAGAATCTAAAAGAATCACAACCTCCTTAGAGGTATCCTCCTCAATGTAATACAGATGAGCGGTCGATCCTCCCTCTGGGCGAGGCATCGTCACTACAAACATCTCTTGCCCCAGAATGGCAAAAATAATGCTCCCGCTGAAGCAATCAATCATGGCCCTATAAGCTACGAGCCAATCCATATCGATAATCACATCGTGAACATGCATATCTAATACCAACATGTCTGCAGGTAATACCAAACCACCAATCTCTACCCCCACTCCCCGGCATATAAAGAAAATAAGTGACCCACTCCCCAATGGTGAGTCGACACACGTCACTGTGCTCTCTGCCGTTGCTAACAATCCTAAAGCTTTCGCGAAGTGTGTAGCTATAAAATAATGTGTAGCCCCCGTATCAAATAATACCCGACCCATAGTGCCATGGATAGGAAACGTACCCTCAATCGCGGGCGGTGCCTGAGGAACTGCAGCCTGGTGAACGTTATAAACACGTCCATACTGTAGCTGCCCCTGCTGAATTGGGACTGCTGGAATGGGTGGCAATGCTGCCATCTGTGGCGGTGCGGGGAGAGCGGCGGGAAACATAGGCCTCTGTGGCTCCTGGCGAGCACCCTGCTGCTGCTGCTGTGGGGCCCTGCCCCTATCAGGACAATCTTGTCGCTTATGGCCAGTCTTGCCACAAACAAAACACTTCCCTGGGAAGTTCCCTCCTCTCTGCCCCTGCGGTCCCCGAACCTGGTGGCCGTTACCGTTCCTCCCTTGGCCCTGCTGGCCCTGGTGAAACTGCTGCCCATTCTGCCCCTGTTGGCCCTGATGGCCGTTTGGACCCTGATGGCCCTGAAGGAAACCTCCCTGTCCCTGTCTGTAGTTCCCTGATCGGAACCTCTTCTGATCCCCCTGCTGAGAACCCTGCTCACCCTGTCTCTGCCCCTGAACAGATTGTGCCCCACCGGCACCATGTCCTCCTGTCCTGCCCTGATGGCTAGACTCTCCCGACCTCTTGCTCTCAGCCATATGAAAGCGGTGGTCCTGACAGTGTAACAAAGCAGCGTTAACCACATCAGAATACGTGGCCAACGAAAGGTTCTCTAACAGATGCTGACGGATCCTCCATGTCAACCCGTCCGTGAACTTCTCAATCTTCTTCTTCTCTGTTGGTATCTCATCTGGAACGATATTCAACAGATTCGTGAACTCGGCCTCATACTCGGCCACGGTCTTACCCTCTTGCCTCAGATTCATCAGTTTCCTCCTCATTTCCGTGTGAACAGCCGACGGAAAGTACTTGCGGTCAAACCGCACCCAGAAGTCCTGAATAGTGAGAGTATCCCTCTCCTCCACGGTGGTAATAGACTCCCACCACTGCAGTGCAGATCCAACTAGCTTGAAAGTATCTAGAACCTGCTTCTGAACGTCCGTGCACTCATACATCCTTAAGTGCCTCTGCATATCCTTCCTCCACTGGCTCGAGACTACCACATCTGAGCTACCTGCAAACTCTGGAGGATGCGCTTTCTGAAAAGCATCACGTACACGTTCCCAAGCAGACGAGAATGCATTTGCCTGTACTGGCGCGGAAACCGGGGCCTGAGGTGGTGCCTGCTGGACTATGGCAATAGCAGAATTTACCGCTTGGGCTACTATAGCTTCAACCTCAGCGGCGTTCATCATGCCCTGAACTGGAGAGGGCTGGGGTTCGGGCATTGCATCCCTGGGAACTCGTCGTGCACATCGTGGAGGCATCTGAAATAAGAATGAAGTTTATAAGTTCGCAGTTATAAACTTAAAATAGCTGAAGAACGAAGCATACACAAAAAGAGTACAACAGTCCTAAAATATAGGGCTCTATATCAAAGAAAGCTTAGCGGAAACATAATAAGCCGTCAGATCCTAAAGGACACTAGAACCTGATGCTCTGATACCACCTGTGACACCCCGACTAATTAAATACCGAGTAGCTACTCCTTTATTAAATTAATTCAAAATGCCAAGTTGGTCCAGTTAATAGCATCACTGTCGAAAACGTTTTATTATTACTAACCACCTAGTATTTAAAAAGTAAGTTGCCAAATTTTAATTGAAGTCTGATTAACATGCAACAAGTGTAATGAAGAATAACAACACCATTCACCATACTGAAGTAAACATAATAACCATCACATAATGTAAATAAAGTCTGGAGGAAAACTCCTCACTACAAATCCCACAACTGAAATAAGTAACGAAATACTGAATACTGAATCAATACATGACAAAGTCTGAAAAACTGAAATGGAAAGATGTCTCTAATAGAAATGGGCAACATGCCCTACAACTGATAGAATACTGAATACTGAATCCAAATGATAGAAGCGTCTAAAAGTAATTCCCTGTAGCTTCCACAAACAGCTACAGCTCGTCACCTGAATGAGTATCCTATGCATGGTGTCCTTGTGGTTGGGCACCTAAAATGGTTTTACAAGAAAAATAGATTTGAAAGCAAACGGGTCAGAGCCCGAATGTGGAGATATTTTGAAAACCTGCAAGTGCTTTAAAAACATTTAAAACATTAAATGTAAAGTACATGTTAGGACGTGCACTCACATGATATTCTCACTTCTCGTCTAACTGTGCACTACTAACGTAAGTACCCATCTAAAACAACACAAACCACTAGCTAAGTGCCATCATATCTAGCTAGACTGTCATAGGTCCTACCCTTATTTCTCGGTTCTCATTAACATTATAACGATCTCAATCAAATAGGGCTTAACGTAACTTCAGGTTCTCATACAAAAGTAATACAACTCGTTATAGATTATCCCTCTATTTTATTCCATAGTTACACACAATACCATATGAAAGTTCCAGTTTATTAAGCGTATATTTTCCACAACATAAATATACAATATAAGCACCCCGAGACTAGGCTGCGGTGCACACATACTCTGCTATCCATCCCGGTACATCACGTACATAAGGATCACATATTCCGAATCTCTCAAGAATAGTTCAGATAATACAAATCACAAATAGTGGAGGCGAACACAGTCACATCACATGGGTCACGCACATACCTGCGCTCCCACGATCAGCGGACTTATTAACACCCCAATAAGTCTTTCTCTGACCTATGTTCATCGAGGTAACCAGTCTAAATCCGGGCAACACAAGGATTAGAGGGCTCTAAGCGAACGCAAACCTCCCGTGATAGCAAGTATGGTAGGTATGTCATACACACAATTCATATATCAATACTAAGTAAACACACATCTTAGTAATCCCGTAGTTTAATTGAAGTTCTATTCTCATTCTAGTACCAATATATAATTTATACACTTTATACGATTCCGGTTTATAATCATACGCGCCATAATCTATTCTCACGTCGTAGTAGACACTCACGTCTCAACCCACTTATCCCTTTAATTTAAATCGCTCATAAATAATTTACTCCTCAAAATAACCCAAACGTCCCAAATCTATCAATACATCATCAAAGGAAGGTTATCTATATCCTCGAACAAGATTACGGGACTCCCAAAATCAAAACAGGCCAAAAAGGCCTAAACTTCCAGCTCGTTAGAAGTCTCGTTCGAACGAGGCTGTTCGAACGAGATTCCAGTTCGTTCGAACGAACTGTACCTTCTAACGATATCTCGTTCGAACGACTGTATCGAATGAAATACAGTTCGTTCGAACGAAGGTATTGAACGAAGTCTCCCCTCGTTAGAAGCGACTGGTCAACTCGTTAGAAGCTCGTTCGAACGACCTGGGAAGGTCTTCTAACGAGGGACCAGTTTCGGCCCAGAATTTCTTAGTTACGTTTTTCATCAATTTTTACTCCTCAAATCTCCTCTAAACTTCGTCCCAACAATGTTTAAAGGTCTCTAATCACTCCTAAACATAACAAGGTTATAAACTAACGTATTTTACTGAGTTAATTCATCCCAATCATCGTTAAATCATCAAGTCTCATCACTTTCCCCCAATTATTCAAGAACACAACCCTAAAATTTTAATTCATGAATTAACCCAATAAAAATCCGTTTTAATTTCACCCAATCACTAATATCCTCAGTATAATCATCTACCTATCATTCTACATGCAATTCTCCTCAAGATTTCAAGTTCTAAGTTCCAAAATACATGGGTTTTCATATTACACCAAGAACAAATCAATTTTATTAAATTCCTAAACATGGAAAGAGCATTCTCTGAAATTAAATGATATTAAACCACTTGCCTTGAGTTTATTTCTGATTTTGATGTTGATTTGCTGAAGCTATCTCTCTCTCTCTGCAAAATTTCTTCTCTACAAGCTTCCTTCTCCAAAGGTGGCTATGGTGGCTAGGGTTTTCTTTTGGAAAGTTGGAAACCTAATTTGATAACCTCCGTAGCTTATTGGGTCATTAAGGGTTGGTTAGTGGCTTAGTGGGTCAAATCCATATCAGATTAAAACTCCCAATTTTCGTCACTTTTAATTCTCCAAAAATACAAAATTACCAATATGCCCTTTATATTGTCGGTATGGCCTAAAAATACCCCGGGACCCAAACTACACCCTCGGCTAGTGTTTTCTGACTATCTCGACCCTTCCGGACGCGTTGGCGCACTCAAAACGACCATACGGTTAATAGAATTTAAAATCACTTTTATAAATAAAATAATTATATCCCGACGCGACTGTCACACGCGTCCCAATAAAATGACCAGATTGCCGTATATCAATCTCACGACAAATTTCATAATTCAATATTCATATAACATCTTATATACTCAATATAGTCAAATACCAACTCACATCTCGCTAGTATTTTATCCGGATTAATTCCCAATTAATTCACATTTAATTAATTAATCCCAAAAATAAATATAGCCAAAAATACGGGGTATTACACATTGATACTTATACTTTGTTCCCTGTTTGGCATAATCAAGAAATACATTCTCATAAGATACTAATAAGAGAATCATGCATGATTCACACGACATCACCAAAGAGTATTGGTATTGACCAAATTTTACCCAGTAACTGGAGGGTCACTTCGTGATGGGTGCTGGTTCGACAGGGCGCAGTTAGCCTAAGCGATATGTCTCTCACCTTCCATTGGCCAAGTACCTTCGACGTATATCAAACAGTTCCCATGCATCGTACCGCTTGACCTAAGTCATGACAAGAGGTATATCGCAGAGAACTCGTTCACGTACGCCGAGTAAATCGAATTCGCTCTCACATGTACCATCCCTATGAGGTATATAGTGAGGCAATTCACGTATACTCAGGTATATCAAATGGCTTGTCCACACGTACCGATTTCTCACAAGAGCATAACGTATATCGTGGAAGTCATGGCAAAGTGAGGAACCTTTTCCGATTCACCCAACGAACTGCATACCCGCATATGTCAAGCCGAGGACACACATGTTAGATTGTCGATTTCTATTTGAAACTCTGTCGAAATTTTCGCGCATTTTTAAAATGGGACCCTATCCGTGAGCCTGGTCACAAGTCCAGCCATAGCTTGGTATATATTACAAACCCAGTTTTTCCAATCTTGGGTCCCATCCGACACTTTATTTTACATTTAGGAGAATTAATACAAGTGAAAACATAATAATTATAACAATCATGCTGAGACCGTCTCCCAAAATAAAAAAAATCTTTTTCTTTATCAAAAAGCCCAAAACACTTCTCATCTCTTTATCAAAAATCCAAAAATATTTCGTCTTTCCATCTAAAAAAAAATGAAAAAAATTTCTCAAAAATAAATCCCATTTTTACGCCTTCTCAGGTCGATCGTAAGCCCTTGGCCTGGATCCTTATTGGCTTCAGTCTTCAGTCAAGTCACCCCAGAGTTTCGTCCGTTCCCCTATTACTCTTTTTGTGTCCGGAATACATTCGCTTTCCATGGAGAACACAGATTAAGTACCCGTTTTGTACCCGAATCTGACGGCAGGCCTAGCTCAGATTGTGTCCAAGATTAACAACCTCCAAACTAAGGTCCGAGAGATGCAACGAAACCAGGTTCCTATTCCTCAAGAGCCCGAGGCCCTATTCCCTCGTGCTATAGATCCACCCGAGCCTATTTAGGTTCTCGAAGAGTATCAGCACGCTCCACGTGTCCCTCCGGTTAATGAACCTCTGCCTGCCCAGCTTCCTATGCCGAACCTTGCCCAGCCTGGGGCTAACTTGCCTATTATCATTGATCTGAAGGAAGAAGAGCTGAACAAAGTCAAAGAGGACCTCAAGATGCTCACCCAGAAGTTTGACCAAGTCAGAATCTTACGAAATTACATGGATTACACCCACATGTCTCCTTATCCTAAAGCGAGGTTACCTGAGAAGTTCAAGATGCCGAATATTGAGAAATTCAGAGGAAGTGGACCCTCGATTGTTCATCTCCAAAGTTGTCACCGTTCTATGACCCTACTAGGGGATACTGAAGAAGCGATGGCCCAATTGTTTCCACAAACTCTGAAGGATAGCTACCTCCGATGGTTGTTGTCTCTCGAAGAGTCCAGAATTCGTAGCTGGGAGGATGTAGCCCAAAAATTTATGTCACAGTACATATACAATGAAGAGCTTGAGGTCACATGCCGTGATTTAGAGCTGTTCAAACAGAACCCTGGAGAATCAATCAGTAACTTCATCACCCGATGGAGGGAAAAAGTAGCAACCATGACCAATCGGCCTTCCGAGGAAGAACAAGTCAGCATAGTGAAGAAGAACTTATTACCCCATGTTCGAGAAATGATGGGAGGACAATACTATCCCCACTTCCGAGCTCTCAGAGAAGCAGGAGTAGAAATCAAGGAAGGTCTTGCCAAAACAAAACTTGACCCAAAGGTGTCCGGAATGTTCACCCCTAGAAAATATGGCAAACCTGCCAATGCTACAGTCTCAACCATCAATAACGTCTCTCAACCAACCATATCATGGGAGCCGAAAAGTTTCCCTGTCCCAGTCCGAAAGGAATACACCGAGCTCCATATTCCCCTCTCCAAATTTTATCAAGCCTTGTTAAGTTCAAAACCTTATCAAACCTTTGGATCCCCATCCATTGCCAAATCCACTCCCAAGAAACTTCAAGACAGATGCCCATTGTGCCTTTCACCAAACTACTAGCCATAATACCGACCAATGCCTTCACTTACGAAACATAATCCAAGGTCTAATTGACCGGGGTACCATCGCCCCACCAGCCAATCCTAAGCCAAACACTACTCATAATCCACTTCCAAATCATGCCAATGCCATCTTTCTAGAAGAGAACCTAGAATTCGATCCCTCAACTCAAATCACACCCATATACTTTCCTAAACCTCTCCAAATTTTCTCATATTTCCTCCTACACCCTACTAGCCTCGCTAATCAGGCACTGTCACTCCTTACCAGAGCATGCATCGCTGTCCGTACCCGTTCTAAAAATGGAAGCATGGAATTGTCAGAAGTGTTAAACCAACTCCTAGAGTTCGGGCGGAATCGCCCTATCAAATGATCCTTGATTGCTAGAGATTCAGTACGTTATTCTTGGAAGCACGAAAATGGGCCCGAGAGTCAAATAGTTGGGTAGTATCAATCGATGAAGTTAGCCTGGATGATGTTGTCCAGATTATGGTAGAATTATTCAAACGAACTAGTAACATTTGTAGTATGACCGAGTTACTTGATACATTGAAGCTACAAGGGCGCTTGGTCCCTTCACCCTTACACATCCCCACAGAATGGGAAGATATGTATGAAGAAGTCGTTAAAGTTGTGGAATGCATCGACTTTACATGGAAAGACAAAATTATTGCCATCGGATGGGGGGAAGAATTTGAAGATTCGAATGAAGAACAAGATTTCGAGAAAACTAGCTCGGTAGACGACATGTGTGGGATGATATCATTTTAATAACTTCTCAGAGAAATAAATAAGGTAGAAGAATAGCCCGAGGTTAATGAGGAAATGGGATTCATGTTTTTCCCTTCTTCAGTAAATCACATAACCAGATCAGGGAGGCATTACCAGAACCCAAACTCATTACCAGCCAATGATAAGGGGAAGGGCGTTGCAAACCTTCTTATGCCAGAAATGACCCTCGAGGAGAGAAGGATCCTTAATCAACTAAATAAAACTCAAGCTAACATCACTCTGTGTGGGTTTTTCATGTCTTCCCAGTTGCACATAAATGCTTTGATCAAGTTGCTCACTGGACCCACAGTTCCTCCTTCTACCACACCATAAGAAGCAGTAAATTTGGTTAGATCATTGACCTCTACCCGAATGCTATCCTTTTCCTAAGAAGAAATCCCCAAGATTGGTCCAAACCATAATCATGCACTCAATATCTCCGTCAAAGTTATGGGGAAGGTCGTACCACTCTCTCTTGTAGATAATGGATCTGCTTTGAATATCTGCCCCCTGAGGACCTTCAAATGTTTAGTCCTGAAAGAAAGTGACCTCGCTCCAGCCTTCGCTGTTGTGCGTGCCTACGATAATACCCGTCGGGAGGTGATGGGATCCATAAAGCTTGTAATAGGGGCTAGCCCTATAAACATTGTCATCGAATTCCAAGTTATTATCATCCAGCTTATTTCAATCTGTTGCTAGGACGACCTTAGCTCCACAGTATCAAGGGTGTGTCTTCCTCACTCCATCAGAAATTAAAGTTCTTCACCGACGAATGGGTCATTACCATCTTGGGCGACGATGACAATGCCAACGGTGCAAGTACCAACAGTCCAATCCTTGAGATACAACACGGGTTAAATGATATGCTCCTATCTGGATTCTGAGTTGAACCACCTCTACTCGCGGTAGGGGACGACTTCAAAGAAAGGGTTTGTTCATAATATGACCCTTATGGCAACGTTAATGTGATTCAAATGTTCAGAAACATGCACTTCATGCACGTACTGGGGCTAGGACAAAGATAATAAGGTATACTTGAGCCGATTGAACTAAAGAAAGCTTTCCCTCCTTGTGGTTTGGGGTATCAACCGTCATAACAAGAGCTCAAAATGATTCTCCAGTCTCGACCAAAGAGAAGACTAGACCGCGTCCAGACTATCCCAGGTGACTCCTTGAACGGACGATTCATCAAAGAATGCGAAGACTTTCCCTTTTACGGCTTTCCAGAACCATGGTATGACCATACAGATAAGAAGATGAAGCCTGGAATGGAGATCTTTTTCCAAGACAGATACCCATGGGCCGAAGATTCCCAACACCAAGTACAACCGCTCATCAAAGATACCGAAGAGACTGAGGAAAGTGACTCTGAAGATTCCTTCAACTTACAGACACTGGGGCTGACACTCTGCATGGTTCATTCAGGCACTACATCACTGGATCCATCCCACCTGATTAAAGTTACTGATACACCTCTCCTCAACTGGCATGCTGTGCCAGTTCTACCTGCTGAAATATCCCCTAATCCCAATGTTTACCCCATTTCTTCTTCTGTTGTCTATCCTTATTCAAATGTAATCGTGTCCTCTTTTGATGAGGTTCTCAATGCTGTTTTTCCTATCAATGAAATAAATGAAGATTTTGAGTATCTTGCTGTGCCTTACATTAATTGTTTGGATTCTAATCAAACTTTTGATGATAATGATTTTTCTAAATGAACAATTCTTAACTGATCTAAATAAGGTTAATAATATACAACATAACCGCATTCAAGTTAATGAAAAAGAGACTGTTGTTGTTAACCTCGATTCTGGTAGCCAACTGCGAGAGATTAGGATAGGGGCTACCCTCGACGAGCATGAGCGTGCACAACTTGAAGAATTACTAAAGGAATTCATGGATGTCTTCGCATGGTCCT
Organism: Sambucus nigra; assembly: GCA_949130495.1. NCBI lineage: Eukaryota > Viridiplantae > Streptophyta > Magnoliopsida > Dipsacales > Adoxaceae > Sambucus > Sambucus nigra. The sequence goes on along the minus strand of OX422210.1, from coordinate 517,619,845 downwards.
ACGACGATATGCCTAGCATTGATCCTGAAATAGCTCAACACGAGATCCCCACTCTCCCAGATTACAAGACGATCAAACAAAAATTGAGAAAGATCTGCACCGAATGGTTGCTCAAAGTCAAAGAAGAGGTGGTCAAACAGTTGAATGTAGGCTTCATTAGTGTGATCGAATATCCCACATGGCTAGCCAACATAGTGCACGTGCCAAAATCAGGAGGAAAAGTTCGGATGTGTGTAGACTACCGAGATTTGAACAAAGCCTCTCCAAAGGATGATTATCCTCTACCCAATATCGACATGATCGTGGATAACACAGCCAGTCATGCTCTCAAGTCATTTGTCAATGGGTTTGTCGGATACAACCAAATTACACCCAGACCACCAAGAAAAAATCGCATTCATAACCCTATGGGGAACCTTTTGCTACACTGTCATGTCATTTGTTCTAAAAAACATTGAGGCTACCTACCAGAGGGCTTCCACAACCATCCTACATGATCTGATTCACAAAGAAGTTGAGGTCTATGTGGATGATATGATTATCAAGTTCAAAACTATAGAAGGTTATGTTCCTGCTCTCCGAAAGTTCTTCGAACGACTGCGACAGTATCAGATGAGACTCAATCCGTAGAAATGCGTCTTCAGTATTACAAAGGGAAAACTCTTAGGATTCATGGTCAGTGAGAAGGGGATAGAAGCAGATCCTGCCAAGCTGAACGCCATACTTGAGATGCCACCTCCCCGAATAGAGAAAGAAGTCTGAGGTTTCCTTGAAAAATTGTAATACATCAGTCGATTCATCAGCCAACTAACCTCCATCTGTGAACCGATCTTCAAACTCCTTCGAAAGGATTAAACTAAGATTTGGAATGAGGCATGCGAAGAAGCTTTTGACCGAATCAAACAATATCTGACCCAACCCCCGATACTTATGCCACCACAGCCTGGTCTCCCTTTTCTCCTATACCTAACCATAATCGACACTGCAGCTGGGGCTTTTCTAGCCCAATACCTTGAAGATTCCCGCGAAGAAAGAGCCATCTATTACGCCAGTGGAAAATTGGTTGGGTACGAAGTTAACTAACCTGCTTTGGAAAAGGCATGTATCGCACTTGTCTGGGTCACCCAAAAGTAGCGACACTACATGCTCACCTTCCCTGTAAAAATTGTATCCTGAATGGACCCCATCAAATACCTACTTGAGAAACCCGCTTTATCCATCCGAATGGCCCGATGGTTGATGCTCTTAGCCGAGTTCGATATTGTGTACGTCACGCAGAAAGCCATGAAAGGAAGTGCCATCTCTGACTACCTCGCTAATTACCCTATGGATGAAGCCGATGTCTGGGTCTCTGAATTCCTAGATGAAAACATCCTTTGCACTACTTAAGATAACCTTAGATGGCAAATGTTCTTTGACGGCGTTGCCAATAAAAAGGGTTATGGCTTTGTGATACTTCTGATCGCCCCAGATGACTCTCACACTCCCATCGCTATCAAGCTAGATTTTTCCTACACCAATAACATGACTGAGTATGAGGCATGCACGGTATGCCTCAAAGTTAATCTCAAGAAAGGTATTCAATGCCTAGACATCTACGGGGATTCCGCCCTCATTATCGATCAAGTGCTCAAAAAATGGAGAGTCAAGGACGAGAAACTCCAACCCTTCCATGCCCACTTTGAAGAACTAGCCTCCAAATTCCAAGATATCACCTTCCATTACCTACCTCGATCAAAGAATAACCTAGCCGATGCCCTTGCTACCTTGGCCTCTATGGTCAACATGCCCAAAGGAATCACAATGCCCCCCTTCCTTGTTCAAAAGCAAGACAAACTAACCCACTGCTACCACATTGAGCTCGTCACTGCAGAAGGTCCTGAGCTAGCCAATTACTGGTACTATGATATTTGGCACCTCCCCAAGCATGGCATGTATCTCAAAGGTTCCAACAATAATGATAGAGAAACTCTTCGAAGACTCATCGCCCAGTACATCATCTGTCACAAAGCACTTCTCAAAAGGAACTTTGATGGAACCCATATACACTGCATCACAGGGGCTGACATTGAAAATATAATGTAGAAGATTCACAGCGGGGAATGTGAACCCCATATGAACGGTCACATTCTTGCCAAGAAGATCATCCGATAAGGCTACTACTGGACCACATGACCCAGGATTGCATCGCCTATGTCCGGAGATGCCTCAAATGCTAATAATTCTCTAACCTTCAGCATCTGCCTCCACGTGAATTATACAACATGACCTCTCCCTGATCATTCTCCACCTGGGGCATCGACATCATAGGGAAGGTTACAACAAAGGATTCAAATGGGCATGAGTTTATCCTAGTTGCCATTGATTACTTCACCAAATGGGTTGAGGCGGAGTCATACGCAGTGGTGAACGCTAAGAAAGTGGCCAAATTCGTCAAGAAAAACATCGTCTATCGGTATGGGGTCCCGTACGAGCTAGTATCAGATAACGGGTTACATTTCAAGGCAGAGGTTTCAGAAGTGGTCAACGAGTATGGGATTCAGATACATAAATCTTCTCCCTACTGACCTCAGACCAACGGTGCAGTTGAAGCTGCCAACAAGAACCTCAAAGCCATCATCGGTAAGATGATCGAAAGTTGTCAGGATTGGGTCGATCGGATCCCGTACGCCCTATGGGGCTACCTAACCTCAATTCGAACCTCTAAAGGGGCTACCCCTTACTCTCTAGTTTACGGTATGGAAGCAGTTCTACCCGTGGAGCTAGAAATACCCTCATTATGCATCATGCTTGAAAGCAAGGTCAGTAAAGAAGACTGGTGCCAAAGACGTCTTGACGAGCTGACCCTCCTAGACGAAAGGAGATTAAAAGCACTATACCACATACAAGGGTACCATCACCGAATGGCGCGTTCATTCAATAAGAGAGTCAAGGAAGGTGGTGTCCGAGAAGGGTACCTAGCCCTCAAAGAAATCATGAAACCCATCTGGGACCCCAGAGGGAAATTCAAGCCCAATTGGAGCGTCCCCTATATTATCAAGAAGATCTTGTTTAGCGGTGCCGCCATTATTAACGACTTAGATGGGGGAAGAGATGGCTCATCCAATCAACCTGGACCGTCTCAAGAAATTCCACCCCTAGTCTGAAATCTCGGGGTGCTATGACTCTTCTCATCTCCCTTTCATTCTAAAAAAAAACTCTTCATCTCCTGCTTCCCAAAACTACGTGGGCCTGATCCTCTGCAAATAACCATTTTCAAACAAAATTAAAAATTTTCAAAAACCCCAGAGGTACGTAGGCAGCTCATACACCTTACATGAGAACGACCCTTTTTTTTCCACAAAATACTATTCTTTTCTTACCTCCGAGAACGACAGTCAATTCTAACATATACTTGAACAAAAGGATTATGTATGCCTTAGTGATCGGTATAGATAGTTCAAATAACACAAAACTCATCAAAAGGCACAGCTGGATGATCAAAAACTTGTTTATTTCACTAATAAGAAAATACGGTACAGATTACATAAGAAAAGGAACGAATAACTCCCTTTCCCCCTACCTTCCTAAAAAATCCAAAATAAAATCCCCACATTTATCCCCCATTACATAATAAACTTTCCAGGAGTCCTATCCACAGCTACCAGAGGAGATTCCTCCATCATCATCATCTACGTCATGGGGTCCCCAAGTTTACCCTGCCTGAACAGAGTGTCGCAGACACTCGATGGACCGATAAGCTCGAACCAGCTTAAAAAAAACCATAACACCTCCTTCCATGGTGTTAAAATAGATAAGCCACTTTTGTTCAGTATCCACTGCCAACATCTTGCTAAGTAATCTCCTTCACAACCACTTCATATAATCCCCATGGATATGCCAAAATCTCCCAACAGAATGAGAGGGACGGGTCGACGGACGCCGACTCTCCCGCAGAGAGCCAAGTGGCAGGCGCAAATGCTCAGTCAAATCCTCTACCGAAAAGAAATTTAGTGTCCGAGGTGGCACGACCTTTGCCCAGCCAAATTGACACAGAAGTCGCCAAGGGAAATAAAAAGAGGTCTGGCTGAGACCAACCAGCCGCACATACGGTTATTCTCCTAGCTCCAGAACAGGCAGCCACTGTCCCCACCAAGGCATTGACCAATAAATATTCTGAGCCCCATGCTCCACAAGATAATTCTCCCAGCTCTCAATATCCAGGCCAACGCTGAAGAAGTGATGCAAAAAGAAGTTGGGTACAGCCGACAAAGGATATTCTGGAAGAGTCACCAGGCGGAGTCTTTCAGCAACCACATGAACAACATCACGGGGCTACCCCATAGAAAGTCAGAACGACCTTCTCGTCAGGTATCCAGACCATTCAGGGTCTCCGCCAGTATCATCGTCGTAGGATTACAACGGTATGAAATCCATGAAGTAATGGATGCAAGTTGCGGATCCACCAGCAGTTCCCCAGTCACCAGAAGTAATTTTGAGACTAGGCCCAGAGCAACGACTCCAGCATAGCCAACATCATTAGCCTCATGCAAATGCACGGACTGCAACACCACCGAGAGGGAGATCATTCCTCCAGCAACCAGTGATCTAGTCACCGAAGGCGAAATATGAAGAAACCCTGCCAGAAAATCCCTGGGAGTACGGGAAAATTCGAGTAAAGCCGCAGCAACACTAGGATTTATCCCCAGTATGGAAGAAAATTCCTCATAGATAGGATAAACTTCATCCAAACCAAAGCGGAATACATGGTCTTCGGGGTACCAAAATTGTATCGCCGCCATCAGCATATTCCACTCAATGGGACGATTGCGCCACAAAGAGACTCGACGCATGTTGAAAGCATCGTAGTCGACATTATAAGAGCACATCGCTTCCAAGGCTTCGATGTAGTTAGCAAACTCAATGCTACCAGGGAGAGCCATCTTGCAAGACTAAGAAATAGTAGGCGAGTAAGTAAGAATGTGAAGGTGTGATGAAAACACTCCACCCTTACCCCTTTTTATACTTGAGAACCCTCACAAAAGACATAATCCCTGTAAAAATCGAAGGGAATCCTACCCCATAAGGTACCAAAGGCTGTAGAGGGCACTAATCAAAGCTTTGAATTGATGGGACTGGACTTAACTATCGATAGACAGGGAAAGGTTCTTACCGATCGGCAACCCCCCATTTTTGGAAAATTTTCTCTTTCCTTTTTTTATCAAAATCAGAAAAACCCAATAAAAATAAAATTAATATTCTCAATAGAATTTCAAAAAAATCCTCTTCCACACCTATATAATTCCCCATTCCTATAACTTTCCTTCAAAATCCCAAAACATCTCTTTTACGGTCTCAGCAGCAAAGTAAAAGCGCATGTGCAAGCATTCACCATTAACAAAGATAATAAAAATCCCATTGCATTGCATATATATATTCTTCTGTGCTACATCAAATTTTGCAGGAAATAAAAGAAAGCCAAAAAAAACAACGGGACTCAGCCCGAACCCACATTCTCTCTCTCTCACCTACCCTTCACCCCTCTCACTAAGAGCTTCCACCCTTGTGACGCACTCTCTTTCCCTTACGGCGAGACGACGCACCACCACTACCCGAGCCAGAGTCCTCCCCGGACGAAGCAGAAGGCACCAAATAAGAAGGAATCGGGACCGCATCTCGAATGTGGGCAGTCGCCGAAGATATCCAGTCTCTGATGTCCCTCAGCCAAGTGGTCGACACCCGGAGTTGCTACAAAGAAAAGGCAAAAATCAGTATCAAAGACTGAAAAGAAAAGAGTCTTACCCTACAACTGGTCAGGCCATTCAAGACCTGACGCACCGCCTCTAGAGAGAGAGATCCCTTCGACTGCCGATTAGCCTTCCGCCATCGATATAGTCGAGAGAAGTACCCAACGGTATCGTCCTTCAGAGCGATCAATTGGGTATTGCACCCAGTCACCTCATATAACCACGTCTGCCAAAGACAGGAATTCACAATAAAAAAGATAAGCATAAGGAAAATGCGAATGCATGAAAGGAAAATACGCAAACTGAAGAATCCCTCAAGGAGATACGTAGCTCCAGTAAAAGTTTACTGGAAGCACCGGCTGAAAGCATCCAAAGAAAAATAGAGGGTCGCCAAAGTCAGGCTCCCCCAATCATAGAGAGGGATGTTCAAAAAACACCCTCAAATACGGCAAGAACCATAAATGGACGACGTTGCCTCTCGACGCCACCATAAAACCTCCCACCACCAGTAAAATGAACAATCGGGCCATCTGCCTCACTTGTAGGCCATCCTCCACATCAACCACCCTAATTAGCAGAACATCCTTCAGTAAAGAGTAAAGACAGTAGTAAGGAATCCCTAGAGACTATCCTCCCCACGTCACTAAGCGTCTCCCTCACCGCCTCCGTCCGCACCCTCAGAGAGCGATCCACCTCTATCTGCTCCCCATCACAATCCAACCCCAGCAGTTGCTGCACGTCTATGGGAGTCACGGTCAAGTCCCCAAAATCGAAATGTAAGGTGTGGGTAGTATCCCACCATGTCTCCCCCAGAGCACACATGACCACTGTCGAATGAGGCGTCTTATCCAGCGTAGACACCAACCTCCCAAAACCTGCTGATGATACCACCCACCGCACCACAGGTGGAAGATGCTCCCAGACATCCTTAAGCCCCGTCGTCCTGCGAGCACGCATGTTCTTCAAAGAGATATCGGACTGTCAAAAGTAGAAACCTTGTCAAAAGTCAAGAAGGAAGGAAAAATCACCAAAAAGAGAAGAATGCCAAAAGTCAGGTTACTTACATAACTGCCGGGGTTAACCACCCTTGAAGAACGATGATGCAAGATTCTTGTAGCAAAGTCTGCTCATCCGCAACTGGCTCGAATGCATCAAAGGAGTTCTCACTCCCCAAAGCAAGAGGCACCCTGTCTCTCCACTCCACGTTTTCCCAGTCAACAACAGTCAACCATTCCCTATGCGCTACTTGCTCATAAAGGCAGCCATTTCTTAGAGATGGGAATGCTAGAACGATTTGCAGAGGAAAATCGCAGAAAGAAAGAAAGCAAGATGTTGTAAAAAATGAGGGGAATTCGCCCCTTTTATATAGGATGCCAAGGGTCATGCCGATCGGCATTGACCCCCCACCCACCGATCGGAACTGACCCCTTTCCTTCCTGAGGCAGTCCAAAAGTCCGTGCCACTGCCGAATGGCACCCTCTGCACCATGCCGACCGACACCCCTCTTAAAATTTTGTACAAAAATTCCCAGAAAATACTAGATAGCCCTGGAAAATTCTCAGAAAATTCCTAAAAATCCCAGGAAGGATTTAGAACATTTTCACCAAGAAAATTTCACACTCCCTCAAGTGAAACCCCCATTTCCCCAGCGAAACTCTAAAAAACCACGTAAAACTCCTCCCGGCAACGTCCCCGGTGAATCTCTAAGGATCACCTCCTATACCCCAAAGATCTCAAACCTCCTTGAGCAATACGTCCAATACCTGGACCACCTAATCAATTCCCCAGTGGAGTTTACAGCATCAAATTTACCTTTCCTTAGCAAAACCCCCAAAATCACAAGGATTTCCCTAGAAATTGGTTCCCCGGCTCAAAATAACTTCAGGAAATAATTTCCCCAGCGAAACTCCAGAAATTCATTTTTCCCATCAATGTCTCCAAAGGACACTCTACATTTTCCCCAGCTCATTTGTTATTCCCCAGTGGAATCTAGAGTCTAATCTTTACCCCCAGTAAAATCCCTGATTGTCCCAAAGGAAATGTACGTCTGAATTGACCTCGGTCTTGGATCGTCACCTTAGTTAGGTGAGAATTAACCTCGGTCTTCGGTCGTCACCTCTCTTAGGTTAGAATTGACCTCAGTATTGGATCGTCACCTTAGTTAGGTCAGAATTGACCTCGGCCCTCGGTCGTCACCTCTCTTAGGTTAGAATTGACCTCAGTCCTAGATTGTCACCTTAGTTAGGTCAAAATTGTCCTCGGTCCTCGGTTGTAACCTGTTTTAGGTCAAAATTGACCTCGGTATTAGATAATCACCTCAGTTAGGTCAGAATTGACCTCGGTCCTCAGTAGTCACCTCTCTTAGGTCAGAATTGACCTCAGTCTTGGATCGTCACCTCAGTTAGGTCAGAATTGACCTCGATCCTCAGTCGTCACCTCTCTTAGGTTAGAATTGACCTCGGTCTTGGATCATCACCTCTCTTAGGTCAAAATTGACCTCAGTCCTAGGTCGTCACCTCTCTTAGGTCAAAATTGACCTTGGTCTTGGATCATCACCTTAGTTAGGTCATAATTGACCTCAGTCCTCACCTCTCTTAGGTTAGAATTGATGCCGATCTTGGATCATCACCTTAGTTACGTCAGAATTTACCTCGATCCTCGATTGTCACCTCTCTTAGGTCAGAATTGACCTCGATTCTCGGTCATCATCTCTCTTAGGTCAAAATTGACCTTGATATTGGATCGTCACCTTAAGCCCGCAGAATTGGCTTCGATCCATAGAATTGGTCATCTCACTTTAAGCCTGCATAATTGGTCATCTCACCTTAATCCCGTAAAATTGGCTTCGACCCACAGAATTGGTCACCTTTAGTTAAGCCCGCAGAATTGGCTTTGCCTCGCAGAATTGGTCATCTCAACTTAAGCCCACAGAATCGGCTTCTACCCACCGAATTCATTATCCCCAGCATACTCCATAGGTCCTCAGAATTGTACTCGACTCTCTGAATTGGTCATCCTCGCTCTCTTAGGTCGTCAGAATCGGCCTCGACTCTCTGAATTGGTCATCCTCCCTCAAATACATCATGCGGTGTCTATTCGACGGATATTATTATTTCCAAACTCACCCGTCGAGGGGCTTTGTAGACACCCCATTCTGTTAACCCCTAAACTCTCCTTAGGTCCCTAACAACTCCCTCTATCACTAAAAACTTAGGCCATACCCCTAATACTAACCTAAAAGCCATCGGGCACTCCCATGCTCCGTTTGACCAAAAGTCAAGATCTTTAACTCGACTGAGACTAAATGAATCTTCGAAGGGCACTGAAACCCCATTTCAACGGTCTATCCCGTGTGCGATTCTGACTTACGGAACAGACGAATGATCCGTTTTACTCCGAAAGGTCACCGAATTATTCTAGGGCCCAATTGATCGAAGTCAACTCCTTGAATCGGATCGAACTCTTTGGAATGTTGAATTACATCTCCTAACCTTTCTAACGGTCTGCCCCGTGTGCGATTCTGACGTACCATGAGGACGAATGTTGTGTTTTCGTCCGATGATTCCCCGTCCAATGAACTGACGAATTCTTCTGAGAAATATTTGACCCAAAGTTAACTCCTAAACCTGGGAGTAGTCCAATTACTTTTAAAGGTCTCTGAATTACCTTTCTAACGGTCCATCCTATGCACGATTCTAATCAACGAGTTGCGTTCTGCGACTGAGTTTCCGAAAAGGCCTGAAAGACACTGCCAAACGGCAGGTCCCAGACCTTGCCTATCGGTAGTGTGCCTAAATGCACCTGCCGATTGGCAAGAACATGGCTATGCCGATCGACAATGCCCTAGGCCTATAAAAAGGAGGCCTGACCTCACTTGTAAGGGGAGCCCAGATCTGATAGATATCACTCTCAACAAATCCAGAAAACCTCTCTCGAAGTCAGAGTGATTTCCATACCCAAATCCCTTTTCAACCTTCACTTTTCATCACCCTTTTCATCAAACTTATTGAATTCACTACCCTCCATCATCATCCAAGTCTAAAGGATGCTCTGCAACATTCAAGATCAAGCTCAAGATCTTCAAGAAGGTCCAATTTGCTCAACTCTCTCCTTAAATTCTCATAAATTCGCAATAACTTGTTTTATTACTTAGCATTTTCATTATCTCATCTCACACATCCTAATATACTTTTTACTTAGTATTATTGCACATCTCTTATTTTCATATAAAAAACCCCCAAAAAACAAGAAAAAGAGGGTTTGCTCATAAATTCCAAACGGGAATTCTCACACTTTTCTCACAACTAAAACACTTTTTCTACACACACACAAATAAGAGAATCACCCCCGTTGGATTTATGTGATAAACCCCACCCCTCGTTTTGCATGCGAACTACGTGGACTTTGAAGCCTCTATAGGCTACATAGGCGTCTCGGGGTAAAACCCGAGACTCGAGTCCTATTTTTACTTTTTCTCTCATTCTCTATCTTCTCTAAACTCCATTCTCTTATATTATATATATACATATATTTTTTCTTAGTGGTGTATTATTCCACATGCGCTATCGTTCCATCATAACGATCAACTAAGGATGATCGCGTAAATCCTATTTTCTAATATTATTTTTTTATACCTTCCTACGGATGACTCCCTTTACCACTTCCATGGTACAAGTCGACAATTCCTATCTCCACTATATATACACATACACAGACATCAGGGGGAAAATAAAAGGAAAATAGCAAAAACCCATATGAGACCGAAAGGGCGGAATGGGTGCCTAACACCTTCCCATTTCGTAACTTAGCCTCCGAATCTTTTTCGAATCATTTTGGTTTCGTATCCATCAGTATGTCTTTAGATGCTGTCCTTCGGGATGGCTTCCCCTTTTCTTTTGTCTATTTTGAGTAAAATGGACTGGCGAGTCTAATCTCTCTACATCTTTCACCTCACCCAAATGACGCCGGCCGAAACGCTCCCGAGAGGGACGTGCGGGACCTAGGATCCTCCCTCATGCCGCCCGCACGTCACGAGGATCGGTGGATGTCCACAGTTTTAGTGTGCATGGAAATGGTGAGGGAAAGAAATCATATTTGGCTGTGGGGCAATTTGGGAAGTTGGGTTAAAATTGGTAGTTGGGGGTATAATGGGAATGGGTTAAATGAGGTTTAATTAACATGTGGGTTTCATTGGTTTATTTTACTTTTGGTTTTAACTTTGGAAATTTTTAGCAGGTGACATTATGTTTGGTTTTGGAGATGGGTCTCGGTTGGAGAAGGGGCCGGAGCATGTTCGCGGGTTATGGTTCAACAGGTTCTGGTTTGGGCGAGTTCGGGTTGGTGTGAGGGTTTCGCCGGGTTGGCTGGATAGGGTAGGGGACTCGGGTAGTTCCGGGTTTCGCCGGGTATGGGCTTGGACGTGGCTGGGGGTGAGGTGGTCGGCGTGTTGGACCGAACCTGGGTCGCGATCCCGTGGGTTCAGGACGATGTCTGAGTGGGGCAGGAGGTTCACCGGAATTGAGGTTGCCAGGGGGTCACGAACATGGATTCAATTTTCAATTTTTTCACGCCAGAGTGTGGCAGGGGAGGTCCGGGTAGAATACGATTTGGGTTCGTTGATATGGGTTGATTTTACAAAGGTAGCAAGTAAGGGTTTTGGTTGGTTGTTAATGGAGGAGAGAGAGTAGACTATTTTGGTGGGTGAAGAAGATGATTGGGGGTGGGGGGTGGGGGTGTTGTGTGAGGTAAGTTTATGGTGTTATGGTGGGGTTGAAGATGAGTGTGGTGTGTTAGGGTGTAGGTGTGTGTGGTGTTTAGATTGTACCTTAATAAAATAAAACTAACTAATAGAAATAAAACTACTAAAACTAAAAATTAAATTCCTACTCTAAAAATAAAATAAAGACTCAATAAAAAAATGAAACTAAAAAAATAAAATAAAAAAAATAAAAATCTATTAAACTAAAAACTAAAATCCTAAAGAAAATATAAAATCTAATAAGACAAAAAAATAAATGAAATCCTAAAAAAATCTAATCCTAATAAAAAAAATAAAAACTAATCAAAATCAGAATAAAATAAAATGATACTAATAAAAATAAAATAGAAAAATAGAAAATAAGACCTAGAAATTCTAAATAAATAAAAAATAATTCCTAAAAATAAAAACGACTCAAACTAAAAATCTAAAAAAATATAAAAAGGCACAAACTAAATACACACTGGCTTGGGGTAATGGTTTGGGATAGGTTTAGGCTTGGGTTTGGTTACGGGAGGGCTATTAGCTCCATTTGACTGCAAATTGCCTCGAAATAATGATTTTGACACCGCAATTACTATCAAGCCTGCACATTGAACATTTACGTGCATAAAACCATTATTGTTGAGAATTAATAACTAAAATACATCTATTCGAGGTATAAAATGTACACTTTCGGGTGCTTATCACACCACCCCCAAACAGAGTGTTGCTAGTCCTCGAGCAATAAGATAGAGAGAAAGAGAAAGATAAGAAACCAAAAGTGTACCACTTTCGTGGGCACTTGCGATTACACTTAGCATGTGAAACAAGCCTTTATAACTATAGGTTGCCCTACAGGACGAGTTTTGTCTCGTGAGGGTTTGCAGGGGATATACCCACAAATTTCTTTATTTGCAAACGACAGTCAATCTCTTATTAGACGTAGAATAATCGCACAATCCATCGTAAGAGAAATTATTTCAGAAATACAAGCTTGTAAGGACACAATTCTCCGATTGAGTCTTAATGTATTTTTTACTCAATTCCGGACAAAAACGTTTATGTCATAGGATTATTTTAAATTGTATCCATTCAAGTCTATGACGAGGTAGTTGAAGAAGTAGCGGCCAAGATATTAAAGCTTCATCAAATGTCGTGTGTATTGTGCCTCGTTTCTACGTCATCAACATAGTTCCATTGCTCCTAAGGTATGGATGCATTATATATATATATATATATATATATATATATATATATATATATATATATATATATATATAGGAGCTTGGAACAATATTTATATGGGTGTAAGTTTATTTTAAATTGTTGTTTATTTTCAGAGAGTTTCATTAAAATTTAAAACAAAGTTTATGGGCTAAAAAATTGAAATTTGAACATTCTGGAACTTTGTTCCATATTGTCGTTCGAACGAGTTTGCCTACGAGATTTTCCCATTGGCCACTGGAACTTTGTTAGAAGTGTCGTTCGAACGAGACTTCGTTCCAACGAAATCTCGTTCGAACGAGATTTTCGGCGGGAAATTAAAATGGTAGTTTTTGAGCAGTTTTTCCACTTCCTTTCCCCACTAACTTTTGACTGAATAATGAAGTGAGGGAACCAACTTTGGAAATCTAACTTTTTCATATTATTCCATCTCTAAGAGAGAGTTTGAGGGCAAAATTTCAAAAGGAAAAAGTTCATTGTTTGAGTGTTTAATTTTTGTAAGAAAAATCCTTTAAACACCTTTGTTTCACCCATATTGTTTATTCCAAGTTTCTTTATATATATATATACATTGCTTGGAGTTTTGGCACCGGTTTACTCTACCTATTGAAGAGTTCATTTGGGTTTCCTTCTACATCCGATAATGAAGAAGTTCATCTTTTTGGCTATGGCATTCTCACATGGTGAAAGGCACTATGTGTGGTTGACGGTTACTTTCTAGTTCCTCATTAGTGGATTGCAAGGTTTCGGTGGAGTCCGGGATTGTAAACTAAGCAGAGGTCGGTACAAGAAGATGCGTCGGGGCTTGAAGTGAGTCGAGTCGAGTGTTGTAAGTCACCTTGCTTGTACTTGTAAAATACCATACTTAGTGGACTTAAGGCTAGGGCAGTCTGAGGTTTTTTCTCGTTGTGAGTTTTTCCTCGTACATCGCGGCGTGGTGATTTATTGTTTATTTTATCTTTCGCATTATTCACATTAGATGCATGCTTAGGTAATTCAACAAAAAATTTGGTTTATATCACTACTTGTTTAATTTGGTGCTAAAATGAATTGGGTAATGTTTATGTTAATTTAATTCAAGTCGTCACTTAAATTGTTAAAATTGGTTTGGCCTAATTTGGAAGTATTGAAAATATGACTTAGGCAAATTTCTAGGACTTGATTTAATTAATTGTGTTTAAGTGAAATTAAAATTGTGTGTGTGTTTCATCATATTTCACTTGGTTTAATTTTAATTGGAAAAGAAATTAAAATTTGTTTAAGTTGAACCATCTCGCTTCCGCATATCATTAAAATGAAATTAATTTTGTAATGAGATTGTAAAATTTAGTGGTCCTATCCTTTTCAAATTGGTAACAGAGCCAAAACAATAATTTACTTCATTAAGATCCTTTAAATATTTTTGGCTAAAATGGAATTTTCCCCATTTTCTAAATTTTCTATTTTCGATGGTTCTAATTATGCGTACTGGAAAGCGCGAATGAAATCGGCACTAAAATCTATCGACGAGAGAGTTTGGATGTCTGTTGTTAACGGGTGGTCCCCACTTACTCATTTAGTAGATAATGAGCGTGTTCCCAAACCCGTCGTTAGATGGAGTGAGAATGAATTTAAACTTCCAAACTTTAATTCCCGTGATTTAAATGCCTTATTTAGCGTGGTCACACCGGATGAATTCCGTCGTATTATGACGTGTGAAACCGCTTAAGAAGCTTGGGATATTTCACAACTCACTCATGAAGGTACTAGTGTCGTTAAAGCTTAAAAACTCCAAAACCTCACCACTCAATTTGAAACCATCAAAATAAATGAAAAAGAAACTTTTGATGAATTTTATGCTAGAATTTCCGATATTGTTAATTCATATTTTAATTTGGGAGAGAAAATACCCGACAATCGAGTTGTAAAGAAAATTTTAAGGTCCCTACCCGATAGATTTATTCCAAAAGTGACCGTTTTAAATTTTTTACCAACTTTAGCCTCTACGAAATTAGAAGAGCTCATAGGTGATTTACAAACCTATGAACTAGACATGTTTTCCTCTAAAACTGAAAAGAAAATAGATAAGGACGTTGCTTTGAAAGCCCGAAAAGAGGAAAAACAAGTAGTAGAGAGTGAAAGTGATAGTGACTCAGAATATATGGCTATGTTTGCTAGAAAGTTTAGAAAATTTCTTAAGTTTAACAAAGATAAATTTAAAAATGATTTTAAGAAATTTGAAAAATCTACGCATGACAAAGCCGAGAAGATCCCTAAAACTACTAATGAAAATTTAAATAGGGACGAGTCAAATAGGTGTTTTGGTTTTGAGGGTTATGTCCATAGGGCTTTT
Source organism: Sambucus nigra (assembly GCA_949130495.1). Taxonomy (NCBI): domain Eukaryota; kingdom Viridiplantae; phylum Streptophyta; class Magnoliopsida; order Dipsacales; family Adoxaceae; genus Sambucus; species Sambucus nigra. The sequence continues at coordinate 517,604,823 of OX422210.1, read as the reverse complement.
GAGTGCCCCACTAAGATAACGAGAGAGGGTAAGCAAACAATTTCTTATAATGCGACCCTTAGTGATAGTGATAAGGACGAGGGACTCGATTCCCCCACTAAGCCCAACTTTGTGGCTTTTATGGATAGTCATGTGAGCACCGATAATGAATCTTCTCATGAAAATATACAAACACATGATACTTCCAAGGTCAAAGTTTATGATTCCCTTATTTTTTATGGTAGTGAGAGTGAAGAAGAGAGAGAGAATGAAAATGATGAGGTTGATGTGAGTGAACTTCAAAATGCTTTTCAAGAATTCTATGAAGAATCTATTAAATTAAAAAAAGAGCAAATTTGAAGTTAGAAGCTTATTTAAGAGAGCATGTCAAGGTCGTTGATGAGAGTGAGTTAGTGGAAGACCTTAGGACACGAGAGAGAACTCTTCAAGAGAAGCTTGAATATGTAGAAGGCGAGAGAGATAGCTTTAGAGGTTTAATGGAATCCTTGAAAAAGGAGCTTCTCGAGTTTGAATAGAGGAATGTTTTATTAGAGTCTAACATCCTAGAATTAGAAAATAAATTAAAAGAATCTAGTAAAGTCAAATTTGATTTGGAGTGTAGGTCCAAAAAACTAGATAAAATCTTAGGTATGGTCCAAATAAAAAATGATACTTGTGATTTAGGCTTCGATACTTGTAATGAATCAACTCATAAAGCCAAAACCAATGTTTTAGGAGAATCGCCTAGGAAAGCCTTTAGAGATCATTCCTTAGGTAAGTCTTTTCGCTGAGTCTTTAAGTTCTCACATTGTGGTCGAAAAGGTCATCTTAGGAAATTCTTTTTTTATCTTAAACGAGGGCCTAGAAAATCCCTACATAAGGCAACCGAGGTAGCCAAGATTCCTACTCCCCGAGATTTTATTTGTTCATTAGTATGGGTTAGGAGATCCGACTTGGTAGCTTTACAAGATAGGATTTTTTATTCTCATTTACTTTCACATGAAACCTCACTTGCTAAATCTAAAGGTTGAATGTGTTAGTTGTTTGCATACTTTAGATTTTATACTTTATGCTATATTATCTTGCTAAATGTATGCTTGGTTAGTCATTCTCTAGTCTATGCTCCATGCTTAATTACATGCTAGATTTATGACCTTTGTTTATCTTTTGTATTATACTTCTTTCATTTTTATTTGCATTAAATGAAAAATACAAAAAAGATTTTTGTTTATCATTTGTGTTTTACCTTGTTAGTCATTTAAGGCTTAATGAAAAATACAAATGATTTTTGTTTGTCTTTTGAGTAAATATTTTTATTTTTGATTAAAAAAATTTCAAAAACCCAAAAAGATTTTTTTTGTGTGTGCATTTTAGATTGACACACTTTACGTGTCATATACTTGTGTTTGAATCCCATATTTTATGCTCCCATGTGGCTAGAACTTTTGGTTTATATTGTCAATCCTTATTATGTTCTTTACCATACTTACATGGAGTAGTTGGATTTTGCGTTGATTAAATGGATTTTATTTTTATATGCCTCAATTCACACATGCACGAGCTCCTTTGAAATTTAACTTCATATGTATATTTGAGCTTTGTGAGGCGTTCTCCTACCAATCTAGTCATCTACATATTTGTGACCTACGAGGACTAGTGCATGTTAAAATCCGTTGCACGTGAGATTTGTGTGAGATATAAGAAATATTATATATAAATGTGCACGGGGAAGGGCTCCGAAAGGATTTATTATCCTTTGCGAATAGTAAGCCACCATTTGTTTGGACCTAAAAGAAATATGTGGTCCAAAGGCCTAAAATAAAATATGGCATTCAAAAGAAAAATAACTGCCAAGGCCTATGTTTAGTTGATTTATTCATTCAAAAGATTGAAATAATATGCTAATTGAGGGAGTTTGGATGATATATCAACGGTTTGCACAATGTCCATTTATCCTAATTGTACTTTCATCGTCGTGACTCTATTGGTTTGTAGAATCATCAAAAGTCTAGGCTTGTATGCATTGTGTATGTTTGTTCATTGAGTTACATCTATATTGTCACATGAGGTTATATTCAAATGTGATGAAGTTTGCAATCAAATGAGAACTCCGTGACCATATTTTAAGTGTTTGGGTCTAAATTTAATTGTTACTAGTTCACACCCCAACACTTTCGTTTCTACATGACACATTTTTTCCATACGAGTGTGAAAAACTTATTTTATTTTGTGTCATTTGTGTGTTTATATCTATGTATACGTGCATGAGCATTATTAGTATATTTAGTCTATGTATATATATGATATTTTTCTGTCTCTGCCTTGCTTTCTAGTCCATCTATGCTTTAATTCATAATTGGTATCTAACTTGTTGCATTCTTTGTTGATATCACATGCTTAATACTTTATGTATCATATTGGTATCATTTTCTTGCATCTTAGTTGGTATTGTTTATTATTTGTTGGATTAGTTATGCTTTTATTGCCTATATGCTATCATGTTCTTATCACCTTATGCATCATGGTTCAATTAGTTTTATTTTTTATCTATTCCTGAATAAAAAGGGGGAGAATGATAGGGGAGAAATGGTATCTAATCCTATTATAATCTTATCTTAGTTTAGGGAGATTTATCTTAGGGGGAGACGTCTTTCTAAGTAGGTAATTTGTTTGATAAATGGGAGAATTAATTTAGGGGGAGTATTTATTTTAATTGCATTTAATATTTTGATATTCTCTATGCGTTTGATAGTTTGCTTAAGTGTGCAGGAATTCTTCTAGTGGCAACCTTCACATCCGGAAAAGTTTTTGATCCTTGGGTCTTGTGTCAATTACTGGGTGGGATGTTTTATGTCTAGTAGAGCTTGATGGCCCTTTAGGATTTTTGTTGGTTTTTGTCCCGGAATAGCCAAAGGGGGAGATTTGTAAGGACACAATTCTCCGATTGAGTCTTAATGTAGTTTTGGCTCAATTCCGGACAAAAATGTTTATGTCAAAGTATAGTTTTAAATTGTATCCATTCAAGTCTATGACGGGGTAGTTGAAGACGTATCGGCCAAGATATTAAAGCTTCATCAAATGTCGTGTGTATTGTGCCTCGTTTCTACGTCATCAACATAGTTCCATTGCTCCTAAGGTATGAATGCATTTTAAATATATATATATATATATATATATATATACGAGCTTGAAACAATATTTATATGGGTGTAAGTTTATTTTCAGAAAGTTTCATTAAAACTTTAAAATAAAGTTTCTAGGCTAAAAAATCAAAATTTTAACATTCTGGAACTTCGTTCGATATTGTCGTTCGAACGAGAATGTCGTTCGAACGAGTTTGCCAACGAGATTTCCCCATTGGCCACTAGAACTTCGTTAGAAGCGTCATTCGAATGAGACTTCGTTCCAACGAAATCTCGTTCGAACGAGATTTTCGGCGGGAAATTAAAATGGGTGTTTTTGAGCAGTTTTTCCACTTCCTTTCCCCACTAACTTTTGACTGAATAATTAAGTGCGGGAACCGACTTTGGAAATCTAACTTTTTCATACTATTCCATCTCTAAGAGAGAGTTTGAGAGAAAAATTTCAAAAGGAAAAAGTTCATTGTTTGAGTGTTTAATTTTTGTAAGAAAAATCCTTTAAACACCTTTGTTTCACCCATATTGTTTATTCCAAGTTTCTTTATATATATATATACATTGCTTGGAGTTTTGGCACCGGGTTACTCTACCTATTGAAGAGTTTGTTTGGGTTTCCTTCTACATCCCATAAAGAAGAACTTCGTCTTTTTGGCTGTGGCATTCTCACATGGTGAAAGGCACTATGTGTGGTTGACGGTTGCTTCCTAGTTCCTCATTGGTGGATTCCAAGGTTCCGGTGGATTTCGGGATTATCAACTAAGGGGAGGTCGGTACAAGAGGACGCATCGGGGCTTGAAGTGAGTCGATTCGAATGTTGTAAGTCATCTTTCTTGTACTTGTAAAATACCATACTTAGTGTACTTAAGGCTAGGGCCGTCCGAGGTTTTTTCTCGTTGTGGGTTTTTTCTCGTACATCGCGGCGTAGAGATTTATTGTTTATTTTATCTCTGGCATTATTCACATTAGATGCATGCTTAGGTAATTCAAGATAAAATTTTGTTTATATCACTACTTGTTTAATTTGGTGCTAAAATGAATTGGGTAATGTTTATGTTAATTTAATTCAAGTCATCATTTAAATTGTTAAAATTGGTTTGGCCTAATTTGGTAGTATTGAAAATATGACTTAGGCAAATTTCTAGGACTTGAGTTAAATTAATTGTGTTTAAGTGAAATTAAAATTGTGTGTGTGTTTCATCATATTTCACTTGGTTTAATTTTAATTGGAAAGAAATTAAAATTTGTTTAAGTTGAACCATCTCGCTTCCGCATATCTTTAAAAGGAAATTACTTTTTGTAATATGATTGTAAAATTTGGGGGCCCTATCCTTTTCAAAGCTAGAATTGTGTAAAAATATTTATCTAAGTAAATACTCAAGGAACATTCTTCCTAGAACTCAACGTGTGTAGTGTGAATCAGTCAAAATGGGTCAAGTATCACGAGAGTAATTCCTAGATTACGTTTTCGAAATCAACGCTTCAACTTCAAAATCTCACTGGATGTAACTCTCTCAATCGAACTCTCGAGATTTGGGCAAGTGTATCGCTCTTGTGTGTGAGGAGGTGAGTAAATGTAAGCAAGTTCAAATATCTCACACACATATAAGAAAGAAAAAACATTAAGAAAGAAAAGTGATCTCATGAAAGAATGCTAACCACTATAGTGAGAACGTTGAGTTATTGACCACGTTGACTTTCATTTTCCCGAACACCTAGGGGAAAATGGATGATAATGGGTGAGGGAAAATGATATGGGAAGGATGATATGAGGTGAAGTATGATGGTGGTGGATGGATGATAGATGAGTGATGGATGTGTGAGAAGAGTGTACACATGAGGAACAAATGTCTTTATTACACAACACAACACAAAAAACTACAAACTCGATGGTTCCTTTCTTTTCTCTCTCTCTTTTTTTTTTCTTTTTTTTCAATTTTTCTTTTCTCTTTCTCTAATTTTTTATCTTCTCATTTTTTTCTTCTATTTTTCTATTTTTTTATACTCACACTGAAGACATTTAACATTTGAAAAACACTCTTTTTCTCAAAATGATTGATGATATAGAGAATGTGGTGGGATATGTATAGGAATACGATAAGGTAATGGGTGAAATGAATGAGAATCTGATATGGGGGAAAACCTAGTACTCGAGACAAATTTCAAGACACGCGGTTACAACTCGAAAGTGACGTCATTCTCAGTGATCAAGCCAAAAATTGAAGAATAATGAGATCATACAACGATTTTTGTGCGGACCCAAAGGAAGTTGAATCAACTTGTGACTCGGAGATTGCGTAAAACTCTTAGAGAGGTTGAAAGGCACGAATCTCACAAGCTAAAGTCTCTACTCGTGATCCTTAAGGTTCTCTTGGGAATTGTGGTACTCTTCAACTCTAAACCGTCACTACACCAAAAATAGAAAACTGACACGGTTTAAAACAGTGCCAGACGCAATCTGGCACGGTTCAAAACAGTGCCAGAATCAAGGGTGCCAGATTTTCTGGCGCGGTTTAAAATCGTGCCAGATTTCCCAAAATGACACGCTTTTAAACTGTGCCAGTTTTTTTATCTGGCACGCTTTTGATACGCTTTTAAACCGTGCTAGATGTTCAATCTGGCACACTTTGTGCACATGTCGAAACCGTGCCAAATTGTCTATTTTCTGGCATGCTTTTGGCACGGTTATAAAGCGTGCCAGATTGTTTTATAAGCGTTCTCATTTTTATAAATTGGCACGGTTAAAAACCGTGCTATATTTTTCAATTAATAAAAAAATAATAATAGGAAACAAATCTGAAAAATCTGCAAATTTGATAGGATAAATATTTATTATTTGCAAAAAAAAAAAATCAAGAAAATTCACAAATTATGAATATCGCATGTTATTGATAAACTAATGTACATACAAACTTCAAAAAATTACAAGAGCTAATAGTTCCCAGATTAAAAAAAAATTTGGGCAGAGTTTCCTCTATTTTTTGAGCATTCCAAAACCTGCTAACATAAAATATGCCCATATAAATCCCGCACGATCATAAAAGTCGACAATAAAACTACTATAGCCAGTACGACCATAAAAGTAAACAATAAAACTACTAAAGCCTGCTCGGCCATAACACAAAAAATAGAATCCTGAATATTAATGACACTAAATAAATAATCCCCTTGTTTTAAAGCATTAACTTCTTCGTGCGTTCCAAGTGGATAAAAGCTAGCGATCAAATGTCAACCTACAAAAAAAAATAAGACACATAAAGATACGATATTAGTAACCAAGTCATTTTTAAAAAAATTGTATTCAAGCAGAAAAATTGCATATACGAGTCACAATTATTATTATATTCTCAACGGCCTGTTTGAGGGTTGGTTTGAGTTTTCACCCTTTAACGACCTGTTTTTAAGTTTAGGTGTTGATTTTTGAAAATTATTGTCATATTCTCAAACCGGGAGACCCGGGACTACGCGGTCAGTTTGTACACGTAACATTGGTCCCGTGCGAGGTGTTCGTGCCTCTTACGGGTCCGTTTGGAGGCTGGTTTGGGTTTTCACCTTTTCATGGCTTGTTTTTAAGTTTAAGTGTTGATTTTGTAAATTATCATCATATTCTCAAAATGGGAAACTCGGGACTACGCGGTCGGTTCCTACAAGTTACATTGGTCCCGTGCGAGGTGTTCGTGCCTCTTACGGGGTCGTTTGGGGGCTAGTTTGGGTTTTCACCCTTTAACGGCTTGTTTTTAAGTCTAAGTGTTAATTTTGCAAATTATCATTATATTCTCAAATCGGGAGACCCGGGACTACGCGGTCAGTTCCTACAAGTTACATCGGTCCCGTGTGAGGTGTTCGTGCCTCTTACGGGATCGTTTGGGGGCTGGTTTGGGTTTTCACCCTCTAATGGTTTGTTTTTAAGTGTAAATGTTGATTTTTATTCACAAACCGGAAGACCCGAGACTATGCGGTCAGTTAATACAAGGTATATTTGTCCCGCGTGAAGTGTTCGTGCCTCCTACGGGGTCATTTGGGGGCTGGTTTGGATTTTCACCCTTTAACGACTTGTTTTTAAGTTAAGTGTTATTTTTGCAAATTATCGTCGTATTCTCAAACCGGGAGACCCGAGACTACGCGGTCAGTTCCTACAAGTTATATTTGTCCTGCGTGAGGTGTTTGTGCCTCCTACGGGGTCGTTTGGGGACTAGTTTGGGTTTTACCCTTTAATGGCTTGTTTTTAAGTTTAAGTGTTGATTTTTGCAAATTATTGTCATATTCTCAAATCGGGAGACCCGAGACTACGCGGTCAGTTCTTACAAGTTACATTGGTCCCGTGTGAGGTGTTCGTGCCTCTGACGGGGTCGTTTGGGGGCTGGTTTGGGTTTTCACCCTTTAACGGCTTATTTTTAAGTCTAAGTGTTATTTTTGCAAATTATCGTCGTATTCTCAAACCGGGAGACCCGGGACTACGCAGTCAGTTCCTACAAGTTACATTGGTCCCTTGTGAGGTGTTCGTGCCTCTTACGGGGTCATTTAGGGGCTGGTTTGGGTTTTCACCCTTTAACGGCTTGTTTTTAAGTCTAAGTGTTATTTTTGCAAATTATCGTCGTATTCTCAAATCGGGAGACTCGGGACTACGCGGTCAGTTCCTACAAGTTACATTGGTCTCGTGCGAGGTGTTCGTGCCTCTTACGGGTCCGTTTGGGGGTTGGTGTAGGTTTTCACCATTTAACGGCTTGTTTTTAAGTAAGTGTTGATTTTTGCAAATTTTCGTCGTATTTTCAAACCGAGAGACCCGGGACTACGCGACTAGTTCCTACAAGTTACATTGATCCCATGTGAGGTGTTCGTGCCTCCTACGGGGACGTTTGGTGGCTGGTTTAGGTTTTCACCCTTTAATGGCTTGTTTTTAAGTTTAATCTTGATATTTTTAAATTATCATCTTATGCTCAAATCGGAAGATCCGTGACTACGCGGTCAGTTTCTACAAGTTACATTGGTCCCGTGCAAGGTGTTAGTGCCTCTTGGGGGTTGGTTTGGGTTTTCACCCTTTAACGACTTATTTTTAAGTTTAATCTAGATATTTTTAAATTATGGTCATATTCTCACACCGGGAGACCCGTGACTACGCGATCAGTTACTATGAGTTACATTGGTCCCGTGCGAGGTGTTAGTGCCCCTTACAGGACCATTTGGGGGTCGGTTTGGGTTTTCACCCTTTAACAACTTCTTTTTATGCTTAATCTTGATATTTTCAAAATGTCGTCATATCCTTTAACGACTTGTTTTTAAGCCTAATCTAGATATTTTCAAATTGTCAATAAGAGGTACGCGTCTGTTAAGTCTTCTAAACATATTTAGAAACATGTTCAAGCCCCAAGTGCAAAATCATTATTTAACTAAATAAAAAGTACTCATTATATGCATAGGATATGGAAATTAATATTTCATAATTATGTTCTTTCATATGTTACCTTGATGAATTCTTGATCAAGTATAATCCCTGCCTCAAAATCTGGCACTGGATTTCCAACTAGTTGAAGTTTACCCTCTGCAAAATAATTAGAAAATTCAACATGAGCACCACAAGAACATACCAATAGTATCTACTAAATCAATCATATGTAACTATACTATCCAAGTGTAGAATAACACGTATTAGCACAAACAAGAGGGGGAAAATGCATTCTTAAATGGAGTTGTGCTTACCCTTCATGTTCGCGGTGGAACCAACATTAGAAGTCATCACCACTAATGCATACTTAAATTCACATCATGTCGCTCCATATATTCCCTCATGTCCAGTCTTAACATAACTTCCTCCTGAAACAATTATATCAAGGATAAATTAATAAAGTTCATGTATGGTATCTCATAAAGGGAAAATTGGAATGTAGCATAACCACTATAGCAGCAATCCTCTAGCATCTTAGTTATATCAAAACCCGACCTATATATTTTTCTCATAAAAAAATGACATTTTCCCTTCATCTTGTCCTATGCACGAAGGATCCCTCTAACAAGATCAAAATGCCCCTTTTCCCTACCCTAGTCACAGGGCTTTGTTGCAGATAGCGAAACCATCTAAATCAAATTTCTTACTATGAAGAATGGATACTTCGTTAGGTATCGATGAAAACGATGTATTATTTAATTTTAGTAATCCTCATTCTATTTTATATTACTAAAAACATACATAGAATCTCATAAGAGCGTTTCTGAAAGAAAAATTCAAATTCAATCCAGAACAAAACATGTTATCTTCAATCGATCCAAACAACGATCTCTGCTCTAAATTTGATTCACATTCCGATTCTCTATCTCGCTTTATTGTCAATTGGTGTGATTATATCTCCATCGAATCTGTTGAGTTCGGATTTAGAGATTTCTCGCCAATAATTATAGGTACAAGGTTGAAGATTTGTATATAAAATGATATATATATGAAACAAAAAGAAGAATGAAACAAGTTAAAAAAGCAGATGATATAATAACTAACCTTGGAAAAGAGCTGCAAAAAAAATGTAAAAGAGCAGGAAGCAGACCTGCTACTGTCCAGTTGGATAAAAATGCCAGCAGAAGCAACAATCGTGATATAACCTTATAAGTTGCATTTCTTCCACATAATAACTAGTAAAAGCTTCAAGTAAATTCATGATATGTGGAAGAGGCCATAACATGCAACATGAGTGCAAAGAGATCTATATGACAACCATGACTATTTGTGTACATTAAGTGGACTATGTCAAAATAGATATGGGTATGATTTTTCCTGTGGGTAGCTCTCGAAAAACCTCCGTCAAAATATCATTAGGTCTCAGGACGACCGAAAACATGACCTGGGAAAGTGGCCTCAGGCTCATGGGGAATGTGCAAAATATGGGCAATAGTGTCTGGGGTGACAATGACCTCAACCCTATGCATGTATGAATGTAAACTGGCAGAAGAACCTAGTGCCTTAAAGAAGAATTTCTGAACAATATTGAGAAGAATAACATCATACATAAAAAACAAAGGGTCCCAACCTCTACACGCTAACCAACCCGGGACAAGGGACAAACCAAACTCCTCGACCTTAACAAATTTCTTACTTTTAATGCTCGTGAAAACACTTAGGTATATGGGGTCCCCAGAACAAAAATGTACCCCCAATATTATTATTAGGTCATATATGTCTTATATATATATATATAAACAACCTTTAAATGAAATATACTTTGATGTCAATTATTACTCAGGGATTTAAGTTTAATTAGGAAAATAAATGCGAAGGCTGTCCTCGAAACATAAAGTGACAACAAATTTAGAACCCATCTTGACAATGATAGAAAACAAACAGACACATCCCATTGTGAGGTAGGTCTACCTACCGTTATTTTTCAGCCAAGCATGATCATTCAGAATTCCAATTTAATAGCACCATTTTTATCTGGGAAAATAGCAATTTCATACATTCATAATAACAAAAACAGTTATAATAAGATTTAATCTTGAGATATCTGACAAGCATCCTATCTAGTTATAACTTATATTACTAACAGGAGCATCATCTACCTGATATTGTATAAAAACCCAAACCCAAACATATTGCCCAAATTTTCTACATATAATTTCTTCTTAGAAGCACAGATATATCAATAACACAACAACAGAGAAGAACAACATTCACATCGTGTTACCTCCATACTATCTAAAATCATATAAGGGAAATATATAATACACTACAATGCAAGATATCATACACTACCAAGGCCATTCATCATCATTTTTGGTAAAAAAAAAAAAGAAGGCAAGTGAGATATTGAAATACCTGTGTTGTTCGATTTCTTGGAGGCAGCAATGATGGCAGAGGAGATGAGAGCAGCGGCGATGATTGCTGAGGATGATGGCAACGGCGACGACAACTGATGATGGTGGCAGCGTGGAATCTCCTTTGGTCCCGCCGGTAGAGTAGAGGGAGGGGGAGAGCGAAGGTAGCGTGGAATCGCCTTTGGGCCCGCCGATAGAGTAGAGGGAGGGGGAGATCGAAGGAGGCGTGGAATCGCCTTTGGGCCGGCCGGTAGAGTAGAGGGATTGAATTTTTTTTGAGATCGAAGGAGGCGTGGAATCGCCTTTGGGCTCATGAAATTTTAGTCCCGCTTGAAATTTTTGGGATTTAGTTTTTTAACGAGGCGTACCCATATTTGGCACGGTTTTAAACCGTGCCAGAATCTGGCACTCATTTAAACCGTGCCAGTTTATGCTAAAACCATGCCAAATTCTGGCACGGTTTAAAATCGTGCCAGAATCTCGTTGCCACAGCGTGCCAAATTAGCATTTTTGGTGTAGTACGTAGTGACGTGATAAGTGCGCAAATTTTTGTTGAGTCTAGAAATTTATGGTGCAAAATGCCTTGATTATGTATTACATAAGCTATTTATAAAAAATAAATCCTCTAGCTTGATTCCTAGACTTAAAAAGATGGATGATAGAAAATTCACATCAATGATTGAGATGAAAGAACCTGCACGAAAGTTTAAAAATCAGGTTTAAAACTCAAAATTTTTCAAAAGAGGTACGATTTTGATAAAATTCCACACCACCAAACAAAACGGAACATCGTCCTCGATGTTAAGTAAAATAATTTTTAAAATTGAGAGCAAAAGGGGTAAGAAAGAGATTACCATAATCAACCGCTAATGAAATGGACAGATGAATCCCAAAAGAAACCTGAATAAGAGGTAAAAATATAACAAATTTTGTACAAGTCTATAAGCATGATAAAGCATTCGGTGGTGTGACACACCACCCCTAAATAGGATGAGACTCATACAAGAAACGACGGGCTGCCTTCCGGTAGCGCTAAGTTTAATGTCCTCAGCCAAATCGAACCATTCTCACCCTAAAGATAGGATCTATGAAAGTGCGGGGCAGCAGAAAAATTGGGTGATGAGAATCACCCCAAACAAGACTGAAGCGTCAGTCTTGTTGGATAATTTGACAAAAGTGAGGGTGAAGAAACACCAATCACGACCTTATTTTTTATTGCCAAGATGTTCCCTTTTTTGTGGTTTTTGAATAATTTGAAAAAGAAGGGAAATATTTTTGGGATTTTTAGAGAATGAAAGAAAGAAAATGTTTTTGGACTTTGTGAAAGAAAATAATCGGAAAAAAATATTTTTGGATATTTTAATTTTTTTTCAAAAGGAAAGAAAATATTTTTTTGGATTTTTCTGAAAAAAATAAAGGAAGAAAATGTTCTTGGATTTTTTGAAAGAAAATAGTGGGAAAAAAATATTTTTGGATTTTTTCCAAAAAAATAGAGGAAGAAAATGTTTTTGGATTTTTTTTGGAGAAAACCAAGGAAAAAAAATATTTTGGAATTTTTTTTGGAAGAAAAGAGTGGGAAAAATAGGTGGACTCTTTGAATTTGCATGATGTAACTACAACCGACCACCAAAAATTTGAATTGGACACACACACAATGGGCAAGGATAAATCCTAACGAGCATATAGCCAATTTTTATCTTGAAATTAGTGAAAGGGGTAGTCAAATTTTAATTAAGTTCGCGGGCGGAAAAAAATCACGGAATTTATCTTAGTGATTGCCTTTGCAAAAATATTCTCCTATTGGGCTACCAAGTTGATTAATTTTAAATTTAATGATGGCTAGGGTAACACACAATGGTAAGCGAGTGAGTTGGGTGATGAAATCCCTTATCGTGAGTGATCGGGTGTTGGTCTTAGTAATTTAATTCATCACACCATTCGAAAATAAATGTAAGAATAAAATCACACAAGAGCACGTAATCACATACAAGAATTTACTCGCTAATAGGAGTGGCGCGAGTGTTGAGAAATGTACCTCCCACGATTTTTAAGCCATGGGGTGCTGAAAAATTTGAGGCGACTGGGAGGAGATTACGCCTATCTCAGTCGATCTTGGGAGTCCTACCGACCCAAGGTAGAGAGGCTTCGTTTCCTCGCCTTTAGACGCCCTCTCTCTACCTTGTTCGGTTTCCCTATCATGCCTGTCTTCTTTTTATTACAAAATTAAAATGAAAAATATGGTGTCTCTATGCACCACAATACAAGCCAAGAATAAAAATTCAAATACAAGCCTTCTAAAAAAGTGAAAAATGGTACGAAAAAAATAAAAATAAATGGAATACAAATGAATCACAATAGAAATCCACGCAAGTGCATCAAGCTCCAAAGAATGGCAACGACGCCATTTGATAAATATAAAAAATTGTGTCTCTATTGTATTTGTCGTTGTACAATTCCTCTTTCCATAAAAAATCTTCACAAACCTATAAAAGTAGAACAAAACTAGAATATAGCGGTAAGTGAGTTATCAATCCATATCTAAGGATGAAACACAAAATTGGAGATAACATATATAGATTCCTTTGCATTTTATTATTATTTTTCTATTTTTGCTATTTATATTTTTTTATGAAATTTTCAAGGGATTTTTTTAACTAAGTAACTATACTAATTTTTATAACTACTAATTAAGAAGTAAAAGCTAATTTAAGAAAAGAAAGATAAACAAAATTGTCCTAATAAGTAAACGAATAAAATTGGACTCATGAGGGCTTCAAAATTTCATCCCATAAATGGGAGATTAGCCCTCTATAATCATGATCCAAAAAAATAAAAATAAAAGTATACAAAAAAGAGCACGTGAAGATTAAACTAAAAGTAATCAAGAGGAGGAGATCAAACCCATTTATGTACATAAAAAATCTCTCAATCATAATCCCTCACTAATGTATTTATTGAATCTAAAATGAAAATTACAAAAATAAAAATAATAAAAAAAAGATAATGGATGAATTCATAATGGACAATTAAATAATAAAAGAGATTTGCTAAAAATGCAAATCCTAATATTTTAAAATTGTACATTAGAGCTCATCCCAAGAAATAAACCCTAAATCATAATTTTATGTTGAGATAATTGCTAAAAATGCAAAATCTCAACATAAAGGAATGTATTAGAATTTATCTCCCATAAGGGATGAATTTAACTATATCAATCTATTATGAAATAATTGCTAACAATGAAAAAATTCATTATAAATGGGTGGGGTGGAATTCATCCTAGAGATAAATTTCACTACACACCTCTATATTGAGATATTTGCTCTTTAAAGAGGAGTGTAGAGAAATTTATCACACAAAGCTTAAAAACTAATATGGAGATCCTTATGAAAATGGCCCAAGTCTTCAATTTATATGGTGCACATGGAGGCTAGAGGTAAATTGGGGAGTTTATGTTTTAGTGTGCATGGAAATGGTGAGGGAAAGAAATCAGATTTGGGTGAGGGGAAATATGGGAAGTCTGGTTAAATGAGGTTTAATTAACATGTGGGTGTCATTGGTTTATGTTACTTTTGGTTTTGGCTTTGGATATTTTTTTAGCAGGTGACATCGTGTTTGATTTTGGAGATGGGTCTCAGTTGGAGAAGGGGTCGGAGCAGGTTCACGGGTTATGGTTCAACAGGTTCTGGTTTGGGCGAGTTCGGGTTGATGTCAGGGTTTCGTTGGGTTGGTTGGATCGGGTAGGGGGCTCTGGTAGTTTCGGGTTTCGTCGGGTATGGGATCGGACGTCGCTGGGGGTGAGTTGGTCGACGGGTTGGACCGAACCTGGGTCGCAATCCCGGAGGGTTCAGGCCGGCGTCTGAGTGGTGTAGGAGGTTCGCCGGAGTTGGGGTTGCCAGGGGGTCACGAACATGGGTTCGGGTCTCAGGTTTTTCACGCCGAAGTGGGGCAGGGGAGGTCCGGGTAGAATACGGTTTGGGTTTGTTGATATGGGTTGATTTTACAAGGGTATCAAGTAAGGGATTTGGTTGGTTGTTAATGTAGGAGAGAGAGTAGACTATTTTGGTCCGTGAAGAAGATGATGGGGGGGTTCGTGTGTGGTGAGTGTATGGTGTTATGGTGGGGTTGAAGATGAGTGTGGTGTGTTAGGGTGTAGGTGTGTGTATGTTAGTGTGTGTGTGGTGTTTAGATTGTACCCTAATAAAATAAAACTAACTAATAAAAATAAAATTACTAAAACTAAAAATCTAAAAATTAAAGTCCTACTCTAAAAATAAAATAAAGACTCAATAAAAAATGAAACTAAAAAATAAAAAATAAAAATAAAAATCTGTTAAACTAAAAACTAAAATCCTAAAGAAATATAAAATCTAATAAAACTAAAAAATAACTGAAATCCTAAAAAAAATATAATCCTAATAAAAAATATTAAAAACTAATCAAAATCAAAATAAAATAAATTGATACTAATAAAAATAAAATAGAAAAATAGAAAATAAGACCTAGAAATTCTAAATAAATCAAAAATAAATCCTAGGAATAAAAACGACTCAAACTAAAAATCTAAAAAAATATAAAAGGCACAAACTAAACACACACGGGCTTGGGGTAACGGTTTGGGCTAGGTTTAGGCTTGGGTTTGATTACGGGAGACGTTATTAGCTCCATTTGACTACAAATTGCCTCAAAATAATACTTTTGACACCGCAACTACAATCAAGCTTGCACATTGAACATTTACGCGCATAAGACAATTATTGTCGAGAATTTCCACGTAGGTATTTCAAACGGCTAAAGTAACCCTGGCGATATCTGGTGGTCCACCTTTACCATCTGACAGGTAGAACATTTGGACACAAACTCTGCAACGTCCTTCTTCATCCCACTCCACCAGTACTACCGCCTCATATCCTGGTACATCTTATCCCCGCCGGGATGTACCGCAAATCTGGATCCGTGCAACTGTGTCATCACTGCATGACGTAAGTTTTCCTCCTCTAGAACCACCAATCTTCCATTAAACCTCAAACCCCCATCAGAACTCACTGAATAGGATTCAACACCCTCAGCTAAAAGCCATACAATCTGATCCTGACAAAAAGTATCCGCCGCTTGTGCCTGTATTACCCTCGTAACAATCTTGGGTGTGACTGACATAACATATATAAAGGAATGGGATACCGCGTCCTGGTGTCCCAAATCTTTCCACTTCTCTCTCAATACTTCTGCTACGTCACCTACCGATATACGACTTAACGCATCAGCAACCACATTAGCCTCCCCTGGATGGTACTGTATCTCGAACTGGTAGTCTTTCACAAACTCCAGCCACCTACGCTGACGCATGTTCAACTCTTTTTGAGTGAGAAAGTATTACAATGACTTGTAGTCTTTGAACAAGTGAAACTTCTCCCCTAACAAGTAATGTCTCCAAATTCTCAATGCAAACACGACTGCTGCTAGCTCCAAGTCGTGGGTGGGGTAATTCCTTTCATGGGGCTTTAGCTTGCTGGAGGCAAAAGCTATAGCCTGCTCCTCTTACTAAATTACTCCACCGAGTCCCTATAGAGAGGATTTAGTATACACCAGTTACTCCACTCCTGGCCTGGGCAAAGTAAGAATTAGCACCAAAGTCAGCTTATCTTTCAGCTCATCAAAATCTAATTGACAAGCATCATCCCATACATACGATACTCCCTTGCGAGTCAAATTCATCAACGAACCCGCTATCTTCGAAAAGCCTCGGATGAACCACCTATAGTGCCCGGCTAACCCTAAGAAACTATGCACCTCTGTTGGTGTCGTGGGCTGTCACCACTGTCTCACTGCTGACACTTTTCTCGGGTCAACCGATATCCCCAATTCCGACACAACATGCCCTAAAAACTGTACCTCCCGTAACTAGAATCCGCACTTCTCATACTTAGCATACAGTTGATGCTCTCGTAGAGCCTAAAGAATCTGTCTCAAGTGCTCGACATGCTCCTCCTCAGTCTGTGAATAAATTAGGATGTCACCTATGAAGACGATGAAAAATTGATCCAAGAACTCTCTGAACACTCAGTTCATCAAGTCCATGAATATGGCTAGAGCATTTGTCAGCCCAGGTGGCATGACTCTAAACTCATAGGACCCATATCTCTTCAAGAAAGCAGTCTTCAACACATCTTGCTCCCTAATCCTTAGCTGATAGTATCCCGATCTCAAATCTATCTTAAAAAAAAGGATGCTCCTCTTAGCTGGTCGAACAGGTCGTTGATTCAAGGCAACGAATATTTATTCAGTATCGTGACATTGTTCAACTCATAGCAATCCACGCACAACCTTAGTGAACCATCTCTCTTCTTTACAAAT
The DNA here is from genome assembly GCA_949130495.1 of Sambucus nigra. Taxonomy (NCBI): domain Eukaryota; kingdom Viridiplantae; phylum Streptophyta; class Magnoliopsida; order Dipsacales; family Adoxaceae; genus Sambucus; species Sambucus nigra. The sequence goes on along the minus strand of OX422210.1, from coordinate 517,587,556 downwards.
AACACCGAAGTGCCCCAAGGTGAGGTGCTCCTACGAATGAAGCCCTAGCCCAACAATTGCTCTATCTGATCCCGTAACTCCCTCATCTCCATAGGTGCCATACAGTACAGTGCATGTGCTATCAACCGATTGCCCGGCATCAAGTCTATGACAAAATCTATCTTTCAACTAGGAGGTAGGCCCGGTATCTCCTGGAATACATCTGAAAACTCATGAACAACTGGAATTGAATCTAGGGGAATCACAATCTCCTTAGAGGTATCATCCTCTATGTAATACAAATGGGTGGAAGATCCTCCCTCTAGGCAAGGCATCGCCACCAAAAACATCTCCTGACCCGGAATGGCAAAGATGATACTCCTACCGAAACAATCTATCATGGCTCTGTACGTAGCGATCCAATCCATGCCAATAATGGCGTCGTGATCATCAATATTTAAAACTAACATGTTCGTAGGTAAAATCAAGATACCAATATCTATACCTACACCCCATCATATAAAGAAAATCAAATACCCATTACCAGTGGTGAGTCTACACATGTCACTGTACTCTCTGCCTTGTCTAATAACCCTAAGGTTCGTACAAAGTGAGTATTTATAAAATAGTGCGATGCCCCAGTATCGAATAACACTCGACCTATAGTGCCATAGATAGGAAATGTACCCTCAATCGCGGGTGGTGCTTGGTGTGCTACGGCTTGGTGGACATTATAGACACGTCCATACTGCAATTTCCCCTACTGAACTCTGCTACTGGGATGGCTGGTAGGCCTGGCATCTGGGCTGGCGCTAGGAGGGAAGCTGGAAATAGTGGCCTTTATGGCTCATTACGGGTACCCTACTGTTGTGGGGACCTTTCCCTCTCTAGACAATCCTGACGCCTATGGCCATTCTTGCCACATCCAAAACACCTGCCTCTAAAGTTTTCTCCCCTATGTCCCTGCTGACCACGACCCTATTGGCCGTTACAAGCCCGCCACTTGCCTTGCTAAAAAAGCTGTTAGCCCTGCTGCTGACGGTGTTGGACCTGCTGGCCATGCTGACTGGACTAGCCCTCATGGCCCTGTCTAAATCCCCCAAATCCCTGCCTGGAATCACCGAATTGGAATTACTTGGCAGGGTCCCCCTGATGGGAACTCTGCTCACTATGACGGGTCTGCCCTTAGGCTGCTGGTGCCCCACCAGTACTATTGCCCCTGTCCTGCCCTGTTGGCTGGACTCCCCTGCTCATTTTCTCCCCTGCTGATGGAAGTGGTGATCCTGACAGTACAATAGAGCGACATTGAGTACGTCTGTGTAAGTACCCAATGATAGATTACTTATGAGGTGCTGATGAATCCTCCAGGCCAATCCATCTAAAAACAACAATATCTTCTTCTCCTTAATGGGTGCCTCATCCAGCGCTATAGTGATAAGTCTCGTGAACTCCTCATCATACTCAGCAATGGTCATACTCTCCTGCTTAAGATTTAGTAACCTCTACCTCCTCTCAATATGCACAACGGATGAGAAATATTTGCGGTCAAATCGCACCCAAAATGACTGAATCGATATATTGTCCCTCTCCTCCAAGGTGGTGGTGGACTCCTACCACTACAAAGCGGCCTCCACTATCTTGAAGGAAGCCAATTACTGTCTCTGCACATCAGTGCATTCATACATGCGCATATGCCTCTGAATATCCTTCTTCCATTGGCTGGCGATCATAATATCTGAACTACCCGAGAACTCCGGGGGATGCGCCTTCTAAAAGGCATCCCTGAACCACTCCCATGAAGTGGAAAGCTTTACTGGTACTGGTGCTACTTCCTGAACCTAGGGTGGAGCCTACTGCACCACCGCTAATGCGGCATTCACCGCCTGAGCAACAATGGCGGCTACTTAAGTTGCATTCATCATTCCCTGAGCTGGAGCTGCTGGCTGCACGGGTTGGGCATTCCTATCTCGGGGTGCGCATCTCGGAGGCATCTGAAATGAGAAGGAAGTTTATTAGTCTACAGTTATTATCAAATCTCAAATAGCTGAAGATGTAAGCATAAACACAAGAATACAAAAGTCCAAAAACTAGGGCTCTACATCAAAGACGCTAAGCTCAAAGCGAAATAAGCCGTACAGATCCTAAAAAATACTAGAACCTGATGCTCAGATACTACATGTGACACCCCGCCTAATTAAATACCGGGTGATCAGTCCTTTATTAAATTAAAATCAAGGTGAACGGTTGGTTCATTCTTATTATCACTGTCGCAAAATAAATATTTCCAATTTAAACATCCTAAATAATCAAGTTAAGTGTCAAAACAATTTAAAGTCTTATTCCATTTATTAAATTCGAACGTAAAAAACCTTTTTAAATGTAAATCAGTTTAAGAATTACATAAATGCTAAGGATGGAAATCAATCCAAAAGAATTAAACCAACTAGATTAACCAAACCTAGTCAAATAACCATAAGTGAAATCATCATGACAAGAATTAACTCCCAATGAGTACTGAATACTGAAAACAAAAATAAATACAAAATCTCTAATAAGTCTAAATTGAAATAGGAAATTGGGCGACCCATGCCCTAGCTCTGTAGTAAAAAAACAAGAGTTGAATCAAGGAAGAGGTCATCTAGGGCAAGGGCCTGTAACTCCCATATAAGCTGCAGCACGTCAAATCCAAAGAACCTACGCCTGATGCCCCTGTGGCTGGGCACCTGTAATCTATACATATATATATACAAGAGGGAGAAAGATGATAGGAAACGGGTCAGAGCCCGAGTGTAAAACAGTTTTAAAAATAGTTTAGCAAGTATTTAAAATGCTTACCGGCTAATATAACAACCATGTTAGTATGCGACACACTCTTGAGAATTCTCACCTCTCATCTAATGTGCACGCCTACCGTACTACTAAATGCCTCATAAGTCTATCTAACTTATCGTCCATAAATTTTATTTCGAGAAGTCTCAAGGCTATGATATTTAGTTTAGAGATCAATCTCTTAATGATTACTTACTTTACTTAGTATATCTCAGTACTGTTATAAAGTTCCCGAACACATACTATAAAATTTGGAGTATTTATTCAATACTTAACTACTCATACTCAGAGTAGAAGATTTCCATATATACGTATATATATTAATCACTTATATAATATATATACTATAGGCACCCCACATAAAATCTATGGTGCTGGCATACTCTGCTATCAAGTCCCCGTATCTCTTGTACTAAGGGAAATACTAGTTCGGAATCACTCTCGAACTGTATTAACACAATACACACAAAATGGAGGCGAAGCATAACTCCAAGTAACTAAGAGGTCATCACATACCCCTCATGTCTCTTAGGACCGTCTGACTATCATTCTCAGATAGCATGTACCAAGGAATCCTATGTTCTAGGGTACAAGTCAATATCCCCCATAAAGGTCCCATCGAGATAGGACTGTCCCGATGTGGCAACCTTCGTGATAGCAAGCAGCGCGGGTATGATTATAAACAAATATAATATAGATGTATATACATGCAGTCGATCATATATATAAATATTCTCATTTTCCAATCAGGTTCGCCCACGACCCATAATAATATTTTAACCGTACGTAATACAATTTTACCCAATCTTTACGCATAAAGAATTCATCTCATTTTATTATAATTTATAATCATTTCGTAATTACTTCTCATCCCTCGAAGTATTCTCTCTTCCTAAAGGTCAATTCAGTAAGTGAAACCTCTCTAACATACTGGTCTAAGTCATTCACGAATCTCTCAATTTCCTTAGTTAATGTATGTATGATTTCTAATATATGCCAAACCCCTGTTAACCCACGGTTACATCCCATATAAAGTTACATTCAACGGAATCTACTTAGACCCTACAGGTCATGACCCATTATGCTATTCAAATAACATTCAGGGTTCCTACGCATTTTATCCGAATTAAACAAAAAGAGGAAAAACCTAAAGTTTTCAAAAGGGGGCGATCAATCGATGAAAGGGGTCGATCGATCGAGCAGTTCTTGCCCAAAATCTATTAATTCAACTGTAACAACTCGGATTTTTAGGGGTGTTTTTAAATAAAAAAATTGGAATATTTGAGAAAAATAATTTTTTGAATTTTATAAATTTTATTGATTAAATATGATGGTTATGATTTTAGAAGAATAAAACTTCAAGCGGAATTAAAATTGGATTTAAAACGAATTTTTAATATTTTGCCTTACGGCATTTTTAAGGGAAACCGTCAGATTTTAGGCATGATCGATCGATCGATGATTTGCATAGATCGATCGACCATCCCAGAATTTTTTTCTCCAGTTCGTCATTTTGACGAATTTTACCATTTATTTAGAACCCTTAAAGTTATATAAATACATGATTTCGGCGCTGAGTTTTTAACACTCATTCCCCACTCACCTAAGAGCAACCAACCTCTACTTTTCCCATCATCTTCAACCTCCATACCAAACCTCCATTAAAATAGGTTTTCAAGCTCAATTTTGGGGGTCTAAATGTAAATATTTCCAGGTGGTTCAAGAGGGGTTTTCGATCAATTTTTCAAGGAGAACCTGAATCTCTCGTCAATTTCTACATCTAAAAATCAGGCATGTTTTATCCTATTCTTTTCCTTAGTGCTATGTGTCTTGATTATAGCCTCCATTAAAACTCATGTGTTCTAAAATAAATTAAGAACATAATATTTTGAAGAAATTAATTTCGGGGATGTTTCGTGAAAATAATTAATAATACCAAAAACTTATAACTTTGTTGTTATTTGGATTGTATTTATGTAGTTGGTTATATTGTGGGTATATACATGTAGAGGAACCCTTAGCAATTTAATTTGGATGCTTTAGGTAGAAATTTCTAAATTAATTAAATTACTTGTGCTAGAAAAATAATAGCTAATATTGAATTTGCGAGTAATAATGATTCAAAAAAATCATAATAATTATGTGTTCTTGATTGCCCCTATTTAGATTAAAAATCATTTATTTGGTAATTTAGTGTTGTTGAGAATATTATCATAAATTGTTAATTGTGTCACTTATGAAATATTTTAATATTGAATATTTCGGGAACGTTGGGTATTGTAGATAATTGGTTTTCACCCCTTGTTATAGTACACTTGTTAGGTATGGGACTAATAAAGTGGGACTTAGTTGTGATTTATGCTAATTAGGTATGTGACTAGTTAATATAAATCTATGCGGGTTATATAAATTGTGGTGGGGACAAATTCTCTATATTTACCATTGTTGTGATAACCTAAGATTGATATCTAGGTGAAATAAAAAATTTATAATCATCATTTATAAATGATGGGATGAAATTTTATTTTGGGAAATTTTAATTGGGACTAAGGAATATTTTGAGGATTTTCACATCGCTTTTAAGGGTGGGAAATTTTTTTCTGAATAACTAGTATGATAAATTTTGAAAAATTTATACCGCAAGACTAAAATTGGTATTAAAATTTATTGGCGACATAATGTGTCCAGGGCCGACAGTTTAACCGGGTCAGAGGGTGATTTATGTCGTGTCGTGTGTGAAACCTTTTCATATGTCGAGAATCGCAGGATAAAAACGGGTCACGCGGAGAGTATGAGAAGGGGAAGTGTTTTTGGTGTAAGTCACCCATGACGGGAGGACTGTCAAAATTTAGGTGGAGAAAATCACCCGTGGCGGGAGGACTGCTATTATAATGTATTTTGGTGTAAATCACCCATGGCGGGAGGATCTCTATACCTAATTAATAAAGTGAGAACAAATCATCCTGATTAATTCAAACACATTAACATTGTGGGACCTGGGTTAATTTAAAATAATATTGGTGTGACACATTTAAACCCTGCAGGTAATTAGAAATTTATTGTTAAAGGATTATGGACTTTCTTTTAATTAAAAGATTCTATTGTTATGGTCGACATGTATAGCACTATTGTCTGGGTTCAAGGACCCTATTTGAAAGGAGTATCTGGTATTCATGCTCAGGGCTTTGGCTCTAACACATGCGTTGATTAATATTTTCAGGGATTAAATTGGAGTAGCTGCATAGGAATTATTAGAGATCTTTCGGAAGTCCAGCTGCAGCTATATTATTGTTTTAGTAGTTGAATTCTTCTCCAATTCAGTCGTATTTATTGTGAGACTATATTTGGGTTTTATTGGGCCTTTCGTTTCCAAATTTGTCTTAAGATTTCAGTTGGGTTCGATTTATTGTAATAATTGAGATATTCGGAGATTTCATGTGATGGACTTTATATCGCACTTTGATGATAAATCGGTTGGATATTCTTAATATTTGGAATTTTTTTAAAATATTCATCATGTATATTAAAATTTATATGTCTCACATTTGTCACATGCTAAGTATGATATTTAATTTATTAACGCCCGGCTGGTGGCGGTCGACGCCAGAATTTAGCTGGGTGTTACAGATGGTATCATAGCTAGGTCTTAGGTCTCGTAGGTTATGAGTCTGTTTAGCTTTCGCGTTACCGATCTTTGATTTCCTTTGTTGATTCGTACATCCCAAAATAGTGGTCCTGGCATACGTGTTTGCAAAATTTGGAAAAATGAATGTCGATGAGAAGGATACGTTAGCATTTGGATAATTTGAAGTTTTGTGGTGATTGTGGTAATTGAGTTTAGAATTAGTAATCTCTATGCGAGTATCGTTAAAGGTGATTTGGAGATGAGAGTTATTTTGGGTATTGCTAGAGCAAATTGTTTGTTATTATAAGTATCGATTTTTGTGATATGAAGAAATTCGAGGACCTTTGTATTTAGGTGACTTTTGGGAGATTTAATCGGGTGATGATTCACGAGAACGCGTGGTACGCCGTTAACTTCATAGATATGTATATATATAGGTGATATGTACTATATTTTCGACCGTGGAATTTTTTGTGACTAGGATTGGGCATATGGGCTCTCGATTTTTGGCACTTTACGGGTAGGCATATGTGAGCCCTATTTTATGCATTAGGGTTTTCGTCAAATTTCGAGGACGAAATTTCCTGTCAGTGGGGAAGTATGTAACAACTCGGATTTTTATGGGTATTTTTAAATAAAAAAATGGGAATAGTCGAGAAAAATAATTTTTTGAATTTTATAAATTTTATTGGTTAAATATGTTGGTTATGATTTTAGAAGAATAGAATTTCAATCGGAATTGAAATCGGGTTTAAAACGAATTTTTAATATTTTGCCTTATGGCATTTTTAAGGGAAAGTGTCAGATTTTAGACATAATCGATCGATCGATCATTTTCATAGATCGATCAACCTCCCAGAATTTTTGTCACCAGTTTGTCATTTTGAAGAATTTTATCATTTATTTAAAACACTTAAAGTTATATAAATACATGATTTCGGGGCTGAGTTTTTAACACTCATTCCCCACTCACCTAAGATAAGCCAACCTCTACTTTTCCATCATCTTCAACCTCCATACCAAACCTCCATTAAAATAGGTTTTCAAGATCAATTTTGGGGGTCTAAATATAAATATTTCAAGGTTGTTCAAGAGGGATTTTCGATCAATTTTTTAAGGAGAACTCGAATCTCTCGTCAATTTCTACATATAAAAATCAGGCATGTTTTATCCTATTATTTTCCTTAGTGTTATGTGTCTTGATTATTGCCTCCATCAAAACTCACGTGTTCTAAAATAAATTAAGAACATAATATTTTGAAGAAATTAATTTCGGGGTTATTATGTGAAAATAATTAATAATACCAAAAAATTATAACTTTGTTGTTATTTTGATTTTATTTATGTAGTTGGTTATATTGTGGGTATATACATGTAGAGGAGCCTTTAGCAATTTAATTTGGACGTTTTAGGTAGAAATTCCTAAATTAATTAAATTACTTATGCTAGAAAATAGCTAATATTGAATTTGCGAGTAATAATGATTCAAAAAAATCATAATAATTATGTGTTCTTGATTTCCCCTATTTAGATTAAAAATCATTTATTTGGTAATTTAGTGTTGTTGAGAATATTATCATAAATTGTTAATTGTGTCACTTATGAAATATTATAATATGGAATATTTCGGGAACGTTGGGTATTGTAGATAATTGATTTTCACCCCTTGTTATAGTACACTTGTTAGGTATGGGACTAATAAAGTGGGACTTAGTTGCGATTTATGTTAATTAGGTATGGGACTAGTTAATATAAATCTATGCGGGTTATATAAATTGGGGTGGGGGCAATGTAACAACCCTCACTTGTGAGAGCCTATTTTATATTTGTTTACTATGTGAAGTAATTATATATAAAATGTTGGAATGTGGAGTAAGTATTAATTTAATGAAGAAAAGTTAATATTTACTAAAATGTTGCATATTTACCTTGTGTGTGGGTGAATATCACCATGTGGTGTTTTATTGTGTCATAAGATTTAAAATGACATTTTAGTTTAAAATGAAACTGGAACTTAAAATGAGTTAAAAAATTTCCAAATGATAATTTGGAGGGTGTAGTTAGTTCCGGGAGGTGCGAGATAGTCAAAATGTGTGCCATATTGTATTTTTGGTGTTTTGGGCACTTTTGACTGGTTTTGGTATATTGCGTATTGGGAATCATTTTAATGTGGTATTAACCACTTAAGTTGGGAGACTTTAGACTAATGTCCCAATTTAGTCTTGCTAAGCATTTTATTTCCTTTAAGTGAAATTGTGACCTAGAGTGAGAGAGAGAAGAAGAGAAATTTGGGAGAAAGAGAGAGATTGAAGATTTGTGGATTGATCTTGCATTCATCCTCCTCAAATCTGAATTTGCAAGCTTGAGGAAAGTTTTCTACTTGCTATTATGTGATTTAAGATGAATAATTAGTATGATAGTTGTGTATTAGTTTTGGTTTGATAAAGTTAGGGTTTTTATTGGATTTATGGGTTTTGAATCTTTGGAAGAGATTTGGATATTTATTGGTGTAGATTAATGTTGTTGGATGCATTAATGATCATTTGGTAGAAATAAATGAGATTAGTTTGGGTAGCTGGAGTTGGGGGAAATCTTTGGAGTCCAAGACTCCATAGTCAAACTTGGCAAATTCGCAGGGGCGAATCGATTCGCTTAGGGGCAGTTTCCCAGGTTTGGGTTAAGGCCGAATCGATTCAGCATTTATAGAAAGTTGGTCTTGTCACCTGAATCGATTCGCTTTCAGGGCGAATCGATTCGGTTCCTGCAATTTTGAGTTATTTTTTTTTTATTCAATTTTTATCCTTTTTCTTTAGGCTTAGGACTTAGGAACCTTCTTATATGAAGTAAACTTAGAGTCCTAGAGTCTTAGTTGAGTTTGGTCGCCACCCTAGATTAGAATTGGTTAATCTGGGGTATATTCCAGGGGGTGCTTAAAGTGATGTTCATGCATTACTTTCCATTTCGCAAATTATTAGGAGTTAAGAGTGATAAGCCCATACTTGGAGACTTTAGGGGTTCTAATGAGGTATATAAGACCTTGGGACTTGTAGCATTATTGTGATCATTTGGAGATTAGTTCGAGACTTAAAACGTGATGAATATTAATGAGAATATTCAATGATTATGGTTTCAGATATAATGAAACAAATATGATTAATGGAAATGAAAATGTGATTTAAATTGGTAAATGTTAATTTACTTAAACACACCTCTCTAAATGCTATCGTAAGGGAAGCTCGCACATGAGGTGATGTCCCCTGGCTAGTGAATGCAAGGAGACTATAGTCCTCGGCCATATGCGGGGTTGTTATATATTTTATTCTGCGCTAGTGAGGTAATTTTGGGTGTGGTTATGACTCACTCGCAGGCATATGGACACCTCCCGACGTGCGTTGGGGACCCAGGTTGTCTTTTTTGATGGGCCCTGGAAGATGATAGTCATTTAGGGGCGCGCCCAGTGGGGAAACTCGGAGGGTCGGTCTTAGAATCGTTATATGTATAAGAATATGACTATTCTAAATCAAGTGGGCCTTGAGATATGTAAAATGCCATAAGAAACTATAATGGTATTATATTCCTGCTAAGGAATGGAAATTGGAATGAAGTGGTAAATAATGATGGAGGCTTTTAAATTAGGATGTCTAATTATAATTTCTTGCATGATTTAATAAAAGACTTAATCACTTAAACTGCTTTATTATGCTTTGGGGTTATGTTGTTAGACTCTTATCCTCATCATTTATGATTAATATTTCATAATTGTAATGCTTCTTATTCATCTGGGAATCATATAAAAATCGGGCCCTGACCCGTTCATTTTACATGTGCTGTATGTTATTGTATCCGCTCAGGTGCTCCGCCGCAAGGGCGCCCGTGTTGATATTCCTACTCTTTTGCTTTTGCGGAGGTGTAAGATTTTGCGGATATTACAGGATGTTTTGTTAGACGCCCTCATTTTTGTATTCTAGATATGATCGGGTCCTCCACTCGGGCGTGTGGCCCCAACTATTGTAACTGTTTAATGGATGTATTATGTAACCTATTAAACTGTTGTAATACATTATATGTATCCGTTGACCGACAACATATTCGATCCTCTTCTTGTATATTCGTTATGGATGTATTATATATGTTATCTTGGAACTCCACTTTCTCTTCAGATTGGGTTGTTTAAATTGTTTTCTTTTACTAGTAATCAAACTAAACTAAAATTTTTGGCAACCCGTTTTCTGAATTATTAGGTGGTTTTTCTATATACTCTTCATTTTGATGTTGATGCTAAGAATGATTTCCATCCATGATTCCGTTATGTTGGAGTATCGGGCTGGCCACCCCTTATTTAGGATTGCGAGTTGTCACAGATGGTATCAGAGCATCAGGTTCTAGAGTCTTTAGGATCTATGTGTACTTGTCACGTTCTACCGCAACGTTCTTTGATATAGAGCCTAATGTTAGGACTGCTTTGTTGTTTACATTTGCGATCTTCTATAATATATATTGTTTTGAATAGTATTCTAACTCTATTGTTTCTTCATCTCAGATGCCGCCTAAGAGAGGTCGCCCAGCGGGACGTAATAGAGTTGTAGAAGATGACGTGGGTCTTCCGCCGCCACAAGGAACTATTAATGCTGCTGATGTAGCAAACATTGTGGCTCAAGCGGTCAATGCTTCTATGACCACAGTGGCTCAGCAAATGACACAAGCTCAACAACGAGCGCCGGATGTACAAGCTCCTATGGGACCTTCTCCGTGGGAGAGAGTTAGAGAGTCCTTTTTAAAGGGCCATCCCCTGGAATTTGACGGAGGTTCTGACGTTATTCGAGCAAACCAATGGAAGAAAGATATGCAACGCCATTTATGAATGGTGGAATGTAGTGAGGAGAAGAAACAAGTCCTTACTACTTTCAAGCTTGTTGGGGCCGCGTTACACTGGTGGGAGTCGATGACTACACCAGAACAGAGGGATACCATGACGATCACTGAATTATGGGTCTTGTTTGACCAAAAGTATTTTCCTCCCGCGGTTCAAAGGGAGATGAGAAGGAGACTTCAGGATGTGGTACAGGGAGAGCGGTATGTTGCCGAATACGAAGAGGAGTTCACCCGATTGGCAAGTTTTGTACCGGATGAGGTGACTCCGGAAGAGAGTAAGGTTTCAAAGTTCATGGGAGGTTTGAACTGGAGAATTTGACAACATTTTTTGGGTAATCCAGCCTTGCAAACTTTTGGTGAGGTAATGAATGCAACATTGCTCCATTGCCAAGAACATCGGTTGTACATGCATAGTAGCAAGAAATCTACCATAGTGGGGCAAGCGGGAAAGCTTGGAGGTAGTAGGAATGGGGGAGGAGCTTTTTCCTCGTCCTAATATTTGGGTAATAAACAACGAGAAAGGGATCCCCAGTAGGGGGACGTGTCAAAAAGGCAACGTTCTGCTGGGTTTAATGTGGGTGGTAATAATAATAGGCACGGTCAGGGTGCGTCGCAACAGCAACAAACAGGTCGGGGTGGTCAAGGGGGTAGGGGCCATCCGGGCCAAGGTGTTAACCAGTTTAGAAACAACCGGAGCCTTGTTCTGGAGAATATGTTGGGGAAGTGCTTCCAATGTGGGGAGGCGGGTCATTATAAGAAGGAGTGTCCTCAGTTGGTTGGGGGTCAGCCTCCTAAAATCCCTCATGAGCCATATGTTCAGTTTTTGCCACAGGCACCAAATCCGATTATTCCTCCGCAGTAGGTTCAGCTACAGCATGGGAGAGTTTATCATATCAAGGATGCTATGTATCCTCCTGCTCCGCCAGCGCCGCCAGCGATTGAGGGTAAGTTCCTTATTCAGGGACATATGGGTCGCACTTTGTTTGATACGGGTGCGACACATTCATTCATTTCTATAAGTTTTGCTCACTTTACAGAGTTGATAAAATCTACAGAGAGCACTTTCACTAGCGTTGAGTCCTCTATGGGTGATGGTTCACTCATTTTCCTTGTTTATAAACATATAGGAATTTCTCTTGGTAATTTGTGCTTTGAGGCCAATTTACTCGTCCTAAACATGGTCAGGTATGATGTGATTTTGGGCATGGATTGGCTTGTCAAGTATCATGCAATAGTTAATTATTATGGGAAGAGTATTGACTTTGCCGTACCAGGACACAAAATGTTCTTGGTGGTTATGCCTCGTTTAGAAGGAGGTACTAGTACTTATTTGTATTGTGTTGCGGAAGAGACTTCTCGGGATATAGATGTTCCCTTGGATTCTATTTCGGTTGTTAGAGATTTTAAGGATGTTTTCCCGGAGATACCGAGTTTGCCTCCGAGTTGGGAGATTGAGTTTGTGATTGATTTAGCGTCAGGAACTCATCCGATTGCGAGAGCTCCGTATCGTATGGCTCCCGCTGAGATGAGGGAGTTAAGCGATCAAATTCAACAGTTGTTGGAGCAGGGATTCATTAGGCGTAGTACGTCGCCATGGGGTGCCCCGGTGTTATTTATAAAGAAAAGGGACGGTTCTCTCCGGTTATGTGTTGACTATAGATAATTGAATAAGGTCACCATCCGGAATAAATACCCTTTGCCTCATATTGATGATTTGTTTAATCAACTAAGGGGAGCGTCGTACTTCTCTAAAATCGATTTGAGGATGGGGTATCATCAGTTGAGGATACGGGAGTAGGATGTATCCAAGACCGCTTTTCTAACGAGGTATGAGTCCTATGAATTTTTGGTTATGCCCTTTGGACTAACCAATGCCCCCGCCATATTTATGGATCTCATGAATAGGGTATTTCGGGACTTCCTGGACCAATTTGTTATTGTATTCATCGATGACATCCTTGTATATTCTCGAACGGAATCAGACCATGCCACTCATTTGAGGTTGGTCCTATAAAGATTGAGGGATCACCAATTGTATGCTAAGTTCGAGAAGTATGGTTTTTGGTTACGGGAAGTGCAATTTCTGGGTCATATTGTGACTTCACAGGGCATTTCGGTGGATCCGAACAAGGTGGTTGCGGTGAGGGAGTGGGGTCAGCCCACGACACCTACCAAAATTTGTAGTTTTCTGGGTTTGACGGGTTATTACCGTCGGTTTATCAAGGGTTTCTTTAAGATCGCTAGCCCTATGATAAATTTGATCCGGAAAGGGGTGAGATTTTTTGGGGATAACTTTTATCAGGCTGCATTTGATGAGCTCAAAGATAGATTAACTTTGGCTCCAGTCCTTGCATTGCCAAAGCCGGGGTTGGAATACTTAGTCTTCACCGATGCATCTTTACAAGGATTAGGAGGTGTACTCCAACAAGAGCGACGGGCTATTGCATATGCTTCTCACAAGCTAAAGCACCATGAAAGAAATTATCCGGTGCATGACTTAGAATTGGCCGCAGTTGTCTTTGCCTTGAAGATATGGAGGCATTATCTCCTAGGGGAGAAATTTAGTCTCTTCACGGACTATAAGTCGCTGCAATATTTATTTTCACAGAAAGATTTAAATATGCGACAGCACCGATGGTTGGAGTTTGTGAAAGATTATCAATTTGACATCCACTATCATCAGGGCAAAGCGAATGTGGTAGCGAATGCTTTGAGTAGAAAGCCCGAAGGAGAGTTAGCTGATGTATGGAAAGCTAAATGGAGAGAGCTCAGTTAGGAAGATGTTGTAGCGAGAGCGTTCATGTTGGTGATGATCGTTACTCCTACAATTGTGGCAAAAGTCGTAGATGCCCAAGGAAGGGATAAAGGTTTTCAGGACCACATATGCCTATTACTGTCTGAGGGAGCGGAATCCTACTCGATAAGTTCAGAGGGTGGACTACACTTCCATGGAAGACTCATTGTCCCAGAGGAGGGGGATTTGAGACGGGCGGTGATGGAAGAATTTCACGGGTCTAAATTCACGGTACATCCTAGTGGGGATAAGATGTATCAAGATATGCGCCGTCTGTATTGGTGGCCAGGTATGAAGAGGGATATTTCTGAGTTTGTATCCCAATGCACTACTTGTCAATTGGTCAAGATAGATCATCAGCGACCGACAGGTTTTTTGCAACCGTTGGAGATTCCGGTATGGAAATGGGAAAGCATATCGATGGACTTTATTACAGGCTTGCCAAGGTCACAGAGTGGTTGTGATTCAATTTGGGTGATTGTCGACCGCTTGACTAAGTCGGCACATTTCCTACCCGTGCATACCGATTATGACACTACTCGTTATGCCCAATTATTCATTACGGAGATTGTCAAACTCCATGGGGTGCCTTAAATATAGTTTCCGACCGCGACAAAATCTTTATTTCCCACTTTTGGCGAAGTTTCCAAGAGGCTATGGGAACTGAATTTAAATTAAGCACTTCTTAACATCCTCAAACAGATGGCCAGACTGAACGAGTAAACCAAATGTTGGAGGATATGCTCCGTATGTGCATGCTTGATTTTAAAGGTGGTTGGGAACAATATCTTCCTTTGGTTGAGTTTGCTTATAAAAACTCATACCAATTTACTATTGGAATGGCGCCTTATGAAGCACTCTATGGCCGGCCTTGTATATCACCCACGTGTTGGTTAGAAGTGGGGGATAATAAATTCCTTGGACCTGAAATGATCCAAGATACTTCTTCTAAGATCGAACTCATTCGGAATCGCATTCGTATAGCTCAAGACCGTCAGAAGAGCTATGCTGATGCGGGTAGGAGACATATGGAGTTGGAGATTGGGGACCAGGTCTTGGTTCGAGTGTCACCCATGAAAGGTATAAAGCATTTCGGGAAAAAAGGAAAGCTAGCGCCGCATTTTGTTGGACCTTTTCCTGTTTTTACTAAGGTGGGTCCAGTGGCGTATCAACTTGCCTTACGAAAATCTTTACAACAAATCCACGATGTTTTCCATGTCACTTCTTTGAAGAAGTATAAAAGGTGCGATGGTGCCCTTTGGCATATCCCTTTTGAGGATATTGACTTGCAACCCGACATTTCATATGAAGAACAACCCGTTGCTATTTTAGAGCATTGGGAGCGTAGGTTGAGGTCTCGAGTGGTGCCCTTGGTGCGAGTCCAATGGAGTAATCACAACGCAAAGGAATCAACATGGGAACGTGAGGACGATATGCGGGAAAAGTATCCGCATCTCTTTATACGAGGTACGCTTGAATTTTGGGGGCAAAATTCCCTCATAAGGGGGGGAGTATGTAACAACCCTCACTTGTGAGAGCCTATTTTATATTTGTTTACTATGTGAAGTAATTATATATAAAATGTTGGAATGTGGAGTAAGTATTAATTTAATGAAGAAAATTTAATATTTACTAAAATGTTGCATATTTACCTTGTGTGTGGGTGAATATCACCATGTGGTGTTTTATTGTGTCATAAGATTTAAAATGACATTTTAGTTTAAAATGAAACCGGAACTTAAAATGAGTTATAAAATTTCCAAATGATAATTTGGAGGGTGTAGTTAGTTCCGGGAGGTGCGAGATAGTCAAAATGTGTGCCATATTGTATTTTTGGTGTTTTGGGCACTTTTGATTGGTTTTGGTATATTGCGTATTGGGAATCATTTTAATGTGGTATTAACCACTTAAGTTGGGAAACTTTAGACTAATGTCCCGATTTAATCTTGCTAAGCATTTTATTTCCCTTAAGTGAAATTGTGACCTAGAGTGAGAGAGAGAAGAAGAGAACTTTGGGAGAAAGAGAGAGATTGAAGATTTGTGGATTGATCTTGCATTCATCCTCCTCAAATCTGAATTTGCAAGTTTGAGGCAAGTTTTCTACTTGCTATTATGTGATTTAAGATGAATAATTAGTATGATAGTTGTGTATTAGTTTTGGTTTGATAAAGTTAGGGTTTTTATTGGATTTATGGGTTTTGAATCTTTGGAAGAGATTTGGATATTTATTGGTGTAGATTAATGTTGTTGGATGCATTAATGATCATTTGGTATAAATAAATGAGATTAGTTTGGGTAGCTGGAGTTGGGGGAAATCTTTGGAGTCCAAGACTCCATAGCCAAACTTGGCAAATTCTCAGGGGCGGTTTCCCAGGTCTGGTACCCGAATCGATTCGAGTTAAGGCCAAATCGATTCGGCATTTACAGAAAGTTGGTCTTGTCACCCGAATCGATTCTCTTTCAGGGCGAATCGATTCGGTTCCTGCAATTTTGAGTTATTTTTTTTTATTCAATTTTTATCCTTTTTCTTTAGGCTCAGTACTTAGGAACCTTCTTATATGAGGTAAACTTAGAGTCTTAGAGTCGTAGTTGAGTTTGGTCGCCACCCTAGATTAGAATTGGTTCATCCGGGGTTTATTCCAGGGGGTGCTTAAAGTGATGTTCGGGCATTACTTTCCATTTCGCAAATTATTAGGAGTTAAGAGTTATAAGCCCATACTTGGAGACTTTAGGGGTTCTAATGAGGTATATAAGACCTTGGGACTTGTATCATTATTGTGATCATTTGGAGATTAGTTCGGGACTTAAAACGTGATGAATATTAATGAGAATATTCAATGATTATGGTTTCAGATATAATGAAACAAATATGATTAATGGAAATGAAAATGTGATTTAAATTGGTAAATGTTAATTTACTTAAACACACCTCTCTAAATGCTATCATAAGGGAAGCTCGCGCATGAGGTGATGTCCCCTGGCTAGTGAATGTAGGGAGACTATAGTCCTCGGCCATATGCGGGGTTGTTATATGTTTTATTCTGTGCTAGTGAGGTAATTCTGGGTGTGGTTATGACTCACTCGCAGGCATATGGACACTTCCCGACGTGCGTTATGTACCCCGGTTGTCTTGTTTGATTGTCCCTGGAAGATGACAGTCATTTAGGGGAGCGCCCAGTGGGGAAACTCGGAGGGGCGATCTTAGAATCGTTATATGTATAAGAATATGACTATTCTAAATCAAGTGGGCCTTGAGATATGTAAAATGCCATAAGAAACTATAATGGTATTATATTCCTGCTAAGGAATGGAAATTGGAATGAAGTGGTAAATAATGATGGAGGATTTTAAATTAGGATGTCTAATTATAATTTCTTGCATGATTTAATAAAAGACTTAATCACTTAAACTTCTTTATTATGCTTTGGGGTTATGTTGTTAGACTCTTATCCTCATCATTCATGATTAATATTTCATAATTGTTATGCTTCTTATTCATCTGGGAATCATATAAAAATCGGGCCCTGACCCGTTCATTTTCCATGTGGTGTATGTTATTGTATCCGCTCAGGTGCTCCGCCGCAAGGGCGCCCGTGTTGATATTCCTACTCTTTTGCTTTTGCGGAGCTGTAAGATTTTGCGGATATTACAGGATGTTTTGTTAGACGCCCTCATTTTTGTATTCTAGATATGACCGTGTCCTCCACTCAGGCGTGTGGCCCAAACTTTTGTAACTGTTTAATGGATGTATTATGTAACCTATTAAAGTGTTGTAATACATTATATGTATCCGTTGACCGACAACATATTCGGTCCTCTTCTTGTATATTCGTTATGGATGTATTATATATGTTATCTTGGAACTCCACTTTCTCTTCAGATTGGATTGTTTAAATTGTTTTCTTTTACTAGTAATCAAACTAAACTAAAATTTTTGGCAACCCGTTTTCTGAATTATTGGGTGGTTTTCCCGTATACTCGTCATTTTGATGTTGATGCTGAGAATGATTTCCATCCATGATTTCGTTGTGTTGGAGTATCGGGCTGGCCACCCCTTATTTCGGATTGCGGGTTGTCACAAGCAAATTATCTATATTTACCGTTGTTGTGATAACCTAGGATTGATATCTAGGTAAAATAAAATTGTTATACTCATCATTTATAAATGATGGGATGAAATTTTGTTTTGAGAACTTTTAATTGGGGCTAAGGAATATTTTGAGGATTTTCACATCGCTTTTAAGGGTGGGGAAAATTTATGTGAATAACTAGTATGAGAAATTTTGGAAAATTAATACCGCAAGACTAAAATTGGTATTAAAATTTATTAGCGACATAATGTGTCCAGGGCTGAAAGTTTAACCGGGTCAGAGGGCGATTTATGTCGTGTCGTGTGTGGAACCTTGTCATATGTCGAGGATCGCAGGATAAAAATGGGTCAAACGACGAGTATGACAAGGGGAAGTGTTTTTGGTGTAAATCACCCATGACGGGAGGACCGCCAAAATTTTGGTGGAGAAAATCACCTCTTGCCTGGAGGACGGCTATTATAATGTATTTTGGTGTAAATCACCCATGGTGGGAGGACCGCTATACCTAATTTATAAAGTGAGAACAAATCATCCTGGTTAATTCAAACACATTAACATCATGGGACTTGGGTTAATTTAAAATAATATTGGTGTGGCACATTTAAACCTTGCGGGTAATTAGAAATTTATTGTTAAAGGATTATGGACTTTCTTCTAATTAAAGGATTCTATTATTATGGTCGATATGTATAGCACCATTGTCTGGGTTCAAGGATCCTAATTGAATGGATTATCCGGTATTCATGCTCAGGGCCTTGGCTCTGACACATGCGTTGACTAATATTTCCAGGGATTAAATTGGAGTAGCTGCATTGGAATTATTGGAGATCTTTTGGATGTGCAGCTGGAGCTATATTATTATTTTTGTAGTTTAATTCTTCTCCTATTCAGTCATATTTATTGAGAGGCTATATTTGGGTTTTATTGGGCCTTTTGGTTCCAAAGTTGTCTTAAGATTTCAGTTGGGTTCGATTTATTATAATAATTGAGATATTCGGAGATTTCATGTGATGGACTTTATATCGCACTTTGATGATAAATCAGTTGGATATGCTTAATATTTGGAATTATTTTAAAATATTCATCTTGTAGATTAAAATTTATATGTCTCACATTTGTCACATGCTAAGGATGATATTTAATTTATTAATGCCCGACATAATTTTAGTGGCGGTCGATGCCAGAATTTAGCGGAGTGTTACATCAACCTACGGGTTTCATCCAAGAAATTCCTCCAAAACACCATTATTGACTCCCAAACAAGTATACCACTGATTTAATATACCTACCTACATGATATCCTACATAAAGCATGTACGAATTCATCAAAGACATAGGATTAAAGGCCCAATTCATAATATTTATCAAGAACCCTAGTTTCATCATAATTTCCAACATTCTAAATCTTTTTTCAGATTTCTTTCTTCTAAACCATTACAATTTTGTGGGTAATCCTATACATATCACAAGGCTTCCAGATTACATGTATTATTACTAAAACATGTGATTCAAATCTCCTAATTCGTGAAATTTTTCAATAAAACATATATTTATCGATCCTTTTCTAACATGGGTGAAATATCAACTAGAAAAATAGCAAGATAGATACTTTCCTTAAGATCGAAGGTCTGATTCCACGATGTTGATAGGTATAGGCTTGATCCCCTCTCTCCGATCTACATTTTGGTGGTGGTGGTAGTGCAATTGGGTTGGTTCTTGGCCTTGGATTCTTGGAAGACTTTTCTCCTTTCTTCCTCTCACTGTCGTTCTAAACTTTTGATAATGTTAACCCTAAAGGACTCTCCCAATATCTAATATTAATTCCCAATTTTCGTCATTTAACTAAGGCCTAATTTGAAAATGACTAAATCGCCCTCCCGAGGTGCCGGTTAGGCCTAAAAATGCCCAGAGACTCAAATTAGACCTCCGGGTACACTTTTCTAACTATCTCGACCTTTCCAGACACGTTGGCGTACTTGAAATGACCATATGGGCGAATTATAATTTATTCACTTTTTATAATAATAATATAGTTCCGACACGACACAGGCACGTTCCGACTTAATTTCCAAAATTGTCATATTATTCACTCGTGACAATTTTAATAAATTCAATTCTACATATTACTTTAATCATTAAGTAATATTCAATTTATTTCCAATAATTACTAACTCTCGTCACGCTAGTAAATATTTAAATAATTTTTGAATTAACATTAAATTAATTTATCTCAATTACATTTAATAAGTCTCAATTTTAAAATCCATAAAAATACGAGGTATTACACATATAGAGGCAATAATTTATTTGCCACGCGATGGATTTTGAAATTCTTGGAACTCAAATGACCTTGTCTTTGAATGACTATTAAAATTTTGGTCTTAGAGTTTTTACTGCATTACATTTTGTGTGTAGTAATTGTTTTCTTGGGGAATTATAAAGGTTTTTAAAATTCTCTCCCCCAAAAATCATTTTACTTACTCAAGTGTATAAGCAATCAATCCAAGCATATTTTTTTTTTAATTTCTCAATCTTTTATCATCCTTGCTGCGTCGTTTTGGTTTAAATGAAACTGACATACCTCCCCCCTCGTGCGGCCATATACGTGGCAGGAAAAGGGATGCGAGTGTATTCCATGCTAGGAACCTCAAGAATCACCACGCCTAATGTAATCATTACCCTTTTCCCATGCGCGTGTGCATACTTGAAACGGTATTTTATCATTAAAACCTGCCCCTTATAAAAAGGGTTTCTTCCATTGCTTGCCATGTTTATTTACCTTTACAGTTTTGATCTTATTTGCATTTCTTGAGCACAGAGAGAGAGAGAGAGAGAACAACCATTTTTGAGATACTCATCACAAACTCCTTATTTTCGTCTGTTTCCTTCATTTTTTCTAGAGATGGCACCTAAAAAGGCTTCTTCTAAGAGGTAAGTTTCCCCTAAAACTATTTATCATCAAATCCAATGGGGAAAGTACGATCGTGCCCCTTATTTTGGGAGTGGAGATCAATTAGGGTGGTGGAAAATCAATTTCTAGGTTCCCTCACCTCCAAGGAAGAAGATCTAATCTTCTTATGGGCGAGGATGGCGTTATTGAGAACTGGGCATACATACTTAGTTCCACCATCACTGGATTTAGGGTTGAGAGGGGGGATTATCCTTACTCTAATGTTAAGTTTGAGTCCACTAGAGGCTCATGTGAAGGCTTGGCGGCATGGACAGAGTATATCCATAGTAAGCATGCTAAAAAATTATCGCTTGTTGGTCTATTCTCCACAATATGGTTTGGAGATCTTACCTTAGTCCGGAACAACAGTACGTTGAGGACGTTGGTTTCTCATTGGAGCCATCAGACTCACACCTTCACCGCTGGTTAGGGGAATTCATGGTTACATTGGAAGATGTGTGTGAGCTACTGGGCCTTGAAGTTACTGGAATAAATACCTTCTTTGAAGAGGCTATCTCGGGGGATGAGGCAAATGCTCACAAGGAGTTGAGGGAGGTTGTGAGTAAATGTATGAAAACATACAACAAGTGTACCTATTTTAAGATCATTAGGTACTTCTTACATGGACGATAAGGCCAGCACCCAAGCTTGAGAGGCTGCTGAAAATGACCCTAAGGGTAAGCATGTGTTTGTGATGCCTCCCACTGGAGAGGGTTTTTAAAGTTGTGTTGAACTTACTGGTTAGATTGGGATTATTTTGTCGAGGATCTACCTACCTAGAAAGACTCATGATTATCCAAGGAGGGACCTCATCAATCTTTCCATTCGATTAGCCTTTGGGGTGAAAGTTCCCCTAGATGCCATCACCCTTAGCACTCTACACTTGGCTAGACAGGGTACAAACTAATTCATCCATATCTATTGGAAGTTTTAATGTATCAAATTATGCCAATCACTTACTTTTAACTACTTTCATCTATGCCAGGTTCCCCACTTATGCCTTGCTAGTTTTCTCCCTAAAAAACATGATATCAAGGTTCCTTGCATCCTTCCTTGGAACCATAAACAATCTACGAAGTCTTTCCATTTTTTATTAATTATGTAAAGTGCTTTAAGTTTTGTCCTTACTCGATCGTTGACCATCATTTCAAATAATTAATTTCTTTGATGAGGATTTTCAACATGTCACAGTGGTCGATGAGTCTCATGCCTTCGATTTCCCTTATTCCAGTGTTTTCTTAGTTCTTACTCCTTCTTGCCTCCCTTCCTATACTGAATGGGCCACCTTTCGCACTACCTACTCACCCATCACTACACCAAATCTGCCTAATTTTCACGGTCATTGACCTTGACAAGTTTAACTTGTCACGGTCATTGACTGTGACAAGTCCTTGACAAATAAGGTTATCACGGACTTGTCTCGGTCATTGACCGTGATAATGTTTTTAAAAAGGGTCAAGGCTTCATCACGATCCCTGACCGTGACAAGTTAGGTCATGGTTAATAATCGTGACGAAGCCTTGACCCTTTTTAAAAACATTATCACGGTCAATGACCGAGACAAGTCCGTAACAACCTTATTTGTCAAGGACTTGTCACAGTCAATGACCGTGACAATTCTGGACAGAATTTAAAAAAAATCTGCTGGGCAGTATGGTCACTGCCACTGCCCAGCAGTATATTTGTACCTGTTATAGCAATCACTACAAAAAATTACTTTTTAAGACTAGACTTTTTGAGACCGCTAAAATTCAAGTCTCTAAAAGTCACCTTTTGAGACGGATAAAATTAGTGGTCTTAAAATCTAATAATTTTTAAGACCACTAATTTTATCTGTCTTAAAAAATGAGTTTTAGAGACTCCAAATTAACATCCGTCTCAAAAGGTTTACCTTATGAGACGGCTGAATTTTTTTGGGTTCCCTCACCATTTTTAACTCCGGCTCATCTTTTCTATTACGTTAGTAAGAAAACAAAAAAAGGTAAAACCAAACCAAAACCTATTCCCGTCATTTCTTCAACCTTTAATCTCGACAAAAACCCTAATCCACTCGGCTCTCTCTTTCCCTATATGTACCCTTCACGATCGCCCTCACTCCCCTTGCCCTGCCCTAGCTCATCCTAGCCCTACCCCTGCCCCTAGCTCTACCATCTTCGCTGGTTCACTTGACAAGAAGTAAGTCGCATTCTTTTTTTTGTAGTGGGATTACGGTGCTGTAGGTGGATAGATAACTAGGGTTTCAAAAATTAGGGTTAAGTGTAATTAGAAATTATTAAATTTGGATTTTATTGTTGGAGACATCAAATTAGTTTTTGTTGTCTATTATTTTTAAATTTCGTTACTTGGTTGCTGTTAAAATTAAAGAAATGGTAATGGAAAAGTAATGGGATGTCTAATTGTTGTAATTGGTTGGTTATTGGGATAGCTGAAGTTTTTGCTATAATATAAATTAATTAATTGTTTTTCTTCCTTATACCATAATTATTTTCTTTCAATGGCAATAATATATTTTTCATTAATGGATATTTGACAGGGTTCATTGGCATTTAAATATTTGATCTAATCCCGAGCTTTGAAGTTATATTATATTCGAATTGATACGGATTAAAGGTAATTTTAATTATTGGTTATTGATTAATATTATTAGTTTTTGTGCCGAATTGATTTGTAGTGGTGATAGGAGGTTGAGGGTGAGCCAATTGAAAACCCGGACTGTCAATTGATTGTTGTAGTGTAGTTTTAAGACTAACTTATGGCAATATTTGTATATTTATTTGTGTGAATTTTAGTTGAATTATTGATATATTTGTTTGTGTTAATTATTGATTGTATATACTCGTTTGTGTGAGTTTACTATTAGAATTTGATTTTATTTTGTGATATATGTGATGGACCCAATTAATTTAAACATGCATCACCGTTGAAAAATTCACCAATGTTATCAAAAATTAATTTATAGTGTCAGCGTCCTCATCAGACTCCCGGTTCTTGAAATTGATAAGTAGATATTAGTTTTGGAGTCAAAAGTGGGTTTTGGGGTGTAAAAAATGAAAATAATAATGAAGTGTCCCGGAGAGAGGCATGAATAATCGAAAAGATACGAAAGTAATTTAAGGGAAGTGACCGTGCCCAAATCAGACTTTCGAATTTGAAAATTGATTAGTATACTGTCGTTTTGGGCTTAAAATTGGGATTTATGGGTGAAAACTCAAAATAGCAAACAAGTGGCCCAGATATAGACATGACCATTCAAAGAGCAAAAAAAAAAACTTGTAGGAAATATTTGTATCCTTATCTAACTCTCGATTTCTAGAATTGACTAGTAAACGTTCCTTTTGGGGTTAAACTCCCATTCTGGGGGTGAAAATTGAAAACCACAATGTAAGAGCCCGAATAGAGACACTGATACCCCTAAAGGTACTAAGATAACCTAAGAGAAGTCATTGTGTCATCCCTAGACTCGATTTTCGAAATTGATTAGTTTATGCTTATTTTGGGGTTAAAATAGGATTTAAGGGACAAAAACTAAGAATAGCAATCGAGTTTTCTGGAGAGAGGCACAAACTCCCCAATAGTTACAAATGTAACTTGTAGGAAGTGTCTATGTCCTCATCGGACTCCGTATTTTTCGAAATTGACTAGTAGACATTTGTTTTGGGATTAAAAATGGAACATAGATGGAGAAAACTCAAAACAACAATCATGTGGCCCGGATAGACGTACATACGCCCCAAGAGTTACAAAGTAACTTGTAGGAAGTGGCGTGTCTCATCGGACTCCTGGTTTTTAAAATTGACTAGTAAGTATTCGCTTTGGGGCTAAAATGGTATTTAGGATGTGAAAACTTAAAATGATAATCTAGTGGCCTAGACAGACTAACAACCACCCTAAGAGGTTAAAAAGTACCTTATAGGAAGTGTCGGTGTCCTCATCGAGCTACTGGTTCTCGAAATTGACTAGTAGACATTCGTTTGGGGTTAAAAGTGGGAATTATGGCGTGAGAAGGAAAAAAACAACAGTGAAGTGTCCCGGAAAGAGGCATGCATAACCTAGAAGATACGAAAGCAATTTAAGGTAAGTGACCTTGTCCAAATCGGAGTACTGGTTTTCAAAATTGATTAGTATATCTGGGCTTAAAATGGAGTTTAGGGGTGAAAACTCAAAATAACAACTGAGTGGGCCAAAAAGAGGCATGAAAATCCATAGATGTAGAAAACTAATTTGTAGGTAGTGTCTGTGCCCTCATCAAACTCTTGGTTTTCCCAAATTAACTAGTAAACGTTCATGTTGGGGTTAAAAGTGGGCTTTTGAGGGTGAAAATGAAAAAATAATAATGAAATTACCCGGATAGAGTATGCACAAAATGCATTAAAATTTTCTCTTAATAAGAGTATGTACAACACTATAATGCATTTTGTGCACTCTTAGTACGCATAGCATTGTCCATGTTTTATAGGCTTATGTGACTAACTTAAAATGTTTCTTATCAAATTGTCAAACCTGCCCACCTGATTTCACGCACCCCAAGAAGGGCATTGTGTTGATTGCTAATAACACCAAAGGTGAAGATCTAAGCCAGAGTGAAGAGGCTCACCATGACATCTTTATCATTAAATGTTGGGTTATGGCTGATATAGGGGGTATTTTGTTAAAGAGGAACGTTGAAACATCTCCTCCTTACAATCTGGGCAACCATTTGTCTTTAGAGAGGAACATTGAAACATCTCCTCCTTGTGATAATTGAAACATCTTCTCCAAACAAGTTCATCAATGACAAGATATGTATGTTGTTCAAAATTACGGATACTAGAAAGCTCTACATATTGTTATTTTCATAGTATTAGCAGTGTTTCAAACTGGCATTGGAAATTTGTTGCTCTATTTTTCGTATTCACATGCTACTAGTACTCATGAACAACATCCAAATTTATGCATTTTTCTTCACCTCAGCAACCTTGATAATTTCAATGAATTTTGTCTTGAGAGAAGCTCCACCAATTAGAAAACCATCGACATCGGGTCGTGCCCACAACTCCTTGCAGCTGGCACCACTCATAAAACCTTCATAAATGATTCGGGTCGTGGCAGCAACTTCAAGACTAATGTTAGCTTGAAGCCATTTCCTCAATTCAGAATGTACTTCTTGAGCCTGAGCGGGAGTTGCAACCTTCCCAGTTCCAATAGCCCAGACAGACTCATATGCAAAAACAACATTATCCCAGTTTGATACTTAATCCGCAATTGCCTTAGTTTATGCAGCAACAGCTTCCATAAGTTCCTCCCAAGTCTTTAGTTGAGTCGTAAAATGTTTAAATACGTGTTCCTTGAAGCAATATTTAAAAGGAGTGAGTCGGAAGCAAGGATTTAAAATCAGTAGAATCCTAACTTTATATTCTTTATGTATTGAAAGAATAAAATCATTCGGAACCTAACTTTATATTCTTTAGTAAGATATACACGGAAACGGTATGTTTTAGCAAAACTCAAACTTGTAGGATTCTTTGGATATATTTTCCCATGTTGTGATTCTTGGAGATTTTCTCAGCCTTAAATGGCAATAGCAGTTTGTTTTCACCATACCAATTTGTTGGCCA
This sequence comes from Sambucus nigra, assembly GCA_949130495.1. Taxonomy (NCBI): domain Eukaryota; kingdom Viridiplantae; phylum Streptophyta; class Magnoliopsida; order Dipsacales; family Adoxaceae; genus Sambucus; species Sambucus nigra. The sequence goes on along the minus strand of OX422210.1, from coordinate 517,560,822 downwards.
ACAACCTGGATTCCCGTGTCGCTCCACCTTTGAATAAGGTTAATTCTTGCCACATTGATACCTCACGTGCTAATGATGTGGGTCATACTCAGGGTATGGATCCTAATATTTATTCTCGTTAAACTTATAACCCCACTGATATACAGTCGGTATTTTTAAATAAGTGTGGTACAATATTGACTTCTCTTTGTCCCACTAACATATTGGACACGTCACAATTTGATAAGGCCATTCAAGATGGGCCGACTATTAATTTTGTTACACCATATGCCTAAATCGGCTTGGTTAATTCTGTATGGACGCATGTCTGCCACAATACTACTCCTGCTATTGTTGGTATTGGCCACACACATTCTTTAGAGATAGGTATGCCTCAAAATACTCTTACTTTGCATAGTGCTACCACATGCCACGATTATACCCCATATGTTAATGACATGGTGCCCCTTCTTGTTTTGAAAACAGGTACTTGTTTTTAACCAGTTCAGCCCACTACTTTGCCTGCTATTGTTATTGGGGAGTGTACAAGTAAAGAAAATTATTCCACAAATTTTTTTGACACGTCACAGGTGGATGTTTTGGACACAGGTCATTGTTCCCCTCAAATTGTATCAGTTTCGCTTAAGACCTCTACTTACCACGATCCTTGTGATAATGTTGTGGTCCGTATACAGTCATCTACTGTTATTGGGAGTGGTACACAAATTGATAAGGATGCAGTACTTGATCACTTTGCCTATTCTGCCGTGAGGTTCCTTTCTATATTGTAGGCTTGGGTTTTTATACTGAATCCAAAAAGGATATTCAGAATATCTTAAGTTTCTACAATGGACATTGACATGGGAAACAATTGTTGTTAGGGTTGTAACTGGTGGGCTAACTGATGTTTTAACAACCCCATTCGATGTGATTAAAACTAGAATGATGATTGCTACTCAAGGCCAACCCATGTCAATGTCCATTGTAGCCTTGTCCATCCTTCGTCACGAGGGTCCCCTTGGATTATTCAAAGGAGATGTACCCAGGTTCTTCTGGGTTGCTCCATTGAGTGGTATAAACTTTGTAGGCTATGAGCTTACAAGGAAAGCTCTGGGTGTTATGGAGTAGCAAACTATTGAGCAAGATCCCTCAGTTTAAGATGGCCTAATGGGTAAGTTTCTTATAACTTATGATTAGTGCTTCAAGTTTGATTCGTCGACATCCAGCTTTTACTAAGGTAGCTTGCTCAATAGTTTGCTCTTGGGGTATTCTCCAACACCCAGTTTTCAAGTTTCTTATGAAAATCAGTATCTGTGTACATTGTATTAGATTTAGTCCTAATATATTACATTAGATTTAGTCCTAATATCATTGCATTATGCTCGGGGAAAAAAATTGCTTTAGCTATCATATTGGTAACTATCCAATAATATGAAGTGTATACAATAATGATTAAGCCGCTATAATGTAATTATTTTAGCTGAACAACCAGCATAATAGTTGGAAATCAGAATTGTAGAATGATCAACCATTTTAACTAGAGACTTGATTAGGACTGTTTTGATTTACACTAACAATCCATAAAGAGTGGGTCAAGTGAATATAAAGGACTTCTCATAAATATGAAACTGAAATGATACAAATCGATTATTTCCCCTGATCTGGTCCATATAGAACATAATGAAGAATACTCAACTTTTTTATAGGAAAGAGAGAAAGGGAAGGAGTGCGTTGAAATATTACCCTCAACCTAATATACAAACTAAAATAAAAAATAACTAGAAAATACCGAAAAAGACAACGGGGTGCTTCCCGCCTATACAACGGGGCGCCCCATCTACAAAACAAACATTTCTCAATATTATTATGTTGTTTATGAAATTATTGATCAAAATTAAGACTTTTAATAAATGAACTTTTCATAACAAAAAGTGTTTGTACCTTATACAGATGCAACGGTAGATGCGCTTGCAACTCAATGGTATGTGCGCAATGCAATCCTGGACAACTGATGTGTAGGCAAGAACTGGTTCCCCTGGCTTGTAAAGAGATACAAGTTGATAAGACGAATCCAATACCACGTTCACAAGTGTATCCACGATGGACTCTTCCTCTGACATGGGATCCACAAGGATGTATTTCTTGTGAAGTCTGCATGTTAAGGAGAAGGGTATGCTAATCAACTTGAGCTCTCTCTTCTCTTTATTGATTGCTTCCTTTTTTCCTCCCTCATTTTCCTCAGAAATAACCACTACTCTTCCATCATCATTAACAGAAACTACCAGGATTTGTAAATGAGAGAATGCACCAACTGTAGAGAGTAATCCATCATAAAAAAGGGAACCATAAGCATCGAAATAATGTATGTCCAGGTACGCCATCCAAGAAGCTTTCCCACTGACCAATAATTCCTTTAAATTAATCATACCAAAACTTAAAATAGTGTCAGATAACTGCTTGTGCACAACTCAGAATTTTTATTAAGCACACATCGTTAAGATAGTGTCAGATACTGCCTAACTGCCTAATTTTTATTAGGCACGAAACATAATTTTACATCGGCTCTCACTTTCAAAATATTGAAACTTTCAAGAAGAGTATTCATATTTTTATTAAGCTGTCTTAGAAAATTAAGTCACACTTGGTTGACTCTGTCATTGTCAAAAATTTGAATTTTGTTGCCAACTTAATGTTCTTTTTCTACAACCTATGGAAATTTTGTAAAGCTTGTCATAAGACTCACTTAGGTTTTATGCAAATTCACCATTTCTCATCTCATATTTAAAGGAGAGATATATAATTTTCTTTTTAATTTTTTTCATTGGTGTTAAAAGTCCTATTGGTATATTTGAACATTTCCCAGATTTCTTTACAAAGAAGGTCATATAGGGTAGCGTGTCCATTCTCCCTTCCAAAGGGAATGAGGTCCCTAAGGTCCATTTTAGACATCAACACAGTTGGATGACTCTTGACATTAGACTGTACTTTGGATTAGACTCATTGTGGGCCTTTCAAGGTCAATGGACCATTGTGTGGGAACCTACCAGATTGGTGAGGTGCAGGGCAGACCGCCTATAGGTTCTTGATCCTTTTCGGACCTCGACCTACTACGTAGTGTGTGTGCTGCTGCTATATATCTGTGTGTGCACACTACCTAGTGTAGTAGCAGGGGCTGCTAATAGCTTGGTACTACATAGGTGTATATGTGATTACATCCATGTGTGTGTGTGTTATTGTTTAGCAGCAGTGTGTGTTTATGTGAGTGTGTTGATTAGTAGCTTTGGGTGGACTCGTGCTTCTTCGTTCTTGTAATTTTATCTTTTGCTTCAATAAACATTGTTGTTTGAGATAAAAAAAAAAATTATATGTTTTTACCAATGTTAGTTGTGTTAGACATTATTATATGCCTACTATAGATTATTCTTTTTCAGAAAAAAATTTAACCAATATGTGTCTGCCTATTTCTGTTAATCGTGCATCCCTAAGTGGAATAATGCATATGTGTGTCTACTATGCATTTGTGTTAATCGTGCATCTGCTATGCATCTATGTGTCTGCTGAAGTGGTATAATGCAGTGTATACGTGCTGGTGTATTAATTAGTACGAATAACTCAAGCTTTAAATGAAAAACTTGTTCAAAATGAAATCTCATGGGAAAATTAATAATCTAAACACCTATAGGATTTCAAACTCCTATACGGAGTAGTAATTTGGCGGAAATTATTTTGAAATGAACATGATCATTTTAAGGTAGTGATCGATCCTTTTATTTAATTTTTTCATGTTTGATTAGTTTTATAGTTGATATATAACTAATGTTGAAATGTGATATATAATTGAAATGTGACTTCTTAATATGATAAATGCAAATATACAGATCCATGATGTTGAGGCGTCGTCATCGTTGCAACCAACAAGCTCTATTAAAGATGAAGAATGATATGCACCCTTCATCATGCTTCCATTACCTTAACGATTCAGTCCGACTAGGTAATAATATATAATTCATACATATAATTACTTATATATATATATATATATATATATATATATATATATATATACAGAGAGAGAGAGAGAGAGAGAGACTCATGTTGAAAATTCTCGTTTAAAGTTAAATTTTCAGTGGCGGTGGTGAAAAATTATTATGGTGGTGGTAAATAATTTTTGTTGGCTGGTGTATATTATTCGTAGAATCAATTTTAATATTTAAAACATGTTGAATACCTGTGGTTTTCATGAATAAACAAATGATATTCTGCCGAATTTAAAAAAAAATAATAGTAGTTAAATATTTATATTGCTTGTGATAAGAATAACTATATTGATTCATTTTGCACACTATATTGTTGATGAGTGTGGTATTAATTTTGACACAATTGACACTATATTTTTTTTTGTGCAGGAGACAAATTTTGTAGAACATGCAAATTTTAATCAGTGGTTTTGGAGGTCGTATGATTTAATGTTGCGGAATTACTTTGATAAAAATATTTTATGTTTTGGAGTATAAGAAATTAATGTATTTTTGTTGTCAAGTCAAATATTTGAATTTAGTGTCATAAATTTTTGTTTTGATGAATATTTCGAGATGGTTGTAAGCACTCTAACTATTGTTGAATGAAAATGATTCGTTATGTTGGTTGAAAATCATCTTATGTATTACAGTTTATTATTATTCGTTATTTGTGTTTTCTTAAATGTAATTCAATTTAATATTAAACTTTAGCGATAGATTTTATTGTCCATAATATATTGGTGCAAAAATTTTAAGATCCGTTCACCTCTTTTGGGATGGTTAAAACTGTCTTAAAAACATATTTAAGATGGTTATGTTGCCGTCTCAAAAAGGTTTTCTAAAATAGTAACTTTTTGAAACAGATTAATTGTCGTCTCAAAAGCACTATTTTATGACAGCTGTCGTGCCGTCTCAAAAGAGTCTTATAAAATGAGGACCTTTTGAGACGGATCTGATCCCGTCTTAAAAAATTCTTTTGAGACGGTTATGGGGTCACAAAAAGTATTTATAACCCCCTATCAAAAAGACCCCCCCTATCCGTCCCAAATAGCGTCCCAAAAAGTATTTGAGACGGATAAACCATCTTTTAGGATAGTTGGGCCACCGTCTCAAAAGTTACTTTTTTTGTAGTGAATGTTGTACCTGTTCAAACATCATATATCCAAATAAACTAAATATAATGAAAATATACATTCAAAATAGAAACAATATACATGACGATATAATCCAAATATAATCCAAATGTACCAACTTAAAAATAATGTCACTACATGTCTGGGGTAAATGTGAGGAGGTGAGTAGGCCACACGATATACGGATTGACACAACCACTAATATACATCGTGCCGCATTGTTCGTGCAACCACAGTAGGGAGTTCTCCTTCTCGGGTATCACATGCATGACGAGCACTTTGGACTCGATCTCTTGAAGCTCACGTCCATGAACTATTCCACCCTGGACGATATTCGGGTCCCTCAATCCCCGCCCTATCCGTTGGCCATCAAATAAGACCAATATGAACCCGCTCGGCCAACCAAGTGTCGACATCGGTCTGTTGAAGGGAGCCAAATAGGGAATTGGATCATCGAAGTATGCACGTGTCGGTGATGAAGCAGCGAGGTCCACATCCTCGTCATCCTGCACCTCGTCCTCCCGCACCTCCTTCTCCACCGCCTTATCCTTCCCTTTCCCCTTACAGTCTCCGCCCAATGTACTCTTCATGAATGAGTACATATCTTGGACCATCACCTCCAAACGGGACAGTTTCGCGTCATGTGAATCCATCGTTCGAGCCAACCCGGTGTCGCTCGTCTCCAATCCGATGATCCTAGATTTGGCCACCCGCGAGCTCACCCCCCTTATCCTCCCCTTGTGATCAGAGCCAAGAACTTGGCTGAGTGCGTATGTGGACAAAGATGCCTTGTCGGCATCAGACTGCGACTCATGCACTTCCTTAAGCTTTGCCTGAAATGACAAAAAGCACATGATTAGTAAAATAAGTAAAGTAAAAAATTATAATGTAATTAACAAGAAGTAAACTATCGGATTACTTACAATCATGGCCGCGACGCTCGGGGACATCTCCTTGTCCTTCCCCTTCTTCGTCTGAAGAGCCACATAAGTATCGAGCCTATGTGGCTTACCCCCAGGGCCACTCCCTATCCCCTGAAATAAAATAAAGTAAAATTAGTATCGACCCCGCAAAGTAAAATAATGCAGAATAATATATTTCTGTAGTTATAGAAAAATTAAATTTTACCATCATCCTATGCTCCACCTCGGCGTAAGACGTCCGGCCGGAGTAGTGCACGTCCATTTTTTTTGCTCGATTTTCCCTCCTTGATTGGTGAGATGCCAATTGTCGCTCTCCGATCTCATTGTCTATGAACTTTTTCCATTGTGCCAATGAGATCGGCTCCTTCGGCGGGACGGATTCACGCCTTTGGATAATGGACTCTCATATTTTTCCAAAGTACCGTGTCCGCATATTTTTCTTCCACATCTTGTGCTGCTCCCTCAACTGCTCCACGAAGGAATCGCGTAGCTCTGGATCCAAGTTGAATTGTTCCTGTCCGACAAATACAATGTTAGTTGCGAATAAATATAAATATAAAATAAAATTGAAATCGAAATTGAAATTTAAATATTCATATAAATATAAATATATTACCTGTAGTGTCGCCCAAACACGTAACTTGAGCTCATATGGAACCTCCTTCCAAATCATAAATCCCGGGTGGATGACCGTCTTTACCAGCTCGAGGGATCTCGCTAATAGCTCCGACTTGTTCTCGATGGAAATCCCAAATTTGCCATATTTGGGGAGCCTAGGGGCCGAGGAGCCCTCGTCGCCTCCGCTACCACCGAGCCCAGACGACATCATCATAACCAGCATCATCATCCTCGCCTTAATACCTGAAGGAGACATTTGCTGTAAAAAAATGTTATTAGTACAGATAAAAAAAAATAGAAGAAGACATGCAAATATGTACAATTACTACAAATAAAAATGAGCACTAATTATTAATTTACTTTCATACACCCCCTCCCCCACCACACACACACACACGTACACGCACACACACCACCCCCTGCCCCCCACCACACACACAATAATTATTTTCATCAATTAAAGTATACAATTATTAATTTACTAATTTACAATGAGGGGCAATCCTACTTTCATAATTAATCGTATATTAATTTACTAATTTACAATAAGGGGCAATCATATATTAATTTACTAAAAAAATTAATAATCAATCAATTTTTTTACAAGGGACACTACGCACATACACACACATAGACACACACGCAGCCCCCCACCCCTACCCCACCACCCACCCTGCCCCCTCCCCCCACCTTGCCCCACCCCCTTACCCCACCCTGCCCCCTCCCCCACCCCCACCCCCTCCCACACCACACACATGCACACGTACATGCACACACACCACCCCTACCCCCCACCACACACACAATAATTATTAATAATATAGCCATTTTCAGCCATACCAAAAGATCCCTACTTATCTTTATTAATAATATCTAGAATTAACCACTAAAGAATACCCACCAGATACACCTAAAAACCCACATTGGCCAACCCCCATATGAACAATAATCCAATAATTATTAATAATTATATATTGTTCGATATACAAAGTAATTTTCAAAAAAAGTTAAAAAAATCCCACCCCCATATGGACAATAATCCAGTGGTAATGTCACTTTTACTGTTAACCAACCCAACATCGATCCACTATATTCCAACAGCAATACCAACAACAAATGTGTATCCCGTACTCCTTCTAATTCATCTACTCAATTAATCGATTTCATCAATTAAACTAACAATTAAAGTATACAATTATTAATTTACTAATTTGCAATGAGGGTCAATCCTACTTTGATATGAAATGGGCACTAATTATTAATTTACTCTCATCTAAAACTATACAATTAAAATTACAATTAAAACTATACATTAATTAAAATATAAAATAATTTTTTTCTTCTCTCTTAACCAATCATACCACTTATAGGCCTACAATAACTTAAATTTAATTAATTTCAACTTCTTGCAACACATAAATAATTTATCATCCAATTCTCCATGAGTTTTATAGAATGTCTATCAAGATATATAAATTATCTAATATATTCTCCATAAAATACGAGATAAACGGGTCTATTCGTGTCATTTTTGAGTTATACATGTTTGACACTAACCCAACCCATTTATTTTTTGTGTTGGTGGGTCGTGTCTTATTCGGGTTCGTGTCAAGAAATCGTCAACCCTAACCCGCTAACTTCGTGTCGAGTTCGTGTTGGGTTATCGTGTCATGTCAAAAATTGTCACCCCTACACACACCCCACCACACCCCCACCACACCCCCTACCCCCTCCCCCCACCCCCACCACACCTGCACACACACACATGTACACACACACACCCTGCCCCCCTCACCCCACCCCCACCACACCTACACACACACACATACGTACACACACAGCCCACCCCACCCCCACCACCCCCTGCCCCCTCCCCCACCACACACCACCACACACATATATACACACACATATACACATACATATACACACATATATACACACACATACACACACATATAGAAATGAAAGAGAAAGAGAGGAAAAAACATACCTTAGAGAGAGAGAGAGAGAGAGAGACCCCGAAATCGCTTAGAGAGAGAGAGGGAAAAAACAAAAACGGTGGAAAAAAAAGAAAGCCTAGGGCTTTTTTTGCTGAAGACATTGTCACGGTCGTGTCAAGGTCCTTGACCGTGAAAATTATTTTAAGTATTGTCACGGTCATGGACCGTGACAAGAACATTTGTCACGAACTTGTCACGGTCCATGACCGTGGCAATAGATTGTCACAGGCGTGTCACGGTCAATGACCGTGACAAGGGTGGCCGGATGAAAGGTGACAATTTGACCATTTTGGTGTAGTGCATCGCATGGCCATCTAATTTATCTTTGACCAGGGGTTGCCCCTTCTGAACCATAACACAATTGAGAAGCCCACAAACTTTTCCATGACCTGTGGGATTTTCCTTAAAAAATAGTGGCCACTTTATCCAGTCAACTCCAAGGGCAATTGGTTATTCCTTCCAAGAGTGCTCGAGGAAGTAGGTATCCCAACTAACTCAGCGTATTTTGGCCAAACTAACTCGGTCGATTATTTAAAGTTGTGTAACGAGACCCCATTTACCAAGCAGTTGAACGATTTCCTCCAATAGAGTTGGGATTGAGAATTTATTCTATTAATCAATATCAATTCCCTATGAGTTAAACCAGTGATAAAATTCCTCCTGAGCCGCCTCCCTTGGCTCCAATTAGTGAGACCATTTTAAAAAATAATAAAGGGGGCTATACCTCCCAACCTGTTGAAGAGATTGAAGATTGCATGCCCCTTATCGAGCTACTGTTGGAGAGGAGACACCCCTTGGTGGCTCAAGCATTGTAGTTGCTAAGGCCAAAAATAAACCCCCCTCTAAGAAGAAGAAAGTTGTTATCCCAAGATCCCCACTAGCATCCCCCTCTAAGTCCTAAACTGGTCCTCATCTAGTTAATCAATGCTATGATTTTCTTGAGACATTATTAAGGCAATGGGATCAAGGTTCCTCTGCAGCCAGAGCAAATCTGTCTCAGCAGATGGCAGTAAGGGGTGTTTATTTTACTTCCCCTATTAGTGTAAGTGTTTAAAAGAGAACTAGGTCCAGAATAAGGACTATTTCATATACTGAGGATGAATTTGAGCAGGTTAAGGAAGTGGATGAGGAGGAAGAGTATGGTCTGTTGGTCGATCCTTCTAGAAGATTACGTCAAATATATTCGATTGAGAAGACGACTCCTTCCTCCCCTGGTTGACTATACCATCTTGGACGGCATTTCTATTGTGGATGATCAGCACGAAGAACAGGGGACACCAAGCATCCAACTTCATTCCTCCCAATAAACACAACAAAATTCCTCTCACCAAACACAACAAAATTCCTCTTAGCAAACTCCACAACATTACTCTCACCAAACTCCATAACATTCCTCTCGCCAAACTCCTCCTAATCTTTATTCATCACCCTCACTCCCAAAGGAGCATGTTCCCTTAGTTTTGGGCCCCAATCTCTTCTTGCCTGTTTTATATGAGGAGACACTAGCTGGTGAAGCAAGGCATAATCTAGTTGTTGAGCCAATCTCTGTCATGAGGAGACATTAGCTGGTGAAGCAAGGCAGACTCTAGTTGTTGAGCCAATCTCTGTCGTGAGTATTTGTTCTTTATTAGTGAACTATTTTGTGTCTTCATTCCACTGTTTTGCATGAACTAAAAATTTTCTTCTTTTGCTGTGCATGCAGGCTATTCCTATCGAGGAGGTTCTCCTTAATACTTGTAAGGCCCTTGTGGTGATCCCCCCCCCCCCCCCAAGCCCACCATTAATGAGAAATTCTTGGTGGGGTTGTTTGGCCCTACTATATTGGAAGGTAGGACAACATCCCCAAAGAAGGAGGTTGGTAGTCAAGCTGGGGTTAAAGTAGCTATTGATAAGGAAAATACTATTGGAGTTTCTCCTAAAGAGGTATGTTTTTGCCTGTACATTTTTTAGAAAAATGTTGTTGCATCAAAGCCCAATCTTACCTAGTCGAGTAAAAATTTAGGTCCTTTAGGTAAATTGGGACTTTTATAAGCAACCAGTGTAAACCTTTGCAAGTAACCATAAAGGTCCTTTGGGCACACTGGTGCTTGAGCAATGCCCGATTTACCTAGTCGATCAACCATTTAGATCCTCTAGGTAAGTTGTGACTTTTTTAAGAGACCACAATGTACCTTTGCAAGTAACCATAAAGGCCCTTTGAGCACACTGGGGCTTGGGCAATGCCCAATTTACCTAGTCGAGGAACCATCTAGGTCCTTTAGGTAAATTGGGACTTTTTTAAGCAACCACAATGTACTTTTGCAAGTAACCATTAAGTTCCTTTGGACACAATGGGGCTTGAGCAATGCCCAATTTACCTAGTCGAGCAACCATTTAGATCCTTTAGGTAAGTTACGTCTTTTTTAAGCAACCACAGTGTACCTTTACAAGTAACTATAAAGGTTCTCTTGGGAAATTAGGGCTTGAGAAATGCCCAATTTACCTAGTCGAGCAACTATTTAGGTCCTTTAAGGAAGTTGGGATTTTTTAAGCGACCAAATTGTACTTTTGCAAGTAACCATAAAGGTCCACTGGCACACTGGGGCTTTAGCAATGCACAATTTACCAAGTAGAGCAACCATTTAGGTCCTTTAGGTAAGTTGTGACTTTTTTTAAGTGACCACAGTGTACCTTTGCAAGTAACCATAAAGGTCCTTTGGGAAACTTGAGCTTGAGTAATGTCTATTATTGCCTTTCTTTAACTTCCACTTCCCTATCCCTTCTTTCAGATTGTAATTAATCAACTAGACATTGTGGTGGATCCTACTACCAATGTTGAACATGTGCCTCCAAAGGTTGCCCCTGAGGGACTTGTAGAAGGTGACGCAGTGGTTGGGGGCCTTATGGATCAAAATACTTTGCCCCTTGTTAATCAAAATATTGAATATTTTGCAGGAGATACTACTCCTATTTTCCAAGAGGGCGACAAGGCCTCCAACACTACTTTTCCTTCTACGAGTGATAGTGCATTTAATGTACATCCTACTTAGGTTTCCCCTGCCAAAGTTGTGAGGCAGACTTTGGTAGATTTTCCTCACACTGTAATAATGTTGTACCAGGAGTTGATTGAATACTTGTTAGATCATCATCCTTCTACCTTCACCCCTCGATGTATCCAAGTGTTTCCTGTTATGATGGCTTGCAAGCTACTTGGATTTGCTACCATTTTGAGCAATGTCATGCACACCTCTTTGCAATATTTAAGTCCATCCAAGATAAAGGAATTTTTAGGACATATTAATGTTCTTATTGGTGATAGGTTTTCTATGAAGTGGTTGACTGACTTGCTCAAGTCTTTCAAGAAGGCTGACATGTACACACTTTATTCTAAGCTTTAAGCTGCCAACTGCTCATAGGTTGTGATTGCTGAATAAATTGCAAGTCTGAGCCCTAAGATTGCTAAAGCCGAGGAGGAGGTTACTGCTATCTGAGAGCCCTTAGTAAAGGTTGAAGCAAAGGTATATCAATTACAACAATGACGACCCATCACTATATGGTAGAGCTGACCAACGAGCAGTCATCTTTGGCCTCTATGCTACCCAGCTGTCATCATAGGCTGTTAGATTCTTCCAACCTGTGTCTTATCATAGACGATCCAAGTGATTACTAGGATTTTATTCTTATTTATGTTTGTTTCATTGTCCTCTTTTTGAAATGTACCTCGGGGCAATATCTCCTCTTTTTGTAATGCTAATGTTTGGACTTTGAATCAATACAACTAAGGTGTTTTCCATATTTTCTTTGTATGTTATTTATTATTTTGCCATAAGAAAAATATTACACTACTTTATTCTGTCACCCAACATTCTTATATCATATAAAAAAAAAAATTCATGTGTTTTTTCTAAGTTGTGAGAACAACCTCTCTGCTAACTTTAAGACTTTCCATAATACATAAGGATAAAATAATACCTAAGAATATAGAATGTTTCCAAATATGATAAATCTTAAGCCACTTGTTGCTAATGCTTAAAAGTGACATCATCTTCAACCTTCGAGATCTCACAATGACCATAGTCATTTGCCTTTTGAACAACATATGGTCCCTCCTAATTTGCCTCAAACTTAGGTAGTGAGAGGCCCCAGATGTGTATTATCCAGGCCTTTAAAACTATATCTCCTTTTCGGAACTTCCTTGTCTTAGCCAGTTGATCATATGACCTCGACAACTGCAAACTATACATCTCAAAGTGTGTCTTGGCATTATCTTTATGCTCTTCGAGTGCTTCCAATTGTACATGCCTGTTGTGGGGAGACATTGCACTTCGCAAGTTGTATCATGCAGAAGGTACCTCTAGATCCACTGGGAGGATTGCTTCAGTCCCAAAAACTAAGGAAAATGGAGTGTATCCTCTAGGTTTCCTTTTAGTTGTTCTGTATGCCCATAAAACCACTCACCAAAATGGCCAAATTGTCACCTTTCAGCCGGTCACCCTTGTCAAGGTCATTGACCGTGAGAAAAAACACGCGTTTTGTGTCACGGTCATTGACCTTGACACGACCGTGACAAAGAATTTTCACGGTCATTGACCGTGACAAATTTACTTGTCACGGACTTGTCACGGTCAATGACCGTGACAATTCTTTAAATAATTGTCACGGTCAATGACCTTGACACGACCGTGACAATGTTTGCAGCAAAAACCCTTTCCCCCTTCTTTTTTCCCTCCCGTCGTTCCCTCCCTCTCTCGCTCTCTCGACGCTGTGACGCTGCGACGCTCTCTCTCTCTCCATTTCAGGTTTAATTCTCTCTCTCTCTCTCTCTTCCATTTATATATATGTTTGTGTGTATATATATGTGTGTATGTGTGTATATATGTGCGTGTGTGTGTGCGTGTGTGGGGGGTGGGGCAGGGTGGTGGTAGGGTGGGGGCAGGGTGGGGGGTAAGGGGTGGGGCAGGGTGGGGGTAGGGTGGGGGGTAGGGGTGGGGCAGGGTGGTTTTTAGGGGGTAGGGGGTTAAAAATGTAAATAAATAAGTAATTTTCTATAAATTTCCAAAAATAATATCCAAAAATGTAAATGTAAATAATATCCAAAAATAATATCCAAAAATGTAAATGTAAATAATATCCAAAATATTGGATAACAATTTATTTTCATTCAAAATAAATAAGTAATTTTCTACAAATTTCATAAAAAAATGAAGGCCGACTTAATTTCCATCAAATAAAAGCACGAAAACTAAGAAACTACAATAAGGGTTAAAATGGCATCCGAAGTTGCTAAAAACATGAAAAATAAAATATTTTTTAAGATTTTGGTGAATAACTAAAGTTAAAAAAAGTATTACTTTAGTCATTAAATTACTTTTTGAATTCGGGCGATGCGCATAAATTTGTAGTAATTGTCTTATAATAAAGATCAATTAGTCTATGTTGTTGAAAAATTTGATCAAATTGGTGAGCCCTTCATAGTTTAAAAATGTTGTTTTTATTCCTATTTAACTTTTCTTTCTATACACCCCTAATTATATTTAAAGTTTAATAAAATAGGAGTTATAGAAAGAAAATGTGGTATTTAGATTGGGGTTAGGGGGTGGGGGTGGGGGTAGGTTGGGGGCAGAGTGGGGGTAGGGGGTGGGGTAGGGTGGGGGTAGGGAGTAGGGGGTTAAAAATATAATATTATTTTGATACAACATTAATTTGTGTATGAGTTTCATAATTATAAATAATATCCAAAAATATTGGATAACAATTTATTTTCATTCAAAATAAATAAGTGTGTGTGTGTGTGTGTGTGTGTATGTGGTGAGTGGGGGGTGTGGAGGGAGGTGGGGGTGTGTGTGTATGTGGTGAGTGGGGGTGGAGGGAGGTGTGTGTGTGTGTGTGTGTGTGTGTGTGTGTATTTGAATTAACCCATGAATTTGTATTTTTGTATTTGAATTAACCCATGAATTTATTTTTGTATTTGAATTAACCCATGAATTTATTTTTGTATTTGAATTAACCCATTATATGAAACATACTTGAAATTAAATATAGTGCGCATAGATACTAGCTTTCTAGTTCTTATGCGTACGCATTCAATAGCCCTTAGACCCGTTCGAAAGTCATTACCCCTGTAATGAGATCTCTCGAATTGTCCCGTTTGGACAGTTTGAGACTGTATAATTTCTTTACAATATTTTTATTGGCTTAAAGTTGTTACTTTTGGAGGAAGTTCTGCAGTCGTATCTTAATGTTCTCTGGGTACATACTAGATTGACAAGTGTGACTGTTATTTAAATTGACCAATTGAAATAACACTCACACCTGTCAATCTACGCCGTGTACTTGGAGAACTAAGGGGATATGCTGTCGAATTTTTTTTCAAATCGTAACAATGTGCATGAGCTGTTAAGTATATTACAGAAAAATGCAATCTTGAATGGGATAGGACCACTTAACCTTTAATAGGATAATTAAATGATGGGATAATTAAATAAAACATACTATAAATCTAAGTTTTGTTTACCTTTAATAGGTGTTTAGTTGTGGTAGCTGTGATGGGATATCCGAAATACAAAGAGTGGATGGGTGAGACTAAAATAATGGGGGATGTGTTTCGCAGAGGTGCTAACGAATTTGTCAAATATGCAAAGAGATGTCGTAATGATGAAGAGTTTTCGTGTCCGTGTTGTAGGTGTAAGAATGGTAAGGTGTTTGAGTGGAAAACAGTTGAACTACATTTGTTAAGATCGGGTATGCAAGATAGTTATCGATTTTGGAGTTTTCACGGTGAATTAAAAGTTTCTTTTGTCCCCGACCAACCTTCACAATAACCTTCAACAAGTAGAATAGATGTAGAAGGGGACGACGTAGATCATAATATGTTAGAGGATTTAGTTGATGATGCGTACGGAGTTTATGAAGCTGAGGAGAATGAGGTTACTGATGATGTAGAAGATTCAAGTGCTCGTGAAGATAACACGATAAAACTTGACGATGACTACCAAAGTTTAAAATTTAAGGCAACCCAACCGTTATACTTTGGCTGTGAGAAAGATCAAACAACTTTACATGCCATGGTTGGTTTGCACAGTTTGAAGACGCAGTACGGTTTGTCTGGCAATAGCGTGACGGGAATTCTGAAATGGGTGAAGGGCTTATTACCCAAGGTGAATACACTTCCAAATATCTATCCTGTTATGAAGAACAGTTTGAAAGGTTTGGGAATGAAGTATAAATCGATTCATGCTTGTGTGTATGACTGCATACTATACCGAAAGGAGTATGAAAATCTCGATCGTTGTCCGGTATGCGATGAACCTAGATATCTCCAATCTACTAGTAAGGAAGGCACAAGCTCAAAAGTGCCTCAAAAAGTATTGAAATATTTTCCCGTTGGGCCTAGATTAAAGCGATTTTTCACAGTACCATGGATTGCAGAGGCAATGACTTGGCATGCTAGGGCAGAAGTAGGGGGTAATATCATGCGTCATCCTATTGATTCTACTTCCTGGCGGAGGATGAATTTTGAGTATCCCGAATTTGTTCGAGAACAACGCAACATTCGTTTGGCTATATCAACAGATGGTTTCAATCCATTTGGAAATCTAAGCACCAATCAAAGTGTATGGCCAGTGACCCTAGCCCCACTCAACCTCCCTCCTTCACAGTGTATGAGACCTGAATTTTCGATGATGGATTTATTGATACCTGGGCCAAAGGCACCAAGTGATGACATTGATATCTACCTGGCTCCTTTGGTAGAAGAATTAAATGAGTTGTGGGAAGAGGGTGTGCAATCATTTGACTCTTTTAGAAAAGAAGAGTTTACGCTGAAAGCTATGTTGATGTGGGCAATTCATGATTTTCCAGCTTATGGGACATTATCCGGATGTGTAGTACATGGTTATTTAGGGTGTCCTATTTGTGGAGAGGAGACTGAATCTCTCCATCTATCCTCTAGCTTAAAAAATGTATACCATTGCCACAGGAGGTTTTTACCTCCAGCTCATAGTTTCAGATTTGAGAAAGGTTCCAATTTTTTATTGGGCGGAGTTGAACATAGGCTACCGCCGAGACAACTTTCGGGTTCAGAAATTAAAAGTAAATCTTCTGAATGTGTCCCAAATATGCCAGGTAAGAATCCCAAATTTAAGAATTTTAAGCATAAGAAGACCCCAACTGGGAATGAAACTAAGATAAGAAAGGCATGGTCTCGGAGGTCAATTTTATTTGACTTGCCTTATTGGAAGAAAAACTCGGTGCGCCATGTATTGGATGTGATGCATGCAGAGAAGAACTTCGCTGAACATATTGTGGGTACTTGCCTTGGGGGGAGTCATTCGAAGGATGGAGAAAATGCACGAAAAGACCTTAAAACGTTAAAACTTAAGCCACAACTATGGTTGAAAGAAGATAGTAGGGGAAGGACAATAATTCCCCCTGGTGCGTTTACTTTGACGAGTGAGGAAAGGAAGGTGCTTCTAGACACAATATATAATTTGAAGGGCCCATCTACTTTTTCGTCCAACTTGCAAAGGATTGTGAATTATGCTACTCATGATTTACATAAGTGTAAGTCCCACGATTGGCATGTGATCATGCAATTGGTTCCTCTATTGTTTAAGCAGTGTTTCTCCAAGCACAAGGATTTGCGTAGGGCTATTATGCAAATTAGTATTACCTTCTCCCTCTTGTGTGAGAAGGTAGTGAATCGAGAACACATAGTGGCCGCAAAATTGGTTGTGAACGAAGCGATTTGTGTATTGGAGAAGTAATTTCCCCCAGCATTCTTTGACATAAGTGTTCACTTGTTGGTACACCTATGCGATGAGGCACTTCTTTGTGGTCCAGTTAGATATCGGTGGATGTATCCGTTTGAAAGATTGATGAAAGTTTTTAAAGATTACGTCAAGAATACGCGATATATTGCAGGATCAATTACAGAGGAATACATCACCGTGGAGTCATCAATATATACTCGGGAATATATGCTTGACTTGACCAGCGTTGATGACACTGATGAATTCCTCGATGATGGTGGTAATGTGATGGGAAAACGAGTGAAATTAACGAGTTTGCAACATGAACAAGTAGCTCCTTATCTATTTGACACACATGAAGATGTCGAAGAATGGAAAAAGTAAGTTTCAAATATTGTAATGTTTAACATTATTTTAGATTATTTTATACATGATTAATTTTGTAATATGCAGTAAATATGAAGCCTGTGAGAACAATAAAAGACGAAAAACAATGGTACAATCAGACAGCGAATTTAGGCTATGGTTGACACAAGAGGTAATTATAATGAAAACAGTCGTTATATAACGTTACATTACACTCAAATTTTACCACTAATATAATTAATTTATCTATATTCTCAGCTCCTAAAGATGGGTGATGCGACATCAAGGCTTGCTCGTCTAGCCACTGGACCCTTGTTCGTGGCACAAGAGTTTAAAAAGTATCGATTGAACGGTTACATTTTCGGCGCTAAAGTGTACGAGGAAAGTACAAATGTACAGAACTCGAGAATTTCATACAAGGATCTTACTTTCTTTCGAGTGAGCGCAAAAGATAAAAACCTCGTTGAAACTGAAATGACTTACTATGGTGTAATCCAAAATATATTTGAATTGGATTATATAAGCTTCAAAGAGGTTGTATTTTACTGTGAATGGGTGAGAGTTGAGGATAAAAATGCTTGTAAAGTTGATCCTGTCACCAATTTGATCATGGTTGACTTGTTTAAGTTGAAGAGCAACGACCACGTGAGCGATGAGCCGTTTGTTTGTGCATTTCAAAAGGTTAAGCAAGTGTTTTACTCGGAGTATATCAACAACGAGCCGTGGTCAATTGTCCAACACGCGCCAAGGCGTCTAAATAGTAGTGTGGATGACTTGGCTGCTCCTACCGAATATCAATTCATTTTTTATGATAACCCGAATTTGAAACAATTTTTCAATTTGTAATAAATATTTCAATTTGTACCGAAACATCCATTTTTAATGCTTTTACTTGATCTGCACTTTATCATTTTCACTCTTGTGTAGTGTGCGTGTGTGGAGAGGAGATTAATACATAAATATTCCAACTACATCTAAGTTTTGTTTATACTAATCCATGAATATACGCTTCTTACCTTTAATAGGTGATTAGTACATAGTTATTTGGGGTGTCCTATTTGTGGAGAGGAGACTGAATCTCTTCGTCTATCCGAACACTAAGAAATGCCATAATCCTATGGAGCGATGCTCTGCAAATTCCTCCCAACCGTTATGTAGCCAAACATCACCAGTTGAAGTTGTCAATTCCACTTTCCATACCCCACCACTTGGAACTTCTAGAAAAACATGGGAGACCATTGAAAGGTGGAATTGACAACTTCAACTGCTGATTTTTGGCTACACAACGGTTGGAAGGAATTTGCAACGCATAACTCCATAGGATTATGGTATTTCTTAGTGTTTAGATATGAAGAGAATTATATTTGACACGATTGCCCGGGGTACATTAGTTGGAAGGAGGTGCCATATGAGCTCAAGTTAGCTGTTTGAGTGACACTACAGGTAATGTATTTATATTTATATGTCAATTTCGATTTCGATTTCGATTTCGATTTCAATTACGATTTATATTTATCTATATTTGAGGGGCGGATACTAATTTTACTTTATTTCAATTCAGGGGACAGGGAGTGGCCCTAAGGGTAGGCCACATATGCTCTATACTTATGTGGCTATTCGGACGAGAAGGGAAGGATAAGGAGGTGTTCCCGAGCATCGCGGTACAAAATCTCTTTTCCATGCAAATAGTTTGTAGATTTGAGATAATTTATGGTGATGTTGTTTCTTCTTAAATAGTTTCTTATTTGAATATATATTTGCATTATCTTTAGTTTGTTCGGATATATGATGTTTGGAACAGGTACAACGTTGCTATAACAGGTACAAATATATTGTTGGGCAGTGGCAGTGGCCATACTGCCCAGCAAATTTTTTTTAAATTCTGCCCAGAATTATCACGGTCAATGATCGTGACACGCTCGTGATAAAAAGTTGTCACGAATGTGTCACGGTCAATGACCGTGACAATTTTTTTAAAAAGGGTCACGGCTTTGTCACGATTATAAACCGTGGCAAACGTGTCACGGTCATTGACCGTGACACGATCGTGACACAAAACGCGAGTTTTATGTCAAGGTCAATGACCATGACACGACCGTGACAAAAAAAGTTGTCTCGCCTCGAAATGTCACAGTCATTGACCTTGACAAGTTGGATTTGTCAAGGTCAATGACCTTGACAAATGGGCAGATTTGGTGTAGTGAACCTTTGATAATTTGTCATCTTAAGTTTCCAGAAAATCTTCTAGCATTTTGGAGAGGATGTTCACCAAGGTCTTGTTGGTAGTTTATGCCTGCCCATTGCACTTTGGGTATGACACCATTGACTTATGATGAATGATGGAGTATTATTATATGAGCAGACTCGCCTCATTATTCACAAATGGGGTGCCATTATTCGATAAAAATACCTTTGGTATGCCAAATCGGTTGATGATATACTCCTTCAATAATCATGCAACTAACCCTGTTGTGGCTTTCTTCAATGGTATAACCTTTTCCCACTTAGTGAAACACTCTATGGCAACAAGTATCCAGATCTTACCCCTTAAGGAGGGGTTGATTTCCCTTACTAGATCGAACGCCCAATTGTGGAATGGGAAGGGAGTGGAGAGGGAGTAAAGGTCTACCGAGGGGGAATGAATCATATTCCCATGGAGTTGTCATACCGTTCATTTTTTAACAAACTCCGTAGAGTCTTTTATAATACCCCGTATTTCTGAATATTTTATTTAATTAAATTGGAGAATTAAATGAGAAAATACAGCTTAATTTAAATTACGTAGGAGGAGTAATTTAATGGGATTTATTAAAAATTGTAATTTTGGAATATCAATCGGGAGATAGTTACCGATTTATATTGCCTCATTATATTTACTTAGTGCGAGTGGTAAATAGTTACTTAACGCGTGTAGACCGTGTTGGGGTGAGAATGAGTAATATTTTTTAAGTGACTCAAATGATAATTTAGAGGTCACCGATGAGTCCGGAAGGGTCAAATTAGTCAAAATAGTATACCCGGGGGTACTAGTTGAGTCCCGGGGTAATTTTGGACTAAACCGAGACCGTTCGGAGGCGTTTTGGTCTTTTAACATGAGACGGTATGGAGACCTACGAAATTGAGAGCTTTATATCAGCCGTATAATAGAGGGTTTAGGGTTAGCAAACCCATGAAAACACACCATAGCCATTAGAGATAAGAGAGAAACCATTCTCAACGCAAAAGGAAGAATTGGGAAGGATTCAAAGGAGGTTTTCACTATCAACTTGTTGAGGGAGAAGGATTGAAGGATGAAGATCATCAATCATCAACAACAACCAAGAAATCAGACCCTACTGATCATAAGGTAAGTTGTTTATTGCAAAAATTATAAAGTTATAATACCCATGTGTAGGATTTTTGAATAGTCTTGTTTAAATCAATATCTTGATAGGAGAATGATGATATTTATACATGTTGGGATAGGAATCGCATGTAGAATGATTTAACTTATGTAGAGGATTAATATTCAGATTAGACTTGATGATTTTTTGGAATAAAATCTGGATTTTGAATGAAAATATGGGAAGAACACCATAACTAGGGTTTCAAGAAATTTTGGGTTTAATTCACTATTTCTTTAAAGGAATTGGAGTTTTTAGGTATTTGACACGTTAGAAACTGTCCTAGTATATGTGAAAATATGTTAGGATCATTGGGTCAAAGTTTGGTGGACTATAATGGAGTTTGAAGGTTTGTTAATGGAGGAAAAATCTTAACGAAGAAGACAAACTGCGTTTGTCCCTGTTCGATCGATCGATCGATCTCGAACTATCGATCGATCGACTATGTCGATCGATCGAACCCAACCGTCGATCGATCGACGCAAGCTGTTTCCCAAAATTTTTGTGTTTAAATTCCTCATTGATTGTCGGGAATGAATGAGTATCCTAGGATTTACATTATACTTATATGGGAGTGAGAATAAGACCAATAGGTATATTATTGAGGTCCGATAAGGCCATTGGGAGTAGGGCTTGGATTATGGACCGAGGAGAATAATCCGATTTAGTAGAGTATCGGGGACTTCGGAAATTGAGTTACGGGGCGAAGTAAATTCAATTTAAGTAATAGACCAGTAGGGTAAGCAATAACTACTGAAATTATATGTAAGGGGTAACTAGGACCCTTAGAGTTATGTGAATACTCAAATAAATGCGATTAATGAGATAAATCGTAAGGCGAATATTGTACGGTAGATATATGAGATTAAAATATTACGTACGTATATAATTAATAGGTCGGGCGTGTACCTACTGAATTATGTGATCTTTTAGGTCAAGATATTGATACCTAAATTAATTATGTTAGGGTCGATGAGACATTCCGAACTAATATAAAGTTATTATATGTTTGGGGTCGATGAGACATGCCGAACCAAACCTTGAACTGGTGTCGCGATGGAAGAGTCCCGAACCAGAATATGTGTATATATTTATATTTTGATACCTAAATTAATTATGTTAGGGTCGATGAGACATTCCGAACTAACATAAAGTTATTATATGTTTGGGGTCGATGAGAAATGCCGAACCAAACCTTGAACTGGTGTCGCGATGGAAGAGTCCCGAACCAGAATATGTGTATATATATATATTTTGAAAATAGTTGGGGTCGATGGATAATTCCGAACCAACTCTCACTTGGGGTCGATGAATCATTCTGAACCAAGAGATCTTTATTTGTGTATATAAACAATTGGGGTCGATGTATCATTCCGAACCAATTCTTACCTTGGGGTCGATGAATCATTCCGAACCAAAAGTCCTTTATGTGTATAAAAAGGGCAAAATAGTAATGACTGATGCTTAGTATATATATTGTGTGTGAAATATATACTTGATGATATTCTACTTCTGTGTATTAGTAGATTAAAATATATTATGTATTTAAAGATACATACTGAACTGGTAAGTTAAGTAGTGAAACTTAATTACGAAATGCACCTTTAGATAGAGAAAATCTATTTAGTAATTCAAGTAGTGAAACTTAATTACACAAGTGGGAAGTCAACAATTGTGAGAATTGTAGTAATTTTAGTAGTGAAACTAAATGAGAACTATTGAAAAATAACATAGATGAAATGTTACCTGAGAATTAATTAACATACGCGAGATGTTAGTGAAACGGTTGTACCGTATGAGCGGTAATGGAACTTAAGTATAGATAAGTTCAGATGATTACTTAGTCCTAGATAGCTTGGAAGATATGGCTAGGTAGGCTAAGTGTAGAACGTTAGGTGTGCACAAGAGATGAGGGGTGAGTAAACTCAAGGGAGTGTACGAGAACCTAACATGTGTAATCAATAACCCCATTTTATATTGTGATAAACGCTTGCTAAATATTTTCAAAATATTTTGATTACTAACTCTTGCTATAAAATATTTTCAAAACCTTTTAGGTGTCCAGCCACAGGGACGCCATGTATGATGATTCCATTCCAAGGACTCGGAGCTGTAGCACGGTGGATGCTTACAGGATTTTGACTAGACGATATCTCTCATTCAGATCTAGTACAGGATCTCACACTATTCTATGTATGGACTTGTTGTCCGGTATTAGTCTCAGATGTTAGTTTCAGACTAATTGTTATTCTATTGTTGTTTGAGATTTTTAGCCACTAGTTTATTCGGTAATACTTTTGTTCTGTTGTACTTTTACTTTTTTGATTGGGTTATAGTACATGATTATTTTTACTTTGTTCCGCATGGTTGATTTATCTATTTTAAGAAAGATAAAATTTGGCATCGGTCTAATTTTACTTAGGGGATTAGTAATTAAAAAGTTTTCGACAGTGATGCTAAGAATGAACCGTTTGAGAAACCTATTTTAATTTAATAAAGGCCTGATCACCCGTTGTTTAATTAGGCGGGGTGTCACAGATGGTATCAGAGCATCAGGTTCTAGTGTCCATAGGATCTATATGGCTTACTACGTTTTCAGCGTATCGTTTGATTGATATAGAGCCCTATCTTAGGATTATTGTACTCCTCTATGTACGTAGTTTACATTCTCCTGCTATTTAGTAGATGTAGTGTTATATATACGAGTTCGATTGGGCATGGTACATCGAATATGGTGGTAGGACCAGCATTAGCGTTAGAAGGAATGCTTGAGGGAGGAGCTCGGCATAAAGCATGGGGTGTTCGAAGATGGTAATCATAGGAGAGATGACCGTTGTTGAGGTCACTCCTAGCGTGTAATGGAAGTAGATGCTGCAAGGGTTGTTGAGGCATAGCAGGCATTTTCGAAGTGTCGCGACGGCAAGGGGGAATGCTAATCTAGACCCGCCCAATGCAATGATAGTGGGAGGGAGTCTGAAGAAATTTTTGATGAGAACGAGCCGTAATATGTGATAAAACGGCGACTGTGCATGGTAACCAATGGAAGTAGAATGTATAGAAGTTTTGGCATTTAGGGATAGAGTTGAAATACCCAGAAGTGAAAATTTGGGTAAAATTTTTGAGGCAACGTGGCGGGGATACCAGTCACCACATCCGGACCGAGGGTCCGTATACAAATAGAGGAACCTTACATATAATTTAACCGCAAAGTTCTCCAATGATGATTCAGAAGCGAAGAGAATGGAAATACCGGAACCCATCACGTGAAAGCCTGGTAGAGGCCAATCGTGAGAGAGAAATTTATCCATTGAAGTGAACTTGTACCGAGGAGATAGGTATAAGGGAAAACGAGCCCTTGAGAGAATGGACTCTCGAGTTGTAATTCGCAATTTTTGGTAAAACTCTTCTTGAACGACTTATGTATATGAAGGCAGTATGGTACTTCTTACAAGGTTGGGGTAAATGCTCCTAGGGGGCGAAGTTAAGAGAGTTTAAAGATTTAGTCAAAGAGTAAGACTGAATGTAATGGGGCTGGTGCAATCCATAAGTGGAAACCCACTAGAGGATTTAATGATTAGATTCTAAGTCGGGACTGTTAAGCCCCATAGTGCGTTCCTCTTGGTCAGCAGAACTAAGGGAACCAGGATGATAGTGCTCAGAATCGAGGCTACCAAGTCCGAGAGGAGGGATACCCCAAACCGGTCAGTGTGGCCTGGAGTAAGGGGATTTTTGTAAAGATGTCTAGTGTGGTTTGTAGGGCCACGCATTTTATTTTAGCTTGAAGTTATTTGAGGAAATAATAACTCTGATAAGTTTTGCATTCCGGAGAAGACAAACGTGTTATGTCCGGAAACCATCTGAACCACCAGAGCGATAAATAAGGAAGTATATGGGTTTTAGCCTCAAGTGAATGGGGTATGTGACGATACCTCACCTGAAAGAGGGTCGAGTTGTCATTATTCATCAATAGGTGAGGGACTTCAGGGATTATGAACGTCTCATAGTAATTGATTCCGATGTGTAGTAACCTAAATGATGTGAGTCAATGTATGTCGTATGACTGCTGAGCGGAGAAATTGAGCTCGCTGTTGTAATTAGTGCTAAGAACTTAGTGATAGTATAAGCGCGGTGCCACGTGACTCCTTTAGAAATATTGGAGTATAGTTGCACATATTGACGAGGGATCGAATTTGGGCATCTCGAATATGTGTTGTTCCGATAATGCTCAGTAAGAATACATGGGGAGAAGTCCCTTGTTTAAGTTCGGTTGCGAAAGGGAATACGACTGAATTTTTATGCACGACAGGAGAAGAGACATTGTTAGATGCTAGGGCATCAGTGGAGCCGGTAGTGTTGTGGAGAAACACTGAAAGGCTTACCTCACCACGAAGGGATAAGTGGGACTTTGTGGGCAAGGATTTGATTTTTGGTCTATAGGGTATTGAGAATACCCACAAGATTGTAGTCATGTCGTGTAGACTAGGCTGGAGTTGAAGAAAAGCATGTTACGGGTGCGACATTCGCAATGTTTTTGCAAATGTTCACGGAGAAAAGGGTGTATGGGCGCCCTAGTCAATTGGATTCCTTAGACATCCGAGATAGAGGGATGTGGAAATTTTTTGTACGACAGTGGGGAAATTAGGATACAAGTCGTATCGATGAAATGGGTTGAACGTCATGGGAGATAGACGATGATCCAAGATTATATGTGCTGAGAGATCCATCACACCCTATGGGATGAAAGTCGGTGGGAAACCATTCAAAGGTTATCTCTTGATATGGGAGACCTAACTGTAGTGAAGAAGTAGCGCAAGGTGCTACTTGACTGAGTGTTGTGAGTGACTTACGTGTTACTAAAATGTTGATTCTTATAAAGTAACCAACCCCAAAAAGTGCGCCAATTGCGAAGAGTGCACGGATTGTAAAGTATAATAAACCCGGAGAGAAAGGGGAATAGAGTACAACTTGAGGAAAGATGACGTAAGTGGGAAGCGATGTTGAGGAGAGACATAGTGAGATTGTCTCCAGATACACCTCTAGTTAATAGAGTGAGATAGACTCGAAATGAGCAACCAGAATGTGGTAGTGAACCTACATTTCCAATGATGGAATGAGGAGACAGACTTATAAATTATTGATGAGTTATGAACATCATAATTAAGCCAACATTTCGTTGGGGTAGCGAAATGGGGTGACCGGGATGGACTAGTATGTAGTTGAAAAGGGAGAGTGCACGGTGTCTCTCTACATGATTGTGAATCAGGATGAAATCCTAAAATTCCACCCTGTGAGAGATGGTCAGGAAGGAATAGAGATAAAGTTTTATTTTGAGTACGTTGTGTTACCTACGACTCAATGTTAGTGAGAAAGAACGATGATACGCCCTTATGATAGTGGAATTTTGGAGAAGCCCACTGATCAATTCATAGGTTGAATGTATGCCTATAAGAGCATATTTATAGGTAGAGTGAGTGCCTATATGGACTGTACATGAGGATTAGGTTCGTGGGTACCGATTACGAACAATACATGTACTTTGAGGTGTGGTTCGAGGAGACATTTCGAACTTTTAGTCCTTAACGCGTGATATGAGGATATTCTATTGGAGTGTGACATTTTAGGGTATATGAAATGTGAAATATATGGCTCACAAATTGTCTACTCATGTGCGATGAGATATATATACATATATTGGTGCTCGAGATGTGATTCCGAGACAAGTAATTAATCACTATTGGTGATCGAGGTGGAATTCCGAGCCAATAACCCCAAAAAGTGTTATAGAAAGGGGGTGATTATAAAATAAGTTTTGATAGTATATGTTATGTGTACGATATATATACCTATTGATTTTTCCTACTTATGTGCGATAGTAAGTGTGCTGAATCTCTGTATTGGGGTCGATGATGTTCCGGACCAATACATGAGGGATCGATTTGGGGTCGATGATTTTTCGAACCAAATCGATGATAAATATTGGTATCGATGGAAGGTCTGAATTGACATGTGCGTTACATTTACCTTGGGGTCGAGGGATTCCCGGACCAATGTAAATGATAGGATTATTGGGGCCGATGATTTTTGCCGGAACAATTTTCCTTAAAGTATATATTGTGTGTGAAATATATACCTTATAATATTCTACTTATGAGTGATAGTAGACACTTAGATGTTATATAGAGATATACATCAAATGGCTAAATTAAGTAGTGAGACTTAATTATGATATATGCGGCATGGGTAACATGCGATAAGAATTTATAATGAAGCAAGGCATGTACTTGGGGCGACCGTTAGGATGTTATGATTTGGTATTGGGTATTAGAGGATGCAATTATATTTAAGGTCCTTAGCCTTAATACCATCCTTATCCTAATTTCGAGGACGAAATTCCTTTGCAAGGGGGGAAGTATGTAATACCCCGTATTTCTGAATATTTTATTTAATTAAATTGGAGAATTAAATGAGAAAATACAGCTTAATTTAAATTACGTAGGAGGAGTAATTTAATGGGATTTATTAAAAATTGTAATTTTGGAATATCAATCGGGAGATAGTTACCGATTTATATTGCCTCATTATATTTACTTAGTGGGAGTGGTAAATAGTTACTTAACGCGTGTAGACCGTGTTGGGGTGAGAACGAGTAATATTTGTTAAGTGACTCAAATGATAATTTAGAGGTCACCGATGAGTCCGGAAAGGTCCAATTAGTCAAAATAGTATACCCGGGGGTACTAGTTGAGTCCCGGGGTAATTTTGGACTAAACCGAGACCGTTCGGGGGCGTTTTGGTCTTTTAACATGAGACGGTATGGAGACCTACGAAATTGAGAGCTTTATATCAGCCGTATAATAGAGGGGTTAGGGTTAGAAAACCCATGAAAACACACCATAGCCATTAGAGATAAGAGAGAAACCATTCTCAAGGCAAAAGGAAGAATTGGGAAGGATTCAAAGGAGGTTTTCACTATCAACTTGTTGAGGGAGAAGGATTGAAGGATGAAGATCATCAATCATCAACAACAACCACGAAATCAGACCCTACTGATCATAAGGCAAGTTGTTATTGCAAAAATTATAAAGTTATAATACCCATGTGTAGGGTTTTTGAATAGTCTTGTTTAAATCAATATCTTGATAGGAGAATGATGATATTTATACATGTTGGGATAGGAATCGCATGTAGAATGATTTAACTTATGTAGAGGATTAATATTCAGATTAGACTTGATGATTTTTCGGAATAAAATCTGGATTTTGAATGAAAATATGGGAAGAACACCATAACTAGGGTTTCAAGAAATTTTGGGTTTAATTCACTATTTCTTTAAAGGAATTGGAGTTTTTAGGTATTTGACACGTTAGAAACTGTCCTAGTATATGTGAAAATATGTTAGGATCATTGGGTCAAAGTTTGGTGGACTATAATGAAGTTTGAAGGTTTGTTAATGGAGGAAAAATCTTAACGAAGAAGACAAACTGCGTCTGTCCCTGTTCGATCGATCGATCGAACCCAACCGTCGATCGATCGACGCAAGCTGTTTCCCAAAATTTTTGTGTTTAAATTCTTCGTTGATTGTCGGGAATGAATGAGTATCCTAGGATTTACATTATACTTATATGGGAGTGAGAATAAGACCAATAGGTATATTATTGAGGTCCGATAAGGCCATTGGGAGTAGGGCTTGGATTACGGACCGAGGAGAATAATCCAATTTAGTAGAGTATCGGGGACTTCGAAAATTGAGTTACAGGGCGAAGTAAATTCAATTTAAGTAATAGACCAGTAGGGTAAGCAATAACTATTGAAATTATATGTAAGGGGTAACTAGGACCCTTAGAGTTATGTGAATACTCAAATAAATGCGATTAATGAGATAAAT
Organism: Sambucus nigra; assembly: GCA_949130495.1. Taxonomy (NCBI): domain Eukaryota; kingdom Viridiplantae; phylum Streptophyta; class Magnoliopsida; order Dipsacales; family Adoxaceae; genus Sambucus; species Sambucus nigra. The sequence continues at coordinate 517,531,784 of OX422210.1, read as the reverse complement.
CGTAAAGCGAATATTGTACGGTAGATATATGAGATTAAAATATTACGTACGTATATAATTAATAGGTCGGGCGTGTACCTACTGAATTATGTGATCTTTTAGGTCAAGATATTGATACCTAAATTAATTATGTTAGGGTCGATGAGACATTCCGAACTAACATAAAGTTATTATATGTTTGGGGTCGATGAGACATGCCGAACCAAACCTTGAACTTGTGTCGCGATGGAAGAGTCCCAAACCAGAATATGTGTATATATTTATATTTTGATACCTAAATTAATTATGTTAGGGTCGATGAGACATTCCGAACAAACATAAAGTTATTATATGTTTGGGGTCTATGAGAAATGCCGAACCAAACCTTGAACTGGTGTCGCGATGGAAGAGTCCCGAACCAGAATATGTGTATATATATATATTTTGAAAATAGTTGGGGTTGATGGATAATTCCGAACCAACTCTCACTTGGGGTCGATGAATCATTCCGAACCAAGAGATCTTTATTTGTGTATATAAACAATTGGGGTCGATGTATCATTCCGAACCAATTCTTACCTTGGGGTCGATGAATCATTCCGAACCAAGAGTCCTTTACGTGTATAAGAAGGGCAAAATAGTAATGACTGATGCTTAGTATATATATTGTGTGTGAAATATATACTTGATGATATTCTACTTCTGTGTATTAGTAGATTAAAATATATTATGTATTTAAAGATACATACTGAACTGGTAAGTTAAGTAGTGAAACTTAATTACGAAATGCACCTTTAGATAGAGAAAATCTATTTAGTAATTCAAGTAGTGAAACTTAATTACACAAGTGGGAAGTCAACAATTGTGAGAATTGTAGTAATTTTAGTAGTGAAACTAAATGAGAACTATTGAAAAATAACATAGATGAAATGTTACCTGAGAATTAATTAACATACGCGAGATGTTAGTGAAACGGTTGTATCGTATGGGCGGTAATGGAACTTAAGTATAGATAAGTTCAGATGATTACTTAGTCCTAGATAGCTTGAAGATATGGCTAGGTAGGCTAAGTGTAGAACGTTAGGTGTGCACAAGAGATGAGGGGTGAGTAAACTCAAGGGAGTGTACGAGAACCTAACATATGTAATCAATAACCGCATTTTATATTGTGATAAACGCTGGCAAAATATTTTCAAAATGTTTTGAGTACTAACTCTTGCTATAAAATATTTTCAAAACCTTTTAGGTGTCCAGCCACAGGGACGCCATGTATGATGATTCCATTCCAGGGACTTAGAGCTGTAGCACAGTGGATGCGTACAGGATTTTGACTAGACGATATCTCTCATTCAGATCTAGTACAGGATCTCACACTATTCTATGTATGGACTTGTTGTCCGGTATTATTCTCAGATGTTAGTTTCAGACTAATTGTTATTCTATTGTTGTTTGAGATTTTTAGCCGATGATTTATTCGGTAATACTTTTGTTCTGTTGTACTTTTACTTTGTTGATTGGGTTATAGTACATGATTATTTTTACTTTGTTCCGTATGGTTGATTTATCTGTTTTAAGAAAGATAAAATTTGGCACCGGTCTAATTTTACTTAGGGGATTAGTAATTAAAAAGTTTTCGACAGTGATGCTAAGAATGAACCGTTTGAGAAACCTGTTTTAATTTAATAAAGGCCTGATCACCCGATGTTTAATTAGGCGGGGTGTCACATCTTTCTCCATAGTGGGACAAAAATACCCTAGAGTCATATTTTTATGATAGAGTTTTTTCCCCCAATGTGTCATGGATCATTCACTTGCTTCAGTACTTCGGCTTCTTCCTCCAACCGAATGCACCTTAGAGTCCTGTCATGATAACATCTTCGATATAGTTGTCCCTCTTGAACGTAGTATCTGGTTATTCACCACTTCAATCTTGTAGCCCCATCTTTATCTGAGGGCATAATCCCATCTACCAACATATCCACATATGGTTGCCTCCAATCATATGGTCGCTCTATAAATTTATATTCGGTAGCTTAATAATACAACCTACATTTTCCACAATCTCTCTGTAGCATCGCAACTTCCTACCTCATCGTAGGTCAAAAGTAACCTTCTCTTTAAATCCTCTGATACAAAGGAATTTATATGATCTCACATCTTTCTCCATGCCATTATTTTTATAGTAAAAACTGCCTATGGTGGTGAAATATTGTGTAAGATCAACCAAACTCAGTGTTCCTTCCCCCATTTCTAGTTGCTTCTTTATTTCGCCCCTCCAGTCATTGCTATCATTAGTGAGCAACATTTCAATCACAGTCGAGGGAGTTGTCCTCTTAGTGATTCGAATGTTCATTAAGTATCCTTCAAAGGCAATTTTGGGCAATCGTGGCGTAGGCTTCAGCATGTCTGTTCATGGTCCTGGGATACCTCTTGATCTTTACTAAGTGGAACTGGTTGAGCAACCTCTGTATGATCGTTCGGTAAGGTGCCAAATTCATGTGCTTTAAAGCATACTCTCCGTTCACTTGCTTCACCACCAGGCTGGAGTTTCCCTTTATTGTAAGTACCTAGATCCCCTTCGCAAATCTTCTAGAAACTCCAGCACCAGGGCTTCATACTCAGCTTCATTATTTGAGTAATTGAAGTCCAACTTGAAGGATAGTGGGACTTCCTCTGTCCCTCTTCTCATAATGACTCATGTGTAACACCCTGGGAAGTGCTACTAATAAATTATAGATTTTTTAATACCAGTTAGATTGGGAATAAATTTACAGAAGCATAAATAATAAATCAACTGAATAAAATCTCAATTTTATTAAATCTCAAATGTCCTTTTAGAAAATAATTTGCAATAAACAAAGCATTACATTTCAATTTTAAAAATAAATATCCAGAGCCTCTAACGAAGATCCCAATCCCAACTACGCCATAAACATCATTTCGCACCAAACATGAAACATAACAAACTATGGGGGGCGGGGTGAGCGAAAAACTCAGTAGCTTGTATAAATGCTCCAAGGGTAACTACACATACTCGTGTGTGCGTGCATCATATACAAGAGTGTATGCAATATGAACACTCAAACTAAAATCCTAATAATATAATCATCACCTATGATCTCACCACGACACTACACAACCCAAGACCCAATATCAAAATTCTTATCGTACTTCCCACAGTACGGTATGAATTACTGTCAACTATCCTGTTAATTATCCTCGGAACAATCCAATGGCCCCAAAACATAAATAACAGAACTAGGGTACATGACCCATCATAACATGGTATCACCTCCATAAAATCTTGGCATCACCGCCATAAAATCTTGGCATACTCGTCGACCGGGGTCCATGGCCTAGTCTTTGGATAATAAACAAAATTGTAGGCGACAACACACCCCGTCAGCCGGGTGGTTTAGATAAGGAATGCCTAATTCTTCAATAATAATCATCATAATATCATTCTCCAAATTAAAATAAATTTCAAATTCAACTCCCATAAATCAAGTTTACATGTTTTCTACCCATTCTTATAACCCAACATGTTCGTAAAATCAACAAGCTTCGTTACCCAAACTACACGGCATGAAAATAACATATACATAATGGGTGCAAGATAAAATATAATATACGAGCATACATTACATATAAATGCAACACGTATCATGGATATGACTATACAATCAATGTTGAATAAGTGTAGCACACTAAATTAATCACGGGAGAACGAAACTACCTGAATCGAGTTAAAATTCACCACTGTAGTCCTGTTTTGGAAACCCAAAAAATCAGCTCTAAATGTTATCCAAATTGCCAATCCGACTACATAATTGAATTCTACGCGAAAAATTGAGTAGGTATGTGCTTTGAGTTTTTCTCAAATATCTTTTTAAAGAACTTAAAAAGAAATCTAAAACTTTCCAAAGTGACTCTTCTCATTCCATTCATTTTTTTTTCAATATCATCTCTTAAAATCCAGTAATCTCAATCAATATTATTTTCCCAAAAATCAAAGTCCCTAAAATTTTCCAATTATAAATCATTTCCCAAAATATAAATTATTTCCCCAAATCCCATAGTTTATATATATATATATATATATATATATATATATATGATAAATCATCTCCAAAAATATCATTTTCCAACTATGATATAATTAAAATTGTATATACAAATTAAATAGCAAGTTAATTACTTGCCCTGATGTTTGTAGGGTCTGGATTTGGTAAAGATATGGAAACACCTCTAAGAATTTCCCCCAAATCTTCACTCCAAGAATTTTCTTGAAAAAATTTCTACAATTCTTCCCTTAGACTCTTGAAATTTTCTTCCCAATTCTCTTCACTTTCTCTCTAACTCTTTGTACAACTCTCCTAACCTTTGACTTTGTGAAAATAACTCTTCTTTAAGCCTAAACCTTTCATGTTATAAGTGTAATTTTGGTTTTGACTTTTCATATACCATTAAGGAGCCCAAAAGTCACCTAAATAAGTCTTAATTAATTTAAAAAGCCCCCGAGACCCAAACACAACCCGCGGATACTCATTTTAACTATTTTGAACCATTCTGAATCAAACGTGCACTCAAAATCGTCACCCGGATCACTTAAAAATATTTTTCCATCTCAACCTATTTTAATTTAATCACGCGTGTCCCGATTGGGATAATATTAAATTCCATCGCATTTTCTCACTTACGACTTAATTCCACTTTATTTATTGTAGCACACTAGTAAGTAAATAATCACATAAATATTAATTCATTTCACTTTAAATTAATATTTAATTTCTTTCTCATTATTTCTTGACATAAGTAAATTATGTGTCACCCGCATAATTTAAATATTCAATCCAATTAAATATAAATATAAAACTATAGGATATTACCATCTAACCCTCCTTTCTTTTTCGTCGAGGAACCATCGAACTCCACCATTCCTCCAATCTAGCCTCCAAGTAATTGGTCTGGAGATCATCTCTTGGAAGCTCCTCAATTGGTGGTTCGAAGGTCCCCGGTGGGAAGAATACCAATAAGTCAGCATAGACTTGGCTCTTGATGGCTCGAGGAACCACTCATTTGAGATCGTATTCTGGAAGTATGAGAAACCATCTAGCTACCCTATCTATTAGCATAGTTCTAGCAAGTACAAAATTTATTGGGTCACATCTTATTACGATGTGAACCATAATAGATAACATGTAATGCATGAGCTTTTGTACAATAAAGACGAGAGCCAAATAATTCCTCTCAATGCTAGTATACCTGGCCTCAAGCCCATGTATGATCCTACTTAAGTAATATACAGGTTTATCTACACCCTCTAACAATACCCCGATTGATCTCCTGGTAGATGTGAGATAAAGCTGTAAAGGAATACCTGCCTTTAGTGGAATCATTGTTTGAGGAGATGTTAGGAGCCTCTTTAGCCGGCCCATAGCTTCTTGGTGCGGCTGCTCCTATACAAACTTGGTCTTTTCTCACAGCAGCTCCATCAGTAGGCGAGTGACCTCAGCAAGCTCGAGCGCAAATATCCTTAGGTAAGAGACCTTCCCCAAGAAACATTTCAACTATTTTGTCGGATGCCCTTCTGCTTGTCTAGGTCCATTTTCACTCCTTGCATATTCACAACGAACCCTAGAAATTTTCCACTTGTGACCCCAAATGCGCAATTAAGGGGGTTCATCTTTAACTTATACTTACCGCATTTTGTGAACACCCTCCTTAGATCTGCAAAGTAAGTAGCCTCTTTTTTTTAACTTAATTACCATATTGTCAACATAAAACTCCACAATCTCATGAAATATATCATGGAATATGTCCATCATGGTTCTTTGGTAAGTGGCACCTGCATTATTTAGTTCAAAAGGAATAACCGTATACATGAAGTTACCTAAGGGGGTACAAAAGGAAGTTTTCTCAGCGTCCTTTGGGTCCATTTTGGTCTGGTTGTTTTTCACATAGCCATCCATAAAGCTATACATCTCGTTCCCCATTTTTGCCTCTCTTAAGCTATCAATGGAAGGAAACGGGAACTCATCTTTTGGACAGGCCCGATTCAAGTCCTTGAAATCCACACAGTACCTAATTTGGTTCTTGTCTTTCTTCCCTACTAGTGCAATATTGGATAACTAAATAGGATGTTGGATAGTCAAAATGAAACACGCGTAGAGAAGCCTATGGACTTCCTCCTTTATCTTCAGATCCAGTTCATCCTTATACATTTGAGTGGCCTGCTTTATTGGGATCGCTGAAGGCATGATATTTAGCTTGTGGTAACTCACCTATTTGTCTACCCCCGTCATCTCATTATACTTCCATGGAAGACGCCCTTGAATTCTCGTAGCATATCTACTAGAGCACCCTTGGTAATAGACTCAAGGTATTTTAAGAGAAACAAGGGCCTAGGATCATCACCTTCTTTTGCTAAATCTATCTATTCTAGGTCTTGTATTTGGGGTATTTGGCCTGTCTTTCATGCATTCTAGATCTTCCTATACCTTTTCCACAAACTCTTAAATGTTGGAGTTATCAATCACCAAGAACTCGTCCAAGTTATCAACTAAGAAACATTCATAGACCGGGTCAGCCTCATCATCATGGCCTTCAGCTGCTCACTCACATCTTCATAATTTGTAGATGATCTTGTCATTAGCTAAAACCACCCTTTTGTACGACGTGTATTCTCCTCCTAATGGGCCCTCTTGCAGTTGTTTTCCTCCATATTTCTTGATGAGAACCTACTAAACACACTCTGTTGTTAAACTTGATACTCGATAGGATCATTATATGGTATCATCCAATCACGTAGCTATCTACACAGGATATGGGGCCTAACTTACTTACAAACAGTCTCCTCTTATTCATACGCCACCAATGGGCGAGTTGGTGAGATCACCCATTCTCTAGTATTGGGAATCTTAATTCCCTAGTATATCGAGTAAGTACGGTGGCTTCCTCAGCTAGCTCTATATAAAAGGCAGAATCCACTAAATGTGGTTCCTCGCATGCTAAAGGCTTCCTAGAAGCTCGAATGACTACCTCATTCCCTTTTATGTTTGCCTTGGCATATTGATTATATGTGGAAGGCACCAACTTGTGGTTGTGCTTCCAAACCTTTCCAATGAGTAGTTGGTAGGACATCTTACAGTCCATAGGATGGAACTTAATATGAGAAGTAATATTTTCCATAGTGACTCCCACGTTAACATAGCCAATTGACTTGGAAGACTGATTATCATACCCAGAGATTGATAAAGGATTTTGTACAATCCTTGTCTCAGATATGTTGCATACATAAAAGGACCCCATGGACATGATATTTATGGAGGCTCCTCATCCATCAAAACAAGATTGAAACTGCACCCATCAATGCTTGTCGTTACGTAAAGTGGCCTATTATGGGTATATCTAATTGATCTATCAGCCTTCGAGAATGTAACCTCTGAGAGGAATTTCCTCACCAACTTGTCCATTGTCCCCCTCCATTACAGGTTTGGAGCCATATTTTTCTTGGCAATTTTTAATATTACTCGCGTGACCTCTAGGCGAGAGTTCTCGGACAAACCCACTTGGTCCAAAAACCAACCAAAATTTTGTGATCGTGCAATAGTGGCACATTCTACCCACGGATACTCATATATGTATGCAGACTCATAAACCACTTCCACATATATGTATGTGGACTCATCCTACACTATCACAGTGTTCACTTCCCCTAGGGAGAAAGCCTACAACTGCCTATTCAAGTCATCGATCGGGCTGCATTCGCTTTCTGTTTCATATTTCGGCTTCAATTAACACATCTGAAATAGACATTCTGTGATGGACTCTTCAAAGTCTTCCCCGCGTAGCCAATCGCTTCATTAATCATTCTTCATCCTCATCAAAGGAACAAGCCATGTTTTCCCCATGTGTTGGCAAAGGGTTATTATTTACATCTATTTGTGGCAACTGGACCTCTCTTGACGTGCTTGTTAATCAGCCTTCGTAGTGAGAAGAAATTTATAGTTAGGTGCCCCACCTTGTTGTGAATTACTTAGAACTTTGGGTTCTCCCTGCCTTCTCGTGTGGTAGGTGCCATTTTTCCCTCAACATCCCAACACATTTTATCGCGGATCATGAGATCATAAGTCTCAACAGCCTGTTCGACTGTGCAAGTTAGCTCTAGGGGATTGTCTTTTCCATTGAACTTCCTTTTATTACCTTTATATCTTCCCTTTCCTCTTCCTCTATAATTTCTATCTCCATGCCTTCTATCTTCACTATCACTGTATTTGAAATGAGGGAGTATCCCTCTCCCCAAGCTACCTGTTGACTTTAGCAACAAAATTGACAAGGCTGAGGGTGCTGGTAGTGGATTTATAACCAAAATAATGTTCCTCACAGCCTTTAGGAAATCATCTAATGTACCTTCTCAAGTTTCATTTATCAAATGGCATATATATTCAAGTAACAAACCCTCTGCACAAACAAGAGTTTATTCGTGTTTCCTCTCTCACATTTAGAGAGCTCCCTCTGGATGTATGCCACAACGTCCTCACCGGGTTTCTATTTTTCTTGCGCCAGTTATGTAAGTGTAAAATCATCTTTTTCCAAGAAGAATTTCTATACAAACTGGACATGGCGATCTTCCCAATTGACCACACTACCTAGCACTAACTGGGAATAACACGTGTAAGCCTTCTTGATTATAGATTTTAAAAACTCTCTCAACCTTAGCTTCTTATTCTTGCAGTGGGTCCCAGGGTTTTCAATAAACCTTTTAACATGATCCTTAGGATTCTCCCCTTTTCTTATTTACTTTTTAAAAACAAGTGGAATTTACCCTACTAGGTAGGATTCGTTATTGTACTCCTCTGGGTATGGAGTATGAAAATCATCATATATTGAGGAAGCTTCTCCTCCTAATTTAGAAGGTGCCATCATCTTCAAATGCTCCTTCTTAATTTCCTCTATACTATTAGGAGGAGGACTGTACTGTGTAGGAGATACTACCGTTGGCACCACGATGGGTGGAATGATTTGTGTACCACTCCCTAGACTTGTAATATAAGTCGTGGTCAGCGCAGCGGCCGTGTTGTGAGCAACTCCTCCCATAGAAAAAGGTGGAGCATGTAATGACGGTATTGGTGGAATAGTATTATTGGTCGTCATTTGAGCAACTCCCCCTGAGATAAAGGCATATTTTAATATCTTCAGTGGTGTATGAAGGAATTAGGCCCTCCTGTGACCCCTAGCGTCGCTTGAGCGCTCGATGTCTTAATAAATTCCACAAAAAGGCTCATCAGCCTTGCCATTCCGACTGGACCTAGGTAGGTCACCATAGGGGCAACACAAACTAGCCTCAGCACATCTTGGTCGCTCTCCGTTTGGCAAAATGGCGAGGTCTTCTTTTTCTTCCTGTTACATAGAATCAAAATCATTGTTCTTTGCCACATTATCGTTAGCCATCTCTCAAAAGAGAATACCTCCTCAGCAGAGTGTAAAACGTAAGAGGTGGATTCTTGGAATACGATTAGTATCAAATAAGGCGTAAACCCTTATTAAGAATAATATTAGTGTCAAATGGTAATAAATACAAGTCAAAGTCCAACACATTCAATATCCAAAACTCCTGTATTAAATGAGTCTTTACAACATAAATGTTCTGAGAGTGAAATAAGTAGAAGGAATCCCACAATTGAATTGATGGGAGGGAGACGGAACAAGCACATTTAGTGTAATAAAGGCAAGACAGTAGCCTAAAATATAATAAATGCTAACTAACGGTATCAATGAAATAAAGAAGGGGTGGTCAGGCAATAAATGTTCTCATAACAAACTCTTTTATTTAGGTAGATTTTGGCAGTGATTCTAGGTTGAAATTGCGATCCCAGGAAATACACAACTTTGGAATATTTATATGGGAGCAAGTTCACTTGAGTGGCCTCTCTTGCACTAAATGCATCTGAACACATTTAATGCCAATAATGCACATCAATTAAAGCCAAAGAGATTGTATTAAATGCACATGATATGACATTTTGGAGGGAACACTGTTTAGACTCTCAGAGTTATGACGACATTAATTAGGATATGATGTCTCAGCCACAAACTTACCATCCTTGGAATAATCTCACTTGATCGCTATTTAATAGAGCTCCTAAATTTCAGATGCTATGATGTCATAAAGTTGGTAAACAGTAGTTTGTAAAAGATGTGTTGTCACATCACCTGGAAAGATGGTTGTTCAAAATAAGTTTGTTCAACTGATGACTGCTCGAGCAACCTGTAAAGTGTATGTGATGGACAAAGGTTAAGTTTTGCAACAATTGTTTGGATTGAGGTCCCTCGAGGAGGTTCCCTAACGAATGGTATCTCGAGCGTGTATTTGTACAAACCAAATGTTTTGCCTAAGTACTCTAAAGGGGTTGGTATTTCTAATGTTTCCTTGCTCCCAATCCTCCAAACCAAATCCCTGCGAGATACCCAAGTTGAGGTTTCTCAATAGAGCATGTGAGCTCTCCCATGCCCAGGCAAACATGGTCCCTAGAGGGTACCGATCAACTTCACAAATATTACAAAGTAAACTTAATATTTATAAGGAAAACATGATACAGTGCATATCCCTATTACCAAGTGTGATTTCTATATTCCTCCAATAGGCTGAGTCTTTATGGGAAGTCCATCGAGCAACCTTAGTCTTATACGAGTGACCATCTGTTATCTTCCATTTGTTCAGTGTGTGTCTTGCTAATCTTCTTTGGGGTTCCACCTCTACAGTGGCAAAGCATCAATGTTCCTTAAAATTGGCCGACACTTTATATTTTCTTCTTTTTATATGCCTTTAATCTTTTAGGCTCTTTTTTCTATTTGTAAATGGTGATTATTCACACAAAGTCAACCTGTCTTTCGCAACGCGATTCCATTGCTTTAAATATAACCCAATTCTGGAGATATGATTTTTAATTTTTCCAATCTGGGAAATGGTTCTTAAAATCACTATTTCCATTATCTCATTTTTTTGCATTTGGTTCGTTCTAAAAGTAGGATTGAGATGAAAACACTACAATCAACACGTGAAAGGTAAGTAGAATAATCAAATAAGTCCGTGCTCGTGTATATTAAAGGTGAGAAGGAGCCAAACATGAATTAAGTTGTCATCATATCACATCTTAATGACTTCACACATTATTGAGCACAAAATGAAAGGATTTCATGTCTCAAAATACTATAAAATAGCCACATGGATATGGAATGAATAGGTGACTCGGACATTTTTAATGTTCATTCACATATGGTGTAAAATAAATTCAAAACTCTTTTTGAATTTTTCAAAAAAATTATCAAAAATAAAATCTTTTTGGCTTTTTCACTTTTTCCAAAAAAAAATCAACTTTTTGGGTATTTTTCAAAAAATTTCAAGAAAAATAAAACTCTTATTGGATTTTTCAAAAAATATATCAAATTGGAAAAAGATAAATTCAATGATAATACAATGGTAGAACAATCTAGCAATAGGAACAAATGTGGATAAGCATGAAAAGCATCCTATACTAGATAATATATCCAATCTCCGTCAACGTTGCAGATACCTAAAGACTTCCTAAGATCCTCGGATCAAAATGCATCTAAAGGTTTCGTGACAATATCGGCTAACTGACGATCGATACTCATAAAGCTCAAGGACACAACCTTTTCCTCAACTAGGCCTCGAATAAAGTTCTCACGCATCCTAATATACTTTGTATGCAAATATTTGAATGGTTTACGTGAGATGTGAATGGCACTCGTATTATCACATGAAATAGTCACCGTGCCCTGTGAAATGTCATAATCCTCCAACATTTGCTTCATCCATAAGAGTTGCATGCAACAACTCTAGGCGAATATATACTTAGCCTCCGTCGCAGACAAAGATATGGAATTTTGTTTCTTGCTCATCCATGAGACAAGAGCACTCCCAATGTAAAAACACCCATTCAAATTTCTCCTACACCCATTAACATTCCCAACCCAATCGACATTCGAATAGGCGAAAAAGCGATCATCGATATCAAAGGAATACCAAATACCATATAATAGAGTCCACTCACGTATTGGGTAATACATTTAAGAGCATGCAAGTGTGACTCTTTCGGGGATGCCTGGTATCGCTCACAGACTTGAACACTAAAGGAAATATTGGGTCGACTAGTAGTAAGATAAAGAAGACTACCTATCATGCTATGGTATAAATTTCTCTCTATGTCATTGCCTAAATCATCTTTTATATGCTTTGTCGATGAACTCATAGGGGTGCGAGCATTCTTAGAGGAGTCTAGACCGAATTTCTTCACAAGGTCTCTTGCATATTTGGATTGAGATAAAAATATCCCATCCTCAAGTTGACGAACCTGAATACCTAGGAAGAATGTAAGTTCACCTACCATGCTCATCTCAAACTCACTTTTCATATCCTCCTCAAAAGTGTGAGCATGGAGGGAGCACATGTATTCAAAGACTCTGTAGTCCACATAGACCTGAACAACCAAAATAGCACCACTCTCTCTCCTCACAAATAACGTCTTATCTACTCCCCCTCTCTTGACCCCGTGAACTAAGAGATAGGAAGTGAGCCTCTCGTACCAAACCATACAAGGCTTTCCTAAGATAGTATACGTGTCCTAGGTCCTTAAGGTCTTCAAACCCTTTTGGTTATTCCACATAAACCTCATCCTGTAGATAGCCATCCATAAAGTCACTCTTAACATCCATGTGATATAACTTGAAGCTCATATGACATGTTATGGTGAGTAGTAAACGGATGGACTTAAGCCTAGCAACAATAGAGAATGTCCCCTCAAACTCTATACCCTCGATCTGTGTGTAACCTCGAATGACCAACCTAGCCTTATTGTGAATTTTTGGTAATATGGACATCCCTAGTATTATCTCTCCTCTCTCCTCTCCTCGTGGGGGAAAAAGGGGGAGAAAAAAAGGTTTCGCGCCTACTTTCTCTAGGAGAGTTTCGATCGTCGTCAGTGTGGGGTGAATGTAAAGAGATGGAGTCTCCAGCCTATTTTTCACAAAACTGGCAAAAGAACATGTCGCCTCCTCGAGAGAGAGACATAAAGGATAAGTTGATTCTTACGAAACTAATAGTTTTAAGGTTCGGGGGCTAAGTTACGGCATGGGAAGGTGTTAGGCACCCATCCCTCCCTTTTTTTCTCTCATGGGCTTGTGTTAATGTTTTCCTTTATCTCTTCGTGAAGTTTTTGTGAGTGTATATATATATTGGAGATTGAAATCGCCCAACACATACCATGGAAAAGATAAAGTGAGGTCATCCATAGGAATGTTCCCAAAATAATTTTCACAAAATATGATTTATGCGTTCATCAAGATATTAATCGTTATGATGAAACGATAATATATGTTGGGATAAAATGCCAAAAAGGATTACAAATATAATGTATATATGAAAAGGTGACAAATGTGAAAATGAGAAAATTGGACTCAAGTCTCGAGTTTTATCCCGAAACGCCTACATACCCTATAAAGGTATCAAAGTCCACGTAGTTCGTATGCGGCATAAGGGTGGGGTTTATCCCATAGATTCGAACGGAAATTTATTATATGTGTGTGTCTAAACAGATGTGTTTAGTTTTGAAAAAGTGCGATGAAAGATCCAATCGTAATTTATGAGTATAACCCTATTTTTTTAGTTTTTGTTTTTTTATAGAAAATAATTTATGTGAAATGTACTAATAAATGATGGGAGTATTAATGTATATGAACTAAAGTAAAAGCTAGATTAAGAAATTATGTAACTAATGAAAAAATAAAGAAATTAAAGAGAGAGAGAAGGATTTTGGAGCTTCTTTGGAGAATTGAAACTTTATCTTGATCCTTGATGAACTCCCTTGAGTGTTGAGATGAATGTTGAATGTGAGAGGATGAGATTTTCCTAAATTAGTTATGAAAAAGGATGGGAATGAAAGATTGAAAGGAATTTCACACAAGAAAACTTCGCTGATTTTAAGAGAATGTTGTTGAGATCACTGATCTTAACGGATCTGAGGTGTCCTTTGGGAGTGACGTCATGCCCTCTATTTATAGGGTAAGGGGGTGCCGATTAGCATAGACCTAGCCATGCCAATCGACAGGTAAGCCTAGGCACATTGTCGATAGGCAGGGAAATGGACCTGTCAATCGGCAGTCTCGTGAAGATTTTTTTAGAAAAACGGTCGTAGAACGCAATTTGTAAATACAAATTCAAGAGTCCTCTGGGACCCTCCCAAGTCCGAGAGTTGACTTTTGGTCAAATGGGGCTCGGAAGCACTCATCGTTCCTTTGGACGGGAGATCGTTTGACGAAAAATGGATCGTTCGTCCGAACGGTAAGTCAGAATCGCTCATGGAGTGTATCGATTGAAAGGTTATGTGAGGTTCTTCGACATTACAAAGAACTTCGCTTGGTTACAAAAGCTGACTTTGGTCAACCAAGGCCCGAAAGCGCCCGGTGATCTTTTGGAGTAAAATGGGTTGTTCATCTGTACCATAAGGTCGATTCATGCATGGGGCAGATCGTTGGAAAGGTTATTCAGTGAAATTCAAAGCTTCATTCAGTATCGTTCGATCTGAAGAGATGAACTTGATCAAATAGAGCCTGTGAGCGCCCGATGGCCTCCAAATCAATTTTTAAGGGAAACGGATCGTTCGCCCGAATGGTTATTCCGTTTAGCGCACAGGGAGGACCATTAGAAAGGGGTTTCGATTCCCTTCGAATATTCAAAGAGTTTTTCTCTGACGATGAAGTTGGCTGGGGTCAAATCGAGGATCGAGAGTTCCTGGTGGCCTCCAAATCAATTTTCGGTGGCAAAATGGTTCGTTCATCCAAAATGTTATGCCAATTAGTGCACGGGAAAGACCATTAGAAGGGGGATTCATAGCCCTTTGAAGAGTCATTGATATTTCCCTCTTTTAATAGAGTTAACTAGAGTCAAATGGGCTCGGGAGTACCCGATGGCCTAGGGTTTGTAGTGAAATTATGAGGTGCTAGGGACCTAAAGAGAGACTTAGGGGGTACTAGTTAGTGGTTCCTACAGATCCCCCCCGACGGATGAGCTTGAAATAAGTGAAAGTCGTCGAATAGACACCACATGATATTTTGGAAAGAGGTCGATTCTGCGGACCTAAGGGACGAGGATAAATGATTTAGAGGGTCAAGGAAGATTCAGAGGACCTAAGGAAATGTTAGGGATGGTCGATTATGTGGGTGAGGTGGATTCTAAGGACCTAGGGTAGGGAGTGACCAATTCTAAGTGCTTAAGTAGGAGGGACCAATTTTGAGGGTCGAAGCTAATTCTGAGGGCTTAAGGTTAAAGTGATCAATTTTACAGGTCGAAGCCAATTTTGAGGGCTTAAGTGGGAGGGACCAATTCTGATGGTCGAAGCCAATTATGAAGGCTTAAGTTGGAGTGACCAATTATGTGAGCCAAGGTTAATTCTGAGGACCTTAAGTGAGAGCGACCAATTCTGAGGGTCAAAGCCAATTCTGAAGGCTTTAAGTTGTAGTGATCAATTCTGCGGTTCGAAGCTAATTCTGAGGGCTTAAGTTAGAGCGAACAATTCTGAGGGTTGAAGCCAATTCTGAGGGCTTTAAGTTGTAGCAACCAATCCTGTGGGTTAAAGCCAATTCTAAGGGCTTTAAGTTGTAGTGACCAATTTTGTGGGTCGAAGCCAATTTATAGGTCTTAAGTTGAAGCGATCGATTCTACTGATCAAGGTCAATTTTGAGGACTCTAAGTACGAGTGACCAATTCTGAGGGTCGAAGCCAATTCTGAGGGCTTAAGTAGATGCGACCAATTATGAGGGTCGAAGCCAAATTCGAGGGTTTGAGTAGGAGCGGCCAATTCTGATGTCCGAGGTCAATTCCGAGGGATTAAGTGGGAGCAACCAATTATGCGAGTCGAGGTCAATTTTTAGGACCTTAAGTAGGAGTGACCAATTCTGAAGGTCGAAACCAATTCTGAGGGCTTAAGTAGAAGCGACCAAGTCTGTGGGATAATGATAAGTGGTTTTTCGTGTATTTATTGTTGTCTTCAAAAGTCAATCTCAAAATTCCCTTGAGTACCTACAAAACTTGTTTAAAACAACTCGTATTGCGGTAAGTACGGGTATCAATCCAACTTCAAAGGGTGAAACAATTAGTGTGAAAAAATGCAATTCAAATATTTTTATTAAAATCTTTTTTCTTTTTAAAAATAATTTCAATGGAGAATTAACTACTAAATACTAAAAATATGAAATGACTAAATAATGAAAAATAATGTGTAACCGAGTGTGACAAATGTGAGAAGGTCAAGAGATGGGATTACACAGCGTAATCAATTATTTTAATTTCTCAATTTATTAATTCGAAATATTTTGAGACAATATTAAATCGATAATCTAACTCTCGTTACAATTATAAATTTAATATTATCTTTTTCAGAAAACTAATTCAAAAATGGCACACGATGAAAAATTAAGAGTTATACAATGTTCAAGAAATTTCCCTGCTAGGATCAATTCAATAAAACTGTATCAATTCTTTAATTTCAACACCAAATTAATATTTAATTTTAAGAAAAACCTATCTCTAGTTCGATTCCCAAAATCAAAAATTAATTTTTAAAATTAATTTATTAACTCTCATTACATAAATTAATTTGTGACAACTCTAAATTAATATACCTAGAAATATAGCAATTAGTGAAATTAATTAATTAATATAATATCCAACACAGTGCATCCCACCCCTTGAACAGGGTGACTAGTCAAGCATAATTAAACAATTAATAGCAGTCATAAACATGGAACAATAATTAAAAAGAAGATCAAGAAATACAATACACAAAGTCTCCTTTTGAAAAAAAAATATCTTGGATCGCATTCATGAACGTATGTCCCAATGTCTTCACAAATCCAGCACTTGATTACACAAATAAAAAGAAAATCTGAAACTAAAAATCTATTCTAATGCTAAACTATTTTTTTCTTATTTTCTGGATTTTTTTTCCTAACTTAAACTGTACATAATATAAAGTGTTTCCCTCGCTATATGCAGTCTCCTCATTCTGAGTCTTCTTTTTTCTGTGTGATAGTCCTTGAATGAGTTGCACTTTCTTTTATAAGCCACGTAATTTCTTTGTTAAGAAGAGATTTTTATGGGATTGAATTTGACCAACAATAGAAGCATGTGAGTTTATTTAAAATTTTGACAGGTGGCTTGGGAGTTCCTATACTTTTAGGATTTTGGTTTAGTGGAAATGAGTAAGGGATTGTTGGAGCTTTGGATTCGATTTTGAGAGTTGTTTAAGGGGGGTACCCGAGTTGAGGCAGGTGGGCCAGGGTTGAGGGGACGCGGGTTTGGTTCGACAGCTATAAGGTTTGGGGGTTGTCTCAGGTATGGCTGTTTTCGGGTTAGTTCGGGTTGTGGCCGGTTTGTAGGAGGTACGGATTTTAGAGAAATAAGGTTGGGTTTGCGAAATGGGTTATGGCAGGTGTTGGTTTGATTTTAGTGGGTGGATGTGTGGGTAGGTTTGAGGTGAGCTTTAATGGAGGTATAAGGTAGTGTTAATGAAGATTGGTGTCTTGGTTATGGTGGAGGTGAGAGAAAGTGTGGATGCGGGTGGAAAAGATGAAATGGATTTGTGATTAGGTATGTGTTGGTGTATGGAATTAGTGTGTGGGTGAGGGTGTTTGTGTGTGTTAATGGTGGTGAGTGAGGAGAGAGAAGATGGGTTTGGTGAGATGTTGAAGATGATGGAGGTGGGGTTCGTGTGTGTGAGGGTGTAGGTTAGTTTGCTGAGGGTGAGCGTGTCTATTTAATTATACCTTTAAAAAGATGAAAAATAAAACTATGTAAACTAAAAATATAAAAATAAAATAATTAAAAAATATCAAATTACAATAAAATAATAAAACCTATTAAACTAAAAAGACTCTAAATAAAATAAAATTAAAAATCTAATAAAACTAAAAAAACTAAAGTCATAAAAAAATTAAATAAAACTAAAAATAACAAATTCCTCATAAAAGAAAAATAAACCTTTCCTAATAATAAAAAATAAATAAAGATTAAAACTAAAAACTAAAATAAAATGAAAATAAAATTTACACCGACACAAATAAATCCTAAAAATAAAGAATGACACAAATAAAAATCCAAAAAAGTTAAAAATAAAATAAAATAAAAGGATACAAATTAAACACACAAGGGCTCGAGAATAGGTCTAGGCTTAGGTTTGGTTCGGGGTCGGGACATCGGAACTCATCTCGGCAAGATCAAATAGGACTTCGAACTTTTCGGTGCTTTGATTTCTTCGTTTCATGCTTTTGACTGCTATTATCTTGCAATTACACCGATTTAGCAATATTTGATACCGCGACATAATATTGACCTGAGAAATAAACAAATACGAATATAAGGCCAATTTTATTAAAAACGAGCGACTAAAATGTACATATTTTGTGGTATAAAATGGACACTTTTGGGTGCTTATCACACCACCCCCAAACAGAACATTGCTAGTCCTCGAGCAAAAATAGAGAGAAAACGGAGATAAGTAAACAAAAGTGTGCCACTTTCGCAGGCACAGGCGATTGCACTTAGCATGTGCAACAAGCCGTTGAACCTGTAGGTGGCCCTACATGATGAGTGGTGTCTCGTGAGGGTTTGCAGTGAATGTACCCACAAAATTCAAAAACTTATTTAAATGCAGTATCTGAGTAGATGATGAAACGCTATACAACCCAACTAAAAGGGCATCAAGGAACATCGTATTCAACTATCAAAATGTGATGTAAAATTACTTAATTCCAAAAGCGTAATCCTTCCTAAAACTCAGCGTGTGTTAGTGTAAAACAATCTTAAGTGTCATTAGAGTAATTCCTAGATTGCCTTTATAGAATCAACGCTTTGACTTCAATTCTCTCTGGATATATCTCTTTGAATCGAACTCTCTGAGAATTAGGTAAGTGTATCTCTCTAGTGACAAGTTCAAACGTCTCACACACTTTATAAAAAAGGACGGATTCATTAAAAAAAATTGATCTCATGAAGGAATGCTAACCACTATGTCGAGAATGTCGAGTTATTAACCATATAGTCTTCTTGTTTGCCCGAACACTTTACCAAGGGTTAAAATGTGTTTTATGAAAAATACGAGGGGATAATGAAATGAAGAAGATGAATGATGGGGGTTTTAAGAAGAATGAAACATACTTTGACTGACTAATGTCTTCATCGTTTGAATTTATGATCGCAAGCTTTCTTTTTCTTCTTTTCTATATTGTCTCTACTCATTTTTCTAATTTTTTTTTCTTTCTCTATTTTTTTTCTTTTTTTTTATTGCGATACATTTTTCTTTTCATAACACAAATGAAGAAAATTTACATTGAAAATTTCAAACACCTTTTTTCTCAAAAACGGTGGTAATGATGGGAAATAGCATATGGATGGTATCTGGGACATACATGGATAAGGGAAATATGGGATGATAATAGGTGGAGTAAAGGATAAAAATGATAAGTGTATGATAAAATCAGTTTAGTGCTCGGGACAAACTACAAGACACGTATTTCTTACAACTCGAAAGTAATGTCATTCTCTGTGATTACGCCAAACTTGAAAAAAATAATGAGACCATGCAACGACTAAGTGCGGTATCCAAAGAAAGTTGAGTCAACTTGTGACTCGGAGATAAGTAAAAACCCTCAAAAAGGTGAAAATCTCAAATCTCAGGGGTTTAAGTCGCCGCTAGTGATCTTTTAAGTCTCTCTTGAGAATATAGTTACTCTTAAACTTTTTATTGTAAAGGTGATAGTGTAAAATTGCTGAGTTTAGGAATTCATATTGCAGGTACGCTTTTAAGAGGTATTAATTAACTTTATGTCAAAAAGTGCACAAAAAGTTTAAAATCACTTGTTTTTGAAAATTTTCAAAAGAGACACGATTTTGATAAATTTCCCAACCCCAAATAAAAGAGAACATCCTCCTCGATGTTTAAAACTATATATAAATAAAAAGCACAAGGGAGGAAAGATATTACCATAATGAACCGCTAATGAAAATGTACTGCATGATGGAGCAAAGATGGAACCTAAAGAACATATGCAACACAAAAATATATACAAGTCTAGAAAGCATGTGAAAATAATTTAGTGATGTGAAACACCACCCCTAAATAGGATAAGACTCATACTCAAAAATAAGATATTACGGGTTGCCTCCCGATAGCACTAAGTTTAACGTCTTCAGCCAGACCGATCGGAACTCACCCAAAAAGAAGGTATAATCTAGGAGAGAACGGGGTGGCAGAAGGACCATGGGTGGGTGGGTATTAGGGTAAGGATGAGAAAGGCAGGGGAGAATGAGCATCGATCATGGGCTTTATTGAGCCAAAAGGTGAGGGTAACAAGGGCCCTATAAGAATGGTGCCCCAATAGGATGGGCAGGCAAAATGGTGTGGAAATAGTGAAGGGGTGGGACTCATAGAAAGTGCACGACCGTTATATAAATGGACGATGATAATGGTCGTTCCATGACACACCAGGGAGCGGTAGCTGGAAAAGGAACAAATCAACACCATAAGGAAGTGGTGTGCATAGTGTAACAAGCTCGGTGTCACGTATGGGGATTGTAGCATGCATACTCACATGGATGGTGAGGTCGATGAAAAGTGAACAAATGGGATTGTGAAGCACTAGGGTGGAGGGTGGGTGGAAGTGAGGACCTAAATGTTTAGATGTGAACAGGGAAATAATAATAACAAGGTCTGAATCAAGTGGTGGTGTAGTGTGGACAGTGGGTGGGTCGGGTGGGACAAAGGGTGGGGGAAGATTATCTAACTCACGAGTAGGAGAGACACACTCCTCATGAGGCTTGGAGTGATCCTTAAGGGCACTCGTAGGAGGAGGTGTGAAATTAAATGATGGAGTAAGCAACTTAGCCACTCGAGAGGCACCATCCGAAGTGGTGGAAAAATCTAACGAGGCATCTAAATCCGAGATAGAAGAATCAACATTAGTATATGACTCAAAGGGAGTCAAGCATGGTCGGATAGGATCCATAACCAGAGAGGTAGGAACCATCTCGAATTCAATCTCAGGACTGCGGGGAGCACTCGTAGCCAGAGCTAACTTATAAGGAATTTATGTGTCGGGAACACACAGGATTGGCTCGATAGGTGTAAATTCGGGCATAAATATGGATTCGGTGAAAGGGGAAAGGCGAACTTAAATGGTGGGTTCGAGAGGATAGAGCGGTGTAGGATCAGTCTCACAATCAGTGGAAAAGTCAACACAATTGTCAACTTGAAGCCCGGACTATGAGGTGGTATCAACTTCAAGATTCTTGGGAGAATAGGGTTGGTCGCACTCAAAATTAGTGGCACAAGACAACACATCCTCGTCCCACGCGGGGGAAACAATGGATTGATTTGGGGTGAAATTCGACTCATTCGCACACTCAAAATCATATAATCGTTGTTCAAACCTTTGAAGGGATTCATTTTGAGAGTGAAGAGTGTGCACGAACTTTTGTAAGAGGTTTTCGAGAGAGGATGTGCAAGCTGGTGGATGAGGTGGACACAACTCACTATAGACACTAGGATGAGGAGAATGCTCATATAAAGTGTGGGGAATGGGGGTTCGTCATACACGAGAGGAGTGTCTTCGTGAGAGCCAAAAGGTTGATCGTCATGAGGAGCATAGTAAGGGGACTGATAGGGATGAGGTGCATGAGGTTGCGATGACGACTGTTGGAAATCGTAGGGATCCATAACATGGCGTTGGGATTCATATTGCATGGAAGGGTGATCAGTCCTCCTTGAATAGCTTGGGTTCTCGTACTTCTCGACTTTAGATATGTCATGACAGTATGCCGAGGGTGGTTCCAAAACAGTGTCATACGGAAACACTTGGGCCATGGTGGGTTCAGATGGAGCGAAAATAAATGGACACTCATGGGATAAATGATTAACCAGAAAGCGGTGTGTGCACGGCGAAGCATGGGATGGGTTGACACTCATCACCGGAGGCGGTGGAAGATGAAATGTGTGCGTGGATGACACATGAGTATCAACGGTGGGTATTTGAGAGTTAAAGTCATGAATTAATGAATGGAGGTTCGATTTGGGCTTAACATCAAACAAACTTCGAGAGAATGGGAAATGGCCAAAGTACTCCCATAAAGAACGTTCTTTGGCCATGACGAGAGAAATATTTTTGGATTTTTAAATATTTTTCAAAAGAAAAGAAAATCTTTTTGTGATTTTTGAAAAAAAAACTCTTTTTGGCATTTGGAATATGGAAAAAAGGAAATAAAATCTTTTTGGGATTTTTGGAAATATTTTTAAAAAGAAAGAAAATAATTTTGGGATTTTTCAAAAAAGGGGTGAAAATGGACTCTTGATTTGGATGAACTAATTAAAATCGATTACCTAAAGAATTGAATTGGACACACACGAGTCCAGAAAAAAAATCCTAACGAGCACGTAGCCAAATATGATCTTCAAAATTAGTGAAAGGGGTAGTCAAATTTTAATCAAGTCCGCGTGCAATAAAAATCACAAAACTTATCTTTGTGATCGCCTGTTGTAAAAATATGTTCCTACTAGGCTAGCTAGTTGATTGATTTTAAATTTAATGATAGCTAGGGTAGCACACAATGGATAAGCGAGTGAGTCGAGTGATGAAATCCCTTCTCATTTTAAAGACCAGGTCCAGGTCTTAGGTAAATTAATTCATCAAACCATTCAATTTAAGTGCGATGCAGAAATTAAAAGTACGCAGGAGCAAGTAATCACACAAAAATTAAACTCGCTTGCAGGAGATTTGCGAGGGATAAAGAAACGTACCTCCCACGATTTTTATACACATGGGGTGAAGACCGAGTTGAGTCGATCGGGAAGAGATCTCTCTTATCTCAGTTGTCCCCGGGAGTCCTACCGACCCAAAGTAGAGAGGATTCAAAAATCCTCGCCTTTGAACACTCTTTCTCTACCTTGTCCGGTTTCCCTTTTCGCTTTTTGATTTTTATGAATAATTATTACAAATAAATCGGTGTCAAAATGCACCTAAATAAATATAAAGCTTCAAAAATCCTATACAGCCAGTCTAAGGAGGAGGGAAAAGAAAACTACAACTAAAAATAAAAAATAACAAAAATTATAAGTCTTCAACTTTGTCTCCACGTCAAGAAAGTGGCAACGGCGCCATTTGATAAGTGGCTTTTGTGTATCTGTTGTTGTCTTCAAAAGTCAATCTCAAAATTCCCTTGAGTACCTACAAAACTTGTTTAAAACAACTCGTATTGCGGTAAAAACGGGTATCAATCCAACTTCTAAGAGTGAAACAATTATTGTGAAAACTTGCAATTCAATTTTTTTTATTAAAATCTTTTTTTCTATTTTTTCTTTTTTTAAAAATAATTTCAAGGGAGAATTAACTACTAAATGCTAAAAATATGAAATGACTAAATAAAGAAAAATAATGTGTAACCGAGTGTGACAAATGTGGGAAGGTCAAGATATGGAATTACACCGCGTAATCAATTATTTAATTTCTCAATTTATTAATTTGAAATATTTCGAAATAATATTAAATCGATAATCTAACTCTCGTTACAATTATAAATTTAATAGTATCTTTTTAAGAAAACTAATTTAAAAATCTCACATGATGAAAGCTTAAGAATTATACAATTTTAAAGGCAATTACCCGTTAGCATCAATTCAATAAAAACTGTATCAATTCTCTAACTTCAACACCAAATTAATAATTAATTTTAAGAAATACCTATCTCTAGTTTGATTCCCTAAATCAAAAATTAATTTATTAACTCTCATTACATAAATTAATTTGTGACACCTCTAAATTAATGTACCTAGAATATAGCAATTAGTGAAATTAATTAATTAATATAATATTCTACACGGTGCATCCCACCCCTTGAACAGGGTGACTAGCCGAGCATAATTAAACAATTAATAACAGTCATAAACATGGAATAATAATTAAAAAAGAAGATCAAGAAATACAATACACAAAGTCTCCTTTCGAATTGATTTCTTGGATCGCGTTCATGAACGTGTGTCCCAATGTCTTAACAAATCCATCACTTGATTACACAAATAAAAAGAAAAACTAAAACTAAAAGTCTATTCTAATGATAAACTATTTTTTTCTTATTTTTCTGAATTTTTTTTCCTAACCTAAACAGTACATAATATACAGTGTTTTCCTCGTTATATGCAGTCTCCTCATTCTAAGTCTTCTTTTTTCTCTGTCATAGTCCTTGAATGAGTTGCACTTTATTTTATAGCCCATGTAATTGCTATGTTGAGAAGAGATTTTATGGGATTGAATTTGACCAACAATAGAAGCATGTGGTTTTATATAAACTTTTGACAGGTGGCTTGGGAGTTCCTATTCTTTTGGGGTTTTGGTTTCGTGAAAATGGGTAAGGGATTGGTGGAGTTTTGGATTCGGTCTTGAGATTTGTTTAAGGGAATACCTGAGTTGAGGCAGGTGCTTTGGGTTTGAGGGGACGCGGGTTTGGTTAGACAGCTATAAGGTTTGGGGGTTATTTCTGGTATGGCTGGCTTCGGGTTGTGGCCGGTTTGTAGCAGGTAAGGATTTTGGAGAAATAACGTTGGGTTTGCGAAATCAGTTATGGCAGGTGTTGGTTTGATTTTAGTGGGTTGATGTGTGGGTAGGTTTGAGGTGAGCTTTAATGGAGGTATAAGGTAGTGTTAATGGAGATTGGTGTCTTGGTTATGGTGGAGGTGAGAGAAAGTGTGGATGCGGGTGGAAAAGATGAAATGGGTTTGTGATTAGGTATGTGTTGGTGTATGGAATTAGTGTGTGGGTGAGGGTGTTTGTGTGTGTTAATGGTGGTGAGTGAGGAGAGAGAAGATGGGTTTGGTGAGAGGTTGAAGATGATGGAGGTGGGGTTTGTGTGTGTGAGGGTGTAGGTTAGTTTGCTGAGGGTGAGCGTGTCTGTTTAATTATACATTTAAAAAGATGAAAAATAAAACTATGTAAACTAAAGATATAAAAAAAAAATTAAAAAAATCAAATTACAATAAAATAATAAAACCTATTAAACTAAAAAGACTCTAAATAAAATAAAATTAAATATAATAAAACTGAAAAAACTAAAGTCCTAAAAAAATCAAATAAAACTAAAAATAATAAATTCCTCATAAAAGAAAAATAAACCTATCCTAATAATACAAAAAATAAAGATTAAAACTAAAAATTAAAATAAAATTTACACCGACACAAATAAATCCTAAAAATAAAGAATGGCATAAATAAAAATCTAAAAAAGATGAAAATAAAAATATAATAAAAGGATACAAATTAAACACACAAGGGTTCCGGAATAGGCTAGGCTTAGTTTAGGCTTAGGCTTGGTTCGGGGTCGGGACATCGGAACTCATCTCGGCAAGCACAAATAGGACTTTGGACTTTTCGGTGCTTTGGTTTCTTCGTTTCATGCTTTTGACCACTATTGTGTCGCAATTACACCGATTTAGCAATATTTGATACCGCGACATCATATTGATCTGAGAAATAAACAAATACGAACATAAGGCCAATTTTATTAAAAATGAGCTACTAAAGTGTACATATTTGGGGTATAAAATGGACACTTTTGGGTGCTTATCAGATAAGGTCAATTCTGAGGACCTTAAGGGGAAGTGACCAATTTTAAGGGTCGAAGCCAATGCTATGGGTCGAAGCCAATTCTGAGGTCTTAAGTTTTAGTGACCAATTATGCAGGTCGAATTGACGTCAATTCTGAGGACTTTAAGGTGGGACGACCAATTTTGCAGATTGAGGTCAATTCTGAGGACCTTAAGTAAGAGTGACCAATTCTGGGGGCCGAGGTCAATTCTGAGGACCTTAAGTTGTAGTTTTCTTGGGGAAGTTTGGAGACTCCACTGGGGAAAAGGATATTAATCCGAAGATTGGGTGCAGCCCTACTAGGGAATTTTCTTTGATTCCTGAGGTGTCTTTTGGAGACATTGTTGGGGAAATATCAAGGTTCTAAAAAACGCGGGGCGTGATTGAGGCGTGGAGGCCAAGCCTTAAGCCTTAGAAACCTAGGCGGGCTTAGGCATGAAAAAATGTGAAAAGGCGTTTAGGCCTTCTTAATAAATTTTAATATTTTTTAACCATAACAAGGCTATTAAAATACAAAAATTGCACATATCATAAAAATATGTCTGAATATATGCAAATTAAAATACTATTTGATTATTTTGGATGAGATAATGGTCCGGTTTGTAAACAAATTCTTTAAAAGGCGACATCATTTCACTAAAACATCGTTGTTTTTAGAAAAAAGTGCGCCTTAAGGGTTTTACCAAGAATAAGGCGTGAAAAGCGTAAGGCGAGGCGTTTCTCCCAAGCCTTAAGCCTAGGCGGAGCCTAGGCGGGTTTTTTAGAAAGTGGGAAATATCCAACTAGATTTGGGAATTCTTTTGGGGAAGTAATTCTGTGAAAAATGTGGTATTAATTCGATTGGGGATTTGAGAAGCTTGAAAAAATATTTTTCTTGGTGAAAAAGGTAATTTTAGGATTTTTTGGGATTTTCTGGTATTTTTGGGACTTTTGTACAAACTTTCAGGGACGTGTCGATCGACGAGGTGTAGGAGGTGTTGGTGATGTTGGGTGGATAGTCTCTGGGGACTCCACATGTTTCTCTCTTTTGAAGGAGGTTTTGTTGAGTCAGAGAATTGATGAGACTGACGGGTTGTAGGTGTTTCAAATGGCCCGTTTATTTATTCTTTTGCTGTTGGGAGAATTTTTGGTGGCAGCGAGTGGCAACGTCATCAACTTGTGATTTTGCCATATTTGAGGGTATTTTCGAATATCCCTCTTTTTTACAGGGGGGCCTGACTTTGGCGACCCTTTATTCTTCTTTGGATGCATTCATTTGGTGCTGTCAGCAGACCTTTATTGGCACCACGTATCTTTTGCAGGTATTCTTTCCTTTATGAATTTTTTGTTATGCATTTGCGTTTTCCTTTATGCACTTTATTCTTGATTACTTGCATCTTATTGACGATCCTTTATCCTTTGCAGACGTGGTTTTACGAGGTGATTGGCTTAACGCCCAACTTATTGGTTTGAAGGATGAGTCTGTTGGGGACTTCTGCCTTATGTACCAGTGGAAGAAGTCCAACCGACAGTCTAGATGGTCTCTCTCTTTGGCAGAAGTGCTTTAGGTCTTGAATGGCTTGACGAGAGATCGAGTAAATTCTTCTTTCCTTTCGAGACCATTGTTCCTTAATGATCTTTTTATATACTGATTTTTCCACTTGGGATCTTATGGGTGATCTTCAATCCTTTCGGAACGTCCATCCAGTACACGGGGGTGACCGGGGGAAATGCACAGCTGCATCAGTTGCTAGCGCATGAGTTTGGTTACTCATGGTACCTGGGGGAGAGAGTAGTCTGACAGGTGGTAGAGGTCAAGGTTATGGTGCCACCTGTGAGGCCCCTGAGGTATATGAGGCGAGAGCGGGAGATGTCAGAGGAGGAGAGAGTAGCGACGATGGTCGGCGAACCTTACTCGTTGTATACCGACATGACTGTGACCTATGATTATTTGGATTTCATGTCGAGCTGGTTGATATCGCGTTGCATATATGAAATTATGCATCTTCCACTACGGGATCTAGTAGGGGCACGAGTCGACTAATGGGGTCTTCCTACAGTGCAGGTGGTGCATCGATATCAACAGCGACGACGACATCAGAGGTTTCATTTCTGCGATTGACTCCTCCTTCCTATAACATCCGACGATCTGATGGAGGATCGGTGTGTATACTGCATCTCCCTAATGCGATGGACCGGGAGGTGCTGGGGCTGACAGAGGATGTCCTTCAGTCGGAGGTATACCTTTTCATTTCTTTGACTTTTTCTTTTTCTTCTTTGCCTTATACTGACTTATTTGCTATTTTTTATTTTTTCTGCAGTATGTTCAGGTGTCGACTACTTAGCTAAAGGGCATCCGGGATTGGGTGGCTTCCGCGACAGCTCGCATTCGGTACTCGAATCCGATTCCTTCTTGCTTGGTGTCGTCTACCTCGTTTAGGGAGGGAGTGGAGGGTCGCCATCTCCTCATCGGGGAAAGCATGTATGCTGCAGGGACGAAGGGTCTTAGAGAGAGAGAGAAAGAAATAGAAGAGAGAGAAATTAGGTGAAGGTGAGAGAGAGAGAAAGTTTTGGGGGGGTCGAGCTGAGTCTCTTTGTTTTTGTATTTTCCTGCAAGGCAAAATGTAATAAATCCATATATATTAAATGGAATGAAGTTTTTATTAATTTATGTTTTAATGACTTAATGCATATATACTTTTTACTTTGCTATTGATACCGTAAAAAGGATTTAAAATAACTCAAGAGAAAATTCATTTTAAAACAGGATGAGTAAAAATATATATAGAAGGAAATTCTGAATAACAATTATTTTTATTCAGTTTTTTATTTTGACAAAAAAGGAAAAAGGGATCGGCAACCCTTTGTCCTGCCTATCGGTAGGTCATTCCAGTTCAATCAACCCAAGGCTTTGATTGCACTTTCTTTAACTTTTTGGTCCTTAATGGGAAAGGGTTTCCTCCGGGATTTGCAGGACTTTTATCTTTGGCTAAGTTTTCCAAGTATAATGTAGACTAGGTAGGTCATTCCAGTTCAATCAACCCAAGGCTTTGATTGCACTTTCTTTAACTTTTTGGTCCTTAATTGGGAGTGTTTTCTTCATCAATCCAAATTTCCTTTCTTTTGCTTATTTCTTGCTTCTTCTCTCATCATTTCCAATATGGATCTTCCCAAAAGAGTTGAATTTTCTTCTTACCTTGAAAACTTAGAGACTATGTGCTCATATAATGTAGACTATTATGTTTTCAACATGCGTCGGGTTTTATTATAGCGTAATCGGCCTATTGAATGGAACATGTTAATGGCGAACGTATAATTTTGGTATCCCTAGGATCATGTCTTTCACTTTGGCTTAGACAAAGTCTGATCGACTTACGAAGAGTTTTCTACTATGCTGGGGTAAATCCCACTGTTGCGAAGGCCATGCCTGAATTCTCTCGGTCTCCTCGGGAGCTATTAGCAGGGCTTCTCCATATCTCACCCTCGACGGCTCGTTGATTATTTACGGGAGGAATAATATCTCTCCAAATTGTGCTATATTTTGTGTAACAGAAGGATATTGATGTTACGGGATATGCTAGAGTCATTATCCTTGGCTTAACTTCAAAATTAATGTTGGTGATCGGGGACCTGTTGGTGGACTCACAACTTGCAGCCATCACTTCGTGG
Organism: Sambucus nigra; assembly: GCA_949130495.1. Classification (NCBI taxonomy): domain Eukaryota; kingdom Viridiplantae; phylum Streptophyta; class Magnoliopsida; order Dipsacales; family Adoxaceae; genus Sambucus; species Sambucus nigra. The sequence goes on along the minus strand of OX422210.1, from coordinate 517,502,453 downwards.
ATGTCATATCATCAAAATCCAGTGGTGGTAATACTAGTGGAGACTCTGAATGGTCTAGATGTTAACGTGAAGGTCGTTCTAACTTTTTGAGGGGTAGCCCATTTATGATGTTTATGTGGTTGTCAGAGAGATTTCGTATGGCGGTCCCTCCTGAATACCCCTTGGCTGTTGTGCCGAATTTTTTTACTCACTACTTTATCAGCGTGGGCCTGGACATCGAGAGTTGGGAGAACTGGTTTATGGAGCATGGGGCTCGAGGTTTGCATTGGTCATTGCCTTGTTGAGGAGAATTTCATCCCATTCTAGAAGTGGGAGAATACGAATATGTTCAGTTGGTTAGCCTCCGACAGACCTCTTTCTACTTTCCCTGGCGGCTCCTGCATCAATTTGGCTGGGAGCAGATTGTTCCACCTCGGACACTAGACTTCTTTCTTGTGGAGGGTCTAACATAACGCATCCGCATGTGACTGGTCTCTCTGTGGGAGAATCATTGACCGCTGAACCGTCCTTCCCAGTCTGTTGGCAGGGTTTAGCTTATTTTTAGGGATTACTTGAAGTGGTTGTGGAAGAGGATAGTTACCAAGATACTGGTTAAGGAGAGAGATCAAAGGTGGTTCGCCATGTTTGACACTATAGAGGGAGGTGTTGTTATTTTCCCTAGGCTGGTCTGAGCATACCGTTCCATGGAGCGCCTTCAGTATTCCATCAAAGCAAGGGAGGTTTGGGAACCCCAAGACGTAAATAATGATGGGACTGGTTCTTCTGGCAGCTGTTGGTAGGATCCCTGGGGAGTTTTATTTGTGAAGCTTTTGTGATGTGTTTAGTTATATGTGGGAATAAATTTTGGGAAGGTTATCTAGGAGTAGTTTGGCTTGTTTTATTTTTAGGACAATAAGGTTAGGTTGGCGGGGGAATTTCTTGGCTCACTACATTGATATAATTGTACCATAATTTTTCATTTATGGAATAAAGAATATTTTAATTATATTGTTGTGCTTCTTGATGAGTTTTGCATTTGAATTATCTATACCAATCGCTAAGGCATACATAATCCTTTTGTTCATGTACATGATAAAAATAAACCGCCATTTTTGGGAATATGAAAAGAATAGCATTTTGTGAAAAAGAAGGGAGTTGTGCTCATTTAAAGCGCATGAGATGCCTATGTACCTCCGGGTAGGGGTGGAAATTTTGGGAACGAAACGATAACACGACACGAAATGAACTTGACACGAAATTGATATGGTCTTTCGTATTCGGGTCGTGTTCGAGTCTGGGTTTTTCGACCTGCCATTTGGTTGTGTTGTGTTCGTGTCCAATTTTTGCCATGAAATTGACCTGATAAGGACACGATAGTGACCCAATTAGGGACATGATATATACCCTATGTTGACAATCTATTAATCCCATTTAGACCCATTATCAACCCACTTTTTAGACCAACTATTTTTTTAATTCCTCACTAACTGGTCTAATTGGGTCCAATCATCTCATGTTGGATCGGGTCTAATTGTGTCCAATCGAATCATATTTACTTATCGTGTCATGTCGTGTTTTTAACGTGTTGTGTTCGGGTTAAAGAAAAAACACTCTATCGTATCATGTCGTGTTCGGGTCCACTGGTTTACTATCGTGTCATATCGGATAATGTGAAAACATGACCCATTGACCCATTTTGCCACCCCTACCTCTGGGGGTTTTGAAAATTTTCTAAGTTTCATTTTTGAAAGAAAAAAGATTTTTAGAGGATCAGGCCTCACATAGTTCTATGTAGCGGGAAATGAAGAATTTTTTTAGAATATAAGGGAGATGAGAAAAGTCGTAACGCGTCGAGATTAATGTTAATATTTCTTGAGACGGTTCAAGTTGACTGGATAGGACATCTCTTCCCCATTTAGGTCGGTGAGCATAGAGGCTCGACCGGATAGGATCTTCTTTACAATGTAGGGGACACTCCATTTGGGCTTGAATTTCCCTCTGGGGTCCCAGATAGGTTCTATTATTTCTTTAAGGGCTAAATCCCCTTCTCGAACACCATGGTCCTTGACTCTTTTGTTGAATGATCATGCTATTCGGCGATGGTACCCTTGTATATGATATAGGGCATTCAGTCTCCTTTCGTCTAAGAGTGATAACTCGTCAAGACAGCTTTCATACCAGTCTTCCTCATTGACTTTGATTTCAAGCATGATGCATAGTGAAGGAATTTCAAGCTCAACGAGTCGAACTTCTTCTATGTCGTATACTAGAGAGTAAGGGGTATCCCGAGTAGATTCTCAAACTGAAGTGTGGTAGCCCCAGAGGGCGTAAAGGATTCGATCGATCCAATCTTGACAACTCTCGGTCATGTTGTTGATGATTGCTTTGAGGTTCTTATTAGCGGCTTCGACAGCACCGTTGGTTTGAGATCAGTAGGGAGAATATTTGCGTCTCTGAATCCCATACTCATCGACCACCTCTATGACTTCTTCCTCGAAATGTAACTAGCTCATGTGGGACCCCATATCGGTAAATTATATTTCTTCTGATGAACTTAGCCACCTTTTTAGCATTCAAAGCTGCGTATGACTCGACTTTGACACATTTGGTGAAGCAATCGATGGTAGCCAAGATGAATTCATGCCAGTTTGAGGCTTTGGTGTAAATTTCCCAATGATATCGATGACTCATGTGGAAAATGGCCAGGGAGAGGTCATGTTATACAATTATCACGGAGGAAAGTGTTGAAGGTTAGAAAACTGCTGGAATTTAAGGCATCTCCGAACATAGGCGGTGTAATCTTGAACCATGGTAGTCCAATAGTAACCATGTCAAATGATTTTCTTGGCAAGCATATGTACATTCAGGTGGGGTCCGTATTCCCCGCTGTGTATTTTCTACATCATCTCTTCAATATCAGCCCCTGGGACGCAATGTAAATCGGTTCCATCAAAGTTTCTCTTGAAGAGTTCTTTATCATAAACAATGTAATGGGCAACCATTTTGTGGAGGGTTGATCAATCTTTCTTGTTATAATCTTGGGGATACTTACCATGCTTGAGGAGGCGCCAAATATCACAGTACCAGCAATCGACTATATCAGGATCTTCTTCTGTGATGATCTCAATGTGATGGCAGTGGGTTGGTTTAGCTTGCTTTTGAACTATGAAAGGGGCCATATTTATTCCTTCGGGCATGTCAACCATAGTGGCTAAAGTGGCAAGGGCTTCGGTTAAGTTGTTCTTTGCTCGGGGCAGGTAATGGACGGTGATATCTTGAAATTGGGAGGCCAACTCTTCTAGGTGGGCATGGAAGGGTAATATTTTCCCGTCCTTGACTTTCCATCTTCTGAGTACTTGATCGATGATGAGGAATAAATCCCCGTAGACATCTCGGCATCGATTTACTTTCTTAAGAGCAACTTTAAGGAGTTTCGTACATGCCTCGTATTCGGTCGTGTTGTTGGTGCAGGGAAAATCCAGCTTGATGGTAATGGGAGTGTGAGAGTCATCAGGGGCAATTAGGAGTATCCCAGTTCCATATCCTTTCTAGTAGGCGGCACCGTCAAAGAACATTTGTCACCGAAGGTCTTCTTAGGAGGTACAAAGGATATTTTCATCCGGGAACTCAGAAATCCAAACATCAATTTCTTCCATAGGGTAGTCAACAAGGTAGTCAGAGATAGATCTTCCTTTCATGACTTTCTGTGTGACATACATAATATCATATTCGACTAGCAACATCATCCATCGGTCCATTTAGCTAGACAAGGCAGGTTTCTCGAGCAGGTATTTAATACGATCCATTCGAGACACAAGTTTGATAGGAAAGGCAAGCCTATAGTGCCGTAATTTTTTGGTGACCCAAACAAGGGAGACACATGCTTTCTCTAAGGTAGTGTAGTTAACTTCGTACCTGACTAATTTGCGATTGGCATCGTATATGTCTTTCTCTTTGTGGGACCCTTCAAGGTATTGGGCCAGTAAAGCCCCAATTGCGATGTCTGTTATAGTCAGGTAGAAGACCATGTTATGGTGGCATGAGTACTGGAGGTCGGGTTAGATATTGCTTGATTCGATCAAAGGCCTCTTAGCAATCTCTATTCCAAACCTTAGTTGAATCCTTTCGTAGGAGTTTGAAGATGGGTTCGCAGATAGAAGTCAACTGATTGATGAACCGGCTGATATATAGTAATTTTCTAAGGAATCCCTAGAATTACTTTTCCATTTAGGGTGGTGGCATTTCGAGTATGGCTTTCAGTTGGGTAGGATATGCTTCTATACCTTTCTCACTAACCATGAATCCCAAGAGCTTTCCTTTGGTAACTCTAAAAACACATTTTTGAAGGTTAACTCGCATCTGGTATTGTTGTAGTCGCTCGAAGAACTTTCAGAGAGAGGGAACATGACCTTACCTACTCTTAGACTTAATAATCATATCATCCACATAGACCTCGACTTCTCTGTGTATCAAATCATGCAAGATAGTTATGGTAGCCTCTCTATGAGGTAGCCCCTGCATTTTTTAGACCAAATGGTATAACAGTGTAACAGAAGGTTCCCTATGGGGTGATGAATTCGGTTTTCTCTTGATTGATCCGGGTGCATCTTGATCTGGTTACATCTGAAAAACATATCAATGAATGACTTAATAGAGTGACTTGTCATGTTATATACAATAATATCGATATTGGGTAGCAGGTAATCATCCTTCGGAGAGGCTTTGTTCAAATCTCGATAGTCAACGCACATGCAAACCTTTCCTCCAAATTTCAATACGGGTATGATGTTAGCTAGCTAGGTGGAATATTCGATTACATGAATGAAACCCACGTTCAACTATTTAACTACTTCTTCCTTCACTTTGAGAAACTATTAGGTGCAGAGCTTTCACAACTTTTGTTTAATCGGTTTGCATTCTGGGAAAGTTGAAATCTAGTGTTGAGCGATCTTGGGATAAATGTCAGGCATATCATCGTAAGACCATGCGAAGACATCCACAAATTCCTTCAGTAATTGCTCGAGTTGCGTGCACTCTTGCACATCAAGGGTTAACCCTATCCTAATCTCGCACATTTGTCTACTATGATCAAGATTAATAATAAAAGTTTAATCTTCATTAACTTGAATGCGGATGTTGTTTGTTATTAACCTTATTTTGATCAGTTGAGAATTATTCATTTGCAAAATCATTATCATCAAGAGTTTTATCATAATTAAGACCATTAATGTAAAGCACAACAAGATACTCAAAATCTTCATTTATTTCATTATTAGGAAAAACAGCATTGAGAACCTCATCGAAGGAGGTCTCGATTACATCAAAATAGGGAGGAATAACAAAAGAATAAGAAATGGGATAAACATCTGGGTCAGGTTGCATTTCGATGGGTGGAACCGGTATAGCATGCCAGTTGAGGAGGGGTGCATTAGTAGCTTTGATCAGGCGGGATGGGTCCAATGATGTAGCGCTTGAGTGGATCATGTAGAGTATCAGCCCCAGTGTTTGCAGGTTGAATGAATCCTCGGAGTCACTTACCTCATAATCTTCAGTAGTAACTATAGTCTTATCAATGAGTGGTTGCACGTGATGCTGGGAACTTTTGACCCATGAGTAGCTATCTTGGAAAAAGATATCCATTCCTGGCTTCATTTATACCACTATCTGGAAAGCCACAAAAGGGGAAATATTCACCCTCTATAATGAATCTTCCGTTCAAGGAATCTCTCAAGACAGTCTTGGAACTTTCAAGACTCCTATTCAATCGAGGTTGGTGGAGCATTTTGAGTTCCTCTACTGAGGATTGATAGCCCAAACCACAAGGATGAAAGGCTTTCTTTAGTACAATGGGTTCAAGTATTCCCTGTTGACATCATCCTAGCCCCAGTCCGAGCATGAAGTGCATGTTCTTGAACATCGATTTGTATCACATTAACATTGCCATGGGGGTTTTGTTTTGGATAATATATATCTTTAAAAGCGTCCCCTGCTGGGGGTGGAAGTGGTCCGACTTGAAAACCTGACAGAAGCATATCATTCACCCCATGATGTATCTCTAATACCGGATTGCTAGTGCTAACATTCTCAGTATTATCATCGTCGCCCAAGATGGTTATGACCTACCCATTGGCAAAGAACTTCAGTTTCTGATGTAGGGAAGAAGACACACCCTTGATACTATGGAGACATAGTCGTCCAAGCAATGGATTGAAACAAGCCAAGATATCGATGACTTGGAATTCAACAACGGGACTTATAGGGCCATACCCTATTGTAAGCTTTATGGATCCCATCACTTCTCGACGAGTATTATTATAAGCATGCACCGCGGTAGAGGTTGGATCAAGGTTGCTCACTTTATGTCCCATGTAGTTGAGGGTTCTCAACGGGAAAATATTAAGAGATGGTCCATTATCGATAAAAGAAAGTGGGACGGTCTTTCCCATGACTTCAACATAGATATTTAGAGCATAGTTATGATTTGGACCAAACTTATGGATTTCTTCTTCATAGAAGGAGAGCATTCTATTAGAGGTTAGAGACCTAACCAGATTCACTACTTCTTTTGGCGTGGTGGAAGGAGGGACTGTGAGCTCTATGAGTAGTTTGATCAAGGCATTCTAGTGCAGCTAGGAAGAAACAAAGAGTCCCCATAGAGTAATGTTAGCCTGAGTTTTCTTCAATTGATTGAGGATCTTGATCTCCTCGAGGGTGATTTCTAGCATAGGAAGATTCTCAACACCTTTTCCCTTTTCGATCGCTAATGGTCGTGGGTTTGGAACTTGGTAATGCCTTCCTAATGTAGTCATATGGTTCATAGAAGAGGGAAAAAATAAAAAACCCGTATTCTCATCTATCTCGGGTTATTTGGCCACCATATTGATTTCTTCTAGCATCTCCTCAAACGATATCATTCCATATATATTGACTATTGGGTTAGTCTTGTCTGGACTTTGCTCTTCATCTGAACTATCGAATTCATCCCCCCATCTGGCAGCAACAAAACCATATTTCCACGAGAAGTCAACACACTCCACAACTTCAACGGCCTCTTCGTATAGATCCTCCCACTCAATGAGGAGATATAGAAGTGAAAGGATCAGTATCCCTTATAGTTTCAAAGCATCAAGTAGCTCGGACATACTTAAATTTCACCGGTCTATCAAAATAAATGTGCCATGATGTGGACAACATCATCTAAATTGACTTCATTGGTATGTACCACCCAACTATTTGACTTTCGAGCCCATTTCTGAGCTTTCAAGAACATCGTACTGAATCTCTGGTAGTCAATGGTCTTCTCTAAGGGCAATTTTAGTCCAAACTCTAGAAGTTTGTTCAATACTGCTGATAATTCCATATATTTCCCTACAGAGCGGGTACGAACAACAATGCATGCTCTTGTAAGAAGTGACAGGGCCTGATCGACAAAAAAGGTAGGATCAAAGAGAAAATATGGGCAAACCTGGAGGGGTTTAAGGGAATATATGGGTATGATTGGTGATTTATTGGGTATAATCTGGGTAGATGGTTAAAATTTGGGTCTTCTTCTAGGAAGATGGCATTTGCATGATTTGGGAGTGGATTGTGGGTAGTATTTGGTTTAGGATATGCTGGTGGGGCAATGATACCCCGATCAATAAGACCTTGGATTACATTTCAGAGGTGGACTTTGTTGAAAATCGCAATGGGCATCTAGTTTGAAATTTTGGGGAAGTGGGTTTGGTAATGGATGAGGGTCTAATGGCTTGATAATATTTCAACTTAAAGGGGCTTGGTAAACTTTGGAGAAGGGAGCGTGAAGCTCGGTATATTCCTTTTTGAATGGGTTAGGGTGACTTTCTGGTGCCCATGAAGTGGGAGGCTGAGAGATTTTATTGATGGTTGAAACTGTTATATTGGCAAGCTTTTTGTACTTTTCGAGAGTGAACTGTCTGGATAATTTCTTCGGCTCAACTTCTATCTTGGCAAGACTTTCTTCAATCTCCACTCCTGCTTCTCAGAGGGCTAAAAAATAGGGGTATTACTGTCCTCCCATCATCGCTCGGACATGGGGTCAGAAATTCTTCTTCACAATACTGATTTTCTCCTCTTCGGAAGGCCGGTTGGTCATCGTGGTTGCTTTCTCTCTCCACCTTGCTATGAAGTTAATGATAAATTCCCTAGGATTCTATTTGAGAAGCTCTAAATCACAGAGGGTAACCTCTAACTCTTCGTTATACTTATACTGTGACATGAATTCACGAGCAACATCCTCCCAACAGTAAATTCTTGACTCCTTGAGAGATAAGAACCTGTGAAGAGCGTTGTCCTTCAAAGTCTGTTGGAACATTTGGGCCATTATTTCCTCGAAGGCTCCTAGGATATTCATGGCAAGGTGGTAACTTTGTAGATGAACAATTGGGGGTCACTAACCCCGATTTTCTTAATGTTAGGCATCTTGAACTTTTCTGGTAGCCTTGCTTTAGGATAGGGAGACATATGGGTGCAATCCATGTAGTTCCTAGAGATTCAGACTTGGTCAAACTTCTTCGTCAACATCTTGAGGTCCTCCTTGACCTTTTTCAACTCTTCTTCCTTCAGATCAATGGTCACGAGTAGGTTAGCCCCTGACTGGGTAAGATTCGACATAAGGAGTTGAGATGGCGGTGGCCCATTAGCAGGAGGGGCACGTGGAGCATGTTGATATTCCTCGAGGACATAAATGGGCTCGGGTACGGGTGTACCTATAGTGCAAGAGAAGAGAAACTCGTGATCTTTGGGAATAGGGAATCAATTTTGTTACATCTCATGCAGATTGTCAATCTTTGAAGTGGGTTGAGCTGAGACTGTCATCAAATCTAGATGCACATTCAGTACTTGGTCAGCGTTCTCCATGAAAAGTGGATGAAGATGAATTTAAGACTCAAAGAAAGTAGCAAGGGGACTAATGGAGCCTCGTGATAGTTCGATGGAAGACCAAAGTTAATAGGTTGCCAGGCCAAGGATCGGGTATGCGATCGACCTGAGAATGAGAAAAATTCAGATTTATTTTTGAAAGAGAAGGGGGAAACTGCTATTATTGAAAATAGAGGAAAATATTTTTGACATTTTTAGAAAAGAGGAGGACAAAATGTTTTTGGGTAAAAAAAAAGAGGAAAAACCTTTATGGTAAAAGGCGAAAAATATTTTTGACACTTTTGGTAAAGGAGTAAAAATGAGAAAAAGGGTATCACCATTATTATTAGTACTAGTAGTAGTATTATGTTCTCACTTGTATTAGGTTTACCTAACTGCAAAAAGAAATGTCGGACAGGACCCGAGCCTGGAAAATTGGATTTGAAAAATATGCAAAAACATGGTTGGACTTGTTTCTAGGCTAGTGGATAGGGTCCCATTTTAAACAAGATGAAATCATGTGAAAATTAGGGTGGCATGCCGACCCATCATTTCAGCAGAGTTTCGGGTAGTAACCAGAAAACTAAATATGAGTGCCCTAAGTTTGATGCCTATATGAGGGTATGAAATTGTTGGGTTAATTAGAAGGGTCACCCTTTTTTGCATGACTTCCACGATATACATCTTGATTTTGAGGGCAATCGGTACATGTGGACAAGTCATTTGATATACCTAAGTGTACATGAATTGTCTCACTATATACCTCGTGGGGACAATATGTGTGAGAGTGAATTCGATATACTCAACGTACGTGAATGAGTTCCCTGCAATAAACCTCCCGTCATGACTTCGGTCAAGAAGTACTATGCGGGGGGAACCATTCGATATACATCAAAGGTACTTAGCCAATGGAAGGTGAGAGTCATCGCTTAGGCTAACTGTGACCTGCCGAACTAACACCCATCACGAAGTGACCCCTAGTTACGGGACAAAATTTGGTCAATGTCCATGCTATTTGGTGATGTAGTGTGCAAAATTGATTATTCTTGATTAGTATATTATGGAGAGAATATCTTTATTTGGCATGATGAGCACTATACTAACAGAGAAGAATGTACAAGTATAAAAAGTAAATATAACATGGAGCATGAGGAATACATTAAGCATGGATATGTGATAGTGAGTGATGTGTGACTATATACAAGTGAGTGTGTGGTAGTGAACCTAAGCATGGATAAAATACAAGTGATGGGTGACAAGTGTGAGTAATCATGGATATATACAAGTGTGATAAGTGGAGGTGTGTGCTAGTGACACCTAAGCATGGATATTCTATGTGGTGTATGCAACATGTGGATATAAGTGATCATATGTGCAAGTAGTGTGAAGTTTGCATGGGAAGTATCTACGAATGTGTGAGTGAGTAGTGATATAAGAATGATGTAGATATGTATAAGAAATAATAGAAGAGAAAAAAGGGAACATACAGGTAGGTGCATACGCACACAAGTAGAAAATAATAACACCCATGCAAACAGAGTCTATCCCTCTTATGAAAAAAAGGTCCCCAGCGGAGGTGCCATTGTGGTAGTCCCCGGTGATATCTCTCCCTCCTCTCTCCTCTATCCTCTCCTCGTGAAGGGAAAAAGAGGGGGAGAAAAAAGGGTCTCGTGCCCGCTTTCTCTAAGAGCGCTTCAACCGTCGTCGGTGTGGGGTGAATGTAAAGAGATGGAGTCGCCAACCTATTTTGCACAAAATAGGCAAAATAACATGTCTCTGCCTCAAGAGAGTGGAAGCAAAGAAAAATTAATGCTTATGAAACCAATAGTTCGAAGGTTACAGACATAAGTTATAGAATGGAAAGGTGTTAGGCACCCATCCCGCCCTTTCGGTCTCTCATGGGCTTATTTTACTGCTTTTCTTTATCTCTCCGTGAAGTGTGTGCCCGTGTATATATATAATGGAGATCAAAACCACCCAGCTCATACTATGGAAAAGATAGAGTGAGTTCATCCATAGGAATGTTCCCAAAATAATATTTAGAAAATACGATTTATGCGTTCATCAAGATATTGATCGTTACAATAAAATAATAATATATGTTGGGATAAAACGCCAATAAGGCTCACAAATATAATGTATATTAAAATAATGTATAGATTAAAATGTGACAAATGTGAAAACGAAAAAATTGGACTCGAGTCTCGAGTTTTAGCCAGAAACGCCTACGTAGCCTATAAAGGCATCAAAGTCCACGTAGTTCGTATGCAGCATAAGTGTGGGATTTATCCCATAGATTCGAATGGGAATTTTTTGTATGTGTGTGGGTAAAAAGATGTGTTTAGTTTTGAAAAAGTTTGATGAAAGATCTCGTCAGAATTTATGAGTATAACCCTTTTTTTCTTAGTTTTGGGGGTTTTTTTATAGAAAATAATATATGTGCAATATACTAATAAAGGATAGGAGTATTAATGTATATGAACTAAAGTAAAATATAGATTAAAAAATTATGTAACTAATGCAAAAGTAAAGAAATTAAAGAGACAGAGGAGGATTTTGGACATTCTTTAGAGAATTGAAGCTTGATCTTGATCCTTGACGAACTCCCTTGTGTGTTGAGATGAATGTTGGATGTGAGAGAATGAGATTTTGCTAAATTCGGTATGAAAAAGGATGGGAATGAAAGATTGAAAGGAATTTCACACAAGTAATCTTCGTTGATTGCAATAGAATGTTGTTGAGATCACTGATATTGATGGATCTAAGGTGTCCCTTCATGCCCTATATTTATAGGGCAAGGGGGTGTCCATTGACATAGCCCTATCCCTGCCAATCGGCAGGTAACCCTAGGCACACTGTCGATAGGCAGGGAAATGGACCTGCCAATAGTAGAAAGCAATTTGTAAATTTAAATTGCGCATGAGGCATACTGTTAGAAAGGTAATTCAGGGACCTTCAAGAGTCATTTGGGCCTCTCTCGGGTCCAAGAGTTAACTTTAGGTCAAACGGGGATCGAAATCACTCGTCGATCCTTTAAACGGGAGATCATTAAATGGGAACGGATCGTTCCTCCAAATGGTAAGTCAGAATTGTGCACGGGCCAGACCGTTGGAAAGGTTATGCGAGGTAATTTTGCATTATAAAGAGCTTCACTCGGTTCAAAAAGTTTACTTTGGTTAACCGGGGCTCGAAAGTGCCCGGTGACCTTTCGAAGTAAAACGGGTCGTTCGTCTGTACCGTAAGATTAATTCACGCACGGGGTAGACTATTGGAAAGTGTATTCAGTGCCCTTCGAATATTTATTTAGTCTCATTCAAGATGAAGAGATAACCTTGGTCAAATGGATCCCGAGAGCACCTCGTGGCCTATAGAATAATTTTCAAAGGAAAATGGACCATTCATCCGAACGATTATGTCATTTTGTGCAAGGGGAAAACCGTTGAAAAGAGGTTTCGATGAACTTCAAAGATTAAAAGATATTTTTCTCTGACGATGAAGTTGACTATGGTCGAATCCGGGCCCAGGAGCGCTCGGTGGCCTCCCGATCGATTTTTGGTGGTAAAATGGTTCATTTGTCCGAACTGTTATGCTGATTCTCGCATAGGGTGGACCATTGGAAAGGGGATTTAAATCCCTTCAAAGATTCATTGATCTTTCTCTCTATCGATAGAGTTGACCGGAGTCAAACGGGGATCGAGAGTGCCTGATAGCCTCTAGATCGGTACCCGGAGTATGACCTAGGTGTGACACCCTGCCTAATTAAATACCGGGTGATCAGTCCTTTATTAAATTATTATCAAAGTGTTCGGTTGGTTCATTCTTGGCATCACTGTCAAAAATAATTTTCATTATTAATCACCTAATAATTAATTAAGTTAAGTGTCAAAACATTTTCCAAATTAATTATACCCAATTAATCCATTAATAAATTCCATTCTTTAATATAAGCCAATTCCATTCCATAAGAATAAATACTGAACATGAATCAAATCCTGAAATAAATGAGACTGGATAAAACATTACAGTTCAAAGTCTAAAATCAAAGTATCATAATACTCAATCCAACAGTAAGGAAATGTTAATCTGGAAGCGGGCGACACATGCCCTAAATGAAAGATCTGAACTAGGAACAGAATGAAGAGATAGTAGCGTCTAATATCAACAACCTACAGCTTCCACAATAGCTGCAGGTCGTCAAATGATCCACGTGTCTAAGTCTGGCGGTGACCCTGTGGATGGACACCTGGTATATAGTATAAGAGAAGAGAGATACAGGAGACGGGTCACAGCTCTATTTGTAAAAATATTTGTTTTAGCAAGTATTTAAACCTGCAAAGATGCAATTATAATGTACATGTTAGTTTCGAACCCTCACTTGAGATTCTCACCGCTCCACTAATGTGCACACCTAGCATACGTCTGCCCTAACCTAGTCATCTATAATATTCCCAACTAGGTTACAGACATGAACTCCTGAATGTATCTCAAGGGATTATCCCGTATCACCCATACAATACGCTAATAATATTCTTTTATGCCAATTACCCATTTTATATTCACTATTTTGATAGGAAGTCTTTTACCCTCTGGAATTATTTTACTTATCCTTTTTCTAATTTCACACATTAGAATCATTCATCCTCAAGTATATTTATATATATATATATATATATATATATATACATATAGTCACATCATCCCTATATAAAAATATATATAACATGTGCCTCTTGGTTAGGACCACTTGGCGCAATGCATACTCTGATATCGTGTCCCAGTGCATCACTCATTGCAGAAAGGACAATTGGTTCGGCGTCTCTCATGAACCGTTAATATCATAACACAAATATTGGAGGCGAGCATACTTACCATCTAAATGGGTCATGCACATACCTACGCTTCCATTCAACCGTCGAAACTATCCTATGAAACAGATAGCACGTATCCAAGTTCATATGCTCTGGGTACAAGTCAATATCCCCCCATCGTGTCACCTAGGATAAGACTGTCCACTGCGCGAAACCTCCGCCCGATAGCAAGCAGCGTAAGTATGTTATACACAAAATAAATCAATACATAGGTATACACTCAACCTATTATAATCTCTAGGTATTCACACGATTAAGTATCATGTCTTATTAGCAGTATTACTTTCACTTAATACTCTTGACATTTAATAATTAATATTGATTATGATTCCCCCTCCTAATTTTCTAAGGGTCATTCATCCCACTTATGCCCAAGTTTTAAATCGCACTTGCTATAATATATCATCACATCAAATCTCAGTGTACTACATTAGGATTCCCACATTATAAGTCCCGAAAGGTGTCTTAAGGGTCCACAAATCAATTCTGGAAAATTTTGTAGGGCGGTCCGGACCCACTATGAAAGCGATCCGGACCCTTTTTAAAAACAAGTGATCCGTACCTTTATAAATGAGACAATCCGAACTTTTTCTAAAAAATGGTCCAGACCTTTTATGAAAGACGGTCCGGACTGCTCCCCTTTTTTACGCAGATTAACCCAGAAACGTTCTCTTCACCAATTCAACAACTATAACCTCTACGAATCATTCCCCAAACACCAATCAATCATAATAAATCAGTTTCCTAACATGTATGTATGATTTCCACTAATATAACATCATTAATTCATTTCAAATCATCAATGAAATCTGGAATCCCCAATTAAGTTAATAAAACCCTTGTTCTTCCAATTATCATCCAAGAACATAAATTTCTAGATTTGTTCATCACAGAAAACCATCTATACGTCATTTCTAATCTACATACATAAATGGTCCAACCTAAATTAATCTCATATTCAATTCATGTATATCAAATCCCCAATTTTCATCACTTTTATTAACAATACATAGGTGTATCATTCATATACTAACATGAACATGAGTTTTGCTAAAGTAAAGGAAGTAATAAACACTTGCTTGATAATGAAGGTTTGATTCGTCGCTTGAATTTGATATAGAAGTATTCAACTCTCTCTGATCTGCGCGTTGATGATGTTTTCGATGAAAGATAACTGGATTTGGCCTTGCAACTCCTAGGAACCTCTTCTTCTCCTTCCTCTGGGACTCTCTCTTTTCTTTTACAGATAAAATCCTAACTTTAACTTCATAAGGGATATTAAAGCACTCTAATTTTCGTCCATTTTAATTCCCCAAAAATCCAAATGACAAAACTACCCCTACGGGGTGCCAGTTAGGCCTAAAATTCCCCCAGAGTCCAAATAAAATGTCCGGGTAGAGTTTTCTGACTATTTCGACCCTTCCGAACTCAATGGTGCACTCAAAATTACCATACGAGTTGTAAAAAATAATTTATCTTTTTATCCCATACAATTAATTCCGACACGGCTCACATGCGCGTCTTGACATAAAATAAAAAACTATCGTATTTCGCACTCTGACAATTTATAAAAATTATATAATTACATATTACATATACCCATAGTAATAATCAATTATTTACATCAATAAGTATTAACTTTTGGCATGCTAGTTAATAATTATTTTAAATTCAGATTAATTAACAATTAAATTTCTTAACCTTTTTAATTTAATTAATCCAATAATAATAATAATTAATCTCATAATTATTTAATATCATGAAAATGCGGGGTATTACAGGTTTGTAGTGAAATGGGGAGGTGTTAGGGACCTAAGGAGAGACTTAGGGGGGCTTAGAATGTGGTGTCTATAGGTAGCATTTTCATCCATCTTATTCTTGAAAATCCACTTGGAACCTATCACATTAATATCGCTAGGTCGAGGGACCAACTCCCAGACAACGTTCTTTCTAAACTGAAGTAACTCTTCTTGCATAGCCAATATCCAATGCTCATCCTTGAGTGATTATTTCATGTTCTTGGGCTCTACTAGGTATGTTTAGAACATATATCTAACACTATTTTCGAATATTTTCGAGTTGAGCACGAGTCTTGACATCTAGTGTAGGATCACCATGTATAGCGGATGGGTCATAAATATTTTGAACCTAAGATGGTGTCTCCCCCAAAGCTGGAACGGGGTCTACCGTGGTAGATAGAGGAAGGATGGAATCGTCACCAGGGCATGCATATCGTCACCGTGGTAGAACGGGGTCTACTGTAGGCTAGGAGAAATAAACTTCGGTGGCTCATCATTGCTAATTATGACATTTATTCACTCCATAACCTTAGAGCTAGCCAGATTATAAACCCTATAAGACTTACTCGTCGATGAATATCCTAAAAATACTCATCACTTCGGGAGTCAAATTTTCCTAAGGAATCTCTATCTAACAAGATGTAGCATATACTCCCAAAGACACGGAAATATGATAAGTTGGGATTATTCCCTGTCCACAACTCGTAAGGGGTGTGAAGTGTGAACGAATGAAGATATACCCTATTCACCTTATAGCATGTAGTATTCATTGCCTCTACCCAAAAATGTCTAGGCACGTTCCTTCCAAGAAGCATGGATCTACCCATCTCTTGTATCATCTGGTTCCTCCTCTCAACAATACCATTTTACTATGGAGTACTAACGGCCAAAAACTCATGATTTATGCCCACTTCATCACAATAGCTATCCACTTTTGCTTTTTTAAATTTAGTGTTGTTGTCACTACACATCCGATTAATAGTGTCATCGCGTTGGTTTTACAGGACACAACACTTGGTTGTAAGGAACTCAACTATATCGGACTTTTCACGAAGGAATCTTACAATCGAGTATCTAAAAAATTCATCGACCATCACAAGAATGTATCTCTTACCACCTAAGCTCTCTGAGCGAGTAAGAGCCATAAGATCCATGTGAATCAACTCTAAAACATGGGTAGTGGTAATGGTATTCAACTTCTGATATGGACTTCGAATTTGTTTACCTTGTTGGTAAGATCCACAAACCGAGGAAGTTTGTTTTCCAAGTGATGTTAAGTCACGAATTAAGTCTTTCTTAACTAACCTCTCAAGATTTCTAAAGTCCACGTGACCAAGTCATTGATGCCAAAGGTCCATTGTGGAGATCGTGGCACTGTTGCACACAAAAGAGGCACAATCCCATAACAATTATCTTTCGTCCTCACACCATATAATAAACATTTATCGGATTGATCATAAACATTGCATTTAGACTGGTCAAACTTTACTGCAAAGTTTGTGTCACACAGTTGGATTATTCTAATCAAGTTCTCTTTCAACACCTTCACATATAACACATAATCTATCTTAGGAAATCCGGGTATCTAAATACTTCTACGTCCTAAAATGCTAGATCTACTCCCATCACCAAAGGTGACTTTACCTTCCTTGCGATCCTCAAGGTTGGTAAAAAAAAAAGACGTCACCTGTCACGTGCCTAGAACACCCACAATCAAAATATCATTGGAAAGTATTTTGAGCCTTGAAAGCAACGTGAACAACAAGGGATTCTCATCTCTCTTAGGTACCCAAGTAGCGATAACCTTTTATTTTCCCTTGTTGTTGTTGATTCTAGTCGGAATGTTGGAAGCATTCTCAAATGGCAAAAACATATGTTGAAATTCTTCCATCAAACTATGGGAAGTTATGACTAGAAATTAAACTTACTCCCTATGAGTAGGAAAGTCTCTAAAGTGGTGCATGGGAGTATGTATATGACTAGTCCTACCTAATTTATAGCAAAACTCTCAAAGGTGACCTCTCCTTTTGTAATAGGTGCGAACATAAAAAGGTTTGGGTCTAACTCGATTTTCTTTTCTAGGTGGAACTCTTTTAGGTAAATTAAGCCTCCTAGGTGGATTCGATTGAGGGACATAAGTATCCATCATAAACTCGAGAACCACGTATGTGCGATATGGGAATTAGATTCACCATCATAGCCTATTCCTTACCTCTCGATATTTCCTAAAGTGGGGCCAAGCAGCATCTTACCAACCTTCTTCGATGTGTCCTCGATAGTCACCTTAACCTCCCAAGAACGTTCAATCTCTTTCTCGAGTTGGGATACAAGGGCTTCAAGTTTGTCATGAGTCTCCACGGATTCTTAGAGATCTCTCGTAAGACTATCCAACTTGTTTGTCAAGTCCCCGTCCTCTTTCTCAACTAAACAAACTCTCTCTCCCAAAGCTTCTCTCACCTAGGATTCACTTTTGCTTGACTCACGTAACTCTTAATCTAACGCTAAAACTCTCATCGCTAAACCTTTATTCTATTTTTTCATTTTAAAGGACTCGGCTTAAATTTCGGCATAGGCGCGTTGAAGGTCACTCTTGCTCCCACTCAAAGCATTCTCTCCCTCACTCTCCTCAGATCGACTAGACTCACTGTCGAGGTGTTCATGTTTAGTAGCTTCCTCATCATCGTGAGGTGCACTCTATGTACTAACATGACTAATAATGAATGCAGTAAAGTTATATCCATGCGGTGATTCTTTTCCCGAACTCACCGACTCGACCTCGTTGTCACTAATACTGATGTTTAAGGCATCTTTGCCTTTCCCTTGGCATTTCAACCTAGTCGAACACTCGTGAGATTTATGACCCTTTCCCTCACACTCATAACATCTCTCCTCATCTTTCTTTGGTAAATATTTCTTTTCTTTTTCAAATTTTTTCTTGCTCGTTTTAATTTTTTTATCTTTCTCAAAACTCTTCTTATCTTTGGAACATTTTGCTTTTTAAGTTTGAGAAATTTCTTGAAATGTTTAGTAAAAAGGGCTAAATCATCTACATCATAATCAAACTCAGAATCAGATGGCTTGTCCTCTCTCTTTTTATACACTTTATCTTTTTTCCTAGATTAGGCTATAAGTGCGACCCCCTATCCTTAGGCTTAACTATTTTTGGGAACATATCTATCTCGTACGTCTGAAGATCTCCTACAAGTTCTTCTAACCTAAGAGTATCTAAGATCCCTAACGAATCAAGAACCACAACCTTAGGAATAAAGTGGGCGGGAACCAATCTCAAGATTTTCTTAACTACACACGTCTCAAGAATTCTCTCACCTAAATTAAAACTCGAGTTAACTATATCGTAAAGACGTGCATAAAACTCATTGAAAGATTCATATTCAAACATTGTTATCGTTTCAAATTGTGTGGTGAGATTCTACAGCTTAGAAGCTTTCACAGCATTGATAGCCTTGTGAGTGAGTTAGAGGGTATCCCAAGCTTCTTTAGACGTGGTGAACGTCATAATGTGGTGGAACCTGTCACGGGTGACAGCTCTGGATATGGCACTCAAACTGTTGGAATTAAAGTTCCTCCACTTAAAATCATCCTTTGTCTACTGTGACATAGGTTTACGACTGACGGCACTATCGACTGTGACATTGGAAGGTGTCCACCTTCTTTCACAGATTATCCAGATGCATCCTTCTATGTCCTTTAAAGCGGACCTCATCATAGCCTTCCAGTATGGATAATTAGTACCAACGAAGATAGGCACTCGATTATACAAGTTTTCCAATAAAATCAAATTTCTCAAAGATCAATAATTTTCAGAAAAAATTGATATTAAGAGAAAAATATTTTGCAAAAAAGATCACACAAATTTTTTTTGCAACATGCTCTGATACCAATTTGAGAGTGCGCTTGCGATCTTAATGGATAATTTCTATAATTAAGTTTCCATCACAGATAAGTCCAAATTTTATCTTTATTACCCTAAATAAGCAACTAGGTGATAAAGCAAATAGAATTATGCATGCAAACACAATCAAGGAAAATTAAGGAAAAACCCTTTGTGGGTAAAACCTTTTATCAGCACTACAGAGTTTTTACAAGACGCAACTTAAAAAAACCTCTAGAGTTAACAACTCAGTCTAGATTTGACCATAGGTGACGATCCACCCTCAGTATCCATCGATCAGCCTTAGTCTTCCTTTCAGCAGTGATCCCCTCGAGAACCACAACGGGTCAGCAGTGAAAAGCATCTCACCAGCAGAAACTCAGATATAGAAATATCTAGGTTTTAAACTGATTCACATATATAAATGGAAGCGATGATGGTGAATCAAAATAGGTGTTTGACCTAAAGAAAGTGATTACTTTTGCAGCAAGTTTTCAGAAATTGAATTCACAAAAGTCTCATTAATTTTCTATACGAAATAGATATTTATAAGGCAGCACAAAATTCGAGGTGATGAGTCTCGTTCGATTAAAAACAAAGGTTCGTTTGAACAAAAAAATACTCTCATTTGAACGACACCAAGGTCGTTTAAACGACATTAAGGTCATTTGAATGACAACCTGATCTTGTTTGAACGAGCTTCAAACATGACAAAACAATATGCCCTTGTTATATGTTCGATTGGAGGAACCTTCAAACGACCACTTCGAACGAGGTTGCAAAGTTGTATGAATGAGATTCCCGTCTCGTTTGAACGATTTATGATTTTTTTTTTTTGAAAATTTTTAAATTTAGAAAAATGCATCGATTTTAATAAAAATAACTCCCAATTATAAACATAAATAAATTCTAAATTCTAAATTATTTTATACATTTGTTTTATGAAGATCTTCTTGAATTTGGATATGATGAAAATCGATTCTTCGTAACGGCTTGAAACTATCGGTAGCGAGATATGCCAAAAACTAAATGTAGCCTAAGCTATGAGCAAGTGATTGAAATCATGCTCTTACAAAATGATTTCGTGTTGGATGTCGAACTAATTTCTTATTTTTGTGTTTGAAGTTAGATAAACATTGTGTATCGAACTAGATGTGGGTTTAATTTGATCATTCATAGATGAAATACGTGACAAACGTAATTTGTTTACGGTTTTATTATTATATAGTGAAAATAGGAGTAAAATAATGTATATTTTTTGGAGAGACAAGGTCAAGAGTTTTTAAAGATTTTATGTGATTTGATTCCGGAAGAGATTAATAGCGAAGAAAAATAATGTTAAATTATGGATTTCGATTCAGATTACTGTGCTAGACTCGCATATGTATATGGGAGGGAATTATGAATTTATTTTAATTAGTTGTGGATCTAAGCATCTAAAATGTTATGGAGAGGGACCAAAGAGTATAAGTCCCAAAATGTATTATAAAAATTTGCGCTTTCAAATGTAATTGTCAAAATATTACATTTCGAGAAAACACAACAATCATAAACAAACATATAATGCGAAAATAACGATTCGTGTCACTAGAAAGAGAAGAAGGCTAAAATGAATAATTTGTTTGATTCTTTCTATACACAAACTAATATATCCACTTGCAAAAATAATATCCTACCACACAACAATGAAGGGCCATAAAAATCTCTCTTAATAAAGACTGCTCAAATTCTTATTCTCTAGTTAATGGTTTTATATTCTTTTTATATGCATCAAAATAATCCACAACCATGTTGGGTAGAATTGAAAACCACATAAAATTTTGAACCCAGTCTCCAAAGGTTATCTAAAACACAAGGATATATTCATTTTATGAGGAAGACTCTTATTATATATTGGAAACCGTAAGAATGTAAAAAATCAAAGCTATAATAAAATAAAAATAATTATTTTTAGACTTTAAACAAAACTAAATTCTATAAGTTTTCAAATTGGCAAGATTACGTAGAACACATAAAAATAATTATTTCATACAACTACTACAAAGTGAGAGTCATGAACAATATACTACCACCACACCAATTATAATATAATAAATAAAGAGTTTTAGATAAGTTTGAGGTCTCTTAAATTGTAACCCTTGGTTTACTCTTCATCTCATACAGATCTTGCACAACCACAAGAATGTCTCCACGTCTCTATCAAACCAATAATGCTTCCTCTTATCACTATCAAAATCTCCCGATTTGACAAAATTCGCAACAACCTTCATCGATCGCCAATTGACCTCCCAAACATCTTTGTGTCCATAAAACGGCGTATCTCATTATCCCTATGATTACTGCAAACCTATGGCATGCCTGTGATCATAGGTTTGCCTCTCTGTAAAAAAATTCCATTTTTGGTTTCCATTTGAACACGAATTTCACTATCCCATATCATATTATAACCCTCTCATAACATTTTGCATCATTAAGAAATATCGTTTTGTAACCGCCTCGTAACCCTTTTTATTATTAAGATTGCAAGACATTCAATAATGCAAGCACAACATGGCTACTTTTTCTTTTTAAAGACCAGAATACAAATCTACACTTGATGTAATATATCCCATAATATATCTACATGTTATTATATTCTCTTAATGAACTTATAAATTTTTCACCTTGATGCCTTTAAACACCACAAAAGAACCCAACACAACCCTTATATCTAAAACTTATGTTACAACCTTATAACCATTAGATCCTAGCTCAAAAACTGAAATAAGGTTCAACTAAAGATCCAAAACATCTAGCCCATCACATAATGTTATCACTAATGTGTCATGTATCTTAATTTTGATTGTTCCACTTCTTGATATTTTGAAGGTTCTATCACTTGTCGTCAAAATTAAAGCAACTTTCACCTTTATAGGAGGATAAAAAAATCCCGAGAGGGACACATATAAATTGAATAACTATACCAAAACCCACATGTCAATCATCGTCATCTTTCATATAGTTTGATACAGTCACCACTATCATCAATGCCTCTTGAACCTTTCAATTATCTTTCTCATTCTATTGTTTAAGTTTGTACCAACTAGGATTGATGTGCTCAATATCGTCATAATAATACCTATTTTCCTAGAGATATGTCTTGATGTGATGTCATCCAAAACATTGGTATTCTTCTCATACATCATTGTAGTCACTAAATAAATGTACCTTTTGGAAAAAAAGATAGAAGAACCGCGATCATGTCATCTTCCTCAATTTTCCCTTTTTATGTTTCATAGTTCTTGGAGAATCATATTAAACCCATTGAAATGCCCTTGAAATGAAATACACCCTTCTTAAGATTGATATATTGTAGGATAATTTAAAAAAAAAACTTTCCAAAATCACCTTTGTTAAAGTAACTGCCATCGCATTGTGTTTGATCTCCTTCAGCAAATACAATCGGATTATGGAACAGTCCTCCCTAACAATCTTCTTCCATTATTTTTCGTTCACTATATTACTTCCAATGCTCGAATAAAGTCCTCATTAACAAGGATGTCCATAACCTTTACATGTCACATGCTGAAATTTTTTATCGTCAAACTTAACAAGAGCATACTATACTTTAGAAGACACGTAAAAAAATAGTTTGACCAAGGTACTAATATCAACTTATTGTGTAAAGCACATCTCTAAGCCCTTCGTCTCCAATTAATAATGTCACCAACAGTGGTAATCTAAATAAATAAATGTAAAGAAGAATAAATAAAACAATATATGTATGGAAGTAATGATCCGCGTCACTAAATAGAAAAGAAGAGTTCAAAATTGAAGACACAAAAATAAATATATATTCTCACAAAAAAAACTATCCTCTCACAATAAATTAAACACTGTAAGAATATTTCTAAAAAGAATAATGAAATTCGTATTCTCTAATTAAAGGGTTAACCATCTTTATATAACACCAAAATAGTCCAAAACTATGTTGGAATAGAATTGCAAATCACATAAGACTTGGAAAGTAAGGCTATCTAAAAGTCATTGTTATACTACTTTTATTTTGGGTGGGGGGGGGGGGGGGGGGGTATGAAATGTGAATTAGTTAGAAGAGGAAAGGCCCAAAATGTACGGACATAAGCCCATAGGCCAACACACACAACAAAGGCAACATCCTACCAAATGGGCACACAGGCCAAAAAATACAAAAAACAATCTAGAGCCCAACACATATAAACAAGGCTACACTTTTGCCAAATGGGTACGCAGGCCCAAACGAAAGATACAAGGTAATCCTTAACAACCCAAAATCTCAAAACACCATCCCAATAGCAACGATCCAGCAAGCCCAAATCAAGATTACTCTGGATGGCTCTAGACTTCCCACGAACACAACGCTTGCCACCACCTCCAACAAAACTAATCAGCATACAGCACGAGTAATTCACTAAACTCTCTGATCTCCAAAACCATCAACCATCAAACAAAAAAACTACAAACCATTTTCCACCTTTGTTTGAAGAGAGAGAAACACTCCACACCAGACCTTCAACAAGGAAGCTATCCAATATCCCTAACCAAATCAGAAAAATCTTCTCATTTACTCCAGTAAAGAGCCACTAAAGATCAATCAACCGTTTAAGGGCCATCAGCCATCCAATCAAGCATAAATAAAATTTATAAATTTATCTAAATAACTACATCAGCAAGACTGTTGACTTAGAGGAACAAACAAGAAAATATCTTTAGATTAATCCAACCAACACCATCAGCAACACAAGGGCTATCAGATAACCAAGCAAGGATTTTCAACATGATCAGCTCACAAATTCAACAAGGATCATTCAAAGAAGCAACCAACACCCATTAACATAGAGGATCTCTTCAACAATTAGGACTAAGGCGCCAAACCCATTCAACGTCGATACATGCAGCTAAAGATACGGTTTTTCAAACCCTTCTTCAATTATTTGAATATATTTTCAGTTATCCCCTAAATTTTTTCTATTTCCCAGTTTTCTCTGGTTCTTTATATGTTTCTCCACTTGCATGTTGTTTCTTGTATCGTCTTCTCAACTCTTTTAAAGACAACAACTTTATTATTCTGGATTTTCTTAAAAATATGGTTATTTCTTTCATTCCATATGCTATAAATTGTAACTGAGAGGCTTAATTTATTGATGTTGCTACTGAAATCTTTTTTCTTGAAACAAATATCTGCAATTTCTTCTTCAAAACTCTTTAGTCCTCTAAAATGGTCATTGAACCTCAAAACCTTCTTCCACACTCTCTCTGAAAAATTACATTCAAAGAAGAGATGGTTTCCACTTTCCCTATTACATAAAGAACACAATCAATATCCTTTATGATCCCCAAATTTTTAAGTCTGTCTTTAGTCCATGGTTTGTCAAGGTAGGTAATCCACAATAAAAAATAAAAAAAAAAGGGCATCTGGGGATTTTTTTATTGAACCAAAGAGCATTAGTCTAGGGAACAACTAGCTTCTTATCCCTTAGAGCATTATAGGTATCCGAACAATTATACTGTCCATCTTTAGCAACTAGCCAAGAAATATTATCATCCATTCTACTTTGGGTAACAATTGTAGTTCTAGCCATGTCAATGAGATCATTTTAGGCCAATCTAGGAAAATTCCAACCCTCTTCATTAATAAACATATTGGATTTAGCTTTCACATTACTGACTGCATTATACCACAATTCTTGCCCCATAACATTCAATAAGAGGCCCCTTCCTATGCCAATTATCAAGCCAAAAAAATATGTCATCCCCTTTGCCTACATGATATTTAATAAATCTTTTTGCCTTATCCCTTAATTTCGACGATTTCCTCCAAGATCAAGAAGCATCATTACTTAATTTGACAGTCCAAATAGAATCAGCTTTAATAAACACTAAATGAATCCATTTGACCCATAGAATTTCCTGGCTAAATCCCAAATGTGTCGAAACATACTAGCTTTATTCCAAGTAATTAAGTCCTATTCTGAATCCTCCCTCTTTAATAGGATACCATATATCCTTTTAAGCTACTTTAGCCCCGGTGCTCTTCAATTCAACCCCTGACTAGACAAATCTTCTTAAAATTTGGTCAATATCTTTAATAAATTTCTTAGTTAGGATAAAGATATCAATCCAATACACCTGAATATTTCTCTAAACAAAAATGGCTAATTTAACCATTCCAGCATAGGATACCCATCTATTACTCCAACTTCTCACTTTGGACATAAGTTTCTCAATAAGATCTTTATAATCATCTACTTTAAGTCTTGTAAAAATTAGAGGAACGCCTAAATACTTAACAGGACGCTTCCCAATATTTGTGTTCATAAGATCAGCTAACCTCCTTTTCTCCATTTCATCAATTCCAGCAAAAAAACATCTCACACTTGGCTTTATTAGCACCCAGACCAGCAATACTCTTGAATTTATAGAACACTATCCATCACTTTCAAAGAATTTGTATCATCCTTGACCATAATGAAAAGGTCATCAGCAAACATCACATGAGAAATATTCAAATTAGCACAGTTAGGATGATAATGGAACTCTCCCTTACTAATTTCATCATCAAGTAACCAAGAAAATGCATCCATCACTAGTAGAAACGAATAAGGAGATAGAGGGTTACCCTACCTTAACCCATTTGAAGCTTTGAATAAACCATTAGCACCTCCATTCGCACTGACGGAAAAGCTAGCAGTACTCACATATTCTATTATCCAATTAACCACTTTATGAGGAAATTCCATCACTATTAAAACACCTCTTAGAAAACACCAATTGACTCGATCATAGGCATTCATCATGTCAATTTTCATAGAATATCTAGGATTTCCATCATTCCTATTATATCTTATAAACCAAGATAGTAACAAATCAAAGTTATGATAAACTAAAAATAATTATTTATACCCTTGAATTTAGGCCATATACTACATGCTTTATGTGAAACTATGGCTTCATTTTGAATACAAATTAAAGATTGAATTCAAAATTAGTTCTTGAATTTTCATTGTGGTTTCAACTTTTAATTAGGACCTTCAATTTGAGGAAAAACTATATTCAGTATTCAATTTGTGTTTTGAATTTGTGGCTTTAATCTAAACAAGGGCCTTTATGTGATTTGAAACCTTATTAAGGATTCACTTTGAATGGTTTTAGTTAAGTTTGGGGATTTATATGAATTGAAATTATATTAGTTATTTTCCATTATTTTTTTAATTGGAAATTAAAATATATTTGTCACGAAATTGCACTTTCAGATGTATTTGTCAAAATATTACACTTAAAGAAAATCTCATAAGTACGATTTTTAAGTGAAATTGCATCTTCGATGTGCGATTGTTATGTTCTCAATCAACATTTGGTGAAAATAGTCACACCTCGAAACTGCGATATATGTGAAATCGCATCTTCATGATGCAATAGTTAAAAGAATTTCAAAACCTCATATAGCAAGTGCAAATACTTAAATTATATGAAATGTAAGTTCACAGCTGTGAGATTGGAATTATAGTTTAAAAAAGTTACTTAATTTGACCCACCTCGACCTCATTTTTCCCCAACACTTTCTCCATCTATTTATAGCATTCCTCCCTTCCCCCATCATGTCATCATATTCTCTCTCTCTCTCTCTACCACACAAACATATATATGTGGGTGTGGGTGTGGGTGTGGGTGCACACGCATATATACATAGATATTAATGTTATATGTATGAATGTTTATATATTCCCAAGATCAAAAACAGGGCTTAATTCTGAATACTAATTTGATATTAAATTTGGATTGAGGATTTTACTTGACTGTGAACTAAGGGATTCAACTTGAACATAACTTGTATCAGGTATTCAATTAGAAATTATTTATATTTAGTTTTAGATTTTAGATTTTAGTTTGAATTAAGGCTTTATGTGAACGAAGTATTTTCCTGTATCTAAAATTGTATTGAATATTTCTCCATGCACTTATCTTTAAATTCATATTGATATGGGAGCATAAGGTATCTTAGATTCAATTATTGATTATGGTGTATCCAAAGCATTCACGTATCATGTTTCAACCTAAAATGCTAAATTTTAGACTTTCATCATTGTAGAAAATTATTTTCATGTTGTATTTAATATAAATGGAATTTATGTAGAAATTTTATAACATGAAATGAAAAGAGCGAACGTCGCTAGCGTACGACTACCAAATTAACAGTGCTTGAGAAAATTCTAGCAGTAGGTAGAACCATATGTGGGCTTCTTTAATACTCTAAACGAAGTGGAGTATGAGTACCTTTATATAGGTTGTGAGACATTTTTAAAATATATTCTTAAATTGACACGATTAAGATTCAGTGTTAAACTATTAAAGTTGAAATGAACCCGTGTTTATTTACAAATCATCAATCTATGTATCTAGTCAGATTTTGTTTTTACAGGTTTTGACAATGAGCATTTTTATTCCAATCGCATTTATAAACCAAATTGATACCGCATTTTGATATATATGAAACTAAATAGACTAATTATATGGGTGTTTTTTAATAAACCCACCATTTCTTTCCACACGCCCCACAAAATTCTAATACAAACATTAAATGAAAAGGATAGTAAAAATAGAGGCATATCCTTGTTAATAGCCCCCCAACAGTTCTCTTATTAAATGCTCCCTGCAATCCTAAAAATCAGGAGATGAACCTTACCCAATACAAAGGAAGAAACTTTTCTCTCTATCAATTAGAGTTTATATATGGATCTATTAGAGATTCCTTCTAACAATCTACGATTTTACATTTTCTTTCTTCACCTCCTTATACCTCCTCCTATTACAAAAATTTCTTACTCCTTTTACTCTAGGTTTCAACTGTTTTTGAGCTAGAATTATGAATACAAATCTTATCAAATTTGTCTCTATCGAGGAATTTAAGGAGGCTATTTTAATTTGGGCCCCTTTAAAGCTCTTGGGCCTGACGGGATGCTAGGCTTTTTCTATCAAACTTTTGGCAGGACATCAAATGGGATTTGCTCAAGGTGGTTAATAATTTTTTTTTATCACACCTACTTAAACAGCATAATGAAACAAATATCATTTTAATCCCAAAAACCCCAAATCCTAAAGTTATCACCCAATTTAGACCCATCAGTTTAATAAATTTTTCCTTCAAAGTCATTTCTAAAATCATGGCTTCCAGTCCCAAACCTATTATTGAATCTTTTATCTCTCCCCATAAAAGTTCTTTCGTCTATGGAAGACTTATTTAAGATAATATAATTTTATCCTATATCTATAGGTCTCCAAAACACAATTACGTCCTACCCTATAATATAGGATGAATCTCCATAATTTACTTCTTCCTAGTCTCGCGCCTAGGCTATCCAAATCAACGAAACGATAAAATCAGCCCCACCCCAGAATATCCCATCCGTAAAAATCTAAACTAACTAGTCCCATACCTAGAAAGTGTTAACCCCAACTAAGTTCTACTCACTAGTCTCATACCTAGCAAGTATTCCTAACATGAAGGTGAGAGCATACTACCCAAAATTTTGTCGTTCCCACAGTGATAAATATAATCAAACCAATAATTCGCATACTATATATTATCAATAATTCTATAAATTTCTCATGCGATCACAAATAAATCTAATTTAATTTATTAAATTAACTTTAATAATTAAACAACTTATAATATGCAACTAATAAAATTTCATCGTCATGTAAATTTATAGTGCACACAACACCACAATTTCTTTTTCATATCAACATAGTTTTTATATCAACATCCATTTTAACCAAAAAGACAATCTCTACCCTAAGCACACAAGGTTTTAAGTCTTAATTCATATTAAAAAAAAATCATATAAACAATCCCAAATTAAATTCACTTTCCCTAATTAAGGTTGCTAATTTATTTTAAGAAAAACATGTAAATAAATATTTAGGCGTTATTTAAAATGCATAATACTAAAGAGAGAGAATAGAAGTATTAATGCCTGAGGAAAATTCGGTTGAAAATTCTGATTAGATTGTTGCAATCCTCTCAAAAAATTATAAAAGATTCGCTCTTGAACAATCTTGAGAAAATACCGTTTGAGCCTTCAAAAATTGGGTTGAATCTTGATAAAATTTGGGGGTGGAGTTTGTATATGAAAGGTGATAAAGATGTAGAAGATTTCTGGTTTAAAAGTTGGTGAAAAAGTGTTTAGAAAAGTCTAACCCAGAGTTATTTTAATATGGAAAAAGATTAAGAGTTAAAATATAATTAGAACTCTATTAAAACCAAAGCATTGCTGACACTGATCATTCTGAATCGATTCGCCCTCCCTCCAGGCCGAATCGATTCGATCTAGTCAGGTGCCCCAAAACGCCCTAAAAAGTTTTATATATGAATAAAAACCCATTTTCTCCCCGGATTTCAATTCCGATTAAAATTCTATTTTCCAACATATTGAATTGCTAAAAAATAATCAAGTCCAAAAATTTATTATTTTTCCCGAATTTCGAATTAAATTAAACTATTATCGGTTCAAAATTATGGGGTGTTACATACTTTTTCACTAGCATAGGAATTTCGTCCTTGAAATTTGACGAAGCATAAATGTGCAAAATAAAATAAGGCTCGGATATGCCTACCCATAAAATGCCATGATCGGGTGCCCATACACCCAATTAGGGGTGCAACTGGTACGGATTTTTACCGTACTGTTTTGGTCCCGAAAAAAATGATTTTGGTTTCATATTATGAAATACCGAAAACCGATTTTACCGAAATCGAAAATAACGTCAAAAATTTGGTTGGTTTTGGTTTTTAGATACAAAAAATCGATTTACCGAATTTATCATACGATATTGTACCAAAATTACCGTACCGAAATACCGTACCAAACTTTTTGTGCAGTGTCAAATTATTTTGGGTATCATACTACTTCTATTTATTTTATTTCTCATGAGTGAGTTTTTATATTCTCTTTGAATTTAAATTTATTTATTTGAGTATTTGGTTTAAGTGTTAAATAATCATGTTAATTAAACATATATTTTGTTTAATTAATCAAACATTTAACACAAAATGATTAGGCATCATTTTGTTAAAATAAAAAGAGCCATTTGTTTTGTTGGCTATATTTTCGTTTTGCCCTGATTTCATTTGGGCTTTATATTGTGGTTTGTGTAGAGATCTTTTTTTAGGGTTTCCATTTCATTTTTTTTTACCTCTTTCTCTCTCAAAAAGTGTGGCCATCATTTTTGTTTGAACTCTCTCTCTCTCTCATTTTTTTCTTCTTCTTCAACTTTGGGTTGATTTTGAGAAATAATTTTTTGGGGACTTTTATTTGAGAACACCATTTTTTTGTTTTGAGATTTGGCTTTCGATTTGGTGTGGTTATTTCGTTTTGAGATCGGATTTTCGGTGACAATTTTTTCGGCGCCAGCTGTATTCGGATCTGAGTTCCCTTCGTGTTTTTCGGTGATTTTTTTCCCACCGAGTTGGCTTTTCCGGTGAGTTGGTTTTTTCGGCGAAGGTTTGTTTTTCCGGTGTTGGAGGTGTGGATGATTTTGATTTTTCGGCGAATATTTTTTGAGGTAACAGCTCCCTCATTTTTTTGAGGCTCATCATCTTGCTCCTCACGCACCAGCTCCCTCATCTCGTCTCACTCTCCTCCGGCTCCGACAAAAGCAAACCGGTTAATTTGGTCTCGTATCTGTTTAAATCTATTGTTCCAAATGCTAGAAATTGTACCTGTTTGTGTATGTTTCTAATTGTTCCAAACAACTAGAAATGCTAGAAATTGTAATAGCTAGAAATGCTAGAAATTGTAGCAGCTAGAAATGGGTATATCGAAATATATACCAGATTTACCGAATGCATAAACCAATTTGAAATTCTGGTATTTACCGAAAAAAACTGAATTGAAATCGAAATTACCGAAACCAAAAAATACCGAAAAAATCGAAAAATCGGTCGGTTTGGTTTTGGTTTTTGTTTTGATGTATCGGTCGGTAAATTGGTAAGGTACGATTTTACCATATAGAATGTGGTTTTGGTATTGATAAGGGGTCCTTACCGACCATATTGTACCGGTTGCACCCCTACACCCAATCCTACATGCACCTGCCCCATGATATATATATATATATATATATATATATATATATATATATATATATATATATATATATATATAACGGCGTACCACGCTCTCTTGCGAATCACCACTCGATTCTATCTCCCCAAAAGTCATCTCAATGCTTAAGTCCTCAAATCAATTCACATCACCAAATTGATATTTACGATACCAAACATCTGCACTAACAATATTCAAAATAAATCTCGTCTCCCAAAATCACTTCTAAGTATCTTCAAATCAAGATTACTAGTTTTAACCTCAATGCCTATAACGTCCCTAACATAAAACATCATATCTCCAAGGAATACAGCTAACACGTATGCTAGACCCAGTACTTTAAGGAATGCAAATCATATAATGGAATCAAAGATCGGTAATGCGGAAGCTAAACGGACTCACAACCTACGAGATCTAAGACCATGCTCTGATACCATCTCTGATACCATCTGTAACACTTTGCGCAAACTGGCAAGCGAAGTGGCCAGTTGTCGCCAAACTACGTACGGTGTCACTAAATAAGTAATCATCCTTAGCGTGTGACAGATATGATGCATATAAAAATTCATTTTCACAAGATAATAATCAGATTAATCCAATAAATATTATCATCCATGAAATAATAAAATCCAGCACCATGTTAATCTCAAAAATAATCCAACTCCAAATAAATACAAACTCGAATAAAATGATCCAACTATAAATATCTGAATAAAATCATAAATTACTGTGGAACTGATTGGCCCACCAAATCCATGATAAGTTCTTATAATATATGCGACGGAATAGAAAATAAATCATAAACAACTAAAGCATCCAAAATAAATAAGTCTCTAGCTGCTCCTCTAAAATATCTTCAATCACTCCTATGTACCTACTCCAGCGCTAGACCTGAAATGTTAGTCAACGCAATAGGGCAGAGCCCACAACATGAATACAAGCTACTCTCTCCAATTAGGGTATATGAACTCAGATAATAGCATTGTACATAATAAACACCACAATATAGTATTTTAATTTAAACGAGATAATTATTAACATGCGAGTAAAATAAATTGCTATCATATAATCACGTAATTATGCCACCCCAAAAGTTTTAGTCCAACTTATGCTATCACAATCCGATAATTACGCTAAAGTCGTTATTTTTATTTAAATTGATTAATTAAATTATAATTATTATTATGGCGGCGCCTTCATAACCAGTCAAACCTCCTGCACTTATTTCGGACCCGCCTAAAGTTTTACATCACACACATTCCCCACGATATAGCCAGCCGATCCAATTTCCTTAGCCCTGCACTTATTGACAAGGTTCCATACATGACACGTCATAATAGTCAATCAGCCCGTATTCTACCAGTCCTGCACTTATTAATAACACCAACACACACCCATGTCATGATAGCTAGCCAACCCGTATTCTATCAGTCTTGCACTTATTAATGATGCCTATCCATTTTCAATACATGTTTATTATCTCAGGTATTAATTCTCAATTTCTTAATTTCTCATTATTTATTATTTTAGCCCCACCCTATTATAGAGCATAAATCCCCGAACCTACCCCTATTCCCATACCTAGAGGTCTCCAAAACACAATTACGTCCTATCCTATAATATAGGATGAATTTATACAATTTACTTCTTCTTAGTCTCGCGCCTAGACTATCCAAATTAACGAAATGATACCAAAAAATCAGCCCCAACCCGGAATATCCCATCCGTAAAAATCTACATTAACCGGTCCCATACCTAGAAAGTGTTAAACCCACCTAAGGCCTACTCACTAGTCTCATACCTAGCAAGTATTTCTAACATTAAGGTGAGAGCATACTACCCAAAATCTTGTCGTTCCATCAAACCAACAATTCGCATACTACATATTATCAATAATTCTACAAATTTCTCATGCGGTCACAAATAAATCTAATTTAAATTATTAAATTAATTTTCATAATTAAATAACTTATAATATGCAACGAATATAATTTCATCAACACGTAAATTTATGGTGCGCACAACACAACAATTTTCTTTTCATATCATCATAGTTTTTATGTGATTTCACAAGTCCCTTTTTAATTTAATAAAGTTACTATAATTTTTTATATGCAAATCAACATCCATTTTAACCAAAAATCCAATCTCTACCATAAGCACACAAGGGTTATAAGTCTTAATTCACATTAAGATTTTTCATGAAAACACTCCCAAATTAGATTTCACTTTCCCTAATTAAGGTTGCGAATTTATTTTAAGAAAAATATGTAAAGAAATGTTTAGGCAAAATTTAAAACGCATAATAATAAAGAGAGAGAATAGAAGAATTCATGCCTGAGGAAAAATCGGTTGAAAATTCTGATTAGATGGTTGTAATCCTCTCTAAAAATTAATAAAGATTCGCTCTTGAAAAATATTGAGAAAACACCATTTGAGCCTTCAAAAATTCGGTTGAATCTTGATAAAATATAGGGCTAGGATTTGTAGATGAAAGGTGATAAAGATGTAGAAGACTTATAGTTTCAAATTTGGTGAAAAAGTGTATTGAAAAGTCTGACCCCGAGTTATTTTAATATGGAAAAAGATTAAGAGTTTAAATGTAATTAGAACTCTATTAAAAATCAAATCACTGCCGACACTCACCATTCTGAATCGATTCGCCCTCCAGGCCGAATCAATTTGATCTGGTCTGGTGCCCCAAAATGCCCAAAAAATTATATATGAAGTTGTATTTCCATCTTTGATTTTGTCGATTGTATTCCTTGAAGGTGTTGTGTTTCTTGGTTTCTCTAGCCGTTGGTTTTGACGGATTAGTTTTTTGGTTCGATGGTTTTTGCTGTAAGTGTTTGACAGTTGTTGCCTCTTTATTGACATCAAAAAAACTTACCAAATACTTGTTAACGGATGGAATAGATTATGACTCTCCAAGAGATATTTAATTGCGTAAGACTTTAAAAAAACATAATACCAATAACAAGAGATAAAATAACTTGAAAAAAGAATAAACAGCGTTCAGAACACTCCCTTTATTCAAACAAGACTAGTAAACTAGCAAATTCAGTTTAAAAAATTAAAACATGAACTCTAACAAGTATGCAGCATTTTTTTCAAATAATACAATTCGAACAGGTGTAGCCTTTTTTCACACATGAACTATCAATAGGTGAGTGCAATCTCCAACATGGAAGAACCTGTAAGGGAAGAATACAAATTGAAGCAACAGGTTAGTACGATTATATATAAACTATTATTGGCTATTGACAAGACATATTATTAATTTCAATTTACTTTAAACTGCAAAAGAAAAAAAATCAAGTGAAAATATTATTGCGAATTCACTATCCCTCATCCAATCATATGAGAGTGATAGTAGTAGTGTTATGGAAGACGTGGAAGATAATCAAAAATTGATTAAGATGATAAGTTAGAATTGAACTATAAATTTCAGTTTGTGACTGATAAGGTACAATTTGATTATGAAAAAAACAATGTTATTACATATATCTTGCTAGATACTAAATGATTATATATTTTCTATGTAGGTATTTTATTCACGAGAAGAGTTAACTGCGTGGTATAAATATATTGGTAAATTTTGTGGTATGGTTGTGTGTATTAAAAAATCAGATAATCCAAAGTACAATTGACGTGGTCGAGTACCATTTGGTTGCAAAAGGAGCGATAAGTTCAAACAGTGCATGAAGAATAGTACTAATGATAAACCATTTAAGAACAATGAGAAGTCGAAGTAGATTAGTAGAACCTCGACCAAAAAGTGTGGTTGTCCTTTTTTTCTTAAAGGAAATTAATTATCAATTGAAGACTAGTGGAAAGTTGTTAGTTGTCTGCGGGGCTCACAACCATCCACTTAAAAAATGCTATATTTGAAGGTCGTTCATTTATAGGTAGACTGTCTAAAGAGGAGGAAATAGTGTTTGACATGAGTGTATGTACGGTCAAACTAAGAGAGATTCTTCGTGTGTTGAAAAGAAGGGATCAAAATAATTCATCAACTATCGAAACCATATACAATTTCAAAGCAAATAATCAAATTCTTGATAAGAAAGGAAGAATAGAAGTGCAACAGTTGATGTGCATATTGGATACTAAACAATACATGGAATTTCACAGAAGAGATATAGACATAGATGAGGTGTTAGATTTATTTTTTGCACATCTGTATTCCACTTCCCTTACAAAATGCTTCCCTTAAGTTATAATCATGTATTGTACGTACAAGACCAATAGATATGAGATTCCTTTACTAGAGATAGTTGGTGTTATGTCTACGAACAAGACTTTTATTATTGGTCATGCATATCTTAAATCAGGAAGGAAAATAACTTTACATGGGCTTTATGTTGTTTGTAGGATATTTTACACCCGTATACAACACCTTCTGTAATTGCCACTGATCGAGAGTTGGCCCTGATAAATTTCATACAAATAATATTTCTTGAAACATCACACTTACTTTGTGCATGGCATATATGTAAGAACATTGAAACACATGGCAAGAGATATTTCAAGAGAAATAAAGAGTGGGATTATTTCTTACAAAATTTTAATGTTGTGATTAAGAAAAACACAGAGGATTTATTCTATGCTGCACTTCTTGATTTTAAGTCCCAATATGACCAATTTGGTGTTGTCCACAACTATATTGATGATAATTATCTTGCAATCTAATAAGAGAGGTTTGTATCCCTTGGACAAATAACATAATGCAGTTTGGTAATGTTATAACCAATAGAGTAGAATCACAACATGCATAATTGAAGAGGTATTTAGGATCATCACGTTGGGACCTCATAAATAACTTTAAATTGATAGATAATCTCCTTACATCTCAACATGTATTCATTAGAGCTTTGTTTAATTAATCTCTACACTCAAATATGCATGCTCATCGGATTATTTAATTTAATTAGTTATAAGGGTTTGTTTCATGTTCTACACATGAGATCATTTTTTAAGAAAGAGAGAGAGCAACGATGTAAGGTTTGACATAGTTGTGTGTTAAAGCGTACTCATGGAATTCCTTGTGCACATGATATCATACAAGATCGACATGAAGGACAAGGTATCCCATTATCATCTATCCACCCACACTAGAGGAAGTTGAACAACATTCCAGGGGACGTTCCAAGGAAGCCACATGAGTGTGACACGGAGTTATCATTGTTTAGGGAGAGATTTGCAAGTGAAACTGAGGAACATAAATGTATGATATAGAAGTATATACGATAGGTTATAGTGCAACATTTTATTTCAGTTTTTTAAAAATTGATACATGTGTAATAAATTTAGTTATAATTTTTTTGTTTTGCTTTCGTAGGTTAGTAATCAAACATCAACTAATATGGTACTTCCTTTAAATAATAGATTTTCAAAAGGGAGACCAAGACGAAATAAGAAGAAATTTTCATTATAAGGGGATTGTAGTACGAAAAGAAATCCCTCGGCATTCAAATACGCGAAGACTACTGTAAGGACAAAATTTTATAAATGTCCGGGTAGATTCTAGGAAATTTCTGATTTCTCCTAGATCACAGTTCATATGTCTGATACCGCTACATTCGGCACGTCAACACGATCATCCTCGACGGCCTTTATCCGAATTCAATGCATCCACTTTCTTCACGTGCATCATGCTACATGCAACGTGCGGCTCAGCTCATTCCCACTACTCCACTACGCTCTATTAGTAATATGTTTTGTTGGAGATTTAAATATTTACATAAATAATTGGGAAATGTTTTTGAAAATTATTTTTTGAAGTCTGGTTTTATTTTTTATCAAAAGCAGAATTTTTCTAAGTGTAGAAGCGAATTGCCTCGATCGACGAGATCGCTCAAACGACTTTGAAAGTCATTCGCGCGAGATAGGATGTCGCGCGATATTGTTCGAACGACTTTTGTCCTTCGTTCGAGCGACATAGCTATCTCGTTCGAACGAGTCACCGCCTCGATTTTTGTATAAATATCTGATCTCCTTCTACACGTTTTTCAAGTCTTTCTGCAATCTCAAAATTCTGCGAAAATAGCCCAGAATAAGACTTCACTTTTTAAGGTTTTCTAAACCTTTTTGATTCACAAAATCATTCTCATATATGTCTGTGAATCTTTAAACCTTTAAGAGGATCATTTACTCATCTCGAGTAATTTGTGAGGAAGCTGCTATCTTCTTCACTGCTGCCCTACTGGAAAGGGATAGTTCCAGCCGCCGACAACAGAACCGACACTCGAGGGTATTTCTATGTCATATATTTTCATTGTAATCCGTGTAAGTCGTACTCTTACAAAATTATTGTGAAAATAAAAGGTTTTGCCCCTTTGGGGGATTTTTCCTCATATATGTGTTCTTGCATGTTTCATCATCGTATTTAATCACTTATAGATGAATGTTTAGGACTTGTGTGGTAAAAAACTGTGTTTAATTAAATAACTTCCTTATTTGAACGCAAGCGCACTCTTCTCAAATTGGTATCAGAGCCAGTTACACAAATTTACCGTGTAATTTTTCGCAAAATTTTTCTAAGATATCAATTTTTTGAAAAATTGACTTTTGAAAACGAGTGTGTTCATAATGGAGAAGTTATATAATAAAATGTCAGTTTTTTACAGGACAAACTATGCATATTGGAAACCTCGCATGAGATCTGCATTAAAAGCCATTGATGAACATGTCTGGATTTTGGTTGAAAGAGGGTGGAAACCTCCATCCGTGACTGTTGATAATGTGATCAATTTAAAACCTTTCACTTCTTGGACTGAAGAAGAATTTAAATGGTCATCATTCAATTCTAAGGGTCTAAGTGATATTTCTAGGTCTGTCACACCTAATGAGTTCAAACGCATAATGGCGTGCACCACGTCAAAAGAGGCTTGGGATGTTTTACAACTCACCCATGAAGGAACTAATGCTGTGAAAGAGTCTAAATTGTAAAATTTGACAACTCAATTTGAAACCATCACCATGCATGAGACTGAATGTTTTGATGATTTTTATGCTAGGTTTTGTGACATTGTTAATACTAGCTTTAATCTTGGTGAACATATTCCTAATGCTAGAGTTGTAAAAAAGATTCTTCGTTCTTTGCCTAAGCGTTTTATCCCTAAAGTCATTGTGCTAAATTCTATGGGTAATTTAAATATGCTAAAATTGAAAGAACTTGTAGGAGACTTGCAAACATATGAAATTGATATGTTCCCTAAAATTGCTAGGTCTAAAGATAAGGGAATTTCACTCAATTCCCAAGAGAGAAAGAGTGAGGGGTCGGCTAGAAAGAGGGGAGAGTCAACTAGAAAAAGAGAGACAGATTCGTCTGATTCTGAGTGTGATTTTGATTTAGATGATTTGGCTCTTTTTGCAAAAAATTTCAAGAGGATTCTCAAATTCAAGAAAAATGGTAATTTTAAAAATAAAAAGAATTTTGAGAAAAATAAGTTTGAAAAGAAAAATGAAAA
This sequence comes from Sambucus nigra, assembly GCA_949130495.1. NCBI lineage: Eukaryota > Viridiplantae > Streptophyta > Magnoliopsida > Dipsacales > Adoxaceae > Sambucus > Sambucus nigra. Next base: position 517,463,444 of record OX422210.1, on the reverse strand, counting down.
AGATTTTAAAGATCCTCCTAAGAAAGAAAGTGCGAGATGCTTTGAGTGCGACGGTAGGGGTCATAGATCTTTTGAGTGTGCTACTAGGTTGAACAGAGAAAATGGCAAAGTTGTCCTTAATGCTACCCTTAGTGACGACAGTGAGGTCGAGTCGGTGGATTATGGAGTCGAGTCACCGCATGAGTGTAACTTCACCACATTCATGTCTAGTCATGTGAGCACTTTTAGTTCTCCTCACGACGATGAGGATGATGCATCACAGGGACACCTCGACAGAGCGATGTGAGTGAGGGGGAGGATGACACAAGTGAGAGCGAGAGTGATATTCAACGCGCCTACGCTGAGTTATATTCTGAGTCATTTAAAACTAAAAAGAGTAACAAAACGTTAGTTCTTAAGATCACCGGCTTAGAGGAAGATTTAAGAAAAATGAGAGAGAGAGAGAGAGAGTCATCCACCTGCACCACCCTGAGTGAGAGAGAGTCTGCCTGTGTTGAGAAAGAAAGTCTGTTTAGAGAGAGAGAGAGTTGTTTTGAGAAATAGAGAGGGGACTTGACTAAACAAGTGGCTAGTCTTACGAGTGAGCTTCATTCCTCCATGGAGACTCGAAAGAAACTTTAAGCCCTTGTTGCCCAACTTACTCATGATCTGGAGAGAGCACAAGAAGTCAAGGTACAAATCGAGGACAGATCTGGGAAAATGGGAAAGATGCTCCTCGGCCCGCTTTAGGTTTTGGTGATACACAGGGAATAGGTTATGATGGTGCCTCCACGTCTCAAATTGCACCCAGACCAATTCCTGAGTTTACTACGACTCCTTATGGCCGTCGTCAAAAACCTCGAAGGAGAGTTCAATTAAGAAAAGCAAACCAAGGTCCGCCTTTGACTGTGTTCTTTTGTACTTATTTCAAAAGAAAAGGCCACCTTAGGGAGTTTTGCTATAGTATGGGTCGGACACGACGTACTACTGCTCCACCTCAGCGTACTGATGATTTTACCAGTCTGAGAGAGCGAGTTGAGTTGTTAGCTGCCACGTCTCAGTGTTTGATAGAGGATTTCCGACGGATGTCTTTGCCGTCAGTGAATGCTTCTCACATTCCAGCTAAAACCAACAACAACAAAGGCAAACAAAATGTCACCACTTCTTGGGTACCTAAGAAAGATAAAAAGGCCTTTGTTGTTCATGTCGCTCTCAAAGCACATAATACCTCACAGTGGTATTTTGACAGTGGGTGCTCCAGACATATGACAGGTGATGCCTCATTTTTTACATCTCTTGAGGATTATCAAGATGGCAGAGTCACCTTTGGAGATGGGAGCAAGTATAGCATTATAGGACGTGTTACTGTCGAGTTACCTGGATTTCCTAAGCTAGAAAATGTTTTGTACGTCAAAGGTTTGAAAGAAAACCTTCTCAGCATTAGCCAGATGTGCGACGCTGACTTTTCCGTAAAGTTTGACCGGGACGCTTGTAAGGTCTATAATCAAGCCGGTAAACTTTTAGTGCAAGGAGTGAGAACAAAGGATTACTATTATGGGACGGAGCCCACATCCTCACTTGCCTGCTACAGCGCCACGATCACTCCTATGGATCTGTGACACCAACATCTAGGTCACGTAAATATTAGAGATCTAACTCACTTAGCTAAAAAGGACCTAGTACGTGGCTTACTATCTCTTGGAAGGCCAACTTCGACGGTTTGTGGACCCTGTCTGTTGGGAAAACAAATTCGTAGTCCCATAGGAAGTTGCATTCCATTACCACCTCTCGTATTCTTGAGCTTATACACATGGATCTTATGGGTCCCACTTGTACCAAGAGTCTAGGTGGTAAGAGGTATATTCTCGTGATGGTGAATGATTTCTCCAGATACTCCATTGTAGGTTTTATGAGAGAGAAATTTGATGATGTAGAGTTTTTAACGACCAAGTGCCGTGTCCTGCAAAATCAATACGGAGTCACTATTAACAGGATATGTAGTGACAACGGCACTGAATTTAAGGAAGCAAAGGTAGATTCTTATTGTGATAGCCTTGGGATCAAACATGAGTTTTCTGCTATGAAGACTCCTCAGCAAAATGGGATTGTTGAGAGAAAGAATAGAAGGATACAGGAGATGGCTAGATCTATGCTTCTCGGTCATAAAGTTTATAGGAGATTTTGGGCGGAGGCAGTGTTTACTGCATGCCACACGGTGAATAGGATTTATCTGCATCCACACACACACTTCAGACTCCTTATGAGTTGTGGACTGGAAAGAAGCTCAACCTTGCATATTTTCGTGTTCTGGGGAGTAAATGCTACATCCTACGGGATAGAGAGAAATTAGGAAAGTTTGACTCTCGAAGCGACGAGGGAATACTGCTGGGATATTCATCGAATAGTAGAGCGTACCGGGTTTTCAATCTGAAGAGCTCTAAGGTTATGGAGTCAATAAACGTCAACGTGCAAGATGACGAACCTTCGGCATTTATTGACTCTAAACTTCAATGTGAGGATGAGGATATTTCTAGTAGTGATTTACTTGTACCTCACCCACACTCTGTGGACCCTACTCCTGTGTTAGGGGACACATCTGTTTGGGTTCGCAAGAGTCATGACCCTTCTGTCATTGTTGGTGATCCCACTCTAGGGGTAAAGAATCGTGCTCAGTTAGAGAATGTTGTCAGCCATTTTTGCTACACGTCCAAAGTCTAGCCCAAGAATCATAAAGAAGCACTCAAGGATGAACACTGGATATCTGCTATGCAGGATGAGTTGCTTCAGTTTAAAAAGAATAATGTCTGGGAACTTGTCTCCCGACCTAGTGAGACAAATGTGATAGGTACCAGATGGATCTTTAAGAATAAAATGGATGAAAATGGTACCATAATTAGAAACAAGGCTAGGTTGGTCACTCAAGGCTACACACAGATAGAAGGTGTAGACTTTGGGGAGACATTTGCTCCTGTTGCGAGGCTTGAGTCCGTCCGTCTACTAATCGCCATCGCATGTCATCTGCGTTTCAAGTTATATCAGATGGATGTCAAGAGTTCCTTTCTGAATGGCATTCTACAGGAGGAGGTTTACGTGGAACAAACAAAAGGGTTTGAAAACCCTCAGCACCCGGAGCACGTCTACTATCTGAGAAAAGCCTTTTATGGTTTGAAGCAAGCACCCCGTGCTTGGTACGAGAGGCTTACTTCCTATTTCTTAGCCCGTGGCTTCAAGAGAGGGGGAGTTGATATGACGTTGTTCGTCAGGAGAGATGACGGTGCAATTTTGGTTGCCCAGGTCTATGTGGACGACATAGTATTTGGATCCACGTGCTCTCAATATGCTCATCACTTTGAAGAGGAGATGAAAAGTGAGTTTGAGATGAGCATGGTTGGTGAGCTTACTTTTTGCCTTGGTCTCCAGGTTCGTCAGCTAGAGGATGGGATGTTCATCTCCCAATCCAAGTATGCTAGAGACCTAGTGAAGAAATTTGGGTTAGACTCCGCTAAGCATGCTGATTAAGGGTGAAAAGTGGCGCGTGTAAAACGCCGATCGTTGTTTTCTGTTCACCGCCCTAATACAAACAAACATAAATTACGACTACACTCAACGGGTGAGTATAGCGATAAGTCGAGTATCGAAAATCCACAGAGACGAGTTGCTAGAATTTATAGGGTTTAATATTCCTAAATAAAAGTGTAAAAGATATTGGGTAACAAAAATAAAAGATAAATAAAGGAAAAGATTAATCTAGGCGAGTGTAAATTAAACTATGATTAACAAAGTGAATAAAAACTATAGGTTGCGTCGAATATCCCTCATCCGAGTTAATTGGTATAAAATGATTACATGGGTTGACGAATTATTAAGATTGCGTCTCGTTTCGTCAATTAATTAAATTAAGAGTTGTCACACCCCTAAATTCACATAAAGGACTAATATGATTTTGGTGTCAACAAATATCCCAAAAATTACGCACGCAAGGTCGTAAAAACGACGCATACATGATATACCCCGTTAAATTTCCTAGGCGTAATAACTAGGACAACACACTCGAAATAAATACGTAAACACCATCACCAATGCAAAGCAACCAAACAACCCAAAGTAAGTTCAATTCGACACAACCTAAATTAAATTAGCCGCTAAACATATTAAATGACATTAAATAAATTAACTAATTAATTAAAGCAACTAATTAAATCTAACAATTAAAATTATCTAGGCATGGAAATATTTAACTAAGCATGGAAATAAATGGACAAAGATAAGAAAAGTAGGCAAAAGTGACAATGAATAGTAAAACTTACATTAATGGAGGGTACACAACAAGAAATGAGGAGAGGGGAGGTCTCCTACAAAAATCCCCAATATTTTCTAGCCCTAAAATGAAATATGTCTTCCAAAAAAAACAAAGTTTCCTTTTATACTAAGTTAGAATAAAAGAAATGAAATAAATGAAAAAGAAAATAGAAAATAGGGAGAATCAGCAAAGTCGACCAAAATAGAGTCCCGGTCGACCGGGTCCAAATCGCGGTCGACCGCGTCAAAATGGAGCACTACACTGTCTCAGACTCACGGCAAAAAACCAAACACCGGTCGACCGCCGAATTGATCGCGGTCGACCGGGATAGCTGTGACAGCCACTAATTCGCAGCCAAAGCAATCACGAACCTGCTATGGCAATACCCAACAAAAAACCAAAACCATGCCAAAGTAAATAAGCCGAGACAAGCCGTGTAACCCCAAGACCCAAAACGCAGCCTCCACGGCCATTTTTGGCCAAGCCGAGAACACCCACAAAAGCTCCATCAAAAATGGCCAAAACCTCCGTCCACCATTAATGGCCAACAAAACCCTCCAAAAAGTAGATGTCCAAGACCCATTTGCGTACGTAGTCCCAAATCAAGCTCCAATTTCGGACGAAAGACTCGAATTTCGGTCGAAACCAAAACCCGAGCAAAACCCGAGCCTAGGGCCAAATCGCCATCTTCATTTGCTGCAAAAACGTTTTGGGGACACAAAGGGAATTAATGGATTTGTTATTAAAGAAGAAAAGGGACATGGATGGAATTATTTAAAATGTTAATGAATCCATATAATTCTTTCCGATTAAAGCTCCGTGTTTTCTTCGTTCGGACTCCGATTCGAGTACCGTTCGCGACCACGCGAAGCTTGGCCCGAGGGCTACAACTTCCGTGAATACTTCGGGCAAAAATCCTAAAGTGTAAAATTACGAAAATGCCCCCGAACGTGCGAATCGCGATGAAACTTAGTCGGAACGTGCTCAAACTTCATACTAAGCACTTTAATACCTATAATAGCTCAATTATACCTCAAATAACATTTTAGCATATAAAACCGAGGTTGTCTGATTAACGAGCATAATTATAGGCATTAAAGTACCCGAGGGGGCTAAAATGCATAAGTATCGAGGGTAATTAAATGCATAATTTGATACGAATCACACCCCCTAACTTACACATTGCTAGTCCCTAGTAATGAAATTCAACGCAAGAAGAACTATAAGAAAATCACAACATGTATATATGCATCAAAATATAAATGCCACTTTCGTAGGGAACACGATTGCATTTAGCATATGCAATAAGCCGTTAAACCCCTAGGTTATCCTAGTGGACGAGTGTCGTCTCGTGAAGGTTTTCAGGGATGATACCCACAAACATCATAAAGTTTCCTCAAAATATGCCCAAACCAACGTGCGACAAGCCCAACAAAAGCGAAAAAGATTTCATATGCATTATTAGCAAAGTGAATGAATTCACATAAAAGTTCGAATCATTAACATTATAGAATGCACCTCATAGAATTGAAACTTTAAAAGTGGGAGGGGGGAGAGCAAATGAAAAATATGATTTGGCAAAAAACTTATATAAATCGGATACTAATCAAAGCAAGCATACATTCAATCCTCACGGGCATTACGCTCAACAAATGAAATCACTCGGAATGGGAGGAAATACACGGGACATGCGGGCATAAAGAGTAAATGTAAATTGAAACTAGGCCGCACACATGTCACAAATGAAGAACGCTATATATAAAATGAAAAACTATAATCTCAATAAAAGGATACCGCACACTAAAAGAGGCGAAATGCATTTTCACAGATTATCAAAACTATTATGACTTTTAAATTAAATGCACCCTAAGATCACATAGGACTTTATAGGGTTGTAATGTAGGTTTGGGGTTAAGGTACGAAATGAAAGGTATATGTACGGATTCAAAGTGTTCGGAAATGAAAACTTGGAATAATGGGAAGGATGCGGGCAATATCAAAAATGGAAAGTAGCTTCCAAACAAGCATTAAATGTATCATCGGGGAGAGGAATCAAAGCTTATTGAACACTATACACAACATAAACAGCTTTCTCTTTTCTTTCTTTTCTTCTTTTTCTCACTTTTTCTTTTTTTGTTTTCTTTTGTTTTTTTTCTTTCTCTTTTTCTTCACTTTTTTCACATCACTTTTCTTTACTTATCAAACTCTCATATGCCTAAATTGCAACCGACATCATAACAACATCATTCAATCCCAAGTAACATTCCAAACAAAGGTATGGAAAGTGTATGTATGGTTTATAACTCCAATGTAAAGTTGGTTATGGGAATGGGGTATGAAATGAAAGGCTATATTTAGGCTCAAAAGCGTTAACGAGGGTAAACATATAAGGGTGAGGTCACAGTTCATATGGGTGATATAACAAAGAGGGCCTATGATCATTTCACAAAGTTTACGCAATTCTCGAATCAAAATAGTATATGAAAATCATGATCAAGTAACACATTTCAAGTATGAACTCAATTAATGAACGGTGAAATGAAAGAATAGAGAGATTACCAACGAATTCAACGTTTCTAATGAGAAATGAATAGTGTATACACTCACAAACGACGAAAGGTACAAAGCTTACTCGGTGTAAGTATATACAATGCAACAAAAGATTACCGAGTTATAAAAATCTTAAAGCAAATCAATATAACAATAAAAGTGCATGTGCTCATGGGATTAAAGTTTAATTCATGAAGTTATTCACAATATCAATAATCGAGACTAAAGTTTAATAACTTCTAAAATCGAGAACATGCATCATTGGGTTGTCAATTGGATCGGGCAATTATTGAAATTTATCATCGGAAACAAAGGCAAAATGCCCAAAAAGGAGAAAAAAGAAAGAAAATCTTTTTGAAATTTTTGAATTTTTCTAAGAAAATCATACTAAGTAACTAACATGTGAGCCAAAACATGGACTAAAATAAGAAATGGATAGAATATCCCACACCCCCTAACTTAAAACTTGACATTGTCCTCAATGTAAATTAAGAACCAAGTCAAAGAGAGGAAAAGAGCGATATTACCCAAAAGTGGAGCGATCCCCATAAGAACAAGTCCAAAGAATCTACAAAACAAGTTAGTACCGAGCATAGCAAAAACAAATAACGAAGATTTTACTAATTACACTAAACTAAATTAACAAGGAAAGAAAAAAAATAAAAAGAAAGAAAGCTAACTATATACAACCTACTATTTAGGCGTCACACTAACTGTACACTAGAAGTCTAAATAGCTGAGGGTCCACCATAAAAACGATTTGACTTTGGAAGATAACCGGTGTACCCTCACATACATGCATGCCTCCCGAAAAATAGGAATTCCGTTCAAACAACGGAAGGCACGTGGGTGGTGGAAAAGGTGGACCATCCCCAATTAAAAATTTGGGAGGGAGGATGGGGGATTTGGATAGGACGGGTGACAAATACACAAGGGGACAAAAAAAAACTGAATTTCCTCCTAAAGATTTAGCAAGCGGAATGGGAGGTGGCGCACATGAGGGCAAAGATGCCTTCATGGAAAGCAACTCGAGCAAGTACTCCTCGTCGGTGAAAGGGTTGAACGTTTTAAAGTTCGGTACCGATTCATCGGGTACTTGTGACGGTGTGATAATGGAGAATGAAAATGGGGAGGAAAGAAATTCAAACCCAAGAGATGAGTTATCATCACTCAAAGTTGGAATTTCAAAGGAAATAGGATCATTTTCAATGAAACTTTCTTCTTTGGGATCCAAAGAAGAAATCATCTCATTGCAAATGGATACTACATCCATTTCATCCTCGCTTTCATTATCAATTAAAAGGTGGGCCAAGTGACGAATGGTTTGTTCCAATTTAGGCACAAAGTCCTCAATTGGTTCAAAACATTCCTCGACTTCAAAAGTCTCGGAAGACAAATCGTTGTCGGATTCGAATAATAAATCCAAGTCTTGCTCCCAACAACGATTTTCTTCCCGATAACGTTCTTCATACCTCTCATTTTCAAGCATGAGCAAACCCTCACCGAAAGTCATCGGCCGAGGTACGGATGCTTGAAAATGAGGAGTTTGAAAATCATTAGCGGCACTAAAGTTAAACTCATTATTATAGGAATGTTGAAAACTATTGCAATTCATTTCAGAATTCCTACTATAAGGAGGTAAAGGCCCAAAATCATTATCATCATCATCATCATCAAAATAAACGCACTCCAAAGTTTGACTTTTGTAATACTCGCCCAAAGTGATTTTTGAATTTGCAATTTTTTGGGACTCTAAGTATTGACCAAAAGTCATAGGTTTACGAGAATTTTGAGAATTATCATAATGATTACCGAAAGGATTGGAATAAGACATGCTTACCCCAAAGATTGCTCGAAGTGACGAAATCCACAAAGTGATGCGCGCGCGAAAAATTCAAGCGGTTCTTGGCGCTCAAATGTAGAAGTCCTACAAAAATGTTAGGCAAAAAAATACAAATAGAAAAAAATACTACGAAATACTAAATCAAATAAATTCTAACACAACAAGTCCCCGGCAACGGCGCCATTTTGATTAAGGGTGAAAAGTGGCGCGTGTAAAACGCCGATCGTTGTTTTCTGTTCACCACCCTAATACAAACAAACATAAATTACGACTACACTCAACGGGTGAGTATAGCGATAAGTCGAGTATCGAAAATCCACAGAGACGAGTTGCTAGAATTTATAGGGTTTAATATTCCTAAATAAAAGTGTAAAAGATATTGGGTAACAAAAATAAAAGATAAATAAAGGAAAAGATTAATCTAGGCGAGTGTAAATTAAACTATGATTAACAAAGTGAATAAAAACTATAGGTTGCGTCGAATATCCCTCATCCGAGTTAATTGGTATAAAATGATTACATGGGTTGACGAATTATTAAGATTGCGTCTCGTTTCGTCAATTAATTAAATTAAGAGTTGTCACACCCCTAAATTCGCATAAAGGACTAATATGATTTTGGTGTCAACAAATATCCCAAAAATTACGCACGCAAGGTCGTAAAAACGACGCATACATGATATACCCCGTTAAATTTCCTAGGCGTAATAACTAGGACAACACACTCGAAATAAATACGTAAACACCATCACCAAAGCAAAGCAACCAAACAACCCAAAGTAAGTTCAATTCGACACAACCTAAATTAAATTAGCCGCTAAACATATTAAATGACATTAAATAAATTAACTAATTAATTAAAGCAACTAATTAAATCTAACAATTAAAATTATCTAGGCATGGAAATATTTAACTAAGCGTGGAAATAAATGGACAAATATAAGAAAAGTAGGCAAAAAGTGACAATGAATAGTAAAACTTACATTAATGGAGGGTACACAACAAGAAATGAGGAGAGGGGAGGTCTCCTACAAAAATCCCCAATATTTTCTAGCCCTAAAATGAAATATGTCTTCCAAAAAAAACAAAGTTCCCTTTTATACTAAGTTAGAATAAAAGAAATGAAATAAATGAAAAAGAAAATAGAAAATAGGGAGAATCAGCAAAGTCGGCCAAAATAGAGTCCCGGTCGACCGGGTCCAAATCGCGGTCGACCGCGTCAAAATGGAGCACTACACTGTCTCAGACTCACGGCAAAAAACCAAACACCGGTCGACCGCCGAATTGATCGCGGTCGACCGGGATAGCTGTGACAGCCACTAATTCGCAGCCAAAGCAATCACGAACCTGCTATGGCAATACCCAACAAAAAACCAAAACCATGCCAAAGTAAATAAGCCGAGACAAGCCATGTAACCCCAAGACCCAAAACGCAGCCTCCACGGCCATTTTTGGCCAAGCCGAGAACACCCACAAAAGCTCCATCAAAAATGGCCAAAACCTCCGTCCACCGTTAATGGCCAACAAAACCCTCCAAAAAGTAGATGTCCAAGACCCATTTGCGTACGTAGTCCCAAATCAAGCTCCAATTTCGGACGAAAGACTCGAATTTCGGTCGAAACCAAAATCCGAGCCTAGGGCCAAATCGCCATCTTCATTTGCTGCAAAAACGTTTTGGCGACACAAAGGGAATTAATGGATTTGTTATTAAAGAAGAAAAGGGACATGGATGGAATTATTTAAAATGTTAATGAATCCATATATTTCTTTCCGATTAAAGCTCCGTGTTTTCTTCGTTCGGACTCCGATTCGAGCACCGTTCGCGGCCACGCGAAGCTTGGCCCGAGGGCTACAACTTCCGTGAATACTTCGGGCAAAAATCCTAAAGTGTAAAATTACGAAAATGCCCCCGAACGTGCGAATCGCGATGAAACTTAGTCGGAACGTGCTCAAACTTCATACTAAGCACTTTAATACCTATAATAGCTCAATTATACCTCAAATAAAATTTTAGCATATAAAACCGAGGTTGTCTGATTAACGAGCATAATTATAGGCATTAAAGTACCCGAGGGGGCTAAAATGCATAAGTATCGAGGGTAATTAAATGCATAATTTGATACGAATCACATGCACGTACACCTATGAGTACCACTACCAAGCTTAGTAAGGACACTTCAGGCAAGGACGTAGAGCAAACCTTATATCGGAGTATGATAGGTAGTCTTCTCTACTTGACTGCCAGTCGTCCCGACATAGCCTTTAGTGTTGGAGTCTGTGCGCGATATCAGGCGTCCCCGAAAGAGTCACATTTACTTGCTCTAAAACGTATTATTAAATACGTGAGTGGGACTCTCTCATATGGTATTTGGTATTCCTTTGATACTGATGACCGTTTGTACGCTTATTCAGATGTCGATTGGGCCGGGGATGTAGATGGTTGTAGGAGCACTTCTGGTGGGTGTTTCTATTTTGGTTCTGCTCTTGTCTCCTGATTGAGCAAGAAGCAAAATTCTATCTCTTTGTCCACTATGGAGGCTGAGTACATAGCCGCCGGGAGTTGTTGCACGCAACTCTTATGGATGAAGCAAATGCTGGAGGATTATGGGATTTCACAGGACACCATGACCATTTCCTGTGATAACACGAGCGCGATACACATATCCCGTAATCCAGTCCAGCATTCCCGCACAAAGCACATCAGGATACGTGAGCACTTTATACGACAGTTAGTTGAGGAGAAAGTCGTATCCCTGAGTTTTGTTCCCACCGACCGTCAGTTAGCCTATATTTTCACGAAACCTTTAGATGCCCTTAGATTTGAGAGTCTTAGGAAGTCTTTGGGGATTTTCATAGTTGACTGAGGGGTTGTCTATGTCTAGGATAGGATGCTTTTTCATGTTCATATCATATGCTTCCTACTGCTAGTTTGTTTTATATGTATTTTTGCTTTGTTGTACAGTTATTTATTTATTCTTTTGAAAAATCCAAAAAGATTTTTTTTATATATAAAAATTATAGAAAAGCCCAAAAAGATTTTTTGTATTTTTTATGCACCTTTTATGGATGAACATTTAAGATAGCCAAGTCACAATTTCATTCCATCTTTTCATGTGACTGTTTGATAGAGATTTGAGACGCTACATCATTTCATCTATGTGCTTTACACTGCTTGGAGTCTTTGAGATGTGATTCGTGATATCTTGTCTACATGTTTGACTCCTATCTTCTTTATTGCACACATGCACGACTTTATTTGATTATTGTACTTGTCTATCACATGTTGGCTTGAGTGTTTCCATCTCAATTCTGTCTATAGAACTAACAATATGCGATAAAACTTGACAAGATTGGAATGCATGTAAAAACCGTTTGTGTGAGACTGAATGTTTGTTTAAGAACGGGGAGGGGTTGCGAAAGGTAATTATCTATTCTTTGCGCAAAAGTCACCGTTCAAAAGGACCTAAAAATGGAGGAATTTTATTATCCGAGGTCCGAAGAGGTTAAAAGGGCCCCGAAAAAATGTAAAGGCAATAAAAAGCAATTCTTGCCAAATATGGGCCATTAGGTTTCACCATCAATTCTCCAAAGTTTGAGAATTTAGAAAGCCTCTATTCAAAATTAAAATCTGAGGGAGTTTGGTTGGAGCATATAAACGGGTTTGCACTTCCTGAAAAATCATGAAATAGTTTTGGACGTTATTGGTGTGGAAATCACTTTGAGCTTTGATTTGTTGATTTGATTAAGTCAATGTCTCATATTACCTTTTTTTTTACACCAAGAGGAAGAATTTGAGTCCATTCGTTAGGATTATCCGATATTCATCGTGCACATATGTCATGTTTGTATGCATTGATTTTCCTATCGAATTTGATCACACCCCTTCATTTTCGCTATCATTGACTTGGTTGTTTTTGTGATCTTTCATGGTGTGATTCTTTATTGTATACATGTATGAAACATTTTGAAAAATACAAAAATAGCAGTTTATTCCCGTGTGTTATTATCCATGTGCATTCATTTCTGCTTCTCATATCTGTCTATTTGGGAACATCATAAAAAGGGGGAGAAGAATTATGGAGGAGAATTGTTTTGGTGTTTGGTTGCTGCATGAATGATTTGCTTAAACTTAATTGATCATCAATTTTTGCATATCATTATATTTCAATCTGTTGCTTGTCAGGGATATTTGCTTTATCTCATGTGTGTAGGTACATCATTTCTTATTATTTGATTACACATCCTGATGAGAAAAGCTTTGGAAGGTACCGGAGAGCTGAAGTTTTGAAAGACATGTTATTTAGTATTCTCAGTTTGAGGGTTTAATGGGTATATTATCTTGTATGTCATTTGATTGCATAATTCGAAATTTTTATGTATGTACCGGCATAGACATAGGGGGAGATTTGTAAGGACATAATTTTATAAATGTCCGGGTAGATTCTAGGAAATTTCTGATTTCTCCTAGATCACAGTTCATATGTCTAATATCGCTACATTCGGCACGTCAACACGATCATCCTCGACGGCCTTTATCCGAATTCAATGCATCCACTTTCTTCACGTGCATCATGCTACATGCAACGTGTGGCTCAGCTCATTACCACTACTCCACTACGCTCTATCAATAATATGTTTTGTTGGAGATTTAAATATTTGCATAAATAATTGGGAAATGTTTTTTGAAAATTATTTTTTGAAGTCTGGTTTTATTTTTTATCAAAAGCATAATTTTTCTAAGTGTAGAAGCGAATTGCCTCGATCGACGAGATCGCTCAAACGACTTTGAAAGTCGTTCGCGCGAGATAGGATATTGCGCGATATCGTTCGAACGACTTTTGTCCTTCGTTCGAGCGACATGGCTATCTCGTTCGAACGAGCCACCGCCTCGATTTTTGTATAAATATCTGATCTCCTTCTACACGTTTTTCAAGTCTTTCTGCAATCTCAAAATTCTGTGAAAACAGCCCAGAATAAGACTTCACTTTTTAAGGTTTTCTAAAACTTTTTTATTCACAAAATCATTCCCATATATGTGTGTGAATCTTTAAACCTTCAAGAGGATCATTTACTCATCTGGAGTAATTTGTGAGGAAGTCGCTCTCTTCTTCACTGCTTCCCTACTGGAAAGGGATAGTTCCAGTCACCGACAACAGAACCGACACCCGAGGGTATTTTTGTGCCATATATTTTCATTGTAATCCGTGTAAGCCGTACTCTTACAAAATTATTGTGAAAATAAAAGGTTTTGCTCCTTTGGGGGATTTTTCCTCATATATGTGTTCTTGCATGTTTCATCATCGTATTTAATCACATATAGATGCATGTTTAGGACTTGTGTGGTAAAAACTGTGTTTAATTAAATAACTTCCTTATTTGAACGCAAGCGCACTCTTCTCAACTACTAAGGAACGTCTAAGACAACAATCAATCACAAACTCTCATCCATTGAAAAAGCTTGAAGTGAGGAGATGTAAGCCAAAATATGGTCCTAACATGGCGGATGAATAATACTTTGCATCACTTTTTGATGAGTTTAACTCGATGATTAAGGAAAATTTCATAAATGGTTTTCAGAACATTGCCCCTGATGGCCACTACGAGTACAGGTGTAAATGATAGATGGATGACTATCATACAACAACTGCTTATTAAGCTATGGGAGCATAAGGAATTGCATTCAGATATGATGGGTTATGAGCAAACATATAAAAACGTGGAGGAGGCATTATATTTTTTTTAGTAGGATTTTTGTCCATCTCGAAATTGGATCCAATTTCCAACCATAGGTTACTTGTTTGACATTTCATTCAACTGTATTCTTTGTGTTTATTCTCCCAAAATATCACTTTCTTACCCTTACGGACAAGACTAACAACCGAAGTAGCACGCATAATGTCGATTGTGATATATGATAATAATCATTTCATGCAAGTTATTCTTAAACAGGAAGCACCAATGCCACACATTGTTACGGGATGGGAATACTATCGATACCTAGATGCGCAACAGTGGGCCGATGTGGTAAATGATTTGATTATTAAGTGGGATACCTAGATGTGCAATAGTGGGCATATGTGGCAAATGATTTGATTATTAAGTGGGATATGATTATTGGTTATCCAAGATCAGAGACAGTTACAATTAAAATGAAGATCGAAAAAGGTATATTATTCAATATTATTATTTTTTTATCCATCCCAACTTCTTATTACTTAAGTAACATATTTATTTTTTCAAGATCATCACTTAATCTCAAATTTGATATGTCTTTGTTACAAGGAAGCATAGATTTGATCATATCTTGAATGATTAGCATATGTGGGTGTTAGACATAATCAAAGGTATAGAAAAGTCCATAATCATTATTTTGAGTCATGTTGGAAGTAATTGTGTTGGTAACTTATATCTTGTTTTATATTTCAGGAAAGCGGGTGTTGTAATTATGTTCAGGAAAGCAGGTGTTGTAATTATGTTCGGAAGCGGGTGTTTAAATTAATAAATTAGTTAACATTTGCAATTGTTTTTTATTCATATTAATTATGTTGGATAGATACTTTTGGGTGTACTCTATTTTTTTTTTGTGTGTTGGCACTACTTTATAAAAACTAGTTTACTCAATGTACTTAGTAAAAATGTGGTTTACTTAGTTTTTAAGCCACCATAACATCCATGTGAATAAGATTGAGCAGATACAAAGCAAAATATGAAAGGTGGGTCTTTAAGATGGATTGAAATTACCTAACTAGTTGCAATATTCCTAATAAATTAGACCAATTGTGTACTAGAAGATTATTGTTTACAACCATTCGATGATCAGACAGTATCTTCTTTTCCTTTTTCATTTTCCAGTGTAGTTGGCAAGCCTTATTGTCATCAGTGGAAATAGGCAGCATCAACGATGGTTGGTGGAAAGTTTGTGGAAATAGGAGTTATATATATATGTATTGTCTTTTGTTGTCTTCGGCAGTGACTTTGGCCAGTGGAAAGTTTGTGGTGAGAGAGTTGTGAGGCTGAAGTTTAACTCCTTGATGGGTGAGATAGAGGAAGAAAATGGGATTGTTGGGTTATATTAAAATGAGGTTTTTGCCACAATCGTCGTGGTCTTAATTACCCTTTTTCTGTAACACCCCGTGATTTTTTAGCGGTAAAAATCTTTGTTAAATTAATAATTTATGAAAAAATAATTTTTGGAATCTATTTAATTTTGGTATGTAAAGAGATTCGTATTTATGTATAAAAATAAGGTTTTAAGTGGAATTTAAATCGGGATTCAAATTTGGAAATTATAACTTTTTGTATAAAAATTAGGGGAGGATCCGACCTTAGAAAAAAAATATATTGGCCATCCGATCGACCTGAATTTTTTTGAGCAGCTTTGTCTCGCCTTCAGCTATTACATACTAAAATTCCAGCCAATTCTAGTGGTTCGATCGTCCATAATGTTTTTTAGTGTTTGTGTTTGATTATGACTCAAATTATTTTTGGTATATAAACATAAAGTAATGGGTTTAGGACTTTTAAAACACATTTTAGTCTTCTCAAAACTCAGTAGGCTCCCCTAATTTTATTCTCTCTCATCTACAAACCCTAGCGCCATTTAAAATCAAGATTCAACCCAAGTTTTGAAGGCTCAAAATATGTTTTCTCATTCAAGAACGAGTCTTTACTGATTTTTCGAGAGGAACGCAATCATCCAATCAGAATTTTCAACCAAATTTTCTACGAGCATGAATACTTTTATTATTTATTTTTAGTATTATGTATTTTAAATATTGCATAAACATTAATTTACATGGTTTTCTTAAATTAAACTATAAACCTTAATTAGGTAAAGTGAAATTTATGTTGGGACTGGTTTTATGAAAAAATTTAATATGAATTAAGACTTATAACCCTTGTGTACTTAGGGCAGAGGTTGATTTTTTGTTAACATGGATGTAGATTTGCATGTAGATAATCATAGTAGATGTGTTAATTAAAAGTGGCTTGTAAAATCACATATAATTATATAAGTGTGATAAAAGATAAATTATTGTTGTGTACACCATAAACTTACATGATGAAATTATATTAGTTGCATAAAGTAAGTTGTTTAATTTCAAAATTTGATTGAATGGATGAAATTAGATTTATTTGTGACCTTATGAGAAATTGGTAAAATTGTTGATAAAACATATTATGCGACTTGTTGATTTTAATTATATTTGACACCGCTGGAACGACGGAATTTTTGGGTAGTTATGCTCTCTCCTAAATTTTAGGAGTGTTTACTAGGTATGGGACAAGTGAGTATGGCTTAGAGATTATTAACACTTTTTAGGTATGGCACTTGTTAGTGTAGATTTCTACAAATGAGATGTTCTAGAGTGGGACTAATTTTTGGCCCGTTCCGTTGATTCAATAGTCTAGGTGTGAGACTAGGAGGAAATTAATGGTAGAGATTCATCCTACATAATAAGTTAGGACGTACTTGTGTTTTAGAGATCTCTAGGTATGGGGCTAGGGGTAGGTTTGAGGATTTATGTCCTATAATAGGGTGAGACTAATATAAAATAATGAGAAATTTAGAAGTAATGCCTAAGATAATAAACGGGTATTAAAATGGATTGGCATCGCCAATATGTGCAGGGCTAACAATAAGGGGAGAACTGGCTATAGCGATGTGGGTGGGTGTTGGCATCACCAATATGTGCAGTGCTGATAGAATACAGGTGAACTGGCTATAATGATGTGTCATGTGTGGAACCTCACCAATATGTGCATGGCTAACGAAATTGGGCGAACTGGCTATAGTGAGGGGATTGTCTGTGGTGTAAAACTTTGGGCGTGCCAGCAATATGTGCAGGACCCGGGAGAGGGTGAACTGGATATACTGGCGTCGCATAAATAAAATGAGATGGATTAATTAAATTAAATTATACAAGTTAGTTACATATTTTCACATGATAATTGGATTTAAATAATGGGGCGGCCTAGTTATGTGGAAAGTAACTAGTATTCATGCAGTGGGATATAACCCATTGTATTGACTAACATTTCAGGTATGGCGCTGAAGTAGCTACATAGGAGTGATTGGAGATATTTTTTAAAATGTAACTGGAGATTTATTTTAGATGCCTTAGTAGTTAGGATTCTTTTCTATTTCAGTCGCTTATATTATGAAACTTTATTGTACGGATTTGGTGGGACAATCGGTTCCATAGTTGTTTATGATTTCTGTCAGATATTCATAGTTGGATTATTTCATTGGGAGTCATATTTATTTGGAGCTGATTTTATATTGGAGATTAGCATGGTGATGGATTTAATATTTCTTGATTTATATATATTGGATCAATTTGATTATTATCTCGTCGAAAAATCTATATGTCTCATATATCTATAACATGCAGAGAATGATAACTTATTAAGTGGAGTCCGGCGTAGTTTGGCCCCGGGAGCTGGCCACCTCGCTTACCAGAATGCACGGGGTGTTACATTTTCAATTCAAGCCCTGATAGTTTAGGGGGTTAAAAAAGTTTCAATTAAAAATTGGGGGGCTTATAATTATGGGGCATACATTGAAAAATCGGGTACAAATAGAAACAACCAATTATATACATCTCCACATTTAGTGGAAGAAGTAACCTACACATTGAGGGCACATGTAGATGCATTTATGTTTGGTATAATTTGGTGGTACAAATAGATTTATCCTTTGACTATGGCGAAATAAATGCATCCAAATGTGAGAGCAACTTAACTATGAGTTGAAAGGATGTATATGCATTAAATTAAATTGCACAAGTAGTTTGAAAATCTAATAATAAACATGTTGTTCAGGCTGTTTTTAATTTTAAAAGATATATTTGTCTTAGTATTGCAATCTGAGATATATTTTTCATTATATTTCACTAATTATTGTGTTTACTAGTGATATATATATATATATATATATCACCTGTGAAAAAATCATATCTATGGAATGCGATTTAATGAAATTACTTCTTCGGAATGTGATTTAATAAACCTAAATAGTATTGAAATTTCTAAAAATTGCACCAGATGCATTTATAAGCTAAAGCCACGATAGATAGTTTATGCTTTTCGGAAGTGCAATATTTTGACATATATATTTTAAAGTGAAATATTTTAATAATACATTTTAAAACTAAAAACTATTGTCTTGATAGAACATATATAACAATATTTAATTGTCAATAACATTGCATAATTGACGTATTGAAAACGTGAACTTGTGAGTTATGCTGAAAACATGAGTTCGCCATTGTTAATACGGATACTCAACCTTAGAGTGTAAGATAATGAGAAAATGATGAGTGTAATGATTACATCCAAAATATTGTGACACGTGGTATCCCTTGTTTTTTCTAACCAACAAATTCTTTACACATCACTTAATATAATAAAATTTTTGGATAAGTTACATCTTGTTGCGGTTTTATTATTAAAACCATGTATGACATTTACTTTTCAGTAAAGGTATATTTATTCATTTTGAAATAAGAATCATGGTTATGATAATGCCGCATATTTATAATTAAATATATTGCATATATGTCAGTCAATTGAAATTAGTAGGAATTAGGTAAGTTGGGTTTAGCTTGATCATAGGAGATTAAAATTTTAGTTCTCCATGAATGTATTGAATGGTACCACCCATGACTGGTACAGCTAGAAATATATATTGAATAGGACCACCCATAAGATTTAAGTCTAAGGGATACCTAGATTACACTTGGACAATCTCACACCATTTTCAAATGGTGCATAGATTTCTTAATCATGAGGGTTATGATGCTTTCACAATTGTTGATTTGATTACTATGGGTGCGATTCAATAATATATTGGATCCATTGATCCTCGCAAGTTTGAAAATCGTTATATGAATAGGTCTGAGATCATAATTCGAGAAATTCGCTTCCAATAGATATCGTGGATTATGATACCCCCTTGATACACTTATATATTTTTTTATCAATTAAACCCAACCGATGGATTCTTTTATAATCCGGTGGAGTAGCAAAGAAGTTAAATCTGAGAATTAAGGAAATGATTAGATGTTGGTTAATATTGATTAGCAAAGAATTGATTTGGTCAAGTGGGTATTGGACACTTTAGATGGGGAATAATAGTTAGTATCATAATCAACTTTGTAAATAAGACATATTTATCTGAGTATTTTTAGACTGCTAAACTGGAGTGCAGTGGTGATTATTTTGGGGAATTTATTGCGATTAAATCAAGATATGAAATAAATTTTGATAATTGTAATTTGGAATTTCTGAGTATTTATTTGGAATCCAAATTAATTATTAGTTTTGGGTCCCTGGTATAGTCCATTGCCTAAGTACTAGGCCCGAAATTCTCTAGAAACCCGATTTGGCTAAAGACCATGACTTACACCTATATATATTGGTATAAGCTAGGGTTTTAATGTAATGGTCCATTATGGTGGGTTAGAAAGGGAGAGTAAAATCACTATTCACATTTTTATGAAGGGGTGAGTAGAGATAAATTTTACCAAATTTTCATCTCTGAGCGTGCCCACGAACAAGCCTTACTTTGGGTGGATCATATGCTAAAAGATTCGAGACGTTTAAAAAAATCTAGAAAAGTTTTTGGAGACCTTAAAAGGGCAGAAAGATCATCACCTTCTTCAACATGTTTCTCCTCATACAAATCACAACAAGATCCGCAATGGTATTATATCTTGGAACCCTAAGTTTGTGCTTCAAACCTAGTTCTTTTTTTTCACTTTACAATGCATGATTGATCGAAGTTATTTGGGATGAATTTTGTCCCCTCTTATGTAAATTCCATTTTCTAACAATTGATATCAGAGCCATCGGTTATATATTGATTATGTTTTGGAAAGGTCTATGTTGTCCAACAAACGAAACCCTAAGTTGCATATTACAAATATGTGCATTGACATTTTTGTACTAACATAGTTTTGTAGGATGTGAATGATTGTATGCCTTCCCTCATGGTCACATGAATTTTATGTGAATGGATCCTACGATGATTAATCAGTAGTGATTTCTTGCCCTAGATTTAGTTTGATTGTAATCATTAGGATTTTTAATTATTGCATTTTAATCGTTGTGTTTGGAGGAGAATGTAAGTAGATGAAAATTTGTATTTCCTATTTTGTTATTTGGTTTGATCTTGGATATATTTAATGGATTTTTCATAAGCTTGGAAGTTCATGGTCATTTCAAGAAGTTATAGAAGAAAAACGAAGAACGAATAAAATAAAATAATAAAAGAAAAATGCATCAGCTCCTATCCAACTACCACTATAGTGGTAACACATGGGCGCTATAGCATCCCTTTTTTAGCACTATAGTTGCCCCCATGCAAGAACTATAGCGATCCAAGGCCTTTGTGCATGGTTTTTTTCTTAGCTTGACAGTTTTCTCCCACAGTTCTTTTTCACAAGTATTCTTCTCCCATGTCGTTTCCATTCACAAGGAGTTTTCACAAGAAGGATATCTTGGACATTATGGATTTATATTTTTGTGTCCTATTTGATTTATAATTTCTCATATTTATGCTTGATTATATTTTTGTTGTCTTTTGATTATTTTGTTTCATAATTTCGTGTTCTAATTAATTGATTAGTTAGGGACACCCATTTTTATTGACAACGTGGATTTAATTTGAGACCAGCCTAGTTCACGTTTTTTCTTTAAAAATTCATTTCATTTATTCTTTTTTAAATTAAATTTAACAGGTAATTAATTAAATGTATGAAATTTTGATCTTCATGTTATATTTTAATTTAAAATAATTTTATTTTGGAAAATTAATATAGTGAGATCGAAAAATTTAATTTGTACAAGTAAATTGAAAAATTACCAAGGATTTAATTCGTACATTTAGAATTGCATGAATTATTTTTCAAAATACCCTTAAGTTTGAAATATTAAGTGGGAGAAGGGTTTTCACATAAACCTTGTGATGTCCATTAGTGTTTTGAGAATGTGATGTGATTACTTACTTATATCAGCTTTGATTTGGATCCCCATTTGATGGATATAATCAAGACATATAGTATTCTCAATATTATTAAGTGATAGTTCATTGAAATTGAATATTAGTGAGCTCGTTCCTCTCATCGAGGAAGGTCTTCACGATCGGATTCAAATTTTAGGAATGAACCAGTGGTATACACTTAAACAGAATTAGTGGTATCCTCCTCAGTGGAATCACTATCATTAATTGTGAGACCAAAAGACGTCAACTATTCATTATGTTGGAGAAAAGCCTCCTGGACTATCCAGATAACATAATGAAAGATGAAAACCAATCTATTTAAGGTGGAGTTATTTAAGCTTCCAACGATAAATCTCACTTCAAAAGTGAACTAGGATGCCCAGAGGGATTAGTTTATATTTAGCGGTAAAGGGATGCCACTTTAAAATTTAATCAACTCAATTCTAGTATTTTAGTTGGAATTATTGTTTCAATAATGATTCTAAGATTCTTAAATTGAATTCAACTTTCACTCACTTGTTTTAATCTTAAAGTTTTTAACTATATAAGTTTTAAGGATTGAAAATGATTATTGGACATTGATCTAACTTAAGAGGAGAATAAACTTATTTAACATATGATTCCCATCAACGTTTAAAATAGTAATGGATTAAATCATTGCACCAGCTTTGTCTGGCTCCCCAACGGATGGTATTAATAACGGAATCACTATATTCAAAACTTATGGTAATTTTTTTAAATAAATTGTTATTTATGTTTGGTCCCCCCAATGAGGAGTTCTATATGAATATGTTCAATTCTAAATAATTGATAGATAGAAATTTGTAACATCGATGTTGGTTGATGAGGCTCAATAGGAATTATGTTCTTAAAACGATTTTCATCATTAGTTGAACAATGAATTCATTAGAATAAATATGTTGGAGAAACTCAGATCCATTTCGTAATCCGAGAGTGAATTTTATGGATATCAAATGGATGGTATTAGTTGTAGAGAAGAACTTTACTTATTTCCTGAAAGGGGGGTAAAAAGATAAGGATAAGCTCAAGTGCAATGGTTTGGAGTTAAAAAGTTAATATTCCTTAGTAGTAATTAAGAAATTTAATATTCCTCATTAGTCATAATAATTTAGTGGAACTAATTACGATTAAATAAAGATAGGAAATAAATTACGGTTATCATAATTTGGGAGTTTTTAGTATTTATTTGGAAGCCAATTTAATTATTAGTCTTGGGTCCCTAGTATAGTCCATTGTCCAAGTTATAGGCCTGAAACTCTCTAAAAATTCGGTTTAGCTAAAGCCTTGTGACTTATACCTATATATATTGGTGTAAGCTAGGGTTTCAAGGTAATGATTCATTATGGAGGGTTAGAGAGTGAGACAGAAACCTATTCACAATTTTGTGAAGGTGTGAGGAGAGAGATATATTTATCTCATATTTCACCAAGTTTTCATCTCCAAAAGTGCCCACACATAAGCATTACTTTGGATGTATCATATACTAGAAGATTGGAGATGGGAGGAGGATTCTAGAAAGGTTTTGAAGACATTGGAAGGGAAGCAAGATCATCATATTCATCAACATGTTTCTCCTCATACAAATCATAGCAAGATTCATAATGGTGTTGTTTCTTGAAACCCTAGGTTTATACTTAAACCTAGTTTGAATCGTTCGCTTTCCAATGTGTGATGGATCGAAGTATGTGTGTATATGTATATGTGTGTGTGTGTGTGTGTGTAAAACATTACATCATCCTCGTTTATGCCCCGTGTAATCCATTATAAACCAATCAAGAACTTACACATCCTTTAACATCCATTCTTTTTAGACATTTTTTTCTATGTGCATTTGATAGTACATATGGAAAAGAAAAAAATTTCTTAGAAATTTTTTCTTGAATATCATTTCAAAGATAAAAGGATAATTTTGTGTATTTAATTATAAAGGAGAGAATAGTTGTTAAATTGAAAATATGGTGTATATATAGGAAAAAGTTTTCTCAATTTGCTTGGAAAACATTTTCCAATGGGAGGAAGTAGAAAAATAAAGGCATGTTTGATTGAAAAGATGGAGATAAAAATGTTTTACTTGAATATGTTATTTTTTTTAGAGAGACCTCAAACAATATTAGTTTCACCCCAAACTTGGGTCATACCTGAAAGAATATGAGATTTAAGGGTTCTAAGAAGTTTCTTTGCCCGGGGGACCATATACATATATAGAAATAATTAATACTCAACCTAATAAAGCCTTTTTCAATTATTTGGGGTCGGCGACATGAGTCATATTATTTCATTCTGTCTTGTTCAGTATTATATCCTTGGTTAAACCCCATAATATCGTGTCATTCATTATAATATCACATCAAGTCAGTATAGGCCCATGTGTACCCTTAATATAACCATAACTTATAATAAAACCACTCTTATTAATGGGGGACTTATGCATCTACGTTAGACATATACAAACCATTCAAGTATATTTTTTGTCAATTTATCTTTTATAGGAACTACTTCAATTTTTTCATAATTATGTTCATTTTTAATTTTATCCTCTTGAGTTATACCACAAATCCATCTTAAATTCCTTTGCTATGCTCATGTTTTACACATTTTATTTTTGGACTGCCTAAACTTTATCTCATATAACATGGAAGGTCTAAAATGGTCGTCCTAAAGAACTTTCCATTTTATTTCAAATGTATGCATTGATCACATATTACGCCAATAGCACTTCTAAGTTTAACTCACCTACTTTGATCATATGGATACCACCATCACTAATATCTACATCTTTTAGATAATCATCCATAAATAACAAAAACAGTAATGTTTAGGTATCTCTTGACCCTCAAGTCTCGCCACATGCCCATTTGTCGTGCTACTATTATTAGAATTACACTCCATATACTTTGTTCTGGTCCTACTTATTCTAAACCCTATTGTTTCCATGATTTCACTCTAAATTTCAAAATATATCATTAATCCATATCTTAATTTCATCCACTAGAACAATATCATAGAAAAATAACATATACTAACACCTCATATTGTATTTTTCCAGCCAATTCATTTATAACTAAAGCAAAAAGATAAGGACTTAGTGCAAAATATTGATGCAAACCTACAATAATAAAAAAATTCACTACTTTCTCCTAGTGTTGTTCTTACTAGTCATGGCTCCATCATATATATATATATATATATATATATATATATAGAGAGAGAGAGAGAGAGAGAGAGACAAAAAATAAAAAATATAGAAAGTGAAACAATAATCACATTAGCAAATTAGTACTCTCTCATTTAATAGTTTAATACAAAATCAGGTTGGATTATGTGGTTATAATTGATATAATAGCTATTTTTTGGGGGGTACCTAGGTATTTGAAGACCCTGGATGGCCTATTACCTATCCATCTCTTCCCCAAAAGTTGTAACCTTAACCCTAATTTTCTTTATTTATGCAATATGGCACCTCAGCTAATGTAAGGATAAATTTTTTAAACGAGTTAATTTCTATGTTTTAACTTATTTCGTGTTTGGACAAAACTAGGACTTGAGTATGTTTACCTTTCAAGTTGATGGCGTGTTTGATTGAAGACTGTAGCAGCCAAGTTAGAGCATTTAGATTATCGTGTCGAGTTTCGTGTCGAGTTTCATCTTCAACATTCAAGGATCTCATAAGGTATGGATGTATATATAGTTTGATTCCTTGATTTAGAGTTGGGTGTTGTTTTTACAAAATATTATTTTGAAAGTATTTTTTACAAGGTTTTAAAAGAAAATTAATTTTGGTTTTAAGTCGTTCAAATGACTTTATGGTTTTCGTTTGACCTTCAAGTGAGAATTTCATGTCTAACAGAGTAAATATCGTTTGAATCTCATTCAAATTATGATCGAACGAGATTGGCATGTTTGTTCGAACGAGGCTGCTTTGGGATTCGAACGAGAATAGTAGTTTCGTTCGAACGAGATCTTGAAAAATATGTCTCTTTGAAAAATGCATTTTTTATATAAATGAATGTTGGCATCAGTTTTTAATGAGAGTTTTTTGCAAAATTATTTTCCTATTTATATCCAAAAGCCTCAAAAACCTTAATTTCACCCAACTAGTTTAAGATCCAAGTTTCATTTTCATATATGATTTGAGATCGTGTTTTGTGCACCAAGGTTTACTCTTCATCTTGTTGAGTACATGTTTTATGCGGCGGATTTTTTGTCTGGTTTGTTTACATATGGTGGACTATGTATTGTGTGCCATTTGTTGAGCCTAGATTGGTGGATATCGAGGCGTGTGTGAACTCACGTGTTGTCTCAGCTTTGCAAGTGGACTCTTGTGTGTCATTATTGTAAAGATTGAAGGAATGAATAGTGTCAAGGCTTGTGAGGGCATAGAGTGGGTTGTGTAAGTCTTTTTTCGTGTTTTATTGTAATTCCGTACATAGTGAATTTGTGTGGTTGTATCATCCGAGATTTTTCCCATTGTAGATTTTCCTCATACGTTGGGCATTGTGTGTGATAAATTTATTTTATCCTACTATACCCAACTAGGTCTATGCTATAGGTTAAGATAAATTTTTTTAATCACTTTAACACAAAAATATGTTAATTGGTACGAATTTTAATTTGGTTAATTTGTTATAGTTAAATTTAATTTGAAAAATTAAAAATTGGTATCGATTTGCATATCCGTATTAAAATGCTTGCACATAGTTTTGCGCATTAAAGTGGTATTAGAGCGGGTGCACTAAGTTATCGTCTTGATCTGTAGTTTCATGTTATTTTGTGGTTGTTTGGTTGTTTATCTCTCTCCCTATAACTTTTTTGTTTCTCTCGATGAGTCGTCATATTAATAAGTTGTCGAATGTATTTAGCGATGATGACGATTTTGATGTTCGAGAGGAATTTAATGAGCTTCATTATCGTGTAGAATACTTAACTCATTTGGATTTGAAGTTTGCAAAAAGACTTAAATTTCTTTAAAAAGAAATTTTATGTTTTAAAGATAAAGTTGAATTTTTGCAAATTATTCAAACTCAAATAGATATCTTTCATGAGAAGCTCATGGACATAAATTGTGATTTAAAATTTAAAAGTATCCAAGAATGAAAGTGAGGATAGAGTTCGGGTTTTAGAGAACGAATTAGAGGACTATAAGTAGTTTAAGAGTAAGATGAAAGAACGTGTCGTAGAAGATAATGGTAAATTATTTTAGGATTTAAAGGCACGTGAAAAGTCTATTTTAGATAAGTTTTCTTACATTGAGGGGGATCGAGATAACCTTCTAGGAATTATCAAAAATTTTAAGGAGTTTTGAATAGTCTAAATCTTTTCTTGAGTCTAGAATTTTGAAGTTAGGAGATGATTTATGAGACCCGTGTTATGATGGTACTCACTTCGATGATTCAAATGGTTTTGTTGTTAAAGCTAAGGCCAACATTTATTTTAGAGTGTCAACCACTGCTAGACAAGGTCAACCCATAGGTAAAATTCCCCGTATTTACACATGTTTTCATTGTGGTGGGAAAGGTCGCCTTAGGGAATTTTGTTATGATCTTATTGAGAACACACTATATGGTTGACTTACTTGAGTCTGTACCATAAAGGAGTTCCAACTAGTTTGGATATGGTGATAAAATATTTTAGATTTTTGTAGCAATCTTCTCCAAGGTTACTCAAGCTTCATCAACAATTCATCCTATCTAAGAACAATATATCTACCTAAAAGGGAAGTACAATATTGCACTTAACACACTATAGGACACAAATCATGCATATATGTGTTTGGGTGTGGGCACAAGTGTTTAAATATTTTTAGGAATTTTTTTAACATTTAAATTCTTATTTTTAACATGTTGTGGATTAAAATCAAATTACTTTTGTTCCATAAAAATATCCCAAGCTAGAATACAAAACTGGAAAAGTCATTTGGGGATGCAAATGAGATTTTAAAAACTTTTAAAACACGCGTTTTACATCCGCGATAATTGATACACGTGTTTATCCCTTACTGGTGAAGAGTGTGTTTCTTTACTCTCTCAAATTCAATCACCATTTACAGTCATTAGATCATTTGTTATCAACGATATGCATGTCTTAGAATTGATCCATGTGAGGACCCTTAGGGCCAATCAAAATGAGCCTTAATGTGATGCGTCAACAACCACTAGATAAAGACTTTGAATTATCTAAACAATTTTATCCCTTGATTTGATTCGAACATCTGGATCCTTCCATCTCTAATATAAACACATGAGATGGGTTAGCCATTAAAGAACTTTGGCAGTTCGTAGGTTTGAGAGAAGAGGGGGAGTAGAGTGAGAAAATAGAAAGGGTAGAGAGAAAAATAGTGTTCAAAAGTTAGATTTCTTTGGTTTTCTCCCAAAACCAAAAACTTCTTTCATCATTCCCACTCTTACCAGAAAACCTACAGTCTTGAGAGTTAGAAAAATTAGGTTTTCGTAAGGGTTTTTTTTTTTTTTGGTTAAGTTTTGAAGAAACTCTTCAATCTAAATCTCTCTTAGGAACCTGTATCAGTGCAGATCTTGTATTTCTTCTTAGAAAATACGAGATTTACTAAGAGATACATATCACTTAGTATCCTAGGATTTATATTATCTCATTTCAATTAGATATTGTGTTATATCTGTATATTTTTTTAGATCCAATCTCTATCTCAAGTTTCTTGAAAAAAAAGACTTCAAAAATAGTATATAAATCTCACATCTGAAAGTTGTGTTTCGAAAAATCTAAGTTTCACAGTCTGTGAAATTCGTATATAAATAAGATTTTAAAACAGTTGATCTAATTTTAGAAAGGTTTTCAGATTTGAATTATTTTGCAGTCTGATTTTCAAAGATGTTTGAACTATTTGCATATCATACAGATTTTGTGTAATTCATTAGGATATATTTGAATAAATCACTTAAGAAGTGTGTGTAACACCCCGTAATTTTGAGGACTGAGAATTTAATTATTTTTGGGAGAAATAAAATTTATTTAAATTGGAGAATTTTAAATTTGGCAATTGAGGTCAAAATTTGAGAATGTTATAAAGTATTTCGGATGAAGATCCTGGGTGCACGGTTTATCCGGGATGGGTCGAGATAGTCAAAATAACTGTCCTTGGGTTTTATTTGGGTTTCAGAATATTTTAAGTAAGTTTGACTCGAATTGGAGTAAACGAGTCATTTAAAGTGTGTATTATCATTTAAAGTTGGATATTTTGGAGATAAGGCTTATAAAGCCTATGTGAGATAACAGTCTCATTCTTGAGATTGATAAATCCCTAGAGAGAGAGAGAGAGAGAAGACGAAAGGAAGCAGAGAAAGAGGAGAAAAGCTTGGAGATTTCGGCCAATTCGTGATTTCGAGGAAGATTCAGCCTCTACAACTTTGAGGCAAGTGATTAAACTTGTTAAATAATCTATGTGTGTGATTTATTTCATGATTTGTGGATAAAAATATGGATTTTGGGTTAATAAGTCAAAAACCCTAGATTTGTTGATTAAATCTTGTAATTTATGTGTGTATATGGGTTTGATGGTGTAGTGATGGCTAGGATCATAATAGGGTTGATTTAGGAGGTTAGAATCATGATTTAATGAGAGTTTGATGGTTAGAGTTGATGATTCTTGGGTATATATTTCGTGGTTCTTATGCAAAAGATGAGATTTTTGGAGTTTTGCAGACTCGAATCGATTCGCCCCATAAACGAATCGATTCGGCTTAAGGTAAAAGTGTCAGGTATGGGTGATAGAATCGATTCGGATGCAAAACGAATCGATTCATCCGAAGACAGACTTATAGGTCGTTTGGACCAAATCGCATAATTGTCGAATTGATTCGCTTTTAGGATCGAATCGATTTGGGCATGGCCTAATCGATTCGGAAACAGGGTTGTTTTGCAAAGTTTTCCTAGAGTGAGTTTTACTCCATTTCGATTGGGTTAATAGATTAGGAACATTCTTATATGATGCGATAAATGCATTTTGGATATTTGTTATGAGTTTCTTATATGATGAGATATTGGATACGTATAAAGTTATTTGGGAAAGTATAAATTGGAGTTATCACATCGACTTAGTGGGGAACCCTATTAGCGACGGGAATTCTATTTGGAGTTAATTAGGGTCCAATAAGAGAGAGGTCGTATACCTTTAGTGACGTTAAACTTAAGGATTTAATCAAATGCGATAATGTTAAGAGTTCAAATGAGTCACTAAACCGTAATCTGAATTGAGAATGACTTAGTGTATTACCGACTAGAATCGTTTATGTTTATACGTATACCCGGGGTAAATATTGTATATCTATGTGCTTACGGATCTAGATGGTGGGTGTGTATGATGATTGTATATATATCCTGTGTATATGATATGTTAGGTGGACATACCTAGCACATGCTATCATGGGAAGTTGTGTGATGTGGGTGAGGCTTCTAGCTTGAGGAGCAGGGTGCATATAATCCCCGGGTCATAGGCATCCATTATTTGTATTATGTGGCATTGTATCAGGTCTTGGTTTCGGTGAGAAACTATGACCGTATCCTATACGTTGTGATTTGATTGTTTACCAGGGCGGTGTGATAATAATCCGATAACTGGTAACCCGGGATAATGTGAGTAATTCTTGGAAGATGATTGCATTGTGGGGTATATATATATATATATATATATATATATATCCTATAAGTGAATGTGTTCTGGATATTTTAAATGCACATTATGTGTGTTCTGTATACGTGTTTGTTAGGGTTTAATGATCGAGTTTTATAACTAGAATAATGTTATATAGACCCTAAAGATTCTATGCAATATCTTAATTATGAACTTAGAGATAGTTGTTCATAATAAGTAGCTGAGGTTATATGTGTTGTGTGATGAGGGCATAATGGATCTCGACGATCAACATTTTCAAGTAGTAGTAGGGGTGTGCAAAAAAACCGACCAAACTGACAAAACCGAGCCGAACCGAAAATTTTCGGGCCGGGTTTTTTTGAGGGTCGGTTCGGTTCGGTTTAATCAGGTATAAAACCGACAGGGTCGGTTCGGTTTTCGGTTTTGGCATAAAAAACCGATTTTGAACCGAACCGAACCGAATTAATTTTTATACTTTTTGATTTTATATTTTATATTATATTTATATTAGTGTTGACATATTATATTATATTTTTAAATTT
Source organism: Sambucus nigra (assembly GCA_949130495.1). Lineage (NCBI taxonomy): Eukaryota > Viridiplantae > Streptophyta > Magnoliopsida > Dipsacales > Adoxaceae > Sambucus > Sambucus nigra. Next base: position 517,432,581 of record OX422210.1, on the reverse strand, counting down.
TATATTTATATTAGGTATTAAAAAAATATATTAGGAAAAAACCGAACCGGCCCTATATAAAACCGGCCCTGTCAAAAGCCGACGGGAAAACCGAACCGGCACTGTCAAAAACCGACCCGATTCGGTTCGGTTCGGTTCGGTTTTTCAGCATTTTCGGTTCGGTTCGGTTCTCCTCCTCCAAAAACCGACATGGTCGGTTCGGCCCAAAAAACCCGATCAAAACCGAACCGACCGACCCGTGAACACCCCTAAGTAGTAGTGTATCGAGGGGGTTCTTTGTTTAGATTTCGCTTTGCGAGACATCCCACGCAGGAAATGTAGCGCAATGTTATGAGTGGGAAAAAGTTTAGTCCTTAGTTCTCGAGTTTAGGTTGAATGGTGAAATAATGCTTTATAAGAATATAAAGATGATGTGTGACTATTCTGATGCTAATAACTTGTTTAAGTTAATAATTTGAAACCGATGAATTCTATTATATATATACATATTATTGTATAAGTTTGGGCGTAAACTTAGGATATGATAGAATAAGAGGATAAGGGTTATACTTTATATAGTGGGTTATGCGGGTGTAGATTATGCGCAGATTAAGATTGAATTGTCCCTAGAATATGTCGGGTAGCTTAATTAAGGTCCATATGCATACGTTTAGGTGCGCGATTTAGTCGAGGGGTGAGTTTGAGCTCCACGAGAGTGCGACTCCACTTTAATTATGAAATTTTGCATTTATAGTTATTATGCATTTCAATGCACTTACTAAAATATTTTCAAACCTCGGGCTCTGACCCGTTTATATTTATCTCTTGCTATACATATATTGTAATATATTATAGGTGTCCCACCGCAAGGATGCCAGTGATGCTTTTCTATTTAGTGTCCTTGGAACTGTAGCAGATGCGAACTGTTGAGGGATTTTGTTATAGCCGCTTCCTATCTTTTGTAAATATAGTTAAGGATTCATTTTGTATATCAGGTTTATACCCAAGGGTTATACATGTAGGACTTTTATATTTCTCTCCTCAATATGTTGTATTGTTTGTGACCCGACAGCATATTCGGGTATATTTCTTTTGTTGTACTTATTAGGTTTTAACATGAGTACTTCCTTTTATTGTCGTACGTGTGTATATATTATCAGGTTCAGTAGTTACTATATTTTGGTATGATGTTCATTGTATGTTTTTAAAAAATTTGGCATCCTCTTATTGTAGTATTGGGTAGTTAGCTATGTTTATTAGAATCAACGGTAGATGCTGAGAATGATCCACTTAAGATTCCTGATTTATTTTAGTAAAGGGTTGGCCACCCATTATTATTTTAAGCGGAGTGTCACAGGTGGTATCAGAGCATTAGGTTCTAGTGTCTTAGGATCTGTGCGGGTTTTTTGCGTTCTTTTGTAAGCGTTCTTAATGTAGAGCCCTATTATTAGGACTGTTGTATTCATCACGCCTATATTTTCTTCTGTGATGTGGAATTACTTGAACGGAGTTCTGATGCAGTTTCTCTTGTTTCAGATGCCGCCGAGAAGAGGTCATCTAGGTAGGAAAAATAGAGGGGCTGAGAATATGGAACCCCAAATTCCTCAAGGGACTGTAACCGCCACCAAAGTTCCCAATATTGTGGCACAAGCAGTAAATGTTGCCATTAATGCGATGGCACATCAACTTGCAGCTCCGATAGATCAATCCCACCCAGATCCATCTGCGTGGGAAAGAGTATGAGAAGCCTTTGGAAAAGGACATCCTCTGGAATTTTTGGGGGGAGTTGATGTAATTATTGCAAGTCAGTGGAAGAAGGATATACAAAGACACCTTCAAATGGTTGAGTGCAGTGAGGTGAAAAAACAAATACTCGCCACCTTTAAACTAATAAGTGCAACTCTCCAATGGTGGGAATCAGTCACCACATCTGAGCAGAGAGATGCAATGCCCATAGCATATTTTTGGGTATGCTTTGACCAAAAGTATTTTCCTTCGGCGATTTAAATGGAAATGAGGAGGATATTACTGGATGTGACTTAAGGTGATCGAACGATGGCTAAGTACGAAGAAGAATTTACTCGATTGACAAATTTTGTGCCGGATAAGGTGAATACGGAGGAGAAAAGAATAGTGAAGTTCTTGGGAGGTTTAGATTGGCAAAATTCGGCAGCATTTGTTAGGGAACCTGACTTTTACCGATGTGATGAATGTGACATTGTTACATTGTCAGGAGTATAGTCTTCATTTAAAAGGGAGTAAGAAATTTGAGGACTCGGTTTCATCAAGTAGGTCTGGAGGAGATGAGGCCAGTGGAATAAGATCAGCACCGTAACAAGGGTATAGGAAGGATTATCAAGGGCCGCAACAGTATTTTGTCCCTCAGGATGGACAGGAAGGATTTGCTGGGAGATGTTTCTTTTGTGGAGAAATAGGCCATAGGAAGAGGGATTGTCCTAGAAGAAGTAGAGGGAAACATTTTGAGGAGGTTTTGGATGTGCAACCCCTAGAGCACTTCATAGACTAGTTTGGGCAAGAGAACTTCGATCAGGGACCCATTGATGAAGCGAGGCAGTTGGAAAATGGGGGTAATATAAAAAAAAAAATCCTTTTGTGCTTAGGTCATGCTTTGATCGGTATTGGCAGCGTCGCGTGTAAGATTTTAGTGAGCGGTTAGTCGTTATAACCATATTGTATATAGAATTACCTTGAAGGGGGGAGTGAGAAAATGTGTCACTTGGATGATATATTTCGGGAGAATAGATTATTTTGCGATGTGCTAGTAGAAAGTTACGATTTTGTTTCGGAAATAGGAACTGTTAAAGTTTGTTGAGTAGTAACGGTAAGGCTATCGTTTTATAGTTAGGCTAGATGCATGTGTTTGTAATGCTCCAGTTGTGTAAACGCCTATCCTATGGCGATGTTTTGATGTGATGTAAAGGATTTTATTACTGAGGAGATTCAGGGTTTAGCGAGTTCATTGTTGAGCAAGGAATTTTAGATCATGGTTGTGTGCGTGTTGAGAACTAAGTTTTGGTAAGAGTATTGTATTTGTTGATGCCTTGTGTCTTGGGCATAAGGTATTTGATTTATGTGTCAAAAGACATAAAACTATTTTATGGTACATTATTTAATAGGCCTTTGGGCAATATCAATATGGTTCAAAAATATTTTTACTTTAGTCCTGGTTTAACTGATCTCAATCCCCGATAGAGATGCACAGTAGTGTATTGGGAGGGTTCCTTGTTTGGATTTCGCTTGCGAGACCTCCCCCGCATGAAAGTAGCGAATGTTAAGAATTGAGAAGAGTTAAATCTTCGGACATTTCAAAATTTTTATATACTGAGTACGTTATAATTGATCAATTTGTTGAGAAATATCTTATGAGTTAAGGCTAAGTGGAGTCAGGTAATGTTTATGTAGTTGAGCTCGGGGACAGGGTGTATGGGCGCCCTGGTTAATTAATTTGATTTTAAAATAAAATAATTTGTCGTTAGAAGTGGGAGAGATAGGTATAGTGATCTTGCAGGTAGGTGATTTTGGAGCTAGTTGAGGTTTAGAGTACTAGGTTTAACTTAATTTTGAGGACGAAAATTCTTGTAAAGGGGGAAGCATGTAACACCCCGTAATTTTGAGGACTAATAATTTAATTATTTTTGGGAGAATAAAATTTATTTAAATTGGAGAATTTTAAATTTGGCAATTGAGGTCAAAATTTGAGGATGTTATAAAGTATTTCAAATGACGATTCTGAGTGCACGATTGATTCGGGATGGGTCGAGATAGTCAAAATGACTATCCTTGGGTTTTATTTGGGTTTCGGAATATTTTAAGTAAGTTTGATTCGAATTGGAGTAAACGAGTCATTTAAAGTGTGTATTATCATTTAAAGTTGGGTATTTTGGAGATAAGGCTTATAAAGCCTACGTGAGATAACAATCTCATTCTTGAGATTGAGAAAGCCCTAAAGAGAGAGAGAGAGAGAGAGAGAGAGAGAGAGAGAGAGAGAGAGAGAGAGAGAGAGAGAGAGAGAAGAGGATAGGAAGAAGATAAAGAGGAGAAAAGCTGGGAGATTCCTTCCAATTCATGATTTCGAGGAAGATTCAACCTCTACAACTTTGAGGCAAGTGATTAAACTTGATAAATAATCTATGTGTGTGATTTATTTCATGATTTGTGGATAAAAATATGGATTTTGGGTTAATATGTCAAAAACCTTAGATTTATTGATTAAATCTTGTGTTTGATGTGTGTATATGGGTTTGATGGTGTAGTGATGGTTAGGATCATAGTAGGGTTGATTTAGGAGGTTAGAATCATGATTTAATGAGAGTTTGATGGTTAGAGTTGATGATTCTCGGGTATATATTTCGTGGGTCTTATGCAAAAGATGAGATTTTTGGAGTTCTGCAGACCCGAATCGATTCGCCCCATAAACGAATCGATTCGGCATAAGGTAAAAGTGTCAGGTATGGGTGATCGAATCGATTCGGATGCAAAACAAATTGATTCGTCCGAAGACAGACTTATAGGTTCTTTGGACCGAATCGATTCGCATAACTGGCAAATCAATTTGCTTTTAGGACCGAATCGATTCGGAAATAGGGTTGTTTTGCGAAGTTTTCCTAGACTGAGTTTTACTCCGTTCCGATTGGATTTATCGATTAGGAACATTCTTATATGATGCGAGAAATGCGTTTTGGAGATTTGTTGTGATTTTCTTATATGATGTGATATTGGAGACGTATCGAGTTATTTGAGAAGGTATAAATTGGAGTTATCGCATCGACTTAGTGGGGAACCCTATTAGCGACGGGAATTCTATTTGGAGTTAATTAGGGGCTAATAAGAGAGAGGTTGTGTACCCTTAGTGACGTTAAACTTAAGGATTTAATCAAATGCGATAATGTTAAGGGTTCATATGAGTAACTAAATCGTAATCTGAATTGAGAATGATTTAGTGTATTACCGACTAGAATCGTTTGTGTTTATACTTATATCCAGGGTAACTATTGTATATCTATGTGCCCACGGATATAGATGGTGGGTGTGTATGATGATTGTATATATATCCTGTGAATATGATATGTTAGGTGGACATACCTAGCACATGCTATCATGGAAAGTTGAGTGATGTGGGTGAGGCCTCTGGCTTGAGGAGCAGGGTGCGTATAGTCCCCAGTTCATAGGCGTCCATTATTTATATTATGTGGCATTGTATCAGGGGTAAGACATCTTGGATATGATTCGTCTTATTTTCCGGTGAGGAATTATAACCACTTCCCATACGTTGGGATTTGATTGTTTGCCAGGGCGGTGTGATAATAATTCGATAACTGGTAACTCGGGATAATCCGAGTAATTCATGGAAGATGATAACAATATGGAGTATATATATATATATATATGTATATATATATCCTATAAGTGAATGTGTTCTGGATATTTTAAATACACGTTATGTGTGTTCTGTATACTTGTTTGTTAGGGTTGAATGGTCGTGTTTTATAACTAGAATAATGTTATATAGACCCTAAAGGTTATGTGCGATATCTTATTTATGTACTTAGAGATAGTTGTTCATAATAAGTAGCTGAGGTTATATGTGTTGTGTGCTGAGGGCATAATGGATCTCGACGATCAACATCGTCAAGTAGTAGTGTATCGGGGGGGTTCCTTGTTTGGATTTCACTTTGCGACACGTCCCACGCACGAAACGTAGCGCAATGTTGGGAATGGGGAGAAGTTTAGTCCTTAGTACTCAGGTTTATGTTGAATGGTGAAAGAATGCTTTATAAGAGTATAAAGATGATGTGTGATTATTCTGATGATAATAACTTGTTTAAGTTAATAATTAGAAATCGATGAATTCTATTATATATATACATATTATTGTATAAGTTCGGGCGTAAACTTAGGATATGATAGAATAAGAGGATAAGGGTTATACTATAGATAGTGGGTTACGCGGGTTTAGATTATTCATAGATTAAGATTTAATTGTCCCTATAATGTGTCGGGTAGCTTAACTAAGGTCCATGTGCATATGTTTAGGTGCACGCTTTAGTCGAGGGGTAAGTTTGAGCTCCACGATAGTGTGACTCCACTTTAATTATGAAATTGTGTATTTATAGTTATTATGCATTTTAATGCACTTGCTAAAATGTTTTCAAACCTCGGGCTCTGACCCGTTTATATTTCTCTCTTTCTATACATATATTGTAATATATTATAGGTGTCCCACCTCAAGGATGCCAGTGATGCTTTTCTATCCAGTGTCCTTGGAGCTGTAGCAGATGCGGATTGTTGCGGGATTTTATTATAGTCGCTTCCTATCTTTTATAAATCTAGTTAAGGATTCATTTTATATATCGGGTTTATACCCAAGGGTTATATATGTAGCACTTTTATATTTCTCTCCTCAGGATGTTGTATTGTCTGTGACCCGACAGCATATTCGAGTGTATTTCTTTTATTGTACTTATTAGGTTTTAACGTGAGTACTTCCTTTTGTTGTGGTACGTGTGTATATATTATCAGGTTCAGTAGTTACTACATTTTTGGTATGATGTTCATTGTATGTTTTTAAAAATTTTGGCATCCGGTTATTGTAGTATTGGGTAGTTATCTATGTTTATTAGAATCGTCAGTAGATGCTGAGAATGATCCACTTGAGATTCCTGATTTATTTTAGTATAGGGCTGACCACCCATTATTATTTTAAGCAGGGTGTCACAGTGTGAGAATCATATTGCATGTAGTTCACATCACTACCATTACATTCTCATACGAATACCTAGTCAAGTGTGGTTTATTTGAGAGATTATGTATTGATTGAGGCATTGGGAACACGGAGCAAGGACAAAAGCAAGAAAATTTCTAGGAAGGTCAAAGCTAGATCAGAAATACCTTGGAGCGGGAAGATCATATGGGTACATTTCTTTTCTTTTAGCTTAGGATCTTGAATGCATGTTTAGTTCCTGTAATCTTGTAATTGTTGTTTGATTATAATGGATTTTTATTTTGTGGCATAGAGGTCACCGTGGATGTTTTTCCTAATTTGAGATTTTATCATGTTATAAAACCTTGCCTCAAACTTTCTTGAACTATTCTTAACTACTTATATATGTGGTTTCATATTAAAGAATTAGTATAAGTTTTAGTTTAAAACCTAAGGTAATCTATCTATCAAATCCCATATCCAAAAGAGTAATCTATCTTTACACATCTTGTGTAGTATTTTTGAAAAGATTTTCATTCAACGAGTTTATATTTCGGAGTTTACTCAACCTTTAACTTTTAATTAAAAACTTAGTAAACAGTTTTTTTTCAAGTGGTATCAAAATTATTTTTGATCCCGAAACTCCAGAAATCATTTTTGAAATCTATTTTTGAAAATGGATGAAAGATTTGAGAAGTTAGGTAACCTTTTCCGTACACCCCTCTTAGATGGACACAACTTCCCTTACTGGAAAGTAAGGATGGTTGCATTCATCCAAGGGACAGTGGGTGATGACGTATGGGATATGATTGAAAATGGTTACGTACACCCAACTAAGACTTTGTCTGAAACCGACCCTACAAGAGTTAAGAAAAGTCTTAGCGATTTTACTAAAGAAAAAAAAAGATGTCTCTAGATAACAATAAGGGAAAGAACTGCATTTTATCTCTATTAATGAACATGAGTTTAAACGCATGCCTATTTGCTCTAATTCTAAGGAAGCCTAGGACACGCTAGTGACCGCCCATGAGGGTGATGAACGTGTTAAGAGTGGAAAAACCCAAGTGCTAGTCCAAGAATATAATACACTGATTATGGATTATAGTAAATCTTTTGATGACTTTTATATAAAGTTAATAGATATTGTCACAAAATTGCATGTTAATAGTCTAACCTATGACAGAAAAGAAGTTATGCAAAACATCCTTATGTATTTACCTGTTAATTTTGACAATAAAATATACACTATAGGAAAAATGGATGACCAAAACCCGACTCCTTAATTTCTTAGTAGTAAATTAAGTACTGTATGAGTGGAATTGGAGTACAAAAAGAAATTGAATTCCCAAAGCAAAACACCATTCGAATCTAATGTTGGGTTTTTATCATAAATGACTATCCCTAAAATGAAACCCCTGGATTTTGACCTTGACCTTAGTGATGATTGTGATCTAGATCACCTTGATAACCAAATATCTCCCATGATCAAACATTTTAAAAAGATTATCAAATTTTAAAATTTTATTGCCTCTAAACAAGGCAGACTAGGTTATCCAGGTCATCAAAATCACAGGCCTCATGAAAGACGCAATGACAAGCAGAATAATGACAATAATAGACACAAGACTGACATAAAAAATGTGAAGTGTCATCGTTGTGGAAAATGGGACATTTTTCTAATAAATTCAGAGTTAAACTTAACAATAATATAAGGGCTAATATGTGTAAGACTTGGGACGACTCAAGTGAGTCTGATGAAGATGAAACTGAGTCAACCCATTTTGATGAGTCATGCATGTCTTGTTTTGCTAGATAGTATACACTGATGATAATTGTGAATGTGGTAAGATCGCTTGAAAAGCTCTGATACTAATTTGTAAACACGTTGATTGCAGTGTGATATCAATTTAAGCCAATTCGCAAATTTTCAATTCTAAACTTATTTAATTGGAGTCAATTTTTAAACCAATTTTAATTGAACCCTAAAACATGCATCTAGGTGGGTAAATCAAACCATCACAAATAAATTGCTGACACACGGATTTCAAGAAAAAAAACATTTCGGATAAAACTTTTTTTTCACTATGTAAAGGTAAATCGTAACTTACATACACAATGAAATCTGCAATGAATATCCGCAGACACTCACATAGACCAGCAATGGATCAAGCGCAGCAAACCCATAAGAAGATCCAAATCATCCAGGACTACCTGTAAGCACTCCCAATGACACGCAGTCGTCAGCCGTAGATTTACCCTCTCTACAAGAGAAACTTTATCAAGGTTATATCTTAGGTTCCAAAATAATTCACTAAAGCTATTGGGATTTTTGTGAATTGAAAAATAAATGTTTAAACCCCAAAGAAGAAGACAAAATAATTCTGCAGTTTGCAATTTTTGTGTATGGAAAAAAATTATAACTTCTTAAAGAAAAAGGACTCATTTAATCAGCTATTTATAACAAATCTGAGTCAGTGGGGTTGCTCGAATGAGATAGGCATGTCGCTCTAAGGACATGTGATGTCGCTTGAAGGGACTTCACGCGACATATTAAATGAGGTAAACAAAACCAAAATAGTGTGATGTCATTTGATAAAATACTTCAAGCGAGCTTTGAGCGAGGTATCATGCGAGATTCGATGTCGCTTGAAGCTATCATTTGAACAACTTTGTCATATTGTTTGAACGAAATAGACATATCGTTTGCACGACATCAGCGTAAAATAAATTTTAATAAAACTCCGCCTTAACACTTAGAAAAAGTTCTTTTGATGGAAAATGGCGCCTCAGCTGTTTAAAAACATTTTAGAAAAATTATCCCAACTCTTTAAGTGAACCATTAAGGGACTTAAACACAACCTTACCAAAATCTATCTCGCAGAGGCTTGATTGTTGAAGAATGTTGATATTCGGATTCGTCTTTATGCATGAATGCACTTGAACTTTTCTTCGACGATTGTAGCAATACTCAACATAATCTAATGTAAACGGACTATGTAAACTATATCCTTATAAATCTCCCCCTATGTCTATGCCGATACAAAATAAAAACATCTGAATTATCAAATCAAAATTCCTATACAAATATAATACCCTCCCATGAACACAAACATGAAAAGGTACTAAAAATGCAAGTCTATAAACTTTCTTCAAAAATCTTCAACGTCAAATCTTCAAATCTCTAACTTTATTTTTCATCATCAGAGTGTGCAAAATATAATCTTCAAGATTTTTACCTACACACATGAGACAAGAAATAAATATCTTCGTGATGTATCGAATTTGAAATGAGATCAACATAAATAAATAAAAAATCAAATCTCAATTCTCCCCCATAATACAAACTCCCCCATTAAATCATAATTCGGTCTCCATCTTTTTATTTGTCTGAAATAGACAGGGAAAAGAGTAAATAAGATAAACATGGAGTGTCACGACAAGCATAGCAAATCAACTATGATCATCAGGGATAAAGTCAAAAGCTTCCACAAACTATTTTTGATTTCTCAAAAATTTTCAAAACAAAAATGCAAAAATAATTCATAAAAATCACACACCATGAATTTACTCTAAGATAACCAAATCGTGGAAACAAAATGAATGGGTGTGAAAAAATTTGATAGGAATATCAATGCAATCAAACATAACATATGTTCACGATGAATGCGGATACTCCTAACGAATGAACTCAAAATCGTCCTTAGTTGTCAAAATGTGAATTTATATGACATCGACTCAATCTAATCGATACATCAAAGTCTAAAATTATTTCCACACTAATAACATATAAAATTATGTAATGCTTTTTCAAGACTTTGTCAGGACGTGCAAACTTGTTGTTTAAATTCCAACCAATCTCCCTCATAAATAATAAATCTTTTATTTTTCTATTGAGGTGATCTAAAACCTAATGGCCCCATTTTGGCATATTTATCTTTTTATTGCCTTAATTTTTTTTTTTTTTGGGGGGGGGGGCTCTTTTCAAAATATGGCTTTCACGGCGTGATTATTATTCACTCGTAGCCATTTCCTGTGTTCACTCATCATTTTTTCATATTAAAAAAATTCCTCACGGACAACAGTTCTTACAGGTAAAACTTTCATTGTCAAGTTTTATCGCATTTGGTTCATTTTAAAGATAAAATTGAGATGAAAACACTTCGACCAACATGTGATAAACAAGTACAATAATCAAACAAATCCGTGCAAGTGTGCATTAAAGGAGGCTAATAGTCAAACATGTAAAAAGTTATCTCAAATTACATCTTAATGACTCCAAACATCATAAAGCACAAAAATGAAATGATGACACATATCAAAACACTATCAAATAGTTACATGGATATGGAATGAAATTTTGACTTGGTCATCCTAAATGTCCATTCATAAACGGTGTAAACAAAATACAAAACTCTATTTGTCTTTTTTCAAAAACATTATCAAAATAAAATCTTTTTGACTTTTTTCAAATGACTCAATAAAAGAAAAATATAATACAAAAATTACACATGTCATAACACTAGCCAAAAATATATCATGAAGCGCAACTAGAGTATGACAAGGAAACTATGCAAGTAATCGTTCATATGATATGGCAAGAGAAGAATCATGTGCAAGCATTTGAGAATCTAAAAGTGATTTCCTAACGCAAATAGATGTGAAACATCGAATAAGGGTTTTGAGAACCAATGGGACACTAGACTTCGACTTCCTAGGACCTCTTCCAAGATCAAAATAAAAATGACTAATGTGACCTTTCCTACCATAGTGTGAACATGTATAGACATGGGGAATGGTGCCTATGGGTTGACCTTTTCTAACATCCTTGGTTTCGATTTACCCTCTAAAACAAACTATGGTCTTGGTTTTGATAAAGGAAGCATTAGAACACGACGAGACATTACCATCACCACACAAACTACTCGAGTCCTTTAAATCCTTTTTCAACTCTAAAATTTTTTACTCAAGCACAGAATTATACTGTTCCAATTTTAAGGACATATTTTTCAAACTTTGAACAATTCCTAAAAGACTATCTCTCTCCCCATCAATAAATGCAAACTTTTCCCTAAGTGTCTTTTCACATGCCACAAAATTATCGATTAAAATATTTATATCCTCTTTGGCTCAAACATAAACCCTAGAATTTTTAAAGTCTTCCAATTATTTTTCTAAAAATGGGACTCTATCATCACTCTCCTTTTTCGACAATTCTAATTTTTTAAATTCACAGTTCATATCCACAAGTCTTTTGCGAATGAAATCTATTTGATCTTGAACAGTTTGAAAAAGTTCCCAAACGGTTTTAAAATGATAATTCTCTTTTTCAAGAATTTCAATTCTTTTAGCAAACTTCAAGTTCAAACGATTTAATTCGTCAAAACTATGATTTGTTCCATAAAAAATGGGCAACCGATTATATAAGGTTTCCATCGAAAAAATAGCAAAAAATTTCAAAATTGGATTTTTCGAAACAAATCAATATCACAAAAATGTTGCGAAAAAAGGATCTCACATTAATTTGGTGAAACCTGCTCTGATACCAATTTGACAAAGTGGGTAGTCAAAAGGTATCAGACGAAAAAACAAAAAAAATCAGGATCACTCGAGAACTTGGAGCAACTTGCTTTGATACCAATTTGTGAATGTGGTAAGATCGCTTGAAAAGCTCTTATACCAATTTGTAAATGCATTGATTGAGGTGTGATATCAATTCAAGCCAATTCGTAAATTTCCAATTTTAAACTTATTTAATTGGAGTCAATTTAAAATAATTTTAATTGAACCCTAAAACATGCATCTAGGTGGGTAAATCAAACCATCACAAATAACTTGCTGACACATAGATTTCAGAAGAAAAAAAAAACTTTCGGGTAAAACCCTTTATTTCACTATGCAAAGGTAAATCGCAACTTACACACACAATAAAATCTATAATGAATATCTACAGACACTCACATAGACCTCAGTCTAGAATCAGCAATTGATCAACCACAATAAACCCACACGAACACGCAGCTCCAAATCAGCCAAGAACACCGCAATCACTCCCAATGACACGCAGTCGTCAGATGTAGATTTACCCTCTCTACAAGAGAAACTTTACCAAAGTTGTATCTTAGGTTCCAAAATAATTCACTAAAGATATTGGGATTTTTGTGAATTGAAAAATAAATGTTTAAACCCTAAAGAAGAAGACAAAATAATTCTGCAGTTTGCAGTTTTCGTGTATGAAAAAAACTTAGGTCTTCTTAAAGAAAAAGTACTCATTTAGCCAGTTATTTATAAAAAAATCTGAGTCGATGGGGTCGCTCGAATGATATAGGCATGTCTCTCGAATGACACGTGATGACGCTTGAAGGGACTTCACGTGACATATCAAATGAGGTAAACAAAACCAAAATAGTGTGATTTCATTTGATAAAATACTTCAAACGAGCTTTGAGCGAGGTATCACATGAGATTCGATGTCACTTAAAGATGTCGTTTGAAAGAATTTGTCATGTCGCTTGAACGATATAGACATAATGTTTGAACGACATCAGCGTAAAATAAATTTTATTAAAACTCCACCTCGACACTTAAAAAAATTCTTTTGATGAAAAATGACACCTCAGCTGTATAAAAACATTTTAGAAAAATTATTCCAACTATTTAGGTTAACCATTAAGGGACTTATACACAACCTTACAAAAAACTATCTCGCAGAGGCTTGATTGTTGAAGAATGTTGATATTCGAATTTGTCTTGATGCATGAATGTACTTGAACTTTTTTTTACGATTGTAGCGGTATACGACATAATATAATATAAATGAACTATGTAAAATATGTCCTTACAATAATGCATGCTTGCCTAGTGATGAATGTATTATACCTATTGATATCATGTATGCTAGTGAAACTATTGTGCCTTTTGTTGATCAAAATAAATTGGATGATCCAAGCCTATGGGTGTGTCAAAGCGTAAATATTATTGATGAACTGAAAGTGTGTATGAGTCCCACAAAAAAATTGAATCAATAGGGGACACTGCACATAATGCACTTAGCGAGTCCGATGATGATCTCCCTGATATTCAGGAGTTGTACACCAAAATGCTTAAAAAGAGTGTCAAACTTGATAAAATGGTAAAGCTATAAACGGAATGTGTTGAACTACTTAACAATACTATTAGGAAGAACGCTAAAGATTACACAGCACGATGTGTTGCTCATGAGACGGAAACAAAAGATTTTTCCTTAAAGATAAAAGATCTATCTGAGAAAAACTATGTTTTAGAGGAAAGATATACGACTACTCTAATAGAATTGGAAGAATCCAAACTGAAGGTTTCAAGCATTTTTAAAAATTGATTGCATTTTGAAACTCAGGGCAAAACTTATGAAGAAATTGTTGTTGGAAGAAAAATGGATTCTGATGATAAATATGGCTTAGGTTTTGAAAAGAAAGTTGTTACCAACAAAACTACTATATCTCCTGAAAATGTCGTTTTTGTTAAAGAAGGCCAAAAATTTTCCAAAATCTCAGAAAGAAATTTGTAATGAAAATTTCTCTAAGTAAATGCATGGTCAGTGTAATCAACAACCTAAATCTAATGGCCCAGCTAAGTATGTATGTCCTCTAGTTAGAGACCAGCGTCAAAACCTAAAGCCTAGTGCCAATTGGACAAGTGTTCCTAACAAGACCAAACCTATTTTTAAATAATTTAGTGATAGGCTCAAGCCTTCCACCCAGCAGTACTATTCCTACAATGATGTTTACGGACACACCATTTCTGAATGTTTTCAAAAAAGACTGTACACACCTACTTTCTAAAATTTTGATTATTCTAGAAAGAGTGGGAATACATATGTTCTCCCTAGCAGACCACATATAACTCTTGCTATAAAAAGAAGAAGGGAGTACCTAAGACTAAGAATAAGTCATTAGAAAGACCTGTCAGACCTTTTCTAAGTCAAAGGCCAATAAAAATTTAAAAACTAGGCCAATTAGGGTTAGAAAAGACGACTTGTTACTCCAGCTCAAGTGCAATGTTGTCATAACCTCTTTTAAGGTGAAACGCACTTCATCTGGTTGGTACTTGGAATCCAAATGTTCTAAACATATAATCGGGGATGAAACTAAAGTGACAAACAAGACAGACTTGTTAAGAGGTAGTATCATGTTTGGAGATAGTGTTTCTTCTCAGATCATAGGTAAAGGAACATTGTGCAAGGAAGGGCTTCCTAATCTAAAATGATTTTCTTATTAGTTAAAGGTCTTAAGGCTAACCTCCTAAGCATATCTCAATTTTGTGATTCCAATCATACTGTTACCTTTTCAAAAACTAATTGTGAAATTTTGAATGGAAAGGGTAACTATATTCTGACAAGAAATAGAATTTAGGATAATTGTTACACAGTGATTCTAAAATCTGAATCTTACCAAGTTGCCAAATTAGACGATGTTGATTTATGGCACAGTCGATTGTGACATACAAATTATGATAATCTTCGCAGGTTAAGCTCCCAAGAAATAGTTAGAGGTTTGCCAAAAATAAAAAATTCTTTTAACCCTGTCTGTGGTCCCTACCAAGAAGGGAAGATGAGTAAGTCTTCTCATAAGAAAGTTAAAGATATCTTAACTTCAAAACCTTTGGAACTAATCCACATGGACCTTATGGCTCCTTCTATAATTGTCAGCTTCTGTGGTAACAGTTACATCTTAGTTGTTGTGGATGATTACACATGATATACTTGGGTTGCTTTAATGAAAAATAAATCTGATACCTTCCGTGAGTTCTTAAAAATTCCTTTAAAAATAGAGAACGAGAAGGATACCCTAGTATGTCGCATTAAAAGTGACAGAGGTGGAGAGTTCAAAGATTCGAGTGTTATAGAATATTGTATTGGCAATGGATAAAAGCATAAGTTTAGTGCTCCTAAAACACCTCCGCATAATGAAATTGTTGAACGTAAGAATAAGACTTTACAGGAGATGGCTATGGTGATTTGCATGCAAAAAGTCTCCCTAAATACTTTTGGGTTGAGGTTGTATAGACTGCGTATCATATCATTAATAGTTTATACCTCAGAAAAAAATTCCAAACAAACTTCCTATAAACTTTGGTATCACAAAAAGCCTAATTTGAAATATTTTAAAACCTTCGGTGGTGTCTGTAAGCACAGAGAAAATCTTTCAGAATTTGACACACGAGGAGAAAAAGGAATCTTTCTTGGTTATTCTTAAACAAGTAGGGCATACCGTCATTTCAATCTACGTAGCAGAGTCATAATGGAGTCTTTTAATGTAATTGTAAATGATACTAGTGTAGAGAGTAGTGTCAGTCAAACAATGGTCCTGGATGAGTCTAAAACTGATTTTACTCTTGACTCTCAAGAGATAATTGATTCACTGCGACCTGAGAATCCTATATTACTGACTTGGATTTCTAAAGACCATCCCATCGAAAAAGTGGTTAGTAACCCTTCTGAGCCAATTAGAACACGATCCCAACTTTAAAAAGTGGATAAATTTGCATGCTTCGTTTATCTTGTAGAATTCGAAAAATGTAAATGATGCCCTTTGTGACTCATTATAATTCATTGTTATGCAAAAAGAGCTTGTCCAGTTTCATATTTATGACGTTTGGTATCTCGTTCCACGGCCAAAAGATTAGAAGGTTATCAGCACACGCTAGATTTTCAAAACAAAACTGATGACAATGGGGAGGTAATTAGAAATAAAGTTAGGTTAGTAGCACAAGGTTACTCCCAGATAGAGGGAATTGACTTTAACGAGACTTTTGCACCTGTTACTCGTCTTGAGTCGGTTCATCTCCTCCTTGCGATATCATATCACTTACAATTCAATTGTTTTCAAATGGATGTTAAGTCCGCATTTTTAAATGGGATTTTGACTGAGGAAGTATAAGTAGATTAACCCAAGGGGTTTATAGATCCTTCATACCCTGATTATGTCTTTAGGCTTAAAAAAACCTTATACAGTCTGAAACAAGCTCCTAAAGCTTTGTATGAGCGCCCGTCTACATTTTTTATCGTAAAAGGATTTGTTCGTGGAGGAAACGACCAAACCTTATTGGTTAGGGAAACAAACAAAAATGTCTTAATCGCCTAAGAGTATGTTGATGATATCATATTTGGATCAACTTGTTGTAATCAAGTAAAAGACTTCTCCAACATTATGAATGCTGAGTTTCAGATGTCCTTATAGTATTTCTTAAGACTATAAGTAAAAGAATTTAGGGATGGCCTATTTATCACACAATTTAAATATGCAATTGATCTGATTAAAAAGTTCGGGTTAGAAGACTTTAAACCAGCACGTACATCCCTGAGCACGTCCACGAAATTATCTACGAAATAAAATGGGAAAGACGTTGACCCAACTCTATATAGAAGTATGATAAGAAGTCTGTTATATCTTATTGCCTCTAGACCTGACAATTCCTTTGCAGTATGTACCTGTGAAAGATACCAGTGTACTCCTAAAGATGCTCACATGTTATGTTTTAAACGAATTATAAAATATGTTAAGGGTACATTAAATTTTGGTATTTGGTACACAAAGGACACCACTAGTTCCATTGTCGGTTACATTGATGCCGATTGGGCAAGCTGTTCAGATGATAGTAAAAGCACGTCTGGGGCCTATTATTATGTAGGAAATAACTTAGTAGGTTAGAGTAGTAAAAAACAGAACTGTATATCCCTTTTTACAGTTTAGTCTGAGTACATTGTTGTAGGTAGCTGTTATGCCCAACTTTTATGGATCAAGCAGATGCTTAGTGACTTGGTAAAATTGAAGATAAATTGACTATGTATTGCGATAAACATATCCAAAAATCTAGTCCAACACTCACGTACTAAGCACATAAGTATTAGACATCATTTTATACGTGAGCTTGTAGAATCCAAAAGAGCTTGATATTGAATACTTAAGCACAGAAAAATAATTGGTTGATATATCTACAAAGACATTGGACAATATTAGATTTAAGTACCTTAGAAAATCCATAGGGATGATATTTATCACATCATTTCTGCACAAACTGTCATAGCCTCGATAGTTGCATGTTAATAACTAGTTTTTGAGGATTTAGGGCACGGACATTTCATCAATAACAAAAAACGCCTCCTTAATCTGTGTAATGTTGGAGACCCTTAGATCTGCCCTTGATTATGACTTTGTTTGTATAGCACACATTCTTTATATATATCCTTATTGTTCTATAATTTTTACCTCGTTGTATATTTGAGCAAAATTGGGGGAGAAGAACAAGAGTAACTGGCTTTAGATTTTCACATCTTATCTCATTTTAACTCAACTAAAATTCCCATTGAGTGTTCCTTTTTTAGGCATTCTCAGACCTGCTTTTACGGCTTTTCATATTTTTAGGGTAATGGTTTGTATGATAGTTGAGTTATGTATTTTTATCTCTCTCTTATTTTCGGTTCTAGGATGGGAACGGGTAAATAGATCTTTTATATAGAAATTTAGGATTTTATTTTTACCCACGAGTACAGGTTACTCAGAGGAATTTTGTCTTCAATATCCAAAGGGGGAGATTGAGAACACACTATATGGTTGACTTACTTGAGTCTGTACCATATAGGAGTTCCAACTAGTTTGGATATGATGACAAAATATTTTAGAATTTTTTAGCAATCTTCTCCAAGGTTATCCAAGCTTCATCAACAATTCACCCTATCCAAGAAAAGCATATCTACCTAAAAGGGAAGTACAATATTGCACTGAACACACAATAGGACACAAATCATGCATATATGTGTTTGGATGAATGCATAAGTGTTTAAATATTTTTAGGAATTTTTTAAACATTTTTAAATCATTTAAAATGTTTTTTTAAAACATTTAAAATCTTGTTTTTAAAATGTTGTCGGTTAAAATCAAATTACTTTTGTTCCTTAAAAATATTCCAGGGTAGAATAAAAAATCGACAAAGACATTTGGGGATGCAAATGAAATTTTTAAACTTTCAAAACACGCATTTTACATCCACTAAAATTGATACACGTGTTTATCCCTTATTGGTGAAGAGTGAGTTTCTTTACTCTCTCAAATCCAATCACCATTTACATCCATTACATCATTTGTTATCAACAATCTGTATGTCTTAGAATTGATCCACGTGAGGACCCTTAGGGCCAATCAAAATGAGACTTACGGTGCATTAACAACTAATAGATTAAGACTTTGAATCGTCTAAACAATCTCAGCCCTTAGTTTGGTTCGAACATCTGGATCCTTCTATCTCTAGTATAAATAGATGACATGGGTTAGCCATTAGAGAACTTTGGCAGTTCGTAAGTTTGAGAGAAAAAATAGAGAATAGGGAGAATAGAGAGAGAAAAGAGAAAGGGTAGATAGAGAAAAAAACAGTGTTCAAAAGTTAGATTTCTTAGGTTTTCTCCTAAAACCAAACACTTTTTTCATCATTCCCACTCATACCAGAAAATCTACAGTCTTGAGAGTTAAAAAAATTAGGTTTTCGTGAGGATTTTATTTTTTTTGTTAAGTTTTGAATAAACTCTTCAATCGAAATCTCTCTTAGGCACCTGTCTCAGTGTAGAACTTGTATTTCTTCTTAGAAATTACGAGATTTACTAAGAGATACATATCACTTAGTATCCTATGGTTTCTATTATCTCTTTTCAGTTGGATCTTGCATTATATCTATATATTTTTTTAGATCCAATCTCTATTTCAAGTTTCTTGAAAAATTGACTTCAAAAATAGTATATAAATGTCAGATCTGAAAGTTGTGTTCGGAAAAATCTAAGTTTCACAGTTTGTGAAATTAATTAGTATATAAATAAGATTTTGAAACAGTTGATCTAATTTTTAGAAAGGTTTTTCATATCTGGATTATTTCAAAGTCTGATTTTCAAAGAAGTTTGAACTCTTTGCATATCATATAGATTATGTGTAATTCATTAGGATTTATTTTTATAAATCTCTTGAGAGGTATGAGAATCATATTGCACATAGTTCACATCACAATCACTACACCCTCATACGAACACCTAGTCAAGTGTGGTTCATTTGAGAGATTCTGTATTGATTGAGCCACTGGGAACACAGAGCTAAGACGAAAGTAAAAAAATTGTAAGGAAGGTCAAAGCCAGATCATAAATACCTTGGACAGGGAAGCTCATGTAGGTATATTTCTTTTCTTTTAACCTAGGATCTTGAATTCATGTTTAGTGCCTATAGTCTTGTAACTGTAGTTTGATTATAGTGGATTTTTATTTTGTGGCGTAGAGGTCACTTTGGATGTTTTTCCTAATTTGGAATTTTACCACGTTAAAAAAACTTGTGTCAAACTTGCTTGAACTATTCTTAACTTCTTATATGTGTGGTTTCATATTAAATAATTAGTATAGGTTTTAGTTTAAAAACCTAAGGTAATCTATCTCTCAAATCCCACATCCAAAAGAGTAACTTGTTTTTACAGATCTTGTGTAGTATTTTTGAAAAGAGTTTCATTCAACGAGCTTATTTTTCAGAGTTTACTCAACCTTTAACTTTTAATTAAAAACTTAGTAAACAGTTTTTTTTCACTTAGAAGAGAGCTTAGAAAGTCTAGATCCCGTGTCA
The DNA here is from genome assembly GCA_949130495.1 of Sambucus nigra. Classification (NCBI taxonomy): domain Eukaryota; kingdom Viridiplantae; phylum Streptophyta; class Magnoliopsida; order Dipsacales; family Adoxaceae; genus Sambucus; species Sambucus nigra. Next base: position 517,412,259 of record OX422210.1, on the reverse strand, counting down.
CCATGGTTCTCAAAACCCAAGGCGTTAAATATTAAACTATTTGGGTTAGTAAATCAGTTTTGGAGCCATTGAATGTTAGACAGGTAGCTTCTCGCACGATTGTACATAATTCTTCTCATGCTATATATTATGGTTGATTGTATTTGCATATTTTTCATTCACAAGCTTTTGTGCATCATGTTTTATGTTTTTGCTAGTTGTATGATGTTTGAGTATTTTATATTTTGATTTTTTCTTTATTGTGTTTTATTGACAAAAATGCAAAAAGATTTTTATTTGTCGTTTGAGTTTAGTTTTCAAGTGGTGTCGTTTTTGAAAAAATGTTTGAAAACCCAAAAAGATTTTTATTTGTGTAGTTTAGTTTTACACATTTTGTATGGCATATCGGTGTTTTGAATCATATTCCTTCCATGTATCCATGTGACTAGGACATTTGATTATAATTTTAAATGCTTGAATTGTTCTTAATCATGCTTGCATCGAGTAGTTCGACATGATTTGCTTAATGGATTCACTTTACATATGCCTCCGTGCACATATGCACGAGCTCTTTTGAATTTTGACTTCATATGTTACATGAGATAAGTGAGGTGTTCTACCATTAATCTTGTTATTATACATATCTTTGGAGTTTGTGCATATAAGAACGATTGCTCTTGAGTTTTATGTTTTATTGAAAATATGAGTGTGCATGTGGAAAGTGCTATGAAAGGAAAAAAATTCCTTGCGTGAAAGGTCACTATTTGCAAGAGGGGCAAAAGAAAAGATTAAATTGATAATGCCAATAGTTTTGCATTGATTTTTCAAAATTGACATCCTCATAAGAAAATGAGAGAGAAAAGGATATTTATAAGTTTTCAGGGTGTTAGAAGTTGAAGAACGATGGATTTGCACAATGAGTCCTAGATAATTCATGTTTGACGCTATTGATTTGAGAATCATCAATATTTTCTAGGCTACTATGCATTATGCTTGTTTGTCCATTATGAGTTCACTTTCTTTGTCACTATGAGGCTAAATCTTAGTTTGATAAAGTTAATGCGATTAAATAGAACTCATTGGACAGTTTTAAGTGATTGGGTCATAATTCTTTTGTTTTTAGTTCACAACCCTTCACTTCGTTTACCGTATATTTGTTTAGATACATATATACCATACGAGTGTGAAAAGCTTATTGTGCGTAGTCTCTTTTGTGGTGTTTATGTATGTGTGTGTGTGTGTGTCATTCGTATCTTTTGCATATTTTTCTATATGGTATCGTTTATTTTTTAATCTTTGCGTTTATCTTTAGTCCACGTATGCCATATGTTCTGTCTTAAGTTTCAAGTAGTTTCAAATTGGTATTCTTGATGAATATATTGGTATCTTGTACTTCGATTTTGCTTCAATATTGGTACAATTGTTCATTATTTGGATTAATTGTACTTATATTGACAAGCTGTGTTTCTTGTTGCTTGTTATACTTTGCACCAGTGCATGATATATTTATTTTTTTCCTTTATGCTTATCCATGTTTCACTTAGGGGGAGAAATGATTATATTGGGGATAAATGATTTTATTATGCATCTTTATCTTTATCTATTCCTGAACAAAAAGAGGGAGAAATGGTATCTCATTCTTTATAGTCAAAGGAAGATTTTTACATTAAGGGCTAACTTATGTGGAGATTGTTAGACAAGGGGGGAGGGTTTATTCTTAAGTTTATTCTTGTGCGGATTTATATTGTTATATATTCTTTTTACATTTAAAGGTGTGTTTCAGTATGCAGGTTTGAAACAACGTGGCGAAGTTTACATAAGAGTAAAGCTAATCAATGTGAGTCTGTCAAATGTCTGTACTTTTTTCTATTGGGATTAGAGATTAAGTCTTTTAGAGAGCTTGTTTTGTGTTTTGTCCCGAAATATTCTTTTTCCTTACAAATGTCTGTACTTTTTTGTGTTTTGTCCCGAAATAGCCGAAGGAGGAGATTTGTAAGGAAAATTTTTCAAATTGAGTCAATTTTTATTTTTTGGCTTATTCTATGTCTGGACAAAACCTTTGAGTCATTAGTTAAGGCTCGAGTGTATTTACGTTTCAAGCCTATAACGTGTTTTATTCAAGACCATAGCGGCCTAGTTAGAGCGTTTACATCATCGCGTCGTGTTTTCGTGCATCACTTCGTCTTTAACATTCATGGATCTCATAATGTATGAATGTGTATGTGTGCGTCTCTCTCTCTCTCTCTCTCTCTCTCTCTCTATATATATATATATATATATATATATTAGAGTTGGGTGTTGTTTTACAAAATATTATTTTGAGGGCATATTTTAGAAGGTTGTAAAAGAAAAAATAATTTTGGTTTTAAGTAATTCAAACGACTTTATGGTGTTCGTTCGAACGAGGTGTTGATGTCGTTCAAATGACCTTCAAATGAGGATTTCCTGTCTGAGAAAGTAAATATCGTTCGAAGCTTGTTTGAAGTATGATCCAACTTGCATGATTGTTCGAATGAGATTGTTTTTTAGTGCGAACGAGAATAGTAGTTTCATTCGAACGACCCTTGGTTTTCGTTCGAACGACACCTTAAAAACATGTCGCCTATATAAAGGAGTGTTGGCATGAGTTTTTTTGCCAAATTGTTTTCCCATTCATATCCAAGAGCCTCCAAAACCCTAGTTTTACCCAACTAGTTTAAGATTTAAGTTTCACCTTCATATATGCTTTGAGATCTTATTTTCTGCACCAAGGTTTACTCTTCACCTTGTTGAGTACTTATTTAGTTTATTTACATACGGTGGACTCCGTATTGTGTGACGATTGTTGAGCTTGAATAATGGATACCGAGGCATGTGTGGACTTACACGTTTTGGCAGTTTCGTGAGTGGACTCCTACGCGTCACTACGATGAAGGTTGAAGGAATGAAGAGCGTCAATGCTTGCGAGGGCGTCGAATCGTTTGTGTAAGTCTTTGGTCGTGTCCTTCTATAATTCTGTATATAGTAAATTTGCGTGGCTGGATGGTCCGAAGTTTTTCCTTTGTGAATTTTTCTTGTACATCGGGCGTTGTGTATATTGATTTATTTTATCTTACTATACTCACGTAGATGCATGCTATAAGTTAAGATAAAATTGGTAGATCGTTTTAACACAACAATCGATCAATTGGCGCTAAGTTTAATTGGGTTAATTTGTTCAAGTTAAATTAAATTTGAAAAAAATAAAAATTGGTATTTGTTTGCCTATTCGTATTAAAACTGAGCATGTAGTTTTGCGCTTTCAGTTAAGGCTCCATTACGAGAGTTAAACGAAACTGTTGAATAGGCACATAAGGGGGTATCAAGGTGGCAAGTAGCTCTTAATAATTTAACGATGTGCCAAAGATTACACTTTTGCAATTAAAAATCAAATTAATCAATAATAAATTATTAATCATATCCCTAAAATAAAATTAAAAAGGAAAAAATATATAGAGTTAGCATAAGATCGTCGACCTCTCACAACTCTCTCTCCCTTTCTCGGATGCGATTTGTCATTATTATTTCTTCTATTAAATTTTATAGGTTGTTATTTTTCCAATCTATTAAGTGGCAATTTATTGGTCAAATTAACATGTTTTGCTAGAGTACCATGTAGCGTGCCTAGTAAGCAATTCCTCAAATCTTTCAACGAAGTCATAACAAATGTGTAAAATTGGACAAATAAAAAATTATTTTTTTAATACATTATTATTTTTTATTTTAAACTTTAATACAAATTAATCAGTTTATTAGTAAACTTTAGTACATTTTTATCGTCTCTCATTTCCGGTGAGAGTGGGGGAGACCAAAATAAGTACCTTAAATCCAAAAGGAGTATAAATTGCGATAAAAAAATCCAACCCCGTCTCGTGAGTCTTCCCCGGTTTGGTTAGTTGTAGTGGTGACTCGAGTATTTCGGGTTACTCGGCTGTGAAAGATCCGCTCATGGAACAGATCCGAAAAGTTGCGACAAGACTTACCCTTCTAGTAGTAAATCGACCTTGTGATTTTGAAGATATGTTCTTTGACTATGTTTTTGTTTTTTGTTGTTACCTGAGATCTCCGATTGGAGTCTTTTTTCTCGTCTCCTTTGTGAGCAATCTATCTCTTTTTAAAATGTTTGTCATATTTTGGGTGCTTTGATTCAACTGTTCCAGTGGGTGTTCCTCTCGGGCTGGGACTGAAAAAGACTTTAGTCTTTTTTGGACCTCTCCCACTTTTACTAAGGTGTATTTATTTTTAGGTCCCTTGGTGTTTGAGTCTCGCTCTTTAGCGCTGTTGCTTTTGACATGTTTGTCTTGCATTATTCCACCGTCCGTTTGCCTTGTGCACAGATTTGTTATGAGCCGCTCTCCCTCTGGTGTCTCCGACATCTGTCAGTGGATCTCTTTGTTGAGATGTGTTGTGACTGAAACTCCAAACCTGTCAGACGTGTTAAAAAGTTTCTCTCTAGACGATTGTTCTAGTTTTCTTTCTGTTTATTTTATGTTCTCTCTTCTCTCCCCCTAACTTAATCTGAGCCTGTTTGGGTTAAGTGCTTCTTGGTTTATTGTAATCGTTTGTTTACTTAATGAAATCCTTTGGGATGTTTAAAAATAAAAAAATGTTATTTTTGGCGACATTTAGTGACAAAAAATATATTAAAATCTAACAAACTAATTAATTTGTATTCAAGAAGGATTACTCAAATTTATAGATTCATTCATTTCTTAATTCTAATGATTTATAATATTATATTATATGGACAATTGATTTTGATACGAGAAAGATACAAAAATAACCTTGGGGTTCGGTTTTCCGTTTTTGTTGTATAGTTAAAAGAGATTTCCAAATCCTTTATTCGTTAAGGCTAGTGGCTGATCAAGAATTTTCTTCCAATAAAATTAAGTGATTAACTTCTCAATTTTTGCCATTTTTCTCGCTTAACCTTCTTGTTACCATTACCATCACTAAACTATGATTTATCGTTCACCATTAACTTTTACATCTAAAATAGCAACAAAATTATCATTATATTTTCAATGTTGACTTGTCCATCAAAAATAAAAGGTGACTAGTCCATCAAAAATAAAAGGGACAATAAATTGGTGGGGAAAGTAGGAAAAATGTAAATATTATTGCCCACTTGCACAATACAACTCTATTTTACCAAGGGAAAATATACTGAAACTATATTGATCTGTAAGTCTCCAGAGTAACTCTTATTTACTGGTGGTGAGTTCAAATTTTGTTTTGAGCCACCTCCCATTAGGATGACTTAAGACGACACAAAGCTACCTAGTATGAACTATACAAAAGCTTAAACGCGTTTGGTGCACGTGGTTTATGAGTCACTACCCTCAGTATCCCTTACCAATTGTAATTACCCTTAATACCCCCTTAGAGTCGTGTTGTAAACAACAGCCCTTTACCAAGGGAACTCCTTAAATATAGGCCTCTATTAGTATAACTTAAAACTAATAATGGAAAAAATCATTGTAACCCTTTACTGTTGTTGGGTGAACTACTTTTCCTAATTTATGGAGGTTTAAAAATGAAAGTGACAAAGTTTATTGAATTTGGAACTTCACTTTTTATTTTTGAAAAAGAAAAGGTCAAATTTTTTAACAACATATGCAAATAATAATTCTAACAAGAGTCTGCTTCAATATTTATTTATTTTAACAGATGTCATCAACTGCATGTTTATGAACATGCATTTATGAACAAATGTATGTATTTATGAACAAATGTATATCTATGCCTCAACTTGATTGAATTTTTTTTTAGTACCTAACCATGAGGTGTTCGGACCAGCTTGCGCGCACCTCGATTAATTCTCATTCGCGATTCGTGACTTTCGCTGGCTAAGTATCATTTTGATAACGCCAAGGATCGAATTGAGAACCAAACTCAATCCACCCTCAAGATTGTCCCAGTGACAACCTTATACCACTGAAACAAATATAACACATGGGCATATGTGCAAATGAGTATCTACCAATACATAGTAATCTAGTATATATGAAGATATATGGTAATCTAGTTACACATACAAAAAGAGTACTCCATTTAGGAACTTGAGAAACCAAATTTAAGGAGAGAAAAACTGTTTTTATGTGTGCAAATGGGTACACCGTGTACAAAGAGTACCATATGCAACAATATATGGTAATCTAGCTTTAGACAATATATGGTAATCTAGCTTTAGACAAAAAGAGTACAAACTTGAAAAAACTAATTTTACAAGAAAAAAATTATTTTTCTGGGTTCTTGATTGTTATAGACACCAACAGCAAATATGTTGTTCCCATGATTCTCTACCACAATTAGAAGAAAGAACCGTGGCAAGAATATATAGGAGTTTTTTTTGTATTCGGTTGAAAAACATTGACAATATTTCAAAGGGCAGATATGTTTATTTGAATAGATAGCGGATCTACATGTACATTTATCATATGCAAGGGGATAATATGTTAATGCCTCTTTATTTGTTGTATTCTTAATATTAACTTCCTAGTGGATGCCAGTCCAACAAAATTAGTTAAAATTTAGGGTTATTTTGAATTCACTCCATGTTTTTATAACCGGGTTTGCAATAGACCCCAATTTAAAAATAAAAAATAAAATAAAAGCCTCCCATTCTGCTAACTTGCCAATGGCAGCATCCCTCTTGTCAGTCAAGCCACCATCACCACCAACTCCCTCCGCTTCCACCTCCAAAAACCAACCACCTTCCACAACCATCACCACCACCGCCCTACCTTCACAATAATAAACAAATCATATCTAGCAAAAGCAACACATACCCACCTTTATAAATCAAATCTAACAGACATATCTAGCACAACATGCCCACCTTTATAAATCAAATCTAATGGATAAATCTAATACAAAGTGTCCCCACCCAAACCCACCTTTGCAAACCTCACACACCTCTACAAACAATTGAACCCACCTCTACAAATAAATTTGAACACCGTACCTCCTCTGTAAAGCAACTCGAACCAGCATCTCTAATTGAAATCGAAAAACAAACCTTAATCTCACATATAACCTCACCTACCTTCTGAAAAATAAACGCATCACCTTAAAAACCTGTAAATCAAACTCTCTTACACATTGAATTATCTATGGTCTTACCCCTACCTCTTGAACCCAAAATTTTGGACACGCTGAGCTGGGCAAATCTTTTACGCTGGATTTTCTTTTTCTTTACTTTTTCTAAACATTGCTGCATTTGTATTGCCACCCGAGATGTGGCAACATTATATTGATGATAACTCTAACCTAAGGTGAAGCAAAAATACAATGAATACGGTGTAGGCAAGGTGATTGGGACCCTCCCTGTGAACAATGTTTCAAAGAGATCAAGAGGATAGATTGAGGCAAAGTGATTGGGACCCTCCCTATGAACAATGTTTCAAAGGGTGCAAGAGTAGAGATTGAGGCATTCTGTCAGTAAACATGTTCCCTAGAGACAGGAGGAGAGGTTTTATACAAAGGAACACAAAAAATAGCTGGAGTAGTTTGGTCTGTACCTTGTTTTAGGGGATTGAGGAGTAAACCTTAGTTTACCAAAAATTTACAATTTAGGAAATAAAAAAAAAAGGCAAATACTAAAAAAAAAATAATGGCCATCACGAAGATAAAAATAAAATAAAAGACCCACCATCAATGCCACAAATAAAATACGCAGCATCAACACAAAAAAAAAACGAAACCACCAGCACAATAAATAGAACATCGTCATCAAAAATGAAATCCATTATGAAAACCACAAGCAGAAAATAACCATCACCATCCAACCATGCAAACAATAGTGTATACATAAAATTTAGAAGTACACAATACAACAGAATAAATATATTAAAACCCTGATAATTAAAACAATGGTAGTAGAATGTGTGTGTGTATCTAAATGATCAGAGGGGATTAAAAGGAAATCAACGAGTTGTATGGAAGAGCAGCATGGATACTGGACAAGAGAGCTGAGAGCAGACATATGTAGGGGTGGCAATTCAGACCCGAACACGACACTATCCAACACGAAATTAACACGAAATTAAAATAGTTTTTCGTGTTCGGGTCGTGTTCGGGCCTGTTTTTTTAAGCCCGATAGTGGGTCGTGTCGTGCTCGTGCCAAGAAATTGACACGAAGTTGGCCGGACAATGACCCGTTAGAGCCCAATTGATACGACCCAATTTCAACCCAATTTAGACCCAAATGGACATAGTAAATTGACAGGTTATCGTGTTGTTAAATTGACGGGTTATCGTGTCGGACCGTGCCAATCGTGTCAAATTGACACGATTTTTTTTATCGTGCTATTCATGTCGGGTCGTGTTCGTGTTGGTAAAAATAAACACGACGTCGTATCGTGTTCGGGCTGGATAACATCGAGTCGTGTCGTGTCGGACCAGACCCAAACACGGCCCATTGGCCTGAATTGCCATCCCTAGACATATGGCAGGAAGAGGCGGACAACCAGTGTAACTGTGCAGCGGATGAATGAATCAACAGAACAAACAACTCGATTAAGACGAACCAGGCGAAGAATCAGGATCAGTGATGGGCTAGGGCTACACAAAATCACTTTTTTCATAATCAGGGAAGACCGATTGAGGACAGTTAGATTTTAACTTTCTTGTAATGTTTTGCCAAAGAACTTTAAAGAGGTGCAAGCCTCATGCTGGACCTCCGAGGCTTAAGCCTAGAGGCTTTTTTTCGGGCATCTCACCAAAAGGAGGCAAATCAAGAATGATTTTCAAAACATTGCCTGGGAAGGGCTGAAATCCAGATATGGAGTTTTTATTTGGGGCTTTGTAAATTTAGAACTTATTGTAATATGTATTTTGAAAATAGGACAACAAACATTTTATTTATGGTTTTAGTCCCTATTTTTGAATAAAGCCGCTGGCGCGGACCCATATTCATAAAACGTCAACCAATCACAGCATGCCACGTGTCCCTTTAATTTGAAAATAGGGACTAAAAATATAAACGAAATGTTTATTGTCCTATATCCATAATCAATATTATTTTAGGTCCTAAAATTACATAATCTATTTTTATTTTACTTCTATGAATTTTTGTTACTCAGCAAAATTATGAATAGTGACTATATACAATATATACAACCATATTTGCACAAGTTGAGATGACTATGCATAGTATTGAAATAACTAAAAAAAATGTCCGATAAAATACCTGTATGATTTTAGCATATTACAATGCAGGAGTATTTATTACTAATGTCTTGCAATGGCAATGTAAAAGCTCAGTTTGGGCATTGGGTGTTTTAGTTTTATTCAGTGATGGGGCACCATTTCAAGTGCAGCCCAAACTTTGCACAATGCATTATCCCAGCATTCAACTTTTTATGTCACAAAAGACATACGAAGTCTGAGATGGTCATGCTAGCAAAGAAATGAGCCAGGCTCATTAAACATTCAAAAGACTTGCCACTAAATTTCGTCTCTGTCAACTTGTACCCTAAACATACCAAATCATACTCAGCTAATTAAATACTCTTACTTAATGAAATAAAAATCAAAACATAATAAGATCAGAACTTCTAATAAGAGAATTAAAAACCAAGCCAATACAGTCTCAACAAAAAGCTTAAACAAAAATACAACGTTTGAGGAAACTCTCAAGTACTACCCTTCCTTCATCCAGTCTTAATAAATACGAAACATAACATAAAGCAAAAACAAAGGCATACCAAGAATGTATATCTCCCTTAACGGTAAGACTTCTGAAACCTAGAACGAGCACCACGTCCTCCAAACTTCTTAGGCTCACAACGCCTAGGATCAGCAACAAGCAGTGTCCTATCGTACCTGATAAGAATATCCTTAATCTCCTTCTTGGACTGCTCATCAACATACTTCTGGTAGTAAGCCACCAGTGCTTTCGCTATGCTCTGACGGATAGCGTAGATCTGGGAAGTGTGTCCACCTCCTTTAACACGGATCCTCATGTCAACACCTGCGAAACGGTGGCGCCCCAACAGAAGGATGGGCTCAAAGGCCTTGTAGCGAAGGATCTCCGGCTCCACAAGCTCGATGGGCACCCCATTGATCTTGATCAGTCCACGCCCACGCTTGCAGTGGGTTACGGCTACGGCCGTCTTCTTGCGCCCGAAGCACTGGACGGACTCAGCTGGTGTCACGGTTGCCATGGTTGCTGCTGTCGCCTCCTCCAAACCCTAACCCTGCTACTAACAAAGAAAATGTTTCCTAGCCAATGAAAAGTGTGGACTAACAACAATTTATCGTGCTAGGGTTTTATGAGATAGCGAGGATGGCCCAAAATGGGCTATTGCGTTGGTCCAAACAAACAAGTATGACCCGCCATACTTGGCCCGTATAAATATTTCATTATTTGTAATTACGGCCCTATGGGTATGGACTCCTTGGTTTAACTTGAATGTAAATATTATTTATAACTAGTTGGAAACCCGCGCGATGCGCGGTTATACATTAGTGTATGAAAAATGTGTAATGACAAAAATGTGCGGTCTTTTCTGTAATTTTGAGAAATGTGAAGGTAGTTTATCAAAAATCAATACATACAGTAGTGTTTGTGTTCTCCATTATCTGAAAAGAGAACCAACAGAACATAGTTAGCCACAATTTAGATAAAAAAGGAGGAAACCAACAATAAACACAAAAAAGAAATAAAATAGAGATGCAAATTTACGAATGGAACATGTGTGGCATCTGCTCTTCTTTTTTCTACTCGTGTTTGCTTTATCGGGATGTTGATAGTTGCCACGACAAATAAAAAACCAGTTAGACATTTCTTCAAACACCTAATAAACAAAAAACATAGATATAAAATCACGAAGAGATACAAAAAAATATTGAGTCTAAATAGTGAATTGATAATGGGTCTAAATAGGATCAATAATGGGTCTACATAGGATCAATACCGTGTTCTTAATCGTGTCGCAGAAATTGGACACGAACACGACACGATCCGACGGCGGGTCCAAAAACCTAGCGCTGAACACGAAATATCGCGTTAATTTCGTATCAATTACATTTCGTTCCGTGTCGTGTTATTGTGACATTCTCAAAATTACTACCCCTAGCAAAAAGTCACATTAGTCTAAAAACTCAACAAATGAAAAATTCTAGAGTTAAACTAAAGTACAAAGAATCATCACTGGCAAAACCCAAAACAGCCAGGAGTTGATTTGTATTATTTTCTCAACTTCAACGTGTTATATATTATTTTGAACCTTATCTTAAACCCTCCCTTAAAATCAAGCCTAATAGAAATTGACATTGTAGTATTTTACATTATTGTGTCTTTTAATTTTCTGAAACAATTTAATCTCAATTGCTAAGAAATTTACAATTTAATCTCAACGTATAATATATAATATCTAAGGATCGCTTACCTGGTGACGAAATACAACGTCTGCCAGGCCAAAGAAAACCAAAATGAAAGGAAGTAATAGGGGCGTCACCATTGCATAAACAAAGCCTAGTAGGAAATAAATTGCATCCGAGGTTCGCCAGTGTTGAAACCTAGACTTCCTGGATCCATTGCCTCCTCTCTGTCCTTTTTAGTCTTCATCAAGAAAAAATTCTTCAGGTGGAACATTATCAGTGGTTTCAACCTCAATATCTCCGCAGCTTAAACGAGCACAAATGGCAAAGGCCTCGTGTTCAAACAGAAAGAAGAAGCAACCATAATAAAGAACCATTGACATAATACAGTATAAATCCATAGCATATACCTCAATAAATATTAATATCATAAAAATATAAACGGGAGAGAAACGATTTACCTTTTCAGGTGGTGAAACGTTGCCGTGAGAAGAGATATTTGAGAGTTCATGTTAGAAATGGGGTAACAAAGGCGTAGAGTGAGGAAAATATAATAGAGGAAGAGAAAGTGGGTGAAATAAGGGGAAGAGTATACAAAAGTCTCTATAGAGAAGAGAATGGGTAGGATTGGGTGGCCTAGGGGAGAGTAAAAATCAGTTATTAATTAGGATGAAAGATAAAAACTCATAGAGAATAGAGAAGAGTGACGTGGATTAACCTAAATTTAGGAGCATTCAATGCTTCAAGAGAGTTTTTGTTGACACTAGCTGGAAACCCGCGCGATGCGCGGTCACACTTTAATAATACATTAGTTGTTAACCTTGATAATGAGCACTTTTTGCTTCACTATTCAACTCTAGCCATAAATTTGGTTAAACCTTTAAAAATTTGCAATTAAAAATAAATTTATAGTCATACGATATATTTGCAATTAGGATAAACATATAGGTATGTAAATTGTAATGAGGAAAAAAATCTACAGTAGTTGAGGAATTGAATGATGCGAGAACAAAACCCTTAATTATTTTCAACATATGTTAAGAAAAAAATATATAGTTTTCGTAACCAAATTAAAAAAAATTCTCATATATAGTGTACTTTTCTAAAATTTTAATTACATCAATTTTCTTAGATGAGTAAATAATGTATTTGGGAAAAAGAGATAAAAAAAAACCTACAAACTGCTTTTCCTTTGTTTTGTTTTTATTTCTCTTCAACAAAAATGAAGAAAAATACTATTTCAATCTTCACATAATACATTCTACTTAAACAAAATCACAGTCTATTCTATGGCTCCTTGTCAATTTTGTGAGGATCTTTTACTATTTGGGGTCCAATAGTTATTTAGAGTTTTATTCCATTTGTTTACATTCTACTCGTTTGGGATTCAAAATCGACAAAAAACGTTAGTTAGCTAGTTTAATGGTCAGTTAACTCATTTTCCAATCAAAAAGACTATTTTACCCATTAGTATTAGTATTTATTAGTGTATTAAAACAAATTTTACATTATATCTTATTGTTTTAAATAGTAAAACTTTTTTTACTAACACTTTTTTATAAAATGAGAAAGTTTTATAAAATGAAAAAGTTTTATACACTTTTTTTATTAAGTATTTTTTTTAAAATCAAAAAGTTTTACAAAATCAAAAGGTTTTTTTATAAACTTTTTTTAGCACTTTTTTTTACAAACATTAAAAAATATTGTTTTTAACTATTTTTATAAACATTGAAAAAACTTTATATAAAAACAATCTTATAAAAAAACAGTTTATGAATGTCAAAAGTTTTTTTGTAAATTGTTTTCAACTTTTTTCATAAAACCAATTCTTTATATGAATAAATTAAAAACGTAAAAAGCACTAAATATAAAAACATCAAAAACACTGTTTTTTAACAGTTTTTTGTATAAACGTTAAAAAAAATTATGTAAAAACACTGTTCTTAAAAAAAACTCTTTTAAAAAAATATTAAAAAATGGTTTATATAAAAACAACATTTTTTTAAAGAGAATTATAAAACTGTTTTTGAATGTTTATAAAAAAGAGTTAAAAATTCAGTGTTTTAAAACAGTGTTTTTTCCTTAAAAAAAATAGTGGTTTATATAAACAGTTTTTAACATTTATAAAAAATAGTGTTTTTAACATTTTTATATCAACTGTTTTTGAATGTTTTACGTAAAAAAATAATTTTATAAAAAAGTTAAAAAAATTGTTCATAAAAAAACGTTTAACGATTATAAACTGATTTTTTTTAAAAACATTGATTTTATATAAATGGTTTTTTGATGTTTATAAAAAACAGTGTTTTTTTAACTTTTAAAAACAGTGTTTTTTTAACGTTTAAAAAAAGTGTTAAAAAAATAATCCAAAAAAGAGAGAAAGTAAGAATAAGAGAGAGAAGAGAGAGAAAAACACTGTTTTTTAAAAACACTGTAAAAACACTTTTTGTTAAAAACACTGTTTTTTATATAATAGTTTATATAATAGTTTATATAAAAACACTTTTTGTTAAAAACACTGTTTTTTAAAAAGGTTAAAAAAATACTATTTTTTTTATTGTTTTTTATATACGTTAAAAAACTCCTTATACAAAAACCCTTTTTTTTAAACAGTTATAAACATCAAAAGGTTTTCTAATAAACTCTTTTTAACTGTTTTTTATAAAATCAATTTTTTTTTTATAAAAAGACATCAAAAATGTTAAAGAAAAGTTTTTATAAACTATTAAAAACAACTTTTTATATGAACAATTTTCATATAAAATGTTAAAAACGTCAAAAAAACAGTATTTTTCAACGTTATTATATAAACTGTTTTTTTAACATGTTTATAAAAAAAATTGATTTATAAAAAAAACGTTAAAAAAGTTTTATAAAAAACCATTTCACGCTTATAAAAAAAAATTAAAAACATTATTTTTATATAAAATGTTTTTAAAAAAAAAGTGTTTTTATATAAAATATTTTTTTTAAATTTATTAAAAAGAGTGTTTTTAATGTTTTTAGTAAACAGTTTTTTTTTAAAAAAAAAAGCGTTTTTATATAAAATGATTTTGACCGTTTGTAAAAAGCAATTAAAAAATCAGTGTTTTGTAACATTTTTAAAAGCAGTGTTTTTAAAAAAAATAGTGGTTTATATAAACTATTTTTTAACGTTTATAAAAAAAGCAGCTAAATATAGTGTTTTCAACGTTTTATATCAACTTTTTTTTTAATGTTTTTAACGTTTTATGTAAAAAATTAATTTTATAGAAAAGTTAAAAAAAGAGTTTATAAAAGAACCTTTTAACAATTATAAACTGTTTTTTTTTAGAAAAACATTGCTTTTATATAATTTAATGGTTATAAAAAACAGTGTTAAACCAAAAAAGAGAGAAAGCAAATGTTTTATCAATAGTGGGGAACCTCCAAACCCTGCTAATCTTAACTAACGAATTAATCAACGAAAGAAAAGAAGAAAATTACCTGCCGAGAACTTTGGCGGCGATTTAACATATGCACAACCCTTTGTTCAGGAGAAGGTTTGGGGTCTTTGGAGAAGTCTATGGTGATGACCATGGTGATAGGCAGCAGTTAAAAATAATGTTTATATATTGGGACGAAAGAAATGTATCATTCTTAATTGCTTTTTACTTGATTTCGTAGATGGATTAAATTGAAGGAGAGAGAGAGAAAACTCAATAGTTCAATGCATCTATTAAATTGCTTGTATAGTATTTTATAGAAGTACTAGCATAAAGGCCACGCGATGCGTGGCCGAATTTATAAACACTTTATCATTTTGTTGTTGTGCAAGTATATGAAACCAAAATAAAAAGCATTTAAGGAAATGACCTATCAAAATTTCTAATAAGAACTTAGTGACAAACTGAATCATTTAACTTCTACAATAATAAAAGTGTGTAACAATATATTCTAAAATAAAGGAAGCGTAAATTATGTATACATAATATCAAGAGTCAAGAGAGCTTCTCGTCATCTTTGTATGAATAACCCCTTTATGATATGAAAAATCTACACAATAATGCCAAATAAAAATCAAATTCCACGAAAAGAATATTTTAGAGTAGGGTTCGTTGGTAGGTCGTTGACCGAATTTTGGAAGGTATAAAACCTATATTTTTAAAAACTCATTATATACCGTATTTTGTTTAAAAATTTATTTTATCATAAAAATTGCATTTTTGAAAGAAATAAAGGAAAAAATATACAAAAAACAGAAAAATATACGAAAAAGTTTGTTTCCTTATAAACCGTATTTTTTAGAAACTATTTTTATAAAAAACAATACAGATTTTATAAGAATAATGTTTTGAAATAGGAATTTTTATGAAAAATTCAATTTTTCAAAAATATACTTCTTTAAAAAAAACAATTTTCAAAAAAATTCAGTTTTTTCTAAAAAAAAAAATACATCGAAATCCAATTGAACCTATTATGTACGTGCCTAAGTAGATTAAAAAAATGCTTCTTAAAACCAAATCTAATAGTTTGTGATAAAAATAGAATTATCTCTCAAAAAAAATATTTTTTAAAAATGACATTATTTAAAAAAACAGTATTTAAAAAAAATAAAGAAAAAAAAATGAAAAACACTTTTTTTTTATAAAAAACTATATTTTAAAAAACTATTTATAAACCGTATTTTGTTATAATAACTGTATTTTTAAAAAGAAATTAAGAAAAAAATCTATAAAAAAAATGGAAAAACAACAAAAACTATATTTTAAAAAAACTGTATTTCTTTATAAACAGTATTTTTTAGAAACTATTTTTATAAAAAAGAAAAGGTTTTTAAATAAGCATTTTTATTAAAAATTCAATTTAAAAAAATATACTTCTATAAGAAAATACATTTTTTTGAAAATTCCATGTTAAAAAAAAACATCGGTGTACATCTTATAGGGCATATACATATGGTATGATGAAGAAATTTCATGAGGGGAGGGAAAAGAAACACATACCTCCAAACTTCATCCATGGCCGCCCAAATCAAAAGCTCCAAAAAACCAGTTGTTCAAGCCTTCATCCATGGGGTTTTCGGGTTATATATATATTCCAGTTTGTGGGAGAGGAGGAGGAAGG
The DNA here is from genome assembly GCA_949130495.1 of Sambucus nigra. Classification (NCBI taxonomy): domain Eukaryota; kingdom Viridiplantae; phylum Streptophyta; class Magnoliopsida; order Dipsacales; family Adoxaceae; genus Sambucus; species Sambucus nigra. The sequence continues at coordinate 517,395,849 of OX422210.1, read as the reverse complement.
TGGTGGGTTTAGGTTCTCTAGTTCTGGGTATACGTTTGGGAAAGAAGATGATAACTTGGGGTTAGGTTTTTTTGTGTTTTTCTTTCTTCTTCTTCATGTGTTTGTAAGGAAAAAGGGAAGAAGTGGTTTTTGTTTGTTTCTTTGTTTCATTTAGATTTCCACTTGTTTAATTAGAAAAATGAGAGGTCATAAAGTGCTCTTAACAGGCAATTTCTTGGGAGAAGTTCCTTTCTCCATCTCTTCATTCACTGCAATTTTATCAGGCCCATGAATTTTATAATAGGACCGTAATTCAACCTTGGGAATTTGAAATGAATTGGCATTGAGGGGAGAGAAATGGTTGGGGTAAGAGGAAAGATTAATGGGCGTGGGAATTGAGAGGAGAGAGAAACGAAGTTGAGATTTAATGATATTATTAGAAGTGCACATTTATGTGAATGCCATGTGTCATTCTTAGAGTATTTGGGTCTATAATTTTTATATAGTTATATAGATAAAATATAGAGTGCCACGTGGACACTCTCAATGAGGAGGAGTCTTAAATGCCCATAAATGCCTTGTTTTACATTTTATAGTATATAGAGATAGAGACTAGTTCTAAACTCGTGGGATGCATCGGCGATATATATGTATATATATTTGAAAAAAATGACAAAACATATAAACAGAACATCAAGTAAATTAAGTAAATAAAAGTAAAAATGAACCGAGAAAATTCAATTTCATTTAATGAAATTAAGTATTTTTGTCTAATATACTCCTTTAATACGTAACTTATCATTTAACCATTAGAAATACTAAACTTTAATAAAAAAGATGAAAAGTTACATAGGGTTTCGTAAAAAAATATAGTAACTGTTAATTAAAATGAGACTCATAGACATTAATTGACATGGCACAAAATTAAAATAAACATCATATTTTCCTTCTAAAGTCTTTGTCTTGTCATCATTCCAACACGACTTTCAATTAATACCTACCATCCAACTTTGTTAATTTTTGCCAAAAAACATTGCTCACGTGCATTGCACATGATCACATTTGAAGTTATTTTGGTCAAAACATATATAAACTTTTAATAAATGAAAATTGAAGAATAATTCTTCTAAAGTATTTAAAAATCTAGAAATTAAGGAAAAACATGTAAAAAAATATTTTCAATTTAAACAAACATATTTCCGATAAAAAATAAGATAACAAATTTCTAATTAATAAAAAATAAATTTCCAACAAAAAATAGATTTTCAATTATAAAAAATATTTTCTATTAAAATTAGGAAAACACAAAAAAATCTACATAAAAAACTCGAAAATAATTTTAAAAAGTCTGCAAAAAATTGAATAAATATCTTAAAGAGTTTGAAAAAAATATTACGGACAAACCGATTTCTAATAACAAAATAGATTTTCAATTAAAACAAATTTTTAATAAAATATTGAAAAAATATTCAATAATTACTGAAAATCTGCAAAATATAAAAAAATAAAAGTATGGAAAATACATTAAAAATAGTAAAAAAAATTAATAAGCCGAAAAAAAGATTTTAAAAAAATTTGCAAAATGAATAAATATTCTAAAAAGTTGAAAAAATACAGCAAAAATAGAATTTCCAGTAACAAAATAGATTTTCAAGAAAAACAAATTTTTAATAAAACCATATAAAAATTCAATAAATACAGAAATTTTGGAATATACAAAAAAACAGAAAAAAAAAATATTTGAAAAACAATAAAAAAAAAAGAATAACAATTTGCAAAAATAAATATTTTAACCTTGATTAAAAAACCATAAAAAATAATATTGATAAAATATTTCTAGCAAAAAAAAAAAAAATCATCCAAAAAAATATTTTGTAGCAAAATATAAATTTTATCCAAAAAAACTGTTTTCTAATAGATAAAAAATTATCACTAAAAAAAACTTTATCTTATAATCTAAAAAAATCTAGAAATTCGGATTTAAAAAACATCAATCTCAAAAAGTCAAATCTCACGAAATCAATAAAAAATAATTTCTAGCAGAATAAAAATTATTTTAAGAAAAAATGACTTTTAACGTAAAAAAATATTTTTAATAGATAAAAAAACTATCATCAAATTTAAGAAAAAATAAAGAACAAAAAAAAAATTCATCCAATAATGTGAAAAAACAAATCTGAAAGTATATATTAAAAAAACCATCAATTAAAGCCACTAACCAAGTGGGTGATGATCCCAATCAAATTTGTTCATTGAAAGGTCCCTAACTCACTTGTGGTTCAAAATGTCCTTCTAGAAGCAAGACCCACTAACTGCTATTGTGACAACTTTTATAAATGAGGAAAGACGCTCCTTCATTTCAATATGCTTACACATCTTCCTCTCTGAGAGAGTAGCTACAGCGGAAATATTGCGACTTCTCAAATAAAAACCAATTTTAATTAATCCCAAATTTTAGTTAAACCCTAAGACATGCATCTAGATGATTTATCAAATAAAATATAGCATGCATGATAAAAACAAACAATTTCAGGAAAAATCCCCCAAAGGGGCAAAACCTTTTATTTTCATTATAATATTGTAACATACAATTTCAAATTACAATGAAAATACAGTGACTAAGAATTACCCTCAGGTATCGGATTCTGTAGTCGGCGGCTGGAAATATCCCTTTCCAGGAGGGCAGCAATGAATCCACACGCAGCGAACCCACATGAACCTCAGTCCAATCAACAAAGGAAGAACCGCAGCACTCCTCAATGACACGCAGTCATGAAACTTTGTAGAGACTCCCTCAGCAATGACACGCAGCCCTCGGTTGCAAAGATCTCTCCACAAAGGCTTGAACAAACACAAGGTTGTGTTCTTGGGTTACCAAAAAGATTCACAAAGGTTTGGCAATTGTGTGAATCAAAATATGAGTCTTGGGACTCAAAAATATGAAGACTAGAGGTATTTGGACTCTAAAAAACGTCTTCTAAAGTCTTGCAAAACAACTCCCCCGAAGTTGCTATTTATAGGAAAAAATATGAAGAGTCCCATGTTTTTAAAACTCTAAAATTCTATCCAGCGTACAAAAAAAACAGCATTCTTTAAGGAATTTTCTCTATCTTTAAAAGGCCATAACTCCTTCACCGTAGCTCGGATTGAGGTGCCGTTTTTTCCAGTATCTTCGTTGCGGCGAGCTCTTCAACTTTCTAGTTGACAAAACCTCCTAACTATGGATGTAAAATTACGAAAATGCCCTTGAACTCTCCTATAGTGCCTTTTTTTCACTGTTTTGACTTCCCTTGCGTACCAGTTGCATTAAGTCCCTAAAATCTTGGACCGTGAAGTCGTTGAGGCAGATGTGGGACATATTAATGGAGATGTTGAATGCTTGATTCCCGGAATTCGGATAGAGGTCGTCATGTGAGATCGTGAGGTGACGTGCCAAATGTAGCGGCGTACGCATACACAAATGTAACATGTTGGACATGAGAAAAAATGTCCTTACAAATCTCCCCCTATGTCTATGCCAGTACATTAATAAAAATCCGAATTATCAAATAACAAAATTGCCTATACAAATCTACCCTTCCATGACCCCAAAACTGGAAAGATACAAATGAATAAGTCTTCATCGTTTGTTCTTCAAATATTCAAAACTTCAAATCTTCAATCTTAAAATTCTCAAATCTTTTCTCATCAGGGTGTGCAATTCAGTGATCATCAATACAGTACCTACACACGTGAGATAAAGAAAAAATACCAAGTGACGTATCGAGTTTGAAATGAGATAAACATAGATACCAATTTATATGAAAAGCATAAGTTAAATCTCAAAACTCCCCCGAAATTCAAACTCCCATATAAAATGATAATTCTTTCTCCCCCTTTTTATGATGTCCCCAAATAGACAAATAAGAAGAATGAATCAAACAAGAAAAATCAGTGTGTCACGGTATACAAATCAAGGCATCAATCAATATGGTAAACGTGCTCTTGCAAGGAGATGCTAAAAAAAATCTTCGCACACTATTTTTGATTTTTCAAATTTTTCATACAAAACAAAAAAAATAGATACCATTTGAAAAAAAATGTAAAGCATGATTCAAAAATCACACCATGGATTTAGCCTCAAACAACCAAGTCATGGAAATGGAATGAATGGGTGTGAACACATTCGATAGGTAAATCAACTCAATCAATCATATGTGCACGATGCATTTGTGTACCCCTAACGAATGAGCATCAAAAGTATCCTTAGGTGAAAAAAAAATTTGTTGAATTTAGATGACATCGTCTTATGCAAATCAACAAATCAAAGTCAAAGTGATTTCCACACCAATAACGTCCAAAACTATGTAGCGCATTTTCAAAGATTTCAAGGACGTGCAAACCCGTTTTAATTCTCCAACCAAACTCCCTCATATATATATATTCTTTTAGAGGTAATCTAAATTCTCAAACTTTGGAGAATTGGTGCAAAAACCTAAATGGCCCATAATTGGCATGAATTTTTTTATATTTTTTTTTATATTGCCTTTAAATTTTTTTTCGGGCTCTTTTAACCTCTTTGGACCTCGGATAATAAAATTCCTCAATTTTTTAGGTCCTTTTTAACGGTGGCTTTTGCGCAAAGGATAGATGATTACCTTTCGCAGCCCCTCCCCGTTTTTAAATAAAGCACACAAACTCACAAAACGGTTCTTATATGCACAATTTCCTTATCAAAAAATTGTCGCGCTTGGTTCGTTTTAAGGACAGGATTGAAGTGAAAACACCCAACCAACATGTGATAAGACAAGCACAATAATCAAACAAATCCGTGCATGTGTGCAATAAAGGACAAAGTGAGTCAAACATGTAGAAAGTAACACTATAGCAACTCAAAAACTCCAAACTTTGTAAAGCACAAGGATGAATTGACCTATTGTCTCAAAACACTATCAAATAGTCACATGAAAAAAAATGGAATGAAGATGTGACTTGGTCATCCAAAGTGTTCATCCATAAACGGTGCAATACAAAAATCTTTTTGGATTTTCTCAAAATTTTATCAAAATAAAATCTTTTTGTATTTTTCAAAAAAATTCAAAAACAAGAATTTATACAAAAAGTGCAAATCATCACACTAGTAAAAATATATCATGAAACCACAACTAGTGTATGACAAACATACAACCACAATCAACCAAAAGATTTCACATGGGGTGAATCACGTGCAAGCAAACGGAAATTGTGGACAAATAAACCATAAGCCTCTAAATCCGATTTTCTAACCCAAATTGATGTGTAACGAAGTGTGTGGGTTTTGGGAATCGAATTTATTCTTTCATTAACCTTCCTAGGCCCATTTAAAAGCTTATAACAAAAGTGCCTAAGATGACCTTGCCTACCACAATGTGTGCAAGAGTAAATCGGGCGGTGTGTGTTACCTAAAGGTGGCCCTCTCCTCAAATTTCTCGGTTGCTCTTTCCGAGTTTGCCTAGGTGGGTCTCTCCTAATGATCCTAGGAGGATCTCTCACGATGTTCCTATGGGGCGCTTTTTTAACAAACTTAGGTGCCTCTTTCTTAACAATCCTAGGAGGCTCTCTCATACGTGTGGGAATGGGTGCAACATATTTTTCAAGACCAATCCCACCCCTATCCTTTTTGATCTCGACTGTGCCTAAAATCTTATCAAGTTTTTCAGACCTAGACTCCAAATCAAATTTCACTTTACTTGAATCTTTCAATTTCACCTCAAGTTCACCTATCCTAGATTCAAGTACTCGTTTAGAATCCTCAAACTCTAAAAGCTCCTTTTTCATAGTCTCCATCAACCCTTTAAGACTATCTCTCTCACCCTCGACGTACTCAAGCTTATCTTTTAAAATTTTTCCATGTGCCCTAAGTTCTTCAACTAAAAAATCATTATTTTTTATGGCACACTCTTTCAATTGAGCTTTCAATTTCAAATTTTCTTTCTTTGTTTTCAAAGTTTCGGCATAAAGTTCATTGTAAGCAGTTTGCAAGTCATGCTCATCTACACTTTCCTCCTCTCTTTCATCCACACTCCCATCACTTTCACTATCATCACTAATCACACGGATGGGAAACTCTCGCCTAGAAGCATAAAAAACTTCTTCTTTCGAATCACAATCACTAAGGGTAGAAACATGAGAAATCGATTTATTCAATTTCTTCATTAAATTTGTGGTACACTCATGTAACGTGTGACCAACACCCTCACAACAAGAACACTTCTCAGATTCGTTTTCAACAGAAGATTTAAAACAAGAGTTCGTGTGAATTTTCCAATTAATTTTTTCAAAAATTTGACATCGAAGATCATCAAAACCATCAAAAGCCATTTTTGTGCAAAATCAGGATCAAAACACAATAACTTAGTGCAACAGGCTCTGATACCAATTTGATGACGTGAGAAGTCAAATTGTATCAAAAAAAATAAATCCTCAAAAAATCAGGATCACGCGATAAATTAGCGTAACCCGCTCTGATACCAATTTGAGAGAGTAGCTACAGCGGAAATATTGCGACTTCTCAAATAAAAACCAATTTTAATTAATCCCAAATTTTAGTTAAACCCTAAGACATGCATCTAGATGATTTATCAAATAAAATTTAGCATGCATGATAAAAACAAACAATTTCAGGAAAAATCCCCCAAAGGGGCAAAACCTTTTATTTTCATTATAATATTGTAACATACAATTTCGGATTACAATGAAAATACAGTGACTAAGAATTACCCTCAGGTATCGGATTCTGTAGTCGGCGGCTGGAAATATCCCTTTCCAGGAGGGCAGCAATGAATCCACACGCAGCGAACCCACATGAACCTCAGTCCAATCAACAAAGGAAGAACCGCAGCACTCCTCAATGACACGCAGTCATGAAACTTTGTAGAGACTCCCTCAGCAATGACACGCAGCCCTCGGTTGCAAAGATCTCTCCACAAAGGTTTGAACAAACACAAGGTTGTGTTCTTGGGTTACCAAAAAGATTCACAAAGGTTTGGCAATTGTGTGAATCAAAATATGAGTCTTGGGACTCAAAAATATGAAGACTAGAGGTATTTGGACTCTAAAAAACGTCTTCTAAAGTCTTGCAAAACAATTCCCCCGAAGTTGGTATTTATAGGAAAAAATATGAAGAGTCCCATGTTTTTAAAACTCTAAAATTCTATCTAGCGTACAAAAAAAAACAGCATTCTTTAAGGAATTTTCTCTATCTTCAAAAGGCCATAACTCCTTCACCGTAGCTCGGATTGAGGTGCCGTTTTTTCCAGTATCTTTGTTGCGGAGAGCTCTTCAACTTTCTAGTTGACAAAACCTCCTAACTATGGATGTAAAATTACGAAAATGCCCTTGAACTCTCCTATAGTGCCTTTTTTTTCACTGTTTTGACTTCCATTGCGTACCAGTTGCATTAAGTCCCTAAAATCTTGGACCGTGAAGTCGTTAAGGCAGATGTGGGACATATTAATGGAGATGTTGAATGCTTGATTCCCGGAATTCAAATAGAGGTCGTCATGTGAGATCGTGAGGTGACGTGCCAAATGTAGCGGCGTACGACATACACAAATGTAACATGTTGGACATGAGAAAAAATGTCCTTACACCCTCGGACGTTGGGCATTTAAGGATCCTAACACCTGCGTTAAGCCTAAGAGAACCTTACGACTTCCTTTCAACAATCGTAGATTCTCATCCTTTACCATAAGCACTGTCGTGGGTTTTTTCGAACGCTATTTTGATACAATCCGTTTATTGTTGTCGTCTTTGTCCATATTTTCCTCGATTAAGGTTGTTATTGGTCTAGTGAACCCTTTTTGAAACCAAGGTACTCACATAATAGCCGGAATGTTAATCCTCTTTTCGGGACCGGACACTAAAAGCTGCGATATCAATCTTTTAGATTCATACGAAAACCACGGGGGAAACTCATATTCTGCTTTGAAAAACTTTATGTACGTTTTCATTACATTCTCATCTTGATATGGTAAAAATTCAGCAAGCCATACATATAAAATCACTCCACATGACCATATATCAGCTTTTGCCCCGTCGTACCCTTTTTTTCTGAGAACCTCAGGAGCCACCGACTTTAATGGTCACTTTCTCGCTCCACATTGTAGGGTTATTATAATTGGGAAGAGAATGTGACACCCCGACTAATTAAATACCGGGTACCTACTCCTTTATTAAATTAATACAAAATGCCAAGTTGATTCTGTTCGTAGCATCACTGTCGAAAACGTTTTAACAATTACTAGCCACCTAATATTTAAAAAGTGAGTTACCAATTTTAATTAAATCCGATTAACATGCAAGAAGATAAGAAATGCTAACACCACAATGAAATGACAAGTATAACTATTCAATAATAATGAAACTGGAGGAATACTCCTCATAACAAATCCGAATACAGGAATAACAAATACTAAGTTTGAATCATAATTTATTACAACCCAAAATCTGAAATAAACTGAATAGATAAAATGTTTCTAAAAGAAATGGGGCGACATGCCCAAATTGATGAGGAATTCTACTAATAGAATCAAGATCGAAAGTGGAGGCGTCTACTGACAAGATCCTATAACTTCCACAGCAGCTACAATACGTCACCTGAATGGAACTCCTATGCTTGGTGTCCTTATGGCTGGGCACTTAAAAGGTTTTTACAAGAAATATATTTGAAAGCAAACGGGTCAGAGCCTGATTGTGGAAAACAGTTTAAAATATAGCAAGTGTTTTGATGACATTAAAACAATGAATGCAAAATACGTGTTAGGACGTGCTCTCACATGAAATACTCACCTCTCGACTATTTGTGCACTCCTAACGTACCCGTATCCATTCCAGTGGCTCCCATATCTAACTAGTCCAAAATAAATTCTAACATTTCTATACGATTCACGCTTTAATTCCAACATCATCAATTAAATAGAGAGCCTTACATTTATTCTCGGTTTCCTATTATTAGCAATACCAATTACTAGAGGTCATCCATTTTATCTTTACAGAATGTTGTTATTATTACACTCACAATTAAACATGACAGTTCCTTTCAATTAACAGTATAATATTCTCATCATAAATATACATTACTACCACCCCGAGACTAAGCTGCGGTGCACACATACTCTGCTATCCAATCCCGGTACATCATGTACATAAGGACCACGCATTCCGAATCTCTCAGGAATCGTTTTCAGATAACCACAATCACACAAATTGGAGGCGAACATAGTTCACATCACATGGGTCACGCACATACCTACGCTCCCATGATCAGCAGACTTATTAACTTCTCAATAAGCCCTTCTCTGACCTATGCCCTCAAGGTACCAATCTAAATCCCCCCGTAGGCACACAAAGATTAGATGGCCCTAATCGAACGCGAAACTCCCATGATAGCAAGTATGGTAGGTATGTTATACACATAAAACCACATATACTAAGCATTCACACATCTTAGATATCTCGTATTAATAATATAGGTATACATCTCGTTCTTATACCGTTATTAATGTTATACGATTACGAGCCCTCGATTTGTATATTAACGTTATCAACCCTTCTCACGTCGTAATTAGGTATTCGTTTCCTACTCCTCAATTGACATCCGATTTTATTATAAGGTTCTAAGTTCTACTCCTCAACGTACCCTAATTCTCACAATTATACCCATTAATCAATAAGAAAAGGTTAATACTCCAATTAAATAAGTCTACGTAACGTTTGAAATGAAATCAGGCCAAAACGGCCATTCTGTCAACTCGTTAGAAGTCTCGTTCGAACAAGGTCGTTCGAACGAGGTCGTTCGAACGAAGGGCTTCGAATGAAATACCAACTCGTTAGAAGGGATACTGTCATCTCATTAGAAGCTCGTTCGAACGAGGTCGTTCGAACGACCTGGGCAGGTCTTCTAACGAGATGGCAGTTTGAACCCAGAAATCTTCTACTTCGTTTTTCTCAATTTTTCTCTTCTCTAAACTCATCCTAAGATCATCGTAATAGTATTTTAATGTTCTTAAACTTCACTACACCCTCTTAGGTCGTTTCTTAACATATTTTTGGGGTCAAATCTTCCTAAACAACATATAATTATCATAAATCCCCAACTTTTACCCCAAACGCCATGAATATGAACCCAGAATTTAATGTCTACAAATTTCTCCTTACAAATCCGTTGTTACATCATCAAAATTTGTATTTTGTATATGACATTTATCCAATAACATTCTACATGCAATCCCTATATCATATTATGAATTATACCTCCAATTTCATGGGTTTTCATCAAACACCCAATATAATGCAAATATTTCAATTCTAAGCATGGAAGAAACATTCGCTTAAAATTAATGTAATTAAACCACTTGCCTTATGTTCTGACTCGATGTTGAAGGATTGAAATTTGATTCTCTTCTTCCTCTCTATAGAATTTCTCCAAGATGGTGATGGTGGTTGGAGGTTTTCCTTTTGGAACTTCCTAAGACTTTCCCTCTAACTCCCGTAGCCCTCTAACTTACCCAAATGCTGATAATGGCTTAGTGGGTTCTTTTCTAATATAAAAATAGCCTCTAAAATTCGTGGGTTTTAATTCCCCTATTTTTAAAATTACTAAACTACCCTTTTTGGTTGCCGGTATGGCCTAAAAATTCCCCGGGACCCAAATTAAACCTCCGGGTAGTGTTTTTCGACTATTTCGACCCTTCCGGACACGTTGGCGCACTCAAAATGACCATTCGGTTGATAAAAATAAAATTCACTTTTTACTTCAATTAATTACGTTCCTGACGCGACTGACACGCGCATCGCAACTAAAATTTTCCCAAATTAATTTAAATATCATAAATACTCATGTATTACCATACATACTCGGAAATAATAAATTTTTAACATCTAAATCAAATACCAACTCACATCTCGTTAGTATTTATATTCGGATTAATTCCCAATTAATTCTCATTTAATTTAATTAATCCCTTAAATAAATATCGATAAAATTACGGGGTATTACAGAGAATAGGGCGGATATAGAGTAAATATAAAGGATGAATAAACATTGTCTTGGAAGTTGAAAAGATCAGTTTAAAACAACTCGTTGATAGCTGCTCACATGGCTTTGAGCCAAATTGGATGATTACGTGGATAGCCTAGAATATGAGGGTTTTAAATGCTTGTATAGAATTTTAGAGTATTATAGAGATTATAGTATATAACTAAAAGTTGGCAGCGTAACACGGTGATGACATTTGTCGCATGTACATAGAGCCACGTGGACAATGATAATTAAGATTATATTTTACCCCTTTAATAATTTTTTTTCCTAATAACATCTTAAAAACCATTCAAATTCCACCTAATTATTCATCCACAGCTAATTCCGATTAATGTGTATGCCTTTTATGTGTTCATGACCTCATCTCTCCTTAACATTGCAATTCCCTCAACATTGTTACTTAGTAGTGGAATCGTTGTTTAGTTTTTACTTTTTAATCGTTTTTTATCAAAAAAAAGCTAATTATGTGGTTAATTACTCTGAAATATTTTCCTTAAGCACAACTCTTAAGCTTATTTTGTTTAAATAACCACGTCCTTTTAATATTAACTAATTGATGAGTAATTAATAAGAAGTTAATCATCCTATTATGTAAAAAACAAAGTCATTCGTGTTTTAGAAATCTCTGAGTTTCTTTCCTTAAACATAACTCTATACCTTCTTTTCTCTCGCCTTCCAAGCTTTGATGTAAGTCCTCCAGTCTCATTTTTTTATGCATGTTATTGTTCTAGATGGACCTTTTATTTAAACTTTTTTTTATATAGATTTAAGTTTTGTTTGTGGCTGGTAAATAAAACAAGATATCTTTGGATTATTATTATTACTTTTATTTTTTCATTTTATTCAACTTTTTTTTAATCTCATTTTTTATGATAATTCCTTGGATTTAGTTTGCTTCTAAGAATCTTTGGACATTCATACATTTCTGTCTATATCTTTAGCAATAATTTGACCCAACAAGCTATTATGCCCAAATTTATTGGACTGGTGCTGATATTGATGGTTGTATTTCACCCTTTCATCCACCTGTAGTTGCGTCTAAGCACAACGAAAATGTTGCAGTGTTGTCTCCCGTGTCTTCTCAAGAGATTTTCACCCAATAACATCCTCATTTTTTTTAAGTGTCTGTGAAAATATTAGGAAGTTCTCACAATTACTTTTGCAAAAAATATCCATGTGTTAAATCGTAAAGCACTTAAATGACATATTCAATTTGGTATTGTTGGAATTGGTATAGAAATGTTAAAAAAGAAGATTGGGTGGAGGATATATTTATGAATGATATGTAAAAGGCGTGACCCACATATCTCTTTTACATCCTCGTTTCTTTATCTCTCCCATCTCTCCAATAGATCGTGATAACCCAACGTCATTATTATTATTTTTGCCAGAAATAGTGGTGTGTGGAAGGTACATAGAGTGCTGAAATGGAAACCTAGGTGGATTCTAATTGTACTAGGGTGGGGTTGGAAATTTAACCCGCCGACCTTCACACGTGTGGGTTATCTACACCCAAAACTCTTTCTATTATATTGCATTATATATCTTTAAGTTGTAAACCCACATCAATTTTTTCATTATTTCTCTCTTTATTAATAACGTTGGAGAATGTTAATCGTACAAAAGATATTAGCCCCGCAATCTGGAGTGAATCAATATTTCTTTCCCCCGAAGGTAACTATTGAAAATATATAATTCCATATATATATATATATATATATATATATATATATATATATATATATATATATATATATATATGGGGGGGGGGTGTATATAAAATATATTATATTTGATTACCATATTAATCTCTAATTTTATATGGTATTTTTTATTATACGGGTAATAGAGATTCGACCGATTATCAAATTAGACAAAGACAAAGCTCTGGAATTTTTGTTAGAGTCACTTGGTGAGTTTAAAATACAAGTTGCATATATACAGTAACTGACCGTTGGAGTTGTTGCTTTACTTGATCATATTTTGACCTCATTTATCATTTAGGGTTATGTTCAAAAAAATTCTTTGCATATGAATTTAGTTTTGTAAGGACATATTTTTAATAAGTCCGTCACAATTTATTATGTCATATACCGCTACAAGTCGTCGAAGAATTGAGAAGATTGCATCTATAAAAAACGGATCCGAATTACAAGTTGCCTTCAACATTCAAGCCCAACAATATGAACTTTGGTAAGATATCGTTTAAAGTTTCATTTACATTTCATATTAAGAGTGTTGGGATATTTTTAAAAGAAGTTTTAAAAAGCTTTTATATAAAAATGTTTTTATAAATGTTTTTTTTAAAAAGGCTTTATTACTGTTTTAGAAAAAAATGTGTATATGAGAAAATTTCTAAAGCAGCAGACGTACCTCGGTTTCGACGCCAAGGTCATTCAAACGAGATCACCATCTAGTTCGAACGAAATGTGGATGTTGCGCGTAGTCGTTTGAACGACATGCGATCTCGTTCGAGCGAGATGGGGATTTCTTTCGAGCGAGATGTCTTTATGGCTGACATGCTGCTTTCAAACTTATCCTTTGACCGACTCAAACTCTTTTATAAAAGGGACAGCAGCCTTTTGTTTTAGACGTGGAGAATAGTTTCCAGCTTTGAAGAGTTTTATCTTTTGAAACTTTTGTGTATCTGCCCAGATTTAATTCAATACCTTTTGGCATAAAGTTTTTCTCCAATAATTTTAAGGGTTCAAATATTTTGTTTTTAATTCACAAAATCCCAATTACTTTTATGTGAATTGTTTTGTGGAACCCAAGAACATATTTTTCTTTGGTTTATTCTTTGTGGGAAAAACTCTACAACCGACAGTTGCGTGCTATTGTGGAGGGAGTCATTATAAAGTTCACAACTTGTGGAGAAGTCGTTTTCTTCTTCATTGCTGCCCACCTGAAGTTCCTGCGGGAGATTTCAGCCGAGACATCGAAATCGACGCCTGAGGGTATTTCGTATGTCGCTCTTATTTTTATTGTAATCCGTGTAACCGTTTTTACAAATTATAGTGAAAATAAAAAGGTTTTGCCCTTCGGGGATTTTTCCTTAATATTTGTGTCACATTCTTTATTTATTTATGGGTTGACACACGCACACACGTAGGTGCATGTTTAGGGGATGAGTTTTGTTTCTTTAAAAATAGACCCTAATTAATTAAGTGTGCCAAATTTAGAAAGTTGCGAATTAATTTAAATCGGTATCACACACCACACCTATAAGTTTTTCAAATTGGTATCAGAGCAGGTTACGCTAATTTATCACGTATTCCTATTTTCCGCAAAAATTGTGTGATATTGATTTTTTTTTAAATCAAGTTTGTGAAAAAAATCGCAATTTTTTCAATGGAACGCCCATTTAATGAGGAGCCTATTTTTGAAAAAGTTCACGACCATGCTGAAAATTTAAAAAGTTTGAATTTGAAACTTTGCAAAAGAATTAAAGTTTTTAAAAAAGAAAATTCTCTCTTTAAAAGTAAGATTGAATATTTTCAAGCGTTTCAAACTTAAAGTGATATTTGTCATGAGCACTTTGGTAATTTGTGTATTGATTTTGATTCTTTGGTAATTTGTGTATTGATATTTGTCGTGAGCACTTTGGTAATTTGTCGTGAGCACTTTAGGTGTCGTTCCACCCGTTTACACATGTTCATATTGTGGTAGAAAAGGTCACCTTAGGAGATTTAGTTTTGATCTTAGAAGAGATCCTAGGAATTCGAAGTCTAGTATTTTGTTGGTTCCCAAAACCCCATGTCGACGTGTTACATTCGTTTGGGTTAGGAAATCACTTTTGGATACGCTAGATTTTAGAATAGTTGAATCTCATTTGCTTGCACATGATTCTTCTCTTGCCATATCATATAGATGGTTGTGTTTGCATGTTTGTCATACGCCAGTTATGCTTTTTGATATATTTTTGCTAGCGTTCTGACATGTACCATTTGTATAAATTTTTATTTTTGAAATTTTTTTAAAAATACAAAAAGATTTTATTTTGATAAAATTTTTGAAAAATCCAAAAATACTTTTGTATTTTGTTTGCACCGTTTATGGATGAACACTTAGGATGACTTAGTCACAACATCATTCCATTTTTTTCATGTGACTATTTGATAGTGTTTTGAGATAATAAATCAATTCATCCATGTGCTTTATAATGTTTGGAGTCATTAAGATGTAATTAAGTGTTATTACCTACATGTTTGACTCATGATTTCCTTTATTGCATACGTGCACGGATTTGTTTGATTATTGTGCTTGTCTTATCACATGTTGGTTGGGTGTTTTCACTTCAATTATGTCCTTAAAACGAACCAAGCGCGATAAAACTTGATAAAAATTTGCATATAAGAACCGTTTTGTGAGTTTGTGTGATTTATTTAAAAACGGTGAAGGGCTACGAAAGATTTTCATTTATCCTTTGCGATGAAGCCACCGTTTAAATTGAGAAATTTTATTATTCGGGGTCCAAAGAGGTTTAAAAGAGCCTGAAAAAATTTAAAGGCAATAAAAAAAAATTCATGCCAATTATAGGCCATTTAGGTTTTTGCATTAATTCTCCAAAGTTTGAGAATTTAGTTTAACACCTCTAAAAGAAAATATATATGAGGGAGTTTGGTTGGAGATTTTATAACGGGTTTGCACGTCCTTGAAAATCTTGAAAAAGCACTAAAGAGTTTTGGACGTTATTGGTGCGAAAATCATTTGACTTTGATTTGTAAAAGATGATGTCATTTAAATTCAACAAATTTTTACACCAAAGGATACTTTTGATGTTCATTCGTTAGGAGTACACGTATTCATCATGCACATATGATTGATTGAGTTTATTTACCTATCGAATGAGTTCACACCTATACATTCCGTTTCCATGACTTGGTTGTTTGAGTTTAATTCCATGGTGTGATTTTTAGTATCTTATCTTTGTATGAAAAATTGAAAAATCCAAAAATAGTTTGTGAAATTTTGGGGGACATAACTTTCCATGCGTATAGTTTGATCCATGTTTGCTACGCATTTTATCGTGACACTCCGTGTTTTGATTCTTTTTCTTATCTGTTTATTTGGGGACATCATAAAAAGGGGGAGAAAGAATTATCATGTTATGGGAGAGTTTTTGCATTATGGGGGAGATTTGATTTATTAATGCTTTATTCTACTATCATTTCAAACTCGATGCGTCACGAAGGTTTTGTGACACCCCGCTCAATTAAATATCGGGTGATCAGTCCTTTATAAAATTTATAACAGAATGTTCGGTTGGTTCATTCTTACCATCACTGTCGAAAACTTAAATCCAATTAATTACCTGATATTTAATTAAGCTAGTGTCAAAACATTTTTCAATTTAACTTGCAACCAATTAATTCAATTAATTTCTGAACATTGAATTATAAACCACACACAAGAAATGAATGCTAATTGAATTAAATACTGAATAATTAAGACTTGATAAAACCTTCCAGTTAAAAGTCAAAAACAAAACAAAATAAATACTCAATCCAACAGAAAAGAACTGCAAAGGAACTGAGTACAATCCCGCTAATGAGGATGGGCGACACATGCCCGAACTGAAGTATTTGAACAAGGAACTGAATACAACGAGGGAAGCGTCTAATCTCAATGACCCGCAACTTCCATAACAGCTGCAGCTTGGCAAACCATCCACGTATCTAGAACCGGTGTCCCTGTGGCTAGGCACCTGTCCTAATATATATATATATATATATATATATATATATATATATATATATATATATATATATATATATATATATAACAAAAGAGAGAAGAAATACAAGAAACAGGTCAGAGCCCGAGGTTTAAAAAATGATTTAGCAAGTATTTAAAACTGGTTCTCAAAACAAGTCTTATACGCATGTTAGTTATCGAACTCTCATATGAGTTTCTCACCTCTCATTTATTGTGCACGCCTAATGTACATCTAATCTCCCCCTAGTTATACCACCCAGTCTAACTAGTTAGAACCCATACTAATACTAACTATGCTCACTAGTAGTATTCCCGTATCGCCCATACAATACGCTATTCAAATAATTTATCTCACATACTAAGTTTCATTATTTACCGTTTGAATGGTTAATCTTTTATCCACTAAGATTATTTTATTTCTCATTTCCATTTTATCTACTATTCTCATAAAGTAGAAAGTTATCCAAGTACACTCATACATATATATAGTTTCATCATCCCTATATATATACACTAATCCTGCACCCTTAGGTTAAGACCACTTGATGCAATGTAATGATTACTATTATTACCAAGTCTACTAATTTCACACAGTAGAAATATTCACAAGTTCATATATATATATATATAATCATCCCTATATATATATATATACTAATCCTGCACCCCCGGGCTAAGACCCATTAGTGCACCAATAAAGAAAATCCTGTATCCCCGGGGTAGCACCCATTAATGCACCTGTCAATAATAATCCAGAACCCCCGGGTTATCACCCATTAGTGCGCCTAACAATAATCATCCTTGTACTCCCGAGTTATCACCCATTAGTACACTTAACAATAGAGTTTCTATACCCCCGAATTATCACTCATTAGTGCACTTAACTATAAGATTCTTGCACCCCTGGGTTATCACCCATTAGTGCTCTTAACAATAATATCACATGATAGGTATACACACGTCCTATTAAGAGTTATAGGTATTTCCCCAACCTACATATATACTTCTCATACATATTTTAATCCCAACACTACGTATAGTATAAATATTTAGATTACTATCTCTCTCGTAATCTCCAAGGTATATTCTCTCTATTACGAAACAATTAAAGTATTAATTCTCACATACTTTTCTCGAAATTCTGTCCTATTTGAATTTACCATTTGGTAGTTTCTCTCATTCCAATAAATCGACAAACTCAAAACTGGACGTTGAGAAAATCCCCAAAATTCACTACGTCGCTCGAACCAGAAGGGATGTCGCGCGAACGACTTCCACGTGTCGTTCGAACGACTTCGCGCGAGATCCCTGTCTCGCGCGAGATGTCCCTGTTCGTTTTCTTGCCCAGATTTTCAGCCTTTTTCACAATTTTTTATCCTTAAAACCTCTAAGATTTTATCACCCAACACCTCATCATCAATCCCAATTAATCCATAGCAGTTTATATAACATTCCTATCATCCTAGGATCATTAATTCATCATCAATTCTCATAATTATATTAAATCCCCAAATTAGTTCATATGAACCCCAGTTTCCAAATTTTCAATTAAAGAACCTAATCAATTCAGATTCGTTCATCAATATGTAATTCAATTTCGTGATTAATCCTCTAGATACATGAAGGAATTCCAACCACTAATTAACCCAGTCCTTAATCATAATTTAAATCTCCAATTTTCACCCAATTAACATGTAAATCATGATTAATTTCACCTACACTAACATGAGCATGATTATTGGTAAAAGAAAGCAAGTAATAAACACTTGCCTCGAATATGAAGGTTTGATCCGTTAGGGATGTTAGTATATATGCGTTCCTCTCTTCTCGATCTACGCATCGGTGGTCACGGTTGTGCAAGGTGAGGATAATTTGGCCTTCCTTCTTGGAGTTTGGTTCTCCCTCACACCCTCTATGGCCGTTCTTTCCTTCCTCCACCTTAAAGGACTTTTCTTGGCTGATAAAAGAACTCCCAATTTTCGTCCATTAATTAAACCCAAAAATACAATTTACCATAATGCCCTCTTGGGATGCCGGTTAGGCCTAAAATTACCCCTGGACCCAAACTAAGCACCCGGGTTTACTATTTTGACTATCTCGACCCTCTCGAACTCAATGGAGAACTCAAAATGATCACACGAGTTAATAACAATAATTTCTCTTTATATTCCATTCAATTAGTCCCGACACGACTCACACGCGTGTCACACTTCAATTACCAAACTGCAGTATATTTCACTCTCGACAATTTATCAAATTTCATAATTCCATATTACATATCACACAGTAATATTCAATTATTATCAACAATAAGTATTAACCCTTGGCACGCTAGTTAATAATTATTTTAATTCGGATTAATAACAAATTAATTTCTCGCATTTTAATTTAATTAATCCAACAACAATAATTAATTACATACTTATTTTCACAATAATAATTAATCACATAACTATTTAAATCATCAAAAATATGGGGTGTTACATACTTCCCCCCTTACAACGGAATTTCATCCCGAAATTCGGAAAAAGTATACCTGGTACAGACAACGCTGTAAAAATATTGTGCATCGTATCCTTGCGCTCACAAGTAAGCTACTCCGTACCACCCATATAGTACGCTATAGACTACTCTTAATAATGAACACTTCACATCTGTTTGTTTTTAAACTCCAGGTTACCTGTCATATAGGCTCTTGCCCAAGCCTTTTCGCTTAAGTTTCACTACTTAAACTTTATTTTAGATATTCACTATCTAGCCTTTTACTATTTGCACTTTACTAGGTTTATCCTCTTTTCATATACATACGACTTCGTCTCGTGTCGTTCATATAAGTAAATTGGCTGTGCAATATATATTTCACACACAATATATACGATAATATCGATTCTTCTCCGACATTTGAAATCATAACTGGTCCCCCACCTTTAACCATCAAGTAGGACAACAACAAAGTTTACCGTGCCATACTTCTACTGACACTCTGACCGAACATGAATTTATAGGAGTTATTTGGACACAAACTCCACTAGTGGAAGGTACTGCTCCCGTCCTCCTCTAAGATCTCAGGGTCCACATAATTTTTTTTCTCCCGCATCCGATTAGATCGCTTGTCCTGCCCATCCCTCTGTGGGTATTAGGCCGTACTCAATCACATTTTAGTACGTATAATCTCACCATCTCAACTACATGAGAAGATCCTTGGGGATACTCTTCCATTCTCTAGTGGAAGGAGCCCCTACTGGTTTCGAATTGTTCACCCTTTTTCTAACAGTCGGGTGACCCACTGCAAGACTAACTTTGAAAGTTACTCTATATTAAACCCATTACCACTGTTATTTGTATCCTGATACATTTTATACTCTCTTTAATGTACTTCTAATCGTGATACGTGTGACTTTGTCATACCGTGCGACACAAGTCTCTTTTCCCCGATCAAAAATCTCAGTTTATTTTGAAACGTAAGTCTCTAAAAAATCTTACGGAGTAATCTTCAGCTTACCCGGCTACATGTTATCGAATTCACAAGATAATCATAATCCACCGTTTGATTCAATCCCCTAGGGCGCCCATACACCCTATGCCTCGCGCATCATTATACAAATGACGTAAAATTTTCTTACTTCAATTCTTGCACACTCGGTATGCTGATGTGGTAGGGGTGCACTCAACCGCCCCACTAATCATAATTTATTCACTCCTTCAGTGACATCATTGCTCTATTCAGAATGATACTAAGATAAGGCGACTCTACTGGCCTTAAGTCATAAAAGAATTATCAATCCTCAATTATATTCTCCTATAAGTACAGTAACCAACATACAAAACTTATGTACTATTGACCAAACTTCTCTCCAACTCCCGACGTTCGTTAGTTTCATGTGTGGGATGTATCGCAAAGCGAAATCCAAATAAGGAACCTCCCCGACACACTACTATCTAACCTAGTCGGTTGTTGAGGTCCGTAAGGCCCTCAGTCCATACTATGTACTTTTTCATAATCTACGTATTGTGACATAAAAGTCTACTCGTCCACTCTCATGTCCCTAAAAATGTAATATGAAACATGGCGCTCTTACTAACCCAAGTACTCAGCGCAATAAATATAACGGGTTCTATCTCTCTGCTTGAAGAAGAACACAATGAAACCTGAGTTTCCTCAGTAAAATCAATTCCTACACATTGGAATCATATATAACTATACAATATACTCGCTGAGGTCTATAATACCATGAAATTTTTCATAAATTCATATATCTGGGACCAACCCTATTTCAGGTGGCGCCATACAAAATAAAGATTCCTCCTCCCGGAGTATTCGGCACGACAGTCATATCACTACATTGTTACTATCGTTTAACCATACGGTAATTAATCACTACACATTACCATAATAAACTCTACTAAAGCTGACTCAATGCAGTAGTAAATGATAACAACAAAACATATTCTTAGGGCCCACTCGGTTCACTCACGGGCAATCATCAAAATGCCCTGCTAACAAAGAGAAATACATTTGTAACAAGACTGTTAAGACTAACGTTCCCACTAAACTCGACCCGCACGCGAAGTTTAGGGTTTCCAATTGACATAAAAGTTATGGCACACCCATGCCGCTAGAATCTATCCTTTACTCACAAGGAACAAGCAAAACTTCACCAGTCTCGCCAAATCACAGGGTCTCAGCACGTGGCTGCCATCACGACCCATTAACATCTTCAATCGTCAAACATCCTAGGACTTCATCCTATAGTTGTCCCCTCTCATCATGGATAATTTATTCCATCATGTGGGTTTCACGACCATTATTAAAACGTTGGCCCAAAATCTCTAGTCCTCAATTATGGATTTACTAAACTCCTGTTTACATCCTGAGCCCCGTAGACCCTAACATACTGTATGCCACTATTAACGAGGACTCTACTGGTCCAACATGAACCCATCACTCTCGGGTTATAAATTTCCTAGGCCTAATTCTCTTGACCCCAAATTCTTTCGTTGGAAGTCTCGTTCCTCCAGATGTTATGCCTAACTGACATGGTTTACTATTTATAATCTCTTCGGTCTCACTTCTCAATTGTGGACACCTTCAATACTTGTATTTCTACTTCCATCACATAAGGAAAACTTCACAAACCATTTCCCCGTCACTGTTCCCACTTACCATTTGGGAAATGTCATTCTCTCGAACCGAATAGTCTTAGCTTGCTGGCTACACTTTCCTTTCGAAACTATGGTTGGCCTCCACGGCCCTGATTGACTTCATCGTTACTCTGTACGAAGTTAATCAACTTAAAATCATCTAACCGTGTTCCCTATTGGGTATACTCTCATGTGGGATTTCACTAACACGGTTAAGTTCAGTTTTTGCTTTTTGGCCAGATTCTCTAACCTTTCTGGCTTGCTTCTTCTGCAAAGAACACAAGAACTAGTCACCGTATAACCTTAATGACATCAACATTAGTCATCCTAGCTAGATTAATCATCTATGCTTGTGTTCTACTCACGGGTTCTTTATCAACTATAGACCCTTTGGATAATTTATACCCCTCTGCCAGGTACGAAGTTCATTATACAATTTAACATTTTTCTCATGATCAGTTTCTATCTTACCCATTGTGCTAAACATCAAAATTTCACTCGCATTTTGTTACCACATCGAATGGAAGACCTCCCGGTCAAATCGTATCCAAATTTCTCTCTAAATTTCAAACACACTTCTTCATATATGGTGATTGCCTCTAATCACTACATGATGATCCTAAGAGCTATAACTTTTAACTCCAAGTTTAATTTTGAGTGTCGTCACACCCCGCTCTACACAATTGACTTCATCTTTTCTACCTCCGTTGGTCTGTTACACTTTCTCTTTTTCTTCTTCGCATTTTCACTGATGGGTTTTCAAAAGAGCCCCTCTGATTTCCCTCTTATCGATTTTGATAGGTGGTCCTGAAATCATTCCACCGTTACCTATGACTGTGTCCTGGGAACCCACTGTTCTCGAGTGATGATTTCTATTATCACTTGCTTAAGTAACCCTCATGGTGATTTTTATCACGATCACTCTTTCCCGATTACTCTATATCTTCTGTCGGGCTTCTT
This sequence comes from Sambucus nigra, assembly GCA_949130495.1. Classification (NCBI taxonomy): domain Eukaryota; kingdom Viridiplantae; phylum Streptophyta; class Magnoliopsida; order Dipsacales; family Adoxaceae; genus Sambucus; species Sambucus nigra. Next base: position 517,372,991 of record OX422210.1, on the reverse strand, counting down.
CTTCTCCTGTAGTCCTTCTTACGGCCCTTGCTGGTCATCCTATACTGTTCGATGTTCGAAGCACACACGATTTTATATCATGAGTTTCCTCTATTATGATTCATAGCAGGAGAACGTAAGTCACATACATAAGGGAATACAACAATCCTATCATAAGGCTCTACATCAAAGAACAATGCGCTAAAACGTAATAAGCCGCATAGATTCCAAGGACACTAGAACCTGATGCTCTGATACCACTTGTGACACCGCGCCCAATTAAATATCGGGTGATCATTCCTTTATAAAATTTATAACAGAATGTTCGGTTGGTTCATTCTTAGCATCACCGTCGAAAACTTAAATCCAATTAATTACCTAACATTTAATTAAGCTAGTGTCAAAATATTTTCCAATTTAATTTGCAACCAATTAATTCAATTAATTTCTAAACATTGAATTATAAACCACACACAAGAAATGAATGCTGATTGAATTAAATACTAAATAATTAAGACTGGATAAAACCTTCCAGTTCAAAGTCACAAAGAAAACAAACTAAATACTCAATCCAAAAGAAAAGAACTGCAAAGGAACTGAGTATAATCCCGCTAATGAGGATGGGCCACACATGCTCGAACTGAAGTATCTGAACTAGGAACTGAATACAATGAGGGAAGCATCTAATCTTAATGATCCGCAACTTCCACAACAGTTGCAGCTCGGCAGACCATCCCCGTATCTAGAACCGGTGTGTATATATATATATATATATATATATATATATATATATATATAGAAAAAGAGATAAGAAATACAAGAAACGGGTTAGATCCCGAGGTTTAAAAAATGATTTAGCAAGTATTTAAAACTGGTTCTTAAAATAAGTCTTATACGCATGTTAGTTATCGAACTCTCACAGGAGTTTCTCACCTCTCATCTATTGTGCACGCCTAACGTACATCTAATCTCCCCCTAGTTATACCACCCAGTCTAACTAGTCAGAACCCATACTAATACTAACTATGCTCACTAGTAGTATTCCCGTATCGACCATACAATATGCTATTCAAATAGTTTATCTCACATACTAAGTTTCATTATTCACCGTTTGAATGGTTAATCTTTTATCCACTAAGATTATTTTATTTCTCATTTCCATTTTATCTACTATTCTCATAAAGTAGAAAGTTACCCAAGTACACTCATATATATATATAGTCTCATCATCCCTATATATATACACTAATCCTTCACCCTTAGGTTAAGACCACTTGGTGCAATGTAATGATTATTATTATTTCCAAGTCTACTAATTTCACATAGTAGAAATATTCACAAGTTCATATATATATATATATATATAGTCACATCATCCCTATACATATATATATACTAATCCTGCACCCCCGGGCTAAGACCCATTAGTGGACCTATAAAGAAAATCCTGTATCCCCGGGTTAGCACCCATTAATGCACCTGTCAATAATAATCCAGAACCCCCGGGTTATCACCCATTAGTGCGCCTAACAATAATCATCCTTGCACCCCCGGGTTATCACCCATTAGTACACTTAATAACAGAGTTTCTGTACCCCCGAGTTATCACTCATTAGTGCGCTTAACTATAAGATTCTTGCACCCCCGGGTTATCACCATTAGTGATCTTAACAATAATATCACATGATAGGCATACACATGTCCTATTAAGATTTATAGGTATTTCCTCAACCTATATATATACTTCTCATACATATTTTAATCCCAACACTACGTATAGTATAAATATTTAGATTACTATCTCTCTCGTAATCTCCAACGTATATTCTCTCTATACCGAAATAATTAAAGTATTAATTCTCATATACTTTTCCCGAAATTCTGTCCTATATGAATTTACTATTTGGTAGTTTCTCTCACTCCAATAAATCGACAAACTCAAAACTGGACGTTGAGAAAATCCTCAAAATTCACTGCGTCGCTCGAACCAGAAGGGATGTCGCGCGAACGACTTCCATGTGTTGTTCGAACGACTTCGCGCAAGATCCCTGTCTCGCGTGAACGACTTCGCGCGAGATCGCGCGAGATGTCCCGTTCGTTTTCTTGCCCAGATTTTCAGCCTTTTTCACCATTTTTTACCCTTAAAACCTCTAAGATTTTATCACCCAACATCTAATCATCAATTCCAATTAAGCCACAACAGTTTATATAACATTCCTATCATCCTAGGATCATTAATTCGTCATTAATTCTCATAATTATATTAAATCCCTAAATTACTTCATATGAACCCTAGTTTCCAAATTTTCAATTAAAGAACCTAATTAATTCAGATTCATTCATCAATATGTAATTCAATTTCGTGATTAATCCTCTAGATACATGAAGGAATTCCAACCACTAATTAACCCTGTCCTTAATCATAATTTAAATCTTCAATTTTCACCCAATTAACATGTAAATCATGATTAATTTCACCTACACTAACATGAGCATGATTATTGCTAAAAGAAAGAAAGTAATAAACACTTGCCTCGAATATGACGGTCTGATCCGTTGGTGATGTTGGTATATACGCGTTCCTCTCTTCTCGATCTACGCGTTGGTGGTCACGGCTGTGCAAGGTGAGGATAATTTGGTCTTCCCTCTTGGAGTTGGTCCTCTCTCACACCCTCTATGGCCGTTCTTTCCTTCCTGTGTCTCTCCACCCTAAAGGAATTTTCTTGGCTGATAAAATAACTTCCAATTTTCGTCCATTAATTAAACCCAAAAATACAATTTACCATAATGCTCTCTTGGGACGCCGGTTAGGCCTAAAATTACCCCGGGATCCAAACTAAACACCCGGGTATACGATTTTGACTATCTCTACCCTCTCGGACTCAAAGGTGCACTTGAAATGACCATACAAGTTAATAAAAATAATTTCTCTTTATATTCCATTCAATTAGTCCCGACACGACTCACATGCGTGTCAAACTTAAATTACCAAACTGCCGTATATTTCACTCTCGGCAATTTATCAAATTTCATAATTCCATATTACATATCACACAGTAATATTCAATAATTCTCAACAATAAGTATTAACCCTTGGCACGCTAGTTAATAATTATTTTAATCCGTATTAATAACAAATTAATTTCGTGCATTTTAATTTAATTAATCCAACAACAATAATTAATTACATACTTATTCCTATAATAACAATAATTAATCACATAATTATTTAAATCATTAAAAATACGAGGTGTTATAGGTTTTTGCTCTGTCTCATGTGTGTAGGTACAAAGATTGAAGATCATGATGTTCCACACCCTGATGAGAAAAGCTTTGAGAGTTTTGATGTTCAAGAAAAATTTGAGAACTTGCAAATTTTACCTTTTCAGTTTTGGGATTCATGGGAGGGTAGATTTGTATAGGCATTTTGGTTTTTGATAATTCAGATATTTTTATATATGTACCGGCATAGACAAATGGGGAGATTTATAAGGACATATTTTTAATAAGACCGTCATAATTTATTATGTCGTATACCGCTACAAGTCGTCGGAGAATTAAGAAGATTGCATCTACAAAAGACGGATCCGAATTACAAGTTGCCTTTAAAATTCAAGCCCAATAATATGAACTTTGGTAAGATATTGCTTAAAGTTTCATTTATATTTCATATTAAGAGTGTTGGGATATTTTTAAAAGGAGTTTGAAAAAGCTTTTATATAAAAATATTTTTATAAATGTTTTTTTTAAAAGGTTTTATTACTGTTATAAAAAACTGTGTTTTTGAAAAATATGAGAAAATTTCTAAAGCATCAGACATACCTTGGTTTCGACGCCAAGGTCGTTCAAATGAGATCACCATCTCATTTGAAAGACATGTGAATGTCGCGCGTAGTCATTTGAACGACACGCGATCTCGTTCGAGCGAGATGGGGATTTCGTTCGAGCGAGATATCTTTATGGCTGACACGTTGCTTTCAAACTTATCCTTTGACCGACTCAAACTCTTTTATAAAAGGGACAACAGCCTTTTGTTTTAGACGTGGAGAATAGTTTCCAGCTTTGAAGAGTTTTATCTTTTGAAACTTTTGTGTATTTGCCCAGATTTAATTCAATACCTTTTGGCAGAAAGTTTTTCTCCAACAATTTTAAGGGTTCAAATATTTTGTTTTTAATTAACAAAATCCCAATTACTTTTACGTGAATTGTTTTGTGGAACCCAAGAACATATTTTGCTTTGGTTTATTCTTTGTGGGGAAAACTCTACAACCGACAACTGCGTGCTATTGTGGAGGGAGTCCTTATAAAGTTAACAACTTGTGGAGAAGCCGTTTTCTTCTTCATTGTTGCCCACCTGGAGTTCATGCGAGAGATTTCAGCCGAGACATCGAAATCGACGACTAAGGGTATTTCGTATGTCGCTCTTATTTTCATTGTAATTCGTGTAACCATTTTTACAAATTATAGTGAAAATAAAAAGGTTTTTCCCTTCGGGTATTTTTCCTTAATATTTGTGTCACATGCTTTATTTATTTATGGGTTGACACACGCACACACGTAGGTGCATGTTTAGGGGTCGAATTTTGTTTGTTTAAAAATAGACCCTAATTAAATAAGTGTGCCAAATTTAAAAAGTTGTGAATTAATTTAAATCGGTATCACACACCGCACCTACAAGTTTTTCAAGTTTTACTGAATAAAAGTTTTTTTTATGATTTCACAAACACTTTTTTGGTATTTTTAATGTATATTTTAACAACTTCATTAAAAAACGATCCCGCATCGCAGGGTATGCATGCTAGTAGATTATAATGGAAAAACATAATCTATGTAACCGACCTCATGTGATGGGATTAAGATAAGAATAATGATGATGATGATGATGATACAACTTGTGTGATACACTAGCGATGTACAATACACAAATATAATGATAATTATAAAAATTAGTATATATCATAAATTCAATATCTTATCTTAAAGCCATTATAAAATGTTAATATTTTTGTAAATAAAACTTGGTTATTATTTTTAAATATATTTATTATGTAAAAATAATATTTTATAAATTAAAACTTTAAAACAACTTTACGTATTTTATATAAAAAAAAATATACATATTTTTATTTGTTTTTAGTTTGAAAAATTGTATATCATTTATAAATACAAACTTAAAGTTTATCTATAAATAAGACGTTAAAAATATTTTTTTAACCAAATTTTTTTATATTAAAAACAATTTTAAAATTTTAAAAACTTATTTTAACTTAAAAACTATTTTTTATAAATAAAAACTTTAAAAAAATGTATGTATTTTGCATTAAAAAATTATACATATTTTTATTTATTTTTAATTTAAATTTTTTTATGTTATTTATAAATAAAAACTTAATTTTTTTACTATAAATACAACGTTAAAAATATTTTTATACCCAAAAACCTTTTTTATTTATATAAAAAGTAATTTATAAATTTTAAAAACTTTTTGTAACTTCTTTTCTATAAATAAAACGTTATATAGATGTACTAGTATTAGTAGCATAGTGTAATGTGATTTGAGTGGAGAATGATGAAAAGAGATTAATTGAATCTAGAATGTGTTGGATCGAGAGATTAATTATTGGAGTCTGTAATGGATCATCTTTTTAGTTTTTAAGAGACTTTTGATTTATTCATTTTTTTTGGTTTCAAAAAGATTTTTGATTCATCCATTTAGCTGAAAGGGAGAATTAATGTTAAGAGGATGGAGATGTATCTAGGTAGTAGCATTAATTATCATTTACACATCTAATATTATCGTATTAGAGGTATATATAGATTGTGGATTTTATTTTACATCTATTTCCTACAAGTAAAAGCTCATTTATTTTAATACGAGGTGCCTTGAAATTATTTGAAGCATTTTGTTGAAGAGAGAATTTAACCTTATCCCTTCGCCAAATTTATGATAGATAATTTTGTTTAATATATTATCACTAAATTAAATGCAATGAGTTTTGTTCAATTCAAATTAATATTAATTAACCACTACTATTTATAAATACTAACACATGTGTGACCAATATAACAAATTAAATAAAAACATAAAATATGTATTAAGTTACCTTGTTTAGCAAATTATTTTTAAGCAATTTCAGTTTCATTTATTGAGTGGTCTTTACCCCCCCCCCCCCCGGTCTCGTTTAAAATCTATTTGGATTCCTTATTTTGATCCAGTTATTAAGACAATTGAAACGACGTTTTCTTGTTTTGGGATTATTTATCTTTGTTTAAAATTATTGGGTTTAGACATTACTTCAGTGCTTCTTAATCCTTTCAAAATGGCAGCAACATAAATCTCAAAACTAGGATAAAAGTTTATACAATATTCAAACCTTAGTAATTTGACTATATCATTTTTATTAGAGACATGGTTTCTTTTGTGTATAATTTTTGGTACAAATAGGTCTTGTACTTAAGTCCTAAATCTAACAAGGATAAATTTATCACTATCAGAATTACATATTAGCCCTAAGACTAATATCATTTCGATTGGTAACATTAACAATAAACCATAATTCATCTACTTAAAACCAAATTGATAGTGAGATGCCTGTAATATGCTTTTGATAAAATGTATTTAGGTTAAAACTCATGAGCAAAAAAAAGTGTGCACTACATGTGTACCTATAACTCAAGTGCAAGTCGGTCGATCAAGTAATAAATTCGATAAGACGGGTTTGAATCCTCAGGAAATAGAGTACTAATGACGAAAGTAGTGCTGGTTTCTTAAATCTAGGCTTCGACTCACAAAAAGGAAAGAAAAGGTGATGATTCTTATGCTAGGTAATTTCTAATTACCTAATCAAACTAAGATTTGAAATTTAAAGTTTAAACTAATTAAAGCAAAGACTCAATTTGGTTTTGAAATAATTTTGAAAAGGGAGATTGGGATATAATCCCCCAAACCTTAGGGTTTACACAATATAAAACTCTATGAATTAATTAATTCATTAATTAATTAAAAGAAAAATGACAAATAAGTTCGAAACACTAAATATAAATATGTTTGGGCGTTAACCCGCTTGATAATTGGTCAATAAATTAATATGCGCGATTGTTGATACCAAAATTAACATGCTGATATGGACGAATAATACGAAGACACGTGTCAATCTACATGGCACAATAGCAACGAGGAAGTTCATTTACCCGACCAACTCATGTTCTCTCCGAGCAACAAGGATACACCGAGGAACTTTAGCACTCCGAGGTACTCCAGCGCTCCGAGGAACTCCTGAGCAACGAGCAACTAAGGCGGTCCGAGCTGCACCTCGGCCCCAGCATTGATTGCCAGATAACCAACAGTTCAACTATTCATTGAATGCTTATTATCTTGACGCACACGCTGCATTAAATGTATTACCCTTTCATATGTGTATCATTTAATGTAACACCCTTTCATGTACAGCCTAAGGGCTATAAATACCTTGTATCGCCCTCATTCAAAGGGACCGGAATTTCTGGATAGAACTTGTAATCGAGAATTCCCAAACACTAAGCAATAACATAACAGTGGACGTAGGCCATTCTTATAAGGCTGAACCACTTTAAAAATCTTTGTCTTATTTTATTTATCTGTGATTGAATAATTAGAGTGATCTAATTTTTTACATCAACAGATTGGCGCCGTCTGTGGGAACGATTGTTACTATCGTTTTTCACTAAAAATCATTCATCATCAATGGCGGATAATCCAGAATCTAGCAATCGAAATGCTGGAAATACTGGAAATCCTCCGAATCCCTCTGCACCTCCAGATCTAGCCGGGATTATGACAAATCTGGCTCAAGGACAAACTTCCATGCAAGAAATAATGAGGCAACTCATACAAACCCTTCATGGAGGTGCACCTGCACGTTCAGGACAGCAAAGTGGTCAGAGGCAAACTTATTTACTTTCTTCACGATCCAGGCGTACTGAGTCATACCGTAATGAGGAGTCTGATGATTTCTCTTATCAGCCTGGGCGAACTTCGTCAATAAGGGCTACAGATACTGATCAACATATCACCCTCTCTCCAGAAAGACCCAGTGCTTTAGAAAGACTGAGTAGGGAGTTTCCTTTCAGTCGATTAGGCCCTAGGAGGCATAGGAGTCCACCTAAGACCATGTCGAGGAGTTTTCGACAACCAACAGATCTAAGAGAAGGATCAGCACAATCACGACCAGTTGCTCGTCAAGATAAATCTCAGGAGGCTACTTCAAAATGATATATTGCTCGAACTAACAAGCTCGATGAAGGAAATGATACGTGGAAAGGTTCCATCCAGCGGTTGGAGGATAGATTGGGAGAAATGGATAAGGCAAAGAACCCCATACAACGAACTTTTGTTCGAGGAACACCTTTTGTACAGGCCATTGTGGATTTTCCTACACCATCGAAATTTAAAGCACCCGTGGTAACTCCCAAATATAATGGAAAGACAGATCCTGTTCTTCACATAGAACAATATCAAGCTGCTGCTGACATCTATGTTGTCCCCAACGAGATGAGATGCAGAGCATTCTCAGGAACTCTTACTGGATCTGCCCAGATATGGTACAACAATCTTCCTCGGGGTAAGATTTCAACTTTCTTTCAGTTGGCCGAGTTGTTTATTGGCAATTTCTATTTTAGAGCAAAGCCAGTAAAATGAGTAGCACACTTGTTAAGTGTTAGACAGAAATCTGGTGAGAGTACTAGAGATTACATAACTCGTTTCAATAACGAGAAGCTGGAAGTCATAGATTACGAAGAGAAGACAACAATCACCGCCTTGATGAGTGGGTTGTTGCCTAATAAATTGTATTACACCTTGGCGAAAGATCCACCTAGAACTATGTCAGAGTTGATGGCAAAAGCGGCCAAAATCATGAATGCCGAGGAGGCTATGGCTGTAAAGAAGAATATGGATAAAGAAACCAAGGTGGAAGTCGACAAATCTAAGAAGAAAGAGCATAAAAGCAATGGTGGAGATAAACATTCCAAGAATAAATGGGAAGTCATGAAGAAGTACGATCATTATACTCCTTTGAAAATGGGTATTAATCATGTCTTGGAAGAAATCAAGAACAACGAGGAGGTAAAATGGCCAAAGAAACTGAGATCAGACCCTGATTCGAGGAGTAGGGATAAATATTGCGAGTTTCATAAAGATCATGGTCACATGACCAAAAACTGCATAGCTCTTCAGAACGAGATTGAAACACTCATCCGAAGAGGAAAACTAGCAAAATATGTTGATTGGGGAAGTGAAAGAAAAAATAATGATCGAACTAGAGAAAGGTCTAGATCTCCTCATCGTGCAGAGAAGAAGAAGAAGAGGGACCACGAAGATGATACAGATGATGACCCCGATCTTCCCAAGAAGCCAAGGCAGCCGGAACGAGAGGTATTTTCCATACGTTTTGGATCATTTGATTGTAATGTTATTACAGGAGGAGATGCAGGAGGAGGAGACCTTACTGCAGAAAGAAAGGCTTACCTTGGAGAGGCTCAAGCTTGTTCATATATTCAGCGAATAAATCTGGCCGAGGACGATCGTCCGAGGAAGGTAAACAAAGAGAAGCTGGTCATTGGCTTTTCAAAAAATGACCTGGCAGGTGTTCTTTATCCTCACGACGATCCTCTGGTGATCAAAATGAGGATGAAGGAGGTAGTGATTTCAAGGGTGTTGGTAGACAATGGAAGTTAGGCAGACATCATGTACTATTCATGCTTTGACAGCTTGAATCTAAAATTATCTCAATTGGAACCGTATCACAGACCCCTCCTGGGTTTTGCTGGCGAGAAAGTTTTTCCACTTGGGACGATCAAGTTGGATATACTCATTGGAACCTGACCTGCTTGTCGAACAGAAAGAATACGCTTCTTTGTGATGGATAAGAATGTGCAGTCAGCCTACAACATCATCATGGGAAGAGTTGGTTTGAAGAAGTTCGAAGACGTTCCATCTACAGTGCATCAATGCTTAAAATTCCCAACAAACTTTGGAGTAGGAGTTGTGAAAGGTGATCAAAAAATAGCTCGGGAATGCTATTATTCATCTGCCGAGCAAGAGGAGCTTGAGGAATCAAGGAAAAAGACTACTACCTACCAGGTGGAAGAAGATACAGAGATTGAAACTCTCGATCCCAGAGATGAATCCCAACTTGTAAAAGGACAGGTGGTGGAATCTACAGAAAATGTTATTCTAGACGACGAGCACCCTGAACGAGTAACCCATATAGGTTCAACGTTGGATGCCTCAATAAAACAGGAGTTGATAATTTTCTTGAGAAACAGGAAGAAAACTTTTTCATGGAGTCATGAGGACATGCCAGGAATAGATCCAAACTTCTTATGTCACGAGCTCAATGTGAATAAGGAGATCAAGCCTGTAAAGCAGAGAAGAAGGGTATTTAGCCCCGAGAAGAATCAAGCTATTCAAGAGGAGGTCGACAAGCTCCAGAAAGCTCAATTCATTGAAGATGTGAAGTACCCGGACTGGTTGGCAAATGTGGTGATGGTAAAGAAGAAAAATAACAAATGGAGAATGTGTGTTGATTTCACTGATCTCAACAAGGCCTGCCCAAAGGATCACTTTCCATTACCCAGAATTGATCAGTTAGTGGATGCTACGTCGGGGCACGAGCTGCTCAGCTTCATGGACGATTATTCAGGCTACAACCAGATCAAGATGAAACCTGAAGACAGGGAGAGTACTTCTTTTATTACCCCTAGGGGTACTTATTGTTATAATGTTATGCCTTTTGGTTTAAAAAATGCAGGAGCAACATACCAGCGGCTGATGAACAAGGTTTTTGCCGAACAAATCAGTTGCAATATGGAAGTCTATGTTGATGATATGCTGACAAAAAGCAAGAAGGCTGCTGATCATCTAGTTGATTTAAGTCAGACTTTTGATCAACTGGATAAATACCAGATGAAGCTCAACCCAACAAAGTGCACATTTGGAGTACGAGAAGGAATGTTCCTCGGGTACATCATCAACCAAAGAGGCATTGAGGCAAATCCAGAAAAGATTAAAGCTCTTTTAGAGTTGCGATCTCCAACAACGAAGAAAGAAGTACAGAGTCTTACAGGACGAGTTGCAGCGCTCAACAGATTTATATCTCGAGCAACAGATAGATGCTTACCATTCTTCAAAACACTTCGAAAAACTTTCGAGTGGAATGATGAATGTGAAAAAGCCTTTCAAGACTTAAAGAAATATGTGGGAACACCTCCACTGTTGTCAAGGCCAATAACGGGAGAAAAGTTGTACTTATACCTGGCAGTATCAGAGCATGCAGTCAGATCGGCATTGATCAGATTGGAGAATGGAGTCCAGAAGCCAATTTATTACACAAGTAAGGCTTTCCGAGGTGTAGAGATCAGGTACCCAAAGTTAGAAAAATTGGCATTGGCATTAATTGAAGCAAGTAGAAGAATGAGGCCATATTTCCAAGCCCATACCATCATCGTGTATACCGACATGCCATTAAGACAAGCCCTTCATAAGCCAGAAAAGTCAGGGAGACTGATGTACTAGGCAATAGAGCTCGGTGAATATGATATTGTCTATGAACCTAGATCATCATTGAAAGTGCAAGCTGTAGCAGATTTTATAGCAGAATTTATATATCCTGATACCCCCGAGGAACAAAAGTTGCTCGATGACCAACCTGTGGATGTTACAGGATCAACAGACATAAGTCCAGACCAACTCCGGTTGGTAAAAGGGCTTGTGGATGTAGAAAGATCATCAAATTCAAACCCAGACCAACTCCGGTTGGTAAAAGGGAGAGAAGAGATGGTCGACGAGGAGCGAAAATTAACAGGGGAGGATGGAAGAGAACATCAGATATTTCACCGAGGAACTTTGTCAGACAAGAAATTCGAAGATGAGTTACCTATATGGAGATTGTATGTAGATGGGTCATCTTGCACAGCAGGTTGTGGAGCAGGGATTGTTTTGAAAACCCCAGACGAGATTGACATAGAATATGCCTTGCGATTTCAATTCAAAACCTCCAATAATGAGGCTGAGTATGAGGCCATGATAGCAGGTCTTAATTTAGCAAAGATTATGGAAGCACAACAAGTGATGGTATTCAGTGATTCTCAATTAATTGTGAATCAGATGATGGGAACATATGCGATTAAAGGAGAATTAATGGTCAAGTATCATGCAAAGGTGATGGAATTGTTGGCAGAATTTGATGCCATTTAGTTGATCAGAATACCCAGAATAGAAAATGCACAAGCAGACACACTGGACCGACTAGCATCAGCTACTCATACCGAGCTGCGAAGAACGATACCCATTGAAGTACTGGAAAGTCGGAGCATAGATGAAGACCTAACGATGAATGTTATTACCCTTGATTTAGGACCATCTTGGATGGATCCCATCAGGGCATATATTGAAGAGGGAGAATTGCCAGAGGACAAGCTCGCGGCAAAGAAATTGAAGTTTAAAGCTGCTCGGTATGTACTAACTAATGGTGTTTTATATAGACGAGGAATTATGGTAGGTTTGTAGAGATGTGTACACCCTTTCGAAGTGAAAGAATTGATTGAAGAAATCCATGAAGGATCTTGTGGAGCACATGTGGCAGGTCGGACACTTTTGCAAAGAGTGATGACGCAGGGGTATTATTGGCCAACGATGAGGTTTGATTGTATAGCATATGCCAAGAAATGTGACAAATGCCAACGTTTTTCCTGCATCCGACGAACTCCACAAGCATTGTTGACACCCATAACTTCTCCTTGGCCATTTGCCATGTGGGGAATTGATTTGGTTGGACTATTGCCAACGACCCGAGGAAGATTCAAGTACCTCATTGTTGCAGTGGATTATTTTACTAAGTGGGTAGAAGCTGAGCCACTTATTGATATGACGTACGAGAAGGTGTACCAATTTGTTTGGAAGAATATCATCTGCCGATATGGTCTCCCTCATGCCTTTATCACAGACCATGGAACACAATTCGATAACGAGGTGTTTGCTGCTTATTGTCAACAATCAAACATCCTGAAGACCCATTCAGCACCAGGTCATCCTCAAAGCAATGGGCAGACTGAGGTGATAAACAGAACACTACTAAACGGTTTGAATAAGAGGCTAAGTGAGGCTAAAGCTAATTGGATTAATGAGCTACAGTCAGTATTGTGGGCTTACCGAACAACTCCCCGAGCAGCAACTGGAGAATCACCATACATGCTGGCATTTGGAAGTGAGGCTGTAATACTTGCTGAGTTGGGTCTCCCAACACACAGAGTGCTGAGTTTCAATTCCCCAGTCAGTGACTTGATGAGAAGATTAGATTTGGACATGCTCGAGGAGGTTAGAGAAGAGGCAGCCATTAGGAATGCTTCTTACCAACAACGCACAGCTCTGTTCTACAACAAGAGGGTGAAGAAATGAGACTTAAAAGAAGGGGATTATGTACTAAAGAAGGTCATTCAGAAACACAATAAGCTGGAAGCCAACTGGCATGGACCTTACCGAGTTACAGAAGTTGTTCGACCAGGAACTTACAGAATAACAACTCTAGAAGGAGAGGAATTTAAGAATGCATGGAATGCTGAACATCTACGCAAGTATTATCAGTAATGTAAAATGTAAAGAAATTCCTTCATTATGAATAAAACGATGATGTTTCACCATCTCCTTCCTTTTATTACAAGTTTTTTGGGGAATACTAGTGTGATACACTACACTGATAGTTCGAGCGTGATCAACTTCGGTTGGTAAAATAGCGAGAACACATTATACTCCTTTGGTTAGGAGGCGTACACTTGCGTGATCAACTTTGGTTGGTAAAAGAGCTTGTGGACAAGATAGTTTGAAAGAACCTGATAGTTCGAAAGAACCTAATAGTTCGAGCGTGATCAACTTCGGTTGGTAAAATAGCGAGAACAAATTATACTCCTTTGGTTAGGAGGCGTACACTTGCGTGATCAGCTTCGGTTGGTAAAAGAGCTTGTGGACAAGATAGTTCTAAAGAACCTGATAGTTCGAAAGAACCTGATAGTTCGAGCATGATCAACTTCGGTTGGTAAAATAGCGAGAACAAATTATACTCCTTTAGTTAGGAGGCGTACACTTGCGTGATCAACTTTGGTTGGTAAAAGAGCTTGTGGATAAGATAGTTCGAAAGAACCTGATAGTTCGAAAGAACATGGTAGTTCGAGCGTGATCAACTTTGGTTGGTAAAATAGCGAGAACAAATTATACTCCTTTGGTTAGGAGGCGTACACTTGCGTGATCAACCTCGGTTGGTAAAAGAGCTTGTGGACAAGATAGTTCGAAAGAACCTGATAGTTCGAAAGAACCTAATAGTTCAAACCCAAGACCAACTTTGGATGGTAAAAGGGTAAGAACAACATTCTTAAAAATGCCAATTTTGGCTGGTTAAGAAACAAAATATGCCAACAAGTTGGTCGGAAGGTAAAACCATTCCAGAAAATACAAAATATTCCAAATTGAGCCAAGTATAGTTGGTCGGGGATAAAAACCCACTAACTGTAGTTGGTCAACGAGGAGAACTTATTGACGAGGAAGATCCATCAACCTGGTTGGTCGGACACATTTTATGAAAACTCTCGCTAATTATACTTGGTCGACGAGTACAATTTAACAACCTTAGTTGGTTGGAAAAATTTTAAACATTTTTATACTCATTACTTTATTATTAAGTGATCGAGCAACATTTTTTATACTTGTAACTGTTTATTACTAAGTTGGTTGATGAACAACACAAAATTGTTATCTTTTTAACAGATACATACGTAGTATTTAGCACAGAACAATAGCAATACAAATTTGCAAACAAAAAATGAAATTCTTTCATTAAGGTCAAAATGTATTACAAATTACATGTGTACTAACTATTACATTAAGATCCCTACTCTATTGGTTTCTTTCCCTTGGCTTTTGAAACAGGTTCCTCGCCAGCAGGAGGATCTTCCAGGCAAAGAGGAGAATTAATGAAGTTAATATCTCTGAGCATTCTGACGTTCATCACAAAAGGTGTGTCCAGTAGATGTTCAGGACGAGATACCTCGATTTGGGAATGAAGATTGTAATCACCAAGGTATTTTGAAATTAAGATCCTAGGAATGGAACGAGCTGGGATCCATTCCATGTCCAATTTATAAGGTGGCACAGGCAAATCTAGTAACCCAGGAGCATGATAATCCCATAAATAATTCCCTTGCTCCAATTTTAATACACCCAGGGCGTTCAACCATCCCTGCTTATAACCTTCATTATTGGCGTGTTCAATACGAGCATCTAAATGAACTAGAGCTTCATTGTATCCAACCATCCAAAATTCCCTGGGCTGTTTATGGAATTGGAAGGTTAATCTATCCAATTGTTCATGAAGGTTTTTAGCAAAAAGGTCCTTGGTATGTAAAGTAGACTTCATCGCAGTAAGTTGATCTTCCAAAGATAGGTTTTTCTTGGACATTTCAGACAAAGCACGATCTTTTGCATTCAATTGGAACGCTTGAGTTTCCAAAGTTGACTGAGTACGAGCTTCTTCAACATTACGACAAAGAACTCTTGATTGTCCCCGAGCAAGTGGAATAATTTGTTCTTCGACAACGTTCAGAGCATTCCTTCCTCGTCCACGAGAACCTCTTCCTCGGCCCCGAGTTACAGGAGAAGCTCCAGACCTTCTCAGAGTGTCCAATTCTTGCCTTAATTTGGCGTTCTCAACCTCTAAGAATGAGAATCCTTCATCGGTGACCGGTACCAAGGCAGCGGAGGATGAAGCTGCAGACTCATACTGTGCCAATTTTTTCTGCAAATTATTGTTTTCTTGTTCCAGCAGCTTGGCGATCTGTCTGCAGGCCTCAACTTCACCTTTTAGGGTTCTCTCCCTGACATCATACGCAGCTATGATCTTTTTGTGGCCTGTCTCGGAAGAAAGCTGTTGATACCTATTCTCATATTCCTTGTGCAACAAAGCAGTTGATTCATTATGCTGATTCTGAAGATCTTCTAAGGTACAATGAAGCTCCTCGATCAAGTCATAGTAGGCCACGTTGTTAGCCACGGCTCGGTCAAGTAAATCCTTCAAGTACTGATAAGCCCCAATTGCTCGTTCTGAAGCATCATGACCAAGGATGTCAGCAATTTCTGATACACTCAAATTTGTATGACCAGCCTTATAATATTCATGGCATTGTCGCATCAGCTTTGTATCATGTGCAGATATCAGTTCCATTCTAGCCACAAACTAATAAAGAGGAGAAGGCAAAAGTTAATAAATAGAAACAGACAGAGCATCAACAATGAAGAGGAACAAAAAGATGTGATTTTATTACATCATCAACAAGATTACATCGTTTGGAATACAGAGGATAGGTAAAAGAAGAGCAGAAAAAGAGTACCGAACAACTTCACACCTTTTCCTTGTCTCCCAAGACTTTCTCGGGAGACTGGGACGAGGAGCTTGGTTGCTCGGTAGGAACAATGGTCTGATTAGTAGAAGCTGGGACTTGTTCTGGAGGAGCAGGCAATGACGAAATCTCCTCGGTGGCTGTCTGGTTGGGTGGTGGAACAAGGACTTGATCACCCACTGTCATTGAAGATTCTTCAGATGCAGCTTCGTCTGAAGATTCATCTTCAATAACTGGAGGAGGACCAGGGAGATGTTGTTGAAATAGCTCGGAGTCCTCGCTCACCTTCAACTCCTGCAATGCTGCAACCCAACCATCATGAAAATATTTCAAACTTCCATATTTCACCTGGGTCGTCATAGCTGCCACCCCCCTGTCCCATCCTTTGTCCCAACCAGTTTTAAAGGACGTCTTCACAGCAGTTTTTCTCTTCATTTTTTCCGAGGATAGCTTCTCGGACATAAGATTCTCGGTGGCCTTCAGTTTGGTCTCCACCTCCTCCTTCTGGCGATTTACTTCTCGCAGGAGGGTCAGATCTTCCTCAGCCGATTTCAATTTATTCTCAAGCTCCCCAAAGCCTGAAAGTTTCTCGGCATAATCTTTATTTTCTTTCTCCAAGTCCTTCACCTTAGTACCCAGTTGTACCTTCTCTGCATCAGACGCAGCCAATTTCTTCTCCCATTCAGTTTTATCCTCGTCATACTTCTGACGGGACTCACTCACAGATTTAATAGCCTTCTCCAGTGCTCCCTCCACAGTGGACGAGGAGCAAGAAGCTTTGACTGCTTCATCCTTTTTAAGGATCAAATTGAAACAGCTCGTCAGCTGTAATCAGAAAAGGGAAATGAAATCAGAAATAAATATGGGAAACAACAAAGGAAAATATAAAAAGCTCGGAGTAGAGATACTTACTGAAGCTAAATGACGAACAACCAGAGCAGTAACCACATCCCGAGTAAGGTCTTCTTCAGTACCTTGCACCTCGGGAATGGATGAAAATGTTGCCAAACTCATTGTAGAGCTCGGAGGAACAATAATTGGAACATCATCTTCACCAGCAGGGAGTGGGGGAATGGCTCCAGAAATACTGACCGAGGAGGATTTCCTCAATCTCCTCGGTGCCTTTTCAGCAACCTCAACCAAAGAGGAACTTTTGGTTGGTGAGATAGTGATTACCTCAACAGGTGCACCCTTTTGCACAGAAGCCACTGGGGGCTTCTCGGCAACCTTCTGAACAGCAACAGAAGGAGCATCATCAATTTTCTTTGTCCCCTTTGGGACATTAACCTTGGTCTTCTTCCCATCGCCAGCAGAAGAACTCTCCTCGAAGAGAGTAGGAACTCTTCTCTTGCCCATTTTCTGGCTCAAAGGAATATGAGATTCCGGATCAGAGTCTTCAGGAATTTGCACTGGATCACTGGAGCTGACCACAGGGCGAGCAGTAAAAGACGACGTATAGCTCCTATACTGTAACAAGTATGAGGCAGACCTGATGTGCTCGTCTGCAATTTTCTGATGCAAGCTCCAGATATGTTTCAATTGCCTTATATTAACTTCTGATTGTTTAGGAGTTTTTCTCTTGCTATTAACTGCAAACAAAAACAATTTGAAATGTCAATCATGCATTTATTCAAACATGATGAAGTCATAATTTCGAGAATAAAATAAAATGAGAATAACCTATCCCATTGCCATATGGGGGGCATTTGGGACCCTCATACACTCCGTCTCCGACTAAAGGAGCATGTTGCCAATTTTTGAAAACTAACTCATGTTCAAAATAATCCCTGTTGGCATCAGGGAGGTTGACTACTAAAGCTCTATTCAAAAACCTGGTTTTTAAATAATAAACGTTATCTAAAACAGCCCATCTATATCAATACATAATCTCAGGAATTCCTATGTGAGTTCCATGAGTTTGATTTAATTTATGCACCCCATTAACTATTCTCCATGTATTGGGGGCTACTTTTGCAGGAACAACATCGAAATGTTGGCAGAATTCTAAGCATAAAGAGTTGGGTGGAAAAGAAAATCCACACTCAGCAATAAAGAGGCTGGGGAACCAATGTCCCTCAGCCAAACGAAAATAATCAAAGGGCTCAGGAAGATTCTCCAGAGTTACCCAAGATGGAATGGAATAATCAGAACGGAATTTTTCAATAGATTCAATAATGTAAACCATGATGAATAAAAGAAGAAGGAAGAAGAGCTTACAGAGTAAAAGGAGATCTGTTGACAAACAAACGAAGAAAAAGATGGACGCACAGGAGAAAGAAAAGCTATAGAAAACTCGAAAGCAAGAAAATTGGAAAAGGTAGAAGACGATAGGATTGCTTGGGAAGTTTAAATACCTTGCCTGGGGAAATGGCGAAAGAAATGATTACAAAAAAGAAATGGTTACGCTACCGGCGGCTAAAAGGACAAAAAGGGCACGAAGACCGAAGCGCCTATAAAAGTGCAAAATGGCGGATTCTGCGAATTTGGAAGGAAATTCAAATATGAAGAAAAGGCTCCTAAAACCCAGGAAAGTCATTTAATATCGCTATATACCGAGAAAGAATGTTCCATACTCCTCAAAGTTCGAAATATAAAACATTGGGGGCTTCTGTTGATACCAAAATTAACATGCTGATATGGACGAATAATACGAAGACACGTGTCAATCTACATGGCACAATAGCAACGAGGAAGCTCATTTACCCGACCAACTCATGTTCTCTCCGAGCAACAAGGATACACCGAGGAACTTTAGCACTCCGAGGTACTCCAGCGCTCCGAGGAACTCCTGAGCAACGAGCAACTAAGGCGGTCCGAGCTGCACCTCGGCCCCAGCATTGATTGCCAGATAACCAACAGTTTAACTATTCATTGAATGCTTATTATCTTGACGCACACGCTGCATTAAATGTATTACCCTTTCATATGTGTATCATTTAATGTAACACCCTTTCATGTACAGCCTAAGGGCTATAAATACCTTGTATCGCCCTCATTCAAAGGGACCGGAATTTCTGGATAGAACTTGTAATCGAGAATTCCCAAACACTAAGCAATAACATAACAGTGGACGTAGGCCATTCTTATAAGGCTGAACCACTTTAAAAATCTTTGTCTTATTTTATTTATCTGTGATTGAATAATTAGAGTGATCTAATTTTTTACATCAACAGCGATTGATATTTTCACCGACGCATATAATGCACCCTCAAATACTCCAGTTGCTTTTAACAAATTAAGTTAAGAGGTCTACACTTTTAGTCCCGATCAATCTATCAACCTCGAGAAATTAATTATTTAACTACGCCGAAATTTACATTTAAATTCGAAAATCTTAAGTTGGATTCATGTTCTCCAACCTACAAATAATTTAGTTAAACATGAAAATTATTTCTACACAAATGATATTACAAATGCAAGCATTCGTGTTGAAATATGAAGAAAAAAATATTTAGAATTCGATACCAATTGAGGAGAAATTAAATTGTATAAACGAAGAGCTTTAACACCAAGCAAGAATTCCATAAATTGAAAGAAAACTTGATTTATTAATGTGAAAATGTTGAAATCTTCAAGTAATTGTATCTCCAACAAAATATATGAATTTTAAGCTTTACAATAGGTGAAGTCCCTTTTATTTAGATTTCTAAATGCTCTATAATGGACCCAAAAATGACTAAGAGGCTAAGTATATCCCCTAACAACTTTAGCTACAAAATAGGAAGAGATAAAAAAATCATGTAGAAAACCGAGCCCCTTAGCCAAATCGAACCGATTTGGACCGAACTTATTGGGTAAGCGAGCTGATTCGCTTCAAAATTGAATCGTTTCGGTTTTTAGCACTAGTTTATTAGCTTGAAATTGCATTGAATTTTCACTATTTGCAGTTCCTACCCCTGTACTTTTCTCCATCTTCACTCTAACTCGAAATTGTAACACCCCGCCCAATTAAATACCGGGTGATCAGTACTTTATTAAATTAAAATCAAGGTGGCCAGTTGGTTCATTCTCAGCATCATTGTTGTAAAATAATTATTACCAATTTAAACACCCTAAATAATTAAGCTAAGTATCAAAACAATTTAAAGTCTAATTTTTCCTTTATTAAATACCAATATGAAAACCTTTTTAATACTCAATGATTAAAGAATAACATACATACTAAAGATGGAAATTAACACACAAGAATTAAACGATCTAGATAAACCAAACCAAGTTTAAGAACCATAAATGAAATCATCCTGACAACAGTTAACTCCCAAAGAGTACCAAATACTAGAAATAACATAAACATAAATCTCTGACAAATCCAAACGGAATAGAAAATCGTGCGACACATGCCCTAACTATAAAGAACTAAGGTAAGAACAGAATCAATGACGAGGTCGTCTAAAGCAAGGGCATGCAACTTCCACATAAGCTACATCACGTCCAATCCAAAGAACCTATGAGAGACGCCCCTGTGGCTGGGCACCTATAATACATACATATATATACAAAAGAGAAAGAAATGTCAGAAAATGGGTTAGAGCCCGAGTGTAAAACAGTTTTAAAAATAGTTTAGCAAGTATTTAAAATGCTTACCGGCTAATATCACAACCATGTTAGTATGCGACACTCTCTTGAGAATCCTCACCTCTCATCTAGTGTGCACTCCTACCGTTCTACTGATCTCATAAGTCTATCTAACTTATGTTCCATAAAGTTTTATCCCGAGAAATACTAAAACTATGATATTTAGTTTTAGAACATTAATCTCTTCCATTTTTTTACATTACTTAGAACCACTCATAGTCATTACAAAATTCACGAACACTTGTTATAAAGCTGAAGCATTTATTCATTACTTAACTACTTATACACACAGTATAAAGTTTCCATATATATATATATATATATATATATATATATATATATATACTATCGGCACCCCACATAATCTATGGTGCTGGCATAATCTGCTATCAAGTCCCCGTATCACTCGTACTAAGGGAAATACTAGTTCGGAATCACTCTCGAACTGTATTAACACAATACACATACAAATGGAGGCGAAGCATAGTTCCAGGTCCTAAGAGGTCAACACATACCCTCACGTCTCTTAGAATATCTGACTATCATTTTCTGATAGCCTGTATCGAGGAATACTATCTTCTAGGGTACGAGTCAATATCCCCTATAAAGGTCCAATTGAGATAAGACTGTCCCAACGCAGAAACCTCCGTGATAGCAAGTAGCCTGGGTATGATTTTTACACAGATACATAATATATGCACAATCACACAGTCATATATATAATTATTCACATTTTCCAAATTAGGTTCACCCACGACCCATAATTAGTATTATCCGTTCTTAGCACATATTTTACTCAATTATCTCGCACGACGGATTTGTCTCTTTTATTCTCATTTATAATTTACTTCATACTTACTTCTCATCTCTCGAAGTATTCTCTCTCACTCAGTATAAATTTGAGTGGGTATACCCTCACTTACATTCTAGTCTAAATCTTTCATGAGTGTCAATCTTTTGGTAAATATATGCACAATTTTCAATGTGTGAATAACTCCCCGTTAATCCACAATTTCATCTCATATTAATTTCACTCAACGGAGTCTACTTAGACCCTATTGGTCCTCTTCATAACCCAGTATACTCCATAAATAATAATAAAGGGTTCCTACGTATCTTAACCGGATTAAACAAAAAGGAGAAAAATATTCACTTTTCCATGAGGGATCGATCGATCAATGAATGGGGTCGATCAATCGATCATCAATCGATCGATACTCTTGGTCGATTGATCGATCAAGCAGTTCTTGCCTAGTTTGCTGCAAATATCAACCTACGGGATCACTCATTCTAACCCCTCCAAACCTCTATAATTTCATCCTAAACTACCATCAAAGTTATCCAAATGTATAAGCAATATATATAAACAAGTTCTAACGTAACACATCAATAAATCCTCAACGAATCAATCAAAAAGGGGTTTAATCTCAGATTTCTTTATAAAACCAAATTTTGCATGAATAATCATAAACCTTTATTTTAATCCAGATTTTCTTCCTAAATATCATAATAAATCCATGGGTAATCCTCTACATATGATCACGGTTTCAGACTATATGGATTCTCCCTACAACATATATAAATTCTCTTCCAAAATCTATAATTCTTCAATTAAAACATATGATTTTCATTCCTAGACTAACATGGAAGGTATATTAACTTGGAAATAAAAAAGATAGATACTTGTCTGGGATTCAAAGGTCTAATTTTTTAATGAAAAATATATGGTTGCGTTCCTCATCGTGTGATCTACGTTTTGGTGGTGGTGGCGATGCAATCGGGTGAGTTCTAGACCTTGGATTGCTTGGAAACTCTTCACCTTCTTCTCTAATCTCTTCACCTTCTTCTCTAATCTCTTCACCTTCTTATCTAATGGTTGGTCTTAGGTTTTGTGTTTGTTAATCCCAAGAGACAAATCCAAATGGCTAATATATACTAAGAAAATTCGTGGGTTTAATTACCCAAAAATACATAATGTTTAAAATACCCTCCCGGGATGTCAATTAGGCCTAAAAACGCCCTGAGACCCAAACTAAACCCCCGGGTACACTTTTCTGACTATCTCGACCCTTTCGGACACTTTGGCGCACTCAAAATGACCATACAGATGACTTATAATTTATTCACTTTTATAATAATAATTTAGTCTTGACACGACAGAGGCGCGTCCCGAATTAAATTTCCATAATTGTCATTTTATTCACTCGTGACTATTTTAATAAAATCAATCCAATGTATTACTTTACTCAACTAGTAATATTCAAGAAATTCCCAATAATTACTAACTCACACTACACTAGTAAATATTAAAAATAAATTTTCGAATTAATAATAAATTAATATCTCAATTAAATTTAATAAATCCCTAATTTTAAAAGCTATAAAAATATGGGGTATTACAGAAGTGAGGTATCATTTATTACTATGTTCTCATGAACTCGAGATCTACGACTTTCATGTTGGCTCATTCTCTGAGTTTTGGATGTAAAATTACTGATTTGCCCTTAACTATCCTTTCTTGCAATGTTTTCATCGTTTTACACTATTCTCTTTCGTCCACTTGCACGAATTACTTGTAAAAATACATAAGAGATACACAAAATAAGAAGCAATTGCCAAAAAGGTTAGTTGCAATAAAAATGAGATTAGTTCAGGATAAATGTGATCTTCGGAACCGTAAAAATACCAAAGTTAGAGGGCTAAATATGAAATATTCATGCCGAATCAACAACACGTGAAAACATAAGAAAAAATCATAACCTTCCTCTAAAATCATATTAAGAGGTTAAAAAGTATTATAAGAAATAAAATGCATCCATTATTAGTAAATTGTATAAATTAGAAGAACCCATTCAACTATTACCAAGGCCAGTCCCGAGATTTTAAAGGCCAGAGGTGAACTGTTGAATTAAAAGCCCCATATTTAACAAGAGATTTTTTTTATTAAATTAAAAATCATTGTTTTTTTAATAAAAAAGATGCCAACTTATTTTTCACGAGTTGCGACAAGTTTAAATGTTTGTCCATTCACTTTTCAACAAATTGTTTTAGGGATAATTGGAAAACTACGCTATATATATATATATATATATATATAATTTGGGCTTCTAAAATGCATCAAAAGTCTGGGGCCGAGGCGAGCGCCTCCTTGGCCTCTTCTCAAAATCGGCCCTGACTATTATGGAATATAAATGCACTAATTGTTGGTAATTTTGTCATCATTTACGCGTAATATGGAGTCACTTTACATATCAATCATGATTCCTATAGTAAAAACCCTTGTAAAACCATTAATCTTATTTACAAAATAATTGCCAACCCAATAGTCTGAACCCAAACCTTTAAAATCATGATTTGAGATATAAGTAATGGGGTACAAAGACAAAAAATATATAATAAAAAAGGGCATCTTGAACATCGTCATATCTGTTCACAATATGGATATGAGCTGGGACAATATGCAATTATCTACATAAATAGTGGAGAACACTCAAAACATGCAAGGTTAGAATATGGATTGGGTGCTGGACTAATATGCAATTGTTTACATTAACACAACATTTTTCTAAAGATTTTCACACTATTGTTTATCATTTCTTAGTTTAACTTTTTAAAAATCGTACATTATGTATATACGTGTGCCTATTTTTGAGTGTGAGGGAAAAGAGACTTGAATACCTTGTTCTTTTCTCCCCTATCTGAGAAATGGTGTTTAGGTGAAAAATGGACACTAAAAAGTTCAATGGAAGCAAAAAAAAATGTCCAAAATCTAGGTTCAGTTTGCAAAGCAACAAAACCCCATTCCCAAATAAATCATCTGGCTCTGCTTACTGATATAAAACACCAAAAAATATGACAACTCATGAAATAAATCAAGTAACCTTATAGAAAAGAATAAAAAAAAGAAAAAAACATTTAGGAAGAACATAGCAACAAAAAGGGATTGAGAAGTCATTAAACATGCGGAACAAAATTTTATTAATCTTAAAATAAAACAACTTTCTAGATTTTGCTACACCGCTAATGAATGTTACCATAAAAACAACCAACCTACATGTAATATAAAACAAATTAAAACAAACTGAATGAGAAGTTATGAAAGTCCCAAACCAAATAGAACTACAAAAAAGTATATATAATTTAGAATTATAAAACATAATTAAAAATTTATTTCAGTAAACAAAAATATATAGGGATCACACATACAAGGAATGTAATGCAATAAGAATGGTGAAAGATAAAAAAGTAGAGAGAAATATAGGGAGATTATAGAGCATAACTAGGATTTTAAATAGTAAAATCTCCAAAACATAAAGAAACTAATCAAACCCAAATATAAGTAAACACAATCAAATCAAAAGTTAAAACCTAATCAATCAAAACAAATCTAAACTCAAATCGATAGCAATCCTAAAATCTAAAATTGAACCTATTTTGAAAACCTAAGAACTAAATTATCATTATTTAAATATTTAAAGTGACGGGAATACCTTGGAGTTGGAACCATGTTGAGATGAAGGTAAATCAGTTAATCTGTGATGGGTAGTAGTGAGAGAAGTGGTTTCATGAGGAGAGGAGAGAGTGTGTAGATGAAGTTGAAGGATAAGATTTAAGAGATTTGGTAGAAGGACTGAGATATTGACTAAGTGGTGGTTCATTGACCAAAGCATTTTAGGGCAGGGTAATAAAATGGGGTAATAAATAGATAACAAGTGTCATCTACAAACAACTGTCAAGCACTTCACATCTGATATGGCAGGAACATCTCATCAGTATCAGAACTTAAACACTTATCCCTTAGCCTCCACACATTGAAGGCTAAGGGGGATAGGCAGATATGGGGGATATGCAGATATGGGGGGGGGGGGGGGTAACATAAACAAATATAACATCCATGTAAATAGATTCAAGCCCTCAAAATATAATAAAAAGCCTCCCCAGCGGAGTCGCCACTGTGGCCATCCCCGATCCCTGCCATGGAGGGAGAAAGGATCCTTCAAGTCCTACGCGTCCCCTCTCGGGAGAGCGCTTCGGCCGGCGTCGATTTGTGAGGTGTGAAAATGTAGAGAGATTTAGAGTCACCAGTTTATTTTACTCAAAACAGACAAAAGAAAAAGGGGAAGCCACCCCGAAGGATGGCATCCAAAGACATACTGGTGCGTGCGAAACCAAAATGATTCGAGAAGGGTTCGGAGGCTTAGTTACGAAATGGGAAGGTGTTAGGCACGCATTTCGCCCTTTCGGTCTCTCATGGATATTTGCTATTTTCCTTTATATTTCCCCCCGTGATATGTGTGCATGTGTATATATAGAATGGAGGTAGGAATCCTCGACTTGTATTATGGAAAAGATAAAGCGAGTCATCCATAGGAATGTGAGATTAGTGTAGAAAATAGGATTTGCGCGATTACCCCGACGTTGATCGCTATAAGGGAACGATAACGCATGTGGAATAATATGCCACTAAGAATGAATACATAGAATATAATAGAAAATGAGATAAAGAGAAGATAGAAAATAAGAGAAAAAAGTGGGAAAAGGACTCGAGTCTCGGGTTTTACCCCGAGACGCCTACGTAGCCTATAAAGGCATCAAAGTCCACGTAATTCGCATGTAAAATGAGGGGTGGGGTTTAACCCATAAATACAAATGGAGAAATCTCTTATTTGTGAATGTGTGTGTGTGTGTGTGTGTGTGTAAAAAAGTGTTTTAGTTATGAGAAGAGTGTGAAAAAAGTGTGGGAATCCCTATTTGGAATTTATGAGTAAACCCTCTTTTTCTTGTTTTTTTGGGTTTTATTTATATGAAAATAGGAGATGTGCAATAATACTAGATAAAAAATATATTAGGATGTGTGAGATGAGATAATAAAGATGCTAAGTAAGAAAACAAGTTATTGGGAATTCAAGAGAATTTAGAAGAGAGTTTAAGAAAGTTGGACCTTCTTGAAGATCTTAAGCTTGATCTTGAATGTTGGTGAGCAGCCCTTGCACTTTGAATGATGATGGAGAGTGGTTAATTCACCAAATTTGATGAAAGGGATGATGGAAAGTGGGAGTAAAAGGAGGATTTGGAAGTTGAAAACACGCTACCTTCGAGAAAGGTTTCTGGGATTCGTTGAGAGTGATTTGATTCTGATCTGAGCTCCCCTTGCAAATGAGGCCAATGCCTCCTTTTATAGTCCCATGGGTCTACCGATCGGCATTGCCATGGCACTACCTATCGGCAGGTGCCGATAGGCAGGGTCTGGGACCTGCCATTTGGTAGTGCGCCTCAGGCTTTTTCAGAAAATTGGCCGTCGAGGGCAAACTGTTGGTCAGAATCGCGCACGGGGCATACCATTGGAAAGGTATTTCAGATACCTTCGAAAGTCCTTTGGACCTCTCCCAAGTTCGGGAGTTGACATTGGGTCAAATGTGGCTCGGAAGTGTTTGTCAGTCCGCTGGACGGGGAATCGTTCGGACGCAAATGGATCATTCGTCTTCATAGTAAGTTTGAATCGCGCATGGAGCATACCGTTAGAAAGCTTAAGAGATGTACTTCGACATTCCAAAGAGTTTGACCCGGTTCGGGGAGTTGACTTTGGTCAACCGGGCCCGGGAAGCATTCGGTGACCTCCCGGAGTCAAACGGATCATTCGTCCGCATGGAAAGTCGGAATCGCGCAGGGGATGGACCGTTGGAAAGGGTTTTCAGTTACCTTTGAAGATTCATTTAGCCTCGGCCGAGCTGAAGAGTTGACTTAGGTCAAACAGAGCCCGGGAGCACCCGGTGGCCTCTAGGTCAGGTTTCAGACGCAAATGGATCGTTCGTCCGCATGGTAAGCCAGAATCGCGCACGGGGTGAATAGTTGGAAAGGGTATTCAGTGCCCTTAGAAGATTCATTAAGTCTAGGTCAAGACGAAGAGTTTAACTTTTGGGTCAAACTGAGCCGGGGAGTGCCCGATGGCTTTCAGGTCAGTACTCGGGACGTGACCAGGGTTTATAGTGATGAGTGGAGGTACTAGGGACCTAAGGAGAGTTAGGGGGTAACAAAATGAGGTGTCTATAGAGCCCCTCGACGGGTGAGTTTGGAACAAATTATAACCATCGATTAGA
Organism: Sambucus nigra; assembly: GCA_949130495.1. Taxonomy (NCBI): domain Eukaryota; kingdom Viridiplantae; phylum Streptophyta; class Magnoliopsida; order Dipsacales; family Adoxaceae; genus Sambucus; species Sambucus nigra. The sequence continues at coordinate 517,344,918 of OX422210.1, read as the reverse complement.
CACCGCATGATGCTTATGAGAGAGTATGACCAATTTAGAGGATCGAGGCCGATTCTGAGGACCTAAGGAAGCGAGGATGATCGATTTAGAGGGTCGAGGTAAATTCTGAGGACCTAAGGAAGCGAGGATGATCAATTCATAGGGTCGAGGTTAGTTCTGAGGACCTAAGAGTGGTGACGATCGAGGACCGAGGTCAATTCTGACCTAACTCAGGTGACGATCCAAGACCGGGGTCAATTCTGACCCAAGAGTGGTGAGGACCGAGGATCGAGGCCAATTTTGACATAACTCAGGTGACGATCCAAGACCGGGGTGAATTCTGACCCAAGAGTGGTGATGACCGAGGACCGAGGTCAATTCTGACCTAACTCAGGTGACGATCCAAGACTGGGGTCAATTCTGACCCAAGAGTGGTGATGACCGAGGACCGAGGTCAATTCTGACCTAACTCGGGTGACGATCCAAGATCGGGGTCAATTCTGACCCAAAAGTGGTGACGACCGAGGACCGAGGTCAATTCTGACCTAACTCAAGTGATGATCCAAGACCGGGGCCAATTCTGACCCAAGAGTTATGATGACCGAGGACCGAGGTCAATTCTGACCTAACTCAGGTGACAATCCAAGACCGGGGCCAATTCTGACCCAAGAGTGGTGACGACCGAGGACCGAGGCCATTTCTGACCTAACTCAGGTGATGATCCAAGACCGAGGCCAATTCTGACCCAAGAGTGGTGACGACCGAGGACCGAGGTCAATTTTTACATAACTCAGGTGACGATCTAAGACTGGGGTCAATTTTAACCCAAGAGTGGTGACGACCGAGGACCGAGGTTAATTCTGACCCAACTCAGGTGACGATCCAAGACTGGGGTCAGTTCTGACCCAAGAGTGGTGACGATCGAGGATCGAGGCCAATTCTGACCTAACTTAGGTGACGATCTAAGACCGGGGTCAATTCTGACCCAAGAGTGGTGACGACCGAGGACCGAGGTCAATTCTGACCTAACTCAGGTGATGATCTAAGACCGGGGTCAATTCTGACCCAATAGTGGTGATGACCGAGGACCGAGGTCCATTCTGACCTAACTCAGGTGACGATCCAAGATCGGGATCAATTTTAACCCAAGAGTGGTGACGACCGAGGACCGAGGCCAATTCTGACCTAACTTAGGTGACGATCCAAGATCGGGGCCAATTCTGACCCAAGAGTGGTGACGACTGAGGACCAAGGTCAATTCTGACCTAACTCAGGTGATGATCCAAGACCGGAGTCAATTCTGACCCAAGAGTGGTGACGATCGAGGACCGAGGTTAATTCTGACCTAACTCAGGTGACGATCCAAGACCGGGGTCAATTCTGACCCAAGAGTGGTGACGATCAAGGATCGAGGTCAATTCTGACCTAACTCAGGGGACGATCCAAGACCGGGGTCAATTCTGACCCAAGAGTGGTGACGATCGAGGACTGAGGTCAATTCTGACCTAACTCAGGTGATGATCCAAGACCAGGGTCAATTCTGACCTAACTCAGGTGATGATCCAAGACCGGGGTCAATTCTGACCCAAGAGTGGTGACGACCGAGGACCGAGGTCAATTCTGACCTAACTCAGGTGACGTTCTAAGACCGGGGACCCAAGAGTGGTGACGACCGAGGGCTGAGGTCAATTTTGACCTAACTCAGGTGACGATCCAAGATCGGGGCCAATCCTGACCCAAGAGTGGTGATGACCGAGGACCGAGGTCAATTCTGACCTAACTCAGGTGACGATCCATGATTGGGGCCAATCCTGACCCAAGAGTGATTGCATTTCCTTTGGGAAAAGAAAAGAATTCCACTGGGGATAAGAATTGGATTTGAGGTTCCGTTAGGGAACGATGAATGAGCTGGAGAAGATTTGGATCGTCCTTCGGGAGAGATCACCTGGGTGAGTGATTCTCCTGAATTCCGCTAGGAAAAATACCATGCGATATTATTTCGCACCGGGTAGCTGATGGCTGGGGAGACTTTGTGTCTTTAATTTGAGCGAAGGAGCTGATTATTGGGGAAATAACCGGTAAACTCTGCTGAGGAGGTGATTAGGTGGTCCAGGCGCAGCGCTCGAGAGGTCATTCGCTTGGATTTTGAAGGTTCCACGAGGGAAAAAGAGGTTTCGCCTGAAGGAGTGCGAAATTTTCTTGATGAAAATGTTCTAAATCCATCCTGGGATTTTTAAGAAATTTTGGGGATTTTTCGAGGCTTTCTTGTATTTTTTGGGAATTTTTGTACGAAATTTTAAGGGGGTGCCGACCGGCATAGACTGAGGGGTGCCATTCGGTAGTGGCACGGACTTTTGGACTGCCTCGGGAAGGGGAGGAGTCAGTGTCGATCGGTATGGCTCTTGATCTCCTATATAAAGGGGGCGAATCCCCTTCATTTTTCACAGCTTCTTGCCTTCTCTCTTTCTGCGATTTCTCTTTGCGAATTGTTCTAACGTTCTGATCCTCAAGAAATGGCCGCCTTTGTGAGCACCACTGTCCATCGGGAGTGGTTGACCGTTAATGACTGGGCGAATGTGGATTGGAGGGACAGGGTGCCCCTTACTTTGGGGAACGAGAATGCCTTCGATGCATTCGAGCCGATTGCAGATGAGCGGACCTTGCTGCGGGAGCCGTCGCGTCATCGCTCTTCGAGAGTGATTCTCGATGGTTATGTAAGTAACCTGACCTTTGGCATTCCTTTCTTTTGGGTGATTTTTCCTTTTTCTTGACCTTTGACTGAATTTTTCCTTTTGCCAGTCGGATATTTCTTTGAAGAACACGCGTGCCCGCGGGACGACGGGGCTTAAGGATATTTGGGAGCATCTTCCACCGTGGTGTACTGGATGGTATCATCAACGGGTTTTGGGAGGTTGGCGGATGTGCTGGATGAGACGCCTCGTTCGACAGCAGTTTTGTGTGCCTTAGGGGAGAGGTGGTGGGACACTACCCACACCTTTCATTTTGGCTTCGGGGAGATGACGGTGACTCCCATAGATGTGCAGCAACTGCTGGGGCTGGATTGTGACGGGAAACAGATAGAGGTGGATCACTCCTTGTGGGTGAGACCGAAGGCGGTGCATGCGGCACTTGGTGATGTGAGGAGGATAGTTTTTGGAGATTCTATCCGGCTGTCCTTGCTGAAGGATGTTTTGCTGAGCAGGGTGGTTGATGTGGAGGACGAGGTGCAAGTGAGGCAGATGTCCTGGTTATTCATCTTGTTGGTATTGGGAGGTTTCATGGTGGCGTCGAGTGGCGACGTCATCCATTTGTGGTTTTTACCGTACTTGAGGATGTTTTTGAACATCCCTTTTTATGATTGGGGGAGTCTGACCTTGGTGACCCTTTACTCTTCTTTGGATGCATTCAGCCGGTGCTACCGGCAGACTTTTACTGGAGCCACATATCTCCTTGAGGTATTCTTTACTTTGCGCATTTTCATTTCATGCATTCGCATTTTCCTTTCATGCATTCGCATTTTCCTTATGCGTCTCTTTTTGCTTGTGAATTCAGATGTGGTTCTATGAGGTTATTGGGTGCAACATCCCGCTGATTGCTCTGAAGGATGACACCATTGGGGACTTCTGCCGACTGTATCGATGGCGTAAGGCCAACCGGCAGTCTAAGGGATCTCTTTTCCTGGAGGTGGTGCGTCAGGTCTTGAATGACCTGATCAGTTGTCGGGTAAGGTCCTTTCCTTTTCAGTCTTGGTTTTTGCACCTTCTAATTTTGTATTGACTCATGCCTGCTTGGGGATTTTCAGGTGACCTTTTATCCTTGGGGGACAGCCATTCAGGATACGGGGATGACTGGGGTGAACGCGCAGATGAGGCGTTTGTTGGCGCATGAGTTTGGCCATTCCTGGTACCTCAGGGAGAGGGCGATTCGTCAGATTGCTGAGGAGGAGGTGGTGGTGCCATCCGTGCAGCCTCCTACGTCTATGAGGCGGGAGCGATAGCTGTTGGAGGATGAGAGGATCGCGACAATGATCGGCGAGCTCTATGCGTTGTACACTGATACGGCTGCGCCGTATAACTATATGGACTTTGTGACGAGCTGGTTTATGGCATCCAACATACATGATGCCTTGCCTTTCCCTCCTGTTGGTTCGAGTCGGGCGATGGGGTCTTCCCACAGTGGTGGTGGTCCGTCGACACCCGCGGCGACGGTGACCTCGGAGGTCCCTTTTGTTCGGCTGCACACTCCTTCGCACAACATTCGGCGGGCTTATGGAGGGATAGTGCCGATGCTGCACCGTCCTCTTGCGATGGATCCGGAGGAGCTGGGTTTGACAGAGGAGGTCCTTCGTCCTGCGGTAAACCTTTCGGTCCTTTTCCTCTTTTTGATTTCTTTTGCTTGATACTGATTCTGTCTTTTCCTTGCAGCAAATCCGGGTGTCGACCACGTGGCTGAGAGACATCAGAGATTGGATATCATTGGCGATTGCCCACATTCGGGATACTGTCCCTGTTCCTTCTTGCTTGGTGCCATCAGCCTCGTCCGGGGAAGACTCTGGCTCGGGTAGTGGGGGTGCGTCGTCTCGCCGTAGGGGTAAGAGAGCGCGTCGCAGGGGTGGAAGCTCTTGAGAGAGAGAGAGAGAGTGGGTTCGGGCTGAGTCCCGTTGTTTTTGGCTTTTTCTTTATTTCCTGCAAAATGATGTAACACAGAAAATAGATATATGAAATGCAATGTAGTTTTCTGACTATCTTTTATTTTAATGATGAATGAATGCATGCACATGCGCTTTTTACCTTGCTGCTGAGACCGTAAAAAGGAATATTTTTGGAATTTTTCGAAGGAAAGTTTTAATTAAAAAGGGAAATTATATAGGGAGGAAAAGGGATTTTGAAATTCTATTGAGAATATCAATTTATTTTTATTGAGTTTTCTGATTTGACAAAAGAGGAAAGGAGGAAATTTCCAAAAATGGGGGGGTTGCCGATCGGCAAGCACACTGGCCTGCCTATCGGCAGTTCAGTCCAGTCCTATCAATTTAAAGCTTTGATTGGTACCCTCTTTAGCCGTTAGTACCTTGTGGGGTAGGATTTCCTCCGATTTTTGTAGGGATTATGTCTTTTGTTAGAGTTCTCAAGTATAAAAAGGGGGTAAGGATGGAGTGTTTTCATCACACCTTTGCATCCTCATCTACTTGCCCACTGTTTCTTTAGCCTACAAGATGGATCTCCCTGGTAGCACCGAGTTTGTCAACTACCTCAAAGCCTTGGAAGCTATGTTCTCTTATAATGTCGACTATGATGCTTTCAACATGCGCCGAGTTTCCTTGTGGTTCAATCGGCCTTTTGAGTGGAATACGCTGACAGCGGCGGTACATTTATGGTACCCCGAAGACCATGTATTCCGCTTTGGGTTGGAAGAAGTTTGTCCTACCTACGAGGAATTTCCCACTATACTAGGTGTGAATCCTAGTGTTGCTGCGGCTTTACCCGAATTTTCTCGCTCTCCTAGGGATTTGTTGGCCGGGCTTCTTCATATTTCTCCTTCGGCGGCTAGATCGTTAGTTTCTGGAGGGATGATCTCCCTCACGGCGGTGTTGCAGTCCGTGCATTTGCGGGAAGTAGGTGATGCTGGTTATGCTGGAGCCATTGTTCTGGGCCTGGTTTTAAAATTGTTGTTGGTGACTGGGGAGGTGCGAGTGGACCCACAACTTGCAGCCATTACTTCATGGATGTTATACCGTCGCAATCCTGCGACGGTGATATTGGCGGAGACTCTGAATGGCCTGGATTCCTGGAGAGAAGATCATTCTGACTTTTTGAGGGATAGCCCTGTGATGCTGTTCATGTGGTTGTCTGAAAGATTCCGCTTGTCGACTCCTCCAGAATATCCTTTGTCGGCTGTACCCAACTTATTTTCACGCTACTTCATCCGCGTTAGCCTGTATGTTGAGAACTGGGAGAAATGGTTTGTGGAGTATAGGGCTCGTGGGCTATATTGGTCAGTGCCTTGGTGGGGACAGTTGCAGCCTGTTCTGGAGCTAGGAGAGTATGCATATGTGCGGTGGGTTGGTCTTAGACAGACCTCTTTTTATTTCCCTTGGCAGATTTTGCGCCAATTTGGCTGGGCGCAGGTCGTGCCCTCTCGGACCTCAAATTTCTTTTCGGTAGAAGATTTGACTGAGCGCTTGCGTATGTTGCTGGGATCTCTGTGGGAAAATTGACGTCCGTCGATCCATCCCTCTCAGTCTGTCAGGAAGGTTAGGCATGTCCCCAAAGATTATATGAGGTGGTTTTGGAGGAAAGTAGTCAGCAAGATGTTGGCAGTAGAGACTGGTCAAAGGTGGTTTATTTTATCTGACTCCATGGAAGGGGGCGTTGTGGTCTTTTCAAAAATGGTTAAGGCTCATCGATCCATGGAATGTTTGCGAGACTCCATTTAGGCATGGGAATTTGGGGTCCTCAGGATATAGGTGATGAGGGTGCAGGCTCTTCGGGTAGCTGTGGGTAGGATTCCTGGGGAGTTTATTTATATGACAGGTGTGGGGGATTTTATCTGGTTTTTATGGTAGTAGGGGAAGGGAGTTATCCGTTCCTTTTTCTTATGTAATCTATACTGTAGTTTCTTATTAATGAAATAAACAAGTTTCTGATCATCCAGCTGTGCCTTTCGATGAATTTTGTGTTTTGAATTATCTATACCGATTGCTAAGGCATACATAATCCTTTTGTTCAAGTAGATGTTTAGAATGAACTGTCGTTCTCGGAGATAAGAAAAGAATAGTATTTTGTGAAAAAGAAAAGGGCCGCACTCATGTGAGGAGTATGATCTGCCTACGTACCTCTGTTTTTTTTTAAAAAGTTTTTAAAATAGTTTTTGTAGAGGATCAGGCCCACGTAGGTCTGGGTAGAGGGAAATGAAGAGTTTTTTTTAGAATAGAAAGGGGATGAGAAGAGTCGTAGCGCACCGAGATTTTGGACTAGGGGTAGAATTTCTTGAGACGGTCCAGATTGACTGGACGAGCCATCTCTTCCCTATCTAGGTCAGTGAGCATGGCGACACCGCCAAACAAGATCTTCTTTACAATGTAAGGGCCGCTCTAATTGGGCTTGAATTTTCCTCTGGGGTCCCAGATGGGTTTCATCATCTCCTTGAGGGATAAATCCCCCTCCCGGACACCGCGGTCCTTGACTCTCTTGTTAAATGATCGCGCTATTCGGCGATGGTATCCCTGTATGTGATAAAGAGATCTTAATCTTCTTTCATCTAGAAGGGCTAGCTCATCAAGACGACTTTGGCACCAGTCTTCTGCACTAACCTTGCTTTCGAGCATGACGCATAGCGAGGGTATTTTCAGTTCCACAAGTAGGACTGTTTCCATGCCGTAGACCAGGGAGTAAGGGGTATCCCCAGTAGAGATTCGGATTGAGGTTCGATAGCCCCAGAGGGAGTACGGAATCCAGTCGGCCCAATCCCTACAACTTTCGGTCATCTTGCTGATGATGGCTTTGAGGTTTTTGTTAGTGGCTTCAACTGCACCATTGGTCTGAGGTCGGTAGGGAGAATATTTGTGTCTCTGAATCCCATACTCGTTGACAACTTCTGTGACTTCTGCCTCGAAGTGTAACCCGTTATCTGACACTAGCTCGTGCGGGACCCCATATTGGCAGATGATATTTTTCTTGATGAATTTGGCCACCTTCTTGGCGTTTAATATTGCGTATGCTTAGACCCATTTGGTGAAGTAATCGATGGCAACCAGGATGAACTCATGCCCGTTTAATGCCTTTAGCGTAACCTTCCCTATGATGTCGATACCCCAGGTGGAGAACGGCCAGGGAGAAGTCATGTTGTATAATTCCCGTGGAGGTAGGTGTTGGAGGTTGGAGAACTGTTGGCATTTAGGGCATCTCCGAATATAGGCGGTGCAATCCTGGGCCATGGTGGTCCAATAGTAGCCTTGTCAGATGATCTTCTTGGCAAGCATGTGACCGTTCATGTGGGGCCCGCATTCCGCGATGTGGATTTTCTGCATTATCTTTTCAATGTCAGCTCCTGCGATACAGTGCAAATGAGTTCCATTGAAATTCCTCTTGAGTAGTGCTTTATGACAAATGATGTACTGAGCGTCCAGCCTTCGGAGGGTAGCTCGGTCATTCTTGTTGGAACCCTCAGGATACCTACCATGTTTGAGGAGGCACCATATATCATAGTACCAGCAATCGGCTAGTTCGGGGTCTTCTGTGGAGACAAGCTCAATATGGTAGCAATGGGTTAGTTTATTCTACTTCTGAACTAGGAAGGGGGTCATTGTTATTCCCTCGGGCATGTCGACCATGGAGGCCAAGGTAGCGAGGGCATCGGCTAGGTTATTCTTTGCTCGGGGTAGGTAATGGAAGGTTATATCTCTAAATTGGGAGGCTAACTCTTCTAATTGGGCATGGAAGGGTTGGAGCTTTTCATCCTTGACTTTCCAGTTTGTAAGCACTTGACCGATGATGAGGGCAGAATCCCCATAGACATCAAGGTATTGAATTCTTTTCTTGAGAGAGACCTTGAGTCCCACTGTGCATGCTTCGTATTCTGTCATGTTGTTGGTGCAAGGGAAATATAATTTTATGGCGATAGGAGTGTGGGAGTTATCTAGGGCGACCATAAGTATCCAAATGCCATATCCCTTTTTGTTGGCAGCGCCATCGAAGAACATTTCCATCGGAGGCAATCTTGAGTGGTGCAGAGGACATTTTCATCTGGGAATTCGGAGATCCAGACATCTGTTTCTTCTACAGGGTAGTCAACGAGGTAGTCAGAGATGGATCTTCCTTTAACTGGTTTTTGTGTAACGTACACGATATCGAACTCGGTTAGGAGCATCAACCATCGGGTCATTCGGCTGGATAAGGTGGGTTTCTCGAGTAGGTATTTGATGGGATCCATTCGGGATACAAGCTTAATGGGGAAGGCGAGCATGTAGTGTCGCAACTTTTGGGTGACCCAGACAAGGGCGACACATGCCTTTTCTAAAGCAGTGTAGTTGAACTTATACCCGACCAATTTGCAACTGGTATAATAGATGGCTCCTTCTCTGCGGGAGTGTTCAAGGTATTGGGCTAGCAAAGCCCCAGTTGCAGTGTCGGTTATGGTTAGGTATAACAGCAAAGGGAGGCCAGGCTGTGGAGGCATGAGAACTGGAGGTTGGGTCAGATATTGTTTGATTCGATCAAAAGCTTCTTGGCAGGCCTCGTTCCAAACCTTGGTTAAATCCTTTCGGAGGATCTTTAAGATTGGTTCACAGATGGAGGTTAGATGGCTGATGAATCGGCTAATATATTATAATTTCCCAAGAAAACCTCGGACTTCTTTCTCTGTTCGGGGAGGTGGCATCTCAAGTATGGCTTTTAGCTTGGCGGGATCTGCTTCTATCCCCTTCTCACTGACCATGGATCCTAAGAGTTTTCCCTTTGTGACGCCGAAGACGCATTTATGTGGATTGAGTCTCATCTGATACTGCCGCAGTCATTCGAAGAACTTTCGAAGAGCAAGAGCATGACCTTCTCTAGTTTTGGACTTGATAATCATATCATCCACGTAAACCTCGACCTCTTTATGAATCATATCGTGCAGGATGGTTGTGGCAGCCCTTTGGTAAGTAGCCCCAGCATTCTTGAGGCCGAATGGCATAACGGTGTAGCAAAAGGTCCCCCATGGGGTGATGAATGCGGTTTTCTCTTGGTGGTCGGGGTGCATCTTGATTTGGTTGTATCTGGCAAACCCGTCGACGAATGACTTGAGAGCATGACTAGCTGTGTTGTCCACGATCATGTCGATGTTGGGTAGCGAATAATCATCCTTCATAGAGGCTTTGTTTAAATCTCAATAATCCACACACATTCGAACCTTTCCTCCTGATTTCGGTACAGGTACAATGTTAGCTAGCCATGTGGGATATTCGATCACTCGAATGAAACCCACGTTCAACTGTTTGACCACCTCTTCTTTGACCTTAAGCGACCATTCGGTACGGAGCTTTCTTAACTTTTGTTTAACCGACTTGTAATCTGGGAGAGTGGGGATCTCATACTGAGCTATTTCAAGATTAATACCGGGCATATCATCATAGGACCATGCGAAGACATCCACGAACTCCTTTAGCAATTCTTCGAGTTGTGCGCGCTCATGCTCGTCAAGGGTGGCCCCTATCCTAATCTCGCCCAGTTGGCTACTAGAACCGAGATTAATAACAACAGTCTATTCTTAATTAACTTGAACGCGGTTATGTTATTTGTTACTAACCTTATTTAAATCAGTTAAGAATTGTTCATTTGCAAAATCATCATCATCAAAAGTTTGATTAGAATCTAAACATTTAATGTAAGGCACAGTAAGATACTCAAAATCTTCGTTTATTTCATTGATAGGAAAAACAGCATTGAGAACCTCATCGAAAGAGGTCTCGATTACATTTGAGCCAGGATAAACAACAGAAGAAGAAACATGGTAAACATTGGGATTAGGGGAGATTTCAAGAGGTAGAACTGGCGCAGCATGCCAGTTGAGGAGAGGTGTATCAATAGCCTTGATCAGATGAGAGGGGTCCAGTGATGTAGTGCCTGAGTGAACCATGCAGAGTGCCATCCCCAGTGTCTGCAAGTTGAAGGAATCTTCGGAGTCACTTTCCTCAGTTTTTTTGGTATCTTTGATGAGCGGTTGTACGCCTATAGGTAGCTATCTTAGAAAAAAATCTCCATTCCAGGCTTCGTCTTCTTATCTGTATGGTCATACCACGGTTCTGGAAAGCCGCAAAAGGGGAAGTCTTCACCCTCTTTGATGAATCGTCTATTTAAAGAATCTCTCGAGATAGTTCAGACGCAGTCTAACCCTTTCTTTGATCGAGTCTGGCGGATCATTCTGAGCTCTGGTTCTGATGGTTGATACCCCAAGCCGCAAGGAGGTAAAGCTTTCTTCAGTTCGATGGGCTTAAGTATACCCTGTTGCCTTTGCCCTAGCCCCAATCCGGGCATAAAGTGCATGTTTCTGAACATCTAAATCACATTGACATTGCCATGAGGGTCGTATTCTGGAAAAACCCTTTCTTTGAAATCGTCCCCTACCGGGAGTAGGGACGGCTCAACTCGAAATCCTGATAGGAGCATATCATTTGACCCATGCTGTATCTCGAGAATTTGACTGTTGGTGCTTGCACCCTCGGCGTTATCGTCGTCACCCAAGATGGTGATGACTCGCCCATCGGCAAAGAACTTTAATTTCTGATGGAATGAGGAAGAGACACCCTTTATACTGTGGAGCCAGGGTCGTCCGAGCAACAGGTTGAAACAGGCCGGGATATCAATGACTTGGAATTCGACGACAGGGTTTATAGGTCCAACCCCTATTGCAAGTTTTATGGATCCCATCACCTCCCAACGGGTATTATCGTAGGCATTCACGACAGCGGAGGTTGGAGCGAGGTCACTTTCTTTCAGGCCTAAACATTTGAAGGTTTTTAGTGGGCAGACATTCAAAGCGGATCCGTTATCAACGAACGAAAGCGGTACAACCTTCCCCATAACTTCGATGGATATGTTGAGTGCATGATTGTGATTCGGCCCAATTTTGGGGATTTTCTCATCAGAAAATGACAGCATTCGGGTGGACCAAATTTATCTCTTCTTCTAGTGTGGTAGAAGGAGGAACTATGGGTCCTGTGAGCAACTTGATTAAAGCATTTCTGTGCAGCTGGGAAGACATGAAAAGCCCCCATAGAGTGATGTTAGCTTGAGTTTTCTTCAGTTAATTGAGGATCTTGCTCTCCTCGATGGTCATTTCTGGCATAGGAAGGTTTTCAACGCCGTTCCCCTTGTCATTTGCTGGTAGCGAGCTTGGAACTTGGTAATGTCTCCCAGATCTGGTCATGTGATTTACTGAAGAAGGGAAAAACTTAAATCCAGTTTCCTCGTCAATCTCAGGTTGTTCTACTGCCCTGTCTATTTCTCCAAGGGGTTCTTCAAATGATATCATCCCACATATGTCGGTTACTGGGCCAGTTCTTCCTAAAGCCTTTTCTTCATTTGAATCTTCGAATTCTTCCCCCCATTCGGTGGCAACAATTCTGTTTTCCCTCGTGAAGTAAATGCATTCCACAACTTCAACAGCTTCCTCATATAGGCATTCCCATTCGGTGGGGATATGTGTGATTGAAGGGACCAAGCGCCCTTGTAGCTTCAAAGTGTCAAGTAACCCGGTGATACTGCAAATGTTGTTGATTTGCCTGAATGCTTCTGCCATAATCTGGACAACATCCTCTAAGCTGACTTCATCGGTTGGTACCACCCAACTATTTGATTCTCGGGCCCATTTTCGTGCTTTCAAAAATAGTGTGCTGAACCTCTAGCAATCGATAATCATCTGTGAGGGCAATTTCAGCCCGAACTCTAGGAGTTGATTCAATACCTCTGATAATTCCATACTTCCACTTTCAGAACGGGTGCGGACAGTGATGCATGCTCTGGTAAGGAGTGACAGTGATTGATCAGCGAGGCTAGTAGGGTGTAGGAGGAAATATGGGCAAATTTGAAGAGGTTTAGGAGGGTATAGGGGTGTGATTTGGGTTGACGAATCAAAATTCGGGTTTTCTTCCAAGAAGATGGCATTGGTGTGATTTGGGAGTGGGTTGTGCGTAGTGTTTGGCTTAGGATTGACTGGTGGGGCGATGGTACCCCGATCAATGAGATCTTGGATCATGTTCCGAAGGTGAAAGTAGCGCTGGCAATTTTTGACCCGATAACCCGTTTACGATAATAACCCGAACATGACCCGATTAGGTTGTATAGATTTAAGAGTACCTAAAACTTATACTAAAATAAAAATCAACGCGACCCAAAAATAACACGACTAACCCAAATTGCCACCCCTGGGTGAAAGCATTGGTCGGTGGTATGGCCAGCAGTTTGGTGGAAGGCGCAATGAGTGTCGGTCTTGAAGTTTCTTGGGAGTGGATTTGGCAATGGATGTGGATCCAAAGGCTTAATGAGGTTTCGGCTTAACAGGGCTTGGTAAACTTTGGAGAGGGGAGCATGCAGCTCAGTGTATTCCCTTCGGATGGGGGCAGGGTGACTTTCTGGTGCCCATGATGCGGTTGATTGAGAGATGTTGTTGATGGTTAAGACTGTAGCATTGGCAGGCTTGTCATACTTTTTAGGGGTGAACTGTCCGGACACCTTCTTCGGTTCAACTTCTGCTTTGGCAAGACTTTCCTCGATTTCTACTACTGCTTCTCTAAGAGCTCAAAAGTGGGGGTAGTACTGTCCTCCCATGGTTGCTTGGACACGGGGCAAGAAATTCTTCTTCACTATGCTGACTTGTTCTTCCTCAGATGGCCGATTGGTCATGGTAGCTGCTTCTTCCCTCCATCGGGCTATAAAGTTACTGACTGATTCTCAAGAGTTTTGTTTGAGCAACTCTAAATCACGGTGGGTGACCTCGAGCTCTTCGTTGTATTTGTACTGCGACATGAATTCTCGGGCTACATCCTCCCAGTTACGGATTCTGGATTCCTCAAGAGATAAAAACCATCGGAGGGCACTGTCCTTCAAAGTTTGCTGAAACAATTGGGCCTTTACTTCTTCAGAAGCCCCTAGTAGAGTCATGGAACGATGATAACTGTGAAGATGAACAATTAGGGGGCCACTCCCTCCGAACTTCTCGATATTTGGCATCTTGAACTTCTCGGGTAACCTTGCTTTAGGATAAGGAGACATATGGGTGTAGTCCATGTAATTCTCAGAGATTTGAACTTGGTCGAACTTCTTAGTGAGCATCTTGAGATCCTCTTTGACTTTATTCAACTCCTCCTTCTTTGGATCAATGACCATAGGTAGGTTAGCCACAAGCTGGGCAGGCGGCGGCCCATTGGCAAGAGGGGCACGTGGAGCGTACTGATACTCTTCTGGGATCCAGATAGGTTCGGGTGGACCCATAGCACGAGGGAATAGGGCCTCGAGCTCTTGAGGAATAGGAACTTGGTTTCGTTGCATTTCTCGGACCTCAGCCTAGAGGTTGTCAATCTTGGCCATGAGCTGAGCTAGGACTGTCGGCAAATCCGGTTGTATGACTGGTGGTTGATCTGCATTCTCCATGTAAGATGGATGGATTTCGGATTCGAAAGAAGTAGTATAGGAGCGGATGAAACTCCGAGGTGATTTGACTGAAGACCGAAGCCAATAGGGAGCCATGCCAAGGGCGTGCGATCGACCTGAGAAGGCATAAGATGAGATTTATTTTTGAGAAAAAAGGGAAGGAACTATTTTTGGATTTTTGATAAAGAAGGGGGAAATGTTTTTGGATTTTTAACAAAGAAGGGAGAATTTTTTTTGGATTTTTTAATAAAGAAGGGAGAAATGTTTTTTGGATTTTTTGGAGACGGAACTCAGCATGATTATTATGATTATTATGTTCTGACTTGTATTTAATTCTCCTAAATGCAATGCCGGACGGGACCCGAGCCTGGAAAAGTGGGGGTCTTAATATATGCAAAGCTACGTTTGGACTTGTAACCAGGCTCGCGGACAGGATCCCATTTTAAAAAATGCGCAAAAATTGGGCGGCAAGCCGACCCGGAATTTTGGCAGAGTTTCGGGTTGAAACCGACAATCTAAAGTGCGTGTCCTAGGTCTGACACCTATACGTGGGTATACAGTTGGTTGGGTGAATCGGAATGGGTTCCCCCCTTTGGCGTGACTTCCACGATATACTACTTGCTCTTGCGGGCAATCAGTACGTGTGGACAAGCCATTTGATATACCTGAGTGTACGTGAATTGCCTCACCATATACCTCGTGGGGACGGTACGTGTGAGAGAGAATTCTATATACTCGGCGTACGTGAACTAATTCCCTGCGATATACCTCCCGTCATGACTTCGGTCAAGCGGTACGATGCGGGGGAACCGTTCGATATACGTCGAAGGTACTTGGACAATGGAAGGTGAGAGTCATATCGCTTAGGCTAACTGCGACCTGCCGAACCAGCGCCCATCACGAAGTGACCCTCCAGTTACTGGGTAAAATTTGGTCAATAACAATGCTCTTTGGTGATGTCGTGTGAATCATGCATGATTCTCTTATTAGTATCTTATGATGAGAATGCCTTTCTTGATTATGCCAAAATAGGGAGCCAAGTACAAGTACCCCAAAAGGTACACCAAGTATGGATGGGTAATGCGTGCAACATGGGGATATACATGTGATCCTAGGTGCACGTGGTGTGAAGTCTACATGGAGAATTTTCTACAAGTGTGTGAATATAAGCATAAGCATGGGATACACATGTGAGAAAGGGGGATAGGTAGATATGGGGGGGGGGGGGAGGTAACATAGACAAATATAACATCCATGTAAATAGAGTCAAGCCCTCAAAATATAATAAAAAGCCTCCCCAGCGGAGTCGCCACTGTGGCCATCCCTGATCCCTGCCATGGAGGGAGAAAGGATCCTTCAAGTCCTACGCGTCCCCTCTCGGGAGCGCGCTTCGGCCGGCGTCGATTTGTGAGGTGTGAAAATGAAGAGAGATTTAGAGTCAACAGTCTATTTTACTCAAAACAGACAAAAGAAAAAGGGGAAGCCACCCCGAAGGATGGCATCCAAAGACATACTGGTGCGTGCGAAACCAAAATGATTCGAGAAGGGTTCGGAGGCTTAGTTACGAAATGGGAAGGTTTTAGGCACCCATTCCGCCCTTTCGGTCTCTCATGGATATTTGCTATTTTCCTTTATATTTCCCCCCGTGATATGTGTGCATGTGTATATATAGAATGGAGGTAGGAATCCTCGACTTGTATCATGGAAGAAATAAAGCGAGTCATCCGTAGGAATGTGAGATTAGTGTAGAAAATAGAATTTGTGCGATTATCCCGACGTTGATCGCTATAAGGGAACGATAACGCATGTGGAATAATATGCCACTAAGAATGAATACATAGAATATAATAGAAAATGAGATAAAGAGAAGATATAAAATAAGAGAAAAAAGTGGGAAAAGGACTCGAGTCTCGGGTTTTACCCCGAGGCGCCTACGTAGCCTATAAAGGCATCAAAGTCCAGGTAGTTCGCATGTAAAATGAGGGGTGGGGTTCAACCCATAAATCCAAATGGAGAAATCTATTATTTGTGAATGTGTGTGTGTGTGTGTGTAAAAAAGTGTTTTAGTTGTGAGAAGAGTGTGAAAAAAGTGTGGGAATCCCTATTTGGAATTTATGAGTAAACCCTCTTTTTCTTGTTTTTTTGGGTTTTATTTATATGAAAATAGGAGATGTGCAATAATACTAGATAAAAAATATATTAGGATGTGTGAGATGAGATAATAAAGATGTTAAGTAAGAAAACAAGTTATTGGGAATTCAAGAGAATTTAGAAGAGAGTTTAAGAAAGTTGGACCTTCTTGAAGATCTTGAGCTTGATCTTGAATGTTGGTGAGCAGCCCTTGCACTTTAAATGATGATGGAGAGTGGTTAATTCACAAAATTTGATGAAAGGGATGATGGAAAGTGGGAGTAAAAGGAGGATTTGGAAGTTGAAAACACGCTGCCTTTGAGAAAGGTTTCTGGGATTCGCTGAGAGTGATTTGCTTCTGATCTGAGCTCCCCTTGCAAATAAGGCCAATGCCTCCTTTTATAGTCCCAGGGGTCTGCCGATCGGCATTGCCATGGCACTATCTATCGGCAGGTGCCAATAGGCAGGGTCTGGGACTTGCCATTTGGTAGTGCGCCTCAGGATTTTTCGGAAAATTCACCTCCGAGGGTAAACCATTGGTCAGAATCGCGGATGGGGCATACCATTAGAAAGGTATTTCAGAGACCTTCGAAAGTCCTTTGGACCTCTACCGAGTTCGGGAGTTGACTTTCGGTCAAATGTGGCTCGGAAGCGTTTGTCAGTCCGTTGGACGGGGAATCGTTTGGACGCAAATGGATCATTCGTTCGCAAAGTAAGTTCTAATTGCGCATGGAGCGGACCGTTAGAAAGGTTAGGAGATGTAATTCGACATTCCAAAGAGTTTGACCCGGTTCGGGGAGTTGACTTTGGTCAACCGGGCCCGGGAAGCATTCGGTGACCTCCCGGAGTCAAACGGATCGTTCGTCCGCATGGAAAGTCAGAATTGTGCATGGGACGGACCGTTGGAACTGATTTTTAGTGCCCTTTGAAGATTCATTCAGCCTCGGTCGAGCTGAAGATCCTACTTAGGTCAAACAGAGCCCAGGAGCACCCGGTGGCCTCTAGGTCGAGTTTCGGACGCAAACGGATCGTTCGTCCGCATGGTAAGCCGAAATTGCTCACGGGGTGGACCGTTGGAAAGGGTATTTAGTGCCCTTCGAAGATTCATTGAGTCTGGGTCGAGACGAAGAGTTTGACTTTTGGGTCAAATTGAGCTGGAGAGTGCCCGATGGCTTTCATGTCAGTACTCGGGACGTGACCAGGGTTTACAGTGATGAGTGGAGGTACTAGGGACCTAAGGAGAGTTAGGGGGTAACAGAGTGTGGTGTCTACAACTTTATTGAGATTACATATTTACATTGATTTGGTGATACCATTTTTGGTATCATCAATCTGGCGCGTGGGAGTTTCCTACAAATCACGTCTGTTCTTCCTCCAATCCGAGGGTCCCCACAAAATGGGGTAAAGTGTATATGGCTACAAAGATCAACCCAGTATTGAGCCTAGAAGACCAAGAGAAGATTAATACGATTAGAGTCCAAGGTGGGGGATGGTCTTATTAAATATGAGGACCTCATGACCCCTGACATCTTGGTCGAGACGGGACGGATATTGGTCCTTTTATCGACATTAGTAGGTTTTTTTTCATTATTGATTGTAACCTCATCTTTAATTGTAGTTTCAACTTTGACCTTTCTGATGTTTAACTTTGAATTTTTATAGATCATCCAGTTGGTGTCCTTAAAGAACTTTGGAAAATAGTGGTCCCCAATCTTACAAATATGGTTAACAAGTTTGGAAAGAAATAAGCAACTCCAAGTGGCCAGCAGTAGAAGTCGATTGTGTGCATCCCCAATCGAGACGACGATACTAGAAAGAGAAAGGAGTGAGTGGAGGACACTGTCATCCACCGCCAATAAAAATTGAATCTGTAGGATAAAGGGACCGACAGGGTGATTCTCATCTCCACCGATGACACCCTTGTCGCTCATCTCGCCCAACTAAAGTTCAATGGCGAGAGCTTGATTGGGAGTGCCAAGAAGCTAATTGACTCTGTCACCTCTTTGATATCTGATGTTGATAAGCATTTTCTGTGACTCTTCTTTCTTACTGAGTTCAGCCTTCATAGGACTGTCCAGGTATTTGCTCGAATCTTTGATAATTTTTAGTTTTTTAAGTGTTTTCTCGTACTAACTTGATTCTTCATTATTTTTATAGTTTCTACTTGCCTTTTACTTCCTGGAAGACTGGGTTGAGAAGAAGATTCCTTTAATCTATAAGGAAAGAGATACTGATAGGACAGAGAAGGGCATGATGGATGATCTTCAGAAGGCAAAGTCAGCTATGCAGGAGAAGAGCCGAGCATTAGACAGTTTGAAAGTTGATCATAAGAAGACCTTAAAGGATCTCGCCGATAATAAGCAGATCAAGATAGATGCTGCAGTTAAGGCATCTTTAGAGGAGGCGAGGGCACAAACCGTGGTCGAGTTTAAAGGTTCTGGCGAGTTTGGAGGCTATGCATTTGAATACCTTGAAAGAGGTATAAAAATTGTCAGTCGATGGGCCACCCTAAAGCATGCTACCTCCGGGACCCTGAACCCTCAAGAATTTGAAGGTCTTGACTTCAATGACCCCCTGTTGAGGATTTCCCTATCTGAGGTGGAGAATCCGATCGAGACTCTTGATGTTAATCCTACAAAGTTCATTGAGAATGTCGATGATGTGGTCGAAGGTGGTGTTGATGGAGGTCATAACTTTTCTTCTTATATAATGATACAATGATATAAGAAACTTATACAAAGTCCTAATGATAGTAATTATTTAGATTATCGGCATTCCAAGGATTGTAAAATAGATCTCCCTCTAAATTCTCGAGCTGATATGTGCTAGGAACTACCTCTTCTGTTACCCTATAGGGACCACGCCAATTAGGATGAAGTTTATTCGGCTTATGTTAAGTTTTTTCAAAGCCAAGTCTCTTACTGTTAAAGGCCTGGCCTTCACTCTTTTGCTATAAAATCTAGCAGTTCTCTATCAAAAGTCTGCTTGCCTAATTTTTACATCTTCTCCCCTCTCTTCAATGAGGTCTAGATCCAACCTCCTCTCTTCAACATTTGCTTTTGGGTCATAAGTCTAAACCCTATGGCTTGACAGGCTAATTTTTGTAGTAACCACTGGCTCTGAGCTGTAGGCAAGCATGAAAGGGGTTTCCCCTTTCGAAGTCCTCTCTGTCGTCCTGTAGGCCCATAAGACAACATGAACTTCATCGATCCAAAAACCCTTGGTGCCTTCCAAATTATTATTAATCCCATCCAGTATGGTTCTGTTGGTTACCTCTATTTGACCATTTGCCCGAGGTCAGCCTGGAGCTGAGAAAAATTGCTTGATGTTAACCCTATTACAGTAGGCTTCTAATGAATCAGTTTTAAACTGCCTTCCATTATCTGAGATGAGGGTATAAGGTAGAACATATCTACAAATGATGTTCCTCTAAATAAATTTGAAGGTCATCGTCTCAGTGATGGTGATCATGGCCTCTACTTCAACCCACTTTCAGAAGTAGTTAATCGCCACTATGAGGTATCTGTAGTCGGCAGTTACCCTGGAAAAGGGCCTACTAAATTAATTCCCCAAATAGAAAATGACCAGGGAAAGGTAATAGAACATAGAGGTTAATGAGTCTGGTAAGGGATGCTGGAAAACCTCTGACACTTGTCACATATCTTGACATAACTGAGCGCATCCCTAGCCAAGGTCGACCACCAATACCCCTAGGTGACCACCCTTTTCACCAAGGATCTCCCCCTATATGAATAGATCAGGAAGCTTCATGTATATCCTTCAAAATGTACTCAACCTTTATTGGATGGACACATCAGAGCATATGGAGGAGAAACCCTTTCTTGTATAAAACACTCCCAATGATTGAGAATTCAGCGGCTTTATACATGAGTTTCTTTCTTTCCAACTTTGAGTCGGGTAGTTCATCGTTCTTTATATATTGGATGAGAGAATCCATCCAAGGTTATCTTATCTCAAGGCTTAAGTAGGATTCAACCGTGTTGTCTTCTTCTTTGATGGTTGGCCGATGTAGAATCTCGACAGGCACCGACCTTTTTATCTCGGTTTTGGTTAATAATGCCAATCTCGCTAAGGCATCAACTCGACCATTGTCCAGTCAAGGGATTCTTTTGAGCTTTATCGGGTTGAAGTGCTTAAGCATTGCTTTTACCCTAGACAGATACTCGGCCATACTTTTATCCTTAGCCTCGTACGCTCCTAAGACCTGGTTTACTATCAGTCTAAAATCACCGTGGACTAATAACTAACTTACATTCAGTACTTTGGAGAGTGAGAGATCGGCAAGAAGGGCCTCGTACTCAGATTTATTATAGGATGCCTTAAACTTAAATCTCAAAGCATACTCTATATCAATTTCATCTGGAGCCGACACTATCAGGCTAGCTCCACTCCCTGCCTCACATGAAGAACCGTCAATAGAAAGGCTCCACACAGTCCCTTCTTTAGAAAATTTCCCTCTTTTAATGCTCCACTCTTGAACATAAATCTTTCTTCTTTATTCTCAGCCACTAATTTCCTGGCCGTACTCATCTTAGTCTCAGTCGAGGGGAGATATGTTCTTCTTTCTGGCTCACACACTGGATACACAGTCTCTTGTGTATTGGCCTCGTCCCATGTGAACTCAATTACAAAATTAACTAAAGCTTGCCCCTTGATGGTCATTTCTA
Organism: Sambucus nigra; assembly: GCA_949130495.1. Taxonomy (NCBI): domain Eukaryota; kingdom Viridiplantae; phylum Streptophyta; class Magnoliopsida; order Dipsacales; family Adoxaceae; genus Sambucus; species Sambucus nigra. The sequence continues at coordinate 517,323,992 of OX422210.1, read as the reverse complement.
GCTGATAGATGATGTCTAATTCTTCCAACTCTATAGACCAAGCCATTAGCCTATTCGATTTCTCAAGTTTATGGATGACCAAGCTAAGAGGGGAGCCTGTTAGGATGACCATTGTATGTCCTTAGAAGTAGAGTTTTATCTTCTTATATGCATGAATGAGAGAATAAGACAATATCTCTATTTTTAGATACTTTTTCTTGGCCCCTTGAAGAGCCTTCCTGTTAAAATAGACTGTCTTTTGGACACCTTCATCATCTTTCACATTTACTACGCTGATGTTCAACTCAAACACGGCCAGATACAAATTTAATTTTTCTCCTTAAATAGGTATTGGCAACAAGAGTGGAAGGCGAGGTAGACTTTCAACTCCTGAAAGGCCCTTTTACACTCGTCTCTCCACTCGAAAGTTTTTTTAAGCACCTTGAATAAGGGCAAATACTTGTCTGTTTCCCTTTATACAAATCTGTTCAGCGCTGCAACTCATCCAGTCAACCTCTGGATATATTTTATGGTCTTAGGAGTCTTCATCTCCACCAAGGCTTTGATTTTTTTTTGGGTTTGACTCTATCACTCTCTGATTGATAATAAAACCCAAAATTTACCTACCCCGACACCGAAGACACACTTTGATGGATTCAATTTCATTCGATATTTATCCATTGTGTTGAAAGTGTGCTCTAGGTTGGCCACGTGCATCTCAGCCTTAAGACTCTTGGTGAGCATGTCATCGACGTATACCTCCATGTTCTTGCTTATTTGACCCTTGAACATTTTGTTCACTAGCCTCTGGTATGAAGCCCCGATGTTCTTAAGGCCAAAAGGTATTAACTTATAGTAATACATACCTTTATCCGTGATGAATGAGGTTTTCTCAGCATCGATCGGGTCCATAAATATTTAATTATAGCCCGAGTAGGTATCCATAAAACTCATGATTTCATGACCGACCATGGCATTTACCATTTGATCTATTCTTGGGAGGGGAAAGTTGTCCTTAGGGAATGTATTATTCAGATCTATAAAATCAACACATATTCTCCATTTGCCTTTAGCATAATGATAGCATTGGCTAAGCATTATGGGTAGAAAACTTCCCTGATGAAGTCAGCTTTCTCCAACTTCCTCACCTCATCTTTTATCACCTCGTATTTCTCCCTGGAGTAGATCCTTCATTTTTGTCTTACTAGTTTAGCTTCCTCAGCCACATTCAGTCTGTGGTAGAGGATCTCCGGGTCAATTCCCGGCATATCTTCGTGACTCCAAGTAAAAATTCTTTATCTCTTTGTTAACAATTTAATCGATTCTTCCTTAATCTCTTTCTTCAGGGCCTTATCAACTTGGATGGTTTTTTTCGGCTCGTCCTCATTAAGGATGATGGATTCTATCTCTTCAACCGCTTCACCCCTTTTTAGCTTCGTCTCGTTCCTAGGGTCAAGAGTGTTTATATTGTAGGTAGTGTTAGCCCTCTTATGCGCCTCTCTCTCCTCGACCGAATTGAAGTAGCATCGTGCCTCAACCTGGTCACCTTGAACTTCCCCTACTCCATAAGAAGTCAAGAATTTTATTATTTGTTGAACTGCTAAAGGTACGACCTCAAACTCTTTGAGGGATACTCTTCCCATAATTATGTTGTAGGCCGAGTAAACGTTCTTGTCCGTAACGAAGAAAATGATCTTTCTTATAAGACATTTTGGCCAAGTGTTCCCCATTCTGACATCTGTTTTATAAATACCGAGAGGGTGGACTTTCTCTTCGCTAAAGGCAATTAGTGGTTGATGATACGCGATGAGCCTCTTCTTGCTTAATCCTAAGCCTTAAAAGAACTCCCAAAATATTACATCGGTCGAGCTGCCACCATCGACCAATATCCAAGGGACATCATACCCATGTACTTTAGTTGTGATCACCAGAAGGTCATCATGTGGGGCTAAGATTCCCTTAAAATTCAACCTTGAAAAGCCAACTATAAGAGTTTGCATGTCTACCTTATTTTTTTTGTCTGGCTTTGAATCAATTGCAGCAGAATTAATTACCTTTGTCTTAGGATGAGCTTTGGCATCTGCAACATGAGACTTACGGTCGGCTATCTCTTTATCGCCACCAGGCAAACCACTGCATATCATTTTCACATCACAATAACTACAATGCAGTCGATCCTTGGTTATCTTCGGTGGGAGGTCAGGGTCAGCCTCTTTATCATCGTGTGATGCGTTATCATCCTTATTCACTAGATTATCAGGTTTACACCTATCGTTTTTCTCTTTCGGGTGTCTTCTCGGCCACCCCTCTTATCCACATACTTTCTCAGTTTCCTTTGCTTTAGCATCTCTGTTTGTGGTATGGACATGGTCTTGGTGGAATTCACACCATTTACTTTTATCCCTCTTGTGAGGAGGGGTTTTCAGCTTCTTGGGCCACCTAAGAGATCGATTATTCTTTATCTCATTCAAGATTTAATCTGAGCTGACCATTAGTGGGGTGTAGTCGGTAAACTTGTCGTCCGTTGACCTATTCTTATCATTTTTGCCCTTTCACTTTGGAGACTTACTTCCACTGCCTCCTCCGCATTCATGACCTTTCCCGTTATAGTCAGGAGTTCAACCATGGTATTTAGAGGATCCTTGACTAGTTTATAGAGGAGCTTCCTTTTTTGCAATCCTCCCATCAGGGCGGTCATAGTAATACTCTCTTCAGTCTTCAACCTCTAATTTCTCCTTGTTGAAGCGGGCTATGTACTCCCTCAAGGTTTCGTTCTTTCCCTACTTAACGTACAACATGTGTGTCATATTCTTTATAGGCTTTACTCCGAAGAAAAAATTATGTATAAACCTCTCTGCTAACTGCTTGAAATTTTCAATAGAGTTTTTGGGGAAAGAGGTAAAGCACACATGAGCAACACTTGTAAGTGTGATAGAGAAGGCCCAACATCTCATCTCATTCGAGAGTAAGTAGATATCGACTGTAGATTGATACATCTTAACATAATGGATGGGGTTAGTTCTCCCATCGTATTTCGGTGTGACCACCGATAGATTAAACTTAACCAGGGTTAGATAACTTACAATTTTTGTGACAAAATGGGAGCCTTAAGCGTAGCCCCTCTATAAGGGGTCTCGACTATTCCAATCGCTGTACGAAAATATTTGAAGGCTTGTCCACCGTAGCTTCTCTCTCTCTAATGTTCGAAATAAAATTGTCTCTAGCCCCCTCTATCTTGGTCGGGCTAACCGAGGGCTCCCTTCCAGCCATTATTTGTCGATTTTTGATCTCGCGTTGTTCCCCCTCTCGGCCTCATGAGGTTCTATGATCGTCATATCTATCATTCCTTCTGGAACCATTGATACTTTTAGATCTAGAGATACAGTTTATCAAATCACCTATTGAGCCCAACCTATCAAAGGTAAACCCTCTACTTAGCTTATCCAAAGATGATGCCCATGGCTGACAGTCTTGACTCGACCTTTGATTGTTTTCCTTACTTCACTGAAGCAGACACAAAGTGTCTCTAGAAATCCGATTAGGCTCCCAGCATTCCATATCATCCTCCTCCTCATCACAATAGTCGTCCTCGTATTCTTGACCTCGCCTCCCCAAGCTTAAATGCCTAGGGTCGACCACATCTCTTTGTCTTTATTGAGGAGGGAGATGTTTATACATAGCCTGGGGTGGTCGCTTGGCTATCGAATTCGGGAGGCCTTCTTTAGAGGTCGAATTTATCATATCGTCTCTGATGCCAACGGGTCTTATCCGGACGTTCTGACTAAATATGACAAGTTTCTCTTGGATCTTCTATTGACTGGCTGCCAATGAGCATAGAGTTGCTGCCACCTTAGCCATTTTTGACTGAGGTGGGGCTTGGCTAGAGATTGGACCAACACTCGGAGGCAGTTTGGATGCCATATCTCCTATGTACTGGAAGAGTTAAAGATTGAAGAAAAGCTTGAGCAGCTTAACATGATCTCTTTCAATGGTGATACAGTTCCAACCGAGCGGAGATAAATCACCACTAGAGAATTCGGTGAACGTAAGCTAAGTAAGGAGGATGAAGAAGATACACTTCGTTCCCACAAACGACGCCAGATTGATGATACCAAAAATGGTATCACCAAATTAATGTAAATATGTAAGCTTAATCCAGTATAACAATGGAGTAGAAATATATATGTAAATGTCGAAGGAGATGAGGCAAGGAGGAAATAAGACTGTATACAATTAGTTCAACCTATCTAGGCCTACTCCAATGTGCGTGTGTGAGTTAATTCCACTAAGAAAAGGGCTCTAATGGCCTTTGGATATAAATCACTCAACTTTCTCTCTCCATACTGTAATTTCAGCAGGGTTTTGAATCAAGGTCCTCCTCAAGTAGGAGAAGGTGAATATTTCTATGGCTAGGGTGGAGAAATGTGCACCCCAGGCATGTAATATGCATATACAACATGGAGTGGCCAATGTATCATATCCACCTGCCATTAGTGAATGAAAATCATGATTGGGAGATAATCTTCACACGTGGGGGATATATTGTTGCAATGGTTTTGTTCATATGGGGATCGCAACCCACGCGTGCTCCATTCCACGCACCTTGCCTGGTGTCGAATGTGTCCTGTCATGATGGTAGTGTCGGCCAGGACGAGTAAGATAACCCCAAGGTCTGCTGGTTACCTATTGATGATTGCTAAATGGGGTTTTAGCTGACATGCGTTAGACTGAGACGAGCATATGATTAGATTGAGGAGGTCTCTACTTCTAGGAAGTTAGCCGAGATGATACAGGTAAGTTTATAGAGATGGTCCATGGTCTCGTCCTATCACATGGACAAGACCGAGATTGCTTCTTGCTGGATCTCTTATGAGAGATGGGCTCTGTAAGGTCGGTCGGGACCGAGCTAATCCCAGGTAGTGGCGAGTGTACACTCGGGCATATCAAATCATAACCCTTATACTGCTCCGATAGAACTGAAATTCAAATACTTCCCTACTTTGGATGCGTGTGCATATGCACGTGTGTTTATGACAAAGGATAAAAGTATACATTATAATTGATATATAAAAAAGATGAAAAATAAGCAACACTTTTAGCCATCATTAAAAGAAACATAATAAAAGCAACTATTGAATTAATAGCCATTGTACAATTTCCACCAAACCAAAGTACATACACAAAACTACTAATCTGAAACTGAGCATAAAGAATAATATAATTTCATCCTTTATAAGAGGATTAATGTAGAAAATAGTTTCGAAAAATTATTAATTATTGATATCCCCTGTCGCAAATGCAATTGATTACTTTGTCGATTATAAGAAGCGATAGAGTTGTATATCATTGATATAACCTAAGAAGGCCAATTAATTAACCAATTGTGTATAATGTGGGTGAAAATGTCATTTAAGCCAAATCACTGACATAAACAACTAACTCAAATGTTAAAATAAAGCTGAAAATGGTCAAATAAATGTTCGTATCTTTTTGTTAGTACTATGATGTAAATATTTATTTACTTGCAATGTTTAGATAAAGATGTGAAAGTAAGCCACAAATGTAAAATGTAACATTTATTAAATGTCACTTGGAATAGGAGGTCCGTCTTTCGAATGGGATGCCTAACAACTCATGTAAACAATAATCTGACACAAAAATTAACATTGTGAGATAGTATAAGGTAAATAAATTTCATAATTTAGTGGTTTGAATACTTACATTAAACATAACCCTTATGTAATTAAAGTGGGAGTGAAGGGGTAATATAAGTTGAAAACTTATATGTTAATGTAAATATGTGAATGGATAATGTAAGTTTAAACCTTATTGGTTAATGTAACATATTTACATTAAACATAAACCATTCATAATTATAGTGGGAGCGTATAGATAATTTAATACTACATTACCTTGGGCTAAAAACAAAATTCAACAAACATTACATAAGAAGCTCTACATATGAATCGAATTTGCTTTTGTGTCTCATATTATATCTATGAATACGCTTCCAAGTAATCATAAAGTGAATTACTCTTAAATTACTTTCTCCAATAACAAATACGCGGCTGTCACCCGTGTGTAAAATGTGTTCCAATTTCATGAAAAATATATACACATTTAGCATAAAATAATGTAGACACAATCAATGTATTTCATATATATGTTATCAATAGATGATATGCAATAGGAATAAATTTCTAAACCATAGAGTGAAGTATTCCTGTAATAAATCATATTTTATGGCATTTTCTCAATGGTGTAATTAATTATTAGTTGCTTGATAATTAGATATTTTCCTATGTGTTAGGGGTGATGGTCCCCGAAATATTCCAAAATTTTAATTTCTAAACAAATTTTAATTTCTTTAAAAATTAAAGTGAAATTAAACTGAACAAATATTTAAATTCCCACTTAAACAAAATTAATTCAATTCAAATTCTAAATTTTCCAAACAAACAAAACATGAATATTTCCAAATTAAATTAGTTGACTTGAATTAAACTAAATTACCCAAAATTAAACTTGCACCAATTTACACAAAATTTGTGATTTAAACCAATTTTTAGCTTTTTAAGTCTAATTAAGCTTCTAGGTGAATTTTGTAAGATAAAAAGTAAAAACACAACCACAAGACCGTGATGTATGAGGAAAACCCATAACGGGAAAAACCTCGGACGACCCAACCACAAATCCACTAGGTATGGTTTTACAAAAGACAAGACAAAAGACTTACTTCCTCGACTCGACTCCCTCTCAAGCCTTGACGTTTCTTCTTAATTCCACTTCCGCCTAGTTGATAGATAGGGCAAATCAACTGCCAATAACACACGAAGCCTTTCTTCGTATGTGCACCACGAAACAACAAACACAGACTCCTTAGTAGGAAGCTTACTCTTTTGGGGTAAAGATGAAACCCGATTCCAACAAAATGATCTCAAACAACTATATATATTGTAACTTGGATCGTGATAAACTATATGGGTGTAAACATATTTTTAGGTAAAGATTAAATCATCTGGTTTCACAAAAACAAAGAGACTTTTGGTTAAGAATTTTTTCTCTCAAAGTATGTTGGAAAACTCTCAAAAGTCTGTCTAAAAACTGTGTTCCTACACCTTTTAAAACTGCTAAAAAGTAGTGGGGAAATGGGAGGTTAAAAAAGAAACTGATGAAAAACTATAAAACTGCCCAGGTTGTTCGAACGAATTTTAAATGTCATTCGAACGACTTTCTTCGAATGATATTACTAACGAGAGAACAAAAGAAAATAGCAAAATCTCGTTCAAACCAACTCTTTTTAATAACGTCGTTCTAATGAAATATCTAACAAGAAAATAGAGAAAAAGTAAATAATCTCGTTAGAAGTTCGTTCTAACGACCTGGGAATCTCGTTCGAACGAGATCCCAGAATCGTTCGAATGGCTTTTCAGAAAATCAAAAATTTCTTTTAAAGCCCAAAAACTTTTATGTTAAGTTTTAAAAAGATTTTTTGAGAAAATATAAAGTCATTCTGACAAAAGATTTATAAAAAGGCACCCATAAAAATATCCAAGTCTCTCTTTATATTAAATGCATTCATACTTTTAGAGACGTTGGACAATTTGCGATGTTGATGACGATAAACATGGCACGAAAACTAGGATTGATGATATCTTCACTTTAGGCTAGGCAGTTACGTCGCCAGCTCAATCATCATAGGCTTACAATGACGCAACAAACTTCTATCCTAATGACTCAATTAGTTTTGTCCGGAATTAAGCCAATACTACAAATTGACTCAATTGAAAATTTGTCCTTACAATATAATATTCGGTATGCCATTTAGTAGATTTACTTGTCGCACATGTAGTGATGCGTAATTTAGTTGTATGTTAATCGATGAGATATTAATATAGTAATTGGCGAACTCATATTAATCTAATAAGTAAAATATTTCAGTGACTTAGTATTATGAGAGGCTATGGAATGGTCACGGGCTAAGTGGTGGGTTTTTCCTTATTTGGATTCTTCCCTCATCATTGGGTCCCACCGATCGTGAAGTAGGTTCTTATAATACCGATTCAAAATTAATTAATTAATTAACTAATTAATAGTTAGGGTTTAAAATTAATCGACGCATATTCACTAATTAACAAACTTAATTAAATAATTGACTTGCAGAATATGGTAACTTTCGGGTTGGTTCGTGATGCATTTAGAAAGTCTGAACTGGGTTAAAAATAGTGGAATATTGGGTTAGTATATAGGTTGGGCCAAGTTTTAGGCCATTTGGGGCTTATTTAGGGCCTTTTTGGGTTGATGCTAATTAAGGTCATAAGCCTAATTTTAAATTTGGTTAATATAATGGATTAATTAACATAACATAAAATATGTAACATAATTTGGAGGAACCAAAAATGCTAAGGAAGAATGGGGATTGATTTCATATAATCATCCGAGAGGCAAGTTTACATTGTATAAAAATATGATTAGATTTCTGTTATGGTAGTAATTATAAGTTAGAATCTGTAAATAGGATCATATAATATGATTTTAGCTAATAACCAAGCACGATTTCATAATTAAAATCAATTGAATTAAAAATAATTATATTGTGGATGAACAAATGATATTGGTTATTGAATGAACATATTAACATATGAATACTTGTAATTTGTGATATAAATCATTTAGATATGTTATACACATGTTGTAATCCTTAAAATCACTCAGTTGATTACATAAATGGATAAAATGTAAGTTAATTCAGCCCTTTTGATTGAACAAGACGCAGTTAGATGAAATTAGGTTAATCATGAAATTGAACATTTAATCTTGTTATAATCACTCTAAGTTTTATAGAAACTTGTTATAAACCTCAATATATTGGTTATATGTTTAGAGGATGGGTTATTGTTGGGTTTTAGAGTCCTTAGGTTGGTTAGAATTAGGTTTAAGCCGCCATGGAGGAAGTTGGAATAAGCTTGAAGTTTACAGGGTGAGGATCAATTCTCCATGGGGATAATTGATTGTACTTGAGGGGGAGAATCGATCTGGACCAAAGACAATCGATTATCTTTATTAGATTTGGCCTAGTGCGAATATTTTAGGGACTTTCAACTTGAGTTATGAATTAGTTTCCTCTTAGGGACCTTTAGATAAATTAAAATAAGTATATACACAGTAGTTTGAATGAGGATACCTAATTTTAGGAACCTTGGGATTCAGGTTAAGTTTATAAAGTCGGTAAATGATAAATGATTCTGTAAATCATGAAATAAATGTGATTATCTTTATAACCCATGAAGTAGGGTTTGTTGTTATTTTATTTGGATTATGTGAATCATAACAGGGTTGTGTGTTCATTTAAACTATTGTTTATATACTTATTTTAAGCCAGATCATACATGTTGAGGCACTCGTATCCTGAATTGGGACTATGGGGCCAAATCCTCTCATATAGCCTTGGGCATAGGGTCGTGCATTTGGTGTGATGGTATAGTAATTTACCTTGGATAAGGTTGGGATGTTCTATAGTTATAACTAGTAGTGGCACGAGTAATCCCTGAAGGCATATGGATAGAACTTCGTACTTTGGATTCAGATAGTGCATAAACTTATATGATTTGGACGTGAGTTGGGTATGCTCACATGAATATTGGACTGTGTGATTCCTATTGGCTTATACATTATGTTTATACCAGTGACGTATACATGTAAATTATAACTTGGAGATTGCTAAGTAAATAGTACTTAAGTAAAAAATGGGATTATGTAATATGGACATCATTCGAGATTGTGATTAATATCGCATGCTTATAAATGTTGTTTGGGTGGGGATAACTTAAAATCGGAGGAAATGTATTATTATTTTTATTATGGTTTAAATGTATTGATATTTTTATACATTATTGACTTGATAGGTTTAACCCTTTATGTGGAACTATTTTTATAGGTCCTAGGACACAGTCATCACCTCAGACTTTAGAATTCTTAGTTGGAGGACTTCTCCAACATTCAGCTACATTCATCTTTACTAGGATGTAGATGTCGAGCGTGTAGCTCATTTTCATTATAGTATTTGTATTCATTCAGTTGTTCAAACAATTTCTTATTTATTCAGTTTTAAGTTAAAGGTTATATTAGACTTATTTACTTTGGAGTTGGTTTATGTATTCAGAGTTGGACATTGATTCTTTATGTTTTATCTTACTACTCTAGTGGATGGATTTTAGCACTTTATGGTGGATGAATTTTATCACTATATGGCTGGATGGTATCATAGATGTTTTATTTGTTCGTCATTATTTTATTTAGCATTGTTATTACTTATATCATTATTTATTTATCTAGTTCATGCTTCGAATGATATTAATAGTTTCACTCTCGTATTATTTGTATATATATTTGATCAATGTACTTATGGATTTTACGAGGTGTCACAATTCCATCCTTAGATAGGAAATAAATTGAATTTTTACTCCAAAAGAACGCAAACCTGGTATTTCTTTCTTATTTACTTTTACATCTTAAACATCTATATTGTTTATTCTCCATCAACATATTTAGTTAATTAATAACAATGTGGATATCGAGGAATGTTAATATCATATATTACATATCCAATAAATAAAACTGTCTTTCATAATACTTGAAATAATAAACCAAAATCTTTAAGGCAAATATAAGAAATCTTATTTTAAACAAAAGGTGCCATTAGTTTCACTACCTGTACGGTGGTTAAAGACTATTAGAAAGCTTAAACATTAGAATATAAGGTGGATAAAAGAAGAAAAATTTGATGACACTACATCCACATCTCGTTTTGTTTGTGTAAAAACAATGGTCTTCCCACCCTTTGCATTGACCTGAAAATCGATATTTGGAAAGTACAATTGAATAAGGATAATGAAGCCAAGAAATACAACACATGAAGAAGAGAAAAACAACAAAGTGGATAAATCCAAAAATTAAACTATCTAGTTTTATTCATATTAATAGAGAAGGCAAAATTCTGTAAAAAATGACAAAAGTTACTCCACTAATCTCTATTAAGACATTTGTATTTCTTCTCCATGAGAGAGAAGCAAGGGAATAAAAATAAAAATCAAAGTAGGAAAAACAATTGTGTGGTTTAACACCTTATCACGATCCTCGATATTCAAGAGGCCATCCTCTATATAACTGCCAAATATAAAGGACTTGTCTGGAGACCACTAAAATAAACATTTTTTGTTAATCAATAATGAAACATCAAAAAAAAATTTAACTTGTATATTTATTAAAAATGATGGTCCTATATATATATACATTCTGATATCTATAAACAAAGAATAACATTATTTTGACCCTCAAATATGTGGACTGGAGATCCAAGTCCTTTAGAAGTGAGGTTTCTTCGATCAAACATGCAAACAGAATTATCAGCTGACCTGAAGAAGCGAAACATTTAAATCAAGGCTATATAAAAATTTCAAGGAGGAAAGACAAGGAATATTAAAATTCAATTGCAAAAAAAAAAACGTAAACATCAGGAAAACCAATATCTTAGAACATAAGCGAGGCAATATAAAAAATTAGAAACCAAGCAATACAAAAGACATTGACAAAAACCAAACCATACAAAAAATTAGAAAGCAAAGAATATAACGAACTGAAATGTGTGTGGGGAGGACAAGGATTGAGTAGCTAACCAAAATTCAATGGTAAACTTATTAAAACAATTAAAAATCAGTCCCTTTTGCAAATCCATTTCTGCTAAACAATGAATAAACTCCTCTCAATGAAACAATCAATTAATAAACCAATTAAAAAGCTTAAAAATAAGTCCCACCCATACACCCATTTCATCTAAACAATGAGTAAACCCCTCTTAGATAAAAAAAATTCAGTAAACTTATCTTACCTAAATAATATATAAATCATTAAAATATTACAATAGAACAAACTGAATATAATCGCAAGCCTTTCACTTATAACACTATTCACCTAAAAAACATAATGGAACCACGGTTGCACTACAATCATTCACCCCTAAAATAAATGAGAAAAAAATAATAAGAATAAATGATAATTCCAGGATTAGAAAATAATCTCATCCAAAAGAAAAACTAAGCAACAAAATCATAATGGCTAAAACCTAATTTTATGCCCCCAATCCCAATTTTGAATCCCAAAATACATACCTAAGGACTGTAATTTCTTGAACAAACCCTAAGAAAATCAAAGCAAAAAAATCCTAATAACGTCAAAGCAAAAAAAAATATCCTTTTATGAATACACACAATAAAAAATCAAACCATATACTCACTAAACATGGGATTTAAAAACAGAAGACCTTAAATGTAAGAGGATATAAAAGATCTCATTAAGTCCATCCAAAAACTTTTGAAGATCACTACTCAAAAAACACAATAACCCTTACATATTGAGTAGCGAAAAAAATAACCTTATAAAGATTTAAACTCTAACAATGCTTCAATTTTCTAAAATCGTATTCCTAACAACACAATAACAGATTATGATAAAAATAACAAATGAGAAAAAGTAAGAGCAGATGATATAATTAATCAGTTAATGTGTGACTTTTTTGTATACTTGATTGTGATCAGTTTTTTAGATTTAGAAGGTTTACTATTTTGTGGAAGATGGGGGAGATGAAACCTTGGTGGGAGATGAGGGAGGAAAAAGTTAAAGTCTCATTTTTGTGAGCGCTAATTTATTTACACTTTTCTAAGACTATGTTAAACTTTTAGGTTAGGGAATAATAAAACCATAAATATAGCAACGGTTTTGAACACTTACAAATTTTGTAAGTGTTAAAAGCCATTGCTAATTTTGTAAGTGTTAAAAACACTTACAAATTAAATTTTACATTAGTTGCAAAATAACCACCGTGGGAGTATAAAAGCATAAAGGATATTATTTTTTAAAATATTAGTGTCTATGTGGTAGATCAATCTCTTTTTGGCTCCATCTAGTACAATTACAATAATTTTATCACATAATACGACGACATAATTCAAGTTGTGTAAAGCATATTTTATCAAACATTAAAGGAAAAAATCACTGCAATAGTCATTTGATTAATGGCATATAATCGTCTTTAGACTAAACAAAGCTTAAACATAAATTTTTGACATTCGGGAAAAACAAAAATTATAAGAAAATATTATTATATATGCTAGGATATAATGATATATATTGAATTAAAGGCAACTAAAGAAAAATGTTAAATCTTTGTGATGCATAAAAATATGCGTTAATAGGTTTAATTTTAATTTCGAGCGTGCCAGGCAAGGTTACAGTCTTACTAACCAAAAGATCTTAGCCTTGTAATAATAGCAGATGATTATGTACTATTTGATGCTTTAATTAAGAAGACTTGTGCTTCCCTTAGAGAATATTTTGACGTGAGTGCTAAATTACAATAGTAAACAAGAAGAAAAGAAGCTATAAAATGCATAAACTGAAGAAAAGTAAAGATTTAAAATTAAAGAAGAGTAATTACATGAAAAAGAGGATTGCACTATAAAATTTAAATCATGAAAGTAAACAAAACAAATGTAAAGATAAGAAACTTCTAATAAACTTGAAAGAGTGTTACAATCTACCTTACAATCAACTTTGAATTGAAAGAAATGAAGTAAATAAAAGAAAAGAAAAGAAAAGAAAAGAAAGGAAAAATGATAAAATGAGTAAATGTAGTTTTTGTTGAGGGAGTCCTTTCTTCCTTTATTTACTCATTTCTTATTTATAAAGATCCTTGATATGCAACATAATTGTTTTGGTAATTGCAGGTTGGTTATCCATTAAAATCTTTCCTACCTAGGTATACTAATACCCTCATGTAAGTTATTTTCCTGTAATTTATACACCACATCCAAATTTTGACTAGATTCACACATGCGTGCTACCAACTACCTTGAGTTTGTATATTATAGTTCTATTGTTATTATGGATTTATAATCCCACGTGGAAACACCTCATTAGGTCATGATAATATGGTGTAACTATACCACCACACTAATTGATTTTGGGGAAAAAATTAATTAGTGGATTGTTAAGCTTCTCAATCCACCACTCCACATCTGATCATCAATATTTCTACAACATAAGTATGCATTTTGTGGTAGTGAGAACATTTCATCCCAATTAATCAATGCTTTGGTCTTCCAAACTGATCCACTCATCTCTCCATCTTGTCTGTCTTCTACACAATAATGGCTTATTTGGACAACAACGACGATTTCAAAAGTATTTATGAGTCTGGTTCCACATCTAAGTCGACCAATAATGTTGAAAAACCTTGGGCCTTAGTTAATATTATTGCTTATTCGTATGATGATGTGGACCAAATTGATGCAGACGGTCGGGGATCTTGGGATACAACCATGCCCACTGAGTGTGCTTCTGGCTCAGAGCATGTTAAACCTCCTTTACCCATATTGACTGGATTACTTATTGTGAATCCATTTTTGAAGGTCCCTCCCGAGCTTGCTATCGTTCATGACAAACCTTTATTTTTTTAGGTTTTTTGAAGGTTGGGCTGATCGTATTTATGAGTGTCCCATTTTATGTATGGTAATTAAATCATTTTTTTCGATCAACAAACCTGAGTTCGATGTGGAAAACACTCCTGATGTACTTGAGGTTGGGGCAACCAAATAGGATCTTAAAATACCTATTGACGAGTGCCGCCATCCTATTTTAGTTAATTGTGACTCTTTACTAGCTCCCCCTCTTAATGAACTGAGCCTTCATCGGACTATTATATGCCCTTACTTTCTGCTTAAGTATATGCCTCAAATGGCATACCCTTAATTCAATCATGGGATTAGAGGTGACTGTGCTTGGTAATTGGAAATCAAACCCTTTTATACCATCAGGCAAAGTGCCAACAAGTACGTGAACCTCTTAACTACTTGTCATTGTACCACTTATGACTCGTTTCAGTATGGCAAAGTTGCCCCCCTTCGCACACCTTAGTTCAACCATCATACCAATTTGTCTCAAATGGTATGTTTAATTCTTTTATTTTATCCATGGATAACTTTGACCTAGGTGCCTTCTAATCCTTGGATATTGAGATCATTTTGTCTGTTAATCCCTTTTATGATCCCATCTCCTATCCCCATAACTTGGAGTATGATCATTTCAAGAATTTGGAAAAATGAATCGATAATGGCTTCCCCATTAGTCATTCTCATTTGTAATATCCACCATGAGCCAATAATATTAATAAGGATATAAAAATCTTTCACGCTCTTTCCCATTTTCCTCATTCAATTCTATTGAGAGTCCATGAAAAAGAATAATTTTGCTTGGGCATGCATGATCGTTGAGAATCTTTCCAACTGTCCCGACACACCCAATGACCATATTTCCTATTTCCTTCCTCCTTATCCTAAAATAACTCTCTATTGATTTCGAAGCTTACAGAAGACGAGTTAACACTCGTAATGAACTTTACTCCTTTTCCAATAGAGTTTTGGAGGAATGGAGATTTTTTAAGAGAGTTTATATGAGTGACTTAATGGATCTGGCCAACTTACACTTCAAACAATTATCAGATAGAATTTTCTTCAGGTCTAAGGAGTTGAATCACAAAGCTCAATGGGCTGTGGTGAATTTTTAATCTCATGAGCCCTTATTTATGGAAATGGCTGAATCCAAACCATGCTTGGATCTATAAGAAAAGTATCTTAATTATATGTGGAATTCTTTTCACCAATTTTAACTTATTTATTTCCTCACTGTTACAGATTTCTGGGAATGTGATATTATATTTCTGGGAATGTGATATTATATTTCTTCCTTAACTCAACTCAACTCAACAAAGCCTTTTCTCAATTATTTGGGATCGGCTACATGAATCCTATTTCTCCATTCCATTTTATCCAGTGCAATATCTTCGATGAAACCACATGACATCATGTCCTTTTTTATAATATCCCACCAAGTCAATTTAGGCATACCTCTACCCCTTGTGTTACCATCAATACTAAGTAAATCAATCTTCCTTACAGGAGCATCCATTGGTCTACGCTTGACATGTTCAAACCATCTAAGTCGATTTTCTCTCAATTTATCTTCTACAGGAGCTACTTTTACCATTTCACGAATTTGTTCATTTTTAATTTTATCCTTTCGAGTTTTACCACAAATCCAACTTAGCATTCGCATCTCCGCCACACTCATTTTCTGCACATTTTGTTTCTTGGTTGCCCAACACTCTGTCCCATATAACATGGCGGGTCTAATTGTCATCCTATAAAATTTTCCTTTTAACTTCAAAGGTATACGCCTATCACACAAAATGCCGGTAGCACTTCTCCACTTAACCCAGCCTGCTCTAATCCTATGAGTAACATCATCACTAATATCTTAATCTTTTTGGATAATTGATCCTAAATAATGAAAATGATCATTTCTAAGTATCTCTTGACCCTCCAATTTCACCACATCTCCATTTGTCCTCCTATTACTAATAAAATTGCAATTCACATATTCTGTTTTAGTTCTGCTTATTTTAAATCCTCCTGTTTATAAAGTTTCTCTCCGCAATTCCAACCTAGCATTAATCTCCATCTTAGTCTCATCCACTAAAAAAATATCATCTGCAAATAGCATACACCATGGCACCTCATCTTGTATTTGTCCAGTCAACTCATCCATAACAAGAGCAAAGAGATAGGGACTTAATGCTGATCCTTGGTGTAGACCTACAGTAATTGAAAATTCACTACTTTCTCCGGATGATGTTCTTATTATAGTCATTGCACCATCATACATATCCTTGATCACATAAATATATCTGCGAGTCACTCCTCTTTTATGTAGAACCCACCATATTATATCTCTGGGTATCCGATCATATGCCTTCTCTAAATTTATAAAAATCATATAAAGATCCTTCTTTTTCTCCCTATACCTCTCCATTAATCTCCTCAATAAATAGATTGCTTCCATTGTTGATCTCCCATGCATAAACCCAAATTTATTCTCAAATACTGTTGTCTTCAATCTCAATCTATATTCAATCACTCTCTCCGAAAGTTTCATTGTATGACTCATTAACTTAATACCACGATAATTTGAACAACTTTGTATGCCCCCTTTTTTTTTATTAATAGGAACTAAAACAATTTTTCTCCATTCATCGAGCATCCTATTAGTCATTAAAATTCTATTAAATAATTTTGTAAGCCATGATACTCCATCCTCCCCTAAGAACTTCCAAACCTCAATAGGGATACCATCTGGTCCTAAAGCCTTCCCTGTTTTCATCTTTTTTAAAGCAATCCTAAGCTCCTTTGTCCTAATTCTGCGGAAAAATATATTTTCTCGAGTCTCGCTAAGTTCGTCTATATCTAATCTACTCCCATTATCTCCATTTAATAACCTCTCAAAGTAGTTTTTCTATCTTTCCATAATTTCATAATCTTGACTAGGACTCTCGAATCATCACTTTTGATACACTTAACGTTATTAAAATCTTTTGTTTTCCTGTCCCTAAGTTTAGCAAGCTTATAAATACTTTTTTACCCTTCTTGTATTCCTAATTTTGTATAAATATCATCATACGCTTTTAACTTAGCATCTCTTACCACTTTCTTAACTTCCTTTTTAGCCCATTTATATTTCTCAAAATTTTCTTCATTTTTATTTGTTTGCGATGTTTCAAAGCACTCCCTTTTAATTTTTACTATGTTTTTTACTTCTTCATTCCACCACCAAGTTTCTTTATACTGTGGCCCCTTACCTTTTGATTCTCCAAGAATTTCTTTTGATATTCTCCTAAGGCATGTGGTCATCTTATTCCACATTATGTTAGTCTCTTCTTCAGTATTCCATGTTGCTTCATTTAATACTTTATCTTTAAATAGTTCTAATTTCTCTCCTTTTAAGTTCCACCACCTAGTTCGTGGGTTAATCTTCACTTTTCGCACTAGTGAGTGATTTTTAATATTTATATCCAACACTATTATCCTATGTTGTGAGGTTAATCTCTCTCCCGGGATAACCTTACAATCTTTGCACGTTAATCGGTCTCCTTTCCTAGTAATGAAAAAAATCTATTTGGCTCTTATGCGTTCCACTTTTATAAGTTAAGAAGTGTTCAAGCCGCTTTTTAAAACATGTATTTACTAGTACAAAATCATAAGCCATCGTAAAATCTAAGATAGACTATCCCCGTCATTCCTATCTCCAAAACCATATCCTCTATGCACTAGCTCATATCCTACACGATCTTCTCCTACACGGCCATTAAAATCTCCCCCTATATAGATTTTCTCACCTACGGGTATTTCTTGAATTAATTCATCCATTTGTTCCCAAAATTGTACTTCAGTGCGCTCATCTAATCCTACTTGGGGTGCATAAGCACTAACAATATTAATTATGTTTTCACCTAATACCAATTTTACAAGTATAAGTCTATCACCTTTCCTAATAACGGTTACGATATCGTCCTTAAAGTTCTTATCTACTATTATTCTAACTCCGTTCTTATTTCTATGTTTGCCTGTATAATACAATTTAAATCTTGTATTTTTTTATTTCTCTAGCTTTCTCATCGACCCATTTAGTTTCTTGTAAACAAGATATGTTAACTTTTCTTCTTATCATGGTATCTACTAACTCCATCCCTTTTCATGTCATAGTACCTATGTTATAAGTCGCTAACCTAAGTCTAGTATCTTAGACTAGCTTCTTTACCCGCACACGCCCATCTTGTTACAGGAACCCTTGCATATTTATCGTCGCATCCAGGCACCAATGCGATGCCCCTTGCCTATTTTTCGAGACACCCGGTGGCAGGCACAACGCATCGCTTGAGGGGAATGCCCTAGCATTAGCACGTATATTCATAGGATTCATGTTCATAAGAATCTGATAAAGTTTTACGCTGGACATAACCCTCCTCCTTTATTCGGGCTTGGGATCGGTAGTGTAAAAAAATAGAAGTTAAGCACGACACAAATGGAGTTATATTATATTTCTTCCTAACATTTATAATTCCCATTGCCGATAATTAATGGAAGAAAATATTTTGTTTTAGATGATTGTTTCTGGTTTGTGATAAACCAATTTTATTGAGCGTGTTTGTTTTATAATTTTGTTTAGTATTTAATCTTCCTAATAACCAATTTTATTACCTTAATATCTAATTTCAATGATTTGGTAAATGATTGCATCTTAACCAAATTTGGTATAAAATGTACTCACACCAATCTTGCACTTTTTATCCCTAAAACAATCAAATTCTAGAGTCCTTTTGCATGCATGCCTTTTTATTGGTAGTGGTCCAACCAAATCTCACAGCACATATGGAAGCATCCAAATGATGATTTTTAGTTGTCATTTGAGGTTAATTGACTCAAATATGGACAACTTTATGTAAATTTTTTCAACTAATGTACATAGTTATATTGGAACTCTCACCATTTTATTTTTCATTTTTTCGGTCATTAATAGACCACAAATCTAATCATGAAGGCATTTGGATTTATATAGACACCAAAAGTGCCACTTGCCTCTCCATTTCCCCATAACTCTGTCTTTTGGAGGGAACATGCTCACAGGCACATGTCATCTTTTGACTTGGCATTTTTTCATTTTAAATGGTTCTCCTTCAACTATTTAAGCTCATCTTAGTTCATATTCTTTTTTTAACCGTTTATCCGCTCTCTCTAAACACATAGCATCCATCAAACATATTTTCCTTTTCTCTAAAATTTCACCATCAATGGCTTCCATGTCTTTAGAAGTTAATGAGTATCTTTTGTTTGATGAAACTATCAATAGATTTACGACCAATACGTCTATTATCATAGGGAGCATTGTTGTCCCATTAAATCTTCATGTAGGAAATCACTAACCGCTATTTGTCTCTATTTTATAAAAGGGACTCCATTTCTCGCGTCTCAGTACTACCTAGGGGTGGTAAACGGATGGATACGGATCGGATACCATATTTTCCATATTCGTATTCGCTATCTGAATGCGTTATCTGTATCCATATCCGTATCTTCCCGGATAGTTAAAATAACTATCCATATCCGAATTTGCTAGGATACCTCGAATTCAGATAATATCCGTATCCATTTACGTTGTTTAGCCATCGTAAAAAATAACTATTAAAATATCCAATCCAATGAAATCCAATTCAATCCAAATAAAAATTGAACAAAATTACTACCTCCTAACATCAACAATTATGGGTTCCATAATAATAGTATCATTCCATAATGATAATATGTCTTAAAGCCATCCATACTTTACAACAATATAAGCTTAAAGCCATCCCCAAAAAATAACAGTAGCATTCCATAACTGTAGAAATAAACATGCACCTTTTAGATTAAATCAAATTTATTGAGAATGATAACCTCATGGACCTTTTAGTCTTCAAAACATAGTGATCTTTTTATTTTTAGAAGTATACATTTTTATTTCGTATATTATTTACCCATTGTTAACTTCAGTTCTCATCACAGTCAAAACCATTTCTTTACTTCTTTGCTTCTCTCCTACAGTTATTTATAATTAAGGAAACTAATGAACAACCACATGAACAATATATAAATACAGTTATATACTTTTATTTTTATTTTGTATGTACCTGTTGTTGCTAACTTTCTATTGTAGGAGGAAGGGATGCGCAGCGAAGGGGTTGAAGGTGTGGCGCTAATGTGGCAGAGGGGGAGGCGGTAGAATGAGGGTTTCTTTTCTCTTATTTTGTATGAAAGATAAATGAAATGAAATTAGTTTTTATTTTGTTTTGATCGGAATATATATTCTTTAGTGGGTGTATGTTGTGTGTGATAGGGTGTATTGTAACTTTAGTGTAACTCCATGATAATATACCCAATAAAATAATAATACATGGCATTTTATAATATACCCAATAAAACAATAACTTTAGGGTGTTTTTGTTTTGAGTGGAGTATGTGTTTGTTTTGTTTTAGGGAATAAAGGATTAAGTTTTTTTTAAAAAAAATATTATTTTATTAGTAATACTATTACTAATATTATTAGTAATATTTTAAACATATGTTTGACGGATACGAATATCCAGTAAAATGAATATCTGATAAAATGGATACTCCGCATCAGATACGGATTATCCGTGTCGGATACTAATACTATCCGCATCCTTATCCATTTTCTCGGATATTTTTATAGAGTATCCATATTCGTATTCGTTTCCATTTTTTTGGATAAATATTCGCAAATTCAGATTCAGATATCGGATGGATACGAATTTTTGAATATCCGTTTACAGCCTTATTACTACCATAGGTTTGGGGAAAACAATCTCTTTGTTCAAGACTTTGCTAAACTCCATTCACCCCCACATTTAAGTTTAGGGATTTTCCCAAAAAGTTATGACTGGTCCAAATGGATGCATCGGATGTTGGCCCTCAGAGCATCAAATGTGAAAAAAATCGACATATATGATGTCATTAAGATCAGTTTTAGGGATACTGAGATTGACCTATTTGTTATCCCAAGAACTAATTTTTTAATTCAACATTTTATTACTTTGAATTAAATTTAGGGATGGCATGTTCCACTATATTGGACATTTGTCAACTGACTAGGATCAAGTCTCTAAGAGAGGAAGTTCAGCCGTTTATGTCATCAGTTGAAATTTCATGGAAATTAAAAAGTGAAAATATCCACTTGTCACATTCCATATTCATGCATGCATACATGAAAAAACTTCAAGTGTAAATGATAAGTAGCAATTTTATTTTCTCTTGTTTTGGTTGTCAAGGCATGTTTTTTATGTTAAGTCCCAAAGACTAATGCTAGAATACTGTTTCGTGCCTGCCACTATTATGAAATGTAAGGAACTTTTTCTCTCTCCTTATCTTTTGGGCTCTCTTTATAAGAGTTATTCCGAGCTTATTGAGAACCCTTTTAATGCCAAGCAACATGGGCCACTATAGGTCCTTTAAATGTGTCTTAAAGCATATTTTCTAGAAATTAGTCACATCAAGCATGATGGGAATTTTGTCCATTGTCATGTTTATTATCACTTTAAACCTATTAACAAAATCTTTGAAGTGCTCATCACCATATTTGGAAGTCTATCAATTGATACGCCAATGATCTGCTTGCAACCTCTATTGGTTTCCACTAAGGCACCATTTTGGCTTGTTCCAATCTTAGAGGCTCCTCACACTATAACACAAAACTGATCCACGTTGGGAAGTTTCTTGGTTCCTAGGGATTTGTATTACAGAACATCATCTCCCCCCAACTCTAGGTCTTTTAGGGAGATATACTTTACTGTCCAATTTGTAAGGCAACTTGGCTTTTATCAGTCTATTCCAGTTCAATAAGGAGCTAAGCCAATCCTAGTGTGTTCTCTAAATCCTTTCAATTTTTGAAGGCAATTATTTTGTAAGGCATAACTGAGTATCATAGGGTTCGAAACACCTATAACATAGATATAATTGAATTTAATGTAGAATGACCCCAGTTTTTAAGGATTGGTGGTCCAAGTACATCTAATTCTTCTTGAAACAATCATCAACCTCTATAGAGCGTTCGAAGCATTCTTCATTTATTAAGGCTTTATCTATTTGTATTGGCATTAACTAATCCATTTGATTTTGTTGTAGAAGTTCCGGATCTTGAAGATTATGAATCTTCACACAAACAAAAATCAACTCCTAAACAAAGGGATGCTTTAGGGGAGGAACTTTTGAGGGAAGCCAGGGGAGAATAAGAGGCTCCTCTTATTAGACAAACTAGGATAATGTCTTCTTCTAACAATCCTACTAGTACTTCATAGAGTACTATTGGTGTAAGGACATAAATTTCCAATTGAGTCCCTGTATGGTTTTGACTTAATTTCGTGAACAAAACTGTGTTTGTAATACGTCATAGGGATGTTTTTTAGTGTGTCACGATCCCACTTGGTCTATGACGTATTGAAGAAATTAAAGACGTTGCGGAAAAGCTTCAAAGAATTAATCATGCTGAAGTTTAATTGGTGCAAGTTTATTCGTCTTCAAGTTAATTGCATTCCGAGATCACACAGGTATGAATGCGTATAATTAATGGTGCTCGAAATAATTTTTATAAAAATATAAGGATGTATTTTTATAAGGAAAAATATTTTTAAATGTTTTAAAAGTTTATTAAATGTTTTAAACTACGTTTTATTCTGATAAGCTCGAAATAGAGTTTGACTTATTTGGATCTCTTTAGAAGAGACATTTTAAAGAAAAAGTCAAAAAGTCAAACTAACACGCAGCGTCATTCGAACAACAACTGTCCTTCGTTCGAGCGAGATAGCCATATCGCGCGAACGACATATCGAACTCATTCGAGCGACACTCCTTTCGAGGCGACATTTAATTCTTATTTTAAGCGTATTTTCATCAGAGTTTCAGAGGTGTGCATTCTGGAAAAACAATATTCAATCTAGTACGAGTTTTGTTCATATTTTCTAAGGTTTCAAAGCTTAAAAATATCCTTAGAAGTTTGCAAAGATCCGAGTTATCATTAGTATATTTTTCTGTGATCTTGATGCACCAAGAAGGTTTGTTCTATACTTGAACATCTGGGTTTTGCGGTGAAGAAAAGAGAAGGACTTCTTATTCAACATCGTAGACGAATCAAAGCCATTCGCTGGACACCGTGACATACGTGGACGCGTGTGTTGTGGACAGGTATTGTGGAAGATGAAATTTTCGCGTGGGCACTATTGAAGAATGGTAGAAGATCAGAAGGATCATCAAGACCCGTGGGGATAGAGTCATTGAGTAAGGTTAATCTGTGTTTGTAAAACCTTTGTTCATAGTGATTGTCTGGCTTGGTCCGTCCGAGGTTTTTTTCCCATCTTGGATTTTTCCTCATACATCCGGCGTTGTGAGTATTCTTTACTTTACTTTACTTGATTTAATCACTAGATGCATGTTTAGGATTAATCAAGATAAAATCGGTTTAAAGTAAAAATTAGTTTTTCACAACTTGGTTTGGTGCTAATTAAAAGTTGGATAATTTTTTTGGTGAAAATTGATTTGATTTAAAACACACACATAAGGACCACTCTTTCAAATTGGTATCAGAGCTAGAAAACATAATTTATTTGTTTTGTGATCCTGTGTGTTTTCAAAGATAATGAATTTTTTTGAACTCCTGTTTTTGATGGAACTAATTACACTTATTGGAAGATGAAAATGAAAAGTGCGTTAAATCTATTGATGAGAGTTTGTGGCTAGAAGTTGAGAAAGGTTGGACACCCCCTGTCACTATTATAGGTGAGGTCACTAGTTTAAAGCCTGTTGAGTCATGGACCGAAACTGAACATAGACTTTCGCAATATAATTCTAATGGTCTGCACGTTATTTCTTCAAATGTCACACCGGAAGAGTATAATAGAATTATGACTTGTGAAACATTAAAAGAGTATTGGGATATTTTGGCACTCACTCACGAGGGAACTAGACTGTTAGGGCATCAAAACTTAAAAATCTCACCACACAGTTTGAGACCATTAGGATGTTAGACAGTGAGACTTTTAATGAGTTTTATGCTAGGTTGTCAAATATTGTCAACTCGTCGTTTAACCCAGGTGAGAAAATTCTCGATAACCGTGTCATTAAGAAAATCCTTAGGTTGTTGCCTAGTAGGTTTGATGCGAAAGTGACTATTTTAAACTCCTTGGATAAGTTAGAGTCGAAGAAACTAGAAGAGATTGTGGGAAATCGACATGATTACCTCCAAGCAAGTGCCTAAGAAAGAAAAGGGTATTGCTTTGAAAACCCGAACGGAGGAAATTAAAGTTTCGAATTCTGATTTTGATTCCGATTTTGAGGATGTTGCTTTGTTGGAAAAGAAATTTAAATTTTTTATTAAGTTTTAAAAGAAATCGAAAGATGCCAAGAAATTTGAAAAATTCAAGAACAACAAAGTAGATTCCACCTCTAAGGATAAGTTTGAGAAGCCTAAGAGAGATGAGTTAGATAGGTGTTTTGGGTGTGAGGGGTATGATCATGAAGTTAAGGAGTGTCCCACTAGACTTAAGAAAGAGGGCAAGAAACCCATTGTATATAGTGCCACCTTAAGTGATAGTGATCCGGAAGAGGGAGATAGTTCCCCCATTGAGGGTAACTTTATTGCGTTTATGGCATGTCATGTGAGCGACGACGATTCTCATGTGAATGACATTTTCGAAGAGGTTGTGAGTGAATCCCAAGTTAGTGAGGGAGAAGAGAGTGAAGAGGCGGAAGTAGATGTGAAAGAGTTGCAAGTTGCATTTACTGAGTTATATGCCGAGACAGTGAAGGTGAAAAAGGCAATTACAAAATTGCAAGCTATGTTGAATGAGCGTGCTATAAAAAATAATGATAGTTTGATTGAGGAACTTAGGGCACGAGAGAAGACTCTTAGGGAGAAATTAGAGTATGTCGAGGGTGAGAGAGATAGTCTCCGTGGTTAAATGGAGTCTTCAAAAAAGGAGATTTTAGAGTTTGAGGAGTCTAGGCGTTTACTCGAGTCTAGGATTCATGAGTTAGAGGAGAGATTGAGAGACTTGTCTAGAGTTACGTTTGATTTGGAGGCTAGGTTGGAGAAGTTAGATAAGATCTTAGGCACCGTACAAATTAAGGGAGATAGGGATGGTCTAGGTTTTGATGAGAGAATTGTTCCCATTCCCCCCGTACGTGTGAGAAACACTTGGAAGGTTAAAAAAGGTCCACATATAGGTAATCATTCCCACTGTCGCTACACTTGCACATTTTGTGGTAGGAAAGATCACCATAGGAATTATTGTTACGACCTTAGACAAGCTCCTAGGAAGTTTAGGAATAAAGTCACCCCGGTTCCCCAAACCCCCATGCATCGTTTTACACCTACTTGGGTTAGGAAATCGGATTTAGTGGCTTTAGGAATAAAACTTCATGATTCTCATTTGGGTGCACTTGATACTTCCCATTCTAAATCTAAAGGATGATAGTGTTGCCATGTTTTTCATATGCTAGTTTGCTTCATGATTTATTCATTGCTAGTATAATGACATGTTTATCTCTTTGTATTATAGCTTTTCATTTGATTTGAGTCCTATTGAAAAATACAAAAAGATTTTATTTTTGAGAAAATGTTTAAAAAACCAAAAAGATTTTGCTTTTATTTGAGTCAAAATATGTTTGAAAAGCCAAAAAGATTTTCGGTTTTTATATTTGAGTTTACATGTTTGATGTGGCATATTGGTGTGCTTGGACCCCCATCGTTTCATTATCCATGTGGCTAGGACATTTGGTCATTATTATCGATGCTTAGAATGATCTTAACCATTCTTTATATGGGGTTATTTCGAAGTTGATATGCATTTTGATTTGACTTTGTATATATGCCATTATTTCACACATGCACGAGTTTATATGGATGTTTGACTTCTCTTACATATTTGAATTTGATTAGGCGTTTTTATCTCAATCTTGTCATTTATGCATAAGTAGACTTAAGGATAAGTGTGCATGTAACAACCGTTTACCGTGAGGATTATAATTGGTATCTAATTGAAAAAATGATGAGTGTTTCACAGGAAAGGGATGCGAGAGTTCAAAATTGACTAGTCGTGAAAGCCACCGTTTAAAAGAGCCAAAAATAAAAAGGTAAAATGCTAAGAAAAGGGCCAATAATATTTTCTCTAAGTTGAGAATGCTATAAACCTCAAAAGAACTTGAAAAAGTATATATTTATGAGGGAGTTTGGTTGGAGAAAATTTAAACGGGTTTGCACATCTAATACTAATGTTGAGACGTATTAATTTGACGCTATTGTTTGTAGAATCGTCAAAATTCTGGATTTGTGTGCATGTAGTATGTTTAGTTCATTAAGCTCACACTTTAATTGTCATATGGCTATGATAAAGTTTGATGATTTATCGCTATCAATGAGAGCTTCTTGATTGTTTCGATGTGTTGGAATTATGACTCATTTGTTGTAGTTTCACGCTCATACATTCCATGTCCATATTTAAGCACATCGGTACTATGTTTTCATGTAACTCGCATTGTTAGTGTTTATGCGTTTTTGCATTTTGTGTTAAAAGCTTATTGTTTTAGCACTATTTAGCTGCTGTCAGGCCCTTCCTGGAATATTTTTGTGGAAATTTTTTCACAGGGCAAAAATATATAATATTTTTGGGAATCTGGGAAAATTTGGCCTATCGCGAGAATTTGTTCAAACGACATCTCCATGTCACGCGAACGACATCTGTACTTTGTTCGAGCGACGTATTCATCTCGTTTGATCGACTTCACTGGCTCGTTCGAACGACAGTCTGGATTTTTTTGCTTCTTTTGGTTTGCAGTTCTCTGGTTAAAATTGTTAAATTTTTTGGTACTGCTGGAAGCTTTCTGGACCGACTGGTTTATATGCAGGTTATATTGTCTACAAAATTGGTATTTTGCATATGATTTCATTTATCACACCTGATTAGATTGCTATAGTCTTTGTGTGATTCATTTGTTTACTAGCTACTGATTTGTCATTGTTTGATCATATTTAGCTGGTTGTTTCATGATTCTCTAGAATTTTTTTAATTGGTATATTCTCATGCTAGATAGTTATTGACTTGTTTATCTTTTCACCGGATTGTCTATTCGAGACAAAAAGGGGGAGAGATGTATGTGATGTAGGGGGAGATTTGGTGTTGAGCATGTTTATTGATTTGTTGAGATTGATCATGTTTATTGAGTTTGTTTTTACAAATTGATATCATATTGTTGCTCAATTGTTTAAATTCAGAGTTTATTCATATTGGTATCTATTGTAAAATTGGTATCATATAATTGCTGACATGTTTATCAAATGATTTGTTCTAATTGGAAATATAAATTGGTATCGTTTGTTCCTCCATACTTCACTGGGTATTTATTTGTCTGTTTCATGTATGTAGATATGCTTCAGCGATTCGAGATTTCAAGTCTACATCACATTATGCTTGCCGGTGCTACATATACTAGTCCGTGTCCTATAATTTTTGACTTTGGGTTTATGGGATGGGATTTAGGCGTCATACGGCTTGACGACCCGACTTAGGCATTTCACTGGTTTAGTTTTGTCCCGGAATAGTCAAAGGGGGAGATTTGTAAGGACATAAATTTCCAATTAAGTCCCTATATTGTTTTGACTTAATTTTGTGAACAAAACTATGTTTGTAATATGACATAGGGAGATTTTTTAGTGTGTCACGATCCTACTTGGTCTATGACGTGTTGAAGAAATTGAAGACGTTGTGGCAAAGCTTCAAATAATTAATCATGCCGAAGTTTAATTAGTGCAAGTTTATTCGTCTTCAAGTTAATTGCATTCCGAGATCACACAGGTATGAATGCGTATAATTAATGGTGCTCAGAATAATTTTTATAAAAATATAAGGATGTAGTTTTATAAGGAAATATATTTTTAAATGTTTTAAAAGTGTATTAAATGTTTTAAACTACGTTTTATTCTGATAAGCTTGAAATAGAGTTTGACTTATTTGGATCTCTTTTGAAAGAGTCATTTTAAAGAAAAAAGTCAAAGAGTTAAACTGACACACAACGTAGTTCGAACGACAACTGTCCTTCATTCGAGTGAGATAGCTATGTCGCGCGGACGACATGTCGATCTCATTCGAGTGGCACTCTTTTTGAGGCGGCATTTAAATCTTATTTAAAGCGTGTTTTCATCAGAGTTTCGGAGGTGTACATTCTGGAAAAACAATATTCAATCTAGTATGAGTTTTGCACATGTTTTTCTAAGGTTTCAAAGCTTAAACACATCCTTAGAAGTTTCAAGGATCCGAGTTATCATTATTATATGTTTATGTGATCTTGCTGCACCAAGAAGGTTTGTTCTATACTTGAACATCTTGGTTTGGCGGTGAAGAAAAGAGAAGGACTTCTTTTTCAACATCATAGACGAATCAAAGTCATTCGGTGGACACCGAGACATACGTGGACGCGTGTGTTGTGGACAGGTATCGTGGAAGACGAAATTTCTGCATGGGCACTATTAAAGAAGGGTGGAATATCAAAATGAGCATCAAGAGCCATGGGGATCGAGTCATTGAGTAAGTCTAATCTGTCTTTGTAAAACCTTTGTTCATAGTGATTGTCTGGTGTGGGCCGTTGATAATACATAAATATTGCGTATTTCATCCGTCAAACCTACGCATTTTAGCCCCCTCGGGTGTCTTAATCTCTATATTTAAACCCCTTAACCAGACAACCTCGGTTTATTTGGTTAACATTCTATATGAGGTATAATTGGGCTTTTGTAGGTATTTAGGTACTAAGTGTGAAGTTCGGACGCATTTCGCTCAATTTTCATACGCAGACGCACGTTCAAGGGCATTTTAGTATTTTCACAGTTTGGGCTCCTGGCCCAACATCTACATGGAAGTTGTATCCCTCCTCGCAAGCTTCG
The DNA here is from genome assembly GCA_949130495.1 of Sambucus nigra. Classification (NCBI taxonomy): domain Eukaryota; kingdom Viridiplantae; phylum Streptophyta; class Magnoliopsida; order Dipsacales; family Adoxaceae; genus Sambucus; species Sambucus nigra. Next base: position 517,294,586 of record OX422210.1, on the reverse strand, counting down.
CGTGGCCGTAAATGGTGCGCGATTCCAATCCAGAACGAAGAAGTTACGGAGATTTTAACTGAAGACAAATCCAAACATGCCAAAATAGGAGGAAAGGAGTTGCAGACCTGCTTGATCGATCGATCGATCCTTCAATTTTTGCCAATCGTGGGAGAAAATGGGCTTGATTTTTTTACCATCTATGGATCGATCACCATTTTGTCCATCGGGTGAAAGGTGTGTTCGTGTAAGGACACAATCGTTGTTTTCGTTTCACCGCGATAATATAAACAAACCTAAATTACGATTACACTCAACGGGTGAGTATAGCGGTAAGTCGGGTATCGAAAATCCACAGAGACGAGTTGCTAGAATTTATAGGATCACTTGTAAATAAAAGTGTAAAAGGTGATTTACAAACTTAAAAGGAAAAGATGCATAAAAGGGAAAGATTAATCTAGGCGAGGGAAATCAAAGCTAGATTAACAAAGTGGTAAAAACTATAGGTTGCGTCGAATATCCCTCACCCGAGTTAATTAGTATAAAATGGTCACATGGGTCAACGAGTTATTTCGAATGCGTCTCATTTCGACAGTTAATTGAACCAAGGGTTGTCATGCCCCTAAATCCGTATAAAAGCCCAATAGGATTTTGGCGTCAACAAGTACCCCGGAAATTACGCAGGCAAGGTCATAAGCACAGAACATACTTGATATGCCCCGTCAAATATCCTAGGCGTAATAACTAGGACAACGCACCCAAAATAGACCCGTAAACACCATCACCAAAGCAAAGCAACGCATCTAACCCGAGTGAGTTCAATTCAAACACAACCTAAACTAAATTAACTAGAAAGCATATTAAAAATGCGGTAAATAAACGCAATAAAGTTACACTAGAAAGCAAGTAAACAAAGCATGTAAACCTAAATTATAAAGCATGTAAATTAACTACAAAGAAAGAAATAATGAAATACACATTATATTAATGGAGATGGAAGATGAAAGCATAAATTACAAACCCAAATGGGTGTCAATCCAAGAAGAAATGAAGAAATGAGCTCTCAAACCTCTAAAACCCTAACCTAAACTATCTAAAACGAATTATATATGTTTTTACAACAAAAATCCTTTATATAGTAAAAGGAATTAAATTAGAAAAGAAAAGGAAAAAGAAAATAAAATCCAAAATATCAGCAAAAAAATAGGGGAATGATCCCTTGTGATTGATCGATCCTTCAATTTTTGCCAATCGTGGGAGACAGTGGGCCATTTTGATCAGCGCGTGAAAGGTGGTGCATGTCAAATGCCGATCGTTGTTTTCGTTTTATCGCGATAATACAAACAAACCTAAATTATGACTACACTTGCGATACAAGTATAGCGGTAAGTCGGGTATCGAAAATCCACAGAGAGGAGTTGCTAGAATTTATATGATTTAATATTCCTAAAATAAAAGTGTAAAAGATGATTATACACAAAAAGGAAAAAGATGAATAAAAGGGAAATATTAATCTAGGCAAGTGTAAATAAAACTAGATTAACAAAGCGATAAAAACTATAGGTTGCGTCGAATATCCTTCACCCGAGTTAATTAGTATAAAATGGTTACAATGGTCGATGGGTTATTAAGAACGCATCTTGTTTCGACAGTTAATTAAATCAAGGGTTGTCATGCCTCTAAATTCTCATAAAAGCCTAATAAGATTTTGGCGTCAACAAATATCCCGGAAATTACGCACGCAAGGTCATAAGCACGGAACATACATGATATTCCCCGTCAAATCTCCTAGGCGCAATAACTTGGACAATGCCGAAATAGATCCGTAAACACCATCACCAAAGCAAAGTAACACGTCAACCCGAGTGAGTTCCATTCAAACACAACCTAGACTAAATTAGCTAGAAAACATATTAAAAATGCGGTAAATAAATGCGATAAATAAACGCGTTAAAGTTACACTAGAAAGCAAGTAAACAAAGCATGTAAACTTAAATTAGAAAGCATGTAAATTAACTACAAAGCAAGAAATAATGAAATACACACTATATTAATGGAGATGGAAGATGAAAGCACAAATTACAAACCCAAATGGGTGTCAATCCAAGAAGAAATGAAGAAATTAGATCTCAAACCTCCAAAACCCTAAGCTATTCTATCCTAAAACGAATTCTATCTTTTTTTACACCAAAAATCCTTTTTATAGTAAAAGGAATTAAATTAGAAAAGAAAAGAGAAAAGAAAATAAAAGCCAAAATATCAGCAAAAAATAGGGGATCGATCGATCGATGGTAAAAAATCAAGCCCACTGTCTCCCACGATTGGCAAAAATTAAAGGATCGATCGATCGATCCCTTTGATCGATCGATCGATTAAGCAGGTCTGCAACTCCTTTCCTCCTGTTTTGGCATGTTTGGATTTCTCTTCCGCTAAATGTGACACCCCGCCTAATTAAATACCGGGCGATCACTCCTTTATTAAATTAAAATCAAGGTGAACAGTTGGTTCATTCTTTGCATCACTGTCGTAAAAATACTTTTCCAATTTAAACACCCTAAATAATTAAGCTAAGTGTCAAAACCATTTAAAACCTTATTCTCATTTTATTAAATTCGGTTATAAAACCTTAAACCATTAACATCTAAAGAGTCACACATTAAGAATAAAAATAGAATTTAACATACACGAATTTAATCATCAATAATAAATCCCAACATTTATAACACTAAAGGAAAACATCCTGACAGTAATAAATCCCGAAATAAAGGTACTGAAAGTAAAAATTTCAATCTCTGACAATACCAACTAAATAATAGAAAGAGGGCGACACCTGTCCCTGCTAGATAAAACTGAACTAGGAGTAGAATCAAATGGATGAAGTCGTCTAAACAACAGGCCTGCAACTTTCACCTAAGCTGTAGCACGTTCTTTCTAAAGGATCCTAAGTAAGACCCCCCTGTGGCTGGGTACCTGTAATACATACATATATATACAAGAGAGAAAAGGAAATATAAACGGGTCAGAGCCCGATAGTGTATATGATTTAAAAATTCGTTTAGCAAGTATTTAAATTGATTACAGGCTAATGCAACAACATATTAGTGCGACACTCTCTTGAGAAATTCTCACCTCTCTTCTAATGTGCACACCAATCGCACTAACCTTCCCAATGGTCTATCTCGTCATATACCACACTATCTTTCCCTAATGATTTAACTTATCTTAGGTTATTCGCAGGATTTACAACTGAACAACACAAGTATTTAAAACGTAAGATTTCAATTTGTAACCAAGGTTCTCCTTTTAACTTTATCAATCAATAAAGTTTTCCTGTGTCATATTATACTTTCTCAAAACAATTATTTATAATTTGATTCATCAACCCTGTCCTACATATCAAATCACAGTAGGCAGTTCCAGATTTCAGAATTTCATATATATATTAACTACTCGTATAATATATATATCATAACAGCACCCCACATAAAAACTATGGTGCCGGGATACTCTGCTATCCAATCCCCGTATCAATCGTACTAAAGGGAATACAAGTTCGGAATCACTCTCGAACTGTATAAATACATACACAAACAATATTGAGGCGAAGCATAGTTTCCAAGAGGTCAGTACATACCCTCACGTCTCTTAGGACCGTGACTACCGATTCGATAGCCTGTACATAGGATTCATATCTTCTAGGGTACGAGTCAATATCCCCCATAAGGCACACGAGATAAGATCGTCCCAGCGCGGTAACCTCAGGGATAACATGTAGCGCGGGCATGATTTTCAAAAGTATATAATATATGCATACACAATCATATAAATATACCACTTTTATTATATCAATTTAGGTTTATCCAATAACCCACATTCACAACATTTATCCTTATTTTCCCATTATTATTTATCAAGTATAATGGTTCGTTTCTAACTTTAATTCGAAGGGTTTTTCCAACTTACTACGTAACCCTCATGGACTATATTCTTCCAAATGTACAATTCAGTAGATATCTATTTATGTTCCAACGTAACTCTCTCTTACGTGTCTCTCCCCTTTAATATATACTTACATTATCCCTTATGCAAAATATCCCAAAAATATAGATTTTGCCTTACATTAAAGGATTTTGAATTTTATTTTCAAAGATGAGAATTTCAAACGGTTTCGAAATCGGAATTAAAATGGAGTTTTAATTGAATTTTTATTATCCCTAAGAGTCCTAAAAACATAAAACTCTCTAGCCAAAAAAATATTAAAAAATATTGAACGGTCCGATCAAGCTGAATTTTTTTCTGTAGCTTCCTCTCGTCTTCAGCTACTTCTCTGTACAATTTCATCCAATTCCAACGATCCGATCGTCCGAAATAAATGTTTTAGTGTTTAGTTTTAATTTAATTTTTATTATTTCTAAGAGTCCTCAAAACATAAAACAATCTAGCAAAAAAAATATTAAAAAATATTGAACGGTCCGATCGAGCTGAATTTTTTTCTTTAGCTTCCTCTCGTCTTCAGCTAATTCTCTGTAAAATTTCATCCAATTCCAACGATCCGATCGTCCGGAATAAATGTTTTAGTGTTTGTATCTGATTAGAACTCTTTACTTAATCAAACTCTTAATCCTTTACATGACAATGGGTTTCCAGAATATCATATAAATCATCACTACATGAAAATTTCCCATCTCAAATTGGGTTTTTCTTCCATAAATCTCATCCTAATAACTCCTAAACTAATATGGATGATGCATCAACGAAATAAGCAAGATAAACACTTGCCTGGGATTTTTAGAAATATGGTTTGGTGTTGAATTTGGTGTGGTTGCGTTCCCCGTCTCGCGATCTACGCGTTGGCGGTGGCGACGGTGTAAACGGATGAGTTTTGAGCCTTGGAATGCCTTGAGAGCTCTCTCCCCTCCTCTCCAATGGCCGTTCTAGTGTTTTGAGTTATCTAACCCTAGGAGATAACCTAAACATCTGATATAACCCCTTTAATTTTCGTGGGTTTAATTACCCAAAAATACAAAATGACTAAAATGCTCTCCCGGGGTGCTAATTAGGCCTAAAAACGCCCCGAGACCCAAATCAAACCCCCGGGTATACTTTTCTGACTATCTCGACCCTTCCGAACGCGTTGGCGCACTCAAAACGACCATACGAACAACTTATAAAATATTCACTTTTATTAATCCACATTAGTCCCGACACGACACAGGCGCGTCCCGACTTAAATTTCCACAATTGTCATTTTATTCACACGTGACAATATTATAAAAATAAATCTCATATATTACTATACTCATTCAGTAATATGCAACAAATAATATATTCCCAATAATTACTAACTCTTGTCACGCTAGTAAATATTTAAAACAACATTTCGGATAAAAATTAAATTAATTTATCTCAATTAAATTAATAAATCCTTAAATTTAAAAGCCATGAAAATACGGGGTATTACACTAAAATCACCGTAACTTCTTCGTTCTGGATCAAAATCGTTCACCATTCACCGCCACACGAAGCTTATGAGGAGGGCTACAACTTTCGTATAGATGTTGGGCCAGGTACCCAAGCTGTGAAAAGACTAAAATGCCCTTGAACGTGCGTTTGCGTACGAAAATTGAGCAGAATGCGTCCGAACTTCATACTTAGTACCAAAATACCTACAAAACCCCAATTATACCTCATATAGAATGTTAATAATATAAACCGAGGTTGTCTGGTTAACGGGCTTAAATATAGAGATTAAGGCACCTAAAGGGGCTAAAATGCGTAGGTTCGACGGATGAAATACGCAATATTTGCGTATTATCACACCCCCTAACTTACACATTGTTAGTCCCTAGCAATGAAGTAGGATGAAACAAGAACTACAAGCAAACCAAAAGCACGAGATAGTACAAGAGTATGGTATAAAAGAAAAAGGCCACTTTCGCGGGCGATTCAATTGCATTTAGCTTATGTAATAAGCCGTTAAACCCCTAGGTTACCCTAGTGGATGAGTATCGTCTCGTGAGGGTTTTCAGGGATGATACCCACAAACATCACATGGTTTCGTCAAAATAAGACCAAACCAATATGCGATAAGCCCAAAATAGCGAACAAGATTTCACATGCATTATTAGCACATTGAACGAATTCAAACAAAAGTTCGAATCATTAACATTATTGAATGCACCTCATAGAATTGAAACCTTAAAATGTGGGAGGGGGAGCGAGCACATGCAAAGTGTGATTTGGCAAAAACTTATATAAACCGGATAAACATTAAAGCAAGCATACATTCAATCCTCACGGGAATTACACTCATCAAGCGAATTCACTCGAAACAGGGAGGTAACACACTAACATGCGGGCATAAAGAGTAAATGTAAATGAAAACTAGGCTGCACACATGTAGCAAATGAAGAACGCTATATATAAAATGAAAAATGTAATCTCAATGAAAGGATACCGCACATTAAAAGAGGCAAAATGCATTTTTACAGATTATCAAAACTATTTAAACCTTTGAATTACATCAACCTAAGATCACATAGGACTTTAATAGGGTTGTAATGTAGGTTTGGCTAGGGTATGAAATGAAGGAATGTATATATGGATTCAAAGTGTTCGGAATGAAAACTCGGGATAATTGGAGAATGCGGGCAATATCAAAATTGGAAAAAAAGTTCCAAACGAGCATTAGATATATAATCGGGGAGAGTAATAAAAGCTTATTGAACACTATACACAACATTTACAAACTACTCTTTCTTTTCTTTTCTTCTTTTTCTCATGTTTTCTTTTGTTTTCTTTTGCTTTTTGCTTTCTCTTTTTTTTTTTCTCTTTTTTCACATCTCTTTCGTTACTTTTCAAACTCTCATATGCCTAAATTGCAACCGCAACACAACAACAACATTCAAACCCAAGTAACATTCCAAACAAAGATATGGAAAGTGTATGTATGGGCTAAAACACCAATTTGGAGTCGGTTATGGGATTTGGGTTATGAAACAAAAGGCTAATATTTAGGCTCACAGGGGTTGACGAGAGGAAACATATAAGGTGAGGTCAAGGCTAATATGGGTGATATAACAAAGATGACCTATGATCATTTCCAAAAGTTTACGCAATTCTCGAGTCAAAACAATAAATGAAAATCATGCTCAAGTAATGCATTTCATATATTAACTCACTTAATGATCGATCAAATGAAAGAATAGAGAGATTACCAACGAATTCAACTTTTTCAAAGAGGAAAGAATGGTGTATAACACTCACAAACGAAGAAAGGCACAAAGCTTACTCGGTGTAAGTATATACAATGCAACAAAACATTACTGAGTTATAAAAATCTTAAACTAAATCAATAACGCAAGAAAAGTGCATGTGCTCATGGGATTAAAGTTTAATTCATTAAGTTATTCATAATATCAATGATATGAGGACTAAAGTCTAATAACTTCTAAAATCAAGAACATACATCGTTGAGTTATCTATTGGATCGAGAAATTATTAAAATTTATCATCGGAAACAAAGGCAAAATGCCCAATAAAGGAGAAAAAAGAAAGAAATAATTTTTGAAATTTTTGAATTTTTCTAAGAAAAGCATACTAAGTAACTAACATGTGAGGAAAAACATGGACTACCAAAAGAAACGGATAGAATATCCCACACCCCCTAACTTAAAACCTGACATTGTCCTCAATGTGAATTAAGAACCAAGTTAAAGAGAGGAAACGAACGATATTACCCAAAATTGGAGCGATCCCCATAAGAACAAGTCTAAAGAATCTGCAAAACAAGTTAGTACCGAGCATAGAAAAAACAAATAACAAAAGATTAACTAATTACACTAGAATAAATTAATAAGGAAAGAAAAGATAAAAAGAAAGAAAGAATAAAAAGCTAACTATATACAACCTACTATTTAGGCTTTACATTAACTATACACTAGAAGTCTAAATAGTTGAGGGTCCACCATGAGAACGATTTGACTTTAGAGGATAACCGGTGTACCCTCACTCTCAAGCATGCCTTCCAAAAAATATTAATTCCGTTTGAACAAAGGAAGGCATGTGTAAGGCGAAAGAAATGAACCATCGCCATTAAAAGTTTTGGAGGGACGATGGGGGGTTTGGATTGAACGGGTGACAAAAATATGTGGGGACCGAGAAAAGCATAATATGCTCCCAAATATTTAGAAATTGGAATGGGAGGTGGTGTACACAAAGGAAAAGATGCGATCGTGGAGGGCGACTCGAGCAAGTACTACTCATCGGCGAAAAGGTTTAAAACATTAAAGTTTGAAACCGAATCATCGGGTACTTGTGACAGTGTGATAATAGAGAATGAAAATGGGGATGAAAGAAATTCAAACTCATGAGATGAATCATCATCGCATGAAGATTGAGTTTCGAAGGAAATAATATCATTTTCAATGAAATGTTCTTCTTTGGGGGCCAAAGAAGAAATCATTTCATTGCAAATAGATATTACATCATTATCATCCTCACTTTCAATATCTATTATACAATGGGCAAAGTCTAGAATGGTATGTTCCAACGTAGGCACAAAGCCCTCATTTGGTTCAAAACATTCCTCGACTTCGAAAGTCACGGAAGCAAAATCATCGTCGGATTTAAATAATAAATTTAACTCATGTTCCCACAAATGATTTTCTTCCCGATAACGATTTTCATTTTTCTCATTTTCAAGCATACGCAAACCCTCACTGAGTGTCATAGGTCGAGGTGCGAATCCTTGAAAATGGGAACTTTGAAAATTACCATCGGACTTAAACTTAAACCCATTATTATAGGAATTTTGAAAACTATTGCAATTCGTTTCAAAATTCCTATTATAAGGAGGTAAAGGCCCAAAATCATTATCATCATCATCAAAATAAATGCACTCCAAAGCTTGACTTTTGTAATACTCGCCCAAAGTCATTTTAGATGTTGCAATTTTTTGGGATTCTAAATATTGACCAAAAGTCAAAGGTTTGTGAGAATTTTGAGAATTATCATAATGATTACCGAAAGAATTGGAATAAGACATGCTTACCCCAAAAATGGCTCGAAGTGGAAAATTCCACAATGTAGATGCACGCGCGAAGAATTCAAGCGTTTCTAAGTGCTCAAATGTGGAAGTCTTGCAAAAAGATTAGCAAATAATACAAATAGAAAGAAAATATTACGAAATACTAAATCAAATAAAGTCTAAAACAAACTCATCCCCGACAATGGCGCCATTTGTCCAACGCGTGAAAGGTGGCGCGTGTCAAATGCCGGTCGTTGTTTTCGTTTCACCGCGATAATACAAACAAACCTAAATTACGACTACACTTGTGATACAAGTATAACGGTAAGTCGGGTATCAAAAATCCACAGAGACGATTTGCTAGAATTTATATGATTTAATATTCCTAAAATAAAAGTGTAAAATATGATTATACACAAAAAGGAAAAAGATGCATAAAAGGAAAATATTAATCTTGGCAAGTGTAAATAAAACTAGATTAACAAAGCAATAAAAACTATAGGTTGCGTCGAATATCCTTCACCCGAGTTAAATAGCATAAAATGGTTACATGGGTCGACGGGTTATTACGAACGCGTCTCATTTCGACAGTTAATTAAATCAAAGGTTGTCACGCCCCTAAATTCTCATAAGAGCCTAATAAGATTTTGGCATCAACAAATATCCCGGAAATTACGCATGCAAGGTCGTAAGCATGGGACATACACGATATTCGCCGTCAAATCTCCTAGGCGCAATAACTTGGACAATGCACCCAAAATAGATCCGTAAACACCATCACCAAAGCAAAGTAACACGTCAACCCGAGTGAGTTCCATTCAAACACAACCTAGACTAAATTAGCTAGAAAACATATTAAAAACGCGGTAAATAAATGCAATAAGTAAACGCGGTAAAGTTACACTAGAAAGCAAGTAAACAAAGCATGTAAACCTAAATTAGAAAGCATGTAAATTAACTACAAAGCAAGAAATAATGAAATACACACTATATTAATGGAGATGGAAGATGAAAGCACAAATTACAAACCCAAATGGGTGTCAATCCAAGAAGAAATGAAGAAATGAGATCTCAAACCTCCAAAAACCTAAGCTATTCTATCCTAAAATGAATTCTATCTGTTTTTACACAAAAAATCCTTTTTATAGTAAAAGGAATTAAATTAGAAAAGAAAAGAGAAAAGAAAATAAAAGCCAAAATATCAACAAAAAACAGGGGATCGATCGATGGTAAAAAATCAAGCCCACCGTCTCCCACGATTGGCAAAAATTGAAGGATCGATCAAGCAAGTCTGCAACTCCTTTCCTCCTGTTTTGGCATGTTTGGATTTCTCTTCCGCTAAAATCATCGTAACTTCTTCGTTCTGGATCGTAATCGTGCACCGTTCATGGCCACATAAAGCTTGCGAGGAGGGATACAACTTCCTTGTAGATGTTGGGACAGGTACCCAAGCTGTGAAAAGATTAAAATGCCCTTGAACGTGCGTTTGCGTACGGAAATTGAGCAAAATGCATTCGAACTTCACACTTAGTACCTAAATACCTACAAAAGCCCAATTATACCTCATATAACATATTAACAATATAAACCGAGGTTTTCTGGTTAACGGGCTTAAATATAGTGATTAAGGCACCCGAGGGGGCTAAAATGCGTAGGTTCTATGGATGAAATACGCAATATTTGCCTATTATCAACCGTCCGAGGTTTTTTTTTGTCTTGGGTTTTTCCTTGTACATCCGACATTGTGAGTATTCTTTAATTTACTTTACTTGCTTTAATCACTAGATGCATGTTTAGGATTAATCAAGATAAAATTGGTTTAAAGTAAAAATTGTTTTTTCACAACTTGGTTCGGTGCTAATTAAAAATTGGATAATTTTTTAGTGAAAATTGGTTTGATTTGAAACACACACATAAGGAACACTCTTTCAATTGGCCTATTGAGTTTCCTATTTATGTTATATTCATCATTGACAAAAAGAAGCATGTGAAGACAATAACAAGGAATCATGTGCATCTGTTGAAGCAATTCATCAGTTTGGCATTATTACACCAATAAATTTGACACCTAATTGGTTTTTCCTTTTTATAGGTTCAGTAGGTACTTTAGATAATGTGGGTGAGCCAATTCTAATTGGAGATCCTAGAACACCTCCTCCAGTATCCCCAATCAATGAACAAACAAGTAAGGCAATTAATGTTCCTGTTTTATCGACTAATCCCACTTCAAATCCAGCTACAAAGGAAAGACAATCCCAAAGACTATTAACACTTCCATCCTCAATCCCTCCTCCTTAGATGAGATAACTGCAACCCCAATTCAGAAGGGAAAAAAGCCTATGGAGGATCTCAATCTTGATGGCAATGATACAATACCTATACCCCCTCACTAGTTCTTACTGATGTTTAAAGATCAAGGGATTCATCAATGAGTGAAGCATCTTTCAAGTCAAGATTTAATCCTCCAACCGAGGATGTGCCAAGCTTGATGACACCAACTGAGATCATTGCCTTCCATGGATAACTACAAGGGATTATGCCTAAGACCCTAGTTCAAGCTTGGTAAACTGTTACCAACAGTGTTTAACAATTACTATAACATCTCATTTAATTTCATCCAACTCATCCTTCTTGGAAATTAAAAGATCCATAAGCTTTGGAGTTGCTTCGAAGCCTTGTTAGGTTATCATTCGAAGAGTTAACTGACTTTACTTTTGTTAGTGGCTTTAAGATAGATTATTCACGTGCTTACAAACTCAAGGGATTAAATGGAAGTGTTATGAAGGCACTAAAAATTGGGATTTATATCCTTATTTATCACCTCTCAACCATGGTTCAAGCGAAGGCCGGGGAAAATACCTTATTTGCAGACATAACCCACTTCTTAAGACGAAAAACTGCAGGTCCCAAGGGTTTCCAGGACTTAGGAGCCATTCAAAGTAGAATGACTGCCCTCATTTTTTAAAAAGAAGTATTTGAGAGACAAATGATCAGAGCTAATACTAATTTAGAGGTGGCCAATATGGAGGAGGCAGACTGCTAATAAAGAATTGGTCATCTACTTGTGAAATACATATCTCAACTAATGATGCAACTCAGTTTGATGATAGGGAAGTTCAAATAAAAACCAAAAAGCTTACTTGTGAAAAACTTCAGACCAATTTTATGTTTCTTATATTCAAACACTTTCATTAATGTGTAACTTTGCTAATATTTAATAAAGTTATGTATTCTTGTTTCCTTGCTTCCCAAATGGTTGGGAAATATGGTTTTAAAAATTTGACATTTGTTTTTCTCATGTGAATATGACCATTGATGTCTATTAAATAGTATGATCCACCTTTTAATTCTCTATAGACTTTGAATGTTCATTCCCACTTCCCTAATCTGGATTTTTTTATCCTAAAGGCAAGATGGTTCTCCAAACCAATTCTCCTTCCTCAAGGGTCCTCATATTCACTTTATTATTATAGCTATAAATTATTTTCTTCTATTTCACCAAGATATTATTTATGGCTCTCACTATATCTTCATTTATGTTTTATAATTCCATATGCATAGCTTTGTCATAACCTTTTATTGTTAATTCATTTTGGGATACCACTCTTAATTAATTAAGAGTGATTTCTACTGGTAAAACAACATCATGCCCATAAGTTAATGCATATGGAGTTACTCTGGTACTTGACCTATTAAAATTCCTATAAGCTCATAAAATTACTGGAAAGAATCTATGACAATCTCTTGTATTCTTCTCAATTACTTTACCCAAGTTATTTTTAACCACCAAAACAGTAGCCTATGCTTGACCATTTGATTAAGCATAGTAAGGGGCAGTTTTTGTCAATGTTATTCCCTAACTTTAAAGTAAATTTTAGTGCTATCTATGATATGATTGCATTATTTAGGGTTATGTTTTATGGGATCCCAAACATGTATACAATTTCATGAAATAAATCCACTAATTCATTTTGGATAATTGATTTTAAAGCCTTTGCTTCTACCCATTTAGTAAGATAATTCGTTACTATTAAGACAAAGTTGTGTAATTTGGAGGATGGGCGATAAATTTTTCTGATGCATCAATAGCCCATCCTCTAAATGGCCCCGATTTCACTACATATTATAGATCTATAATAGACATATATTTCAAAGTGCCATGTTGCTGGCATTTCTGGCATCCTTTTGCAAACTCAACATAGTCTTTTAAAATGGCTGGCCAATAAAATACATGCCTTATTAACAACCACTTATATTAAGACCAGCCTGATGAGCCCCACAATGACCCTCATGGAATTATGCTATAACCATTAAACCTTCATCTCTACTTATGCACTCTAGTATTATACTATCAATACTTCTTTTGAATAACTTTTCAGCATGCATAACATAATTAGTTGTTCTTATCCCGATAATCCTATCACTTTTGATATTTGGGTCAATTAGATATTCAATTAATTTTTTTCCAAACTTCTTGAATATCAACATTCTCAATTCCAACCGAGGGAATCCTATCATGAAGTAATGGTAAGAAAACATAAATGGCACTAAGGTTTAACTTTGCTTTGAAGTTATCATCAAGGTTAAAACCTGAAGCTTTTTTAGCTATGTCACGAGCTTCTTCATTTAGAAATATGGGAACATAATTTAGTGTCACTTCATCAAATTTTGACAGCTAATCCAAATCCACTTGGTTATATAAGGTTAAGCCATTATAAAAACCATCTAATTGTGTTATAACATGTTGGGAATCACTAAATACTTCTATCATATAAGAATTATAGATTTGAAGGATTTATAGGCCCATTATCACAACTGCGTATTCCATTTTATTATTAAAACATATATTTTCTTCTAACTTGTATCCATGTTTGGTTTTAATAAGCTCGAGGTATTCAATTATGACCCTTTATACTTGACATTGCCTCAGTCTTTGAACCGTTAAATCGTAACTTCTACAGGCTTAGGGATATGTATCTTATCTCATAATCCCTTGACGGCTCATCTTCACATGAATGATTTGCCAATAAATTAACCAATGCTTATCCCATTGCTGTTCTTTGAGGTACATAATATAGGCAAATCTCTGATAGAGCTAACACCCATCTACAAATTCTATTATGCAAAATAGGTCTAGTCAACATATATTTGATTAAATCAAACTTTAAAATAACAAACACCTTTCTAAGAAATAGATAATATCTTAATTTCATAGTAACAAAGTAAAAACTTAAAAATACTTTTTCCATTATGGAATATATACATTCATAATCATTTAGAAACCTAAAAAGGTAATACGCAACTTGGTCCTTATGGTCTCACAATATTCATCAAATGGTACTCCAATTTATGCGTGAAAGGTTGAAATGTACAACTTAAGTGGCTTGTAATCTCCTCTTGGTGCCAAAACAGGTGGCTTGACCAGGTATCTCTTAAGTTTTTGGAAATAATTTTCATGGTCATCTTTCCAATCTAGCTCCTTCTATCTTTTATCTTCACAAAAGGAGAAAACACTTTAGTTTTTCCTGTTGCATTATATATAATTCTATGAAGAAAATTTACTTAACCCAAAAACCTTTGCCACTCTTTCTTATTTTAGAAGTTGTGCTTTTAATATGCATTTGGATTTGTTATGATAAAGTTTTATTCCCTTTTAGTGTACTAAATACCCTATAAATTTCCTGCAAAAACTCCAAAGGAACCTTTCAAAGGATTCATTTCAAGTTAATAAAGTTCCATCCTTTTAAAAGATTTTTTAAGGTATGTTATATGATCAATTATTCTTTTTCATTTTATAATTATATCATTAATATAACACTCTAACAAGGTTCAAACTATGTTATGGAAAATCGTATTCATTCCCTTTTGGCAAGTGGCCCCTAGATTCATCAATCCAAATGGTATTTTTATCCATTCGAGGGTCCCCAAATTACCAAGGCACCTAAAAGCAATTTTGTGCACATCTTCTTCAGCTATGCATATTTGGTTATAACTAGAATTACCATCCATCATAGATATGATAGCATGACCAATTGATCTATCAACCCATAAATCCACTATTGTCATTGGATATTCATCCTTTAGAATGGTTGTATTTAGAATTCTAAAATCAATCCACTCTCTCATTTATTTTTTTATTTTTCTTGATTACTGGCATTATATTAGAGATCCATTCAACATCCCTGGTGGGGCGTTGTGGGCCTCGAATTGTGATGCACTCGAAGGTAGATGACTTGCATGAAGTTAATGGCGGTTGAGGGAGTGATTGTCTCCCGCTATGTCACCTCCCCCGAGGTAATGTTATCGATTCGAGCTTGAACTTGATGACTTCAGCCTTGGATATAGTTTGATGCTATGCCTAGTTTTGGTGCACGCCCTGGTAAGTGTGGATTTCGTGAGCCCAGTTTTCATAGGTTGTTTAGAGTTACCAGTTTATTTTATATAAAAACAAACAAAAAAGTTTGGGTTAGCCCTTTCGGGATAATCTTAAGACAAATGTTAAAGTCTGCGATTGATCCACAAATTCTTGTTGTGCGGGTTCAGGAACCGGGTTATGAGTGGCAAAGGTCTAAGGCACCCCACTTGTTATGTATGCTTCATTAATTCTATATTTATTATGGCTCTTTACATTAATTTATTACTTTTTAGTTATTTTATAATTTGTTTAGAGACCTTAGTGTGAATTTTCCTCAAAGTTATAGATATGTGATTAGGTAGGAAAATGATGTAATGAGAGGTGTGTAAATGTCACTCAATCGATGCAGGTACATAAAAATGCTTGTGTATGACTCCGAGTGTTGTATAACATATGGACGTAGATGTCGATGTCCGAGAAGGCTTCGATTTAAGATACTTTGATATCTTATTCTTATTTTAAGGAGAGATAGAAAAGGGATAGGGTATGCATCTCCGTGGGACAATACATCAACATACGTATTGTCGAGGCTCGATATCCTAAGAAAGACTCGGTATTGCGTCTACTTACCCAAGGGTCCTTGAGATCAAAGCCTATGTAGATCGGTCGTACATGTGTCTGCACGTTTTTATATATGCATATGTTTGTAAGGTTATGCCTTGAGATAGTTTAATATCCCATTTTAGTTACTTAGGTGTAATGGATGAAAGTTGAGAGATGGGTGCATCTTGATGGAGATAACATATCGTGAGATATATTTTGAAGGATCGAGCTCACGAGAAAGACATGGTATTATACCTACGTACCCAAGAGGACTTCAGATCTAATCCTATATAATTCAATTGTACACATGCTCTAACGTGATGTGTGTGCAAGTGTAGTACTTAGATTTGAGAGAGGAGGGCTTATGTATGGAGGGTCAGAAAGGGAGTCAACCTGAAGTCAGACATCCATCACTTGTGTGGGGATTACTAACTCGAAGGTGTTATTGAACCTTCAGGATAGTTTGGGGGTGTAGTGTTAAAGATGTCATGTTTTAGACATCCTCAACTCGGGAGGTAGAGGTAGAGGTAGAAGTTTGGGGAGTTTGGACTGGGGATGGAGACATCCCTAGTACATAATACTTTAAGATACATATTATAAGGTTTGGGACTAATGAGTTTATCTCGGTATAACACCTACGTACCCAAGGGACTTGGGATCAAAGCCAACATAATTCTAATAAATGGGGAATATTTACGGGTGTAGGCAATGAGATACCGAGTATATAAGGTATATCATAATTGTACTTAGGGAGCCTAGTACTTAATATAACATTTCAATTGTATTGGATTGATATATTTATACGTTAAGAAAATACGTTGATCAAATGACGACGTTTGAAAAGAATTTTTATGAAAACACATATTCAGGGTGTCTTCACTTGGACAAGATTTGTTTGCTCGGATAAGTGGGGATAGTAGCTCAATTTTAGACTTTGTCCTGTAAAGTTTCGGGCTAACACAACTCAATGGCACTTTCCTGAGAATAATTTTTAAAAGTATGTTTTCATGTTGATGTATTTTAATCATGGAATTTTAGTAACATTGTTTAACATATGAGCATGTCAATACAATACACAAATAGAGTATATGGATTAGAGATTAGGATTTTGAAATATAAATGTTGTAAGTTACATACCCGGTCCTCTAAACGGGGGTCGGGATAAAGAAGATAACACATATGTATAATTTATCACAATATATATATATATGTGTGTGTGTGTGTGTGTGTGTGTGTGTGGAGTATTTTCCCAATTTTTTTGCATAAGATCTTTACCCTCGCAGAAAAAATGGCTTTTTCCTGGAGGCGCGCCCCCTTTATGAGGTGTTTTGATTCGGACAAAGATTTGTGTAGAAGTATTGGCTTTTGTGAAATTTGTTTAGAGGTTTGACTTTCTTTATTTCTTCAAGGTGACTTTTCATAAGTACAAATCTATTTAAGGACTCATAAGCAATTTTGCAAAAGTATAAGATTTTCTTATCGGGGGGAGTGACTTTTTTGAAGTACGAGCTTATTTGTGTTGATGTAAAAAACTAGATTCGATCTAATTATTTTAATCACAGATAAAAAATGACTAAATAAATAAGACAAAGGATTTTTAAAGTGGTTCAGCTGTATGGGAATGGCCTACGTCCACTATTTTTGTATTGCCGACTGTTTGCCTGGAATTCTCGATAAGTGGTTTACCAAGAGATCCAGAGTCCCCTTCTTATGAGGAGGTTACAATGTATTTATAGCCTTGAGGCTGTACATTTGATAGAATAATGTGCTATTATTCAGTAGACATATACATCTATATGATAACAATGCGCATTTAATACGTAGATGTCTTTTCATTAAGTAGCTCGGACCTCGTAAGTTGCTCGGTACGCTTGAGTTGCTCGGGGTGCTTGAGTAGCTCGGTGGCAGTATGTTGTTAGTTGGAAGTATTTGTAACTGCCACATAGGTTGACACGTGTCTTCAAGTTATTGGTCCATGTCAGCAGACTAAACTTGGTATCAACAGAAGCCCCCAATGATTCATAGTTGAGGTTGAAGGAGAGTGTGGGACATTTTGCTTAAAAATTGCTTGAATTGTTGATCTTCATGGATTTTAGGAAAATTTTATAATTCCTTTTTGAGCGCATAGTATCAGGCTTCATAAATATTTTGAATTTTCATGATCACTTCGATATTTGTGCCCTTTTCTTCTTTTAGCCGCCGAAAATGCAAACGTCTTCCCTTGTAATCATTGCCTTTCTCTATTCCTGAGATAAAGTATTTAAGCGCGACAGACATCTTATCGTCTTTCACTTTTCAAATCTGTATCTTTGAACTCTTCATTTTCTCTCTATATTGTGCCTTCGTTCTTTCCATCATTCATTTGTCAACTCATCTCTCTTTTTCTGTAAGATTTTCTTCCCTATCCTTTATTTACTTTGTTCATCATGGTTTATCTTGTTGAATCGCGGGACAAATTTTGGTCTGAATTTTCAATACCTCTGTGGGTTATTTTGGAAGAACTTTCTGAACCTTCTGATTATTTTTCTTTGGCCGAGGGACATTGGTTCCCAAGTCTTTTTGTGGCCGAATGTGGCTTTTCTTTCCCGCCAAATCCCCTGTGTTTGGAGTTTTGCCAATATTTTGATGTCGTACCTATAAGAGTAGCTCCAAATACATGGAGGATAGTTAATGCGTACATAGGTTGAATCAACTTTATGGAACTCGATTATGGATTCCAAAGATTATGTACTGCTATAGATGGGTTGTCAGTGATACCACATTCTATTTAAAAACTAGGTTTTTGAATAGAGCTTTAGTTGTCAATCTTCCTGATGTCAATAGGAATTATTTTGATCATGGGGTTGTGATGAAAAATAGGCAACACCCTCCATTAAATGGAGATGAGGTATACCAAGGTCCCAGGTGTCCACTTTATGGCAATGGGATAGGTTGTTTTTATTTTTGAAATCTTATTTTCTTTGTATTTGATAAAATGCATCACTGACATTTGATTTTGTTTGTTACAGTTGACAGTAAAAGAAAACCTCCAAAGGAAACTGATGTTAATATAAAGCATTTAAAACTTATCTGGAGCTTGCACCAATCTGTTGCTGAGGAGCATATTAGATCTGCTTCTTACTTGTTGCAATACAAAAGCTACACTTCATCTTTCACTGCTCATCCTCGTCCAGTGGTGGTTGATCTTGACCAAGTACCAGCCTCTGAGACTAGTGTGTAAGGTTCTTCTTCTGAATCGAATATTCCTATCACTGATTTGATGAAGAAGATAAGAGCTCCTGCCTTTTTTTAACAAGTCTGCCTCCGCCAATGTGGAAGCAAAGAAGAGTAAAGAAGATGTCCTAGAATAAGTAACAAAGACTATAGACGTACCCCCTCTAACTGCTGCCAAGAAGGCTGGTGAAAAGCCCCCTGTGCCTCCAAGTAAGACCGTTGCTATCTCTCCTTCGAGTGATGTTGTTGTCATATCACTAATAAAGACAAAATCTTTAGTTGAAAATGCTCCTGCTCCTCATAGGAGATTAAAAAAAAGTTCTTTTGAGATACCTGCTGAACCTGTCTCTCAACTTCAAATTTTAAAGGTAGTGTTCCAGTTCTTGTTGCTCCGAGCTCTGCTGTGAGCTTAGTAAGATCCTGGACTGTTCCATATTCTCAAGGTGTTGAAGACACCTTTTCTCACGAGAAACTTACTACACTGGCTTCTTAACACATTTCTTCAGTAAGTATCTTTAGCTTGGACCCCTTTATTTTTTAATACTATGTTCATGTATTGACTTAAAGTTATTTCTTTTTTCAGTTGGTGATGTGTTTCAACAACATGTTAAAGAAGGATGAAGCTATTAGGGCTTCAGGCTCCTCGGGTGGAGTAGAGGAAGCTTTTGTCGGGCTGACCCAATCTTTGAAAGATTCTCGTCAAAAGTATGAGGAAGATAAAGGTGCTTGGGAGAAGCAATTTAAGTCCGTTGAGCTAGACAGCAATCAAGTCATGAATTCCTCCAAGGAATTGGAGAAAAAATTGAAGGATTTTGAACAGAGAAACAAGGATCTTGAGGTTAAGCTTAAGTCGGCTGAAGAGGAAGTTGTTAAACTCCAAGATATTGAGCGACAAAAAATGGATGTGGAAGACAAGCTGAAGTCTGTCGAGGAGTTCCTTATGGAAAGGACCTCCTCGGAGAAGGCAAAAAGGAAAGTTGCAGATAAAAAATCATTCATTGTTGGTTGGGACAAAGGATGTAACAAGGGCTTGGCTGTGATGACTTCTCAAATGGAGTATGCTAGTGTCAAATACTTTAGGGATGAATGGGTAGTAGCCTTGAATAAGTTGAAAGTTACTGAAACTTCTGAGTTGTTCCAGGAGCATACTCATGGCCCTCCTCCCTCTCCTGGGATAGAAGAAGAAGATGAAGCCGCTTTAGATGAATCTTCTATGATGACTGGAGATCAAGTCCCTGTTGTTCAGCCTTCCGAGCAACTTCAACCAGCCAGGACTTCTACCGAGAAGCTACCATTATCCTCCGAGCAATCAACTCCTTCATCCCAACTATCCAACAAAGTAGTAGGGAATGAGGATAAGGGGTAAAGTTGCTCGAGTTTTTATTTTTGTTATTTTCTTGAATGTAACCTTGAACTATGTATCTTCTCTTATAATGAATAAAAATTTGAACTTTGGTTGTTCGTCTTCAATTTCTCTTTTACTCGCTCTATCTGCACTATTATTGATTCTTTTTATTTCTTCTCTTTGCTAGTTTATGTCCAGGATGGAGCTCTTATTATCTCATGACACAAAATTGATGAAGAAATGCAATGACTATTTTAAAGCTGGTCATGCAGATCTTAATGAGTCCCAGATAATTGATATCCTCGAATCAGGTTCTTCTGACCAAGCAGTTGAAGTTTACCTAGACTTGAAGTGCTTGCTCGATCGTGCTGTTGCCAATAATGTGGCCTACTATGAGATGATTGAAGACAAACAAGGAACTATCGAGGAACTCCAACAACAGTATAAAGAATCTTCTACCCTTTTGCGTCAAGGATACGAGAAAAAAATATCAACAATTGAGTGCTGACAAAGGGTATGACAAATTTATCTCTTGTCATGAGAAGAAAGAAAGTGTTCTGAAGCTTGAAGTTAAAGAGCACATGCATATCGCCAAGTTGTTGGAGCAGGAGAACATTGCTTTGTAAGAGGAAATAAAGCAACTCAAATCTACTGCTTCTTCTTCGGAAGCATTGGTCCCAGTAAAAGATGATGGTTTTTCATTCTTGGAGGTAGAAAATGCTAACTTACGAGATGAGTTAGAAACTTTGAAATGAGATGGATCCTCAATATCTACTCGTGGTAGAGCAAGGTCTTCTCGTGGATGAGCTAGGGCTGGTCAAGTCACCATTGAAGAAGTGAGAATGCAGTCGACTTTAGAGAATCAAGCCGTTCAGTTGATGGCGAAGAACCAGGCCTTGGCAGAAATGTCTAAGAAGATCTTGAACTTCACCGAACAACTCTCTAATCAAAGCTCTACTCTAGAAAGTAAAGAAATTCTAGTGAAGAAACTCCACGAGCAACTTGAGAGGTTAACTTATCAGTTTCACAAACAGCCCATAGAATTTTGGATAGCTGGGTATAATGAAGCTTTGTACCATCTAGATGCTCGGATACAACCGTCGAATAATAAGGGGTATAAGCAGGGATGGTTGAATGCTATGTGTGTGCTATAATTGGAGCATGGACACTACTTATGGGATTATTATGAGCCTAGAGTGCTCGATTTACCCGTGCCTCCTTTTAAGCTTGATTTTAGTTGGATTCCTGCTCTTGCAATTCCTCAATGCCTAATTTCCAAGTATCTCGGTGATTACAGTCTTCATGCCAACTTTGAGATATCTCGCTCAGAACATTAGCTTGATCGACCATCTGTAATGAATGTTAGAATGCTACGAGATGTAAACTTTATAAATTCTCCTTATGCATTAGACGATCCTCCCATCGGGGTAGAACCTGTTTCAAAAGTAGAGGGGAAGAAACCCATAGAGTAGGATATTTTTTATGTAATGAATCACATTTTTCACATCATATGTAATTTTACTTGATTTGAATGAAGAAATTTTTAGTCTTTTGCCATTTTATCTTCTTTGAAACAATTTGTATAATGTCCTTGTTCATTCATTTGTGAATATATGATTATAGTGACTTGTCACTCTTTGGGCCTAAGCAATGGAATGATTTGCATCCCATGTTCCTGCTTAGTTATAGTAATCTCGTGTGGATTACCATGTTGCCTAGACAGTGGATGCCCCGGGAGGTCATCCAACTTCTTGCCTAGTTTGCCGACCAATCGAAGTTGGTAGTATAGAGTTCCTGACCAACCGGAGTTGGTGGTAATTGAAATTCCAACCAACTGGAGTTTGTGGTATAGAATTCCCGACCAACTGGAGTTAGTGGTAATTGAAATGCCGACCAACCGGAGTTGGTGGTATAGAGTTCTCGACCAATCGAAATTGGTGGTAATTGAATTTTCGACCAACCGGAGTTGGCTGTAATTTTATTTCCCGACCAACCGGAGTTGGTGGTAATTGATTTCCTGACCAACTGAAGTTGGTGGTAATGAGTTCCCGACCAATCGGAGTTGGTGGTAATTGAATTGCCGACCAACCGGAGTTGGTGCTATTTGATTTACCGACTAACCGGAGTTGGTGGTAATTGATTTCCCGACCAACCAAAGTAGGTGATAATGAGTACCCGACCAATAGGAGTTGGTGGTAATTGAATTTCCGACCAATCGGAGTTGGTGGTATTTGATTTTCCGACCAATCGGAGTTGGTGGTAATTGATTCCCGACCAACCGGAGTTGGTGGTAATTGAAATGCCGACCAACCGGAGTTGGTGGTATTTGATTTTCTGACCAGCCGAAGTTGGTGGTAATTGATCCCGACCAACCGGAGTTGGTGGTAATTGCTCTGAATTTGGTGTGTAGTGTGTAGCACTAATATTTCGAAAAATTTTCAACAAAGAAAAAAATTGGGTGAAACATCACTTTATTCATATTGAAGAAACTGCATTACATAGGAATTTCAATTACTGATAATACTTGCACAGATTCTCTACATTCCATGCATTCTTGAATTCTTCTCCTTCCAAGGTTTCAATTCTGTATGTCCCTAGACGAACAACTTCTATTACTCTGTAGGGTCCATGCCAGTTAGCTTCCAGTTTCTTATGCTTTTGGATCACTTTCTTCAACACATAATCCCCTTCCTTCAAATCACACTTATTCACTCTTTTGTTATAGAACAAAGCTGTTCATTGTTGGTATGCTGCATTCCTGATTGCTGCTTCTTCACTAACTTCTTCGAGCATATCCTGGTCTAATATTCTCATCAAATCACTGATAGGAGAATTAAAATTAAGCACCATATGCGTGGGTAGACCCAATTCAGCAGGTATGATAGCCTCACTCCCAAATTCTAGCATGTATCGAGACTCTCCTGTTGCTGTTCGTGGTGTGGTACGATAAGCCCACAGCACAAAATGTATCTCGTTAATCCAATTTCCCTTTGCATCATCCAGTCATTTTTTCAAACCATTCAGTAGCGTTCTGTTTATCACCTCAGTTTTCCCATTGCTTTGGGGATGGCCTGGTGCAGAGTGGATCTTCAGTACATTGGATTGATGACAATACGCAGCAAACTCCTCGTTATCAAACTAGGTTCCATGGTCAGTAATGAATGAATGTGGGAGACCGTATCTGTAGATAATGTTCTTCCAAATAAATTGATAGACTTTGTCGTATGTCATATCAATGTGAGGCTCAACTTCCACTCATTTGGTAAAGTAATCCACAACAACCATGAGGTATTTGAATCTTCCCTTGGTCGTTGGAAGTGGTCCTACCAAGTCTATCCCCCACATGGAGAATGGTCAATGGGACGTTATGGGTGTTAACAATGCTTGGGGAGTTCTTCGAATGGAAAAGAAACATTGACATTTATCGCACTTCTTAGCATAAGCTACGCTATCAGCTCTCATCGTCAGCCAGTAATACCCCTGCATTGTTATTATTTGCAAAAGCGTCTGACCCGCTACATGGGCTCCACAAGACCCTTCGTGAACCTCTTCGATCAAATCTTTCACTTCGAAGGGATGGACACATCTTTTTATCCCTGCTATAACTCCTCGTCTATATAAAATGCCACTAGTCAATACATAATTAGCTGCTTTAAACTTCAGTTTTTAAGCTGTGAGTTTATCAGTTGGCAAAGCCCCTCTTCAATAGAGGCCCTAATGGGGTCCATCCAAGATGGTTCTAAGTCGAGGGTAATGAAGTTTATCATCAGATCCTCGTCTATGCTCCGACCAGCCAGGATTTCTATTGGGATTGTTCTTCGTAGCTCAGTGTGTGATAAAAAGGCTTTTGCTTGTATTTCTTGTCGTTGCTTGAAAAGTCCTTCTAATCAAAACCTCACATACCTACAAATATAATAAACTCAAGTGTAGAGGTAAGTAAGGGTATCAATCCACTTTCTAGGGAGTAAAGCAAATGGAACAAATTCAAATGTAATTCACTATTTATTTTCTTTTTGTGCTTTTTCACTTTTCTAATTTTTTTAGCTTTTTCAATATTAAAACAAAAGGGTGAGGTGAGATCTAAACTAAACTAAACTAAATGAAAATAACTAACTAGAAATTTACTAAAATGAAAAATAAAGTCTAACACTAAAATAAAAGATAAAGTGAGGAAAATAATTGTGAGAACAATCAAGGAGTGGGATTACACCACAAATTTTAGTTATTCTAATTAATTAATTTAATTATTTGAATTCTCCCAAATTAATATTAAAATTACAAACCAACTCTCGTTGCAAGTGTAATTAGAATAGTAATCTTTTAGAAAGTTAAAATTAACACCCCACAACTCTAGAAAATTAGATCTACACTCCTTTTAATTAATCACCCGCTAGGATCGATCAATTAGAATTTATGTCAATCTTAGAAATTAAATTTAGAGTTGAAATTCAAATGATAATACCCCACTTAAGAAACCCCTATATCTAGTTCGAATCTAAAATGGGTATTATCACTAGAATTTCGATTTTATCTCGAAAATCATTTACCCTTTCTCGAGGCGTAAATCTAAGGGTGAGGGATCAAATTTAACATTCAAAGGGAAATTTCAAGTAAGCAAACTAATTAAACTAAAATAATATCAAATAAGGGTTTCACCCCACCCCTTGAAAGGGGTTTTAGCCTAACATGGTATAAAATATGACAAATTAATATTCAAAGGCATAAAATAATAAAAGAAGGGAAGAGAACAATCAAACCAAATCTCTTTGATTATGTTGAACTCCAATCCTTGAAATTGAAGCATACACCTCTTAATTGATCTTCCAAATGATATGAAATTAACTATCCACTCAATTAATTCTCTAACAATATTTAATCTCACAAATATCTAAAAATAAAAAAATGAAAAACTATTTACAAGGATTTATTTTCTAAACTAAACTATCTCTCTCTAGAATTTTCTCTCTACTTGTTGATCCTTATCCTCCCAATTGGCCTTGAGGTCTTCTTTTATATCCAAATGGAGTTAAGGGGCATAATTGAAAATTGACTAGAGGTGCATGTGTTTTGAGTGAGGTCATGGGGGTGAGGGTGGTGAAGATAAAATCTGATTTGTTTGCACATGGGGGTAGTTTGGGATTTGGTTAAAAGGGTAGTTGGGGGGTATAATAGGAAAAGGGGTTATAAGGTGGTTATTAGGCACATGTGTACTTTGGCTTTGTTTTGTTTTGTTGGTTTGCATTTTGAATAGCAGGTGGTATAAGTCGTGGAAGGCTTACATGGAAAATGGGAAATGGGTGACATGGATTTTCTTGGGTAATGGGTTTTTGGGTTTACATGGGTATGGATTTTGGGTCACAGCTCATGGCTGGTCGGAGGTGGTCGCAGGGGCTGTAGGTGTGGTCGACGCCGGCGTTGAAGTCGGATCCGCGCTCAGGCGGGGCTGAAAAGGGGCAAGGGAGGTTCCGGGTTACTGGTCGGAGCAGGGGTGTGGCGGCAGTGGCATCGTGAGGAGAGAGAGGGGCTGGTCGCCGAAATTTTTATCACCGGCGGAGGTGAGGAATCCGGGGTCGGTGGCAACCGGGGTCGCGAGGGTAAGAGGTGACGTCGGTTGGTTTGTGGGTCTCGGGATCGATAGTGGCAGGTTTTCAGGTGGGGGTGAGGGCTGCTGGTAGGTGTAAGGAGAGAGAGTGGAGGTGGTGGGTTTTTAGCTATGGAGGATAGAGAGAGAAAAGTGTGGTGTAGGGAAGAAGATGGAGGGGGGTATTGGGTGTAAGGGAGGTGTAGGATAAGTGGGGTGTGTGTGTGTTTATTTTAAACCCTTAAAAATGACACTAACTAATTAAAAATAAAACTATTAAAACTAAAAAAATCTAAAAATAAATAAATTCCTACTAAAAAAATAAAATAAAGATTAAATTAAAAAAATAAAAAGAAAAAGAAATAAAAAAATTAAAATTTGAATTCTATTAAACTAAAAATTAAAATCCTAAAATATAAAATCTAATAAAATTAAGAAATAAATGAAATCCTAAAAATTAAAATTCTAATAAAAAAAAATAAAACTAGAAACTAATCAAAATAAAATAAAATTACACTAATAAAAATAAAAATAGAAAATAAATCTAGAAAATATTAAATAAATTTAAAATAAATCCTAAAAATAAAAATAACTCAAACTAAAAATCTAAAAAAAATAATAAAAATGGACAAATTAGACACACACGGGGTTCGGGGAAAGCTAAGGCTAGGATTAGGGCTCGGGTGAAGTTACGGGATAAGGGTATTTAGCTCCATAAAATGCACAATTGCCTTGAAATACGCGTTTGGAAACCGCAACGTACATTAGACCTGCATATTAAACATTTAAGCACATAAGACCCATATTATCGAGAAATAGCAACTAAAATACATCTATTTGGGGTATAAATTATACAGTTTTGGGTGCTTATCAGTGCGTATGGCTGATGCTAACCGAGCTAGGTTGTCTGCTCTCGCATTCTCCAGTCTTGGTATTCTAATCAACTGAACTATAGTAAAACTCGATACAACCTCCATTGCTTTGGCATGATACTTCACCATTAATTCTCCTTTTACTGCATACACCCCCAGAATGTGATTTATGATTAATTGGGAATCATTGAACACAACGACTTGCTCTGCTTTTATGGTTTTGGCTAGACTTAGACCCACAATCATTGCTTCATATTCGACCTCATTATTAGAAGCCTTAAATTGAAAGCATAGAGCATACTCCACATCAATCTCATCCCGACTGTTTAAAATAATTCCTACTCCACTGCCTGTAGTGCATGAAGAGCCATCCACATATAAATCCCATTCAGGTACTTCATCATCAAATTTTTGATTAGACAGAGTTCCTCGGTGGAATATTTGGTGCTTCCTTTTGTCCTCCTCCGGCACTTATCGCTGCTCGTTGATCACCTTTTCTTGCTCGTCTATCGACATAAGTTGGTCGGGGTTTACATTTGATGATCCTGTAATATCCACACGTTAGTCTGTATTCAACTCCTATTCTTCGGAGGCATCTTCCTGAGTAAACTCTGCGATAAAATCCGCTACTGCCTGCCCTTTGAGCGACGATCTAGGCTCATAAACTATATTATATTCACCAAGTTCTACTGCCAGTACATCAATCTTCCTGATTTCTCCACTTTATGCAGAGCTTGTCTTAATGACATATCGATGTACACCACTATAGTATGGGCTTGGAAGTATGGCCTCATCCTTCTTCTTGCTTCAATCAGCGCTAGCGCCAACTTCTCCAACCTTGGATATTTGATTTCTGCTCCTCGGAAAGCCTTGCTGGTGTAATAGACTGTCTTTTGTACTCCATCCTCCACTCTTATCAATGCCGAGCTAACTGTATTCTCTAAAACTGCCAGATACAAATATAATCTTTCTCCAATCACTGGTCTAGATAACAATGGAGGTATCCCCAGATATTTTTTCAATTCTTGAAAGGCCTCCTCTCATTCATCATTCCACTCAAAAGTTTTTCGGAGTATTTTGAAGAATGGTAGGCATCTGCCAGTTGCTCGTGATACAAATCTATTGAGTGCTGCGACTCGCCCTGTGAGACTTTGCACTTCCTTCTTCGTAGTTGGAGATCACAACTCCAATAGGGCTTTGATCTTTTTAGGGTTCGCCTCGATACCTCGTTGGTTAACAATATATTCGAGAAACATGCCTTCTCGTACTCCGAATATGCATTTGGTGGGATTCAACTTCATTTGGTATTTCTCTAGTTGATAAAAGGTTTAACCTAGGTCATCTAGATGATGAGCAACTTTCTTGCTCTTCGTCAGCATATCGTCAACATAAACCTCCATGTTATGACTGATTTGCTCTGCGAACACCTTATTCATTAGCCGCTGATATGTTGCACCTGTATTTTTGAGTCCAAAAGGCATATCATTATAGCAATAAGTTCCCCTTGGGGTGATAAATGAGGTAATTTCCCTGTCTTCAGGCTTCATTTTGATCTGGTTGTACCCAGAATAAGCATACATGAAACTCAACAATTTATACCCCGAGGTAGCGTCCGCCAGTTGATCGATTCGAGGAAAAGGAAAATGATCCTTTGGGCATGCCTTATTAAGATCAGTGAAGTCCATACACATCCTCCACTTGTTATTTTTCTTCTTTACCATCACCATATTTGCTAGCCAATCAGGATATTTGACATCCTCAATAAAAAAGGCTTTTTATAGTTTCTCTACTTCTTGTTGTATAGCTTGGTTCTTTTCAGGACTGAACACCCTCCTTTGTTGCTTTACTGGCTTGATTTCATTGTTCACGTTGAGATCGTGACACAGGAAGCTCGGGTCTATCCCTGGCATGTCTTCATGACTCCATGCAAAAGTCTGCTTTCTGCGCCTTAGAAATGCTATCAATTCCTGTTTTATTGATGCATCCAGTGATCCACCAATTTGAGCTGTTCGTTCTGGATGCTCATCGTCCAGAATGATATTTTCGGTAGCCTCCATGACCTGTCCCTTCATGAGTTGAGACTCGTCTCTAGGGCCTAACATTTCAATCCCTGCATCTTCTATTTCATCCACTTGATAAGTAGTAGTCTTCTTTCTGGATTCTTCACGTTCCTCTTGTTCGGCAGATGAATAGTAGCATTCTCGAGCTACTTTCTGATCGCCTTTCACAATTCCCACTCCAAAATTAGTTAGGAATTTCAAACATTGGTGTACAGTAGATGGTACTGCCTCGAACTTCTTCAGACCTACCCTTCCCATGATGATATTGTAAGTTAATTGGACATTTTTATCCATTATGAAAAAGCGTACTCTTTATGTTCGATAAGCAGGCCATGTACCGATAAATATATCCAACTTGATCATCCCAAGTGGAAAAACCTTCTCGCCAGTAAAATCGAGGAGGGGTCTATGATAGGGCTCCAACTGGGCTAACTTCAGATTCAAAACTATCAAAACATGGGCATAACATAATATCTGCCCAGCTGCCATTATCCACCAGTACCCGTGAAATCACCACTTCCTTCATTCTCATCTTGATCACCAATGGGTCATCATGAGGATATAGTACACATGATAGGTCATTTTTAGAGAAACTGATGACTAGTTTATCTTTATTCACCTTCCTCGGGTGATCATCTTCTGCCAAGTTTATTCGCTGTATGTACGAGCAGGCTTGAGCCTCATTGAGGTAAGCTTTCCTCTCCGCAGTAAGATCTCCACCTCCTGCATCTCCACCAGTAATAACATTACATTCAAATGACCCCAAATGGATTGAAAATACCTCTCGCTCTGGCGGTCTTGGTCTTTTGGGGATATCGGGCTCATCTTCTGGATCATCTTCGTGGTCTCGCTTCTTTTCTTCTTTTGCTCGACGAGGAGATTTAAATATTTTCCTTTCACTATTCCCGAGATAAAGTTTTTAAGCGCGACAGACATCTTATCGTCTTTCACTTTTCAAATTTGTATCTTTGAACTCTTTATTTTCTCTCTATCTTGTGCCTTCGTTCTTTCCATCATTTATTTGTCAACTGATCTCTCTTTTTCTGTAAGATTTTCTTCCCTATCATTTATTTACTTTGTTCATCATGGTTTATCTTGTTGAATCGTTGGACAAATTTCAGTATGAATTTTCAATCCCTTCGTGGGTTATTTTGGAAGAACTTTCTGAACCTTTTGATTATTTTTCTTTAGCTGAGGGACATTGGTTCCCAAGTCTTTTTGTGGCTGAATGTGGCTTTTCTTTCCCGCCAAATCCCCTGTGTTTGGAGTTTTGCCAATATTTTGATGTCGTACCTGCAAGAGTAGCTCCAAATATATGGAGGATAGTTAATGCGTACATAGGTTGAATCAACTTTATGGAACTCAATTATGGATTCCATAGATTATGTACTTCTATAGATGGGTTGTTAGTGATACCACATTTTATTTAAAAACTAGGTTTTTGAATAGAGCTTTAGTTGTCAATCTTCCTGATGCCAATAGGGATTATTTTGATCATGGGGTTGTGATGAAAAATAGGCAACACCCTCCATTAAATGGAGATGATGTATACCAAGGTCCCAGGTGTCCACTTTATGGCAATGGGATAGGTTGTCTTTATTTTTGAAATCTTGTTTTCTTTGTATTTGATAAAATGCATCACTGACATTTGATTTTGTTTGTTACAGTTGACAGTAAAAGAAAACCTCCAAAGTAAACTGATGTTAATATAAAGCATTTAAAACTTATCTAGAGCTTTCACCAATCTATTGCTGAGGAGCATATTAGATCTGCTTCTTACTTGTTGCAATACAAAAGCTACACTTCATCTTTCACTGCTCTTGCTCGTCCTATAGTGGTTGATCTTGACAAAGTACCAGCCTCTGAGACTAGTGTGGAAGGTTCTTCTTCTGAATCGAATATTCCTATCACTGATCTGATGAAGAAGAGAAGAGCTCTTGCCTTTTTTAACAAGTCTGCCTCCGCCAATGTGGAGGCAAAGAAGAGTAAATAAGATGTCCTAGAAGAAGGGACAAAGACTATAGACGCACCCCCTCTCCCTGCTGCCAAGAAGGCTGGTGAAAAGCCCCCTGTGACTCCGAGTAAGACCGTTGCTATCTCTCCTTCGAGTGATGTTGTTGTCATATCACCAATACAAACAACATCTTTAGTTGAAAATGATCCTGCTCCTTTGAGGAGACTAAAAAAAAGTTCTCTCAACCTTCAAATGTTGAAGGTAGTGTTCCAGTTCTTGTTGCTCCGAGCTCTGTTGTGAGCTTGGTAAGATCCTGGACTGTTCCAGAATCTCAAGGTGTTGAAGACACCTTTTCTCGCTAAAAACTTTCTACACTGACTGCTCAACACATTTCTTCGGTAAGTATCTTTAGCTTGGACCCCTTTATTTTTTAATACTATGTTCATGTATTGACTTAAAGTTATTTATTTTTTCAGTTGGTGATGTGTTTCAACAACATTTTAAAGAAGGATGAATCTATTAAGGCTACAAGCTCCTCAGGTGGAGTAGAGGAAGCTTTTGTTGGGCCGACCTAATCTTTAAAAAATTCTCGTCAAAGTACGAGGAAGATAAAGGTGCTTGGGAGATGCAATTTTAAGTCCATTGAGCTAGACAAAGATCAAGCTGTGAATGCCTCCAAGGAATTGGAGAAGAAGTTGAAGGAGTTTGAACAGAGCAACAAGGATCTTGAGGTTAAGATTAAGTCGATTGAAGAGGAAGTTGTTAAACTTCAAGATGTTGAGAGACAGAAAATGGAGGTGGAAGACAAGCTGAAGTCTGGGAAAGGACCTCTTCAGAGAAGGCAAAAAGGAAAGCTTCAGTTAAAAAATCATTCAGTGTTGGTTGGGACAAAGGCTGGAATAAGGGCTTGGCTGTGATGTCTTCTCAAATGGAGTATGTAGTATCAAATACTTTAGGGATGGATGGGTAGCAGCCTTACTGAAATTTCTGAGTTATTCCAGGAGCATACTCATGGCCCTCCTCCCTCTCATGGGGTAGAAGAAGAAGATGAAGCTGCTTCAGATGAATCTTCTATGATGACTGGAGATGAAGTCCCTGTTGTTCAGCCTTCCGAGCAACTCCAACCAGCTAGTACTTCTGCCGAGTAGCTACCATTATCCTTCGAGCAACCAAGTCCTTAATCCCAACCATCCAACGAAGTAGTAGGGAATAAGGAGAAGGTGTAAAGTTGTTCAAGTTTTTATTTTATTATTTTCTTGAATGTGACCTTGAACTGTGTATCTCTTCTTATGACGTATAAAAATTTGAACTTTGGTTGTTCGTCTTCAATTTCTCTTTTACTCGCTCTATTTGCACCATTATTGATTCTTTTTATTTCTTCTCTTTGCTAGTTTATGGCCAGGATGGAGCTCTTATCAGCTCACGATATAGAATTGATGTATAAATGAAATGACTATTTTAAAGATGGTCATGCAGATCTTAATGAGACCTAGATAATTGACATCCTCGGATCAGGTGCTTTTGACCAAGCAGTTGAAGCTTACCAATACTTGAAGTGCTTGCTTGATCGTGATGTTGCCAATAATGTGGCCTACTATGAGATGATTGAAGACCTCCAAAGAACTATCGAGGAACTCCAACAACAGTATAAAGAATCTTCTACCCTTTTGCATCTAGGATACGAGAAAAATATCAACAATTGAGTGCTGACAAAGGGTATGACAAATTCATCTCTGCTCATGAGAAGAAAGAGAGTGTTCTGAAGCTTGAAGTTGAAGAGCACAGGCATATCGCCAAGTTGTTAGAGCAGGAGAACATTGCTTTGTAAGAGGAAATAAAGCAACTCAAATCTGCTGCTTCTTTTTTGGGAGCCTTGGTCCCAGTAAATAATGATGGTTTTTCATTCTTGGAGGTAGAAAATGCTAACTTACGAGATGAGTTAGAAACTTTAAAACCAGATGGACCCTCCACATCTACTCGTGGTACAACAAGATATTCTCGTGGATGAGCTAGGGCTAGTCGAGTCACCATTGAAGAACCGAGAACGCAGTCGGCTTTAGAGAATCAAGCTGTTCAGTTGATGGCGAATAACCAGGCCTTGGCAGAAATGTCTAAGAAGATTCTGAACTTCACCAATCAACTCTCTAATCAAAGCTATGCTCTAGAAAGTAAAGAAATTCTAGTGAAGAAACTCCAAGAGCAACTTGAGAGGTTAACTTATCAGTTTCATAAACAACCCAGAGAATTTTGGATGGCTAGGTATAATGAAGCTTTGTACCATCTAGATGCTCGAATACAACAGTCGAATAATGATGGGTACAAGAAGGGATGGTTGAATGCTATGTGTGTGCTACAATTGGAGCAGGGACACTACTTATGGGATTATTATGAGTCTGGAGTGCTCGATTGTCCCGTGCCTCCTTTTAAGCTTGAGTTTTAGTTGGATTCCTGCTCGTGAAATTCATCAATGCCTAATTTCCAAGTATCTCGGTGATTACAGTCTTCATGCCAGCTTTGAGATATCTCGCCCAGAACATTTACTTGATCGACCATCTGTAATGAATGTTAGAATAAACATTATAAATTCTCCTTATGCATTAGATGATCCTCCCGTCGGGGTAGAACCTATTCAAAAGTAGAGGGGAAGAAACCCATAGAGTAGGATATTTTTTATGTAATGAATCACATTTTTCACATCATATGTAATTTTACTTGATTTGAATGAAGAAATTTTTAGTATTTTGCCATTTTATCTTCGTCGAAACAATTTGTAGAATGTACTTGTTCATTCATTTGTGAATATATGATTATAGTGACTTGTCACTCTTTGGGCCTAAGCAATGGAATGATTTGCATCCCATGTTCCTGCTTAGTTGTAGTAATCTCGTGTGGATTACCTTGTTGCCTAGACAGTGGATGCCCCGAGGGGTCATCCAACTTCTTGCCTAGTTTGCCGACCAATCGAAGTTGGTGGTATAGAGTTCCTGACCAACCGGAGTTGGTGGTAATTGAAATTCCAACCAACCGGAGTTGGTGGTATAGAATTCCCGACCAACTGGAGTTAGTGGTAATTGAAATGCCGACCAATCGGAGTTAGTGGTATAGAGTTCCCGACCAATCAAAATTGGTGGTAATTGAATTTCTGACCAACCGGAGTTGGCGGTAATTTCATTTCCCGACCAACCGGAGTTGGTGGTAATTGATTTCGTGACCAACTGAAGTTGGTGGTAATGAGTTCCCGACCAATCGGAGTCGGTGGTAATTGAATTGCCGACCAATTGGAGTTGGTGCTATTTGATTTATCGACTAATCAGAGTTGGTGGTAATTAATTTCCCGACCAACTAAAGTTGGTGGTAATGAGTACCCGACCAATCGGAGTTGGTGGTAATTGAATTGCCTACCAATCGGAGTTGGTGGTATTTGATTTGCTGACCAACCGAAGTTGGTGGTAATGAGTACCCGACTAACCGGAGTTGGTGGTAATTGAATTTCCAACCAACCGGAGTTGGTGGTATTTGATTTGCCGACCAATCAGAGTTGGTGGTAATTGATTCCCGACTAACTGGAGTTGGTGGTAATTGAAATGCCGACCAACCAGAGTTGGTGGTATTTGATTTTCCGACCAGCCGGAGTGTGTAGCACTAATATTCTGAAAAATTTTCAACAAAGAAAGAAACTGGGTGAAACATCACTTTATTCATATTGAAGAAACTGCATTACATAATAATTTCAATTACTGATAATACTTACGCAGATGATCTGCATTCCATGCATTCTTGAATTCTTTTCCTTCCAAGGTTTCAATCCTATATGTTCCTGAACGAACAACTTCTGTTACTCTGTAGGGTCCATACCAGTTGGCTTCCAGTTTGTTATGATTTTGGAGCACTTTCTTCAGAATATAATCCCCTTCCTTCAAATCACACTTCTTCACTCTTTTTTTATAGAACAAACCTGTTCATTGTTGATATGCTTCATTCCTGATTGCTGCTTCTTCCCTAACTTCTTCGAGCATATCCAGGTCTAATCTTCTCATCAAATCACTGACAGGAGAATTGAAATTAATCACCCTATGCGTGGGTAGACCCAATTCAGCAGGTATGACAACCTCACTCCCAAATGCCAGCATGTATGGAGACTCTCCTGTTGCTGTTCGTGGTGTGGTACGATAAGCCCACAACACAGAATGTATCTCGTTAATCCAATTTACCTTTGCATCATCTAGTAATTTTTTCAAACCATTCAGTAGCGTTCTGTTTATCACCTCAGTTTTCCCATTGCTTTGGGGATGGCCTGGTGCAGAGTGGATCTTCAGTACATTGGATTGATGAGAATACGCAGCAAACTCCTCGTTATCAAACTAGGTTCCATGGTTAGTAATGAATGAATGTGGGAGACCGTATCTGTAGATAATATTCTTCCAAATAAATTGATAGACTTTGTCGTATGTCATATCAATGAGAGGCTCAGCTTCCACCCATTTGGTAAAGTAATCCACAACAACCATGAGGTATTTGAATCTTCCCTTGGTCGTTGAAAGTAGTCCTACCAAGTCTATCCCCCACATGGCGAATGGCCAAGGGGACATTATGGGTGTTTAACAATGCTTGGGTAGTTCTTCGGATGGAAGAGAAACATTGACATTTATCGCACTTCTTAGCATAAGCTATGCAATCAGCTCTCATTGTTGGCCAGTAATACCCCTGCATTGTTATTCTTTGCAAAAGCGTCTGACCCGCTACATGGGCTCCACAAGACCCTTCGTGAACCTCTTCGATAAAATATTTCACTTCGAAGGGATGGACACATCCTTTTATCCCTGCTATAACTCCTCGTCTATATAAAATGTCACTAGTCAATACATAATGAGCTGCTTTAAACTTCAGTTTTTTAGCTGTGAGTTTATCAGTTGGCAAAGCCCCTCTTCAATATAGGCCCTAATGGGGTCCTTCCAAGATGCTTCTAAGTCGAGGGTAATGAAGTTTATCATCAGATCCTCGTCTATGCTCCGACCAGCCAAGATTTCTATTGGGATTGTTCTTCGTAGCTCAGTGCGTATGGCTGATGCTAACCGAGCTAGGGTGTCTGCTCTCGCATTCTCCAGTCTTGGTATTCTAATCAACTGAACTGTAGTAAAACTCGATACAACCTCCATTGCTTTGGCATGATACTTCATCATTAATTCTCCTTTTACTGCATACACCTCCAGAATGTGATTTATGATTAACTGGGAATCACTGAACACAACGACTTGCTCTGCTTTTATGGTTTTGGCTATACTTAGACCCACAATCATTGCTTCATATTCGGACTCATTATTAGAAGCCTTAAATTGAAAGCGCAGAGCATACTCCACATTAATCTTATCCAGACTTTTTAAAACAATTCCTGCTCCACTTCCTGTAGTGCATGAAGATCCATCCATATATAAATTCCATACAAGTACTTCATCATCAAATTTTTGATTAGACAGAGTTCCTCGGTGGAATATTTGGTGCTTCCTTTTGTCCTACTCCGGCACTTCTCCCTTCTCATTGATCATCTTTTCTTGCTCGTCTACCGATGTAAGTTAGTCGGGGTTTACATTTGATGATCCTGTAACATCCACAGGTTGGTCTGTATTCAACTCCTATTCTTCAGAGGCATCTTCCTGAGTAAACTCTGCGATAAATTCCTCTACTGCCTGCCCTTTGGGCGACGATCTAAGCTTATAAATTATATCATATTCACCAAGTTCTACTGCCCAGTACATCAATCTTCCTGATTTCTCTGATTTATGAAGAGCTTGTCTTAATGGCATATCGGTGTACACCACTATAGTATGGGCTTGGAAGTATGGCCTCATCCTTCTGCTTGCTTCAATCAGTGCTAGTGACAACTTCTCCAACCTTGGATATCTGATTTCTGATCCTCGAAAAGCCTTGCAGGTGTAATAGACTGGTTTTTGTACTCCGTCCTCCACTCTTATTAATGCCGAGCTAACTACATTCTTTGAAACTGCCAGATACAAATATAATCCTTCTCTCATCACTGGTCTAGATAATAATGGAGGTGTCCCCAGATATTTTTTCAATTCTTGAATGGCCTCCTCACATTCATCATTCTACTCAAAAGTTTTTCAGAGTGTTTTAAAGAATGGGAGGTATCTGTCAGTTGCTCGTGACACAAATCTGCTATGAGCTTTCATTCCTGGGGGACTACAAGATTTAGGGATGTGTGGGAGAACCTTCCTACGAATGTGCACTTGGTAGTCTCCTCCGCGGGTTTTGGTCATTTAGCGCCTGCTTTGGATGAGACACCGCACTCTATGGACATTCTGTGTGCATTGGGGGAGAGGTGGTGGGACATTACCCACACTATACATTTTGGATTCGGGGAGAGGACGGTGACCCCCATTGATGTCCAACAGTTGTTAGGGATTGACTGCGAGGGCATGCAGATAGATGTGGATCTTTGAGGGTGGCACTGGTGGTGGTTAATGCTACGCTGGGAGATGTGGGGTGGATAATCTTGAGGAACTCGATCCATATTTCTCTTCTCTAGGAGGTTATGCCGAGTCTGAGGACCAACGAGACTGACGGGTTGTAGGTGAGGCAAAGGGTCCATTTATTTATTCTTCTGCTATTGGAGGTGTAGGTGACATTTTACCCTTTAGGGATGGCTCCTCGGGATACGAGGGTGACTGTTCTGCATACGCAGATGCGAAGATTGATGGTGCATGAGTTAGGGTACATATGCTAAGGAGAGAGGGCTGTAAGGTGACATCCAATTCTGGTTATTTCCTTTCGGAATTTTCATGAAGATCTGTCAGAGTGATTGGAGGAGCTTGGCGTAGACCATATTATATGTTTGATGTATCACCATTGCACCTGAAAAGAGACTCCAACAATGCAAAATGAGATGCATATTCTTCTTGATTATCTTGATTTAATGGCTTATTCTACATGCACTTTAATTTTCTATTGAGTTTTTTCTTGACAAAGAGTAGGAAAACTGTATTTTTAATTTTTTTTGAATATATTTGAGTAGAAGATGTCCTTAGAGGCTTGGTTGAAAAAGAGATTCCTTTTTGAAGGGATTTATTTTTTGAAAAAGTAGGAAAGATGAGTTTTTTTAGAATTTTTGTCGATTAAATGAAGGCCTTGTCATAAGGATTAAGGGATATAAGACTTGGTTGTAAAGTGGGGATTATCGCCTTCATTGGATTGTGCTGAATCTGGTGTGTTGAATAGTCTGTACTGATGCTAATTTTATTAGAGATGTTTCTTTAGGACTAACTTCGAGGCTCTTCCTGGTGATAGTGGGTGGTGGAACCTCAGCTGGATGCTACTATAGCATGTATGTCATATCATCGCAATCCTGTGACGTTGATACCGGTAGAGACCCTGAACGGTCCAGATGTTTAGTGAGAAGGCCTTCTAATTTTATGAAAGGAAGATCAATTATGCTGTTCATGTGGCGGTCCTCCCTGAATATTCCTTGGAAGCTGTGCCAAACTTCTTCACTCATTATTTCATCAGATTTGTCCCATCCATAAAGAACTGGGTAAACTGGTTTGTGGATCAAAGATCTCGATGTCTGCACTGGTCCATGCCCTAGTGGGGGGAGTTATAGCCCATTATAGAACTAGGGAAATATCGGTATGTTTGGTTCGTTAGTCTCTGACAAACCTCATTCTATTTCCCTTGGAAACTCCAGCGTCAAGTCAGATGGGAGAAAATTGTGCCTTCCCATACCCTGGATTTCTATCCTGTAGAGGATTTGATCGAAGGCTTGTGTATGCGATTGGGATATTTTTTGGGAGTATCGTCGATCATCAACCTTCCCTTCTCAATCTGTTGGCAGGGTTTGGCATATTCCTAGAGACTATATGAAATGTCTATGGAAGAGTGTAGTGGATAAGATATTGGAAGAAGAGACCAAGCAAAGATGGTTTGTCATGTTTGACACTATGGAGGGGGACGTAGTTATTTTCTCTAAGCTGGTTTGGGCTTATCATTCCATGGAGCACCTTCAGCATACCATCTAAGTAGGGGAAGTTTGAGTGCCTCAAAGAGAAGATGATGATGGGGGTAGGTCTTCCAGCATCTACGGATAGGGTCCTCCATGAATCCAGTCTTTATTTATGAAGCTTTTGTGATGGTTATGTGTTTGGTTGTTTTTGGTTTTTGGGAATTATTTTGGGAAGGTTTGGTTGGTGAGGGTAATTATTTGACTTCTTACGCTGATATTTCATGTAATTGTACTAAATTTTACTGTTTTATGAAATAAAAAAGGATTTTAATTATATTGGTGTTCCTCTTGATGAGTTTTACATTTAGATTATCTATACCAATCGCTAAGTCATACATAATCCTTTTGTTCATGTAAATGATCAAATGAACTATCATTCTTGGTGGTAAGAAAAGAATAACAATTTGTGAAAAAAGGGAACCATGCCTATGCAAAGCGTATGAGATGTCGACGTACCTATGGAGTTAAAAAAATTTTGAGTTTCATTTTTGAAAGTAAAAGGTTTTTTTAGAGGATCATTCCCCACGTAGTTTTTACTAGAGGGAAATGAATATATTTTTTAGAATAGAAGGGTGGATGAGAGGAGTCGCAATGCACCGAGATTTTAAACTAGGGGTAGAGTTTCTTGAGACGATCGAGGTTGAGTGGATGCACCATATATTTTTTGTTAAAGTCAATGAGCATAGCGATGTCATGAGACAAATCTTCTTCACGATGTTGGGGCCACTCTAGTTTGGCTTGAATTTTCTTCTGGGGCCCCAGATGGGTTTTATGATTTCTTTGAGAGGTAATACCCTTCTCGGACATCACGGTCCTTGACTTTCCTGCTGAATGACCATGCTATTCAGTGATGGTATCCCTCTATATGATATACAACCTTTAGTCTACTTTCGTCTAAGAGCGACAATTCGCCAAAATGGCTTTGATGCCAGACTTCTTCATTGATTGTGCTCTCAAGCATGACGCGTAATGAAGGTATTTCTAGTTCAATGGGTAGGACTGCTTCCGTGCCATATACTAGAGAGTATGGGGTACTCCTAGTAAATGCTGAGACTAAAGTATGATAGCCCCAGAGGGCATAAGGGATTCGATCGACCCAATCTCGATAACTCTCAGTCATCTTGTTGATGATAGCTCTGAGGTTCTTATTGGCGGCTTCAACTGCATCGTTGGTTTGTGGTCGGTAAGGAGAAAATTTATGTCCCTGAATCCTATACTCGTCGACCAATTCTATTACTTTTGCCTCAAAATGTAACCCGTTATCTGACACCAGCTCACGCGAAACCTCGTATCGATAGATGAAAGTAACCCGTGGGAAGTGTCTGCGTCCTCTCATT
Source organism: Sambucus nigra (assembly GCA_949130495.1). Lineage (NCBI taxonomy): Eukaryota > Viridiplantae > Streptophyta > Magnoliopsida > Dipsacales > Adoxaceae > Sambucus > Sambucus nigra. The sequence goes on along the minus strand of OX422210.1, from coordinate 517,254,245 downwards.
GCTCCTGATTGCTGAAATTAACTAGTATAGACTCTTTTTTGGTAAAAAGTGGGAATTCAGGGGCGAAAACTCAAAACAACAACCAAGTGGGTTGAGAGTGGCATGGACACCCCATAGGGCATTAAAGTCACCTTTGGGAAGTGACCGTGCTCTCACCCCATAGGGCATTAATTAGTTTAGGCTTGTTTCGGGGTTAAAATTGGTCGTTAAGTGGCATGGACATCCCATGGGGCTAACTCATGGGAAGTGACCGCGTTATCTTTAGGCTCTTAGTTGCTGAAATTAACTAGAGTAGGCTTGTTTGGGGGTTAAAAATGGGCATACGACCTTTTTTAGAGACAACGGGGAAAATTTACTCTTTAAACAATAATCCAAAATTTGCTTATATACATGATGATTTGGTCATTATCATATAATAGGTACTGTCATAAACAGTATTTACACACTATCTGTTTTATTATCAGTTAGATTGTTACTGATACATGATGACTTGGTCGCTGCATGATTTTGTCTAAAATGTTTGTCAACCTATTTTGTCCCCTACCCCCTATTGAATCAAAATTATGTTTATAAATTCCTTGTCCATCTATTATATCTATAAAGATATTTTCCCCTTTGAAATACAGGTTACTAGTGCTGTTCTTTTCTTTTTCCTTCTTGCATAAAGGAGGTCCTTACTTGGCTATCTCTCTTTGGGGATTTATGCTTGTTTTGTCTTTTGTGATGATTATTGTATACCCTATTTTGATAGCCCCACTATTCAACAAGTTCATAACAGTAAGTATTGGATCCCCCTTCTCTTTCAAAAGATCATTATGGAATTACATTATGTACAACATTTTATTTTGATCATTCTATGACTATGTTGCAATATATAGCTTCCAGACGGAGGGCTTAGGATGAAAATAAAAAAAATTGCTTCCTTTATAAAATTTCCCTTAAGGAAGTTGTCTGTTGTTGATGGATCAACATTGTCAAGCCATAACAATGTAAGGATTCCATTTGATATATTTTCTTGTGTTTTTTGTGTATTTCAAATTGCATTTCTAGATCCATTAAAATTTGATGGCATGATAGGAAAATATTTACCCATCCATATATCCCCCATATAAGCTTGCTAGTCTTGTCCAAGAACAACCTGTTGGCATGATAGGGAAATCTTGATCTTATCATTGCATATCATAAGTTTAGCACTTTGATTGGACGAATGAAATGGGTTGAGGTCCTTAGCCCCAAGAACTCACATGTGAGGATTATGGAGGACAGGGTATCTTGATAACTTTGAACAAGCTGAGCAAGCTACCTGTATCTAAATCAACCTGTTTATGTGTATAATTTTTTCAACCTTCCCGCCTCTTAATTTTGATTCTGAAAGAAACATAATGCGCGGTTTCTAGTGGATATTGAAATTGCACAATGCGAGAACTATCGAGGGGTTTGCCAACCCTTGACAGTTCCAACATATGATCTTCATTCATCCCGACGAGGTAGCTTATGAGTTCCAAACTTTTTTTTCATCGACTTAAAGATAATAGTTTTGGAACTTTTGTACTTCATACATCTCGATAGGTGGGGGTTTGCCGTGTGAGGGTTGTTCGGTAAAGGAGATGTTCCTAGGAAGGCTAGGATTATATATGTGTATATATATATATATGATAATGATCCTGTACAGATTGACCCGCATATGTATAATACAAACCCTACAAATTATATCCATTTCTTCCCTCGACAAAATTATCGATCCTCTCTCTCTCTTAAAGGCTCACCGCCAGGTGACACATGTCCAGTCCAGACTATTAATGTGTGGGTCAGTCCACACATGAGTAGTCTTATATATATGTGTGTGTATATATATATATATAGGGAGACGTTCAAAAGTGAACATAAAAGATGAACATTTTAATGAACCTTAACAAAAGACACTTAACACCCAATCAATTTTAATTCTTATGTTACAATTGGTCTGCACCAGTGGCAATGAACATACATGTGACATGCGCCAGCATAAATAGACACGCGTGTGACATGGGTGTATTTGAAAATATGCTTGCCACACACATGTTCGTTGCCGCTGGAGCGGACCAATTACAACATAGGAATTAAAATTTAATGGGCGTTAGGTGTTTTTTTTGTTAAGGTTCATTAAAATGTTCATCTTTTATGTTCGCTTTTGAACCTCTCCCTATATATATATGTATATATATGTTGAACTGGGGAATAACTGATCAACATAACTTCACTTTTTGCTAATACTTTCTATTGCCATTACAGATTGACAGTACTTTATGTGATTCCTGATAGTGCTTTACTTGTGTATCAGGATATGAGGATGGGTGGGCTTCCTCATCAAAATGCCACACCTGGTATTTCGGATGGACTGAATACTGTCCCAGGGCCCGCCTTGCATAGTGCTTTTAGTCATCCAGCTGGTGCTCCACCATTCCCAAATAATACTATGATAATCCAACAGATTTCAGCGATCAATGGAACTCTATATGCTATTAACTTGCCATCTGTTGAAGTTTACCTTCAAAAGCACTAAGTGACTGCATCGGTTTGTATTTTAACTTATCAGAATTCTCTTACCGTGTGACGCTGAATGTAATGCATATAATTTGTTTAAGTTCTCGTACAACTTTGCTATATATTTATGTGGTGAATATTAATCTCAAAACAAAATAGTAACCAAAGGCGATCACCAGAATAAATAAGGAGCCTAAAATAATTGCAATCACACACAACACAAGAAATACGTGGTTTGAAAAAATGGCCTACGTCCACGGTAGTGCTCTTTGTTTCCTATTTCTCTTTACTCCGGGGGAGTGTTTACAATTGCATGTGTTTTGCCCTGGGCTGAGGGTTAAAATATATACATGTTATTTTTCGGAGAGTGGGGGTATTGGACTCCTCCACGTTAACCCATGATCCCTAAAATATCTCTTGAGAGATTTTAGGGATTGAATGGGTCATAGCTGAATAAGTTATGCACGAGGCCTTTAGACTTTGGGTCGGTCTTAATCGGGCTACTCATCTGGGCCGAAATGGTTAATCGAGGTACCCACAATTGCCCCTAAAATTTTTGGGTCACAATCTGGGCTCAATAATTTTACATAATAGCCTTAATGGCATTTTTGTGAATCGCATAGCACTTTGGGACTGAAGCGTCTTTCTCAAGTTGATTTAGGCGGTAGATTTGCTTCGTTTCCCGTGCATCATGATTGAGAGGGTTTAAACTGATTTGTAGAAGCCATTCCCTGACGTCGCTTCGAACTTCTTTACGTTCTCTAGATTTCTCCAACTCCTTACTGTGCTTTCTCACTTCCAGGTTTCGTCTTTCTCTTTTGAGATTCTTCCTTATATTCTCATCTTTTTTGCTTGTGGCTTTGCATCGTCTCAAGATGATTCTCACTTCGTAAGTTCTTCGAACTCCTTCTCCTTTATTTTTTGTTGGATTTTCTTCATTATCGATACTAGGGTTTCTCTTTTCTGATGGAAAAAATAGACAATAGGTCGATAACTAAGTTTAGGAAGTTCTACAATATTCCAAAATTTGTAGACATTGAATGTGCCCCTGTTCCTCATAATGTTAGGGACATTGAGGACGGTCACTGGATACATGTTCTTTGGTTATCCCAGGGGGTCTTACTTTTCCCCCAAATCACTAGTTTTTGCATTTTTTTAGTTACTTTTATATAGCTCCTGCATAGTGCTCACCAAATATTTGGAAAATTGTAAATGGTATACATAGAATTAATCAGCTCTATGGCACCAATCTAGGTCTTGCTGAAATTTTCTATTGCTATTCTTTTTCCCGAATAAGCTCTGGTCTCCTTTATCTCAAAGCTAGGAGTCCTGACAGGTTATTGGTAGTAAATCTACTTGATTCCCATAAGGACTATTGACACGAGGGGTTTATTGCCAGAAATTGGCAGTTCCCTCCCCAAATTGAAGGGGCGAGGACCTGAGATTACCTTTTATGGGGAGGAATATATCGGTAAGCATAGCCCTTATTCTGCTAGTGGATTTTTGGTTATTATACTGTCTTTTACATATTTCCATCTTTATTTTTTTCAGCGAAGACAAAGAACACAGAGCCTGCTCTTCGCGAGATTCGAGCTGCTGAATTGGTCAAGGCTTGGAAGATCAGGGAATACTTGGTTCATGGTGATCATTCGCGATCAACCGTATTCCTCTTGGATTACAAGAACATTGGGCCCAACTTCATTGCCCGTCCTGTGGATTGTATTCCTCAGCTAGATATCACTGAAGAGGTTGTTGCTGACCCCATTCAATTGGACGAGGAGGAAAGCAGTTCTGGTGAAGAGAGTGAGGGAGATGATAGGGGCGGAGCTGAGGGTGTTATAGCAAGGAGAGTTCAAGAGGTGAGGAATATTATAGTTTGGAGGAGGGTTCTGAGGGTTCAGAGGACTCAGAAAGCTTAAGCGAGGAAGACATGGCCCCCCCCAAGAAAAATTTGATCCAGGATGATGATGAAGATAATGTGATGCTTACTTGTCGGTTGAAGAAACAGAAATCTGGGAGTGGGGAGACTGCCACTAGCTCTCAGACTACTGCTCATGAGTAGGAGAGGAAAAATAAAGATTATGCGCTGGTGAAAATGAGAGAGAGAGAAAGAAAGAAGAAGAGAGGGAGAAGGAGAGAGAAGAAGTGAGGACCAAGGCAGGGCACTCTTTAGTGCTCGTATCTGCCTTGGCTAAGGGGGATTCTATTGCCCTCTCCCCCAATTAGCTTCGGTGGTGATCGAGAGAGAATTTCTATCGGTTGATCGCCAAAGGTTGATGGGGACTGACCAGTTAGTCATGAAAGCAAGTCAGGGGCTAGACTTGGTAAGTCTATCTTTTTTTTCTCTATTTTCATAGATCTTCTTTTAATGTCTCTTTTGCTAATATTCTTTTTTCTTTCTGCAGTTCGTATCTGATTTCACCATCCTCTATTACAGCCACGATGAGTTGGAGAGGAAGAATGATGAGCTAGAGGCGAGTTTGAAGGCTGCCAGCGTTGCTCAAAAGGCTTCCGACCTTGCCTCAGCCAAAGCTAACCAGGCAAAGGAGACAACATCCAAGGAGCTTGAGGAGCTGAGGCAGCCTTACGACTTGGTCCGCACGAGCAAACTGGTGATGGTTGAGGAGAACAAAGTTCTTACTGAGAAGGTGAAAAAGGTGGAATCCGAGGCTGCTACCTTTAAAGAGAGTTCGTACAACACCGAATGGGTTGCAACGTATGAGGATCCTGATACTCAGATTGGCTATATTGGTCGTCTTAACTTTAATAAGGGTTAGGATAAAGCCTTGCTCACTGTCGAGGTGGATATTAATTCCCTCCTCTTTGACGAGAACGACCCTGGCCCCAAGCCTATTGTGGAAGAGATGCCCCCTCCCGCTACCAATGACGGTGCTCCAGCTGTTCACATCACTTCTGCTGATGCTCCCCTTGATAAGGGGATGGTGACTGCTCCGCCTGAGGGGGGAGCACCTGGGACTGCTGCAGATAAGGGGAAGCAACCAACATCCTTAGAGCAGACTGAGGTGACCAACTAGTCTTCCTTAGGGAGCTTTTTGTATTTTTTTTGCATTTAAGTTGTTCTTTCTTTTCGCTGATGTACTTGAACTTTGTTTTAATTCTTCTCCCTTCCGCAGACTAATTCATTTATTCTTTACTACTTATATGGTTTGTAGCTCAATGATGTTGAGGAATATATTCCTTCTTCCTCTCAACTAGGACAAATTCTTGGTCCTGATCCGAGCAATCGAGTTCGCCGTGCTTTTGTAAGAATTTGCAAGTCTCTTTGGTCGAGGAATCAAGAGTATAAGGACCGGTCGGAGCTCATAGCCAAACTGAAGGATAGGCTCTAGGAGACGGAGGAGGTCGGCACTTCTGTTTAAGAAGAAGTGGATGCTCTGAAGGCCAAGCTTCTGGATGCATCAGAAGTTAATCAAGTTGGAGAGGTTCTTCAACAATATAATGATGCTTTAAGGAGAGAAGTCTCGCGACTTAGGGAGAATGCACTAAGCATTGCCCCTCGAGTTTGCCGTGCTTTTGTAAGAATTTACAAGTCTCTTAGGTCGAGGAACCAAGAGTATAAGGACCAGTCGAAGCTCATAGACAAATTGAAAGATAGGCTCTAGGAGATGGAGGAGGTCGGCGCTTCTATTCAAGAAGAAGTGGATGCTCTGAAGGCCAAGCTTCTGGATGCCTCCAAATTTAATCAACTTGGAGAGGTTCTTCAATAAGATAATGATGCTTTAAGGAGAGAAGTCTCGCGACTTAGGGAGAATGCACTAAGCATTGCCCCTCGAGTTCTGCGTGGTTCCTCTTCATCGGCTGGTCCGAGAGCTGATACTAATGACAGTGGCTCAACTAGGGAGATTGTCGAGCTTCGGGGTGATGTTCGTATGGCGTATGTGATGGCCATCGATCTTCAAAGAGATGTTACCTCGCTGAGGCACCTGTTCAAGAAAAGTCCTCGGTAGGTGTGGGATGATGGTTATGACCAGGGCTGGACCGATGCTTCGACGAAGTAGAGGGATGTCGAGGAGATATATTTTATTAGAGGATGGTTGAGTTATCTTAGGGACTTACAGGTCCCTAGGAACTCTGTCCTCTAATATCGTCATGAGATTTTTCCCTCAACTTTGATGCCGAACCCATTCAAGAGGGATGATCGATGGGTTCCTATAGATGCCATCCTAAGGCAGCTCGTGGAACCAGATTCAGATGAAGGAGAGGAGGAATTATCTCCTCACCCAGATGATGGTCGAAGAGCGCAAGTGGATGACTTCCTGGCTCAACGACCTAATCCTCATTAGGATTTTTATTTTACTCAGCATATGTAACTCTCTGTATATGTAATGATGTAATAAAATAGTTATGTTTTGGGAAATTTGCCGACTAAACATGTGTTGTGTATTTTTTACTTCATTGATTTATTGTTCAACTATCTTGGGATTTTTTAGCCGACTAGACTTAACACAGGTAGAGTTGGTTGGTTGAGTGAGTATCCCCCCAGTACAGTATGATTTCATTATACCATTCTGCCTTACTTTACCTTTTAGGTTGCATCATCACACTTCCTTAGGCCTAAATATGGAAATGGCGAGGATAGACCTGGTGTTGGATGTTCCATCTGAAATTCTGTTACTAAAGCTGTTTATTAAAAATAAACTATTTAAGTAACTCCGATCTGTTTTTTGAAGAAACTCTTTTCTTAAAAACCAAAAGTATTTGAACACAAGATGTGTTTGATAAGAGTATGTACGAGATCTATTCAAGATTTGAATAACACGTTTACTAAATAGTTTTAAATAAGCTTTTAAACCCAACACAACCAAGAATGAGATGAGAAGATGTAGGAAGATTAAGTATAAGATTTTTACGTGGTAAAACCTCACCAATTGAGGAAACATCCACGACTCCCTCTACGGAGTAAAACAAAAATCCACTATAAACAAATTTAACAGTTACAAACTATATAACAAACATGCATACAACTCAGACCTATATAAGTTTAGGAATGTACCCTCTGGTGTCCTTATAACTTCTCTGCAGTTATGATTGTTGATGTTGTCCTCTCAGTTTATTAACTCCAACCTGTTCAAGCTCTTTACGTCGACTCTTTTTCTCAAGATCTTATTACCAACACTTTTCGTGTAGTAGAGTGAAAGTGTTTGTGGAGGGGCTCTCTAACACATGCATGCACACACTCACACTTATTAAGTACAAACAGTCCTAGCAAATTACATATAAGGCTATATGCAATGATTTTCTTTTTCTCTCTTCTCACAAAACTTTGAACCTTTTTGACATTTTAATTAATCCCAGAATCCACGGATATCTTGCTTAGAAGACAGTCAAGATCTTAATCAATCTCAGAGTTTTGAAAAGATTTTCGAGATTGAAAACCTCCAAGTGTGATTCCAAACTAGGTCAAAGATTTAGTTTTAAGAGAACTAGAACTAGAAACAAAAAACATTTTGTTGATTTCAAAGTTAAAAACATTTACAGAAAATGAATCAACAAAATATTTCTCAAGCTGAGAAACAAACATGCAAACTAAGTGTAATATATCATGAAAAAAAACTCAGATCTGAAAATTTCTGTATACAAGAACAACAGATCTAAGAAAATGATTAAGTTGGAAACAAGATCCAAAGAATAAGTGGTTACAGCAACAAACCAACTCTCAAATCATCTTTTAAAACACTCAAACACTCAAGGTTGTGTTTGGTAAAGTATAAAGGTTTTAAGGTTTATATTTGGTTTGAACTGTGTAGACGATTTAGGGTTAGGGTTTCTAACTCTTTCTCTCTCTTCTGGTTTCTCTCTTCTCTCTACTCTCTCTTTCTTTTCTCTCAAAGGAAGAAATGGCAAAAGTCTCAGAAAGCTAAGTAAAGGGATCCTTTTATAGGAGGCTGAGAAGGTTCGAGAACGAGGGCCAAAATCAAGGGTCCAGATTGATTCAAGATGGGCTCACAATATGCGGTGATTAAAACTCACCTAATTGGTTCAAAAGGGATTCACAGGGATTATAAAGGGGCGCATGCAGATCGTTGATCACAAACGATCCAAGGGTTGAAAACAAGCGTTGTTTTACTCTCTATAAAGAAATACACTTCCCACCAATCAGAGGGCAACAAATGTTGGCCAATAACACGAGATAAAATGCGCGTCTAAAGTAATTACAATGTAAACCCTGAAGTCTCTGCCGCTTTTGGTTTCTACCCAAACTAACTTGAGACAGTTAAACCAACATTCTAAAATAGCATATTTACCCCATAACCTTTTAAAACCAAGTTTTATTAATAAAACCTTATTTTTAAAATGTTTAAAAAAATCCCAAAAAAATATTAAAAAAACAATATTGGGGATTTAAACACACTCAACATATGTACACACACTAATATGCAATATGACATATAAATGATTCATTCTACTATGTGTGAGTGTTGGTAATTAGGTCTAGATCCCTTCAATCAAAGATGAAATAGAAATGCAAGCTCTGAGGTTCTTTGGATTCTAGGTTAGACATAATTTTGTCACAATTTCCAAACTATATGAACACTTATACAATATAGACTCAAGTGAGTCAAGAGTATAAGGGCTTCAATCTCCCCCTTTGGAAATATGAGACAAAATCTCCTTTGAGTCAACTAGGACTCGTAGGGCAACAAAAAGATAAGAAAAACCTATTCCTATAAAGATTCTATCTACCCAAACCCTAGAAAACAAAAGTACATAACTCAACTATTAACAATTAATTGAATACCCTATTACATCAGTTGAGGAAAGCTGTACAAAAACCTGCAATGAATCACTAAGATCAAGATGTTTAGCATATATAAAGAATCATTAAAGACTCAAATTTCTCCCCCATTTTGTCTCAAATGGACAAAGGGAAAAACTTGGATAATCAATGTTGATGTAAAAAATTAGATTGCTTGTAATTATTTAATCACAGATAAATATAAATGAGACAAAGAATTTTAAAGTGGTTCGTCCTTATAAGAATGGCCTACGTCCACTGTTTCTGTTATTGCCAAGTGTTTTGGAATTCTCGATTTGTAATTCTATCCAGAAAATCCGGTCCCCTAGAATGAGGGTGATACAATGTATTTATAGCCCTTAGGCTGTACATGTGAAAGGGTAAACAATTAATACCCTTTAAGAATATACGTCTGTATGATAAGCATTCAGTGAATAGTTGAACTGTTGATTATCTGGCAATTAATGCTGTGGCCGATATGCAGTTCGGACCGCCTTAGTTGCTCGTCGTTCAGGAGTTCCTCGGAGCGTTGGAGTTCCTCGGAGTGTTGGACTTCCTCGGAGTGCTGGAGTTCCTCGGAGTGAGTAAGACTTGGTCAGGGAAATAAACCTCCTCGTTGCTATTGTTCCACGTAGATCAACACGTGTCCTCTTCTGATTCGTCTATATCAGCATATTAATTTTGGTATCAACAGAAGCCCCCAATATTTCATATTTCGAAATTTGAGGAGTATGGAACATTCTTTCTCGGTGTATGGCAATATTAAATGACTTTCCTGGTTCTTAGGAGCATTTTCTCCGTATTTGAACGTCATTCCAAATTCGCAGAATCCACCTTTTTAAATTTTTATAAGCGCTTAGATCTTCGTGCACTTTTTGTCCTTTTAGCCGCCGGTAGCGTAATAGTTTCTTTTTGTAATCATTTCTTTCGCCGTTTCCCAAGGCAAAGTATTTAAGCTTCATAGGCAATCCCATCATCTTCTACCTTTTCCAATTTCTTCTTTCGAGTTTTCCATAGTCTTTCTCTCTCTTATGCGATCATCCTTTTCTTCGTTCGTTGTCAACAGATCTCCCTTTTTTCCTGTAAGATCTTCTTCCTTCTTCTTCATTTATTTTATTCGCCATGGTTTATGTTATTGAATCTCTTGAGAAATTCCGTTCTGATTTTTCTATTCCATCTTGTGTAACTTTGGAGAATCTTTCTGAGCCTTCAAATTATTTTCATTTGGCTGAGGGACATTGGTTCCCCAGCCTCTTTATTGATGAATGTGGATTTTCTTTTCCACCAAACCCTTTGTGCTTAGAGTTCTGTCTATATTTCGATGTTGTTCCTGCAAAAATAGCCCCCAACACATGGAGAATAGTCAATGGGGTGTATAGGTTAAATTAAACTCATGGAACCCGTATAGGAATTCCTGAGATTATGTATTGTTATAGATGGGCTGTTCTAGACAATGTTTTTTATTTAAAAACTAGGTTTTTGAATAGGGCCTTAGTAGTCAACCTCCCTGATGCAAACAGGGATTATTTTGAACATGGGGTAATTATCAAAAATTGGCAACATGCCCCTTTGATTGGAGATGAAGTATATCAAGGTCCCAGATGCCCTCCATATGGCAATGGGATAGGTTATTTTCATTTTATTTTATTTCTGAAATTATGATTTCATTATGTTTGACAAAATGTATGACTGATATTTCACTATGTATTTGTTTGCAGTTGACAGTAAGAGAAAAATTCCAAAAGAATCAGAAGTTAATATCAAGCATTTGAAACTTATCTGGAATTTGCATAAGAAAGTTGAAGACGAGCACATCAGGTCTGCTTCCTATTTGTTGCAGTACAGGAGCTATACATCATCCTTTACTGCTCGCCCTGTGGTCAGCACTAGTGATCCAGTGTCAATTCCTGAGGACTCTTCTCCAGAATCTCACATTCCTCTTAGTCATAAAATGGGCAAAAGAAGAGTTCCTACTCTCTTTGAGGAGACTACTTCTGCTGGAGATGGGAAAAGAAGCAAGAATGAAGTCCCAAAGGGGACAAAGAAAGTAGATGCTGCCCCTTCTGTTGCTCCCCAGAAGGCTGCCGAGAAGCCCCCAGTGGCTCCGAGAAAGAAGGATGCACCTGTGGAAGTGATCACCATCTCCCCAGCCAAAAGTTCTTCTTTGGTTGAGACTGTTGAAGTGCCACCGAGGAGACTGAAGAAATCCTCCTCGGTCAATTTGGCTGAAACCATTCCTCAGCTCCAAGTTAGTGTAGCTGGTGTTCCAACTGTTATTTCTCCGAGCTCTGCGATGAGCTCGGTAAAGACTTGGATTATTCCTGAGGTCCAAGGAATCGAGGAGAATATGTCTAGGGATATGCTTACATCCCTGGCTACTCGTCACATTGCTTCAGTAAGTTTCTCTTATTTTGACTTTTCTTTCTTTCCATCAATACATGTATCTCTGTGATGACTTATCATTATCTTCTTTTTTCAGCTGGTGAGTTGTTTTAACACCATTGTGAAGAAAGATGAAGCAATCAAGGCTTTTAGCTCCTCATCTGGAGTAGAGGATGCTTTGTTGGTGTTAACCAAATCTTTAAAGGATTCCCGTCAAAAGTATGACGAGGATAAGGCTGAATGGGCGAAGAAGTTGGCTGCAGTCGAAGCAGAAAAGGTGCAGCTGGAAAATAAGGTGAAAGATTTGGAGGGAGATAAAAAGAAGTATGACGAGAAGCTCAAGAGTTTTGTGGAGCTTGAAGATAAGATGAAAGTGGCAGAAGAAGAATTGTCCCTTCTACGAGAAGTGAACCTCCAGAAGGAAGAGGTGGAAGCTAAGTTTAAGGCCACCGAGGATCTTCTATCCGAGAAGCTCTCCTCGGAGAAAATGAAAAGAAAGATGGTGGTGAAAAAATCTTTCCGTACTGGTTGGGATAAACGATGGGATAGGGGGTAGCAGCAATGATGACTTAGGTGCAGTATGGGAGTTTGAAATAATTCCGAGATGGTTGGGTGGCTCCTGCAAGAATTGAAGGTTAATGAGGACTCAGAACTGTTTCAACAGCACCTCCCTGGTCCTCCCCCAGTTATTGAAGATGAAGAAGAGGAAGAAGCTGCCTCCGAAGAATCTTCAATGGCAGTGGGTGATCCAATCCATACTCAGCCTGCCAACGAGGAGCTTTCATCTCTTCCTGCTCCTTCTGAACAAGTTCCAGCTTCAGATCAACTTATTGTTCCAACTGAGCAACCGAGTTCCTCGTCCCAGCCTCCCGAGAAAGTCTTGGGATACAAGGAAAAGGTGTGAAGTTGTTCGGTATTCTCTTTCTATTTTTCCTCTTTTTCAAGTGTAACCAAGATCTTTGTAATTCTGCACTATGATCTAATAAAATTTGAGTTCTTTTCTTCCATATGATTGTCTCTTTTCTATTCGTACTCTGCCTTGATCTTCTTTTTGATGATTACTTTTTCTTTCTCTATTAGTTTTTGGCCAGGATGGATCTGCTGTCTGCTAATGATACAAAGCTGATGCAGCAATGTCATGAATATTATAAGGCTGGTCACACAGAATTAAGTGTATCAGAAGTTTTTGACATCCTTGGTCATGATGCTTCAGAGCAGGCAATCAAAGCTTATCAGTATCTGGAAGGCTTACTTGACCGAGTTGTGGCCAATAATGTGGCTTATTACGAAATGATTGAAGACTTGCAAGGTACTCTCGATGAACTTCAACAACAATATAAAGAATCAACTTCCCTATTACATGAGGGGTATGAGAAGAGGTATCAACATCTTTCTGCCGAGAAAGGCCACGAAAAGCTCCTTGCTGGGTATGATGTCAGAGAGAGAACCCTAAAGGGTGAAGTTGAAGCCTGTAGACAAATTGTGAGCTGCTGGAGCAAGAGAACAACAATTTGCAGAAAGAGCTAGCACAGTATAAGTCTGCAGCCTCTTCTTCAACAACTGCAATCCCAGTGACTGACGAGGGATTTTCATTTTTAGAGGTTGAGAATGCCAAATTGCGAGAAGAGTTAGAGGCTTTGAGAAGAGCTGGGCCTTCTACCGCTATTCGGGGACGAGGAAGAGGTTCTCGTGGACGAGGAAGAGTTGCCCAGAATATTGTCGAGGAGCAAAGTACTCAACCTGCTCAGGGACGATCAAGAGTTCTTCGTCGTACTGTTGAAGAAGCTCATACTCAATCAGCGCTGGAAAACCAAGCATTCCAATTGTCGGCAAAAAATCAAGCCTTGTCTCAGATGTCCAAGAAAATTAGAGAATTGGAAAAACAACTCTCTTCAAAGAAATCAGTGTTGGAGACTAATGATCTTTTCATCCAGAGTCTTCACGAGAAGCTTGAGAGGTTGACATTTCAATTTCACAAACAGCCCAGGGAATTTTGGATGGCTGGATACAATGAAGCACTATTCCATTTAGACGACCGTATCCAGAATGCCAATAATGAGGGCTACAAGCAAGGTTGGCTGAATGCCTTGGGCGTGATGAAGCTCGAACAAGGACACTACCTGTGGGACTATTATGATCCTGGGGTACTGGACTTGCCTGTGCCACCATATAATTTGGACATGGAATGGATACCAGCTCGTGCCATTCCTCGGAGCTTAATTGCAAAATACCTCGGTGACTACAGTCTTCATTCTCAGATAGAGGTATCTCGTCCCGAGCATCTACTGGACACACCTTCAATAATGAACGTCAGAATGCTTCGAGATCCCAATTTCATTAATTCTCCCCTTTGCCTGGAAGATCCTCCTGCTGGCAAGGAGCCTATTTCAAAAGCAAAAGGGAAAAGACCAATAGAATAGGAAATTCTGATGTAATTAGTACACAATTTAATATCAATGTAATAAATTTGTGTAATTCATTTTGAATTTTATGAAAGAGTTTCATTTTTGTTCGCAAATTTGTATTGCTATTCTCTTGTACTTGTCAAACTCTTTATATTTGGTCTTGCATAACAATATTGTGTGGTTCATCGACCAACTTAGTAAAAAATAATTACAAGTATTAGTAATGTTGCTCGATCACTTAATAATAAAGTAATGAGTATAAAAATGTTTAAAATTTTTCCAACCAACCAAGGTTGTTAAATTGTGCTTGTCGACCAAATACAGTTAATGGATTTTACAGTTAATGGGTTTTTATCCCCGACTAACCATACTTGGTAAATTTCCAATATCTTTTCCTCGTCGACCAACTACAGTTAATGGATTTTTATCCCCGACCAACCATACTTGGTTCAGTTTGGAAAATTTTATTCTACGAGGAACTTTTATATTTTCTGGAATAATCTTACCTCCCTACCAACATAAGTTGGCATTTGAGAGCATATCTTGTTTCCTAACCAATCGAGATTGGCAATTTTAGGAGTATTGTTCTCGCCCTTTTACCAACCGGAGTTGGTCTGAGTTCGAACTATCATATCCACTTGCCCTTTTACCAAAATTGGTCTGAGCCAGTGTGAGCCTCCTAACCAAAGGAGTAGGGTTTCCTAACCAACCGGAGCTGGTATTTTTAGGAATGTCGTGTTCTCGCTCTTTTACCAACCGGAGTTGGTCTAAGTTCGAACTATCATGTCCACTCACTCTTTTACCAACCGGAGTTGGTCTGAGCTAGTGTACGCCTCCTAACCAAAGGAGTATGTTTGTTCTCGCCCTTTTACCAACCGGAGTTGGTCTGAGTTCGAACTATCATGTCCTTGCTCTTTTACCAACCGGAGTTGGTCTGAGCTTGAACTATCATAGTTTGTAGTGTGTAACACTAGTATTCCCCGAAAAACTTTCAATAAAAGGAGAGAAGATGGCGAAATATCATCGTTTTATTCATATTGATGGAACTGCTTTACATTTTACATCACTGATAATACTTGCGTAGGTGTTCAGCATTCCATGCATTCTTAAATTCCTCTCCTTCTAGAGTTGCTTTTCGGTAAGTTCCTGGTCGAACAACTTCTGTAACTCGATAAGGTCCATGCCAGTTTTCTCCCAACTTATTATGCTTCTGAATGACCCTCTTTAGCACGTAATCTCCTTCTTTTAAGTCACATTTTTTCACCCTCTTGTTGTAGAACAGGGCTGTTCGTTGTTGGTAAGGAGCATTCCTAATGGATGCCTCTTCTCTAACCTCCTCGAGCATGTCCAAATCTAATCTCCTCATTAAATCGTTGATTGGGGAATTGAAATTCAGCACTCTGTGTGTTGGAAGACCCAACTCGGCAGGTATTACGGCCTCACTTCCAAACGCCAGCATATATGGTGATTCTCTAGTTGCTGCTCGGGGAGTTGTTCGGTAAGCCCACAATACTGACTATAGCTCATTAATCCAATTAGCTTTAGCCTCACTTAGCCTCTTCTTCAAACCATTTAGTAATGTTCTGTTCGTCACTTCAGTCTGTCCATTGCTTTGAGGATGGCCTGGTGCTGAATGAACCTTCAAAATGTTTGACTGATGACAATAGGCGGCAAACTCCTCGTTATCAAATTGTGTTCCATGGTCTGTGATGAAGGCACGAGGGAGACCATATCGACAGATGATGTTCTTCCAAACGAACTGGTACACCTTCTCGTATGTCATATCAATAAGGGGCTCAGCTTCTACCCTCTTAGTAAAATAATCCACTACGATGACGAGGTACTTGAACCTTCCTCGGGTCGTTGGCAGTGGTCCAACCAAATCAATTCCCCACATGGCAAATGGCCAAGGGGAAGTTATGGGTGTCAACAATGCTTGCGGAGTTCGTCGGATGGAGGAAAAACATTAGCATTTATCACATCTCTTAGCATAGGCTATACAATCAGCCCTCATCGTTGGCCAGTAGTATCCCTGCGTCATCACCCTTTGCAAAAGTGTCCGACCTGCTACATGGGCTCCACAGGACCCTTCATGGATCTCTTCAATCAATTCCTTCACCTCGGAGGGATGTACACATCTTTGCAAACCTGCCATAATTACTCGTCTATACAAAACACCATTAATTAGTACATACCGAGCAGCTTTAAACTTCAATTTCTTGGCAACGAGCTTATCCTCCGGTAATTTTCCCTCCACAATATATGCCCTGATGGGATCCATCCAAGATGTTCCTAAATCAAGGGTAATAATATTCATCGTCAGGTGTTCATCTATGCTTCGACTTTCTAATACTTCAATTGGTATCGTTCTTCGCAGCTCGGTACGAGTAGCTGATGCTAGTCGGGCCAGTGCGTCTGCTCGTGCATTCTCCTTTCTGGGTATTCTGATCAACTGAATGACATCAAATTCTGCCAACAACTCCATCACCTTTGCATGATACTTGACCATTAATTCTCCTTTAACTGCATATGTTCCCATCATCTGATTTACAATTAATTAAGAATCACTGAATACGATCACTTGTTGCGCTTCCATAATCTTTGCTAAATTAAGACCTGCTATCATGGCCTCATACCCAGCCTCATTATTGGAGGCTTTGAATTGGAATCGCAAGGCATATTCCATGCCAATCTTGTCTGGGGTGTTCAAAACAATCCCTGCTCCATAACCTGTTGTGCAAGATGACCCACTACATATAATCTCCATATGGGTAACCCGTCTTCAAATTTCTTATCTGACAGAGTTCTGCGGTAAAATATTTGCTGTTTCCTTTCATCCTCCCCTGGTATTTCTCTTTGATGATCCTTCTACATCCATAAGCCCTTTTACCAATCGGAGTTGGTCTGAGCTTATGTCTGTTGATTCTTTAACATCCACACTCCCTTTTACCAACCGGAATTGGTCTGAGCTTGTGTTTGTTGAGCCTGTAACATCCACAGGTTGATCAGCGAGCAACTTTTGCTCCTCGGGGGTATCAGGATAAGTAAATTATGCTATAAAATCTGCTACAGCCTGCCCTTTCAGTGATGATCTGGGTTCATACACAATATCATATTCACCGAGCTCTATTGCCCAGTACATCAGTCTCCCTGATTTTTTTGGCTTATGAAGGGCTTGTCTCAATGGCATGTCAGTATACACGACGACGGTATGGTCCTGGAAATATGGCCTCATTCTTCTACTTGCCTCAATTAATTCCAATGCCAATTTTTCCAGCTTTGGGTACCTGATCTCTGCACCTCGAAAAGCCTTACTTGTGTAATAAATTGGCTTCTGGACTCCATTCTCCATTCTGATTAATTCTGAGCTGACTGCATTCTCTGATACTGCCAGGTACAAGTACAACTTTTCTCCCATTACTGGCCTGGACAACAGTGGAGGTGTTCCCAAATATTTCTTTATGTCTTGAAAGGCTTCTTCGCATTCATCATTCCACTCGAAAGTTTTCCGAAGTCTTTTGAAGAATGGGAGGCATCTATCAGTTGCTCGGGATACAAATCTGTTGAGCGCTGCAACTCGTCCTGTAAGACTCTGCACTTCTTTCTTCGTCGTTGGAGATCGCAACCCTAAAAGAGCTTTGATCTTTTCTGGATTTGCCTCAATACCTCGCTGGTTGACGATGTATCCGAGGAACATTCCTTCTCGTACTCTAAATGTGCACTTCGTTGGGTTGAGCTTCATTTGGTATTTATCCAGTTGATCAAAGGTCTAAACTAAGTCAACTAGATGATCAGCAGCTTTCTTGCTCTTTGTCAGCATATCATCGACATAGACTTCCATATTGCAACTGATTTGTTCGGCAAAAACCTTATTCATTAGCCGCTGGTATGTCGCTCCTGCATTTTTCAAACCAAAAGGCATAACATTATAGCAATAAGTTCCCCTAGGGGTAATAAAAGAAGTACTTTCCCTGTCTTCAGGTTTCATTTTGATCTGATTGTAGCCAGAGTAAGCATCCATGAAGCTGAGCAACTCGTGTCTCGAGGTAGCATCCACTAGTTGATCAATTCTGGGCAATGGAAATTGATCTTTTGGGCATGCCTTGTTGAGATCGGTGAAATCAACACACATTCTCCATTTATTGTTTTTCTTCTTTACCATCACCACATTTGCTAACCAGTCTGGATATTTCACATCCTCAATGAATTGGGATTTCTGGAGCTTCTCGACCTCCTCTTGTATAGCTTGATTCTTCTCGGGACTAAATACCATTCTTCTCTACTTTACGGGCTTGATCTCCTTATTCACATTGAGCTCATGACATAAGAAGTTTGGATCTATTCCTGGCATGTCTTCATGACTCCATGCAAAAGTTTTCTTTCTGTTTCTCAAGAAAGTTATCAACTCCTGTTTTATTGAAGCATCTAACGACGAACCTATCTGAGTTGTTCGTTCAGGGTGTTCATCGTCCAGAATAACATTTTCTGTAGATTCCACCACCTGTCCTTTTACAAGTTGGGATTCATCTCTAGGATCCAGTGTTTCAATTTCTGTACCTTCATCCACCTGGTAGGTAGTAGTCTTTTTCCTTGACTCCTCAAGCTCCTCTTGCTCGGCAGATGAATAATAGCATTCCCGAGCTACTTTTTGATCTCCTTTCAAAACTCCTACTCCAAAATTTGTTGGGAATTTTAAGCACTGATGTACTGTAGATGGAACTGCTTCAAACTTCTTCAAACCAACTCTTCCCATGATGATGTTGTAAGCTGATTGCACATTATTATCCATCACAAAGAAGCATATTCTTTCTGTTCGACAAGCAGGCCAAGTTCCAATGAATATATCCAACTTGATCGTCCCAAGTGGAAAAACTTTCTCGCCAGCAAAACCTAGGAGAGGTCTGTGATAAGGCTCCAATTGAGATAGCTTTAAATTTAAACTGTCAAAGCATGAGTAGAACATGATGTCTGCCGAACTACCATTATCTACCAGAACCCTTGAAATCATTACTTCTTTCATCCTCATTTTGATCACCAAAGGGTCGTCGTGAGGGTAAAGAACACCTGCAAGGTCTTTTTTTGAAAAACCAATGACTAGCTTCTCTTTGTTTACCTTCCTCGGGCGATCCTCCTCAGTAAAATTTATCCGTTGTATGTATGAGCAAGCCTGAGCCTCACCGAGGTAAGCTTTTCTTTCTGCAGTAAGATCTCCTCCTCCTGCATCTCCGCCTGTAATAACATTACAATCAAATGTTCCAAAACGTATTGAAAATACCTCGCGTTCTGGTTGCCTTGGCCTTTTGGGAAGATCGGGGTCATCTTCTGTATCATCTTCATGATCTTTTTTCCTGTTTTCTTCTACCCGACGAGGAGATCTAGATCTCTCTCTTGCTCGGTCTTCATTTCCTCTTTCATTTCTACGATCAACATACTTTGACAATTTTCCTCGTCTAATGAGCGTTTCAATCTCGTTCTGGAGGGCTATGCAATTTTTAGTCATATGGCCATGATCCTTATGAAATTCGTAATATTTATCTCTATTTCTTTTATCAGGGTCTGACCTCAGTTTCTTCGGCCACCTTACTTCCTCGTTATTCTTGATTTCTTCCAAGACATGATTAATACCCATTTTCAAAGGAGTATAATTATCGAATTTCTTCAGGACTTCCCATGACGACTTATTATTTTTGGAATGCTTATCGCTGCCATTGCCCTTATGCTCTTTCTTCTTAGATTTTTCGACTTCCACCTTGGTTTCTTTATCCATATTCTTCTTCGCAGCCATAGCTTCCACGGCTTTCATGATTTTGGCCGCTTTTGCCATCAACTCTGACATAGTTGTAGGTGGATCTTTTGCCAAAGTGTAATACAACTTGTTAGGCAATAAACCACTCATCAAGGCAGTGATTGCTGTCTTTTCTTCATAATCTATGACTTCCAGCTTCTCGTTATTAAAACGAGTTATGTAATCTCTAGTACTCTCACCAGATTTTTGTCTAACACTTAACAAATGTGCTACTCGTTTTACTGGCTTTTCTCCAAAACAGAAATTGCCAATGAACAACTCGGCCAATTGAAAGAAAGTTGAAATCTTACCTCGAGGAAGATTGTTGTACCATATCTGGGCAGATCCAGTAAGAGTTCCTGAGAATGCTCTGCATCTCATCTCGTCGGGGACAACATAGATGTCGGTAGCAGCTTGATATTTCTCTATGTGAAGAACATGATCTATCTTTCCATCGTATTTGGGGGTAACCACAGGAGCTTTAAACTTTGACGGTGTAGGAAAATCCACAATGGCCTGGACAAAAGGCGTCCCTTGAACAAAAGTTCATTGTAGGGGATTCCTCGCCTTAGCCATTTCTCCCAATCTATCCTCCAACCGCTGAATGGACCCTTTCCACGCATCATTTCTTACCTCGGGCTTATTAGTTCGAGCAATTGATTATTCTGAAGTGGCCTCCTGAGATCTATCTTTACGAGCAACTGGTCGTGATTGTGCCGATCCTTCTCTTAGATCTGATGGTCATTGGAAACTCCTCGATATGGTATTAGGTGGACTCCTATTCCTCCTAGGGCCTAATCGACTGAAAGGTGACACCCTTCTCAGTCTTTCCAAGGCACTAGGTCTCTCTGGAGAGAGAGTAATACGCTGATCAGTATTTGTAGCCCGTATTGACGAAGTTCGCCCAGGTTGATAAGAGAAATCATCGGGTTCCTCATTACGATATGACTCAGTACGCCTGGATCGTGAAGAAAGTAAATAAGTTTGCCTCTGACCACTTCGCTGTCCTGAATGTGCAGGTGCACCGCCGTGAAGGGTTTGTATGAGTTGCCGCATTGTTTCTTGCATGGCGGTTTGTCCTTGGGCCAGATTCGTCATAATTCCTGCCAGATCTGGAGGAGCAGAGGGATTTGGAAGATTTCCATCATTTCCAGCATTTCGATTGCTGGATTCTGGATTATCTGCCATTGATGATGAATGATTTTTGGTGAAAAATGATAACAACAATCGTTTCCCACAGACGGCGCCAATCTGTTGATGTAAAAAATTAGATTGCTTCTAATTATTTAATCACAGATAAATATAAATGAGACAAAGAATTTTAAAGTGGTTCAGCCGTATAAGAATGGCCTACGTCCACTGTTTCTGTTATTGCCAAGTGTTTTGGAATTCTCGATATGTAATTCTATCCAGAAAATACGGTCCCCTAGAATGAGGGTGATACAATGTATTTATAGCCCTTAGGCTGTACATGTGAAAGGGTAAACAATTAATGCCCTTTAAGAATATACGTCTGTATGATAAGCATTCAGTGAATAGTTAAACAGTTGATTATCTGGCAATTAATGCTGTGGCCGAGATGCAGTTCGGACCGCCTTAGTTGCTCGTCGTTCAGGAGTTCCTCGGAGTGAGTAAGACTTGGTCAGAGAAATAAACCTCCTCGTTGCTATTGTGCCATGTAGATCGACACGTGTCCTCTTCTGATTCGTCTATATCAGCATATTAATTTTGGTATCAACAATCAGCAAAGGTATTACTCAGCACAAACCATACAAATAGATTTATGCAAGGAAATGAATCTATTATAATCTAGAGGTTTGGTGAACATATCTGCGAGTTGCAAATCATTAGGAAGATAATTGATTTCGAATTACTTAGTTTCAACCAATTCGCGTATAAAGTGATGTCTAATTTTTATGTGCTTTGTTCGCGAGTGTTGAACAGGGTTTTTAGAAATATTAATCACACTTTGATTATCAAAATAGAGATGCAATTGGTTTTCTTGTATACCATAATCACTTAGCATTTGTTTAAGCTACAGTAATTGAGCACAACAGCTGCCAGCGGCTATGTATTCAGATTCGGCTGTTGAGAGTGATGTGCAGTTTTGTTTCTTACTACTCCATCCTACCAAGTTATTACCTATATAATAACATGCTCCTTATGTGCTTTTACTATCATCAGTATACCCATCCCAGTCAGCATCAGTGTACCCAATTATAGTGCTTGGTGTGTCATTTGAGTACCAAAGTCCTAGATTCAGAGTGCCTTTTACATTTTTAATGATACGTTTAACAACATTCAAATGGCTCTCTTTAGGGTCATTTTGATAACGAGCACATACACACACAGCATACATAATATCAGGACACGAGGCAGTAAGATATAGTAAGGTTCCTATCATACTACGATATAGAGTAGGATCTACGGATTTTCCATTTTCGTCTTTAGAAAGTTTTATCGTAGTACTCATGGGCGTTTTAGCATCTTTAGCACTCTCGAGGCCAAATTTCTTTACTATCTCTAAAGCGTACTTGGATTGCGAGACAAATAATCCTTCTAATTTTGTTTGACTTGAAGGCCTAAGAAGAATTGTAACTCCCCCATAAGGGACATTTGAAATTCCTTATGCATAGTTTTAGAGAAGGATTTTACTTCTGAGGGAGAAGTTGATCCAAAGATAATATCGTCAAAATAAACTTGAGCAATAATGATGTGTTTGTCAAAATGTTTGACAAAAAGAGTTTGATCATTTCCACCTCTTTTGAAACCTTTATCTAAGAGGAAACTGGAAAGGGGCTCATACCAAGATCTAGGTGCTTGTTTAAGGCCATACAGAGCCTTTTTAAGGCGAAATACATGATTTGGATATTGAGGGTCAACGAACCCTTTAGGTTGTTCTATATAGGTCTCTTCAGTCAATATTCCATTAAGGAATGCAGATTTGACATCCATTTGGTTAAGTGTAAAATGCATGTGGCAAGCTATAGCAAAGAGCAGACGAACATATTCTAACCGAGTAACAGGAGCAAAGGTCTTGTTAAAATCTATTCCTTCAATTTGAGAGTATCCTTGAGCAACTAATCTAGCTTTATTTCTAATGATTATCCCACTTTCATCAGATTTATTTTTAAAAATCCAACGTGTGCCAATAACCTTTTTGTGATCAGGACGAGGAACAAGATACCAAACATCATGAATGACAAATTGAAGAAGTTCTTCCTGCATAGAAGAAATCCAGTGAGAGTCATTCAATGCCTCATTTACATTCTTTAGTTCCACTAGGGAAACAAAACATGCATAATGTGAATAGTTTCTTAGTTGGGATCTTGTACGCACTGGCCCATTAGGGTTACCAACTACGTTATTTATGGGATGATCTTTAGAAACCCAGTTAGGTACTTAAGGTGTCTCAATTGGTAATGAATCATCTATTTCAGGAGAGTTATTTTCTAAAATGTTTGTAGGCTCTTCCTCAATAGTTGATTCACCAGTCTTACTCTCTACAGTAGTGTCACTCACAATTACATTTATGGATTCCATCAAGGTTTTAGTGCAAAGATTATACACTCGATAGGCTCTACTGTTAGGCGAGTATCCTAAAAATATAGCTTTATCTCCTCGGCTCTCAAATTTGGATAAGTGTTCCCTATCTTTGCATACATAACAAGTACTACCAAAAGTTCTAAGGTACTTAAGATTCGGATTTTTCTTGTACCAAAGTTTATAAGGGGTTTGTTTGGAATTATTTCTAAGATAGACCCTATTTATGATGTGACAGGCAGTACGAATAGATTCTACCCAAAAATACTTAGGCAAATTCTTAGCATGTAACATAACACGTGCCATCTCTTGAAGGGTATGATTATTTCTCTCAGCAATTCCATTTTGTTGAGGAGTCTTAGGAGCACTGAATTCATGTTTGTAACCATTATAGTCACAGTATTCAATAATACCAGTGTCTTTGAATTCACCACCTCTATCACTACGAATTCTATTTACTTGAGTGTCCTTTTCATTTTCAATCCGAAGAAGTATTTTTAAGAAAGTTTGAAAAGTGTCAGACTTTTGTTTTAAAAAGGCTACCCAAGTAAATCTGGTGAAATCATCAACCATAACTAAAATATAACTATGTCCACAAAGACTAACAGTTTGGGAGGGACCCATTAGGTCCATATGGATGAGCTCCAAGGGATTTGAGGTAAGAACATCACTAACTTTCTTATGAGGTGCCTTAACAATTTTACCTTCCTAACAGGAACCACAAACAATGTTAGGAATGGATTTGATTTTAGGAACTCCTCTAACTATTTCTTGAGAGGTCAGTCTACTAAGGTTATCATAATTTATATGACCCATTCTGTTATGCCATATCTCATTGTCATCCATTCTGGCAACATTACAGATTTCAGAATTGTTCATGACAGTATAGCAATTGTCAGGGGTTCTGAATCCTGTAATTATGTATTCACGTTTATCATTTAAAATTTTGCAATTGTTCTTTGAAAAGGTAACAGTATGATCTGAGTCATAAAATTACGATATACTAAGTAGATTTGCCTTAAGACCTTTAACTAGAAGGACATTTTCAAGAACAGGAAGTCCATTTTCTTGGAGAGTTCCTTTGCCTATGATTTGAGATGAAACTCCATCACTAAAAATGACTTTACCTCCAGCAAAGCTGGTTTTGTTTAAAAGTTTAGTTTCATCCCCAGTCATGTGCTTAGAACATCCAGAGTCTAAATACCAACCGGATGATGTGTGTTCAGCTTTTAAAGCAGTAATAACTATGTTACACTTCATTTGAGGTAATATATCATCTTTTCTAACCCAAATAGCTCTAGTTTTCATTTTGCGCTTATTAGCTCTCAGATGATAAAATTTGCGAGCATTCGATTTTTGTTGAAAGATGTTTTGCGCATGATTTTGAGTTTTATGAAAAACTTGAGCATTTGGTTTAAGAAAGTGCTTAGGATTCCTTCTAGGAAATGTTCTTTTATGTTTCGTCTTTCTCTTCCTATAATTAGAGTTTTTGTCAGGTTGTCTAGGAAGTACATAATTGTTTCGGCTCCTCCTAGAATAGTTAAAGTTCTGATAAATAGGAGAACTATAGACAGGTGTAACTAGTCTCCTAGCATAGCAACTATCAAAAGAGTGTCCGTATATATCACAGTAAGAGCAATAAAGATTGCTCAAGATAGGGGTCTCGTTGGGAAAGTCTCTAAACAAAGGTTTTGAGAAGTTTTGAGGTTGAGCTCTATTCCTAGGTGTGACAGTCTTGAATGCAGACTCACTCTTCCTAATAGAGGGGCAGACGTATTTATCCTTAGGTGAACTTTCATGTTTAGAGAAACTTGTTTCCCCAATGCTAAAATTTTGATGTTTTGAATCAAACTCAGTTTTTAGAGAATGAAAGTCTGGGCATGTTTCAATAGGCCTTTTGCCTCCTGACACAAACTTGATAGGTTTAAAAGATTTTGTTTGTGTCTTCAAATTGGGGAAAAACCCTATTCCAGTTTGATTATCAGAATTGGTTTTTGATTCAACAACAAATTCATCAAAACAGTTTGAATTATTTTCAAATTTTGTAAATTTTTTGAAAACAGTTGCTGTCTTTTCTTTAGTTTGTTCCAATTCTAACAATGTCCTTTTATACTTTTTATCCAAAGTTTCATTTGTTTCAGTCAAATTTCTGAGTTTTTCATCAAATATTTTAATTTCACTTTCATGAGTTAGACATTGGGTAGTATACTCTTCAGCATTCAGTTTAACCATTAGGCTTAGATCTTCTAACTTCTTAGTGAGATCTTTTACAATCTTTTCTAGTCTAGTGCTTTTCTTGAGAGTTTTAGCATAGAGAGTGTGAATATCTGGGAGGTCTTCATTTTACAATCTTCTAAATATTTTTCCAAAACCTTTTTCCAATTTTAATATGCACTAATTTTGGAACCAATTTTACTTAACCCTTTTTTATCTTATCAATCCTAAACATGCATCTAGTGTGATTAAGCACGTAAAATAAATCAAAGTCCAAAAATCACACAATGTCAATGTATGAGGAAACCACTAAAGTAAAAAACCTCGGATGACCCAAGCCAGACAATCACTATAATACGTTTTTACAATGTATAGACAATAGACTTACTCAACAACTTGATCACCCACAAGTCTTGACGCTATTCTATGCTTCAACCTCTCCTACAAAGTGAAATGTAGGAGTCCACCTACACCAAGTCCATAACACACGAGTCCATGCATGTCTCGCTATCCACCGATATAGCTACGACAATCGCCTACGATATAGAACACGGAGTCCACCGCTTCTTCATCGCAAAACTCGACGAAATAATTGTTCAACAGAGATGAACAAACTTCAGATGGTGAAAACACAATATATCTAAACATAATGGTTATTAAATCTCAAATCTTGTAAACACAAAGAATGGTTTTAACTTTGGAAACTTTTGTAAATAAGTACAGAAAAATGAAAGGGTTATGTGCAGACCTCGAAATTCTGAGCAAAAGATGCCTTAAATAAAAAATTTGAAGTCTGCAAGTCATTTGAACGATATCACCATGATGTTACAACGAACTTGCAAATCTCATTTGAACGAGATAAGAATGTCGTTAGAATGACCAGCTGATCGTTTGAACGAAAATTAATGTTTTTTGATCCTTTTAAACACAAGGGAGAGATCTATATGACTTTAAAATGTATTTATCTCAGAATAAATGAAATTAAAACATTTGAAAATTGTTATAAACAAAATAACATCTTAAAACATATTTACCGAGTCCCAAAAGCATTATGCGTTCATACCTAAGAGTATCTCGGAATGTAATATGACATGAAGAAGTGAAATGTGAACCAATAAATATGACATGATAAATCTTTGAAGCTTGGTTGCTACGTCTTTAAAACAACGTCATAGACTATATGTGAATCGTGACAAGTAAAAATCAATTTATGACTCAAATTGGTTTTTATCTGGAATAATGCCAATACATACAAATTGACACTATTTGGAAATTTGTCCTTAAAAATATCCCCTTTTGGCTATTGCGTGACAAAACCAAAATAGTGAAATGACTCAGTCGGGCCGTCAAGCCGTATGACCTAAATCCCATCCCATAAACCACCAAAAAATACAGGACATGATCTAGTAAACAAATATCAGACCGAAAGCTAAAACATCTCCATGTGATGTAGTCGTAAAATCTCGAATCTATGAATAATCATTACACATACGAAACAAATAAATACCATGTGAAGTATGGAGGTACAAATGATATTAAACCTTATGATGCCAATTTTTAAAACAAACCATTTGTTAAACATGTAAGCAAAAATATGATACCAATTTGTATACATATCCTTCAATATAGCTCAAATTGATGATACCAATATGTAAAAAATATGATCAAAACATGATATCAATATATAAGTATGTAAAAACATATGTTCTCATCAAACAAAACTCCCCCTACATCACATACTATCTCTCCCCATTTTTGTCTCGAATAGACAACCAGAGAAAAATATAAACAAATAATCATCATATCTAGAAAGAGAATAAACATATGAAGTGTATATAGATTAACAAGGTGTAGCCAGCTAATAATAATTACAATATACCAAATCGTAGCTAGAAAACAATCATATAATATGAATCAGTGGTATCAGGAATGATGTGACTAAACAAATAAATGCAGTGTATGAATCAATAATATTGACTGTATGTAAACTGTCCAAAATAACCCAGAAGTATCAAAATAGTGTAATATCAACATATATACAAAGCAGGTACAAAATGGAAAGAATAGCGTCGTTCAAATGACTATGCCATGTTGTTTGAATGACATTGGCATTTCATTTGAACCATTCAAGAAACGACCTAAAATAGAATGACAAGTAACAACGTCATAGACTATGTGGGAATCGTGATCTATCTTTAAAACATATCTGCTATGTCATCAACACAACGTCATATACTATGTGGGAATTGTGACCAGTAAAAATCATCTATGACTCAAATTGGGTTTTGTCCGGAATAATGCCAATACATACAAATTGACACTATTTAAAAATTTGTCTTTACATGCTGGCAGTTTTCTAGGGAAGAGGCCTCGAATATAGAGATTTAGATGGATAATATTTTTAGTGATTCATTTGGGTGGGATTTTGATGTAACCTCGCCAAAAGACACCTTTTGCGATATTTGGACGTACTAACATATATAGATGGTATGTTCCCATAAGAGGAACACGTCGAACCCCAAATACATTTTTTGTATGGGGATTCTCGTTCTGCATATCTTTGTATATAAATAAGGATATCCCCTTTTTCGAGGGTTTATTTTAGAATATAATCTTTTTGGATTTTACTTGTTCTATACATGAATGATGTAAAATATGGACAAAATCAGGCCGAAGCTCCTTTATGAAAAATACCGATATCACAATAACTTGAGGAGAATGGAGTGAGCCTAAGATCTTTTTACTAGAATAAAAATGACATACTTATTGTAGCCACCTGGACGGATTCCTCTGGCGTAGGCTGCCCCCAAAATTGGGATTGGATGGAAAATCAAGAAGTCCCTCTTTCCTCGTGCGTGCAGGTGATTCGAGGATATGGGGGTCCTCTTTCCGCCACTCGTGCTAAAATCTTCATGGGATACCTCGAATATAAATCAGATATCATCAATAGGGGACAAACACGAAGAAAAGGAGTCGCCAACCTATTTTAATCAAAACTGGCAAAAGAAATGTAGTTGTCTCACGAGAACGACATCAAGAACATATTGATGCATACGAAACCAAATGAATCAAGGGTCAAGGGACTAAGTTACGGAATGGGAAGGTGTTAGGTACCCATCCCACCCTTTCGATCTCTTATGGACTATGTTATTATTATCCATTTCTACAAAGCGTGATATGTGTACAATGTGAACGGCAGAAGATGGAAATCATCCAACTCACGTCATGGGAAAGATGAAGCGAAATCATCCTAAGGAGCGTACCGCATAAATGACATAAAAATAAATTTAATGTGATTGTACATCGAATCACAAGTCACTATGGAAAAGTGAATGTGTATGCCTAGAGGGACATAAATATCTAGGAGTTAATGACTCATAAATGCTAATAAAATATAAGAAAGCATAAAATGGGAAAATAGGAAATAGGAAATAGGAAATAGGACTCGAATCTCAGGATTGGCTTGGGACGCCTATATAGCCCAAAGGGCATCAAAGTCCACGTAGTTCGATATGTCATAAAGGTGGGTTTTAAACCATAAACCCAAATTTAAGACTCCTCTATAATTGTTTTTGAAGATAGCGTGCTCAAGTGTAAAAGTGAAAAAATGAGGAAGTCTTACTTTTGGAGTTTACAAGTAAACCCTCTTTTTTGTCTTTTGGATTTAATGAAAATATGTTATGTGACTACCGGTAATAAAAAGGGATATTATTTTATGTGAGATAATGAAGAAGAGATCAAAAATGGAAATAAAGTGAGTAAAAATACTAAATAGATAAACCAGAAAGGACTAGGAATAGACCTCTTTGAAGACTTTGATACTTATTTTTGAAGGAGAACAGGCTCATATTATGGTGTTGTAGTTCTGGTGGAGTAGGGTGAGGTAAGTGTCCAAAGGTGGTATGAAAGAGAGGTAAAAGAAATGGAAAGAATGTTGGGAAATTAGATTTTTTTGGGAATAATGGTGCACTGATTTCGAGAGAATGTTTCTAAATGCTCAAAAAGGGGTTGTTATGAGTGAGGTCGTGGCCTTCTTAAATAGTGTCAAATTAGGGTTTAGGGGGTGACGATCGTCATGACCCCCGGCTTGCCTATCGGCATAACTACTACTTTGCTAGCCAAGGAAAGTACACAATGCCAATAAGTAAGGGGTCTGGAGTGCCTATTCTGAAACGAACTTTTTCTAAAAACAGGCATAAAATGCAAACCATAAGTTCAAATTGCACATGGATGGGACCATTGGAAAGGATATTCAGGTCCTTATAAGAATCCATTGAGCCGTTCTCGAGTTCGAGTGTTGACCAAAGTCAAACAGGTCTTGAAAGCACCCAATGGTATCTAGACGGGGGTTTTCAGAGTAAAAAGGGTTGTTCGTGCGAACCGTGAGGCTGATTTACATATGTTATGGACCGTTGGAAAGGGGATTCACAGGCCTATGAGGTTTCATTGATATTAACTCATTTTGAAGAGTTGACCAAGATCAAACAGGGCTTGAAAGTGCCCGATGGCCTTTTAGAGTAAAAAGGCACACTCGTGCGAACCAAGATGTCGATTCACGAACGGTATGGACCATTAAAAAGGGGATTTAGAGATCTACAAGGTTTCATTGATATTTTATCAGGTAAGAGAGTTAACCAAAGTCAAACTGGGCCCAAAAGCGCTCGACGACCTCTAATTCAGGTCTCGAAGTAAAAAAGTACATCCGTGCGAACTGTGAGGACGATCCGCGCACGATATAGACCGTTGAAAAGGGGATTTGATGACCTATAAGATTTAATTGAGGTTTGATTAGTTTGGAGAGTTGATCAAATTAAAAATGGGCCTAAAAGTGCAAATGGCCTCTGGGTTAGGTCTTGGAGTAAAAAAAGCACATTTGTGCGAACCGGAGGCCGATTCGCACATGGTATAGACCGTTAGAAAGGAGATTTAGTTTCATACAAGATTTCATTAAAGTTTTATCAGGTTTGAGAGTTAATCGAAGTCAAACTAGGCCTAAAAATGCCTAGTGGCCTATAGATCAGTTGTCGGAGTAGGACTTAGGGTCTACGGAGGGAGGAGACATATTAGGGACCTAAGAAGGTACTTAAGGGGCTAATAGGATGGTGTGACTACCGAGCCCCTCGATGGGAGATCTTAGAATAAGCGGAGGTCATCGAGAGGTAGACACCTCATCAATGTTCAAGGAGTTAGGACCCTATTTAGAAGGCAGTTAGTTTAAGGATTGAGGTTGATTATGCGGACCTAAGGTTTGAAATGACCGATTTAGAGGGTCGAGGTCGATTCTGCTGAACCATGGTTTGAAATTATCGATTCAGCGATTCGAGGTCGATTCTATGGGCCTAAAGTTTTAAACGACTAAGGGTGGTCAACGGATGGATATGGAGAAGATACCATGTTTTTCATATCCGTATTCTCTATCTGGATGCACAATCTATATCCGTATCCACCCGGATAGTTACAAAAACGATCCACATATGTATCCTCTCGAATACCTCAGATTTGGATAATATTCATATCCGTTTACGTTGCTTATCCCGTGCCTACTAACTAAAATTCACATCGAATAAAAGTTAGGTGATCAAATTTTAAGGGAATTTTGCTAGAACTAAAAAATAATATAAACTCTTAAGTGAATGTTTGAAATCAATTACTATCCTCAAGTGCTCATAGTCATAAATCATGACTTTTCTTTTCCTCTTATAATATTGAGTAGTCCATTATACAAAATTTGAATAGTTTTTTGAACATTTATATTAAAAAATCCATAGTTTATTGCACATATATATTCAAGACAAAAACTTGAACAAAAAATACACAACATACCAAAAATATATACAACATATAGGAAAACAACCTACAAAAAATATTAAAGGTGAGATAGCATTTTTTGATACATGAACACCGAGGTATATATAACACAACATAAAAAAGGCACAAAAACAACAATACTTCTCCCACGAATTCAAGGTATATACAACACAAAAACACTAAGATATATTCAACTCAACATATAAAAAATTATCTTCACTGAAATCATGTTTTATGCATAGTAGCATTTTTTGAACATTTTGATCTTTCTAATAACATTCAAATAGAAGGAGGACTTTACACAAAAAAAATATCATACTAAAAAGAAGAAGGATCTTTCTAATAACACAAAAAGGTACAAAACTTAGGTCGGGGGACAGAAACGAAGGAGGATCTTACTATTGCGGTGCAAGCATAACTTCAGGTTAGGCGACCGACGGAAGGATGGACGTGTAGAGAGGCGACACAGATGGAGGGGGTAGCAAAACTTAGGGCTTTTTTTAAGATGAGATGAGGGAGGAGATGGTTTTGGGGAAAATGAAATGAGGTTTGGTATTCTGTTTTCATTTTAATAAGCGAAGGGGGAAATTAAAACTAGAGTCTAGGCTGTTCATTTCATTTCTTATTTTGTCATTGTTTTTTCTTTATTTTTCTTAATTCTTTCTCTATTTCTTATGTATTGCCAAAAGACAAATTAATAGTATTTTTTCAAATAAGTAAAAAATGATAAGTTAATACCATTTTTTATATTATATTATTATATATTTATATTTTTCATATTATATTATTACATATAATAAATATTATGAATAAAAATAACATATATTATTATTATTATTATTATTATTATTATTATATATAACTATATTAATAATAATTTAATATTAAATATAATATGGATACAGATATCTGAAAGAATGAACATCCTCGGATACTGATTATCCATGTCTAATACACATACTATCTGTATCCGTATCCACTTTCCTTGATATTTCAATACACTATCCATATTCGTATCCATATTCGTTTTCTAGAAAGAATATTTGCAAATTCGAACTTGAATATCGGACGAATTCAGATTTTTGAATACCCGTTTACACCCCTAGAAATGATTGATTCGGAGGGTTGAGGTCGGTTTTGCAAATTTAAGGTTTGAAATGATCGATTCAAAGGGCCGAGGTCGATTCTGCGGACCTAATGATTGAAATGACTGATTCAGAGGGTCGAGGTAAATTTTGCAGACCTAAAGAGTTGAGATGAGCAATTCAGAGGGTCGAGGTCAGTTTTGAGAGCCTAAAGAGTTGAGATGACTGATTCAGAGGGTTTAGGTCAATTCTATAGAAATAAAGATTAAAATGACCGATCCAAAGGGTCCTGGTCAGTTTTGCAGACCTAAAGAGTTAAGATGACTGATTCAGAGTGTTGAGTTCGATTTTGTTGACCTATGAATTGAAATGACTGATTCAGAGGGTTGAGGTCAGTTCTACGGAACTAAAGAGTTGAGTTGAACGATTCAGAGGGTTAAGGCCAATTATGTGGATCTAAGGATTAAAATGATCGATTCAGAGGGTCAATGTCAGTTCTGAGGACTTAAAGTGGTTGTTTACAAGAACTTTTTTAATTGTGGTTTCGCTAGGGAAGGTGTAGGTTATCGCGGGTGTGGGCGCATTTTGGATTTTGATTTTGTTGGGGATTATGATAGTGATGAGAGTGAGTGTCGATGCATCTGCTTATGATCCCACTAAAGATTAACGAGGGCATTGTAATTGGTTTAGTGCTTCAAAAATGTGTTTTTCTCGGAGGAGTGACATTCTTGACTTTGGGGGAATTTTTAGGAATTTTTTGGCCAATTTTTGGATTTTCTATCATTTTTGTAATGAAAATTTGAAGAGGCTGCCAATAGGCAGGGCTGGGGAGGTGTCAATCGGCATAGGGCACAGACTCTTAGGCTTTTTGGGGAAGGGAAAAGTCATTATCGATAGTCAGGTCTAGGGGGCTTCTGATCAACATACCCTTTAGCCTCCTATAAAAAAAGGCAACCCTCTTCATATTTTTCACACCTTCAAGTGATTGAATCTCTTGATTTCTCTCTCTAAAAGTCGATTTCGAGTCTATCTTCTTTGTAAGAACTCATGGAGGGTACTTCTGGAAATAATAATAACTGGACGACAGTTGATGACTGGGAGGGTTTAGAATGGGGGCTACTATGACACTGGCGCTAAGCAATGAAATTGTGTACGATAACTTCATGTCGATGCTGGATGAGATGGTGCTACTGTGAGACGACACATCACCATTTTGTGATGTTGAAGAACTCTAATATCCATATAAGTGTTTGTCTTTTGGTTTCCCTCTTTTTTTTTTTTCAAATCCTCGGGAGACTGAAGGTTTTTTCTTAATTTCTATGCAAGTTTACATTGCCTTTTTGAGTATTCGGTCCCGGGGTTCGACCTTGATGAAGGAGGTTTAGGACCGTCATCTTGAGGCAGTTAGATGGATGGTGGGGTCTACTGGGTTTAGCCCGTTGGTGGGGGCATTAGATGAGATGCCGTGCTCTTCGACGATTTTATGTGTACTTGGTGAGAGATGGTGGGACATGACCCACACATTTCATTTAGAGGTTGGGGAGATGACAATCACTCCCTTGGATGTTCAGCAGCTGATAGGGTTGGGGTGCGCAGGTTAGCAGATTGTGGTGGATTTCACTTTGTGGGTTACAGAGGTGGCAGTGCAGGCTGCTTTGGGGATATTGGGAGAATTGTATCTGGGGATTCTTTTCGGATATCCTTTTTGAAGGATACCATGTTATCTAGGTGAATTAATGAGATTTACAGGTAACAGTGAGGCAGGTAACCCATTTATTCATTTTACTTTTTTTGGGGGGATATATGTTGGCGACGAGCGGAGAAGTCGTCCATCTGCATTATCCATTTATTTGATTGGGGTAGCTTCACACTAGCATTCTTTTATGCTTCCTTAAATGCCTTTAGTCGGTGCTGCTGGCAAACTTTTACCAGACCCACCTATCTCTTGGAGGTAATCTTTAAGTTCAATTTCCATTTATTTTCTTGTTATCCTTTTGCTTTATTTCTTT
The DNA here is from genome assembly GCA_949130495.1 of Sambucus nigra. NCBI lineage: Eukaryota > Viridiplantae > Streptophyta > Magnoliopsida > Dipsacales > Adoxaceae > Sambucus > Sambucus nigra. The sequence continues at coordinate 517,219,734 of OX422210.1, read as the reverse complement.
TGAGTTTTGGTGTTGCCTTTTGTAGATGTGATTTTACGAGGAGATAGGGCAGAACGTGGGGTTGGTATCCCTAAAGGCGAGTGAGTTGGGAGGATTTTGCAAGATGTACAGGTGGAGGAAGTCAAACATGCATTTGAATTAATCCCTTTCTTTAAAGGATGTGCGGGTGGTGTTGAACGCCCTAACGAGAAACCAGGTTAGGCTTTTTATCCTTATCTTTTTAAAATTTTTAGAACTTTTCCTTCTGGGTAGACTACTGATTATTTCTTGGGAAACAAATGACGTTCTACCCCCGGCCCTTATCCTTAGGGGCCGTAGGGGTTACCAATATGCATGATCCGATGAGGAGGCTACCGACCACGAGTTTGGGTATGTTTAGTACCTTGGAGAGAGGGTGGTGCGATAGATTATAGAGGGATAGGCGGAGGTACCACCATCGGTGCCTCCTGAGTATATAAGGTGAGTAAAGGAGATGACTGACGAGGCCAGGGTGACGGTGATGGAGGGTGATCCATACACGTATTACACTAATATGACAATAGGATATGACTGTCTGGACTTCGCAACCAGTTGGTTGATGCCTTCGGGCATATATGCTGTGGAGAATATGCCCTCCACCTGCGATGGGATTGGGAAGAGGTACCAAGGTACCGATAATGCCGGTCCATAGTATCAGAGGATGTACGATGACGGTAGTGGAGGAGGTTCCATTTCTTCATATTTCCACCCCTTCCTCTCACATTCTGATGTGCAGTTAGGATATGATATTAGTGCCTCATTGCCCTCATGCAGCGAAAGATGGGTTGGCGGGTTTTCCCGAGGAGGCTACAACCATCTTTCTCTTTTTTACTTTTGCTATTTTCTTGTTCTCTTTACTGACTTTTTTTGATTTTGGTGATTTTTCTTCTCTTTGCAGTCTGCCCGCGTGTTGACACCCTAGTTGTGGGATATTCGAGATTAGATGGCATCGATGTCGGACTATGTGAGGAAGTTAGTCAGTGCCTGCTTGGTGTCGCCAACCATGTTTGAGGAGAGCTACGATTTCGAGAGTAGGGGGTCCCTTGTTCGTCATCGGGGAAGCGCATTCACCAAGGTGGTTGAAGTTGGGGGTTTTGAGAGAGTTTTCGGGGAGATCCGGGCAACGTCCCGACATATCTTTTTTTTCTCTTTCTTCTTTTACCTATAGAAAAGTGTATTTTTTCTAAAGAAGTTAATTATAAGAAATGCATTTTTTGTGTTATCTTGATTTAATGACTTACTCTACATAAAATTTAAATTTATTGCTGAGGATTCTTATAATTATGAAAAAATAAGCTTAAATTAAATAAATAAAAGAGGGACTCGAAGATTGATTTTTCATAAGTAAAAGAAATTTATAGTTCGAAAGTTATGTAAAAAAGATAGAAAAATAAGGAATTTAAAAAAAAGTAAAACTCAAAGGCTGTCCTTTCAAGAGAAATATTTATCTTACGAAATGATATGTACAAAAGAGAAAAGTGAAGAATTTCCCCAAAAAGGCGAGTTTTGGATCGGCATACCCCTTGGTCTGCCTATTAGCATAACGGTCAAGTCCAAATCACTGGCTTATCTCTAATTGAACTTTTGCATACTTCTGGATACTTTTGGAGCAAGAAGTTCAGTGGCATCTTGAAGGGTTTTCCCTTTGTGGGTTTTTCATTACCCCATTAACTTTATCTTCTTCTTTTGTAATGGCCCTTCTAATTTTTGAAACCTTTTCAACTTATCTTGATGGTTTAGAGGCCATGTGCCTCTATAATATTAACTACAAAGCTTTTGGTCTACGCCAGATTTCCTTATGGCGTAATCATCTCATAGATGGGAACCTCTTTGAAGCAGAGGTATAGTTTTGGTACACTGAAGACCATGTCTTTTGTTTCGGCTTAGATGAGTTGTGTCCCACCTATAAATAATTTTCTGTCATGCTATGTGTCAGGCCTAGTAGTAGCTATGCCAGATTTATCCCATTCTCCCTAGGTGTCAGTGGCAGAGTTACTCCGCATCTACCCTTCAGTTTCTCGGTAGTTAGTGCATGAAGGAAATATCATCCTCCAACAGTCATGAATTCCATATGCCATAGAGATTTTACTGATAATGGCCTTGTCGATTTTGTAACCATGGGCTTGATTTCCAGGATTATGTTGGTGACGGGCGATCTGACGACTGACCCTTAGGTAGCCATAATAACGCCATGGATGTCCTACCATTGTACTCCTGCTACAGTGGTATTAGCGGAGACTCTGAATGTCTTAGATGCCTAAAAGGGGGTTGGGCTAGCTTCTTACTAGGGAGCCGTGTAATGCTATTTATGTGGTTATTCAAGAGACTATGCCTGGCGGCCTCTCCGGAGTACCCTCTGTCGGGTGTTCCTAATTTCTTTTCTTGGCCCTTCTTCTGCTTCGACCTGTCGATGGATAATTTGGCTAACGGGGTTGTGGAGCATGGAGATCAATGCCTTCACTAGTATATTCCATGGGGCGACAAATTATATCCCATTTTGCATTTAGGGTACTACCAATATGTGAGGTTGGTTGGTATTCACCAAGATTTTTTCTATTTTCCATGGTTGATTTTGTGCCAAGTAAGATGGGAGAAAATTATTCCTCCTCGCATAACTAATTTCTTTTTGGTGGAGGACTTGATTGAGTCTTTAAGGATGATACTAGGTCCCTTATGGTAGCACCACTGACTGTCTACCCACCCATCATAATCTGTTGGGGAGGATGTGTTCATATCACGGGACTACATGAACTGGTTCTGGAAATGGGTGGTTGAGAAGATTCTGGTGGAGGGGACTGGGCAGAGATGAATCGTAATGTTCGACATCTTGGAAAAGGGAGTTGTAGTTTCATCAAATATCATTAAGGCTTATCATCTCATGGAACGCATCTGGAGCCATAATCAAGAGTGGTATTCTTAGGGTCCTCTAGGGACAGACAATAATGATGAATCGGGTCCATCAAGTAGTTGAAGGTAAGGTCTGAGAAGTTGTGTAGGTTTTTAGAAGTTTATGGGAAGGTTGTTTTTTGTTTTGGGTGAGTGTTTGGATTTTTTTTTTGTGAAGTTATTGATGGTATGGTCTTTTTATGTTGTATGAGGGTTTAGAATGGAACGGATTGTTTGACTCCTATCACTAATACTGCATATAATAGTTATATTCCTGATTTTAACTAAAAATAGTGATTTTGACAAATTTTATTGTATCTTTGATTAGTTTTATATTTGAACTAGCTATACCAATCACTAAGGCATACATAATCCTTTTGTTCATTTAAATGATGAGAGAGACCACCGTTCTTGGGGAGAGAAAATAATAGCATTTTGTGTAAGAGAGAGGACTATGCCCATGTATGTCTTATGGGAAGCCTATGTACCTTTGTGGGTTTAAAAGTCCGTGACTTTTTCTTTTAAAGAGGTAATTTAAAAGGATTAGGTCCCATGTAGTTTTGAGTAGAGGGGAAGGAAGAATTTTTTAAAGAATATAAGGGGGTGAGAAGCGTCGTAGTGCGACGAGAGTCTAGGCTAAGGGTAAAACTTTTTGAGACAATCCAAGTTGACTAGATGCGAGATTTCTTTTTTTTTTGAGGTCTATGAGCATAATGACGCCACCAAACAGGATTTTATTCACAATGTAGGGGTCACTCCAATTATGTTTGAACTTTACTCTTGGATCCTATACGGGTTCCATAATTTCTTTTAGGGCTCAATCTCCTTATTGGACACCATGGTCCTTAACCATTTTGTTGTGTGATTATGAAATCCTGCGATGGTGCCCTTATATGTGGTATAGAGTTTTCATTCTATTTTTATCTAGGAGTGAGAGTCCGTCATAGTGACTTTGATACTAGTTTTTTTACTGACCTTAATTTCGAGCATAACCCATAGATAAGGCATTTCTAGTTTGACGTGGATAACCACCTCCATGCCGTATACCAGAGAATAGGGAGTAGTCTGAGTGGGTGTCTTGATAGAAGTACGATATCCCCAAAAGGCATATTGGATCCGTTTGATCTAGTCTATGAAGCTTTCAATCATCTTACTATTGATGGCCTTGAAGATCTTGTTGACAACTTCGATAGTGCCATTGTTTTATGACCGGTATGAAGAGGACTTGTGACTTTGAATTCCATATTCGTCTGCTATCTCTATGATCTCAGCCTTAAAGTGGAGTCCATTATCTGACACCAATTTACGAGGAACTCCATAGTGACATATGATGTTCTTTCTGATGAACTTGGATAACTTCTTCGCATTCAGAAATCCATATGACTTAGCTTTGACCCATTTCGTGAAGTAGTAAATAACGACTAGGATGAATTCGTGCCCATAATAAGCTTTAGGAGTGATCGTCCCTATGATATTTATGCCCCAGGTGGACAAGGTCTAGGGAGAGGTCATATTGTACAACTCTCAAGGAGGCAAGTGCTGGAAGTTAGCAAATTGATGGCATTTGAGGCATCTCCGAACATAAGTAGTGCAGTCTTGGACCATAGTAGTTCAGTAGTATCTTTGATGGGCGATTTTTTACCAAGCATGTGACCGTTCATGTGTGGCCTGTATTCTTCACTATGGATTTTCTACATCATATCTTTAATCTTAACCCCTTCTATATAATGTAAGTGGGTTCCATTGAAGTATTTATAAAAAATCTCTTTATCACAAATGATGTACTGGGCAACCAGTTTGTGAAGGGTCACATGGTCTTTCTTGTCCATGTCTCGGGGATACTTATCATATTTGAGAAGGCACCAAATATCGTAGTACCACAATCCTTTCATGTTTGAATGTTTTTTTTGTAACGAGCTTGATGTGGTAGTAGTGGGTGGGTGCAACTTATTTTTGGACCAGAAGGGGGGCCATTGTTATTCCTTTAATCATGTCGACCATGAAGGCCAAGGTTGATAAAGCATTAGCTATACTACTATTTGAGAGAGGAAGGTAATGGAAGGTGGCATCTTTAAATTGGTAGGCAAGCTCTTCGAGATGGGTGTACAAGGGTAGGATATACTCTTCTTTATTTTTCCATTTCCTAAGAATTTGTTCAATATTGGGAGCCAAGTCTCCATAGATGTCCATGTGTTTAATTCCTTTATCAAGGGCGATCCTGAGACCTACGGTGCATGCCTCGTAGTCTGTCATATTTTTGGTGCAAGGAAAATCCTTCTTAATAGCAATGGGGATGTTAGAGTCATCATGAGCAATCAGGAGTATCCCAATACCATACCATTTTTTATTGGCAGCTCCGTCAAAGAACATCTGCCACCTGAGGTCCTTGTGAGAGGTGAAGAGGATGTCCACCGCTGGGAAATTAGAGATCCAAACTTCAATTCCTTCCATGGGATGATCGACAAGATAATAAGAGACGTCTCTCCCTTTTATAGATTTCCGCATGAAAAAAATGATGTCGGACTCAGCCAGTAACATCAACCAATGGGCCATGTGGCTAGACAAAGTGGGCATCTCTAACAGGTATTTCATGGGATCCATTCGGGACACCAATTTGAAGGGAAATGCAAGTATATAGTGCCTTAGTTTTTACATGACCCAGACCAGGGTAACACACGCCTTCTCTATACAATTTAGTTTATTTCGTACCTAGCTAGCTTTTGACTAGAATAGTATATTTCTCTCTCCTTTTGAGATTTCTCAATCTATTGGGATAACAAAGTCCCTGTTGTAGTATCAGTGACAATTAAGTATAGGAGGAGGGGGAGACCTTGTTACTAAGGTACAGGCACCGGAGGTCGGGTGGGGTATTATTTGATCTGATTGAAGGCTTCTTAGAATGCCTTGTTCCAAACTTGGTTGAATCCTTTCAGATAAGTTTGAAAATGGGTTTGTAAATAGAGGTTAATTGGTTGATGAACCGACTGATGTATTGTAACTTACCTAGGAATCCACACATTTATTTTTCCATTTGGGGTAGAGGCATCTCGAGTATGGTTTTCAATTTGTCGAGATCGGCCTCAATCCCTTTTTTACTGACCATGAACCCAAGGATTTTTCCTTTGGTGATGTCGAAGACTAGACCTAAATTTCTTTATGGATAAGCTCGTGTAAGATGGTTGTAGCATCCCTTTAGTTGGTATCCTCGATATTTTTAAGCCCGAATGGCATGTCTGTGTAATAGAAGGTTACCCATGGGGTGATAAAGGCGATCTTCTCCTAGTGGTCAGGATGCATTTTGTTCTTATTATACCCGATAAAATCCTTGACAAATCACTTGAGAGAGTGATTGGCAGTGTTGTCTATGATCATGTCGATATTAGGCAGAGGGTAATCATCTTTTAGGTATGCCTTAATCAGATCTCGATAGTCGATGTACATGCAGACTTTCCCTATCGATTTCGATATGGGGATGATGTTTGCCAACCATATAGGGTATTCGACTACGTGAATGCAACCTACATTTAACTGTTTCACCATTTCTTCTTTAACTTTGAGGGACCATTCTGTTCAAAGCTTCCTTATTTTCTTCTTGACGGGCTTTCTCTTTGGAAAGGTGGGAATATCATGCTGAGCTATTTTTGGATCAATATCGGGCATGTCATCCTAAGACAATGCAAAGACGTCCACGAATTCTTTCACAATTTTTTCAAATTGTGATCGCTCATGCTCATTGAGGGTAAACCTTATCCTAATCTCGCACATATGGCTATTCGAATCGAGATTAATAAAAACAGTCTCATCATCATTAGTTTGAATGTGGTTATGCTGTTTATTTTTTTCTTATTGAGATCCGTTAGGAATTGTTCATTTACTAATCATCATCATCAAAAGTTTGATTATAATTAAGACAATTAATGTAACATAACAAGATACTCAAAATCTTCGTTTATTTCATTATAGGAGTTTTTAGGAAATACAACAACGGAAACCTCATCAAAGAAGGCTTCATTTACAATGATATCAGAGATAAGAGAAAAAGTAGTGGGCTCAGGAATCCCTTGGAGAGAGTAGATAGTAGGGTTTAGGCTGGCTTGATCAGGCTAAACCGGAATAGCATGCTAGTTGATGAGGGGTGTTTTAATAGTGGCGATCTTATCAGATGGGTCAGATAGCACGAATTCCTGGAAGATCTACATAGGTTTAGCCCCAGTGTGCAAGTCAAATGACTCATCAGTATCACTATCCTCAGAATTTTCAGTGCTTTCCATGGATTTGTCTGTCGAAGTCTCCACTCATATTTTTGTTCTTCGTCCCAATCAATGTCATATTAAAAGAAGATTTACATCCACAATTTCATCTTCTTTTCAGTAGCACCACGATTCAAGGAACCCATAGAAAGAGAAATTTTCATCCTCTGATTCATTATTCAAGCTATCAAAATCATCACCCAACTGATGGCGATGATATCTGTAAAATATGCCGTGTGCGATAATGATTCAAATGGATTCGCAATTAAATTAAGCCCTAAACATGCATATACATGTCAATATAAATCTCAAATTAAATCATGCGATGAATAAGTTGACAAAGTCAAATTTCAGGCAAAAAACCTTTCGAGTAAAAACCTTTTATTTCCACTATAATTTGTAAATGAACGGTTTACAATCGAATTACAACGAAAATACAATTTGACTTATGAAATACCCGTAGGTGTCTGTTCGTAGTCGTCATCCCAGGAACATCACAACACTCCCTATAACACACAGTCGATCAACCCAGTACCTCCCACAAGTGGCACCTATGGTCAGCCCAGTACCAATGTTTTCTCCACACAAAATCAATACGTATGACACCCTATTTATAAAACATTTAAGGCGGTGACATGTCAGAGTAAAATTACTCTCGTTCGAATGAACTATAATGTCGTTCGAATGACCTCTGATCTCGTTCGAGCGAGATAGGATCTCATTTAAACGACCAAACACAAATCTCGAGATTCATTCTATAGAGTTTTAAAACATTTGGAAACTTAGAAACCAACACTCTTACGAATATGATAATAGTTATCAAAAATATTTTATGATTAAAATCCTTTAAAATCATTTCAAAAAATCATTTAAACTTTTATAAAAATATCCCAACACTTTTAGTGTAAAATGTAAATGGAACTAAAAACACTTTTTACCAAATTCGTTCTTGTTGGGCATGATTGTTGAAGTCGTCTTGAAATTCGTATTGTCGATTGTAGATATAATCTTCCTAATTCTTCGACAAACTTGTAGCGATATACGACATATTAAATGTGACGGACAATTTCCTTACAAATTTTATGCCGGTAGAAAATAAAAAATATCCGAATTATCAAACTCAAATGACCTATACAAATTGACCCTCCCAAAAACTCAAACGTGGAAAGATAAACCGAACAAGTCTTCAAACTTTTTCAAACTTCGCTTCAACAATCAACTTTTCAAAACTCCAAGCTTTTCTCATCAGGGTGTACAATATAAAGATTTTCAATCATACCTACACACATGAGATAAAGCAAAAACCTCATGACGTATCGAGCTTGAAATGATATAAGCATAAACATGAAAGCATAATCAAATCTCCCCCATACTAAAACTCCCTCATAAAATCATAATTCGTTCTCCCCCTTTTTATTTGTCCGAAATAGGCAAGGAAAATAGTAAATCACATAAAGTAAATTGGGGTATCACGGGAAACAAAAACAAACAAACTATTTCAGACATTTTCAAATTTTTCATACAAAAGCAAAAAATGATGTTTACAAAAAAATCACACCATGAATTTTCACTAAGAAAACCAAATAAGGGATATGTAACGAATGGATGTGAACAAATTCGATCAGAAAATCAACTCAATCAGATCATATGTGCACGATGCATAAATGTACTCCTAACTAATGAACATAAAACTAGTCCTTAGGTGTTAAAATGTTGAATTTAGATGACATCATCTTAAATCAAAATCAACAAATCAAAATCAACATGATTTTCACACCAATAACGTCTTAAAACTTTTTCATGCTTTTACAAGACTTTTTAAGGACGTGAAAAGCCGTTTTAATTCACCAACCAAACTCCCTCATATATATTATCTTTTTGAGGTGATCTAAATTCTCAAACATTGGAGAATTGGTGAATAAACCTATTGGCCCATTATTGGCAAACATTTCTTTTTATTTCCGTTCAAATTTTTTGGGCTCTTTTAAACCTCATTGGACCCTGGATAATTAAAATTCCTCACTTTTTAGGTCCTTCTAAACGGTGGTTTAATCATTAAGGATAAATGAGTATCTTTCGTAGCCCTTGACCATTTTTAAAATTCACACAAACTCACGGCAAACGGATAAAATATGCACACTTTTTATTATCTTGTTTTATCGCATTTGGTTCATTTTAATAGATAGAATTGAGATGAAAACAAGCAACCAACATGTGATTTGACAAGAAAAAACATCAAAAACGTTCATGCTCGTGTACATCAAAGGACAAAGTGAGTCAAACATGTAGGTAGAAACACTATAGATCTCAAAGACTCCATACTTTGTAAAGGACATAAATGACACAATACATTGTCTCAAAAAAATCACATGGATATGTCATGATTTTGTGACTTGGTCATCCTAAATGTGCATTCATAAACAGTGTAAACAAAATACAAAACTCTTTTTGTATTTTTCAAAAAAAATTTAAAACAAAATCCAATACAAAAGTATACATGCACTACACCAAATCTGTCGAATTGTCAAGGTCATTGACCTTGACAAATCCAACTTGTCAAGGTCAATGATCATGACATTTCGAGGCGAGATAACTTTTTTTGTCACGGTTGTGTCATGGTCGTGTCGCGGTCAATGACCGTGACACGTTTGTCACGGTTTATAACCGTGACAAAGCCATGACCCTTTTTAAAAAAATTATCACGGCCATTGACCGTGACAATTCTAGGTAGAATTTAAAAAAAATCTGCTGGGCAGTATGGCCACTGCCACTGCCCAACAGTATATTTGTACCTGTTATAGCAAATTTGTACCTGTTCCAAACATCATAGATCCAAACAAACTAAAGATAATGCAAATATATATTCAAAATAGAAACTATTTAAGAAGAAACAACATCACCATCAATTATCTCAAATATACAAACTATTTGCATGGAAAAGAGATTTTGTACCGCGTCGCTCGGGGACACCTCCTTTTCCTTCCCATCTCATCCGAATAGCCACAAAAGTATAGAGCATATGTGGCGTACCCTTAGGGCCACTCCCTGTCCCCTGAATTGAAATAAAGTAAAATTAGTATCCGCCCCTCAAATATAGATAAATATATATCGTAATTGAAATCGAAATCGAAATTGACATATAAATATAAATACATTACCTGTAGTGTCACTCAAACAGCTAACTTGAGATCATATGGCACCTCCTTCCAACTAATGTACCCCGGGCAATCGTGTCAAATATAATTCTCTTCATATCTAAACACTAAGAAATACCATAATCCTATGGAGTTATGCGTTGCAAATTCCTTCCAACCGTTGTGTAGCCAAAAATCAGCAGTTGAAGTTGTCAATTCCACCTTTCAACGGTCTCCCATGTTTTGCTAGAAGTTCCAAGTGGTGGGGTATGGAAAGTGGAATTGACAACTTCAACTGGTGATGTTTGGCTACATAACGGTTGGGAGGAATTCGCAGAGCATCGCTCCATAGGATTATGACATTTCTTAGTGTTCGGATAGACGAAGAGATTCAGTCTCCCCTCCACAAATAGGACACCCCAAATAACTATGTACTAATCACCTATTAAAGGTAAGAAGCGTATATTCATGGATTAGTATAAACAAAACTTAGATGTAGTTGGAATATTTATGTATTAATCTCCTCTCCACACACGCACACTACACAAGAGTGAAAATGATAAAGTGCAGATCAATTAAAAGCATTAAAAATGGATATTTCGGTACAAATTGAAATATTTATTACAAATTGAAAAATTGTTTCAAATTTGGGTTATCATAAAAAATGGATTGATATTCGGTAGGAGCAGCCAAGTCATCCACACTACTATTTAGACGCCTTGGCGCGTGTTGGACAATTGACCACGGCTCGTTGTTGATATACTCTGAGTAAAACACTTGCTTAACCTTTTGAAATGCACAAACAAACGGCTCATCGCTCGTCGTTACTCTTCAACTTGAACAAGTCAACCATGATCAAATTGGTGACAGGATCAACTTTACAAGCATTTTTATCCTCAACTCTTACCCATTCACAGTAAAATACAACCTCTTTGAAGCTTATATAATCCAATTCAAATATATTTTGGATTACACCATAGTAAGTCATTTAAGCTTCAACGAGGTTTTTATCTTTTGCGCTCGCTCGAAAGAAAGTAGGAGCCTTGTATGAAATTCCCGAGTTCTGTACATTTGTACTTTCCTCATACACTTTAGCGCCGAAAATGTAACCGTTCAATCGATACTTTTTGTACTCTTGTGCCACGAACAAGGGTCCAGTGGCTAGACGAGCAAGCCTTGATGTCGCATCACCTATCTTTATGAGCTGAGAATATAGATAAATTAATTATATTAGTGGTAAAATTTGAGTGTAATGTAACGTTATATAACGACTGTTTTCATTATAATTACCTCTTGTGTCAACCATAGCCTAAATTCGCTGTCTGATTGTACCATTATTTTTCGTCTTTTATTATTCTCATAGGCTTCATATTTACTGCATATTACAAAATTAATCATGTATAAAATAATCTAAAATAATGTTAAACATTATAATATTCGAAACTTACTTTTTCCATTCTTCGACATCTTCATGTGTGTCAAATAGATAACGATCTACTTGTTCATGTTGCAAACTCATTAATTTCACTCATTTTCCCATCACATTACCACCATCATCGAGGAATTCATCAGTGTCATCAACGCTGGTCGAGTCAGGCGTATATTCCCGAGTATATATTGATGACTCCACGGTGATGTATTCCTCTACAATTGATCCTGCAATATATAGCGTATTCTTGACGTAATCTTTAAAAAATTTCACCAATCTTTCAAACATCCACCGATATCTAACTGGACCACAAAGAAGTGCCTCGTTGCATAGGTGTACCAACAAGTGAACACTTATGTCAAAGAATGCTGGGGGAAAGTAATTCTCCAATACACAAATCGCTTCGTTCACAACCAATTTTGCGGCCACTATGTGTTCTCGATTCACTACCTTCTCACACAAGAGGGAGAAGGTAATACTAATTTCATAATAGCCCTATGCAAATCCTTGTGCTTGGAGAAATAGTGCTTAAACAATAGAGGAACCAATTGCATGATCACATGCCAATCGTGGGACTTACACTTATGTAAATCAGGAGTAGCATAATTCACAATCCTTTGCAAGTTGGACGAAAAAGTAGATGGGCCCTTCAAATTATATATTGTGTCTAGAAGCACCTTCCTTTCCCCACTCGTCAAAGTAAACGCACCAGGGGGAATTATTGTCCTTCCCCTACTATCTTCTTTAAACCATAGTTGTGGCTTAAGTTTTAACGTTTTAAGGTCTTTTCGTGCATTTTCTCCATCCTTCGAATGACTCCCCCCAAGGCAAGTACCACAATATGTTCAACGAAGTTCTTCTCTGCATGCATCACATCCAATACATGGCGCACCGGGTTTTTCTTCCAATAAGGCAAGTCAAATAAAATTGACCTCCGAGACCATGCCTTTCTTATCTCAGTTTCATTCCCAGTTGGGGTCTTCTTATGCTTGACATTCTTAAATTTGGGATTCTTAACTGGCATATTTGGGCCACATTCAGAAGATTTACTTTTAATTTCTGAACCCGAAAGTTGTCTCGGTGGTAGCCTATGTTCAACTCGGCCCAATAAAAAATTGGAACCTTTCTCAAATCTGAAACTATGAGCTGGGGGTAAAAACCTCCTGTGGCAATGGCATACATTTTTTAAGCTAGAGGATAGACGAAGAGATTCAGTCTCCTCTCCACAAATAGGGCACCCCAAATAACCATGTACTACACATCCGGATAATGTCCCATAAGCTGGAAAATCATGAATTGCCCACATCAATATAGCTTTCAGCGTAAACTCTTCTTTTCTAAAAGAGTCAAATGATTGCACACCCTTCCCACAACTCATTTAATTCTTCTACCAAAGGAGCCAGGTAGATATCAATGTCATCACTTGGTGCCTTTGGCCCAGGTATCAATAAATCCATCATCGAAAATTCAGGTCTCATACACTGTGAAGGAGGGAGGTTGAGTGGGGCTAGGATCACTAGCCATACACTCTGATTGGTACTTAGATTTCCAAATGGATTGAAACCATCTGTTGATATAGCCAAACAAATGTTGCGTTGTTCTCGAGAAAAATCGGGATACTCAAAATTCATCCTCCGCCAGGCAGTAGAATCAATAGGATGACGCATGATATTACCCCCTACTTCTGCTCTAGCATGCCAAGTCATTGCCTCTGCAATCCATGGTACTGTGAAAAATCGCTTTAATCTAGGACCAATGAGAAAATATTTCAATACTTTTTGAGGCACTTTTGATCTTGGGCCTTCCTTACTAGTAGATTGGACATATCTAGGTTCATCGCATACCGGACAACGATCGAGATATTCATACTCCTTTCGGTATAGTATGCAGTCATACACACAAGCATGAATCGATTTATACTTCATTCCCAAACCTTTCAAACTGTTCTTCATAACAGGATAGCTATTTGGAAGTGTATTCACCTTGGGTAATAAGCCCTTCACCCATTTAAGAATTCTCGTCACGCTATTGCCAGACAAACCGTACTGCGTCTTCAAACTGTGCAAACCAACCATGGCATGTAAAGTTGTTTGATCTTTCTCACAGCCAGAGTATAACGGTTGGGTCACCTTAAATTTTAAACTTTGGTAGTCATCGTCAAGTTTTATCGTGTTATCTTCATGAGCACTTGAATCTTCTACATCATCAGTAACCTCATTCTCCTCAGCTTCATAAACTCCGCACGCATCATCAACTAAATCCTCTAACATATTATTATCGACGTTGTCCCCTTCTACATCTATTCTACTTGTTGAAGGTTGTTGTGAAGGTTGGCCGGGGACAAAAGGAACTTTCAATTCACCGTGAAAACTCCAAAATTGATAACTATCTTGCATACCCGATCTTAACAAATGTAGTTCAACTGTTTTCCACTCAAACACCTTACCATTCTTACACCTAGCACACGGACACGGAAACTCTTCATCATTACGACATCTCTTTGCATATTTCACAAATTCGTTAGCACGTCTGCGAAACACATCCCCCATTCTATTAGTCTCACCCATCCACTCTTTGTATTTCGGATATCCCATCACAGCTACCACAACTAAACACCTATTAAAGGTAAACAAAACTTAGATTTATAGTATGTTTTATTTAATTATCCCATCATTTAATTATCCTATTAAAGGGTAAGTGGTCCTATCCCATTCAAGACTGCATTTTTCTTTAATATACTTAACAACTCATGCACATTGTTACGATTTGAAAAAAATTCGATAGCATATCCCCTTAGTTCTCCAAGTACACGATGTAGATTAGAAGGTGTGAGTGTTATTTCAATTGTTCAATTGAAATAACAGTCACACTTGTCAATCTAGTATGTACCCAGAGAACATTAAGATACGACTGCAGAACTTCCTCCAAAAGTAACAACTTTAAACCAATAAGAATATTATACAGAAATTATACAGTCTCAAACTGTCCAAACGGGACAATTCGAGAGATCTCATTACAGGGGTAATGTCTCTCGAACGGGTCTAAGGTCTATTGAATGCGTACGCATAAGAACTAGAAGGCTAGTATCTATGCGAACTATATTTAATTTCAAGTATGTTTCATATAATGGGTTAATTCAAATACAAAAATAAATTCATGGGTTAATTCAAATACAAAAATAAATTCATGGGTTAATTCAAATACAAAAATACAAATTCATGGGTTAATTCAAATATACACACACACACACACACACACACACACCCACCTCCCTCCACACCCCCCACTCACCACATACACACACACCCCACCTCCCTCCACACCCCCACTCACCACATACACACACACCACCACCCCCACTCACCACACACACACACACACACACACACACACAGTAGTGACTGTCTATTTAAAATAATCTCAATGTTAATTTCATGTATTGAATTTCTACTATTGTTTTGTTCTTTTTATAAATCATATTCAATGTTAGATATGTGTTTTGTTAAGATATCTAAGCTGTTCTATTGAATTATTTTTTGTATCTTAAAGTTTAAGTTCTAAAATAATCAACCTAAAGTTGTGGTTCATAAAGTATTATCACAAATATAAACTAAGAGTGATAAAATAACTTTGAGGCATATAAATTAATTGTGACAAAGTAAGATTATGCACCAGAACCTAAAATTTAAAAAAAGTGTTTTTATTTAAACCCCACTTTTCTTTCTATAACTCCTATTTTATTAAACTTTAAATATAATTAAGGGTGTATAGAAAGAAAAGTTAAATAGGAATAAAAACAACATTTTTAAAATATGAAGGGCTCACCAATTTGATCAAATTTTTCAACAACATAGACTAAATGATATTTTATTTTTCATGCTTTTAGCAATTTCGGATGCCATTTTAACCCTTATTGTAGTTTTTTGTTGTAATGTCATTTAAAAAAAAAATCATTTAGGTATGTAAATATATTGTAATAGATCTTGCCTTCCACAAAATGATATTTTATGGTAAAATTTTATTTGATGGATATAAAGTCATATGATACCTATATGTGTTATTTTGCATCTAATAAAAACAAAAAACGCCATATATGTTTTTTTTTCTCCATTAGTATAAGTATATAGCGATTATTTCACACTTAAATCACATATTAAGCCGACCTTCATTTTTTTATGAAATTTGTAGAAAATTACTTATTTATTTTGAATGAAAATAAATTGTTATCCAATATTTTTGGATATTATTTATAATTATGAAACTCATACACAAATTAATGTTGTATCAAAATAATATTAAATTTTTAACCCCCTACCCCCACCCTACCCCACCCCTACCCCCACTCTGCCCCCACCCTGCCCCACCCCCTACCCCCACCCTGCCCCACCCCCTACCCCCGCACACAAACATGCACATATATACACACATACACACATATATATACACACAAACATATATATAGATGGAAGAGAGAGAGAGAGAAATCAGCGTCGAGAGAGAGAGAGGGAGGGAACAGCGGGAGGGAAAAAAGAAGGGGGAAAGGGTTTTTGCTGCAAACATTATCACGGTCGTGTCAAGGTCATTGACCGTGACAAGTCCGTGATAAGTAAATTTGTCATGGACTTGTCACGGTTTTTGACCGTGACAATTCTTTGTCACGGTCGTGTCAAGGTCAATGACCGTGACACAAAACGCGTGTTTTTTATCACGGTCAATGACCTTGACAAGGGTGACCGGCTGAAAGGTGACAATTTTTTCATTTTGGTGTAGTGATGTCATAACACTAGCTAAGATATAAATCATGAAACACCACTAGTGTATGAAAAACATGAAAACACAATCATCTATAAGATATAGCTAGAGAAGAATCATGTTTAAGCAACGGGGAATCAATAAGTCTAACATCTAGTGCCTCTAAAAATGATTTCCTAAAACAAATAGATCTCAAACATTGCGTGGAGGTTTTGGGAATCACGGGAACACTAGACATAAACTTCCTAGGACCTCTTCGAAGATTAAAACAGAAATGCCTAAGGTGCCATTTTCTACCAAATTATGAACATGTGTAAACGGGTGGAACGACACCTTTGGGTTGACCTTTTCTAATGTCCTTGGAAATGGTTGACCCTCTAAAACAAACTATGCTTTTGGCTTTAACACTAGAAACATGTGAACAAGATGAGCCATTACCATCCCTACAAAAACTACTCGAGTCCTTCAAATAATTTTTTAATTTCAAAATTTTTAACTCAAGCAACAAATAAGACTCTTCCAAAGATAGGGATTTGTTTTTAAAGTTATCAATTAAACTTGACAGTTTATCACGTTCAGTCTTAATTAAAACAAACTTTTCCCTAAGAGTCTCCTCATGTGCCACAAACTTGTCAATTAAAATATTTTTCTCCTCTCTGGCACAAACACAAATGTTGGATTCTTTCTAGTCCTTTAATTCATTTTCTAAAACTAGGAATTTTTCATCACTCTTCTTTTTGGACAATTTTAAAGCATTAAAGTCCAGGTCCAAAGAAACAAAATTTCCACAATAAAAATCTATTTGATTTTGAATCATTTGCAAAAGATCTAAAGCGAATTTAAAATGAGAATTTTCTTTTTCCAAAAAATCAATTCGTTTCGCAAATGTCAAATTCAAATGATTTAAATCATCAAAACTATGACTCGTGCCAACAGGAAGAGCATCAAATTAGATAATTTCTCCATTGAAAAATTGTGACAAATTTTCACAAAAACAATTTTTTCAAACAAAATCAATATCACAAAAATATGCGAAAACCAAGGATCAAATGCAATAAATTAGCGTAACTCGCTCTGATACCAATTTGTAAAATTTATCGTGTGCGATAATGATTCAAATGGATTCGCAACTAAATCATCCCCTAAACATGCATCTACGTGTCAATATAAATCTCAAATTAAATCATGTTATGAACAGGCTCACAAAGACAGATTTCAGCCAAAAAAACTGCTTTCAGGTAAAAACCTTTTATTTCCACTATAATTTGTAAAGCATTGGATTACAATCGGATTACAGTAAAAATGCTATTTGACTTATGAAATACCCGCAGGTGTCGGTTCGTAGTCGTCAGCCCAGGAACACCGCAACACTCCCTATGACACACAGTCGATCAGCCCAGTACCTCCCGCAAGTGGCACCTATGGTCAGCCTAGTACCTTTCCAAGGCACCTAGTTTCAGCAACAAAACTCCTAGAAAAACTATGCTTTGGGTTCCACAAACAACTCACATAAAAGTCTGGGATTTGTGAATTGTAAAAACAAAGTTTTGAACCCTTAAAAGTGATGGAGAATAAACCAAAAAAACTAAAAACGCATTCTATAAAATACCTGTGTTTTCTCCACACGAAATCTATAGGTCTGACACCCTATTTATTAAATATTTAAGGCTGAGTAAAAGTACTCTCATTCGAATAAACTGTCATGTCGTTCGAATGACCTCTGATCCCGTTTGAACGAGATAGGATATCATTTGAATGACCAAACACAAATCTCGAGATTCATTTTACATAGTTTTAAAACATTTGGAAACTTAGAAACCAACACTCTTACGAATCCGAGAACAGTTATCAAAAACCTTTTATGATTAAAATCCTTTAAAATCATTTCAAAAAATCATATTAACTTTTATAAAAATATCCCAATACTTTTAGTGTAAAATGTAAATGGAACTAAAAACACTTTTTACCAAATTCGTCCTTATTAGGCATGATTGTTGAAGTCATCTTGAAATTCGAATTGTCGATTATAGATATAAGCTTCCCAATTCTTCGACAAACTTGTAGCGGTATACAACATACGATTTGTGACGGACAATGTCCTTACAATATCATCCTTTGAAGAGTAATTAACACATTCAATAACTTCCATGACTTCATCATATAAATCTTCCCACTCAACGAGTAAGTGATGAAATGAGGGGACCAGATGCCCTTAGAGTTTCAAGATTATAAGCAACTTGAAAACACTGCATATCTCCCCTTTTTGAAGTAACACATCTGTTATGAACTGAACGATGTCATTTAAGTTGAATTCTTCCATGGGCACAACATATTCATCTACCTCTTGATTACACTTTTGGGCTTCCATGAACAAGTCGCTGACCCTCTCGTAGTCAATAGTCATTTCTATGAGTAGTTTTATCCCAAAATTTTGGAGTTGGCCTAACACTGCATGTAATTCTATGCCTCCCTCTTCTGAGCGGGTACAAATGATAATAAAGGCTCAGATAAGGAGTAATAAATATTAATTGGCAAAGCTTGTAGGCTGAAGGAGAAAGGATGGACAAACCTCGAGGGGTTTTGGTGAGACTGTAGACATGTTGGGTATTTTGATAGGCTCAATTTGGGTAGGGGTCAAATTCGAGATTTTTTTTTTGGAAAGATTGCACTCACCCTAGTTCCATGTGCTAGGAGCGGGTTAAGAGTGGTGTTGGGGTTATAATTAGATGGTGGGGCGATAATACCCCGATATATAAGACTCTAGATCACATTTTTGAGGTGAATGCTTTTATTAGTAGTGTGCACTGTGATCTGGTGGAAATTATAGTGAGCTTTATATTTGAAATTCATGGGAAGAGGATTTGGCAACGGTCGGGATTCCAATGGCTTAATAAGATTCAGGGACAGCAAGGCTTGGTACAATTTTGGTAGGGAGCGTGGAGTTCAGTGTATTCCTTTTTGGCAGGGTTGGGATGACTTTTAGGTGTCCAAAAAGTGGTAGGTTGGGATATATTATTAACTGTTGAGAGTGAGCTGTTAGATGACTTATCATACATCCACGGAGCAAATTACCCGATCAACTTTTTTAGTTCAGATTCTTCTTTGTGACTTGTAACTCGTTATTCAATCTCTACTCTAACCTCTCGAAGGAATTTAAAATGAGGGTGGTATTAACCTCCTATAGAAGCTTGGATATGGGGAAGGAAATTTTTCTTTACTATGCTCACTTTCTCTTCTTCTGATTGCTTATTGGTCATGGTAGCAACTTTCTCGCTCCACCTTTCAATTAAAATACTAACTGACTCTCCTGGATTCTTCTTGAGTAGATCTAAGTCTCTACGTGTAACTTCCAATTCCTCGTTATACTTTTACTATGACATGAATTCTCTGGCCACGTTCTCCCAACTATGAATTTTGGATTCCCCGAGGGACATGAACCACCCAAGGGAACTTTCTTTCAAGGTTTGCTAAAACATTTGGGCCATTATCTCCTTTGATGCCCTAAGGAGAGTCATTGATGAATGATAGCTACGTAGGTTCATAATCGGAGGTCCGCTACCTCCGAACTTCTCAATGTCCAGCATCTTGAATTTCTCTAATAGTTTAGCTTTGGAATAAGGAGACTTGTGGGTGTAGTCCTTGTAGTTCCCTGATATCTTGACTAGATCGATTTTTTTTACAACAGCTTAAGGACCTCTTTGACTTTATTCAGTTCTTCCTCCATAGGGTCCACTAGTACTAGAAGATTAGCCCCTGGTTGGGCAAGATTAGGGATTGATAGCTGAGCTGGTGGCGACATGTTAGTAGGTGGGACACGTGTGGAATTTTGATCCTCTTTCTGGACCCAAACTGGTTCAGGAGCAGGTGGATACATAGCACAGAAAAATAAGATTACATGTTCATGAGCTCAGGAGTTTGGACCTAATGTCATTGCATCTCCTGGACTTCTACCTAGAGGTTTTTAATCTTACCACTGATATGGGGAAGGATGATTATTAGATCTGGTTGAGCATTCGTAAACTGGTCTACATTATCCATGAATAGCCTACTGAGGGAAATCTCAAACTCGCTGGAAGCAGCAGAGGAAGCGGTAGAGATTCAGGGTGGTTTGATGAAAGACCAAATCCAATAGGTAGCCAAGACAAAATTAGGGTACGTGATCATACTTGAGAGGAAAAATGATTTTGGTTTATTTTCATGAAAAAAGGAATATTTTTGGTATTTTGTTTTTCTTTTTGAAAAAGGGGAAAATGTTTTCGGTCATTTTTAAAAAGAGGGAAAAGGGAAAATCCTCAGCATTATTATTATTATTATTATTATTAGGTTCCACTTGTCTTATGTTTGCATAGTAAGCAAAAAAAATGCCGGACATGACCCGAGCCTGGAGAGAAGATATGGTTCATGATATAAGACACGGTTTGACTTGTTTCAAGACTCACGAACAAGGTCCTATTTTGAAAAATTATGCAAAATAGTGCAAAAATTCGAGTAGTAAGGAGACACGGAATTTAGACTGAGTTATGCATTGTAATTGGCAAACTAGGTATGAGTGTCCTAGGGTAGGCGCTTATATAACGTTGATGCATTTAGTGGGTCAGTGGAAGGGTTCCCCCCTTTGGCATGACTTCCAAAATATATCTCTTGGCTACAAGAGCAATGATTCATCAGTACGCATGGATAAGCCATTTGATATACCTAAGTGTATGTGAATTTCCTCACGATCTACCTCATGGGGATGGTAAATGTGAGAGCAAATTTGATATACTTGATGTACGCGAACGAGTTCGCTACTATATACCTCCCGCCGTAATTTTAGTCTAACAGTACGATATGGGGGGAACCGTTCGATATACATCGAAGGTACGAGGATAATGGAATGTTGGAGTCATATCTCTTGGTTAATCGCGCCCCGTATGACTGACACCCATCATGAAGTGATCCCCCAGTATGGGATAAAATTTTGGTGAATATTTCCATGCTCAAGTGATGTAGTGTGTAAGATTGCATGAGTATTAATTAGTATGTTATGGAGAGTTTTTTGTATGCTAAATAAGATAAATACTACAACTATGAGGGGAAGTATACAAGTAACATGGTATATGTAAGAGGGTAGTTTACATAAGATAAAGGCGTAACCCCTTTTGATTATAGTAATGATAAGTTAAGAAACAACACTATTGATTAACCACAGGACATACAAAAATGACTCAATGAAGATAGACTCAGTTTGAGCTCACAAATCCCTTGTGTATAACTCAGAAAGTAGTAATGAACTTAGAGGTAACCTAGCTGGAGGGAGAAAGAAGTAAACACCTTAGATACACCTTAGTAGGCAGCCAAACATATCAACCACCCTCAAGAATCTCTATCAAGTATTAAAAGCTTCCTAATAAATGACAATGGTGGGTGAGTAAACTCTCTGGTTTGTAATAACTCTCTCTCTCTGATGTATATTATCTCTAGTAATAACATATGAACTCTAAAAAAATATCATCCTGTCCTCAGAGGTGGTTGGGGTCCTTATATAGCCTCCCACACCACCCCCGAGGCAACTCAACCATTAATGACTGTGAAATACATCCCTCATACTTTATGTCACCAACATTAAATACCTGATGCACTAGTTGTCTCCACGTCATAAACATTAAATTCCAAGAGATGCCTTTTGCCTAACCACTGTGTGTCAGGGGGATATTGTCACAGAGGTGGCTCACCAACTATCTAACAACCCCAAATACCACGGTGGTTTACTCAAGTGCATATTTGACATTATCTAGTTGGCTAGTGACATCACCTATAGTAGACGTGACATTAAGTAGAGGGCTGTTTGGTTCACAACTCAAAGCCCGATAGAACTCAAAGCTGCTCCACCCGAAGTTCCACGATAAGGATCCTTTGGTGTTTTACCAGGTTTATCTAAGATGGTCAAGAGAAGCCCCAATGGTGCCTCACTTCTCAATCCTCCAAACCAAATCCCTCTGAAGTTCCCACGGCGAGGTCGTTCGATAGAGCATAAAATCTCTCCCAGGCCTTGCCAAGCTTTGTCTCTCACGAGTACCATTCGACATCACACAAATTCATCATACTCATTACATCTTTACAATCATTATAGCTCATAATCAATATAAACAAAAGATACAACAAGACTAAATTAATCAGTAAGACTAAAGTATGAGTTGCCACGCCAAGCTGTCTCGCTTGATCTTCCACTCTGAACTGCCTCATTTGAGCTGCCACGCTTGAGCTGCCTTAATCCCAAACACTACTGTTAATGGGGGGATTATCCCTAATATCATGATTACCTTCAAGCCCCCACTACATTTTCCATTTCGTGGAGAGATTTGTTATTGGAACATGAAATGTGTGTACGAAAACTTATCAATCCGATGAACCTTTTTTGCGTGAAAAATTCTGGCCTCTTTTCCTTCATTAGAACCATAGCGTTAGAATCTCCAAGGAAAAAGTAAAATTCTCCTCGGTGTACCTGAGCCGAAGCACTGCGGTCTATTGGTGCTATGGCGAAGGGACATCGCCACTTTTTCCTTACACTGAGCTTCAACCGTTCTAGCTTTATTATTTGAAATTCTCCTGAAAGGCCTACTCACCTTCTCAAATACTCATTTTTGCTCTAGGGAAGTGGAATTATCTCGTTCATACTATTATGGGGTATAGGTATAAGTAGTTATTTTTCTTTAGGACTGCCCCTATCATTGGGACTTATGAAATTCTCCCTTGTAACACTTTATACAACATTTGGACTTATGGCGAGGGGACATCGTAGCTTTTTGAACCATTGGGACATCTTTTCCATTGAGTATTTATTGGATATGTCTAATAAAAAAATTCTAGCGCCAAAACTGAAACTTGATGAAGAAGGCAATCCCCTTCTATTTCCCAAGCGTCACTTTATTAATGACGTGGCGCTATCTTTCCAACTGTCAAGACACCTCCCGATGTGCCATGTGTCCACTTAAAATGATTATAGGCGGCCTTGCATGTGTGGTGGTGGGAAACTTAACAGATGAGTTCCTTAAAAGGTTTCAAACTTCTCTTTTTTCAAAACCCTTCTCTTTCATCTATCTTCTTCAAGCTCCCATCTTCTTTAGAGAGAGAACTCTATGCGAGCTCCATTGTTTACCAAGCTCTTACTTAGCTTCTTCCTTCTCTCATCTTTTACGCCACCACCTGTGGTTGTGCTTCTCCATCTTCATTCCCAACCCTTCTTTTACCAAGCTTTTTCTCGTACTTCATTATTGTCTGCAATGGCCTCCTCAAGCAACCCCACCATGTCTGCCACCAGTGCTCCGTCTGCCATTCCTGTTGCCACCACCTCTACTGCCACCTCTTTGACTACTACCAGCCACGACCAACTGCGCTTATACCGCTGGTCCCCTATATTCGGCAAGGGTGATGACTTTTCTGGGTTTTGTAAGACTTATATTTTTAATGCCAAGTATGATGCCCTGATGTTTGGTGATGAAGATAAAAGTGCTGATAACTGTGGCTTTCTACCTCCAGAGGGGACTCTCCAATTTCGCCTTGAGCGAGGGGACTTCTCGTGGTCCCATATCAACTTCGAAGGACCTGGGGGCTCTTCTGCTCACTTTGCTTCCCGGAACTCCCATATGCAGAGTTCTCATGTTGATATTCTCACTAATATTGGGCTTCATCAGGCTAAGTGGTTTGGTGAGTTCACCCTTTACAAGAATAATTCTTCCCTTCCCGATCTGGTGTCTCACTGGAACATTAACACTCATACATTCATTGTTACGTGGGGTAAGTTTACAATAATGTTGGAAGAAGTGTGTGAGCTCCTAGGCCTTGAAGCAACAGGCCATGAGCCTTATTTTGATGAGGCCCTAGATGCCTAGGAAGCTGCTGATCGTTTGGAGATGAATCATATATGCCGAGGGTGCATAGGTTCTTAGAACAAAGCCACTTTCACTCCACTCATCAACTATTTCTTCAAGGATCCTTCTGAAAGTAGTTCCTCCGAGGCTGCCCATGGACAAGGTACATCACCAGAACTTATTGCCTATATACTTGTCATTATTTCTCATTTTTTTTAACGAGGAAATCCAATGACCAACCTCGAAGGGACCTCATCAACATAGCCCTCCATTTGTCCCGAGGTATTAAGCTTCCTCTAGCTATAATTTCCTTCAGATCCCTCTACACATGGCTTAATAAAACCCTTTTTGACATGGAACGATCTCTGGGTCGTTATAACCTGGACAACTTTGCCAACTATGTCCTCATAACAAGCTTCCTCTATGTGTGTTTCCCCATTATAGCAGCCAAGACCAACCACCCTCCTTCGGGGGAAACAATTCTGCCCCCACGCTCGTTTATTTATCACAAGAGATAAAGCCAAAAGGAGTTGACCTCCATTATTGATCATCCTTTGAATTTTGTGATGAGTCCTTATGAAGCGGATATCTTTCTCTACACTTGTGGTTTTCTCAAACATGAAGTAAGAGTGGTCCAGGCAACTACTCTAGACTTCATTATTGAAGACCCATCACTAGCTGTGGTTATTCTATTTTTTCCAGGATACTTACCCTCTTACACCGAGTGGGGATACACCAGCGAGCACTGTAATCCCAACCGATGCAACCGTCAGTTTGGTTTTGATCAAAGGGCTCCTCACCCAGTTTTTCAATCATCTAACCCCAAGGTCTCTTTTAGCGAGGCATGTTCTTTGTTCTCCTCAACTACTGTATGGGGAGTGAGTTCTACTATGATTGGGCGAGTCACCATTCCCAGCATCACCAGGAAAGGGGACGTGACCCCTCTATTTGCAACAAAGTACTGGCCGAGATAACTGGCCTAAATTTTTGAGTTTAGCAAGGGGGATCCCATGTATCCTCTAGTTCTTTCATTTTCTGCTTGGAGTTGGGGTTAAAAGGTAATTCTGTTCTTGGGATTGAGTTCCCTCTAAGCCAAACCCTCAAAGTACCTCCTACTGATCTTCATCTACACTGCTCCATGATCTCCACTACTACTCCCAAGCCCAAGGCCGTTGCAACTCCCAAATAACCTTCCCCTTCGACCGAAGCTGCAACAGGGGAAGAGCCTTCTCAGCCACCTACTAAAAAGACCAAGAAGTCCAAAGGTGGGGTTTCCTCGAAATCCAAATCCTAAAATTCCAAGTCCCAAGCTCAACCACAAACTCCTTTGGAGGCATTCCCTATTTCCTTCGTTCCCCCTCCTATGTCTGTAGAGGTAAGTGAAGAGTTGAGGAGGTAGGTTCAAGCAGAGGTCGAAAGGATAAAAGTTGAGTTTCAATGGCGCGCTATCGTCATTCCTCCTTCGGCTGCCTTTCCCACGATCGTGGTTGATCCAACTATACCAACGACAAAGAGGAGGAAAAGTGAGAGGGTCCCTCAAGGTGTTGGTACAATGGGCACAAGGAAGAAAACGCTGGGTACCAAGTCCCAAAAGAAACGAACACCCAATATACATCCATCCTCAACTCCCTCTGTTGCTTCTTCCTCTCCTCCTTCACCTGTGGTTATACCCTCTCATTCTCCTTCTGGATCTGAGGTATGTGTGCATTCTTATTGTTCTTATTCCCTTTTTCTTAAGGCATGCTCCATATACTGATTTCTTGATAACTTTGGTGCAGGGGGTTGAGGTAGAAAGGCTCAGTCCCCCAAGTCCCCCCATGAGCTATTTCGTGGGGGGAAGTTTCGATGCCCCTCAAGCCGATACTACTCCTCCCCGTTCCCCCATGATAGGTCTTAACTACAGTCATCGTTTGTCCTCCCAACGGGCCAAAGATGCTGCTGCGGGGGCTGCTACCATTGGATATGTTGGAATATCTTCCCAACCAGAGGTAACTACTCCAGCCTCTTCTGAATTACCATCCAAGCAAGAGGTCCCTCTGCCCCTCGTTGTGGCTGAGGAGAGTGACCCTGAGGTAAATTTCTTGTCAAGTCTCACGTCTTTTCCTTATCCCATTGCTTTGTTTATCATTCTAACATGTTGGAATGTTTTAGGTGGAAGTGGCGCCTCTGATAGTTGACATTCTTCTTCCCACTACGCTGATGAGACCCCTGACTGCAATTCCCCTTTTTGATGCTATAACTGAGGTAAGTAACACTTATAGGTATTTCTCTATTTTTCATTACTTATTCGCCATTTCTAACATTTATCTTTGTTGCTGCAGTTTTCTCCAAGTCTCTCCCCACCCTTTGCTCTTGGTAGTACGTACATTTCTAAGGTCAAGGTTGATGATGCTGCTCAACGTGTTAGTTCTTCTGTATCCACCGGTGTTGGGGCATCTCTTGAGGTTCCAATATCTTATCCCAGTGAAATGCCCATGTTGACCTTAGTACCTTTTGGCGGCGAGGAAGGTTCACCGGCCATTGAGGCTTCTTTAGTTCAAGGTGCCATTGATGTTCATGAGGGAATAAGTCTACCCCCAACGGTTTCTACCATTATGTCCCCCATTGTGGCTCCTATTCTTGCTCCTGCTACTTCTGAGGTACTTCGCCAGTTTTTCTTTTCTTTTTTTATGAACTTTTTTCAACCTTTAAAATTTCACCTATAATGGTGGTTTAATGCTGGGAACACTTGTCAAGGTTTTCCATAAACTCCACCTATAACGGTGACATAACAACGAAAACACTTGTTAAGATTTTTCATAAACTCCACCTATAATGGTGACTTAATAATGAAAACACTTGTTAAGATTTTTCATAAACTCCACCTATAACGGTGACTTAATAACGAAAACGATTGTTAAGATTTTTCATAAACTCCACCTATATCGGTGACTTAATAATGAAAACACTTGTTAATATTTTTCATAAACTCCACCTATAATGGTGTCTTAACAATGAAAATACTTGTTAAGATTTTTCACAAACTCCACTTATAACGGTGACTTAACAAAGAAAACTCTTGTTAAGATTTTTCATAAACTCGACCTATAATGGTGACTTAACAATGAAAACACTTGTTAAGATTTTTAATAAACTCCACCTATAACGGTGACTTAACAACGAAATCGCTTGTAAGGATTTTTCATAAACTCCACTTATAATGGTGACTTAACAATGAAAACACTTGTTAAGATTTTTCATAAACTCCACCTCTAATGGTGAATTAACAACGAAAGTGCTTGTTAAGATTTTTCATACACTCATTATTTGTTCTAACTGTTCTTAGGTTGCACGGGAGAATTCTCCACCAGTTCTTTCGTCCATTTCCTCGCCCCATCCAGAACCTGTCATTTCAGAAGATTCTAGCCACGACGATCAAGGTTCCACGATCGGTGCTGTTGCTGAGAGTGAATCTGGTTGCGAGCTTCCTCTGCCTAACTTGGCTCTTCATGCCTTCTGCCTGATGGTGCTTCAGTGTTCTCCTCAAATTCCTATCAACCATCATTTGGTAGTTGAGCAGCTTGTAAACCATCATCCCAAAACGTTCACTGTGGACTGCCTGCGTTCCATCATCTCCGTTATGAGTTACAGGCTTCAGGGTATGGCTACCGTTGTTGCTGAAATTACTAGCACTCCGACCTCAAATGTTACTAGATCCCTCCTCAACCAATTCCTGGGCTATCTGAGAGAGTTAGGTCATGACGGCTTCCGTTTTGGCTGGCTCATCACACATTTAAAGACTTTAAAGAGCCAGTGACTGGACATCCAGAGGGAGATGCCTTGAAAACATCAGGAGGATTAGCGGGCTGAGGAAGCTAAGTTGGCTGAGTTAACACCTCTTCTTGAAGCTATTGATAAAGAGGTGGAAGACATCGAAGAAGCTCTTCATTTAGTGAAGCTGAAATGAGAGAAACTCCTTATCGACCGTACGTAAGCGTAAACGAGGTTGGAAGTTTCTATTAATGCCCAACGGTCTTGCCTAACAGCTTCTTCGGGCCTTCCTGGAGATTTTTTCTCTTCCCCAGATCTGTGGTTCCTCTTAGGCTAATGAACCTTCGTATATATTTTTTCTTTTTCTTCTTCTTATGTAATTCTTGGGCAATAGCTCCCAATTTTGTAATTCCCTAAAGTTTATGAATGAAGAAAGATATAGTTTTCTCATGCTTTTCCTTTGTGTTATAACTGTTTGCGTATATTACAAAGTTCTATGATTCTTTCATCTCCACCTAATTTATAATAAAAAGAACTTGCATATTTGTTATAGAAAGAACTCGTATATTCATAACAACTAGATTCATCGGTGGCCCAAACATAATTGCTTACATATGATGGACTTTCAACCATTTGTTGTTAATATTGAATGGACTATCTTCTTCTATCTTAGAAATTAAGCAATAACCTGAGTCATGAGCTTCTTTAACAATAAAAGGTCCCTCCCAATTTGCTGCAAACTTAGGAAGGGGCAACCCTTTGATATGCTTCACTATTGCTTTCAATACGAGGTCTCCCTCCATAAACTTCCTTGGTCTTACTAAGTTATCATATGCCCTGGAGAGCTGTTTCATAAATATTTGAAAGTGTTGCATTGCATTATCTCTGTGTTCATCCAACGCTTCCAACTGCACATGTTTATTCTGATAGAGCATGCTACTTCGCAAAGCATATCGAGCAGAGGGAACTTCTAACTCGACTAGGAGAATCGCCTCAGCCCCATAGATAAGGGAGAATGGAGTATACCCTTTGGGTTTCTTCTTAGTTGTTCGATATGCCCACAATACAGCTGATATCTTATCATCCCATGATCCTTGGAAAGATTCCATCGTTTTAGCCAAAATATTAGCCAAAGTTTTATTAGTTTCTTCGGCTTGACCGTTTCCCTTTGGGTATGCCACAGTTGAAGTATGATGAATGATGGAGTATATGTTTGTGAGCATCGTTACCTCTGAGTTGACGAAATGGGTTCCATTATCTGAAAGGATAATCTTTGGGATCCCAAAATAGCAAATGATGTATTCTCTGATGAAGTTGCTCACCTCCCCCACTATTTCCCTTCTCAGTTGTATCACTTTAGCCCACTTTGTCAAGCACTCCGTTGTTACTAGTATCCATATCTTCCCTCTCGAAGAAGGGTGTAATGACCCTACCAGGTCGAATACCCATGTGTGAAAAGGGTAAGGCGTTGCCAGGGATTGTAGGTCCACCGATGGGGCATGGATCATATTTCCATGAAGTTGATAAGCTTTACAGTTTTGAACGAACTCAGCGGAGTCTTTCTCCATTATTGGCCAATAATATCCCAATGTCATTAATTGGTCATATAACTTGGCCCCTCCTATGTGAGCTGGATCGTGCGCCTGCTTGAGTACTTCGTATGCTTCTTCCTTTATGATACAACACAACGGCCTATTGAGGTAGCCTCTTTGATAGAGATGCCCCTCCTGTACATAGAATCTCGGGGCCCTTCATCGGAATCCCATCGCATCAATTTTTTGTGTTGGGGTAACTCCATCTCTGATAAAGTCAATATACGGCTGTCTCCAATCAGGTTGAGCTTCCACGAAATGACATTCAGCTTCTTCGAAGAATAACTGGCATTTATCGCACTTTTATTGTAGCTTTATCGCGTCCTATTTCATTCTAGGCAAAAAATACCCCCTCTTTGAATTCTTCGATAGAGGGGTACCTCAGTTGTCTCGCAGTGTTCTTTGTGTGTTCTCTTCAATCTTCGCTCTGCTTCTTTTGGACCGATACACCTCAAAAACCATCCTCCCGCGTTCCTGAAGTAAAGGTTCCCTTGGTTTGTGAAGTATTGAGCTAACTCCCTTAGTCCTATTGTTCCTTCGCCAGACTCCAGTTGATTCCTAATTTCTCCCCTCCAGTCTGCATCCTTCTCCATAGGTAAAATTGACTATACTATCGAGGGAGCTGTCCTTCATTGGATCACGATGGTAGTTGTATCATTCCTCATGACCCTCTTCTGGGTGATGGTTGCATAGGTGTCTGGGTGGCGATTCATCGTGCTGGGATGTCTCCTGATTTTGGTCTGATGGAACTGGCAGAGGAGCCTCTGAATGATGGTTCTTTATGGTACCAGACTCATGTGTTTCAATGCATAATCTCCATTCACTTACTGAATCACCAAATTCGAATCACCTTTGATGAAAAGTGAATGAATCCCCCTTCGAAGAGCCTCTAGCAACCCCAGCATCAATGCCTCATATTCTTCCTCGTTGTTGTAATAAGGAAAATATAGCTTGTAGGAAAGACAAATCTCCTCCCTTTTGAAAGAATAACCCCTGCTCCTCCTTTCTTTTTCACAGAAGATCCATCAAACTGTATTTCACATTCCTCATCCGTTGAGTCTATGCGATTGGCCTGCAAATCATCTCCGGAAATACTTTCTTTAGGTGGCTCAAACGTTCCCGAGGGGAAGATCGCCAACAGATCAGCGTACGCTTAGCTTTTAATTGTGCGAGGAACCACACATTTCAAGTCATATCTGGAGAGGATGAGGAACCACTTAGATTCCCTACCAATCAATATAGTTCTTTCCAGGAAATACTTAATAGGATCACATCTAGTTACAATATGAATTGTAAAAGACATCATATAATGTCTAAGTTTTTGTGCTATAAAGACTAAGGATAAAAATGCCTTTCCAAGCTACTATATCTGACTTCTATCCCATGGATGATCATGTTGAGGTATTAAACCGGTCGTTCTTCCCCATCAATCTCCTCTGACAATAAAGATCCCACGGACCTCATGGTGGATGTGAGGTATAGCTGCGATGGTATTCCTACTTGTGGGGGAGCCATGATTTGTGGTGAAACGAGCAGCTTTTTCAGCCTAGCGAGTGAATCCTGGTGAACCTCCTCCCACTTGAATTTCGTGTTCCTTCGTAGCAGCTGCATCAACAGATGTGTCATCTCGGCTAATCCAGGCATAAATATCCTAAGATAGGAGACTTTATGGACAAAACTATTCAGCTCCTTCGTCGTTCTAGGACTTGGCATCTCTAAGATCGCTCGTTGCTTGTCCTCGTCCATATGCACACCTTACCGATCAACCACGAAGCCTAGGAATTTTCCATTTGTTACTCCAAAGACATACTTTAGTTGGTTCATCCTCAATTTATACTTCCTACATCGGGCAAACTCCTTCCTCAAATCGCCCAGATGGGACTCCTCCTTCCTTGATTTGATGACCAAATCATCCACATAGAATTCCACAAATTTGTGGAAGAAGTCATGGAAAATGGCCATCATTGTCCTCCGGTAAGTATCCCTAGCATTCTTGAGTCCAAACGGCATTACTCTGTACATGAAATTTCCCAACGGGATCCTGAACGTCATTTTCTCTGCATCCGAGGGGTCCATCTTGATCTGGTTGTACCCTACATACCCATCCATGAAGCTATACATCTCATGACCAACCATTGCATCTATCAGGATATCAATGGAGGGCAGAGGGAACTCATCCTTGGGGCAAGCTCTATTCAAATCTTTGAAGTCCACGCAGATCCTTATTTTCTTTTTATCTTTCTTTCCCACCGGGATAATGCTCGACAGCCAAAGCGGGCGATTTATCGGTTTAATGAACCCTGCTGCTAATAGGTGCTGGACCTCTTCCTTTATCTTTAAGTCTAACTCAGGATTGTACATTCTTGTTACTTATTTCACCGAAATGGCTGAAGGCATTACGTTCAATTTGTGATAGCTGACTCCCTCATCCAGCCCTTCCATCTCCATTTATTTCCACGTAAAAACATCTATGAACTCTTGAATTAATATAACCATAGACTCTAATTTCTCCTTACTGAGATCTTTCACGATAAAAATAGGCCTTGGGTCTTCCTCTTCTTTCTCCAGGTTCAACTTCTCTAGTTCTTGTGCCTGCGGTGTCCGTTGATCCACCATATATTCTAGTTCCTCAGCGACTTCCTCTATAAATTCTTGTATGTTATAGTTGTCTATGACCATACATTGTCCTCTCTGATCCACTAAAAAGCACTCATATATCAGTTCAGCCTCATTGTCAGCTTCTTCAGCTGCCCGTTCACACCATTATAATTGATATATCATCTTTCCTTCTTCGGTAACGACCTTCTTATAATGTTTGCTGGTAGCTGTAGCTACCTTCCTCTTCTTCTCTCTTGAAGCCTTGGACACTCTTTTTCCTGAGAACAGGCTCAACACGCTTGTCGTTGGACCTTATGTTCCATCTAAACCGCTCTGGGCCTCATCTTATCTTTGAGCTGCTTCGAGATGTTTTGGGGCTGAGGGGCCATCTGGTGAGCTTCTTCGATCATCACTCTAGAGCTGCTCGCAACCTCTTTATTCTGCTTGTTTAACGGACCCATCCTTTCTCTGATCGAGTGAACCCATGCTCCATCCATTCTTCTCGTTAGGACCCTAACATCCTCCTCCAACTCTGTGTAGAATGTCACATCTACCAAATGAGCTTCCTCGATAGCGAAGGGCCTCTTTGTAGCCCTAATGGTCACCTCCGTTCCCTTGATATTTTCCTTAGCATATTGGTGGTACATCTAGGGAACTAGGCCTTGGTTGTGCATCCACACTCTTCCTATTAGCAAATGGTAGGAAGTTGCACTCCCTATTACGTGAAACTTGATATGAAAACTTCGATTTCCTATTACGATCCCAACATTCACTTACCCAATGGATTTGGAAGACCGTTTGTCATATCCTGAAATCACCAAAGGCATGGGGACCAACCTTTCCTCCGAAATATTAGCTGCGTGAAAAGAGTTCATTGAAATAATATTAATGGAAGCTCCCTCATCCATAAGAGTCCTTGCGAAACTAATTCCGTTGACGCTGGCGGTCACATACAATGGCCTGTTATGAGGGAATCTTACAGCCCTATCTGCATCGCTGAAGGTTACTTCTGACAGAAACCTTCTTACCAACCTGGCCATGGGTCCCCTCCATCTCAGCGAAGGGACTGCGTTCTTTCTCACAATGTCAAGTATTTCCTGGGTTATCTCCAACCTACTCTCCTTCGATATCCCCACTTGGTTAAAGAACCAGGTGAACTTTGGGGATTTTCAAACTGCGCAGTATTCTAGGTCTAGGTCTTCTTTCGCACCTTCAACGCTGTATATATCTTCCACATCTTTGGTGCTTGCCTCATCGTAGGCTATTACTACATTAGCCATTCCTTTCACGCAGTCTTTCAGAGCTTCTTCGAACTCTTCCTGCTTCGTCATTGGCTCTCTTCCTTCTCTCTCGGCCTCTTCATCATAGGCCACCATAAGATTAGCCCCATGTGCTGGCAGTGGGTTATTGTTGATGTTCTGCAAAGGTATTTACAATGTCACTACCTTCATATACTTGTCAATGATTTTCCTTAACGTGAAACAACTTTCCGTCGGATGCTGGATCATCTGATGAATCTGGAAATATTTGGGGTCCGCCCTGGTTTCTGCATCGGGTTCCCCTATAGGAATGCCCTTTGGTTCGTAGACCATTCCTTCTTGGACCATCGCATTGTAACATCTGATAGCTTCCTCCGATGTACAAGGCAATGGTGGTGGGTCCTCTCTGTCCCTTCCAAACTTCCTCTTATTGCCCTTCTTCGGCGCCTTGCCCCCATCTTCTCCCTCGGTGTACCCTACCCGTGGGGGCTGAGACCTCCCCCCCACAGGTTGTATCGGCTGCCTAGACATCATGGGCACCACCACTAGATTCGGTTGCACCACTAATGAGATATTTCTTACTGCTTTTAAGAATGCCAAAAATTCCCCTCGCGCATCTCATTGATGAGATGACAGATGTACTCAGGAAGCAGCCCCTCCACACAGATCTGTAATAGCTTGGATTCTTTGGCCTCCTCCCTTACATCGAGGTAACTTTCCCTAAACCTCAAACGTATGCCACCACTTCTTCCCCGAGTCGTTGCTTCTCCCTCCCCAGTTGGGTCAAAGTAAACTCATCTTTCACCAGAAAGAACTTTTGGATGAACAAAACATTCATCTCCTCCCTTGTAGAAATGCTCTTAGGAGCCAAATGAGAATACCGGGTATATGATTTATCGGTTAAGGATTTAGAAAACTCATTCAACCTGAGCTTCTTATTATTGCAATGTTCCCCCAAGTGCTCAACGAAATGCTTAATATGCTCCTTCGGGTTTCCACCTTTCCCTGTGTATTTTTTAAAAATAGGAGGAATATAATATTTTGGGTAGGGATCATCGTTGTATTCTTGGGGATAAGGCGTTCGAAAGTCGTCATAAACCGAATCTACCTCGCTAACAGATTGCGAGGAGGCTTACATGAACTTCAGCATCTCTTTCTGCATCTCCTTCCTCATTTCCACCATGGATGATGCTACTGGGGCAACAACCAATGGGACCATGGGCTGAGTTCCCATTATAGTTGGAGAAATTATCACAGTCGGGGTCGTTGATACTCCTGATGTTCCCATTGCTAGATTCACAATAAAGGGTATACTCGCTGGGACTGTTCCCGTTACACCTGCACTCGATGGGACCATTGGGGATACCCCTGGTGTTACGAAGGAATTGGCTTCAAATCCTCCCAACATCGTTAAAGCTGTCGGAGTTTGCAAAAACTCATAAAACTTACTTATGAGGAGTGCCACCTGAGCGGGTCCAAACTGTGCACTCGTGGAAACTTGTGTCACCCCTGGAACGACTGTCGTTGCTTGAACTGGAGGTACCTCTATTCGAGGATCCCCATACCTTAGAGCCTCCAGTTCTCTTGCCGCTTGTTCTTCATTGTGCTGGATGTCATCAAAGTTGAGCCTTCGCTTTACGTTATCTTGCACCATACTCCTTGCTTAGAATAATTCCTCCCCAGTAGAGTCGCCAAATGTAAAAGGGTAGTTTAGATAAGATGGAGGCGTAACCCCTTTTGAGTATAGTAATGATAAGTTAAGTAGCAACACTATTGATTAACGACATGACATACAAAAATGACTCAATGAAGATAGACTTAGTTTGAGCTCACAAATGCCCCGTGTATAACTCAGAAAGTAGTAATGAACTTAGAGGTAACCTAGCTAGAGGGAGAGATAAGTAAACACCCTAGATACACCTTAGTAAGCAGCCAAACAAATCAGCCACCCTCAAGAATCTCTGTCAAGTATTAAAAGCTTCCTAATAAATGACAATGGTGGGTGATTAAACTCTCTGGTTTCTAACAACTCTCTCTCTCTGATGTATATTATCTCTAGTAATAACTTTTGAACTCGAAAAAAATATCATCTTTGGGTTACTTAAATAACCTCCCACACCACCCCTGAGGCAACTCAGCCATTAATGCATGTGAAAGACATCCCTTATACTTTATGTCACCAACATTAAATACCTGATGCACTAGTTATCTTCACGTCATTAAATGCCAAGACATGTCTTTTTCCTAACCACTATATGTCAGGGGTCTGTTGTCACATAGGTGGATCACCAACTGTCTGACAGCCCCAAATACCATGGTGGTTTACTCAAGTGCAGATTTGACATTATCTAGCTGGCTAGTGACATCACCAACAATAGATGTGACATTAAGTAGAGGGATGTTTGGTTCACAACTCAACGCCCGATGGAACTCAAAGCTGCTCCGCTCGAGGTTCCACGATAAGGATCCCTCGGTGTTTTACTAGGTGTATCTAAGATGGTCAGTATAAGCCCCAATGGTGCCTCACTTATCAATACTCCAAACCAAGTCCCTCTGAAGTTCCCACGATGAGGTCGTTCGATAGAGCATGGAAGCTCTCTCAGGCCCAGCAAGGCCTGGTCTCTCGCAGTAGCATTGGACCTCACACAAATTCATAATACTCATTACATCTTTACAATCGTTATAGCTCATAATCAGTATAAACAAAAGATACGACAAGAATAAATTAATCAACAAAACTAAAGTAGGATTTGCCACGCCAAGCTGCCTAACTTGAGTTACCACGCTGAACTGCCTCATTTGAGCTGCCACGCTTGAGCTGCCTTAATCCCAAACACTGCTGTTAATGGGGGGATTATCCCTAATCTCAGGATTACCTTCAAGCCCCCTCTACAGTATAAAATGGCAATAATGATGGGGATAAAAATTAACAAGTATATACATGGATAATGGAGTTTGTAAAAGGCATTGTGGAAGTTATAAAATTTGAAGCATGTGAATATACAAGTGAGTGAGACATATTTGCAAGTTGAGAGAGTGACATGGGAATAATGTGAGTAAAAAAAGCATGTGAATATATACAAGTGAGAGAAATGTGAAAGTGTGTGCAAGTGAAACTAAGCATGGATAATCTACAAGTGGTGTGTGAAACATGTGTAAATGATCATAAATATCTATACAAGTGAGAAAAAAGTGAGGGTGTGTTCTAGTAAAGCTAAGCATGGAAAATCTACAAGTGGTGTGTGAAACATGTGAAAAGAGTGAGACCATGTGCGAGTCTTAATAAGTTAAGTGAACAGGGTGGATATATACAAGAAAGCATAGGGTGAAACATGGTGAACATATACAAGTGAGTAAAAAGT
Organism: Sambucus nigra; assembly: GCA_949130495.1. Lineage (NCBI taxonomy): Eukaryota > Viridiplantae > Streptophyta > Magnoliopsida > Dipsacales > Adoxaceae > Sambucus > Sambucus nigra. The sequence goes on along the minus strand of OX422210.1, from coordinate 517,182,854 downwards.
GAAGTATGTGATAAGGAGGTGATATATACATGTGGTGAGGAAAGTGAATGGTTGAGATGAACATGATGATAAGAATGATATATGTACATAAGATGTAAGCATAGTAGTAAGGAGAGCATATAAGTGGAGGCATATGTACACACATAGAAAAGTAAGAGAGAAAATAAGTAACACCCATGTGAAAATAGAATTTAGTCCTCTAAAATTTTTCCTGAAGGAGTCGCTATTGTGGCCATCAGGGTCGGATTCCTCAGACGCAGGCCGACCTTGAAATTGGGACATGAGGGAAAACCATAGAAGTCCCTCTTTTCCTGTGCATGTGGGTGATTCAAGGATATGTGAGTCCTCCTTTTACCACTCGTATTGATATCTTTGTAAGACGCCTCAGATATAAATCATCCATCATCAAAATGGGATAAACACAAAGATATGGAGTCTATATCCCATTTTACTCAAAACAAGCAAAATAAATGTACCTGTCTCGAGAGAACAGAATTAAGGGCATACTGATGCATACGAAACCAAATGAATCAAGGGTCCCGGGACTAAGTTACAAAATGGGAAGGTGTTAGGCACCGATCCCATACTTTCAGTCTTTTATGGGCTATGATAATATTCTCCATTTCTCCAAAGTGTGATATGTGTGTACATGTGTGCGGTGTGAATAAGTAGAGAAGGAAATTATCCAACTCACGTCATGGGAAAGACAAAGCGGAATAATCCTAAGGAGTGTTACGAAGAAATGACATAAAAATAAATATAATGTGACTGTCCATCGAATCACGAGTCACTATGGAAAAGTAAATGATTATGTTGAGTGGGACACAAATATCTAGGATTTCAAGACTCACAAATCTTAATAAATACAAGAAAGCATAAAATGGGAAAATAGGAAATAAGAAATAGGACTCGAATCCCAGGATAGGCAAGGGACGCTTACGTATCCAAAAGGGCATAAAATTCCATGTAGTTTGATATGCCATAAGGGTGAAGTTTAACCCATGACCATGTCCATGACCAATTTAAGGTTTTCAGGTGATAGGGGTCACGACATTGGGCCATGACTATTTTGAATTGGTCACGACAGACGATCATGGTCGAGAACCGTGACCAATGTCCATGCCAATTAATTTTTTACACATCATCACCATGGTCACGGTCTGGGTTTGTGACCAGGATGATGACATTGAAAATTAATTCGTCACAATATGTGGTCACGATCGAAGGCCGTGACCACTGTCTTTAATTAAACCCCCCCAAACCCTAGTGTCATTTCACTTTCACTCTTTCCCTCACTCTAACTCTCACTCTCTCCTCCTGTACTGCCAAAAACTCCTCTCTTTAGTGGCCTCCCTCTCTCCCTCTATAAATAGGTTTGGTAACCTCCCTCTTTCTCTATATAAATTGTGTATGTGTGTGTGTATATGTGTATGTGTGTGTATATGTGTATGTATGTGTGTGTGTGTATGTATGCGTGTGTATGTGTATGAGAATGTATGTGAATCTATGCGCATGTGTGTGTATGTATGTGTGTTTATATGTACGTGTATGTATATGTGTGTGTGTGTTTCCAATTCTTAAACCCTTATTAGTGGAAAATTTACCCAAGTCTAAAATTAGTGAAAAATACCCAAAACCCTATTCACTAAACCCTAATGACTAAACCCAAACACCTAAATCGTAAAACCTAAACCCTAATACTTTAACCCTAAAACATTGACCATAAATCCTAAATCATATACCCTAAAATGTAAATTGGAAACAATAATCCTTAATGCCTAAACGCTAAAACCCAAAACACGAAAAAATTTAAGATTTGGACCCCATTTGTAGAATTTGATGATTGAGATTTGATAATGTAAGCTATGGACTTCAATTTAGAGTTAGTGCATTCAAAAAATCCTAATGCTTGCTTTTGATATTAATGTTGATGCATTATTAATGACTTGGCACACTTGGTACGTATATGAGCCCTTATGAATTAACACACTTAAGTTAATCACATGTCTATTTTATGCAAGAACATATATGAGCCCCTGTGATATAACACACTTAAGTTAATTACATGTCTCTTTTATGCAAGAACATATATAAGACCTTACTTGAGATATAATTGTTATTGGTATGTGTTTTATCATGTAGATGATAAAAGGAGTACGGAATAATTGTTGGTTGTCGGTTTGATTATTAGATAATGTTATTGAATTCCTTGCATTGTTAGTACACATTGACTTTCAAACTCTTGCCATACTCTCTTATAATAAACCCTAAAAAAATGTTTCTGAATAATTACCCTATCTAAATGTAAGTTTATCCGTGGGTTCCTTGTTGGATTTCACTTCGGTGAGATGTCCCACGCATGGTGTTTAGAGAAGGGTTCTTGTAATGACTTAAAACCTTAATCATACTACTTAAATGCAGGGTTCCAATTTTCATCCGTTCTCATAGGACTTGTATGTTAAAATATGATAAACTTAAATTGGATCAGTTGAAATACAATAACTAGCTAATGATTAATTATAGCCATTACATGTAGGACTCATATTCATGCCCTCGTATATTTTTCTCAAGAAACATGAGGCACGGTGATAAGTACTGGAAACAATAGTATGAGAGATTGTAGTTGGATTGCACTTATACCTCTTTTAATACCGCGCGTCATTAAGAGGTTACTCCTATTTAAAAGCACGGGAATAAGAAGATCGAACAATTTAACTACCTTGAAAATCATGGAGATCATCTCCAGTAAGAGTACCTATTTGATCGTATTTTATTTTCCCTAACAAAAAGCTAGAATAATGTTGTAGAGAATATATTCCGTGTATAAAATCCCTATGGATCCCTGACCTTGCTTACACTGTTAGAGAAGGAAGAAAAAAACATTCACCCATTGTGTATGCAACTACGTACAAAGGGCATTGATCAAGATTGTCATGTCTTGTGACATATGCACGTTAAATTGAATCTTGAAAATAAGTTTATGAAGATGGGATTCTGTGTTCATGTCACGGACATCTATACATAAATCATAGATAAGCTTCCTCCTTGTTGGCCATGTGCAAAAATCCATAGGTTTTTAAAGACTAATATATGATGGATGGAGATCAAACACATTGAATATATTTTAAAGTCTTATTATGATAAGGTAGAAACATATATATAGTCATACACTTGATTAGTTTGTTATAATTTCATATTATTATATTGATTTTGTTGCTTATTAATTTTTTTGTAGATAATATCGGGCGACAATGGACTACACGTACCAAGTGATGAGGTGACACCCCAACCTAGATTCTCATTTCCTGCACCCCTACTATAATTATAATCTCCACATGGTGAGAAATTATTTAATCCACCATTGGTTCAATTCACCACTCCAACTACGAGTAGGCAACAAACCCCTGCTACTCCAATATCCCCACCCAGTGCTCTCAACACGTCCCAATCAAATGAGAAGAATTACATTGGGTACTTCGTTCTCGAGAATAATCCCACTGGTGATAAAAATGACCTCCAGAGATTTAAATCCCACTTTTTATCTCCTGGAAAAATGAATGTGGGAGTTGGGGAGCAGATAACTAGAACTTAATTGTTCAAGCCATCAAGGATGACATTTATGACCAATTCTGGGAGCGTTTTCATTCTCTAACCATTCGAAGCAAGAGGTTCTTGTCTATTTTGCTAGATAACTGAAAAGATGTCGAAGAAACCATTGACAGAGACATTTCCTGAAGGGGACATTGAGTTTCAAAATTTTGGCTCTGAGAGACAAAGTGACTTCGAATATTGAAATTTCGATTGATGAATGGAATGACTTTCTAGAAAATGAGGCAAATGATAAAAAACTGCTCTCTAGGGATAGGAATAACAAAATAGGGTAAAAAAACTAATATCCACTAATCGGGCTCCAAATCCTATGAAGATTTGTTGAGTGAATGGCCAAATAGAACAAAAGAGGGTCTAGATCTCAACAAAGAACCTAATCTCTCCAACTTGTACTTGCATGCCCAATGCGACAAAGATAATAAATTCCCACCACACTTGGCTAAGACTCCCGGATCAATCGAGGCCATTATCACTCAATCTGATTCGAGCCCTTACGACGACATTAAAAATGAGGCCCTGACCTAGACCTTTCGAATTGACAAAAGAGGGAGGATGAGATATGTCAGATCACATATTTTGAAAACTAAATTGAAACAAATTTCACCTCTCATGGACTTGCTTTAATTGATCAAGAGTCATATTTCGACCTATGATGAAAGTCGGGACAAGACAAATGGGTATGTCCAAGAGATTAAAATTAATCTGGGAGTCTTGACGAGCGAAATTTGGTTCCTTGTGTCCTTATTTATTCAAGGTTGTCGGCCCCAAATGCCTCCTCAAGGTTACCCTACCCTCCTTCTTAAGTTTTCCCGTATCCTCCCTCTCTAGATTTCCCCTCACAAATTCCTCCTCCTTCAATATTTCCATAAAAAATCCCACCTCCTTCAACATTCCACTTTCCAGTGCCTCCACCTGCCATAGGCTGCGGATCATCGTTACCTACTCACGGTGACTATGGAGAGCAATACTATATTAGGAACCTGAACAATACTAGGGTTATTGGCGTGTGCACACCCATCTTTGTAATTATTGAAACTCAAGTACATAATCGAACTTTGCAGATGGGTGAGGCTCAGGTTATGGTTGATCAAATATAGAACGGTTACAAATATATGCATGTGCACATTGACAATGAAGAAGGTAAAGAATTGAAATACTACGTAAATTGTTTTATCACTTGGTTAGTTTATTTATTAATCAAGGCTAGGCCATGAATAATAATTGACAATATGTAATATTTGAGAACAAGTTGTAATAATATTATATTTATTTCAGTTATTTTAATTTGAGTTTAAGTTATGTTTAATAATTTGATTTAAATATGCATTGTGCGTTCTTATATGCAACATGACCTTTGTTTAAACCTATTAATACATCATAATTGAATTTTGAAGGTTATTTAATGGATTCCGCACAATACAAAGAATAGCTGGGGAAGAGTAACCGAATATCAAATAATCATGTAAAGGGTATTGAGGAATCTGTTGAATATGCCCATAGAAATCTTAAAAGTGAAAAGATTCCGTATATTTTCACTGATTGTATAAACGAAAAATATAAGATTTTAGAAGACAGTGAATTTCATTTACTAAAATGGGGAATTTGGCAAGACTATAAGATATGGAAATACTATGGTGAAAAATGTACCTTATATTTTGAATGAATTATCGATACCCGACCACATAACGGAACCTTACCAAGTGGACGTGGAACATGATTTGCCAACACATCGTCCTTTGACTGACCTAATTAATGATGATTATAGAGTCCAGCAGCATCAAAACCACCAACCTATGGATATAGATAATGTGCATTATGACCAAGTCATTGAACAAGTTGATGCTGAATTACTAGTTAATCAGGAACACATACAGTTGAAAGCCGATGCGGTGAGACCGTTGTATAAAGGTTGAGATGAATATCACTTAGTATTATATGCAATGATTGGTTTGTATAATTTGAAGAGTCAATTTGATTTTTCGAGAAACAACGTAATTAAAACTCTTAAGGGTATTAATTATGCAAATCAATTTGTGCTTTACACTACTTTGTGTAAAAGTGGTAAATAGAAAGCACATTAAAGATACTAAATCAACTTTAGCCGAGGCAATTTATGTATTAGAGAAATATTTTCCTTTGTAGTTCTTCGATATCAACATCCACCCATGTGTGCCTTTATGTGATTAGGCTTTATTGTGTGGATTTATTAGGTATCATTGGATGTATCCTTTCGAGCACTTGATGAAAACTATAAGGATTACATAAATAATACACGATATATTGGAGGGTTAATTACTGAAGAATACGTAACTGTGGAATCATCGCTATATGCTCATGAACATATGCCAGAACAAGAGCTGAGGAGGTTCAATCCTCATAGAGAACAAGTGATCGAGGAACTTGATGAGTTTGAGGATGAACTTCCTTTTGGGAACCCTAAAAAAGTGAAACTCATAAACCTTCAATACGAGCAAATAGCTCGTTTTGTCATTGAATCATAAGATGAAGTTGAAGATTGGAGAGAGTAAGTATTTATTGAATTATTCGTATTTGATCATATGTATTTTATATATATATATTATGATCTAAAGTTTAAAACTAACCTGTAGGATGTACGAAAATGAATTTGCCCAAAATCAAAGGAGAAATTTCACGACGAATGATTTTAGGACATGGGTATCAAAAGAGGTAATTTGCACCTATGTTGTGTGCGGTTATTTATTTATATGGGGTAAAAACATGCCCTAACACAAATTCATTAGTAAATGCAACTTTTAAAAACATGCCATATTATTTTCTTCAGTTGGCATCATCGAGACAAAAACTAACTCAACAAGCCTCATTTGAGACCCTCCCTCTGATGCTTCAGGAACCAAAGCATTTTCCTTCCTTGGTCCCATATTCTATTGGTATAGTCATACCTCCATATAATTGGAGCTAGTATGAAAAGGCAATGGATCAGATTCGACCGCTTTTACGATCCCATCCTCTTTCATCAAAAGAAACTTCAAATGCATAAAATAAGTAATACATTTATTAGAAAGAATCTAGTTTCTAAAAAGTAATGCATTAAAGCTTGGTTTTCCATTAATAATAAGAAACACAATTTTGGATTTTCTTGTACCTACTTTATAGTTAACATGTAACACACCTTTCGTCAACTTTTGATCTCCAATAAAGCTTGAGATAATTATTTAAGTATTGACCAATTTGGTGTTTTGTTTATTTATTTTAAGAATCATGGAATATGACATTATATTAACAGTTGCGCCATTATTTACGAAGATTTCATCAATTAGAATTCCATTTATTCAACATTTTATAAACAAAGGTTTGATATGATTGATCATTGTCTTAGTAAGAGCAAATATAAATAAGTCAAAGTTGTCTACATCTGACTTGATCCACCTCCATCATAGAGACTTCTTGTCCTTCTCCAGCTTGTAGGATCATAACCATAGTGATTGGTATTTACTAATTTAGAGACCCAAACTAGATGAAATTTTCCTACTCAACCTCTTGCTCAAAAACTATGGCATCTACTGCCATCACCTCTTCCATTTTTTCTAGAAGAACTATCTCCAGATTAACTGTCCCCATCCACACTCATGGCTTTGACCAACTCTTTGAGTCTTTTAACCAATATGTTTAAAGAGGAGTTACTTGTTTTTTTCATGGATGAATAACATTACATATTCATGGGGCCACCTGTTGGGGCTTTATTACTTCTTTAGAATTTCATTGTATTATTGTTCCACATTTGAGTCTTATACTAAAAACTAATTTATCACTCCTTTACCCATTAGGATTGACTTAAGGATCTTTATAGGTCAAGTATTCGTAACATACTGATGTGATTTGGCATTTTTTAAGCCAATCCTAATGTATTGGTTGTTTCTTGTCATCTTATCATGCCCCTAAGAGTAATAAGGACCAGAGAATGACCTAAGTTATCCAAAGACTTCGCTTTGAAATTCCTCTTGATTTTGTAGCATTGGAGTTTTGGCAACATAATTGTTATTCCCATTCTTGTTGCTTTGGAGCTATTATTTTCCATTCGAAGCCACAAATGGTAATATTTATGCATAATACGGCCCACATCTGATGCACAGGTGCTTTATGACTTTTTGGTTTGGATCCTCGGTCATTTAAGGCTTCAAAGCCTTTGATTCAGACTTCGTTTTCATTTTAAACTCAACATGCCCCTTGATTCTAAGTAGTTAAATGGATTGCATATTTTTCCCCACCTCTTTGAGATTGGGGAATAGGTCATCATCCACAACCACGGTGCTTTCATTTTTCCATGTAATTTGATTTCCCCCTCCTGATTATCTCTTGAATACTATCGCAAAACACAAAACATGCATTAGTTAAGAGAGATAAACATTGTTCCATTTACAATAATTTTTCCTTTTAATCTTATGTGGCCTTTAGCATCATCAGGTGGATTCAACATTTTAGTATTTAAGAGATAATAAAAAATGTAATCATCCTTAAAAATATCAAATGAGTACTTTTTCAATCATCCCCTTACATTTTGTATGCTTGTGTCCTTTTGAATCAATGATTCATAAACTATAGGCTCAGTTCCTATAATTTGGAAACATCTATTTCAAAGTTAGGATCTTTATAATATGTATTAAAAGAAGAGGTATTTCTTTCATGCTCTTCTTCTAGAAGTGCCTCATATCTAGATACATTGGCAGTTAACTATACCAAAGTTCTAAACTAAGTGGCATCAAATTTCTTTTGAAGCCTAAATTCAAGTCCATTTTGTGCCAATTTCATAAATTCAGACCCAGGTAGGACTATTTTTCACTTATTTCTAGCCGTTTTGAACCTATTTATGAACGCAATTTCCTTTTCATCGGGATTTTGGTTGAGTCAAACTAATTTATGCATTAAGACTTCAGGATTAATTTGGAAGAATTGTGCATGAAACACATCTTACATTTGTTGCTAATTATTAAAATATTTAGGTTGTAAGCTTATAAACCATGTAAGCACTGTATCAATAAGTGAACTGGAAAATAAACTCAATCTTGGATACTCATTTGTACCATCATATAAACATTGACTAGTGAATCTAGTAATGTGTTCCACAGTGTACTGGCTTCTATCCCCTATAAAGAGGGTATAGATTGGGAATTTTAAACCTTTTAGGAGTTCAATCTTGTCTATCCACTTACGATATGGATTCATATAAACTAGAGTCTGCACCCCCAAGCCATTGGTCCACATGTTTCATGAATGAGATCCATAATCTCATTTCTCCCCACTCCCTTAGGTAGTTGCCTATTTTGTGGTAAATTATCTATTTTATTAAAGTATCTGGTTACACCAATGGTGGTGGCACTTGTGGATGTATATTTTATTGCGCTTGACAGGCCATAGACTGAAAGACTTAGGGTGTTTGGTTATAAAATCTCGTACCATTTGAGTATAGGATTATTGATAACTCCAAAGTTTAAAGAACCTGGTAAGCCTAGATTGACATCATTTTGGTAAGTCCTAGTTCTTTCTACCCTTGGGAGGGATGTTCTCCACATTGGATTATTATAATCCAAGTACTGGTAGGTGTTAGGTGGTCTTGAACTTTGAATGCCTAGACCAGTTGTATTAGGGTATACATTTAGACACCCTATCCTAGGGCCCCCCTAAGCACCTCCTTATATCCTTAACACTTACTCGTTAACTGTAAATCAGAGGTCATACTTCGAGTATCGATCTAGAGTCCATGATAAATCTCGGGCCCCATTTGTCTCCAATAAACTTTCTCATCTGAGTAGAAGCTCAATGAATCTTCGAAGGGATCTGAATCTCCTTTCTAATGGTCCACCCCGTGTACAAATATTCATTGAACTTTTGCTCATTTGAGAAAGTTGATTTGATTCAAACGAGGGACATGAGAACTCAATAACCTCCAGATCAGTTTTTGACGGTAAAATAAACGGTTCATCCAAACCATAAGATCGATTCGTTCATGGGGCTGGCCGTTGGAAAGGAGATTCACAAGTGTAACTCAGATATAAAACTATTTAGGGTTTTAAATTGATTCACTTGTATAGTTGGGAGTGATGATTGTGAATCAAAATAGGTTTTTGACCTAAAGAAAGTGGGAACTTATGCAACAAATTTTCAAAAATCATCTTACGGTATGGACAAATGGTCCTTTTTACCTCAAAAATTGATCTAGAGGCCATCAGGCACTCCCAGGCCTCATTTGGCTCCAGTCAACTATTTAACTTGATCAAAGCTCAATGAATCTTCGAAGGTCTATGAATCCTCTTTCCAACGGTCCCCCCGTGTAGGAATCGGCCTTACGGAACAGTTAAACGAATTAATTTATTTCGAAGGGTCACCGAATGCTTTTGGGTCCCATTTGACTTTGGTCAATACTTTAAATAAAATGAAGATAAATGAAATCTTAAAGGTAACTGCATACCCTTTCCAATAGTTCATCCCGTGTGCGAATAGACCTTACGGTTCGGATGAACGATCCGTTTCCCCCCAAAAATTTCATGTCTAGTAACCAACAGACTCTTTTGGCCCCTGTTTGACCTCATTCAACTTTTGGACCCAAGAGTGGTTCAATGGATTCTTAAAGTTCTTTGAATATACTTTCCAACGGTCCACCCCATGTTCTATTCTTACTTACGGTTAATATTTTACGACCGTTTTTTTGAAGAATCTGTCTCAGATTGCTGAACATCACCCCTAAGACCCTGCCTATCGGTAGTGTGCCTTGGCTTCCATAGCGATAGGTAGGTCCAAAACCCTACCAATTAGCACCCACCTTGTCCCTATATATAGGCAATGATCTCACTTTGAAAATCACCCCTGAACATCCCTCTCAACAATTCAGAGAACATTCTCTCAAATTCAGAGCCGTTCCCTTCCTAAAAAGTCCATTTCCCACATTTCTTCCATCATTTTCATAATTAATTTAGTAAATTCCCCTCCCCATCTCCTCATACCACCTTCACCTCATTTCAAGATCAACATATCTACACTCAAGACCCATTTAAAATCTTCATAAGGAGGACCAATTCTCTATCATTGTCTCTTAATTCTCTTATTTTAGCATTAGTTGTTTTATTTCTACTTTTAACGCTTTACTTCATTACATCACATAAATTAATCTCAAACTTTTATTATTAATATTTGCACATACTTTATTTAAAAAAACCAAAAATAAGAAAAAGGGGGTTTATTTATAAATTCCAAAAGAGGGATTCTCACTACACATTCTCACACTTAAAGCACAATTATCTCTACACACACATATAAGAGAAATCCACCATTTGGATTTATGGGTTAAACCCCACCCTACGTTATCTTCAAACTACATGGACTTTGATGCCCCTTGGGCTATGTAGGCGTCTTGGTTAAATCCCTAGATTTGAGTCCTCCCTTATGCTCATTTTTCATATTGTTTATTATATATTGTTAATGGATGTCACATTCTTGCGTGCTTGTTTCTTGTCCGATGTATACATTCGTTCTTCCATGATGACTTGTGATTCGACAAACACTTACGTTATATTTGGAAATCACTCCTAAGGATGAATTCGCTCCGTCCTTGTCCCTGACGCGAGTTGAACGATTCTATTCTCCATCTATGTTATGCACATAAGCACACACTTGACAGATTTTAATAGGGGAAGATTAACACATGCCAATGAGAGATCGAAAGGGAGGGATGAGTGCCTAACACTTTTCCATTCCGTAACTTAGTCCCCAGACCTTTGAACTATTTGGTCTGACAAGCATTAGTATTGTCCTTGATACTGTTCTCTTGAGGTGATAATATTTCTTTTGCATGTTTTGTGCAAAATAGATTGGATACTCTATCTCTACGTATTACCCCACGTTGATGACAATCGATCACCCCGAGAAAGGGCGTAGTCCCGCGCGCACGCCAGAGAGAGAGGGAGAGGGAGAGGGAGAGGGAGAGGGACGCCCCCATCCCCCTCGGGATGGCCACAATCCTGGTATCCTAAGATTATTTTTAAATTTTATTTAACCAATATTAGGTTTATAGTAGACTGGATGGTAAGGATTGGGTTGAGTTATTGTGTTTACACCAAACTATGGTGCATAACCCAGACCATTAGACATCGCATTAATAAATATAGAAAACCTTCTTGTCACTTTGTTGATCATAGTGTTAATATTCTGCACCATGTTCCCAATATGGTCAAACAATGGGTTTAGTAGGTTGATCAATTGGTTTTAGGGATATGTGGGTGCACCAACAACATGTGTATTGTGAATGTTCTCGCCTCTTGGAGCCACTGGCATATTCAAATCTTGAGTGTGATCATTTGGTCCTAAATCGTGAGTTGTTTCAACCATTGTTTTCACTGATGTATGTTGGATGGTTGAGCCAATTTCATCAATATTTTCAGTTACATCCTTAAATCTTTGTGTTCTAGCCATTTCAAACAATAATTCAGCACAGGGTGTCCCACTGAGCATTCCAAAAATATGTTTGTACATCTTTCACAATAGGTTTAATTTTGATTGAGAGTGTTCCGTGCAAGGTTATGGTCTTGCCAACCAAAAGATCTCAAGGTTGTGATAATATCACACGATTGTGTACCATTCCATGCTTTAATTAAGAAGAGTTGTGCTTCCGTGATGTGATTACTAAATTTTTATAGTTAAATAGAATAAAATAAGTTATGAAGTGCATAAACTAAAGAAAATTAAAGCTTTGAAATTAAAGAAAAAGTAATTACTTGAATGTAAACGATTACACTACGAAATTTAAGCCAAGAAAGTAAAATAAACAAATGTAAAGGAAATAGAATTTTGATAAACTTAAAGGAAAGTTACAATCTACTTTGAATTGAAAGAAATACAGTAAATAAAATAAAATAAAATAAAGGATAATACGAGTAAATGTATTTTTCCTTAAGGGAGTCTTTTTTTCTTTATCTGCTCATTGCTTATTTATAGTGTTTCTTGCCATGCAACATAATTTCTTTGGTAACTACTTGTTGGTTATCCATTCAAACACTTTCTACTTAGGTGCACTAATGCCCCCATATAAGTTATTTTCCTCTAATTTCTACACGACGTCCAACCATGATAGGTGTCTCGTACACGTGTTGCCAAATGCCTTGTGTTTGTGTATTATAGTTCAGTTGTTATTACCGGTTTATAATCCCATGTGGCAACACCTCATTAGGTCATGATAATATGGTGTAAGCAGTGGTTACAATACATGCTTAACATAATCATGCTTAACATGATAATATGGTGTAAATAGTGATTTCAATACATGCTTAACATAATATGGTGTAAACATAATCATGCTAAAAACAAATTTAACATGAATGGAGATGAGAAAACATTAAGTCGCTAAATGTTATAGAGTTATAACAAAAATACATCACGTAATTTATAGTTTATTTATTAAGCTTCATTTGAAAACTTCAAATACATTACATGTCAAATATCTTTTTATTAGGTTGTGCTTGTTGGGTTGTTGTTATGTCTAGTTTAATTAATAATTGAACTATCCCATTTATTTACACAAGGTAGGTATTGATTACTACAATCAGTGATGAGATATCCTCTATACAAAGAGTGGATGGGTGAGATAAATAGGCTGGGGGATGTGTACCATAAAGGTGATAATGAATTTTATAAAATTCAAAAAGAGGTGTCTCAATAGTGAGGAGTTCCCATGTACTTTTTTAAAATAAGGGAGGCGGAACTCCCGGTTGGTATATTTATCTAAGTGAAGAAACAACCTCTTCACGGTGGCCCGTGCAAAGCTCGAGAAAAAGGGAAGAAGGGGAGCCAATTACCCTAAGAAAAAAAAAAACTTTTCCCATGCTTATGAAAGACTATAATATAATAAGGACCCTAGATCTTTTACCTGAAAAAATAACTATGTTAGGTAGGCAGGAGCCATAAGGGAATATGATATTTTGAGAGGTGTAAGGACACAAATTTACAATTGAGTCCATATATAGTTTTGGCTCAATTCCGGACAAAAACATTTATTCATAAGAATGTATTTGATTGTAATATTCTCAAGCCTATGAAGTGTGTGTTGAAGACGTAGCGGCAAAGAATATAAAGCTTCATCAAAATGCCGGTTTGCGTGCCTCGTTTCTATGTCATCAACTAAGGTTCCATGCTCCCAAGGTATGAATGTAATTATATTTATATAGGAGCTTGGAACAATTTGTATTGGGTGTTAGGTATAATAAAAACTGCATTTTATTTTCAGAAAGAATCAATTAGAACCTTAAAATAAGTATATAAAAGTTTCAGGGCCAAAATCGAATTTTACAAACTTTCTGGTCGTTCGTTAGAAATGTCGTTCGAACGAGTTTTTTCGTTCGAACGAGTTTTTCGTTCGAACCAGTTTCGTTCGAACGAGTTTGCCAACGACCCAAAACTGGTCAGTCGTTCGAACGAGTTTTTCTTTCTAACGAGGTATCTAACGAGCCCAGGCTGGTCGCTCGTTAGAAGTCTCATTCGAACGAGAGTCAAGTTCCTTCGAACGAGACGCCAGGCGGGAACGGTTTTGAGCAGTTTTTTGGCAGCTTTCACCCCATTATCCCACTTGTTTCTTAACTATTTTTTTAAGGCTTTATCAAGGACGGGAATCATTTTTCAAGGGGAATCTTTTTCATACCATACAAACTCCTAGAGAGTATTTTGAGACAAAATTTGTTTAAGGAAAAAGATCATGTTTTGAGTGTTAATTTTTCAAAGAAAAATTCATACACACTCTAGTTTACACCCAATTGTGTTTATCCAAGTTTCTATATTTATATCAATTTCTTGGAGTTTTTGGCACCGATTTTCTCTACCGAATTCAAGAGACGTTATGGGTTTGCTTCTACACCCCATCACAAAGAAGACTTTTGTTGAGATTCTACCCACTTGGAGAAAGGCTCCATGCTTGGGTGACGGTGACCATATAAAGTCCCATCGGTGGATTCCGAGACCGCGGTGGTGTTCCGAGGTTGTTCGCTAGGAAGAGGTTTCTACGAGAAGGAGCATCGAGGCTTGAGAGGGATCGAGTCAGTCTTTGTAAGTCTATCTGTCTTGTAATTGTAATTCCATATCTAGTGGACTTGTGGCTAGGGCCGTCCGAGGTTGTTTCCCGTCTTGGGTTTTTCCTCGTACATCTCGGCGTAGTGTGATATTGTTTATTTTATCTTGCACCATAATTTAGAACGCATGCTTTAGGTTTAATTCTAAGATAAAATTTGGTTTAATTATCACACTCATTTAATTTGGGACTAAATTAAATATTGGGTAAATTTGGTTTATTCAAGTCATTTGCTAAAATTGGTTTCGCCTAACTTTGGATAATTGAATATTATGACTTAGGCAAATTTTAGGACTTGAATTAATTAAAAACTTGTTGTTAGTTTTGAAAGTTGAACCATCACCTGTTTTACAACGCTTCCGCATCATCTATTGTGTTTTACATAAAAAGGAAATTAAATATTTTAATTCGAGATAATTAAAATCCGGGGTCCTTCAAATTGGTATCAGAGCGAAAGCGATAAATTATTTCATTAAACGATCCTTTAAATAATCTTTGGCTAAAATGGAGTTTTCCCCATTTTCAAAATTTCCTATTTTTGATGGTTCTAACTACGCGTATTGGAAAGCGCGATTGAAATCGGCACTTAAATCTATCGATGAACGTGTTTGGATGTCTGTTGTTACCGGGTACTCCCCACCAACTCATCTTATTAAAAATGAACGTGTTCCCAAACCCATCGATAGATGGACCGAAAATGAGTTTAAGCTTGCAAATTTTAATTCCCGTGGTTTAAATGCCTTATTTAGCGCTGTCGCACCGGATGAATTCCGACGTATTATGACGTGTGAAACCGCTAAAGAATCTTGGGATATTTTACAATTAACTCATGAAGGAACTAGTGTCGTTAAAGCTTCAAAACTCCAAAACCTCACCACTCAATTTGAAACTATCAAAATGGATGAAAAAGAAACTTTTGATAAATTTTATGCTAGACTTTCTGATATTGTTAATTCATCCTTTAACTTGGGAGAGAAAATACCTGACGACCGTGTAGTAAAGAAAATTTTAAGGTCCCTACCCGATAGATTTATTCCAAAGGTGACCGTTTTAAATTCTTTACCCACTTTAGCCTCTATGAAATTAGAAGAGCTTGTAGGTGATTTACAAACCTATGAACTGGATATGTTTCCCTCTAAAAATGAAAAGAAAATTGAAAAGGGCGTTGCTTTAAAAGCCCGAAAAGAGGTTAAACAAGTAGTAGAGAGCGAGAGTGATAGTGACTCGGAAGATATGGCTTTATTTGCTCGTAAATTTAGAAAATTTCTTAAATTCAACAAAGATAAATTTAAAAATGATTTTAAGAAATTTGAATCTTCTAAACATGATAAAAACGAGAAGATTTCTAAAGCCGATAAGATCCCTAAACCAAGTAATGAAAATATCGATAGGGACGAGTCTAATAAGTGTTTTGGTTGTGAAGGTTATGGCCATAGGGCTTATAAGTGCCCCACTAAACTAAGAAAAGAGGGTAAATGACCCACTGCATATAATGCAACCCTTAGTGATAGTGATAAGGAAGAAAAGCCCGATTCCCCCACTAAGAAAAATTTTGTGGCTTTTATGGCTTGTCATGTGAGTGATAATGAGAACTCATCGATTGATGACACGATAGCACATGCCACTTCCAAGGTCATTGTTCATGATTCCTTTATTTTTAATGATAGTGAGAGTGGAAAAGAAAGCGAGAGTGAAAATGAAGAAGAGGTTGATATGAGTGAACTTCAAAATGCTTTTCATGAATTATATAAAGAATCTATCAAATTGAAAAAAGTTAATTTGAAGTTAGAAGCTTGTTTAAGAAAGAGTGTCAAGGTCGTTGATGATAGTGCCTTAATAGAAGACCTTAGGACACGAGAGAGGACTCTTAGAGAGAAGCTAGAATACATAGAAGGCGAGAGAGATAGCCTTAGGGGTTTAATGGAATCCTTGAAAAAGGAGCTTCTTACGATTGAAGAGCGAAATTTTTTACTAGAATCTACCTTTTTAGATTTGGAAAATAAATTAAAAGATTCTAGCAATGTCAAATTTGATTTGGAATGTCGTTCAGAAAAAATAGATAAAATGTTAGGAACGATCCAAATTAAAAATGACACTTGTGGTTTAGGCTTCAATTCTTGTAATGAATACAACCCTAAAGTCAAAACCAACATTTTAGGAGAATCTACTAGGAATACATTTAATGATCACTCCTTAAGTAAATCTTTTCGACATACTCTCACTTGTACACATTGTGGTCGAAAAGGTCATCTTAGGCAATTTTGTTTAGATCTTAAACGAATTCCTAGAAAATCCCATAGTAAAGTAACCACGATAGCTAACGTTCCTACACCCCAAGATAGTAATTCTTCATTAATTTGGGTTAGGAAATCCGACTTGGTTGCCTTACAAAATAGGGATTTTGATTCTCACTTACTTTCACATACTTACTCTCTTGCTAAATCTAAAGGATGAATGTGTTAGTATGTGCATACTTTAGCTTTTGTACTTCATGCTATATTCACATGCTAAATGTATGCTTGTTTAGTCATTTTCTAGTCATTATCTCATTTCATATCATATGCTAGAAGTTATGACAAGTTTATCTTTTGTATTTTATCTCCTTCATTTTGTTTGCTTTAAATGAAAATACAAAAAGATTTTTGTTTACCATTTGGATTTTATCTCTTGATATTTTGAGCTTAATGAAAGATTCAAATGATTTTTGTTTATCCTTTTGAGTATATATATATATATTTATTTTTGGTTAAAAAATGTTAAAAACTCAAAAAGATTTTATTTTGTGTGTATTTTTGTTTGACACACTTTATGTGGCATATACTTGTGTTTGAATCCCTCCTTTAACGCTCCCACGTGGCTAGAACTTTTGGTTTAGACAGTCAATCCTTAAAATGTTCTTTATCATAATTCATGTGGAGTAGTTGGATTTTGTATGGATTAAATGGATTATATTTTCATATGCCTCTTTTCACACCTGCACGAGCTCTTTTGAAATCTTAATGTCACATGTTATATTTGAGCTTTTTGAGGTGTTCTCCTATCAATCTAGTCATCTACATATCAATGACCTAGGAGGACTAGTGCATGTCAAAATCCGTTGCATGAGAGCTTTGTGTGAAAAATGAAAACATGATAATTTAATATATGCACGGGGAAGGGCTCCGAAAGGATGAATTAAATCCTTTACGATTGTAAGCCACCGTTTATTGGATCTAAAAGAAATACGTGATCCAAAGGCCTAAAAACAGAATATTTGGCATTAAAAGGAAAACAATTACCAAGGCCTATGTTTGTTTGATATATTCATTCAAAAGTAAAAGACTATATATACTTAATGAGGGAGAATTGAATGGTATATCAACGGTTTGCACAATGTCCGTTTATCCTAGTTGTCTTTAATGTCATGACTCTATTTGGTTTGTAGAATCATCATCATGCTAGGCTTGTATGCATTGTGTATGTTTGTTCATTGAGTTCAATCTTTATATTGTCACATGAGGTTATATTTAAGTGTGATGAAGTTTGCAATCAAATGAGAACTCCGTGAACGTTTCTTAAGTGTTTGGGTCTAAATTTAATTGTTGCTAGTTCACACCCCTACACTTCCGTTTCCATATGACACATTTTGCCATACGAGTGTGCAAACTTATTGTATTTTGTTTCATGTGTGTGTTTATATCTATCTATATATGCAACATACTTATTGGTATATTTATAGTATATATATATATATATATATATATATATATATGATATTTGTTTGTCTTTGCCTTGCGCTTATTGCCCATATGCTTTCATGTCTTAACACTTTAAGCATCAACATGTTTATTAGTTCTTTATCCTTTGTCTATTCCTGAACAAAAAGGGGGAGAATGATGGGGGATAAATGGTATCTAATCCTATTATTATCGTATCTTAGTTTGGGGGAGATTTATCTTAGGGGGAGACGTCTTTCTAAGTAGGTCATGTGTTTGATAAAGGAGAGAATTATTTTAGGGGGAGTAATTCTTTAATTACATTTATATTGTGATATTCCCTATGCATTTGATGAGTTTGCTTAAGTGTGCAGGTATTCTACTAAAGCGGCATCTTTAAAAGGTAAAGCGTTTAAATCCTTGGGTTGAGTCAAGATTGGGCGGGTTATGTTTTGAGTCTAGTGAGCTACAGTCCTTTAGGATTTTTGTTTGGTTTTTGTCCCGGAATAGCCAAAGGGGGAGATTTGTAAGGACACAAATTTCCAATTGAGTCCATATATAGTTTTGGCTCAATTCTGGACAAAAACATTTATTCATAAGAATGTATTTGATTGTAATATTCTCAAGCCTATGAAGTGTGTGTTGAAGACGTAGCGGCAAAGAATATAAAGCTTCATCAAAATGCCGGTTTGCGTGCCTCGTTTCTACATCATCAACTAAGGTTCCATGCTCCCAAGGTATGAATGTAATTATATTTATATAGGAGCTTGGAACAATTTGTATTGGGTGTTAGGTATAATAAAAACTGCATTTTATTTTCAGAAAGAATCAATTAGAACCTTAAAATAAGTATATAAAAGTTTCAGGGCCAAAATCGAATTTTACAAACTTTCTGGTCGTTCGTTAGAAATGTCGTTTGAACGAGTTTTTCGTTCGAACCAGTTTTCGTTCGAACGAGTTTTGTCGTTCGAACCAGTTTCGTTCGAACGAGTTTTCCAACGACCCAAAACTAGTCAGTCGTTCGATATGTCGTTCGAACGAGTTTTTCGTTCTAACGAGGTATCTAATGAGATTCTAACGAGCCCAGGCTGGTTGCTCGTTAGAAGTCTCGTTCGAACGAGACGCCAGGCGGGAACGGTTTTGAGCAGTTTTTTGGCAGTTTTCACCCCATTATCCCACTTGTTTCTTAACTGTTTTTTTAAGGCTTTATCAAGGACGGGAATCATTTTTCAAGGGGTATCTTTTTCATACCATACAAACTCCTAGAGAGTATTTTGAGACAAAATTTGTTTAAGGAAAAAGATCATGTTTTGAGTGTTAATTTTTCAAAGAAAAATTCATACACACTCTAGTTTACACCCAATTGTGTTTATCCAAGTTTCTATATTTATATCAATTTCTTGGAGTTTTTGGCACCGGTTTTCTCAACCGAATTCAAGAGACGTTTCGGGTTTGCTTCTACACCCCATCACAAAGAAGACTTTTGATGAGATTCTACCCACTTGGAGAAAGGCTCCATGCTTGGGTGACGGTGACCATATAAAGTCCCATCGGTGGATTTCGAGACCGCGGTGGTGTTCTGAGGTTGTTCGCTAGGAAGAGGTTTCTACGAGAAGGAGCGTCGAGGCTTGAGAGGGATCGAGTCAGTCGTTGTAAGTCTATCTGTCTTGTAATTGTAATTCCATATCTAGTGGACTTGTGGCTAGGGCCGTCCGAGGTTGTTTCCCGTCTTGGGTTTTTCCTCGTACATCTCGGTGTAGTGTGATATTGTTTATTTTATCTTGCACCATAATTTAGAACGCATGCTTTAGGTTTAATTCTAAGATAAAATTTGGTTTAATTATCACACTCATTTAATTTGGGACTAAATTAAATATTGGGTAAATTTGGTTTATTCAAGTCATTTGCTAAAATTGGTTTCGCCTAACTTTGGATAATTGAATATTATGACTTAGGCAAATTTTAGGACTTGAATTAATTAAAAACTTGTTGTTAGTTTTGAAAGTTGAACCATCACCTGTTTTACAACGCTTCCGCATCATCTATGGTGTTTTACATAAAAAGGAAATTAAATATTTTAATTCGAGATAATTAAAATCCGGGGTCCTTCAAGGGGGAATATCTGATATAAAAAAAATTACACCAGTAGGCATCAAATGAGTCGATCTTATAATGGAGGGGCATAGAAGAGGCAATGTGCCTTATTTGGTGACAACAGTTTTCAATGAGTGACGTAACCGAGGCCTTGCAACCATCAAATACCGCCTTATTCCGCATAGACCAAATGCTCCAGATTGCTGCAATGGGAATGATTTTGTAGCTGCGGACCCTGTAATCTTTCCCTTTTCCTTGAAGATACCGAACCATAAGCATATAACCACACGGGTGATATTTGAATGATAAACCCATTAATGAGAATAGAAAGTTCCATAGGCTTTGTGTTAGGGGGCATCGTACGAATAGGTGGTCGGCTGTTTCTATTTCATTTTTGCATAGAGCACATCTGGAAACCATACGAATGCCTCAATTTTGGATGTTTTTATCTATCGGAATGTTGTTCTTCAAGATTATCTAATAGAGAATGGACCACTTTTTGATAATGTATTTATCCCATATAGAGGTGTATAGGGTTCTTGATGAATAGTTTTTCTGTAACAGTTCTTTTGGAGAGGCTAGGGAGAAAACTCCTGATTTTGAGATTGACCAATTCCATGAGTTACCATCTTGGGTTGTTGACTCATTGAAGAGAGGCAAAATCTCTTTCATTCTTTTCCATGAGATTGAGCCCGTTTAATTGTATTGATTGTGTGGGCGATATCTAGAGTTCATGAAACTGCTCCAAAGCGAGTTTGATGTTCTTAGTCTCCATAGAGACTTCAAACTAAGTGCTTTTGCTAGAATCTCCATGCTAGAGAATCTTAATCCTCCACTTTCTCTGAGGTAGCATAATGTGTCCCAGCTGTGCCATTCCCTCTTTCAGCCAATTTGCTCATTACCGCCCCAGAAAAATTTATTGAGGATGGAGTGGATTCTCCTTATGATACCTTTTGGAGGTTATAGGGATAAGATCAGATAGAATGGGATTGAGCTTAAGATGTGTTTAATTAGTACCTCACGAGCTCCAATTTATAGGTATTTCACTTGCCAACCTTGAACATTTTGCCTAATTTTATCGACCAAGGAGGCAAAGAAACTTAGCTTTCATCTACCTCTAAATAGTGGGCAACCTAAGTAGGTGATGGGGAGAGGCTTTTGGTTCAAAACTTTTATCTGGGAAATGACAGAGGTTTTAGTTGGAGATAGGTGAGGATCCGTTGTGAAGATCCTTTTTGTTAGATTTATAACCTGCCCTGAGGTGGTTTTGTAATTATGTAGGAATTTCTTTAAGTTTCTAAGGCTTTTCTTGTCAGTTGTGGAAAATATAATTGTTTCATCTGCAAAGGCTAGGTGGGATATTAGCTTGCATCGTGGGGGGTGATAGAAAGGAAAAGTTGGGCCTTTCTCTACAAGGTTGTTTAAGCCTCTGCTTAGTATTTTTGAGGCCAAAATGAATAGGTTGAGGGACAGCGGGTCCCCTTGTCTAAGTCCCCTGTTGGATTTGAAGAAGCCAGTGAGTTGTCCATTGGCTATTATGGAAAACTAAATATTTGAAATTGTTCTCCATACTAGGTCTATCCATACTTCCCCAAAACTAAATTTTCTCAGAATGCTTATCAAAAACATCTAATTAATTCTATCATATGTTTTAGACATGTCAAGTTTTATAATAACATTACCCCCTATCGCTTTTTTTGGGAGGTTATGTACCATTTCTTGGGATATTAGGATGTTATCGTGGATACTCCTAGATTTAACAAAGCCACACCGATTCTCCGAAATGAGGGAAGGAAGATAATTGGCTAGCCTTGATGAAAGGATTTTAGACAATATTTTGTTAGAGAAATTGCAAAGGCTAATTTGTCTAAAATCCTCACATTTTAAAGGCCTTTTTCTCTTAGGAATAAGGACTATGGTGGTACTTGACAACCTTTTGGGAATTTCTTCTCCTAGGAAAAAAATCCTTATGGCATTACAGAGATCGCTTTTAATTATGTGCCAGCATTTCTTATAAAAAAATCCT
The DNA here is from genome assembly GCA_949130495.1 of Sambucus nigra. Taxonomy (NCBI): domain Eukaryota; kingdom Viridiplantae; phylum Streptophyta; class Magnoliopsida; order Dipsacales; family Adoxaceae; genus Sambucus; species Sambucus nigra. Next base: position 517,160,347 of record OX422210.1, on the reverse strand, counting down.
CCAAAACTATCTGGGCCAGGGGCAGATCGATGACTTAAGGATATAATTGCCTCTTTGATTTCCTCATTTTTCGGTGTGGACTTGAGGATGTTATTTTGTTCTTCAGAAATTAGAGTAGGGATAAGTTGTAACATTTGTTCATTGTGCGCATATTCTATAGAAGAAAAAATATTTTTGAAATGGTTGACTATATGGTTTTGGACTTCCTCTTCTTTTTCCACCCAACAGTTCTTTTCCTTCCTCAATCTATTAATGTGAAGATTTTTATGTTTGATTTTTACCGAATTATGAAAGAATTTATTATTGTTATCTCCAAGTTTGATCCATTTAATGGATGATTTTTGTTTACGGTATGTTTCTTAGCTTCTCAAAACTAGGATAAGCTCTTCTTGAGCTCTCCTCAATCATTCTCTATTATCCTGATTAAGGCCTCTTTCGTATTCTATTTTTTTTTCTATTTTGCCTGATCCTCCTTATCTATCACAGTTTGAAATATGTTTGGGAAGATCGATTTACTCCATAGTTTTAAGTCTTTGGAGTTTTTTAAAGAATTTCGTCATCGGACTCCCTTCACATCTTTGCTACCAGGATTGTTTAACTATGTTAAAGAATGCTTCATAATTTCCCCAATATTCTTGGAATTTGAATGGTTTAGGGATGAGGCTTGAGCTATTTTTTATAGTGACAAGTAGAGGTGCATGGTCTGAACATGTTTTACTTAAATGTTTGACTATCGAAAGAGGGAATGTGGCTGCCCAGTGATCATTGCATAACCATCTATCAAACTTAGCCATTATAAGGTCCTCCTCTTTTCGACTGTTGCATCACGTAAACCTTGAGCCTATAAAACTCATATCTAATAGGCCACAAGATTCTATGGTAAGTTTGAAATCCTCCATCGATGCCTCAAAACCAGGGGATCCACCTACTTTCTCGTCTGCGTTGGCCACCACATTAAATCCCCCTGCACAACCTATTAGGGAATCCTTATACGTATTGTTAATGATGACCAGTTCCTGCCATAGGTGTTCGCGTCTATTCTAGTGCATTTTGCGTATACAATCGAAATAATGACTGGATTGTGTAGAGTATTGTGGGATATTTTTAGTGTTAAGCATTGGTCCATATTTCTTAGAATCTCCATTTCCACTTCGTAGTGCCATAAAACCCATATTTTCCCATTTGTGTTGTTGGAACCACTATCAAAATCCCATTTTAGTTTACATTTATCAATTTTATTTTCACCTATCATTGGTTCTAAGATGGCTAAAACAGGCACTTTGAACAAAGATGTTAGTTTTTTAATTCTATTAGAAATAGTCATGTTGCCTACTCCTCTAGCATTCCAAGTGATGAGGTTAATCATTTAATAAACTAGATGTGTGATAACTAATTTAAGAGACCTTTTTGTACCTGATTGATGCTCTGGTGACTCTGGTGGACCTATGATCGATTATCTTTAAGCCTTTCGCTTTGGTTCCCTTTTTCCTGCTTCTTTTTAATTCTCTAATCCCCATAGATTCTTTCTGCTTTTGGATTCTTTTCTTCATGTGTTAGAAAATTCTTTTAGGTGTTGAAGAGATGTAATTTCCCTTGCTTGTGTCTCGTCATCTGAAGCATGTGTTTTTGGGATTCTAGTGGGGGAAATTTGATATTCTGGAGCTGATTCATGGCCATCCTTTCATTCCCTAGGTTCTTTGGGGGGGGGGGGGGGTCAAATACACTATCTTTAACCCTGCCAGCTCTCCCCACTGCTACCTATTGTAATGCTTTTACATCCCTATCTTCCTTGTCTACAATGTCTAAGCATTTCCATTGCGATAGTGGGGATGTAGATCCGATCCCTCATCCACTTGTTTCGCCTATTGAATATGTGTGAGCATTTATGTCCATGAAAGCCAGCATTTCATCTAGAAGAAGGTCATCTTTCTCATTATCAAATTGGATTGAATTTTCCTCTGAAGCTTCTGTTACATTTTCTGTCCACTTTTGTGAGGTACCTTTTTGTGGATCCATTTCTCTTATCTTTATGCCGATGTTCTTACACTTGTTGCTGAATTTTGTGGGTTTGGTATTTTGTTGCTGCTTGTCCGATCTGGGAGGAAGAAGAATGGGTATTGGCAATGGAATAGGTACTGGTACTTGGGGGTTGTTGGCTTCTCTTCTTGACTTGTTAAGTTTTTTTCTGAGATCAGAATAGTTGGTATTGACCAGTTCATATCCTTTTAAATTATTCATATCCACAATAGCCTTATTATGTTCATGCCCTTCCTTCATTCTCACATTTTTGGCTCCCCAAAAATCTGTTTTAAGCGCCAAATAAATGTCAATCAGATGCTCTCTTTTGTGGAAGTGTGCACAAAAATGGGGGATGTTTTCATACTGTATTGGTTGCTAGAAGCCAAGGTCGCCATTATTAATCCACAACCTTGAGGGAAGTTTTTTCAGCAGGTCAATTTTTATGTAGATGCGTGCTACATTGGGTCTTACTACTGCGATAATGGCGACGTCCATCTTTAGAGGGTTACCCCCCATTTGTGCAATGGAGAATAATGTGCTTCTTACAAATAAGTGAATTGGAAGTTGTGGGAAGTTAACCCAAATTGGGGCGATACTGCTTTCTTTATCGAGGTTGAAGTTGGGATCCCATTTGAAAACCCTCATTGGGCATCCCTAATGCTCCGTGAGTCTCTAAGCCATAGCTTGGAAAAGTCATCTTCATGGTTGAATCTGATCATGATGTGTTTTTGATCCATCAGTCCAATGGAGTAAGCTGATTTAAGTTTCAATGCACTGAAAGCCTTTTTGATTCTGTCCATGGGGTCTCCCATGTGAGAACTTGCCTACGATGGTTTGAATGTATGGCCTTGAGAGGTCATTTATTTCACTTTGTGAGAAAGAAATGGTAGCCTCACCTTTATACAGTTGCGGCTTCTTCAATTCACATATAACATTAGTTTGGGGCTGTGGTTGGTTACCCATTAGTGCTTGTGCAAATGATCACCGCCAAACGAATTTGGGGTCCAGAGACTCTAGATTCGCTTTTGTATTTTCCCATGAGGGTTCCATAATCGAGCCCTAATTTGGGTCAATCCAGTTGAAGTAGGATAAAATCAAACCATAGGACAAAACCAGTCAGTAGTATTACCAAACCATTACAACCAAAGTATTTGTTGCTCTACCTCAATCAAACCTTAGTAACAGTGATTTGTTGCTCTGACTCAATCAACCATTACGACCACCGATCTAGTGATGTTTTATTTTGTTCCGACGATTTTAGGGGTCTTGGGTCGATTCCGATTGACTTCTCTTCGGTTTTGCACCGGCGGAGTGAGTGGTGTTGGTGAAATCACCAGTTGTCTATAGACGTTATCAGCCCTAAAGAGATGTTGTCACCTTCTTCAAATGTTTTGGGAGAAAAACTCCTAAGTCTTTCTATTTAATTTTTAGTTCCCATGTCCTTTCATACGTTGTAGAAATGGTAAACTATTTGAATGGAAAACGATTGAATTTTTTATTAAATGGGGTATGTCTGACAATTATCGGGAATCATTTTTTCATGAGGAGACACATTTTCCCTTTATCCCGAGTAACCTTTAAATAGGGGGAGTAGTATAATTAAAGGATGATCATAACATAATATATTAAATGACCTAATAGACGATTCTTACGGTGTCCATGTGTTTCAAGATTGTGGGGGTTTAGATATTCCTTGTGATAAGGAAGGCAATGAAACTTGTGGAGGATGTTATACTAGTGATGATGATGTTAGGATAAACATTGAAAATGACTACCTAAGTTTCAAAGACAAATCGACCTAACCATTGTAGCCTAACTTCAACAAATATCACATAACTTTGTATTATATGGTTGGTTTGCATATTTTGAAGAACCGTTTAGTTTGTCTTGCAATAGTGTGATTGGAATTATGAAGTGGGTGAAAAATTTGATCCCAAAATAGAATGTCATACCAAATAAATATTTGAGTACAATTAACAGTTTGAAAGGATTTTTAATGAAGTAAAACAAAATCAATCCATGCACGTAAGTGTAATTGCATATTATATCGAAAGGAATAAGACAATGGTGATAATTATTCGGTTTATGGGGAACCTAGGTTTGTTCTAGAACCTTGTACAAATGTTCCTCAAAAGGTAGAAATATTTACCCGTTGGTCCCAGGTTGAAGAGTTTTGTCACAGTACCATGAATAACATAGGCAATTACTCGACACGCTAGAGCATAAGTAGAGGATAATCTTGATAACTATACTTTTTGGGTATGTCGTTGTTGAAAGCCAAGTTAGTCAAAATCCTCAATTACCTACAAATATATAACAAACTCAAGTGTAGAGTGGTAAGTAAGGATGTCAATCCTAATCTAAGGTGTGAACATGCAAAACATGAGAGAATTATGTGGGTTTTTCTATTTTTTTTTCTATTTTTCAAATATTAAAAGAAATAGGTGAGGTGAGGTGAATTAAATCTAAACTAATATAAGAGATGAAATTAACAAACTAATTAGTGTGCCAAATAAGAACTAAGTAATAACAATTGAGATGAACTTAAATTTTAGAAATATGCAAGGAATGAAACTTCACCACCACTTTATCAATTAAATGTGTTAATTATTCTAGTATACTAATTTTCCAAATATTAATTCATCTTATCAATTAATTCTCATCAATTGACAAAACAAACTAATATAATTTAGTTAATCTAATTCTCATTCCCACAACTCAATTTAATAATTGACTTAGAAGTATTATATTAATCACTCGCTAGAATAGATCCATATAATAAATCTTAAATCAAACAAAATTTTAATGTATGAGTATAATAAAATTTAATATAATCTAATTGGTGGGTCAAACTACATCTAGTTTGAATCCACAAATTAAGAGTATATTAGATTTTAATCCTTTCTCAAGGATAGTTTACCATTTCTCAATGCATAAACTCAAGTAGTAATGAAAAGAAAAATTAACTAAATGAAACAAAGTAGACTAAATTAATTAATACATTCAATTATTTATATGGGGCTTCATTTCACTCCTTGAATGGAGTTATTAGCCAACCATAGTCACAATTCAATTATTAACAATCTAATAAAACTTACTAAAAAAAATTAAAGAGAAAGATAGAAGAGATTCAATGCAACATATAGGAGAGAAGCAATTGCACTTATATTCAATACAATATTCACTCAAATGTGTACAATTTTTCTCTACTAATTTTTTCTCTCTAGAATTCACTAATTTGTCTATCTTTATCCTATAGCTTTCTCTCTCTCAAAAACTTCATTCCCATGGGGTCTTCATCTTCAATATATAGTAGGCACATGGAGCATGGGGGTATTTTTGGAAGAATTAAGGTGCAAGAGGTTGTATAAGATGTGGGTAAGGGTTAGTTTAGGAATTAATAGATGGTGCATGTGGTTTGGGTGTTAGGTCATGATAGTGGGGAGAATGAGGGTATAAAATCTAATTTGGAATAAGGGTTAGTTTGGGTAATGGTTAAAAGATATAGTTGGGGGGCATTTTGGGTTTTAGTTTTGAATTTGTGGCTATGAAGTTTGGAGAAAGGAGAGAGAATGAGATGGTGAGAGGTGGAATATGATGGTGGATATGATTGGGTATGTGACGGTGTGTGGGATTAATGTGTGGGTGAGGGTGTAAGGGATAGTGTTTTGGGTGTAATAGTGTAGGGAAGTAGGGGGTGTGTGCGTATAATTTGAACACCTAAAAATAATAAAATAAAAATACTATAACTAAAAATCTAAAAATAAAATTTCTATTCTAAAAATAAAATAAAGACTTAATAAAAATAAAACTAAAAAGAAATAAAATAAAAAATACAAATAAAAATACAATCTGAAAAAATAAAAATCCTAAAAAGAAAATGCAAAATCTAATAAAACTAAAAATACATTAAATCCTAAAAATTCTAATCCTAATAAGATAAAATAAAATAAAACTAAAACTAAAAACTAATAAAAATCAAAATAAAGTAAAATTATACTAATAAAATATAAAAATAGCAATGAAAACCTAAAAATTCTAAATAAATCTAAAATAAATCCTAAAAATAAAAATGGCACAAACTAAAAAATCTAAAAAAATAATAAAAGGGAACAGACTAACACACACGGGGTTCGGGACATGATTTAGCCTAAGAGGGTTAGGTTTAGGCTCGGGTTAGGGTACGGGAGAAGGAATTAACTCCATTTTAACTGTAAATTGCTCCGAAATATAGCTTTTGACACCGCAACTGCAATTAAACCTGCATATTGAATAATTAAGCACATAAGACCCATATTGTCGAGAATTAACAAATAAAGTACATCTATTTGGGGTATAAATTGTACAGTTTTGGGTGCTTATCACACCACCCCCAAACAGAGCGTTGCTAGTCCTCGAGCAATAAGATAGAGAGAAAGAGAAAGATAAGTAACCAAAAGTGTACCACTTTCACGGGCACTTGCGATTGCACTTAGCATGTGCAACAAGCCTTTATACCTATAGGTTGCCCTACAGGACGAGTTGTGTCTCGTGAGGGTTTGCAGGGAATATACCCACAAAATTATTTATTTGCAAAAATTTATTAAAAGCCAGTCAATCTCTTATTAGACATAGAATAATCGCACAATCCATCACTTGAGAAATTTTTTCAGAAAATACAAGCTAGAAGTGCATAAAAAATTTACCTAAGTAAATGCTCAAGGCACATCCTTACTATAACTCAACGTGTGTAGTGTGAATCAGTCAAAATGGGTCGAGTATCATCAAAGTAATTCCTAGATTGCCTTTTCGGAATCAACGCTTTAACTTCAAATCTCACTGGATATCTCTCTCTCAAATGAACTCTCGAGATTTGGGTTAGTGTATCGCTCTTGTGTGTGAGGAGGTGAGTAAATGTAAGCAAGTTCAAATGTCTCACACACACATAAGAAAGAATGAACAATTTGAAAGAAAAGTGATCTCATGAAAGAATGCCAATCACTATAGTGAGAACGTTGAGTTATTCACCACGTTGATTATCATTTGCCCGAACACCTATGGGGAATATATGGATGATTATGGGTGAGGGGGAAATGAAATGGGATATGTGGGATGAGATAGGATGGTGATATGATGGATGGATGGTGTATGATGGATATATGATGGGTAAAAGATGGATGCGAAAGAAGAGTGTATACACTTTAGGCACAAATGTCTTTATTACTAACTACAAATTACAAATCTATTTCTTTTCTTTTCTCTTTTTTTCTTTTCTTCTTTTTTTTTTCTATTTTTCTTTTATTTTTCTCGATTTTTTTTTCACTCTTCAAACCAACACTGAAGACATTTAACATTTTGAACAACACTCTTTTTCTCAAAAATGAAGGATGATATATGAATGTGGTGGGTATGTATATGGATGGGGAGAAGTATGTGGGAATGTGGAAGAGCATGGGAATATGATATGGGGAAAAGTGGTAGGCGTATGGATGAAAATTGGGACAAATTTCAAGACACGCATTTCTTACAACTCGAAAAGGATGTCATTCTCAGTGATTAAGCCAAAAATGAAGAATAATGAGATCATACAACAATTAACGTGCGGACCCAAAAAGAAGTTGAATCAACTTGTGACTCGGAGATTGCGTAAAACACTTAAAAATGGTGAAAGGCATAAATTTCACGGGCTAAAGTCTCTACTAGTGATCCTTAAGGTTCTCTTTAGAATTGTAGTACTCCTCAACTCTAAACGTAATGACGTGATAAGTGCGCAAATTTTGTTGAGTCTAGAAATTCATAGTGTAACATGCCTTGTTACGTATTACATAAGCTATTTAGAAATCTAGCTTTATGGTACCATTGATATAATAATTGAATGAGTTATGGGTAGTGGGCATGAAAGCATTTAAATCTAGCAAATAAGAAAAATTCACGTTGAAAGCTATGTTAATTTTGGTAATCCATGATTTCCCATCTTATAGAACTTTATCGGGCTGTAAAGTTCATAGTTACCTTGGGTGTCTTATTTATGGGGAGGGAACTGAATCTTAACACCTCAAGGATAATAATAGGAATAACTATCATTCTCATAAGATATTCTTGCCTAGATACTACACATTTAGGTTTGATGAAGGTGCTACTTTTGAAAGTCCCATATAATTTTTCATCAAATTTGCATAGGATTATGAACTATGCCACACATGATCTTTAAAAATGCAAGCCTCACATTGACATATGATCATGCAACTGGTCCATGTATTGTATGAGGGTTTTTTTTCTCTAAGCATAAGAATTTATGGATGGACGTTATGTAGATAAGGCTTTACTTCACAATACTATGAGAAATATTAGTCAATAGAAAAAAACATCAGGGTTGCAAAAGCAACTATGGATGAAGAAACTTGTGCATTAGATAAATACTTCCCCCCGTATTCTTTGACATTACTATTCACATGTTAGTGCATTTATATGATGAAGTGCTTGTTTGCATCCCAATAAGATATCTATAGATGTACTCTTTTGAAATATATACTTACTAATATACAAGTCGATGAAGGTTTTAATTACTTTAATATATGGTTTGATGAGTTTTAATTACTTTACTATATAGATTGATGAAAGTTGTCAAATAGTATGTTAAGAATATGAAGTAAGTTGAAGAATCCATCACAGATGAATTCATTACTATAGAGGCATCCTTATTTGCCAGGGAATATATGCCCAACCCTATCATTGGATGTTTTAACTCAAACAGCGAGCGCTTTGTAAATGATGGAGATTACATGGCCGATGAGGGGGTTTATCATGCGTAATCGAGTTAAACCAACAAGTTTACAATATGAGCAAGTGGATCACTATAAGTTTGAAACCCATAAAGATGTCGACGGGTGGAGAGAGTAAGCTCACATTATAATTTTACTTAGTGTTGTTATCTAATATACTTTATCTTATTTTTGATAAATTTTATAATTGAATATAAAATATAATGCGTCCGAAAATAATAAAAAACGAAAAGCAGTTTCACATTTAGACAATGAATTTAGACTCTAGGTGTCATAAAAGGTAACTGTTATGCCAAACGCCCCTTATTAAACGATAGACGATTTCACGTTTAAAAATATCTACTTAGCATATGTAATACATGATTTCAGTTGTCGAATATGGATGATGCCACATCATGGATTTCTCTTCTCGTTAATGGACCTAATTTAATGGTACACGAGTTTAAAAAGTATTGGCTAGATGATTTTATATTCACGTCTAGCTTGCAAATGCAAAATATGACTTGGATACAAAATAACAAAATTTCAATGAAGGCTCTTATGTATTTCAGGGAGAGTTCCAAAGACAAAAACCTTGTTAAAGCATAAGTGACTTACTATGGTATTATTCAAAGCATTTTGAATTAGACTATATAAATTTCAAAGAGGCTGTGTTTTACTGTGACTGCATAAGAGTTTAGGACAAGAATTCTTATAAGGTCGAATTTACTACCAATATGTTAATGGTATACTTGTTCAAGATGAAACGCAAAGAGAATATGAATTATGAACCTTTTTTGTGCATTTCAAAACGTCAAACAAGAGCTTTTGTCATAGTATATATAAATAACAAACCATGCTGAGTCATCTTACACGCACCAAAGCATCTCACCACTTGTATGGATGACCTAAAATCTACTATTGACTATAAATCCATTTTAGATGATAACCTGGACTTAAAATTCTTTTTAGATAATTAAAATGTCTGATTTATTTGGGTTGTTCAATATAATCTGGATTTACTTTTGTATTTTTGTTTGGGGGATAATGGGGATGTGATGCTTGTTGTGAGTAGATATGCTTGGTTTTTTAAATGTAACATGGATTTACATTAGTGGTTTTTGTTATATTATTAAATGTATAAGAGATAACTCCTCTTTACGTAATAAGGGGAAGCAATAATTTCTCTTGTCACCTGGGTGTTTGTAGTAAAACTAAGGTGTAAACCTTACAAATGGTAATGTGAAAATATTCTTTGTACGAGTGATGATCAAGAAACTCAATAATGGGGAAAAAATGTACTTATGGGAGGAAATCAACGGCAAAGAACACAATAAATAACGTGGATCACCCATCTTAGACTATGTCCACATGAGCTAGAGTTTTGTTTCACTTAGAATGAAAATCAATGTTTACAAGTGCTCAAATATCAATCAAACTCTTAATCTTTTTACGTATTTACCATATTTAAAACTCTTTAGGAATCTCTTCAAGTCTCTTGAATCCTATTCCATAATATCTTTTCTCTCTATGCATACTTTCTCTCTGTCTTTTGTTACCCGCCTCTCTCTCTAATCGAGTTCTCATCCTTCTTCAATTGAAAAAAGTAGCATACATGTAGTATGTCTTCATTTCATGTGACCTTGATCCTCTTTCCCATGTTTTTGGATGCTTCTGCTGGTAAACCACACCCGACCATGTATTGGGGGATGTAACGGTTAAGCATGGCATAAGGTTATCTGAAAACACGAGGCCAAATATTATTCTAATAAAGTATGTTGATTGCACTACCAAATAGATTAGATAAATTCTATCATCATGGGATCATGTGCGAAAGAAATATTCCTTTATGCTAGATAATACTTTCTGCATTAGTGAGTTTTTATAGGTCATGAGCATTGTTAATTGTGCAAGTTTGTGGTTTCTCTCATCATGCTCCCTCGAGTGAGATGTTTCACAGTTTTGTTGATCATGTGGAGTTCTTTTGATCTTTAGGTTCTCGAGAGAATCTTCTTCAGTAACCTTTAGCTCAAGCTTCTTTGGTTCTATCTTGAGCTTCTTTAGTTTTACCAAACTTGATCTTTCAAATGTTCCGATTAAGCTTCTTTATGTAATATCAAATGGAATATTTTTTTACCTTCTTGAAATAACTTATCTCTCAGTAAGTAGTTCTTCAAATAAACCCATCCTACATTTTCCCCCTCATATAAAAAGTTATTGTTCAAGCAAGAAGTTTTTTAACGAGACACCTCATTTGACTATCTTAAGATTTTTGAAACATTTTGGACAAGTAAGTCGAATCACCTCCAACCTTAACTGTTCTTTATTCACAACCTCTCCATTTTGAATATTCAATCGAGGAACCTTTGTATGATGAAACTAAAACTAAAGAACCTTCTGTCGAAAGACCTCAAACTAAAGAACCCTATTTGTATACAAGTTCATTTCTGCCTACTTGTAATTCACACGTGCAATATTTATCTTTGGTATGTATTGGCACTAAATTCCAAGATTATTATTTCTGACACTATCGTCACCCATTGCCATGTGTATCCTTAGCATAATCTATGTGTGCAACCATCATTTTGCATAGGTAATTCAAACAGTCACCTATTTTATGAACCGTCAAAAAGAAAATGAAACATTTAGAATTTTTACAAACCCTATAAAATGTTTTCTCTCTCCTTTCTTTAAAATCTTCTAATTTTTTACCACTATTAACGCTCCGTAAAACTTCTTTCCTTCAATAAATCTTCACTTTTTTATCTTCTCTTTGGGGGATCATAGCCTATTTTGATCTCTTCCTCTAAGATTTTTATGTCGTTTTCTCTGCTTATACCCTTTTTCTTATAACAAATAGCCTCATCAAGAAAAGTTATAGACACTTTTGGAAAATTTTCATGCGTTATTCCAGCATCTGAGATGTCTTAGAGGTAGGCTATTTTCAACCGCCATTATCGCGCTCCATTCTTTGGCAAGGGCAATAAGTTTTTGGAGGAGGGTAAGGCTTTCTTTATGAATTTGAAGGGGTTGGTATAGCCATTTCTTATGCATGAATAACCATATAGTTAGTCTGAATGAGGCAGCCTACCTTTTTATGGCATTTTTAGATTTCCTTTAGATATGGGAGATTTTTCCCATTCTAACATTAAGTTCGAAGCACCAGGCGGTTCACTTGAAGGTTTCACTGCTTGGATATCTTATATTTATAAGAAGCATAAATACGCTCTTCTCAAGGTAGTCTCTCAAATATGCTTATTGGTTTGGGGATTTTACCCTTTCCAAATATAACTCCCTCTCTACTTGTTGATCTCTTAATGGAACTATTTGTCTCACACCATCGTGGTAGCTTGGGGTGAGTTCACAGTTACTTTAGAAGATGTGTGTGAACTAATGTGGATAGAGCCTTGCTATTCCCTCCAATAAAATGATCAAACCATAGATGATAAGGAGGATGAGGCTCGAATGGAGCCTAGACAAACTTTATCACGAGTCCGTAGTTGATTCCTCTAAGGCAACTTTCACTCAGCTGATCCATCATTTTTACACAATCCCACCAAAGTTGACGAAGGTGAAGGAGAAGGAGAAGAAGGTGAAGGCATGGTAACTAATGTACCATTTTGACCTAGCAAAGATAAACCTTCAGACATAGCCGCCAACATTTTATGCCCCCTCTCTCATTTCTTCCTTCTTGGTAAACCTAACAATTAACCACAAGGTGACTCAATCAATTTTGCAGTTAGGTTGGCTCGTGAAGTCATTATTATACACTTCGCTGGATATGACCTATTTTAATATGGGTCGTTATATTGGCAGGTATGATGTTTCTAATTTTGGCAACACCATTATTCTAATGGGGTTAATTTATAATAGTTTCCCCGATATTACCCTAATGTAACTCCTAATGAATAAGTTCCCAATTAGACAACTTAGTTTATTGCGTTGGAATCACAAGAAAAGTAAGAAATATTTTCTTCCTGTAATAGATGTCTATAGTGATTTTATGGATAGACCTTATGCCGAGGAAACTCATGTCAAGACATGGTCATTATTTAACTATGAATCTTACATAGTCCATTCAATCTCATCCCAAGCATCTGTAAGTGATGATCCTTCATTGGTCGTGGTTCTTCTACTTACATCCAGCTGTCTCCCTTCCTTCACTGAGTGGGAGAGATAAAGTGAATCTTATAATCTCCACCATTGTGGAAGACAATTTGGCTTTGACCAAAGATTTCCTCTTTTGATTTTGATGAAATAGAAAAGTTGATAATTTCTTTTCTACCTCATGACTTTATTTTACATGTGGCTATCTGTTTGCTTTGTATTCAAAGTTTAATGGAAAAATGGTTGTTGTTCTAGGCAAAGGGAGGGTGATGTTTCCTTGCGATGGATTTACCACTTTTGGTCGTTCTAGCTCAAATAATTCAGATCTTTTATTAGGAGTCAACCCATTTCTCCTATTGTGGAATGTATTCGGCCTAATGAACTTGGTCTTAAGAATAACTCAATTGATGCCTTGGAGTTTCACCTGAGTACCACTAATCTCAATCCACCGACTGAATTCACCCCTTTGCCCCCTAGTCAGTGATATTATTAAAGTGGTAACGAAGGGAAATAAATCAAAGAAAGTTAGTGTTAGTGAAAAAAGAAAGGTGATTAGAGCCCAATATTATACATATATAGTGATATATGGACGATACATTTTTCGCGAGGTCTTAATTCCTACCCTTTGAGCTATTTTTAAGTGCATACATTTATTTTTGAATGTTATATGTTATTTCACTTTAAATATATGATTTTGTAGGCCAGGGAAGAATTTTACATGTGAAGGGAAGCTCATTCCCACAAAAGGAATGTCTTGTCTTTAAAAGAGGATGTCCAACTCTTCAAAGAAGGATTAAAGGAGTTTTAGATAGTTTTTTTGGCATTTGGGAAAACACAGAGTAGGATCTATTTTGCCCCTAATGGGATGTTTTTTTCCTGTAAGGATGTATTTTTCTCCCATCAGGATGTATTTTGCCCTATTAGTATGTATTTTACTATAATAGGATGTATTTTCCTTCTTCAAAAGATTACAATAATGCCATTACGGAATGTTAGCTTTAAGATAGAATTTTTAAGCCTTTGGGGGGAATTTTTGCATCATTTTTAGCTTAGGGATAATTGGTACTTTGTACTTAGAGAGTTATAGAGAGAAATAAGAAGAAACAAAGGATTTGTACTAAATTTTAAGATAATTGGAGATTAAAGCTCTACTTTCATTGAATATCTATGGTTTCCTTTCTATACTTCATCTCTATTTATATTTCTTTTGTATTATCAAGTATGAATTTATATATTTATATCGGTAAGGTAGTGAATTCAATTCGAATCATGTTTAATTAGTCATAGATTGATTGTAGAATTTATTGATTAGTGAAGTTAAGTTAGTAATGTGGGGATTTCTCTTCATCCATATTATCAGGTAACATAAGTATTTGGCGGATCTCTAGAATTCTGATTCAATTTTATTTATTTATTCACATTAGATCTTAATTAAGTGTTGTTGGTTAATATCTTCCCACTTGATATTTGATTTCACATAAGGATTCACAAATTCAACACATCTCTATAATTAGTCTATTAGTTGTGTTAATATTCATATTGAACTCATGATCCCTAACCTCCACTCTCATTTGAATTCTTAATTACTTATTTTTTATTGTTTAATTTCTAGTAACTTTAATTTAATTCAACCAAATTCACACTCAATTTGATACTCACACATCATGTTTGATAAAATGTCTCTATAAGTGTAATTGATCGATATTATTACCAATCTCCTTGGAATTCGACCCCGTACTTACTGAGATTTACTATTTATTTAGTGGCTTACACTTGAGCCATTAACAAACTCTTTTTAACCACAAGAGAGTTTTTGGCGTTGTTGTTGGGGATTGGCAATTTACATATTTGATTAATTTACAATTTTAGAGTCTAATTTTCTAAAAGAAAAAAATTCAAAAAGTTAAAAAAAATTATATATATAAATATATAAAAAATATTGAATTTGTTTCACTTGTTTTTGGTTGTAGGTACTTGTTAATGTGAAGTTCGTGCAGATTTCTTGTGTTGAACCCTTAGGCCGGTAGTGATGATATACACCGCTTAGTGAGATTTCTTAGTCCCTATTCTGAGTCTAGTTCCATTGTTGGTTCCGAATTCACTTCTTTGACTAGCATCTATTCAAATACAAAAAGTACCACAGTTGATAACCTATGTGAACACGAAGATAACGAGCGAACCCATGACCGTCCAATGAGGACATTTGGTAATTATATCCAACCTGAGCAGAGCACCGGACCTTTATGCATAATCATACACCAAAATACGGGTCATTTCAATTTTAGGCAGGATAAGAGCCAACTCTTGCCCTCATTCAATGGGTTGATAGTGAACAACCATAACTTCACCTTAAAGAGTTTGAAGAGGGGTGCACAATATTTTTCGACCAAATGTTCCCCAAAGAAGTTGTAAGGTTGAAGTTGTTTCCATTTTCACTTAAGGATAGAGACAAAACTTGGCCCAACTCCTTGTTTCCACATTCTATAGGCACTTGGAATGAAATTCAAGATCAATTTTTGAAAAAAAATCTTTCCCACACATAGAACCAATGCACTTAGGCAACAAATCACAATTTTTTTTAAAAAGAAAATGAGAATTTCAATATGTGTTGGGAATAGTTTAAGGAGATTTTTAATGCTTTCCCACATCATGGGTATGAGCAATATAGAATACTGAATTTCTTTATTGAGGGTTTGTCTCCCCAAACTAAGTAATTAGTTGAAACAATGTCTAATGGGGAGGTCATGACCAAGGAACCCAAGCAAGCCGGGTGATATTTTGATTGGTTAGCAAAGAAATCACAATCATGGGAGGTTACAAATCTCAAAGATAGAGCACCATCATTTAAGATCAACACTAACACCTCGGGGAGTGGTCTTTACCATCTTAGGGAAGATGATGCACTTAATGCAAAAATTGTGCAACTCATTAAGAAGGTATAAGTAATCGAGCTTAACAAATTGATAATGTCATATCATGGTATGACTTAGAGGAGGTGTGTGTGATTTGATATACATTTGGGCATCCCACACAAAATTCCCCACCATTCCAGTATTTAAAGAGGTTTTTCATGAGCAAGTAAATACAATGAGAAACTTCAAGAAGCAGTTTACCCCACCTTACAATGAGAGCTATAATCTAAAGTGGAGGAAACCCAAACTTTGGGTATAAGAACAATTATAGGAACACATAACCCCCATCATTCTAACCATCACATCCATCTTATCCATCCCAACCATAAAAACTATTTTTCCAATCACCTCCACAACTATATCACCAAAATCAAGGTTTTTCATCCACTACTCCCACGTTTCACCACATAAGAAGTGCCTTGAGGACACATTGAAAGAGTTTATGCTAGGCCAACATTCCATCAACACTCAAAACTAAGAGAGTTGGGATAGAAATGAACAATCGTTGAGTGGAGTTAGGCCACTATATCTCAATTAACCACATCCATTAGTGCTCTAGATAAAAGAATTTTTTTGGCTCAATCTCAACCCAACGCTAAAGGTCAAATGTTGATAGGTTACACATATCCAAATGATAACCAACCGGAACATGCTAAATATATAACTACCTTGATAGTGGAAAATGGTTGAATAGAATATTTCGTTGGTTACAAAATAGACCGAGGAACAGTCTAATGATCAAGGTAGTGATAGATTGGATGTGGCAGAAAATGAGTCGGTTGAGGTTGATAAATGTCCCATTCCGACACCTTTAACACAAAATTCAAGTCACAATAAAAAGAAAGTCGAAATGAGGATATTTTGAAACTTTTCAAACAAGTGAAAATCAACATTCCTTCATTTAAAGCCATTAATAAAGTTCCGTCATATGCTAAATTTTTAACAGATATGTATAGGGTGAAGTGCAAACTTCATGTTCTCAAATACGCATTTTTAGCTGGCAAGTGAATTCAATCACAAAACACAATATTCGTCCCAAATACAAGGACCCCAGTTGTCCTACAATTTCTTGTTACATTGGGAATTGCCACATCGATAGATCTTTGCTTGATTTAAGAGCTATGATCAATTTTCTCCCATTTTTGATCTATGAAAAACTTGGGTTAAGTGAGCTTAAGACCTCTCGCATCACTTTTCAACTAATGGACCGATCAATAAAAAATCCCTCATGGTATTGTTAACAATGTCTTAGTGCAAGAAGACAAATTCTATTTTCTTGTTGGCCATGTTTTTTAGGATACTAAACCGGTAGAAAATGTTGAGTCATAAATTCCGATCATTTTAGGTTACCCATTTTGGTCTACCTCGAATGCAACTATTAGTTGCCGGAATGGTGATGAAGTTGTCGTTTGGTAATATGAATCTTGAATTGAATATTTTTAACATTCCTAGGCCACAACTTTATAGGGATGAGAATGACAATAATATCAATGATGGGGTGTGTGATAATGTGTCTCATGTAGAGAATGTGGAGTACTTAGTTGAGGAGTCACACCCATGTGTTGACTCGACATGCCAATATGATGAACCTCTCATTTTTCATGATGAAATTATGACTCCATTTGTTGCTATACCTTACCCTCGTACCTTTTGTAAAATACCTCATCTTGGTTTGGAGTTGAATGCATCACCAATTCTCATTGACTATTTTTCTCGACGAGAGGAGGGTAATGGAGAGTGCTTTCATGAGAGCTTGCCCAATGTGGACAACCACCAATGTCCATTGTACTCCCATTTATAACTAAGGAGCTCATTTGATTTTCATCTCACATGGATTTAAAAAAAATGTCCATTTTTGGAAGAGAATCCATTAGTCGAGGAAGTTATGAGGACATGGTGCATTGATGAGTGACAACATTGTAACTCAATATTTACACCCTCTCAAACACAATCCACTCAAATTTATGGAGAAGAATTTCATTTTTGTGACTTATTATGCATTAACCGAGATGACACATTTGTGGGTTGTTTAAATAAATTAGGGGTTCCTTTATTCAAAGACAATGATTCTATGTTATATTCTATTGCATGTATGCATTTTAAAGACTATCTCGTTACATCCTCATAATTAGAGCCGAACATATTTGTTATAGATTGTATCCATTTGTCTTAATTTTGGAAAACTTGCCACTAGATCAAAAATCCGTCTTACCTTGTTACGCTAGTGAATTTTTATGGTCATTTGTCTTGCGGCGATGGTTATATTTTAGAAAATACCTCAAATTTTCCATTTTTTTATTTTATAACATTGTGGTTATTTTGAATTTGGGGGTGGACCCTTGTCTCCACCCAGAGGAATGAGTGATTCCATTTTCTTCACTTGTGTATATTAGTGAGTGCATCCTTCCATATTTATTGCATAAATATAGCCATTTTTTAACTTGGCCCACCAAGTGTTTGGCAAAATTCCCCTCCCAACTTTTAATTCCATTTTTCACCAAATTCACTTACACCCATTTCACATTGCTTACATTGAATTTTTCTTTTTATGTGATTATTGTGGTCCACTAAAATATTTATTTGGTTGGTGCATTATTTTTTGTTGGATTGACACTTGTTCTTGGCACATGGGCACTTTATAAAAAAAAACATTATTTCCATTGATATTTTATGACTTTTCCATCAAGGTGTTTGTTAAAATGCCTCACCCACTTTTTACCCAATTCACTTGAACACTCGTCTTACAGATTCATTTCATTGCACCCTCACATATGTTATCACCCCCACTAATTCTCATCCCAATTACCCACTACTTTGCATATTCACTTCTATACTTGTTAAGTGGCTGTGATGCCTTATTTTAAAACTTCCACGTGATTTAGTGTTCGCCTCTTCATTTGGGGATTGTGTCATATTTATTTCGTATATAGTTGATTTTTTTATTTGTTTTCTCTTTGTTTTGGTGATTTCTTCATGCAGGGTTCTTCGTTGTGCATTATCTAAATTCTTCTTTTGCCGAAAGGAGGTGATATCCCTTCCCACTCTACTCTCTCATTTTTATGTGCCTCGTTTTATGTCCTTTTGTGATAGTGAAGATAATGTTGTTGTTATACCTTTATAGTCCTAACCTACATATAGTCCAAAACACTACTAAAGGATGACCCATGATGTGTTCAGCCTCACCTCGAGAACGAGGTTGTTTAAGGTCTTAATATCCTCGACCTTCTACATTAATAGTTGTCCCACTTAGCAGGGATATTTGCTCACACCGTACGCGTGTACTCTCATATACACCCAAGAGATTTATCACTAGTTACATGGAGTAAATATACATGGTTGTTATGAGTTTTTTTTATCTACATGCCCTTAAGGGACGACATCACGATATTCATGGGCATTAGTTTGTTTTTTACTAAATAAGCACGTGTATGCAGGTGTAACGGCCTGACCTATAAAGGCAGTCAACCTGTCCTCTAAATATTCTCTATGAACTACCTATAAACAGAGAGAAAATCCACCTGGAAAAGGAATCCTCTCTAATTCGCAATCATTGAGATGTAAAAGCAACCCTAATTTTAATCTCGATAATAGTGCAAGTAGAGCTAGTAAATCCATGGATGTAAGTTTCCACCTTGGGATGAACGAAGTAAAAGTTTCCTTATTCTCATTGTCTCTCATCATCGTTCTCTCTTTTATTGTTCATATTTTTACTCATTATTCAATTATTTGCTCTCTCCAATTTTGGACGATAATAATTTGGCGCTGTCTGTGGGAACATGACTAGCCATTGTGATTCCTATCTGAATTCATTCTTTAAACACCTTACCTAAAACACTTGAGAATGGATGATAACCCAGAAAGAAGTTTTATGGAAGAAATCCAAACACCGCCCACCCCCACTGATGAAACTAGCCAAGGGGCAGGAAATAATGCAAGAGAGTGTCAAACACTTAGCACACAACTTTCAAGCTGGACCGATGGAGCACAATCCAAACATAGTCACTCCTGAGCTAGGGGTATTGCAAAGCATAGGAGGACTAGGGGAATCACGATTCCACTCGATGCCCTTTAGAGACATGAGTATCACAGGAAAGCCCTGGAGAACCCTAGGAGGCTGAACCTGGGATCCTGTGGAAATTCCATTGCCTCCAAGAAAAATGGATCGTAATGAGGCTGGTCCTATCAACCTATGGCCACATCCTCCATCAAGTCATCATTCCATTTTGATGATCAATATTACTCTGAAGATCACCCTAGTGCACTGAAAAGACTGTGTATAGGCTCAATGTTTGATCGGTGAGCCCCCGTCACAATCGTTAGCAGGAGAAAGAGGCATCTTGCGATTGCAGCCAAGTAAAGAATGATAAAGGAAGATCCATCACCAAAGGCTCATCAATCTGTTAGAGTATTGGCTGAAGTCGATACGACTTCCCAAGAATAGATCTCGATTAAAATCCGAGGGCGAACTCAAAAGTTAGCTAGAGGAAAGACCAAGGATGACCACCTTCCATGGAAGGGATCCATCCAATAATTGGAGGATCAACTCGAGGAGATGTCCAAGTCCAAGAATCCTGTACAAAGGGACTTCATAAAGGGGTCACCATTCATCTCATCTATTGTTCCATTCCTTACCCCAACCAAATTCAAGTCGTCGATCATCATGTCAAAGTATGATAAAAAATAAATCTAGTCTTTCACATCGAGAAGTACTAAGATACTGCAGACATTTATTCCATACTCAAAGAGATGTGATACAGAGCCTTCTCTAGCATAATCATAGGCTTTGCTCAAATTTGCTACAATAACCTGCTAAGGGGATAAATAGCCAATTTTCAGCTGTTGGTAGACCTGTTTGTCAATAACTTTTCCTTCGGTGCAAAGCCAAGAAACAGAGTGGTCCATTTTCTTGGTGTTCGACAAAAAGCCAATGAAATCACCCGTGATTATATCACCTGCTTTAACACTAAGAAGTTGGAGGTGGTGGATTACAATGAGAAGACTTCCATAACTTCTCTGATGAGAAGATTAAAGTTGGGGAAACTGTTTTGGGCATTAACAAAGGAACCACCCAGGATGATGAAATAATTATTTCCCAAAGAGGGAAATTCATGAATGCAGAGGAAGCAATGGATGCCAAAGAGTCCGGCCACCCTAAGTCACTGGTCAACAAAGCCATTGACAAAAAGTATGAGAAAGATCGAAAAGGCAAGATACCCAAGAGGTGCGATGAGTATGCTCCCCTCACGGTCGTCATCCACCACATCCTAGGATAAATTCGGGGAAGTAAGGACCTCATGTGGCCAGGAAAGTTAAAGGCACCAACAAATAGGCGAGAAAAAAAGCAAGTAATGTCAGTTTTATAAAGACTACGATCATAACACCGATAGTTGTATTACCTTGAAGAGTGAATTCGAGGGTCTAATTAGGAGTGGAAAACTATCCAGGTATGTGGATAGGGATAACCGACCAAATCCGAATGAGCACAACGTCCGAAGATGATCAGAGTCACTGTGATGCAAGGCAGACGATAAGAAAAGAGAAAAGAATGATGACTCGAAGGATGACAAAAACCTCCTAAAGAAACCCAAAGACCCTGTACGCGATGTCGGCATGATATCTTTCGAGTGTTATTTCATTATCGAAGGGAATTATAATGGGGGCAGAAGAAGACCCAGTAGAAAGGAAGGACTATCTAAAACTGATAGTTGACATGGAAACA
Organism: Sambucus nigra; assembly: GCA_949130495.1. Taxonomy (NCBI): domain Eukaryota; kingdom Viridiplantae; phylum Streptophyta; class Magnoliopsida; order Dipsacales; family Adoxaceae; genus Sambucus; species Sambucus nigra. The sequence goes on along the minus strand of OX422210.1, from coordinate 517,138,850 downwards.
CGTCCTCATAATGTGAATAAGGAGAAAGTGATCATCGAATTCTACAAAGATGATCTATTCAGGGTATTGTATCCATATGATGATACACTAGTCATCACCATGATGATCCATGAAGGCAGGGTTGCCAGAATACTAGTGGACAATAGCTTCTCCGAAGACATTATGTTCTACAGCTATTTCTAGATATTGAAGAGATGTGACAGCAAATTGATGCCATACCACCACCCCTGATCATATTCTTAAGAGAAATGGTGTACTCGCTGGGAAAAGCGGAGTTGAAGGTCATAGTGGGTACTTGGCCAACCTACCGAACTGAAAGTGTTCTCTTCTTCATCATGGACAAAAACGTATTGTCAGCCTATAATGTGATATTGGGCACGATCAAGCTAAAAATATTTGAGGATATTCCATTAATAATACATTAGTGTCTAAAGTTCCCAACTCATTATAGAGTAGGGGTTGTCAAAGGAAACCAGGTGGGGGCACAAGAGTGCTATTTCACCTCGGTCGGCTAAGAAGAGAAGAAGAACCTGACAACCACCTACCAGATTGAGACTATTAATCCACGAGATGAGACAAGCCTGGTGAAGGTCCAGGAAGTTGAAGAAATTGAGACGGTTCCACTTAACACCGACCATCCAAAATAAACAATCCAAATCAGGTCATCCCCAGACACGTGTTGAAAGCAAGAGCTCATAAACATTTTACAGTAGCGCAAGAGCATGTTTACATGGATCCACAAGGATATACATGGTATAGATCATGATTTCCTTTTCCATGAGTTGAGCATAGTGGAAGGAGCCAAACTAGTCAAGAAAAAGTGAAGAGTCTTTGATGTCAAGAAGAACCTTTCCATCCAGGAAGAGGTCCTCAAGATCTAGAAACCTAATTTCATTGATGGCATTTAGTATCCAGAATGGTTAACGAATGTAGTGATGATGCACAAAAATAACGACAAGTGGAGGATGTGCGTTGATTTCACCGACCTGAACAAGGAAAGCACTAAGGATCATTATACACCTTTATAGATGCCTACTCTGACTATGACTAGATCATGGTGAAGTCCTTTGATAGAGTGAATATGTCCTTTATAACTAGCAGAGGTACTTACTTCTATAATGTTATGCCCTTTGGTCTTAAGAATGCTGGGGCCATTTACCAATGACTCGAGGATCAAATCGGGGTCAATATGGACGTATATGTAAATGATATGATCACAAAGAGTAGGACAGCCGTTGACCACATCAAGGATTTGGGTAAGACTTTTGACTAATTGCAAAAGCACAAGATGAAACTTAACCCAATAAAGTGTGTTTTCGGAGTAAAGGAAGGCATGTTCCCGGGTTTCATTATCAACCAACGGGGCATCCAATCCAAACCTAATAAAATCCAAGTTCTGATCAACATGAAGTCCCTCATGAATAAGAAAGATCTCCAGAAGCTTACAGGGTGAGTGGTAATACTCAAAAAGTTTGTCTCTAGAGAAACCGATAAATGCCTGCCCTTTTTTAAAGTGATGAGGAAGTCTTTCGAGTGGAATGAAGAATGAAAGAATTCTTTCTTGGAGCTGAAGCATTACCTAGGATTACCCCCACTTATATCAAGACCTGTTGTTGGAGAAAAGCTCTATCTGTATCGGTCCATGTCCGAATCAACCGTCAGTTCGACACTAGTAAGGCAATAAAAGGGGGTCTAGAAACCAATCTAATATACCAGTAAGGTGTAACGAGGAGCCAAAGTTTGGTATCCTCGAATGGATATATTAGCCTTGGAAATGAGGGAGGTTTAGAGAATAATGAAGCTATATTTACAAGCCCATACCATTATGGTATACATCGATCTACCTTTGAGACAAGTCCTGAACAAACCGAAGAAATCTGGTCGGCTCATGACTTGGGCAGTTAAGTTTGGCAAGTATGATAAATAGTATGAGCCCAGGACAACCATCAAAGGGCAAGCATTGGTAGATTTCATTAATGAGTTCACCTATGAGGAGAATCCATTTGAGCAGACCCCCTAGGAGAGAGCTCGATAAATAAACATACTTCCCCCAAAGAGAGCTTAGTCCCTATTGAAGCAGAGAAGACTCCTATTGGAGAAAGCTCATCATCATAGGAAGACAAACGACAATATGGTGAGTCATTAGGAAAGCTGTTAAATTTTAAAAAAATTAAAGAAATAGACTTCGGCCAGGATAGTATCATCTGGAAGCTATTCGTCGATGGGTCGTCATGTTCGGTGGGAAGTGGTACGGGTATTATTATCGCCAAACTAGATGAGTTAGATGTGGAATACGCTTTGTGCCTTTCATTTTGAAGCCTGTAATAATGAAGCAGAGTATGAATATTTGATTTCTAGGTTCAACCTAGCTTCATCCTTGAGGTTCGACCACATTATGGTGCACAACAACTCTTAACTGGTTATCAACTAGATATTAGGAGTCTACAAAGCAAGGGAAGAGTCTATGGCTAAGTACTTAGCCATTGTAAGATAATGGATATTGAAGTTATAGAAAGTTAAAGTTATGAGGATTCCAAGATAGAAAATGCCCGAGCAGATGCCCTGGCCAGATTGGCCTTGGTCACTAGAACCACTTTGAGAAGAATAATGCCAATGGAGATACTAGGCCTGACATTGATGGAAGTAAATTTAGAACCCTCATGTATGGACCCCATGCAAGCATACATTGAGATTGGCCATCTCCTCTTGGATCCCAAGGAATCTAGGAGGCTACGTTACAAGGAAGTCCATTATATGATGGAAGTCGGGGTGTTGTAAAAAGGGGGTATATCATCTCGCTACTAAAATGTGTTTACCCCACTGAAGGCAACGATCTGATTAGAGAAGTACTTGAAGGGTGTTGTGGAGCACGCTTTATTAGGAGGTCATTGGTAAAGCATATTGTAACCCAAGGATACTATTGGCCTACCATGAAAGGCGATTGTGAAGATTACGTAAGGAAGTGCGACAAATGCCAAAAATACGCTAAGATCCATCGAACACTAGGGGCACCATTGACATCAGTCACATCGCCTTGGTCATTTGCGATGTGGGGGATTAATATGGTTGGCCCACTTCTAAGGATAAAAGGGAGGTTTAAATAACTGATATTAGTAGTAGACTACTTTACCAAATGGGTGGAAGCCGCGCCCCTAGTCTAGATGCCCTATAAAAGAGTATTACAGTTCATCTGGAAAATGATCATATATCGCTATGGCATGCCCTACGCATTCATCATGGATTATGGCACGCAGTTTGATAACTAGGAGTTGTATGATTATTGCACTAGATCTAATATGAGAAGGTTGCTCTCCGTCCCAAGACATCCGTAGTGAAATGATTAAATCAAGATCACAAACAATACACTCCTTTATGGAATTAATAAAAGGCTTGACGATGCTAAGGGTAACTAGATCAATGAGCTGTACAACGTACTCTGGGCCTATTGGACCATCCCATGGACATTAACAGGAGAAATGCCTTACATTCTTGGTCTTGGTATAGAAGCGGTGGTCCTTACTGAAATAGGACTCCCCAGTCACAGGGTCCTTAAATTCAATTCCCCAAAGAGAGATGAGATGAGTAGGTTGGACCTTGACCTAGTGGAAGAAGTCTGGGAGAATGCAACACAACGCGTGGCTACCTACCAGCAGAGAACTGCCCATTACTATAACCGTCACATAAATATGAGAATCTTAAAGGAAAAATGCTATGTCCTTAAGAAAGTGATCCAGAATAATAACAAACTTAAGACTAATTGGCATGAGCCGTATCGGGTAACAAGTGTGGTCAGGCCTGGAACTTACCGCATTAAAACACTGGAGGGAGAGAAATTTAAAAATCCTTAGAATTCGGAGCACCTCATAAATATTACCAATAATGTCTTATTTACTCCAATTATATACCTAAAACTTTCGTATCAATGCAATGATGATTTTATCCTTCATATTTTGTTTTCTTATTTCTTTTTGGAATAAGATATATGTGCACATACCTAACTACACACACTGTATGAATTCGTTGAACAAACAAGTCACAGATAAAATAAGCACTGTATGCCTTCGTTGAACAAATAAGCCACGAATAGAATAAACACCGCATGACTTAGTTGAACAAACAAGTCATAATTAACTGTATGTCCCTGTTAAGTATAACATGAAATTAAAAACTATCCCCATGTACAAGGTTGTCCTCATAAGTTTGTGAACAAATAGCTCGGCCTAACCTTTATACGACCTCACGGGTCGTGAACAAAGGTGGCCATCTTCTGTATGACCCATCAGGTCACGAATCGAAACCATCAATTGCTATTGTACCTAAACATGGAAAGTCTTATCATTATCAACAAGTATTTTACAATGAAATAAAGACAAGAAGAATGATTAATTTCATTTAACTAAAGGATGGTGATATAAAACAAAACAATTTTATAAATACTATATCAATATTCCTTCAAGGCCTCCACAAAATGATAATAAGGCCGACTAGAAAAAAAAAGGATCAAAATAAAATGACAATATAAGAAAAGGTTCACAAAAATTCATATAGTAGGAGTAGAAGGATTGACAGATCCTTGGGATAATTGGGTAGGCAAGGGATCATCTATCGGGGCATCGTCACCATCTTCCCTAGCTAAAACAGTGGCCTCTTCATCGTCCCTTTCCACTTGCCCACTTCTTCAGTAATGTTAGGGTAATGGGTCATTCCCCTCTTCTTCAAATATTCATAACCATACAAGAAAAAGCCAACATAGTCCACATTAGAAGACTTGTAGTTTTGGACACTCGTCATCCTAGCAGAAGCAAGGGCATCACAACCAGTCTGTAACTCTATAGGCATAACATTTTTCTCTTGATCCTCCTTCTTCAAAGCCTCTTGGGCAGCTGCAGGGTGTTGTTAAAACTTTGGATGGTGGTGCCATCGATTTTTAATTTCTTCTTAAAAGTATTAACCTCCTCCTCGATCTTGCTCAAATCAGTGGTCCTCATCATCAACTGGTCATCCTTCACCTTCAACTCCCCTGACACCTCCTCAAAAATCTTCATAAACTCTTTTTTATCGATAGATAATTCCTCGAAGACATAATGGTTCACTACCGCCTTTTCCTTGAGGGTTGTACACATCATGGCCACCTGAAAACAAGAGAAAGTTGGTTATTTGAAACAACAGTGAGCATGAAAATTATAAATGGTTAAAACAAGGGTAAAGCTTACCACCGTTGGCCTGTGACTTCGCTAACCTCCATAAATAATTCGAATCGTAGCCCCTCACTAACTCAAAATCTCTGCATGACCATGATAACCGATATGGTCAATGTCATTTTTAGCATAATAAAATATAGAATCCTGGTCAGCTTTCAGCTCCTCAGGGGTAGTCTTATGATCTGTATCAAACTTAAACTCAGGAATATCTCTAGAGTGAGAGGTATGACCATGGACAACCTGTGAAGGGTTAGCCTATCCTCATCTTCAAACCTGTGCATCTTGCTTGCTTTCTCAACATTAGGGGGTCAAGGTGACTATTTTCTCAAATAGTGGCTTGAAGGGTGCATGGCGGACTTCCCTTTTTACTGAGCCTTAACAGTAGTAACAACAACTTCTGTCTCTCCTTGACGATCAACCTACTCGATTGCCTTAGCAGCAGCTGCAACAGGTTTCCTGACCTGCATTTTCTTTTGCCTAGCCAAGGCCATGACTGTACGGTCTATGCGACATGGATCAATTCCCAACGTTTCTTTAAAAGGATGCTCTTCTACACCTAGGAAAAAATGAACAGATGAAGTAACCAACAGACTTGAAGTAAGGAGAAGAAATAAGAAGATTTGTATGTATGTTATACCTTCTTCAAAAATTACTTCTCCACCAACTAACTACTCGCACGCATTAGTATTTCTCTCTCGCAACACACACCCCTCTAGTGGAACCTCAAATTCTATAAGGGAAAGGCCACTTGGGAGGGTGTGGTATCCAACAATAATATATTTTTTAATATAGAATAACTCCTCATATGTAGGGGGTTTCTTCTCACAGTATGACTAAACCAGGTCAACCAAAGCCATAGCAAATCTAGGGGCTCACTTCACTGATATAAACAGCAGAATAAAATATAAGAGTAACGATACGATAAAAAATGAGCAATGGAACAAAATGTAAGAAAAACTTTTACCTATTCGGTTGGGTCTATTCCATTCCCTGGGGAACCTACATGACTTATCCTGCTCATGGGACCAAAACTCCAAGTTCCCCTTTATGAACACATACTGTACCTTCAAACTATGATTACTAGTCTAAACTACAGTAACCATTCTATATTGAGACCTTCCGGGGGGGGGGGGGGGGAATAATAATATTCGAGGACTTTTTCATTTTCTTTTAATCCATGAACGTATCTAAAGATGTCCCCCGTCAAATCAAATCCTATCTTGAGCTTCCAAAACATTATGGCCCCAAAGATAGTCCTATAAGCATTATGGGGAAATTGGTTCAAAGTCACCCTATAACCTATCAATATCAAGAGAATAATAGGATGGAGAGGCAGCCTCAACCCCACCTGGAGATCCCAGAAAGGGAGGCAAACCTCATCGGTATCCTGTAATACCCCGAAATTTTATGACTTTTAAAATGGGTTATATTTTAAATCAATGGATTAATTGGATTTTATTATTAATTAATTCATTAGGGTTTTATCCGGATTGTAGATATTAAAATGGATGATTTTGAATATTACTTAAAGATATTTAGGTAATATATGAATATGATGTCATTGATATGACGGTGTGATATAAATTCGGTAATTTGAATTTTTAGTCAGACGCGGTATGGGATGTGTTGGGACTAATTTATTAAATTAAAAAGGAAATTTATTTTCCATCGACCTTATAGTCATTTTGACTGCGTCGTTACGTCCGAAAGGTTCGAAATAGTCAGAAAAGTCTATTTGGATGTTAATTTTGAGTCTCAGGTCATTTGGAAATGAATAGACAACCCAAAAGGGCATTTTTGTCATTTTATAGGAGGGATGAATAGTGATTTCTAATTTTTTCCTATTATAAGTATTGGTAGATTAAGTGTACGTGGGTTATTTATCTCCTCTACACAAAACAGAGAAGTCATCTTCCTAGAGAGAGAGACGGGTTGCTTGGGAAGGGAAAAGCCTACTTGGGAAGGAGAAGAACTAAGAACTAAGAGTCACCACCACCAACCACCAGCGGAGTTTCACCGAAAAAGGGAGAAGCACCTGAGATATACTACACCAAAGGATCAGACCTTCAGTAAAGGCAAGTGTTTGATATTTTCAACTTAAGTTCGTATATTGTCCATGTTAGAATAATTATGAAAAGAGATGATTTTTCATGTTTGGACGACATAATGGAGTTGTTATATAGATTTCTAGAAACTGAAATGATATAGGAAGTAAACTCATGTTGCAGGATGATAATAATCCACTAAATAATCATATATCTATGGGGGAAACTCTTAAAATCATTGTTGTGTTCTTGAAGATATTAGTTTTATAATTTTCTAGAAAAGAGGAGATAAACATGCATTTTAATCCAATCCCTTGATGATTCTAGGATGTTTAGAGTATTGGAAATCATTCATATATGTTGATATATCATGTAGTAATAATTATAAGTCATTTGGAATGTTAATATGAAGGTTTGAATGAACGAAAATGGTGAAACCCGTAGTTGCAGAAATGCAGAAAAACCAGGCTGTGACCTTAGGGATCGATCGATCAACCCCCTGCCTTCGATCGATCGACCTCCCCAGAATTCCTATAGTTGTTTCTTTTAAATGTTGATTCTTTTCCCAAACCTTTTGTGGATCTTTGGTGATTATTATTTGGATATTATGGGACTTAGAAAATATCAGTAAGACCTTTATAAGATTTGAATTAATTGGGATTTCATTGATTAGAATAATGATAACTAATTTAAAGGAATTTCGATTGCTAGATTCATTTGTTAAATTACAAATGGGGATGTATGAGGATTAAAGATAGGACCAGTAGGGGTGATTTAATGTAACACCTAGGTATCCTTAAGTTTACAAGAGGGTTTAATCCTAAGTGAAAGAAGATGTGTTTATAAGATATTTGAAACTATCGGTTTTAACGTTAATTAAAAGGAGAGCTAAACTCGTAGTAATTCGGGAGAAATGATGTTATGGACCAGTAGGATATTAGTGATTTCTTACTGAGTATATGTTGAGGACAAATCTATTTGAACCTTGTGTATTGAGTGAGGCTCGGGGATAATTAAATTAAGAAGTAAAGTTATGACATTTTAATACGTGGTATTTAAAGAGATATAATGCCACGTAAGGGAATAATCTAAGGTTAATGTGAGTACCTTGTTGTTAGTATATTATAGGTATGATAATGCCTATTTGATTGATTTATTATTATGTGTATGACATACCTAGCTTACTTGCTATCGACGGGAGGTTTGCGCGTGAGGGCAGTCATATCCTGATGAATCAACGGGATCTTTGATTTGTCGCTAGAGAACATAGGTCTATGAAAGACTTATCGAGGAGTTTATAAGTCCGCTGACTGTGGGTACGTAGGTATGTGCGTTACCCATGGATACGAGAACTATGTTCGCCTCCAACTCATATGTTGTTGATTATGGTTCGTGGAATCCTTACCAAACCTTTAGTCCCCTATTCGGCGAGCAACGATGATGGGACGTGATAGCAGAGTAATGAATTGCACCGCAGCTGTGACTCGGGGTGCCGTATTATATATGAATATATATATAATGAATTAAATGAATGAATGGTTATATATTGTGGTTAAATCTATCTACGGTGATAATTATAGATAACGGGGAATAGATAAAGATAATGTAATTAAGTTAATGAATGTTTATTCTTATGGAATTGAAAAGCTTAATTCATATTAATGAGAAATGATTCATGTTAATGAGAAACAATGAGAAATGTATAAGAATGATTGTGTAACGTATGGTATGGGACATACGGGGGTTATGACATGGGAATGGAATTATATTATGGAATTGTTAAAGAGGAACCATTAACTAGGAGGTTAATAGGAAACGTTAAGTGTGCACTCTAGTTGAGAGGTGAGAATAGAAAGTGAGAGTTGGATCTAACATGTACATAATAAATGCTTTATTGCACTTGTTAAATACTTGCTGTTTTAAAAATTATTTTCACAATCGGGCTCTAACCCGTTTCCTTGCATATTTTCTTTTCTATTGTATCTTCTATATCAGGTGTCCAGCAGCAGGGACGCCAACCTTAGCAGATTGTGACAGGCTATGGAGCTTTGCTTAGATGCCTATCATCTTTTTGATTCACAGTATTCTTAGTTAGGGCATGTCGCCCAAAGGATTCAATTATCTTTTTCTATCAGGGTCAAATAGTATTGTATTCGAGTATTTTTAATACATTTAATATTGTTGGGATTTCCGTAATGGATTCATATTATTTGGGAATGTTTATTCCAATTGCATTTAAATTATTTTCTATTATCTATTTGGTTATCAGTGTTGTAGAATAAAATGTTCTGTGTTATTCTTAAACTGGAAATGGATTTTGTTGAATTAAAATTTGGAAAGTTTTTAACACCAGCTTAATTGGGTATTGGGTGAGTTGTAAATGTTTTCGACAGTGATGCTAAGAATGAGCCAACTGTATATTATATTTTCATTTTGTGTGGGACTGACCACTCGGTATTTAATTAGGCAGGGTGTTACAGGTGGTATTAGAGCATCAAGTTCTAGTGTCCTTTAGGATCTGTACGGCTTATTGTGTTTTCAGCTTAGAGTTCTTTGATGTAGAGCCCTATGAGTATGATTATTGCTTTCTATGTACGCTTACGCTCTTCAGCTATTTTGTTATATCTAATACTGATAGTGTTCTCTCATTTCAGATGCCTCCTCGATGTGCACCTCAACCCGCCCCAGATCAGGGTACGATGACTGCGACCGAAGTTGCTGCAATTGTCGCTCAGGCAGTCAATGCAGCTCTACCTGCGGTTCAGCAAGCTCCAGCACCAGCACCAGTTGTGCCTCCCACGCAAGGGCAACTGTTTCTTACTGCATGGGAACGAGCGAGGGATGCCTTTCAAAAAGCGCACCCACCTGAGTTTAAAGGAGAATCATATATTGTGACTACTAGCCAATGGAAGAAAGATATCCAATGGCACTTGAGAATGTTCGAATGTATTGAGGTTCAACGTCAAATACTAGCCATATTCAAGCTAGTAGGTGCAACTTTGCAATGGTGGGAAGCTACAACCACTATGGAGGAGAGGGACACAATGACTATCCATGACTTTTGGATACGGTTTGATGGGAAGTACTTTCCTTCCACCATCCAGACAGAGATGAGGAGGAAACTACTTGATTTGAAGCAGGGAGAGAAGATGGTGGAAGAATACGAGAAAGAATTCACGCGACTAACAAATTTGGTACCAGCGGAGGTAGCCACTGAGGAGAGGAGAATTTTAATGTTCACCGATGGGTTGAACTATAAGATTCACCAGCATTTATTGGGGAATCTTTCACTACATACATATGCAGATGTTCTTAATGCTGCAATGCTTCACTGCCAGGATAACCGCTTTCATACTCAGGGTGTCAAGCGGGGATTTGGGTCAAGCCTGCAAGGCAAGTCTACTGGGGGCAGTTTTAGTAGGACTCAGTCAGGGCAGAGTCATCAGCGTTAGGGTGAGCAGGGTTCCCAGATAGGGGATGATGCTAAGTGTTTACGATCTGGAGATTTTCGATATGAGGATAGAGGTAATGGGCAAGGACAGCAGGGCCATCAGGGCCAGAGACAGGCGCAGTAGGGACGGGGTCAACAGGGGAAAAGTGGTGGAGAGTTTGGGGGAAAATGTTTCTTGTGTGGCAAGTATGGCCACAAACGACAAGATTGTCCTGATAAAGACAAATTCCCTCAGCAACAAAATGCTCGATAGGAGCCATAGGTACCAGTGTTTCCACCAGCTGCTCTTCCAGCTCCAGCTCCGGTGCTAGCACTACCTCCCATTCCAGTAGCACCCGCCCAAAAGGGTCAGTATGGGCGTGCATATAACGTCCACCAGTCAGCGAATCAACAACCACCCACAAATGAGGGTATGTTTTCTATCTAAGGAATTATGAGGCGTGTATTGATTTTTGTAGCAATTAATATTGTGTGGGCAAATGGGTTGCTAAACTTAGCCTATAGCATCATTATTTACGTAGACTCACTGAGGGGTGTGGGACACCTATATATTACATTCTATCACGTGGGTTTGATTTTTATCATGGGATTACTTACTTTGGGCATGTCCGAGCATGATGTGACTATCGTCATGCATTGACTTGTGGTATACGAGAGCGTATGTACTACTACTAACCAGCATCTTGTCTTCTAGAGAAGAGTAGCTGAGTAGACTCTATTTGAAATCAATAAAACCTAAATTTTTATTGAAATCGATAAACCTGATATTTTTTTTAAAATCGATAAACCAAATTTTTATATACTATTGACTAAGGACCTGAGGAGTTTCGATGACCGACTACTTTAGGTAGTAGTGTATCGGGGGGGTTCCTTGTTTGGATATCGCTTGCGAGACACCCCACGCATGAAACTAATAACCATTGGGAGTCGAAATAAGTTAGGTCTTTGGGATATGAGTTTATTAATTTTTGATAAATCTTCTAATGAAAGTGGTACGATAGGGTGTATGGACGCCCTGGATGGATGAATTGTAGTAGTTTTCAAAATTGTGAAATTATAAGGATCATTCTTCCAAACTTGCTTACATGAATGGTATAGGGAAGATTGGGTAAAATTTATATTCCATTCAGTTGGAACTATATGGTGAGGTGGGGCGTATAACATCAATAGGGATTTTTGATAATGTACTGTATGGGTGGTACATCTTAGATTTCTTGCAATGTGAGATTTATACTCGGAGTTGACCTTACCGTTATGACTTATATTCCTGAATTTTGGGATGAAATTCTGTTATAAGGGGGGATGTATGTAATACCCCGTAATTTTTATGACTTTTAAAATGGGTTATATTTTAAATCAATGGTTTAATTGGATTTTATTATTAATTAATTCATTTGGGTTTTATCCGGATTGTGGATATTAAAATGGATGATTCTGAATATTACTTAAAGATATTTAGGTAATATATGAATGTGATGTCATTGATATGATGGTGTGATATAAATTCGGTAATTTGAATTTTTAATCAGACGCGGTATGGGATGTGTTGGGACTAATTTATTAAATTAAAAAGGAAATTTATTTTCTATGGACCTTATAGTCATTTTGACTGCGTCGTTACGTCTGAAAGGTTCGAAATAGTCAGAAAAGTCTATTTGGATGTTAATTTTGAGTCTCGGGTCATTTGGAAATGAATAGACAACCCCAAAGGGCATTTTAGTCATTTTATAGGGGGGATGAATAGTGATTTCGGATTTTGTCCTATTATAAGTATTTGTAGATTAAGTGTACGTAGGTTATTCATCTCCTCTACACAAAATAGAGAAGTCATCTTCCTAGAGAGAGTGAAAGGTTGTTTGGGAAGGGAAAAGCTTACTTGGGAAGGAGAAGAACTAAGAACCAAGAGTCACCACCACCAACCACCAGCGGAGTTTCATCGGAAAAGGGAGAACCACCTGAGATATACTATACCAAAGGATCAGACCTTCAGTAAAGGCAAGTGTTTGATATTTGCAACTTAAGTTCGTATATTGTCCATGTTAGAATAATTATGAAAAGAGATGATTTTTCATGTTTGGAAGACATACTGGAGTTGTTATATAGATTTCTAGAAACTGAAATGATATAGGAAGTAAACTCATGTTATAGAATGATAATAATCCACGAAATAATCATATATCTATGGGGTAAACTCTGAAAATCATTGTTGTGTTCTTGAGGATATTAGTTTTATAATTTTCTGGAAAATAGGAGATAAACATGCATTTTAATCCAATGCCTTGATGATTCTAGGATATTTAGAGTATTGGAAATCATTCATATATGTTGATATATCATGTAGTAATAATTATAAGTCATTTGGAATGTTAATATGAAGGTTTTAATGAACAAAAATACCGAAACTCGTAGTTGCAGAAATGCAGAAAAACCAGGCTGTGACCTGAGGGATCGATCGATCGACCCCCTGCCTTCGATCGATCGACCTCCCCAGAATTCCTATAGTTGTTTCTTTTAAATTTTGATTCTTATCCCAAACCTTTTATGGATCTTTGGTGATTATTATTTGGATATTATGGGACTTAGAAAATATCATTAAGACCTTTATAAGATTTGAATTAATTGGGATTTCATTGATTAGAATAATGATAACTAATTTAAAGTAATTTCGATTGCTAGATTCATTTGTTAAATTCCAAATGGGGATGTATGGGGATTAAAGATAGGACTAGTAGGGGTGATTTAACATAACACCTAGGTATCCTTAAGTTTGCAAGAGGGTTTAATCCTAAGTGAAAGAAGATGTGTTTATAAGAGATTTGAAACTATCGGTTTTAACGTTAATTAAAAGGAGATCTAAACTCGTAGTAATTCGGGAGAAATGATGTTATGGACCAGTAGGATATTAGTGATTTCTTACTGAGTATATGTTGAGGACAAACCTATTTTAACCTTGTGTATTGAGTGAGGCTCGGGGATAATTAAATTAAGAAGTAAAGTTATGACATTTTAATACGTGGGATTTAAAGAGATATAATGCCACGTACGGGAATAATCTAAGGTTAATGTGAGTACCTTGTTGTTAGTATATTATAGGTATGATAATGCCTATTTGATTGATTTATGATTATGTGTGTGACATACCTAGCTTACTTGCTATCGACGGGAGGTTTGCGCGTGAGGGCAGTCATATCCTGATGAATCCATGGGATCTTTGATTTTTCGCTCGAGAACATAGGTCTATGAAAGACTTATGGAGGAGTTTATAAGTTCGCTGATTGTGGGTACGTAGGTATGTGCGTGACCCATGGATACGAGAACTATGTTCGCCTCCAACTTATATGTTGTTGATTGTGGTTCGTGGAATCCTTACCAAACCTTTAGTCCCCTATTCGGCGACCAGCGATGATGGGACGTGATAGCAGAGTAATGCATTGCACCGCAGCTGTGACTCGGGGTGCCGTATTATATATATATATATATATATATATATATATATATATATAATGAATTAAATGAATGAATGGTTATATATTGTGATAAATCTATCTACGGTGATAATTGTAGATAATAGGGAATAGAGAAAGATAATGTAATTAAGTTAATGAATGTTTATTCTTATGAAATTGAAAATCTTAATTCATATTAATGAGAAATGATTCATGTTAATGAGAAACAATGAGAAATGTATAAGAGTGATTGTGTAACGTATGGTATGGGACATACGGGGGTTATGACATTGGAATGGAATTATATTATGGAATTGTTAAAGAGGAACCATTAACTATGAGGTTAATAGGAAACGTTATGTGTGCACTCTAGTTGAGAGGTGAGAATAGAAAGTGAGAGTTGGATCTAACATGTACATAATAAATGCTTTATTGCACTTGTTAAATACTTGTTGTTTTAAAAATTATTTTCACAATCGGGCTCTGACCCGTTTCCTTGCATATTTTCTTTTCTATTGTATCTTCTATATCAGGTGTCCAGCAGCAGGGACGCTAACCTTAGCAGATTGTGACAGGCTATGGAGCTTTGCTTAGATGCCTATCATCTTTTTGATTCACAGTATTCTTAGTTAGGGCATGTCGCCCAAAGGATTCAATTATCTTTTTCTATCAGGGTCAAATACTATTGTATTCGAGTCTTTTTAATACGTTTAATATTGTTGGGATTTCTCTAATGGATTCATATTATTTGGGAATGTTTATTCCAATTGCATTTAAATTCTTTTCTATTATCTATTTGGTTATCAGTGTTGTAGAATAAAATGTTCTGTGTTATTCTTAAACTGGAATTGGATTTTGTTGAATTAAAATTTGGAAAGTTTTTAACACCAGCTTAATTGAGTATTGGGTGAGTTGTAAATTTTTTCGACAGTGATGCTAAGAATGAGACAACTGTATATTCTGTTTTAATTTGGTATGGGACTGGCCACCCGGTATTTAATTAGGCAGGGTGTTACATATCCCTCACAGAATAACACCTTTCTTTAGGACTAGAAATTCTTATCTTGATGTCTATGGGAAAAGCAAACCTTTCCTTCAATAAATCGAGTTTGTCACCAGTAATGGTGCACTCATACCATCGAGCATCAGTATTCGAGGGATCATAAGAGTCAGATGATCGAGAAGAGCCATTTTAGTCCTCCTGTGCTGCCTCAGCAAGGAATTCATCTACAGGGGAAGTAAAAGGGTGAGGACCAACACTTTTAGGCATTATGTCATCTGCCTTATCAGTACCTACCTTGTCAAAAAGAGAATCAAGGTTTATGGCTGACATCGCCATAATATTTATAAAATTATCTTCAAAAGGTGTGACACCCCACCTAATTAAATACCGGGTGATCAGTCCTTTATTAAAATTAAAACAGAATGTTCAGTGGGTTCATTCTTAGCATCACTGTAGAAAATATTTAATATTTTTAATCACCTAATAAATAATTAAGCTAAGTGTCAAAACATTTTCCCATTTAATTATATCCAACTAATCCATTAATAAATTTCCATTCTTTGAAATATAAGCTACTCAGATTCAACAAGAATAAAATAAATACTGAACATGAATCAAATACTGAAATAAATCGGACTGAATAAAACATTTCAGTTCAAAGTCACAAACCAACAAACCATAATATCCTCAACTGAAATAGAAATAAAATCCTGAACTGAACAGAGTACAATCTCTACTAAATGAGAAGGAAAGGGGAGTAACATGCCCTAAATGAAATATCTGAAAAGAGTGGAGAGAAATTATAG
This sequence comes from Sambucus nigra, assembly GCA_949130495.1. Lineage (NCBI taxonomy): Eukaryota > Viridiplantae > Streptophyta > Magnoliopsida > Dipsacales > Adoxaceae > Sambucus > Sambucus nigra. The sequence continues at coordinate 517,122,898 of OX422210.1, read as the reverse complement.
ACACGTCTAAGTGCAAAGGCCTGCAAATCCCACAATTGCTGCAACTCGCTAAATAATCCACGCATCTACGCTTGGTATCCCTATAGTTGGGTACCTGATAAATAATATATATATAGCAAAAGAGAAAAGTGTAGCAAGAGACGGGTCAGAGCCCGGGTTGTAAAAATATTTGTTTTAGCAAGAATTTAAAACTACAATGATGCAATTATTAAGTGCATGTTAGTTTTGAACTCTCACCTGAGATTCTCAATTCTCCACTATTGTGCACGTCTAATGTTTGTTTATCCTAACCTAGTTATCCATAATGTTCCCAACTAGATCATAGACTTATACTTCTAAATATATTCCAAAGGAGTAACCCGTATAGCCCATACAATACGCTAGTAATATCCTTTTATGCCAATTAACCGTATTTCACATTCATTGTTCTGATAGAAAAATCTTTTATCCACTGAAATTACTTTACTTACCAACATTTATAAATTTGCTAATTTCACCAATTAGAATCATTCACAAGTATATATATATCCTGTACCCCTTGGTTAGGACCACTTGGTGCAATGCATACTCTGCTATCGTGTCCCGATGCATCACTCACTGCATAAAGGACAATTGGTTCGGTGTCTCTCACAAACCATAAATCTCGTAACACAAATATTGGAGGTGAGCATACTCACCAGCCAAATGGGTCACGCACATACCTACGCTCCCATTCAGCCATCGAAACTATCCTACGTCTCAGATAACACGTATCCAAGTTCATATGCTCTGGGTACAAGTCAAACAACCCCCCATTGGGTCACCCAGGATTAGACTGTACACTGCGCGATAACCTCCTCCCGATAGCAAGCAGCGTAGGTATGCTATACACGCAATAAAAATAATAATATAATAATAGGCGCTCCCACGTCCTATTAAAGTCCGGGTATTCACCCAACCCATACATACATTTCTACACGTAGTGTACTTCCCATTATTTCTTATAATGTAATTAATTTAATTATTCACTCTCTCGAAATTTCCAAAGTTAATTCACATATTCAAGCCTTAAGGTATCATCCTAGGAATGCTTCCCAAATAGTTCTGCACTATGCTAATATCAGTACCTGGCAGTTTTCCTCACTCAACTAACTGTGTCACATGATTTAAAAAAAAAATAGGAATTTCTGGGAACTGTCGTTCGAATGAATCAGTAGGTCGTTTGAATGACCCTCCTTCTCGTTCGAACCAGATTCCATCTCGTTAGAACGAGATGGGGATTTTCTCTGGTTTGGCAAGACCTATTATGTTTTAGTGTTCCTGTATCGTCTTCCTCAGAATTTCAGTCCTAAAACCTCTAAATTTCTTAGCCCAAACACCAAAACAACAATCCTAATTAATGTTCTCATATGTATAAATGATTTTCCCTAACTTTGAAACATTAAATAATCATAAATCAGTTGTAAAATCCAAAATCCCAATTTAACAATTCAAAACCCTACTTCATCAAATTTCTATACAAGAACATCAAATTAATTTCATCCATCATCAGTAATCATCAATGTAATATCTCTAACCTATCTACATTAGGGATTCATCCTAATTAGATATCAGATTTTAATTAATGTCATTAGTTATCCAATTTCATCAAAATTTATGAACCATAATGAGTATTACATATCTATACTAACATGAACATGATTGTTGATACAATTTTGCAAGGATTAAACAGTTGCCTCAATTTTGAAGGTCTGATCTCCTGGTGGTGTGTGCCTCGTCTCACAATCTACAATTACGTGGGAGTTTTGGTGAGTATTCTTGAGTTATTCACCAAGAACTCCTATGGCTTATTCTTCCTTCCTCTGTGCCTTTCTATTTTCTCTCTCGTAGGTTTAGAACTGATAACTAGGCCGGGGGATGTGTACCATAAAGGTGCAAACGTCTTTTTAAATTTCGCAAAGAGGTATCTCAATAGTGAAGAGTTATAATGTCCTTTCATATGTTGTAAAAATGGTAAACTGTTTGAATGGAAAATAGCTGAATTACATTTTCTTAGATGGGGTATGTCAGATTATTATCGGGAATGGGTTTTTCATGAGGGGACAAATTTACCTTTATCCCGAATAACATTTAAGTAGTGGAATAGAAGAATTAAAGGAGGGTCATAACATAATATGATAGATGACCTAATGGACCATGCTTATGGTGTCCATGTGTTTTAAGACAATGGGATTTAAATATTCCCTATGATAGGGAACACAATGAAACTTATGGTGGAAGTTATACTAATGATGATGATGTTAGGATAAACATTGACAATGACTACCTAAGTTTTAAAGACAAATAAACACAACCATTATAGCCTAACTTCAACAAAGATCACATAACTTTGTATTATATAGTTAATTTTCATATTTTGAAGAACTGTTTAGTTTGTCTGGAAATAACGTGATTGGAAATATGAAGTGGGTGACATATTTGCTCCAAAATAGAATGCAGTACCAAATAACTATTGAGTACAAAGAAAAGTTTGAAAAGATTTTTATTGAGGTAAAAAAAATCTATCCATGAATGGAAGTATAAGTGCATATTATATCGAAAGTAAGACGACAATGATGATCATTATCTGGTTTGTGGGAACCTAGGTTTATTCCAGATCCTTGTACATATGTTCCTCAAAAGGTACTGAAATCTTTCCCCATTGGTCCCAGGTTGAAGAGTTTTTTCACAGTTCCATGGATAACATAGGTAATGACTTGACATGCTAGAGCAGAAGTAGGGGATACTATCATGCATTATCCGATTGATTTAACTGTTTGGAAATTCATCAATTTTAATTACCCAAACTTTGCCAATGAAAAATACATATTTCATTTAGAAATATCAAAATACGGGTTCAATCCATTTGGAAACCCAATCACCAATTAAAGTGTATCGTCGGTGATCTTAGTGTCCCTTAATCTCTCTCCTTCGTTGTGCATGAGACCAAGTTTTTTGATGTTATCATTGATTCCTGGGACAAAGACACCTAATTACGACATTAATGTCTTCCTGAAACCGTTGATAGAATAATTTAATGAGTTACGGGTAGTGGGCATGAGATCATTTGACTCATGCAAATAAGAAAAGTTCACGTTGAAGGATACGTTGATTTGGGTAATCCACGATTTTTGAGCTTATAGGAGTTTATCGGGTTGTAAAGTTCATAGTTACTTTGACTATCCTATTTGTGGAGAGGAAACTAGATATCAACACCTCAAGGATAATAATAAGATTATTTATCATTCTCATAAGAGATTATTTCTTAGAGATCATACACTCAGGTTTGATAAAGGTGATACTTTTGAAAGTCCCCCATAATTTTTCATCAAATTCGCATAGGATCATGAACTATGCCACGCACAATCTTTTAAAATGAAAGTCTCAATATTGACATATGATCATGCAACTAGTCCATTTATTGTTTAAGGACGTTTTCTATAAGCATAAGAATTCATGGAGGGACATTATGCAGATACAACTTTATTTCACAACACTAAATGCAAAAGTAGTCAACAGAATGCATATCTTAGTTACAAAAGAAAATTTGGATGAAACAACTTGTATATTAGAGAAGTACTTCCGCCCACATTCTTTGACATTAATATTCACTTGTTGGTGCACTTATGCGATGAAGCACTTCTTTGTATCCCAATAAAATATCTATGTATATACTCATCTGAAAAGTATACTTTCTAATATATGAGTGGAATAAGGTTTTAATTACTTTAATATATGGGTTAATGAGTTTTAATTACTTTACTATATAGATAGATGAAAATTTTCAAAGAGTATGTTAAGAACGCGAGGTATATTGAAAGATCCATTGGAAATGAATACATTATTCTAGAGGCCTCCTTGTTCTCCAGGGAATATATGACCAACCGTAGCATTGGATGTTCTAATTCAAACCATAAGAGATTTGTAGATTATGGAGATGACTTGGCCAATGAGGGAGGTTTATCATGGGTAAGCGACTTAAACTTACAAGTTTACAATATGAGGAAATGACTCGTCATATGTTTAAAATTCATAAAGATGTCGATAGACGAAGTTAGTAAGCTCACACTGTAATTTTACTTAGTGTTGTTATCTAATATACATGATCTCCATTTTGATAAATTTTTCAATTAAATGTAGAAAATATAATGTCTGAAAACGATAAAAAAATTGAAAGAAGTTTCACATTTAAACAGTGAATTTAGACTTTGGGTGTCACAAGAGGTAATTATTATGTTAAACTCCCCTTATTAAATGGTAAATGATTAGACACTTGAAAAAATATCTACTTAACATATAATCCACAATTTTAGTTTACTGAAGATGGATAATTCCATATCAAGGATTTCTCTTCTCAATAATGGACCCAACTTCATGGTACATGAGTTTAAAAATTATTAGTTGGATAGTTTTATATTATTGTCGAGCTTACACAAGAAAAATATGATTGGAATAAAAAATAACAAAATTTCAATGAAGGCTTTTATGTCTCAGGGCGAGTGCTAGAGACAAAAACCTTGTTGAAGCATAAATGACTAACTATGGTGTTATTCAAAGAATTTTTGAATTAGACTATTTAAATTTAAAAAAGGCTATATTTTACTGTGGTTGTGTCAGAGTTTAGGATAAGTATTTTTATCAGGTCGACGTTGCTACCAATATGATAATGGTATAATTATTCAAGATGAAGAGTAAAGAGAATATGTATCATGAACCATTTGTTTGTGCATTTCATATGTCAAATAAGTGTTGTTTTCATAGTATATAAACAACAAACTGTGGCCAGTCATCTTACATGCACCAAAGCATCTAACCACTAGTGTAGATGACATGAAAGATCCTACTGACTATCAATGCATTTTAGATGACAACCGAACTTAAAATTATTTTTAAATAATTAAAATGACTAATTTTATTTGGGTTATTAAATAACTTGTATTTACGTTGGTGATTTGTGTTGGGTGGATAGCGGGGATATGATGCTTGCTGTGAGTAAATATGCTTGGGTTGTTAAACGTAAAATGGATTTACTTTGGTGGTTTTTATTTTCTTGTTAAATGTGTAAGAGAGCACTTCTCTTGACTTAATAAGAGGAAGCATTAATTTCTCTTGTCACCTGGGTGTTTGTAGTAAAACTGAGGCGTAACCTTTATAAATGGTAATGTGAAAATATGATTTGGAAGAGTGATGATAAATAAACTCAATAATGAGGAGAAAATGTACTTATGGGATGAGATAAACTACAAAGAACACAATAAATAATGCGGTTCACTCATCTTTGGCTACGTCCATAGGAACTGGAGTTTTGTTTCACTTAGAATGAAAATCAATGTTTACAGGTGCTCTAATCTCAATCAAACTCTCAATCTCTCTAAGCATTTACAATGTTTAAAACTCTTTTGGAATCTCTTCAAGTCTCTTGAAACCTATTCCAGAATATCTCTTTTCTCTATGTAAACTCTCTCTATCTTGTGTCACGTGTCTCTCTCTAACCGACTTCTCATCATTATTCAACCAAAAGAAGCAGCATATATGTAGTGTAACACCCCAACTCGGGTTTTTGTCACCATTGGTTCAAGCTGCACCGAGTCAAAGAGTTAAAGGGCGAGGGGGAAAGTCCAATTTTATCATCCAAGAAAAATTCTTTAGTTGCATCCTTTTATAAAAATTAAATTATTGATTTTAAATTGAGAAATAATGATCATTTTATGAAGTTAGGTTGAATAATAAGGTTTTATTTGTGAAAATACGTTGAGTTGAATAATGCATAATAAATAGGAAATAAACCATAATAGTCCCTATATTATTACATCACTTTACCAAAAGTCCGAGTAAAATGATTTAAATATTCTAAATTCAATGTTTCGAAGGATAGTTTTAGAAATAGAATGATAGAGATTCTAATGATGATTATTACCCTCAGGGGCCTTACCGGCATCCTTGCCAATGTCCCTACTCGATTTACCTGGGGTGGGGGTGGGATTTTTAACATAAAAAGTAAGGGTGAGCGAACAGTCAGGAAGGTGAGAAATACTAAGCTATACATTTTCTAAAAAAATAATATACATATAACATGTATTTTAAACAATTCTGAAAATGTTTAACAATTTAGCTTGTATTAATGCAACTACCATACAATGAACGCGAGAGATGTGCTCATACTTACACTTAACTATTTCATACCACTCTTTATTGGCTCTAGAGACTATCTAATCATATTTTATTCCTTAGTCTTAATTTTGTCCCTTTCATTAGTTTGTCTTATTTACGTTCATTAAGAACAACCAAGTTCATTTTTCCTTTTCATTTTTTTCTTAGAATCCTCCAATTATTCGCATACTTTAAAAGTCTCTACAAACGCCGACTCTGCTACCATATGCTCTGATCAATGATTTTGGGTCTTTTACCCTAGGGCTTCGGGCCCTTCTTAATTATTTCTCGATCTCACCCAAGTCCATATTAATGTGTTTTGATATTTTTATCAATATCCACATTATTCCTTTACTTTGCAGTTTTATTCACTCATCCATTTTTCTCGAAACCGACTAATAAGATCAAATGAAGAAGTCCAACCACCAGGTCCCTCTAATTTTATCAAAATCACCTTTTTGCCCCATTTTTTTTTATCAAAACCTAGTGAAAAACATACTTACTTCATTATGTCATCATAAATCATCATTCTGTGTTCAAAACCACCTTTTATGATTTTATGTCCAAAAACCATATTTCATCATTTTATGCTCAACCTACAGAAGAAATACATTTAATCACTCGAGGCCATTTTAGCAAAAATTTCCATTGGCCCTATCATCATATGTAGTTTCAAACATTGTTTTTATTCATTCTTATCAATATTTACAACACATTTAAGGGTTGATTTTCCAAACCATCTTACTTTATCATGAAACCCATTTGAAACTTCATATATTATGTTTAGGTGTCTTCTATCAATATACTACATGTTTTTACACATGTTTGGTAGGATTTCAAGCTTTAAAAAAAATCCTTAAATAGGAGTCTAAATAGGATACTAACACGAGATTGCATTTTATGGGCCTAGTCCTCATATTTCATGGTTAAAAAATACTATTTGTTCTTCTAAAATCCATTAAAGACCTATGTTCTAAAACAATCCATTTTTTTTGCAAGAAAACTTTAAATAAAGTACTAGAAAATATTTTATTTTATAACCTTAATTCAAATTCTAGCATGCATCTTATATATATCCATAGCTTTTAAACCTTGAAAACTTTGAAGAGGAAAACCCTAACTCGGATTATAAGAGGAGAAACTAAAGGAAATGATTTGAAAGATCCTAAAATCTTCAATGCTCCAAGAATGCACCAACTTCTTCTTAGAAGTCCCAACCATAAATCTCCAACTGAATTTCTACATTAAATAAGGCTTGAAATGGGTGTAAAAATCTTGTAAGTGTATTAACTATGTCTAGGAATGAGGGTTTAATGGTTGGGGATGGTGGGAGTGGGCTGGAAATTTATGGAAGAAGACTTGAGAGTACAGAGAGGGGGTGTAATATTTGATGGAACCCCTCACTCTTATTTAAACTCGAAAGCCCTTAACCCTTTCTTTGGTCAAGGAAAACCTTAACCTAAGATTAATATGCTCTTACAGGAACTTGATAATTCAAAGATCTATGGGTTCATAAGGTGACAAAACATAAAAATCTGCTGAAAACTGATTTTATTAGTCTCGTTCGAATGAGACTTGACCTCGTACAAATGATAATACACATCTCAATCGAACGAGACTGAACCTCATTTTAATGAGAGTGAATAACTCATTTGAACGAGGTTCCAATGAGGATCTAACGAGACTAACAAAATTTAGATAGGGACCCGTCATTCATAGGCCGTTAGATTTATCGTTCTAACGAGAATCCCATCTCGTTCTAATGACTTCATCAGTCGTTCGAATGACCCTGAGAATTTCCTAATTAGGTTTTAGCCCATTCATTCCCATTTTGTTCATTCAAAAGACACACGAATAAATCAACATAGATAATCTTTCCATAATATTCAGTTTATGACCCATAGGCATACAAATTACAAGGAATGGGGCATAAATCTCGGGCACGAGTGTTACATGTAGTCCGCCTTCATTTTGTGGGACCTTAAGCCCCTTTCACATGATTTTGGATGCTTTTGCTGGTAAACCACACCTGACCATGTAGTGGGGGATAAAACGGTTAAGCATGGCATAAAGTTATCTCAAAACATGGAGAAAATTATTATTCTAATTAATCATGCTGATCGTACTACCCAATACATTATATAAATTCTACCAACATGGGACCATGTGCAAAAGAAAGATTCCTTTATCTCAGATAATGCATTTTGCATAAATGGAATTTTACAGGTCATGAGCATTGTTAATCATAAAAGCTCTTATTTGGTCGCAACACGATTCCTTGAGTGAGATGTTTCACATCGTTCTTGATCGTGTGGAGTTATTTCAGTCTCTGTGTTATCGGGAGCACTTTCTTCGGTAAACTTGAACTTAAGCATCTTTGATTTCTCTAGACTTGATCTTTCAAGTGTTATGATTAAGATCTTCTACGTAACATAAAATGCACTACTTTTTACCTTCTTGAAGTAATTTGTCTCTGAGTAAGGAGTTCTAAAAATGAACCCATCCTATATTTTCCCCCTCATAGAGAATTTTTTTGTGCAAGCTATAAGTTTCTATAAAAAGAACACCTCATTCAACTAGCTTGAGATTTTTTAAACATTTCGGCCAGGTAAATTGAATCACCTCCAACTTTAATTGTTCATTATTCGCAATCTCTACATTTTGAATCTTAAAACGAGGAACCTTTGTGCGATGAAACTCAAACTGAAGAACCTTTTGCCGAAAGGCCTATGTAACGTCCGACCCGGATTCGTGGGTCACTCATTGTTAACCCAGTTCGACCAGAGCATTAGGTGAGAAGTGAAACAAAACAACCTATATAATGTAATTAGTCCAATTTTATTTAATTAACGTTTCACTTGTTTAGCAAGCGATTTCCATTTTTAAAAAAAATTACGTGAGGGACCCATGGAAAGCATCCCCGAAATCCAAGCATACAGAGCTACTTACGTAAACTAAAAGAGAGTACTTACATGTATAACACTCTCAAAATATGAAACTGCACCCCACCTGCCATAACAAAAAAGTGGGAGTCAGCTGAATGCTCAGTGGGAAATATAAAAAATGCAATTTAGGACCGAATGGAAAAAAAAACTCTAACACGTATATCTAGGTGCACATGCAACTACCAACCATATATCTACATATATATACTTACACGCATGCAACTATTTTTATTCCACAAAAATGTTTACCCCGATTAATTCACCTTAATCCCATAAAAGACATTCCCTTTTACTTGACTTGACATTTATTTCTTAATTTAATACACCCAGTTAAATATTTACAACAAATAAACGTTGTTTAAGGAAAATAATTTCATTCACCGAAATTACTCACTTTATTTGTACCCGTTCAATTTTCTTTGAAAGTCACCCTTTCAACACAAGAAAATGCTATGTTAGAAAATACTTATTTTCCTTTAAAAATATTTCATGAACACACTCTTGTGTTACTTATAGGTTAAACCTCTTTAGGTTTCTTAACCTCCCATTTAATCACTTCACTTTGCCATTTGTTTACCTTATGGACATTAATTAATTTTCACATTACCTATTCATTTTATCCTTTACCAGAGAAGTTATTAATTCATTCAAGTTATGTTGTATTTTTATATATTAACAACACAACCCATTTCTTGACTTATTCCATTTTTATTATATTTTCTTGTAATCTTCCAATAATCATACACTTTAACGGGATCCACACCCCCGGTAATGCACATCATATGCACTAGCCAGTGATTTTGAGTCTTTCACCTCAGGGCTACAAGCACTCTTTAATTTTTCTGGTGTCATCCGAGTCCTTATTAATGTGTTCTAACATTTTACAAATATCCACATTATTCCACTTTACCTTTATCCGACCGAAGCCAAAACCTCAGATTCCACCCCAACTTGTGTTATACTTTTAAAATCATCATTTATAGTCCTTTACCCTTTAGTATGGATTTTATTCCAAATCATATACATTTAGGACCATTTTTGGGTAACACCCCTCTAATATTTTTATTTCATAAAAATGTTCCACTTTACGTAAAATTATCATTTTACCCATTTGTTTCCAAACATGTCTTTTCCTCCATTTTCACAAGTTTTATTTCCCTAAAACACCGTTAAGTTACCCACACTAACTTATTACGTGTTTTTAAAACTATAACACTTTTTAACATTTAGTGTAACATTCATCTCAAGTTCAAAACATCTTTATTCCATTAGTTTTCTTTCCAAGAAATCGTTGAACATATAAGACTGCTTTATATGAAAAATATAATTTTTTAATTATTCCATGAGTCTTGAAATCTCACATCTTCATCATATTTCAAAACCCATTACACACACCTTGTGGTATAAAAAAAATATCACAATAAAGGATTTACGAAGAACAATGACAATCAAACAAGAAAGCATATAATCGCACACATAATATAACTATGTACGTGGCTAGGAAACTTGCCTACGTCCAAGGAGAGGTTTACTATTTTATTTAGTATTTCTCAATATGCTGTAATACCCCGTATTTTTGTGCATTTAATATTTAATTAACTCGAGAAATTTTGAATTACTTGTGTATCGTAATTTAATTGAATTAATTATGATAATATTTATTTAAATATTAATCGGAGAGTAAATGGCTAATATCTAGGGAAATTTAATTACTAAGTGAATACTAATAAATTACTTACGTCATTACGGGTATTAGTGACGTATCATTTAGTTATCTCAGTCGGGAGTCGGTATAGACTAATTTGAGTGTGAGATAAGGATTTTTATAAATTAATTCATATGCCAATTTTGAGCGTACGGTTGAGTCCGTATGGGTCGAGATAGTAGAAAAAATGTAGTCGGGGGTAGTAAACGGGTCACAAGACGTTTTTAGGTATAACCGGGCCCACACGGGGGTATTTGGGTCACTTGGGCTTGGCCCGTTAGGAAAAAAATGGGATTAAGCCTAATTACTTAATTAAAAGGAAAAGGGGAATGACTGATTTGAGATTAGAAAATACTTAGTGGGAGAGAAAACCTCAGAGGCAGTTAAAGGCAATTTGGGGGACAAAAGAAAGAGCCAAAGGGGGATTTCATCTTCAACCTTGAGATTCACAACTTCAAATCAGACCCTACGAAACCATAAGGAAAGTGGTTAACTTGTTGTACCATTTAATTTGCATTATGATTCATATTTATGTGATGTGAGAAATCAAAATTCGTTTTGGGAATAAAGGGGTACAAAAATGGAATTTTTGTAAATAAATCTCCTGATTTCGAATTTGTGTAGAAATTTATGTATAATCTGAGATTAATATATATATCTGGTATGATGTGTAAACCTATACGAGTTATGAACGAATTTGAGATAAAAATTCGATGTGGAGATGGGTTAACGAATAATACGAGTTTTTCCCCAATTTAGAAAAACAGTAGAGAACGGAAATTTAATGGGGTTTGGGGACTTTATGGGGGTTCCTTATGAGGTTCTTGGTAGATTATATTGATGAGAGGACTTGGGTTAGACTGTAGAAGAATTTGGGGATTTGATTTTCTCGTCCATGGATGAAATAGAGACTTGGAGAAGACGAAGACCTGTTCGATCGATTGATCGATGGCTAGGGATCGATCGATCGATGGTCGGGGAATTTTGACAGTTCGGCCAGTTTACATATATAAGGTGAATATAATTCAAAATTTCTTCCCATACCTTATTTAATGAGAAATAAATATAGGACATACAATCTAATTAATTATGAGGGAAAAATAATTGGGATCGGAGGGTATTTATGTGTGACACAATATGGTTAAATTTTTGGAAGAGAATTTCGAAATAATTGAATACGGATAAAGTGGGAGAATTCGGGTATATTGGTTGAGCGATACCAAGGTGTTGAGTTAATTTAGAGTGAAAGCTAAATAATTTGGAGTCGGGGATTTAGACTCGGGTATTGTTTTATTTCGGGCCACGAGAGCGAGTTCGAATATATCGGTTGGAGCGACACCAAAAATAATCTAATTAATGTGAAAATTAATTAATAATCAGAGTTGGGCCATAAACTCATGATAAATTATATGGGCTAGTGTTACGGACTTAGTACACGGTATAGCCGGGGCATTTTATATATATATATATATATATATATATATATATATATATATATATATATATATATATATATATACATTCTGCGATAGTATATATATATGGTGTGTACATTAATATAAGTGGCTAGATATTATTATTATATATACTCTAGTGCTATCGGGGGAGGTTGCGCATAGAGGGTGAATCCACTAGCTTGAGGAGTAGGGAGAGTATATCCCCAGGTCATAGCTTCCATTATATGGGTGAGGGGCATCTCACTTTTAGGGAAGGAATATGACCGCCTCCAATATTTATGTATTCATCAAGTTAGTGAGCGATTCTGACTTGGGTTAACTAGGTTATGTGAATACACCTAGTGGGATAGAACTTTAGAGAATATACATCCGGTGAGTTATTACTCGGGAGTATGTTTATTATTAATTATTATTCCACCATGTTTGTGAATGTTGTAATATGAGTATATGCATATAATTAGGTAAATAATTATATACGGGTTAATTAATACAGACCGTGAATTGTATTATACGTATAATGGGTGTGGAAGTTATATGATTTAAAATGAGGAATGATTAATTAAGTTAGTGTTGATAATAACTTAGAAATCATAATTATGGCAAACTCGATTAGAGTAGGATGTTTGCAATGGGTTATATCAGTTATCTAGTCATGGGATAATTAACTAGATAAATTAATTAAGGCGTTAGTAGTGCACATTAGAGGAGGGTTGATGATGTCCTCAAGAGAGTGCGACACTAACTAAAATATGAAGAGCATGCATACATATTTATTACTGCAAGTTAATCATTTGCTAAATTTTTTCCAAATGTTTTGGGTACTAACCCTTGCTATAAAAACTTTTAAAAACCTTTAGGTGTCCAGCCACAGGGATGCCAGGCTTGACTCGTTCCAGGGATCCGTTGTTGCAGCATATGTGGATGTTGCGGGAGTATGATAGGCACATCGTTCTTTTCATTTCTAGTGTAGAGATTTCCTACCAGTTACTCGAGTAAGTGGCTCATAGTTTATTCAGTACTTATGTCAGACTTGTTGAGATTTATTACTTGTCTTTACTTTTGTTGGATTTGGGCCGATGGTTTATTTGGTCAGTTATATAGATGTGAATTGTTGATTTAAGTTAATTGTGATTGTTTAAATGAATTTTTTTCTGCATGAATATTTCATTAGATTAATGAAAGATAAAAATTGGCACCAGTCTAATTTTTCTCACTTAGGTGGTCAGTAATTAAAAAGGCGACAGTGATGCTATGAATGAACCAACTGAGAAACCTGTTCTAATTTAATTTAGGACTGATCACCCAGGGTTAATTAGGCGGGGTGTCACATATGGTATCAGAGCATCAGGTTCTAGTGTCCTTAGGATCTGTGCGGCTTACTACGTTTCAGCGTAGCGTTCAATTGTTATAGAGCCCTATTATTAGGACTGTTGATTCATTTTCTCATTTCGAGATATCGTATTTCTGCTATTAGATTTTTATATAAATATATTGTGTACTTATACGATTTGATCTATTTTCAGATGCCACCGAAGAGGAAAAGAGCGGAGAGGGCTGGGGCCAGTGATGAGTTAAGGAAGGCTCATCAGGAGTCACAGGTACCTCCACCCCCACCCCCATCGAGTTAATCTCCACTACTCAGGTGGCCGTAATAGTGGCCCAGGAAGTTGAGACAGTAATGAGGGCTATAATAGCCCATTTTCCTCAGCCCCAAGCACCACCTCCAGTGGCACTAGCAGCTCAGGCTCCAGTGGGGCCATCGTCTTGGCAGCGAGTAAGGGAGACCTTTCAGAATGGTCACCCACCCAAGTTTCGGGGCAGTACCGATGTGGTAGAGGCTTGTGACTGGAAGAAGAAAATTCAGCGCTATCTGCGCATGGTGGAGTGTACCGATGTGCAGAAATAGATGCTTTCTACCTTTCGTCTGTCGGGGGTAGCCTTAAAGTGGTGGGAGTCAGTTACCACCGCTGAGGAGAGGGATATGATGATAATATCCGAGTTCTGGGTGCGGTTCGACCGCAAGTAATTCCCACCCGTGTTAGAGGCCGAAATGAGGAAGAAGTTCAGCGAGTTAGTATAGGGTGACCGGTTAGTGGCAGATTATGAGGAAGAGTTCACACATTTGGAAAACTTTGTGCCAAATTAGGTGAGCGATGAGGAGCGAAAGAAGTCGAGGATCATGGATGGCTTAGCCTGGAGGATTAGGCATCACTTAATTGGTAATTAGGCATTGGTAACATATATAGATGTCATTAATGCCACTCTTGTACATTGACAGGATCATCGTTTCCACGCAAAGGGGAGCAAGAGGGTAGGGGAGTCGAGCCAGCAGGGCAAGGAAGTTATTAATAGTGACACAAGTGGCGCTCAGTAGTAGGCTGGTAGTCAGTATGGGAATAAAGCTAAGAAATTTAGGCCTGGTGGGTTCTGACCGAGAGGACAGGGATTCAGACAGGGTCAACCGGGCCGAAATCAGCAGTAGTAGGTTCTTAAGGACCGGCAGAGCCAAGGGAACAATGAGGGAGGCCAACAGGGTCAGCAACATCAGGGACAATAGGGCCAACGATAGGGGGACGGTCAGAGACACTACTTTGTATGTGCAAGATAGGACACTTCAAGAGGTAGTACCCGTAGAGGGGCAGAGGCCAATAACAGGGTGCCCAACAGGGGCAGCAGGGTCAGATACAGCAAGTGGCACCGACTCCACCAGTCCCACATCAACAGGAGCAAATGCACTATATGATGTTCCCAATCCTCTAGCAGAGCAGGCGTCGCTAGGGGTTGAGGGTATGTTTCTCATCCATGGTCATGAGGGTAGTATACATTTTGATATGGGACCATCTCATTCATTCATTAAATCTAAATTTGCTAAACGGTCTTGGTTACTAGAGGCTGTGGGTAGACTTTGTATGTGTGTAGAGTTGCCAGTAGGTAGCGGGGCATTGATTCACTCGATTTGTCAAGGGATAGATATTTTGATGGGAAGTCTTAGTTTAGAGGTGAACCTCTTAGTATTGGATATGGAGGGGTATGATGTCATCCTATGAATGGACTGGTTGGAAGGTTATTGGGCGACTGTGGATTGTTATGAAAGGACAATCATGTTCTCCATTTCAGGACATGAGATGTTCCTAATAGCGATGCCTCTACTTGAGGGAAGGTCACACATACACTTGTATTATATCGAGGAGGAGACCTCACAGGAGGTGGTAATTCTGTTGGATTCGATTCCGATAGTGAGGGACTTCGAGGATGTGTTTTAGGAAATACCAAGGTTGCCACCCAGTAGGGAAATCAAGTTTGTTATCAATTTAGCACCGGGGATGAGGCCGATTGCTTGATTATCGTACCGTATGGCCCCTTCAAAGATGCGTGAGTTGAGAGACCAAATTTAGCATCTCCTGGGTCAGGGTTTCATTTGACGGAGTACATTGCCGTGGGGTGCACCGGTGTTATTTGTAAATAAGAGGGATGGTTCACTTCGATTGTGCATGGACTATAGGGAGCCGAACAAGGTGACGATACAGAATAAGTATCTGTTGCCTACGATTGATGATTTATTTGACCAATTGAGAGGGGCATATTACTTCTCCAAGATCGATTTGAGGTCGGTGTATCATCAGCTATGTATCCTAGAGGAGGATGTTCCTAAGACTGCTTTCCTGTCGCGGTATGGATCTTACGAGTTCAGGGTGATGCCATTCGGGCTCACAAATGTGCCAAAAGTGTTCATGGATCTCATGAATAGGGTTTTTAGAGAATATCTAGACCAGTTTGTCATCGTGCTCATTGATGACATCTTGATCTACTCGCCTACTGAGGGGGAGCACTTTGAGCATCTGCGTATGGTCCTACAAATGCTGTGGGATCATCAACTTTATGCCAAATTCGGGAAGTGTGGATTTTGGCTGCGGGAGGTACAGTTTCTTGGTCATGGGGTGTTAGACCAGGGTATTACGGTGGATCTGAGTAAGGTGTCAGTGGTGAGGGAATGGGGATAGCCCACGACACCGACCAAGGTGCGCAATGTTTTGGGATTGGCAGGCTATTACAGGCGGTTCATTAAGGGATTCTCAAAGACTGCGGGACCTTTAACGAATCGGATTCGAAAAGGGGTGACTTTTATTTGGAGTGATCATTGTCAATTAGCTTTCAATGAGCTAAAGGACATGTTGACATCTACACCAGTACCTGCCTTGACGAGGGGATGATTAGAGTATCGGGTTTACACCGATGCATCCTTACAGGGACTTGGGGGTGTACTCCAGCAGGAGGAGAGGGCTATATCTTATGAATCTATAAAGTTAAAGCCCCATGAGAAGAATTACCCCACTCATGACCTAGAGTTAGCAATGGTTATTTTTGCCTTGAGGATATGGAGACACTCTCTGCTGGGGGAACAGTTCACCTTATTCACGGATCACAAGTCACTTCAGTATCTCTTCACACATAAGGATCTAAATATCAGCCAGAGGCAGTGGCTAGAATTCGTGAATGACTACCAGTTTGATATTCAGTATCATCCTAGTGAGGCTAATGTGGTGGCATACGCATTGAGCCGGAAACCAACTGGGGAAATATCAGAAGTCTAGAAAGCAAAGTTGAGAGAGCTTCGATATGAGGATGATATATCCGGGGCCTGCATGTCAGCTTTATCCATCACACCAGAGATCATTATGCAAGTGGTGAGCGCTCAGGCAGAGGACCAGATCTGCCAGGATAGGGTACGCCAGCTGTTAGCTGAGGGATCAGAGGGTTACTCAATCATCTTAGAAGGATGCCTACGCCTAAATGGGAGGTTAATTGTGCTAGAGGATGTGGAGTTGAGGCACGCTGTTATGACAGAGTCCCATGGTTCGAGATTTGTGGTACATCTCGGTGGGGATAAAATGTACCAGGATATGAGGAGGCAGTATTGGTGGGCAGGAATGAAACGGGACATAGCTGAGTTCGTCTCAAAATGTGCCATATGTCAGCTTATGAAAGTTGACCATCAAAGACCATCATGGATGCTACATCCACTAGAGATTCCCGTATGGAAATGGGAGAGCATCTCCATGCATTTCATTACAAGGTTACCTGCATCGCAGAGAGGCCATGATTCCATATGGGTCATTGTGGATCGATTAACCAAGGTGGCCCACTTCCTGCCAGTTCGCATAGACTTTGAGATGATGCGCAGCTATTCATAGCGGTGATTATTAAGCTGCACGGGGTGCTTGTAAATATTGTGTCTGACAGAGATAATTTTTATCGCTCATTTTTAGAAGATCCTTCAGGAGGCCATGTGCACAGAGTTGCGTTTGAGTACAATTTATCACCCACAGACCGATGGACAGACTGAGAGAGTCAATCAAAACCAAGAAGACATGCTCAGAATGTGCATTTTAGATTTTGGAGGAGGGTGGAAGAAATATCTTCCTTTGGTAGAGTTCGCGTATAACAACTCTTACCAATTCATGATTGGCATGGCACTGTTCGAGGCACTATATGGGAGACCTTATCGTTCACCCACCTATTAGTTAGAGGTGGTGGACAACAAGTTATTGGTCCCGGAGATTGTCCAAGAGACGTCTGCCAAAATAGAGCTGATTCGAGGGAGGATTCATATTGCTTAGGATAGGCAGAAGAGTTATGCTGATGCTTTGCGGAGACATGTGGAGTTAGAAGTTGGGGACCAGGTATTAGTCTAGGTGTCCCTATGAAAGGGGTTATGAGGTTTGGCAAGAAAGGTAAATTAGCACCGAGGTA
This sequence comes from Sambucus nigra, assembly GCA_949130495.1. Lineage (NCBI taxonomy): Eukaryota > Viridiplantae > Streptophyta > Magnoliopsida > Dipsacales > Adoxaceae > Sambucus > Sambucus nigra. The sequence goes on along the minus strand of OX422210.1, from coordinate 517,104,872 downwards.
CGTGGGACCCTTTGCTTTTATTGAGAGGGTGGGACCGGTAGCATATAGACTAGGGTTGCTAGAGCATCTACAGCGGATACACGACATGTTCCATGTGGCATCGATGAAGAAATATCGAAGGAGAGAGAGGGCGTTCTGGCACATTCCACTTGAGGAAATTGATTTACAACTAGACATCTCGTATGAGGAGAGATCGATGGCTATCCTAGACCGTAGTGAGTGCAAGTTACGATCTAAGTTTGTTCCACTAGTTAGAGTACAGTGGGGTCATCACAACATTGGCGAGTCTACCTGGGAGCGGGAGGAGGAAATGCGGGAACAACATCCAGAGCTATTCACCACAGGTACAACCTAATTTCGGGGACGAAATTCCTTTGTAAGGGGGAGTATGTAACACCCCGTATTTTTGTGCATTTAACATTTAATTAATTCAAGAAATTTTGAATTACTTGTGTGTCGTAATTTAAGTGAATTCATTATGATAATATTTATTTAAATATTAATCGGAGAGTAAATGGTTAATATTTAGGGAAATTTAATTACTAAGTGAATACTAATAAATTACTTACGTCATTATGGGTATTAGTGACGAATCATTTAGTTCTCTCAGTCGGGAGTCGGGATAGACTAATTTGGGTGTGAGATAAAGATTTTTATAAATTAATTCGGATGCCAATTCTGAGTGTATTATTGAGTCCGAATGGGCTGAGATAGTAAAAAAGGTGTACCCGGGGGTAGTAAACGGGTTATGGGACATTTTTAGGCATAGTCGGGCCCACACAGGGGTCTTTGGATCACTTAGGCTTGGCCCGTTAGGAAAAAAAATGGTATTATGCCTAATTACTTAATTACAAGGAAAAGGGGAATGACTTATTTGAGATTAGAAAACACTTAGTGGGAGAGAAAACCTAAGAGGTAGTTAAAGGAAATTTGGGGAACAAAAGAAAGAGTTGAATGGGGATTTCATCTTCAACCTTGAGATTCACAACTTCAAATCAGACCCTATGAAACCATAAGGCAAGTGGTTAACTTGATATAGCATTTAATTTTCATTATGGTTCGTATTTATGTGATGTGAGAAATCAAAATTTGTTTTGGGATTAAAGGGGTACAAATATGGGTTTTTTGTAATTCAATCTCCTGATTTCGAATTTGTGTAGAAATTTATGTATAAATATATATATATATATATATATATATATATATATATATATGGTAAGATGTGTAAAGCCAGATGAGTTATGAACGAATTTGAGATAAAAATTTGATGTGGAGATGGGTTAACGAATAATACAGGTTTTTCCCCAATTTAGAAAAACAGTAGAGAACGGAAATTTAACGGGGTTTGGGTACTTTATGGGGGTTCTTTATGGGCTTATTGGTAGATTATATTGATGTGAGGACTTGGATTAGACTGTATAAGAAGTTGGGGATTTGGGTTTTTCGTCCATGGATGAAACAGAGACCTGGAGAAGACGAAGGCATGTTCGATCGATCGATCGATGGCTGGGGATCGATCGATCGATGGACATGGATTTTTGGCAGTTCGGTTAGTTTACATATATAAGGTGAATATAATTAAAAATTGCTTCCCATACGTTATTTAATGAGAAATAAATATAGGACATACAATCTAATTAATTATGAGGGACAAATAACTGGGATGGAGGGTATTTATGTGAGACACAATATGGTTAAAATTTGGGAAGATAATTTCAAAATAATTAAATACGGATCAAGTGGACGAATCCAGGTATATTGGTTGAGCGATACGAAGGTGTTGAGTTAATTTAGAGTGAAAGCTAAATAATTTGGAGTCGGGGATTTAGACTCGGGTATTGTTTTATTTCGGGCCACGAGAGCGAGTCCGAATATATCGGTTGGAGCGACACCAAAAATAATCTAATTAATTAATGTGCAAATTAATTAATAATCAGAGTTGGGCCGTAAAGTCATGATAAATTATATGGGCTTGTGTTACAGACTTAGTAGACGGTATAGCCGGGGCATTTATATATATATATATATATATATATACACACATACGGTGTGCAATAGTATATATATGGTGTGTACATTAATATCAGTGGCTAGATATTATTATATGTAGTCTAGTTCTATCAGGGGAGGTTGCGCACAGAGGGTGAATCCCTTAGATTGAGGAGTAGGGCAAGTATATCCCCAGGTCATAGCATCCATTATATGGGTGGGGGGCATCTCACTTTTTGGGAAGGAATATGACCGCCTCCAATATTTATGTATTCACCAAGTTAGTGAGCGATTCTAACTTAGGGTAACTAGGTTATGTGAATACACCTAGTGGGATAACAGTTTAGAGAATATACATCCGGTGAGTTATTACTCGGGAGGATGTTTATTATTAATTATTATTCCAGCATGTGTTTTGAATGTTGTAATATGACTATACGTATATAATTAGGTAAATAATTATATACGGGTTATTTAATATAGACCGTGAATTGCATTATACGTATAATGGGAGTGGAAGTTATATGAATTTAAAAAGGGGAATGATTAATTAAGTTAGTGTTGATAATAACTTAGAAATCATAATTATGACATACTCGGTTAGAGTAGGGTGTTTGTAAGGGGTTATATAAGTTATCTAGTCATGGGATAATTAACTAGATAAATTAATTAAGGCATTAGTAGTGCACATTAGAGGAGGGGTGAGGATGTCCTCAAGAGAGTGCGTCACTAACTAAAATATGAAGAGCATGCATAAATATTTATTACTGCAAGTTAACCATTTGCTAAATGTTTTCCAAATGTTTTGGGTACTAACCCTTGCTATAAAAACTTTTAAAAACCTTTAGGTGTCCAGCCACAGGGACGCTAGGCTTGACTCATTCAAGGGATCCGTTGCTGCAGCATATGTGGATGTTGTGGGAGTTTGATAGGAGCCTCGTTCTTTTCATTTCTAGTCTAGATATTTCCTACCAGTTACTTGAGCTTGTCGCTCACAGTTTATTCAGTACTTATGTGAGACTTGTTGAGATTTATTACTTTTCTTTACTTTTATTGGATTTGAGCCGATGGTTTATTCGATCAGTTATTTAGATGTGAATGGTTGATTTCAGTTAATTGTGATTGTTTAAATGAATTTGTTTCCGCATGATTATTTCATTAGATTATTGAAAGATAAAACTTGGCACCAGTCTAATTTTTCTCACTTAGGTGGTTAGTAATTAAAAAGGCGGCAGTGATGCTAAGAATGAACAAACTGAGAAACCTGCTCTAATTTAATTTAGGACTGATCACCCGGGATTAATTAGCCGAGGTGTCACATATGCTTGGTTACATGCCCCTATGCCCCCAGCCAGAAGTTAAAATTTATAGATGTAGAATTTCTGTTGTTTAAGTAAATCCATGACATCCATGATGAACCATGAATTCCTTGAATATATCCACGAGATTGTAGGGGATTTACTTGATTTTGGGCTGGTGTGGACAACACATACTCGTAGCTTATTTCCACGATTTAGGTCAAGCAACTTTCTAGATTTTTTGGGCCACGCTGGCTACTCTCGTGGGCTGAGAATAAAATTGATCCCCATAATTTCCTCTAAAATCTTTGGGCCATTGCTCGGGCTAATTGATTTTAATTGAGGCTAAGGACACGGCACTGTCTGTAGTGGTATACTTGTAACTTTTTGAAATAGGAGGGGCATGCCCATCTTTCTATAAGAAATTGAAGTGCCATATCTTTCTCGAGAAGTGTAAAACATCATTTGAGTGATTGAAACTGGCTTGTTGAGCAAAACTTAACCGTCAGTTCATTGTCTTTGGTCATTCTTATGCATACTATGTCCTCAGGCTTCATTCCTTACTCTCACTCTTCAAAATCAAGACTTTCTCAGATTTCCAAGCTTTATCTCTATCTCGTAAGTTCCAGATTTCTTCTTCTTCTTCTTCTTCTTCTTCTTCTTCTTCTTCTTCTGTGAATCATTCTTCTATTGTAGCTAAGGTTATTGTGTTTTTCTCATGGTGATGCTTGATAATAAGTCTTTGCCTGAGTTTAGAAAATGTTATAATATTCCTGATTGGGTAGACATAAACTGCACTTTAGTCACCAAAAATGATTATGATGTAAAAGATGGTCACTGGATTCACATTCTGTTGGTTTCCCAAGGGGGTTTAACATTTCCTCTTAAATCTTTGTTCTTACAATTTTTCTAATACTTCAACATAGTTCTTTCCCAAATGTTCCCCAAATGCGTGGAAGATTGATAATGGAGTTCATAGAGTAAACTAGCTCTATGGTTCCAACTTAGGATTAGCTAAGATCTACTATTTTTATACTTTCTCTCGCACCAGTGGAGGTATTTTGTACTTGAAAGCAAGAAGTCCTGATAGGGAGTTAGTAGTAAACCTACCCGATTCCCATAAAAACTGTTGGTCTGAAGGTTTTATTGCTAGAATTGGTAATATCCTACCTAATCAGGGGGCATAAGGTACATGGGACCTCAGATCCCTACCTTTGGGGAGGAATACATAAGTTGTTATCACCATCTCTTTTTTATTATTTATTTACCTACCTCTGTGCACTTTTCTTCTGATTTTTCCTTATTTTTCTTTTATAGAAAAAGCCAAGAATTAAGAGCCCGCTCCTCATGAGATTTGAGCTGCTGAATTTTTAAAAGCTTTGAGGATAAGAGACACTAGTGTTGAGGGGGAACATCCTCAATCTACTTCATTCTTGCTGGAGTATAGGGATACTACTTCTAGATTTATTTCTCATCCTATAAACACAATACCTCATCTAGACGTTACAGAAGAAGGAGTTGGTGGTACTTCTGAACCCATTGTGGTAGAGGACGATGAAGAAAGTGGCTCGTGAGAGGATCTGGTAGAAGGTGATGAGGAAGGACTTGGTGAAAGTGAGAGTAGCGAGGAAGAGATGGTCGCTTCGAGGAGAAGAAACTTGATCCAGTATGACGATGATGATGATCTTCTATCCAACAGGATGAAGTTCCTTAAGCAGAAGGCTGGAGACTCTATTGCTAGTTCTAAGGTAGTGGTTCAGGAGAAGGAGGTGAAGATAAAGAAGAGAGAAGATGAGGAGAATCGAGAGAGAGATAGAGAAAGAAAGAAGAAGAGAGAAAGAGAGAGGGAGAGAAGGTCACATGTCTCAAAGGCCTCGAAGGTGCCTTCTATTATTACTATTAAGGGCCCTTTAGTGGTTTTTGCTCCTCAACTTTCCCCTTTGCTACTAGAGAAAGAAGTTCTCATTGACGATCGCGAGCACTCATCGAGCATGCCCAAGGGCTTGATTTAGTGAGTACTCCTTTCTCTATACTTCTTTATTCTCCATTTCTCTAATATCTCGTGTGTAACTTATTTTTCTTCCATTGTAGTTCGTCTTTGACTACACTGTACTGCTCCATGGTCGAGTTGAGTTATTGAGGAGAAATTTAGAGCTAGACAAAGCCCTAAAATATTCTAAGAAATCTCATATTGATACGAAGGTTACCTTTGACATGTAGAGGGAAAAGTCGTCTAAGGAGCTATCCAACCTCCAAGAAGACTACAGTGCTGTGATCGTAGATAAGCTGGCAGTGACAGAGGTGAATAAGGAGTTGGTCGCTAAGGTAGACCAGATAGAGGGGGGAGTAATGACCATTAGAGAGAGAAGGTATAATGAAGGTTGGGAGGCAGCGTGCGATGACACAGAGCGCCAGATTTCCTATCCTTGGTGAGCATACTTCAAAAAAGGCTGGGATCAAGCCTTAACTACTTCTGAGGTTGCTGATAACTCCCCCCTTTTCTCCCAGCATCATCTTGGTCGTAATCCTGTTGAGGTATATCCATCTTCCCAACTTGATTCTTAGGATGACATGGAGCCCATTACTCCTACTATGGGACCTACATTGGACAACCCAGAGGGGGTCAATGTTCTAATTAGAGGAGCTGCCTCAGGTGCTAGTGGAGGTGAGGTCGCCGTCGACCAAGCTGCTCACAAGGGGAAGGGGCCCTCTTCATCTGACTAGGTTGAGGCCTTCTAGGAATTTAGTCTCTGTTCTTATTTTGTTCATCTGTTGTATTTTTACTTCTTCCCTTCATTTGTACTGGCCTGTGCCTATTGCTTAAATGAAAAGAAGTTTTTTTATTTCATTACTGATTCTTTCTACCCTTGTTGCTTGTTTGGTTAGCTATAGCTCATTGATCCAGATGATTATATTCCTGCTAACTCCTATCTAGGCCAGATTCTTGGTCCGAACATAAATGCTCAAGCACGCCGAGCTTTTATAAAGATCTGTAAATCCCTCAGGGTGAGAAACCAGGATTATAAAGACCAATTTGAGGTAGTTACTAAGCTTAAGGATAGGCTTGAGGAGATAGAGGTAATTGGTGCCTATGAGCGAGGAGATATCCTTAAAAGAAAACATTCTGGATGCGTCTGAAATCAACCAGGTGGCGGAGTTATTACAGAGGGAGAATCGTGCTTTGAGAAGAGAAATAACTCGTGTCAAAGAAAACACTCCATCTGGTCCTCCTTTGGTGCTGTGACGATCCTCTTCATCATCAGATATAGTTGCTCAAATTGATAATCAAGATTCTAGGAGGGATATTGTCGAGCTAAAAGGAGATGTTAGGCGAGCTTATGTGATTGGTGCTGGTCTCCAAAGGTATTTCACTAGATTAAGACATTTATTTCGAAAGGGTCCTCGACAGGTCTGGGCTGATGGTTATGACCATGGTTGGGTAGATGCCCTACCAAGACTAAAAGAGTTCGAAGACCTTACTTTTTCTAGGGGATGGATGAGTGCTCTGAAGGAATTGAAACTTCCTAAGGAATCCACCATGTGGTATAAGTATCATGCCATTCACTTAACTGGTGTGCAAAATCCCTTTTCAAGGGATGACCGTTGGATCCCAATAGATGCTATTCCTGCCTAACTTCTAGAGCCACGCCCAGAGGGTGTTGAAGAAGACTTAGTTACTCATCCTGATGATGGTTAGAGATCTCGAGTAGTGGAATACCTTGCTCTTCCGTTCTGGGCAATCGTAGGTCTTTAAGTATTTCTTGGTCTTTTTATGTAAGTGTAATAATATGATTCTTAATGAAAGATACCATTGATTATTTATGTCTTGAGCATTTTCTAACTCAATATGTGTTAACCTTATTTGTTGATTGATTGACATTAGTAATTAACCAAAACAGTACTTGATAGATCTGATCAATTATGAATGATGAGTACAAAAACTTTTAATCATTTTGGGATTTTTAACCGACTAAATGATGTTGAGTTTTTGTTATCTCGTGTTTGACCATTCTCCTAGTACAATATGCCTTAGCCATATCATTCCATCCACTTTACCTTTTAGGTTGTGTCATCACACTTCCTTAGGCCAATGTAGGGCGATGACGAGAATATACCTGGTTAATGGGACATCTGCCCGAACATGATTTTTCAACCAACCTAAGTTGGCGACCAACCTTAAGTTGGTTTTATTGCCTAAGGATCCCCTGTAGGTCTTTTATTATTGCCAAAGAAACTTAAGAGGCCAATTGTGTTTTCAATAAAGACCCGAGGAAAGTTAATTGTAAACCATGTTTCATATATTTTAGCTTTGAATGGCATAAGTCTAGCACACTATTGTCACCCTAGGAGCTTTATTCCTTAACTGGAGAAAATTCATCAACTTGCTATAATCCCAGAACCTTGTTATGTTTTAAGGGGAGCATACTGCTTAGAAAATATGTGTATTGAGGTACGATCAAGAGATATTAAATGATAAAGATGTTTAGAATGCGCGGGCCAATCGACCATTATTAATTAAAATGATAAATAAAAGGCAACATTAGTTGGTAAATGAAAATTCACCTAAACTAATGATGTTGAAAAATAAAAGATATAGAAGTCTAAAAGTAGATCTTCATAAGGTTGGATGCATTCCAGGCCTTTGGTATCTCCCTACCCTCCTGCGTATCCAAGTTATATGCTCCCTATAAGTCGTCCTTTATGATCTTGAAAGGTCCCGCCCAATTTGGTCCTAGTTTGCCATCTGATGGTCTTACAGCATTGCTGAGGACTTTCCTCGGGATTTAATCCCTTATTAGAAATTTCCTCGAATTGACTTTTTGGTTGTATTGTTTGGCCAGTTGCTATTGGTAATATGCCAACTTAATTAATGCCAGTTCTCTTCGCTCGTCAGCTAAGTCAAATTTATTGAGTAATGTCTCATCGTTAAGGCCTTGGTCGGCCAAGGTGGTCCTCATAGTAGGGAGTCCTTCCAATGGGATGAGGCATGCGCAAAGGGGGTTTCTCCCGTTGCTCTCCTAGGAGTTGTATAATAAGCCCATAAAATGTGGATTAGTTCGTCTACCGATGCACCTTTGGCTCTTTCCAACCATTTTTCAGTCCATCGATCATTATCTTGTTGGAAGGTTTAGCTTGACCATTGCTCTGTGGATATGATACAGAACTAAAGTGGTGTTTCATGCCATGCTCATCTCAAAAGACTTGAAATAATCCACTTTCGAACTGTGTGCCATTATCAATAATGATCGTTCTTAGTGCCCTAAAGCGGGTGGTGATGTTCTTCCATATGAACCTCATTATATCAGAGTCCCGAATGTTTGTGAGTGGTTCTGACTCTACCCATTCGATGAAGTATTTAGTGTGAACTAACAAACACTTACGATTTCCAGATACGATAGGCAAAGGCCCTACAATATCCAAACCCCACTAGGTGAAAAGCCATGGGTTGGTCAATGACTTGAGATCGCTAGCTGGCTGGTGGACCATAGGGGAGTTCTTCTGGAACTTTTCACACTTGCGAATGTAAATTCCATCATCCTTATGCATGTACAACAACCAGTATCCTTCCTTGATCGCTCGAAAAGCCAATGATCTTTGTTCTTCATGGCTCCGACAAATTCCTTCATGAAGTTCACTAAGAACCTGTTCGACATCTTATGGGTGAACGCAGTGGAGGTAGGGTCTAGTGAAAGACTTTCTGTTGAGTTTTCCCTAAGGAGATAATTGAAACCGCGCATCCTTGTCTCATATCTAGTGCATCAATCTCTTATCGCATGGAAGTGTATCGCTTTGTAGATAAGTCATGATATGATCCATCCAACTGGGTTCTTTTTCTATATGGACGACTTCCTCAGCTATGACTGACTAATTAATGCTTGTCTACATGAGGAATTCTATCTGAATGCTTCTACTTAAATCGGAGTCAATGGCAGAGCTTAGAGATGCTAAGGCATCGGCGTGACTGTTCTGTCCCCTGTGGAACTGCTGAACGTCAACTCTATCAAACTTTTCCATAAGTCCCCTTACAATAGTGAGGTAAGATGCCATCCTCTCATCCTTGTCATTGAAGTCTCCATTTATTTTCTTGGACACTAGATTTGAATCGCCAAATACTCGAAGGAATTTTTCCCCTAGCTATTGTGCTTTGCGTAGGCCGGCGATCCATGCTTCATATTTTGGTTCGTTATTAGAGTCTTCAAATCCTAGCCCGATCCCTTGTTCGAGAACAATCTTCTCTAGGGTAACCAATACAATGCCTACTTATGCCCCCTTAGAGTTGGAGGCTCCATCAGCGTAGAGGGTCCAATTGAAGGATTTCGCTTCCTCTTCTGTTGAATTCTTATTTTCTAATGGGCAGTAGGTTGGTTTCTTGTGAGTTTAGCGATGAAATCAGCGATAACTTACCCCTTAATTGTTATTCTTAGTTGAAAGTGGATATCAAATCTTCCAAGCTCAACTGACCATTTTGATAGTCGGCCGGAGAGGTCATCTTTCCTTAGAACAACTTTGAGGGTATGTGAGGTAATCACAATAATAGAATGAGCCTCAAAGTAATGCTTCAATTTCCTCTAGGCTACCACTAACGCATAAGCGAGGTTCTGTAGGGGTAAATAATATTTCTTAGCATCAAGAAGCATCTTACTTGCGTAGTAGACCGGGTGTTGACCTTCCTCCTTTTCGCATACAAAAGTGGAGCTCACGACATGGTCTGACACGACAAGGTAAAGGTACAAGGGGTCACCTTCGCTTGGAATGACCAGCAATGGGGACTTGCTTAGGTAAGACTTGAGTGTTTCAAGGTCTTTGGAGTAGTCGTCGTTCCATACCAGACCTTTATCTTTCTTTAATAGTTATAAGAACGGTCGACAGCGCTCTGAAGAGTTAGAGATAAAGTGGTTAAGTGCGATGAGCATGTCGGTAAGCTTCTGGACATCTCTAAATGTCTAAGGGTGCTCAACTTTTTTTATGGCGTCGATCTAATCAGAGTTTGCTTTAATATATTTTTTGTTAACAATATATCCTAGAAACTTTACTGACTGGACACCGAATGAACACTTGCTAGCATTAAGTTTCATTTAGTATTTCCTAAGGATCACACAGGTTCCTACTAGGTCTGAGAGATGGTCACCCTTGAGTTTACTTTTGATGAGCATGTCGTCGAAGTATACCTCCATTATTTCTCCTATTTTCTTGTTGAACATTCTAGTGACTAGTCGCTGATAAGTCCCTCCCGCATTCTTGAGGCCGAATGACATGACTTTGTAACAATATAACCCAATAGGGGTTATAAAGGAGGTCTTATTTTTATCTGGATCATAAAGTGGGATCTGTTGGTATCCAGAGTAAGCATCCAAAAACTCATTCTTTCAAGCGTTGCAGTGGCATCGACTAACTGATTTATCTTTGGGAGAGGAAAAATGTCTTTCGGACAAGCCCTATTGAGGTCAGTAAAGCCAATACATACTCTCCAGCTTCCATTTCTTTTTGGTATGATGACTAGGTTCGATAGCCATTTGGGTAACTCAACTTCCCGAATGGAACCTGCATCAAGTAATTTTCCTAGATCTTTCTCTACGACCTTTGCCTTTTCTACGCTATTTGGTGAGCCTTCTGAGTGACTGATTTAAAAGTTGGATCAATATGCAATCGATGGCATGCAATAGTTGGATCTATCCCAGGCATCTTGTATGGTTCCCAAGAAAAAAACATCCATATTGCTCCGGAGGAATGTGGTTAGCTCCTTCTTTTCTCAATCGGTGAGAATAATACCAATCTGAAATCTCCTTTTAGGTGAGTTTCCTTTAGCTATCACTTCTTCCACGTCTTCGATGACCATACTTGTGGGGTGGACCCTGGTTTCCTCCACCCCTGGTCGACCGTACCGTAATTGCTATTTTGAAGGGAATACCCCTTCTTGGTCTTCCTCCTGGACTTTCCTCCCATCTTTCTTCTTCTCGTGCTTGGGGTGGATGGCTGCAATGAAGAATTTTTTAGCCATAGCTTGGTCGCTACGAGTCTCGACCACCCCCTGATCTGTAATTCACTTGAGTTTATGATGATATGAGTATGGTATGGCCTTCATATCATGGATCCAGCCTCTGCCTAGGATAGTGTGGTAGGGGGATTCAATATCTACTACCAGAAACTCGATCATGTTTAAAATACTTTCCCCTGATTGGAAGGACTATATTTCCCATCAACATGGTTATCTTTCCTGTAAAAACGACCAATGGAATGGTGTCCTCTTTGAGGTCGGAGATGTTCAATTTCAATTTGTGGAATAAGTCTAGGTACATCACTTCGAAAGAGCTACCTTGGTCGACGAGCAACCTATCAATGCCCCAATTAGCTATCCTGAGTGTGATGACCAATGCATCATGATGTGGGGTCTTAACCCAACTAAGTTATCTTTAGTAAACATAATGTGTTTGCTATAGTCGACATCTTCTGGTCACCGATACTTCCCGGCCTGAATCTTGGTGGGGTCTATTTGAAATCTTACATAATGACAGTATGCTTCTTAACTTCCATCCGAACAGTGTTTTCCTGTACGTTCTTGAGCTATGATGCCCCCTGAATTACTATGAACTCGTGGCCCATCTCATCCTTGAGAACGTTGTCAGGATTCTAGTTGCCATTGACTGCGACCTTGTCTTCCTTATTATCTATGAACTCGTTAAGATGACCAACTTGGGCCAACTCCTTGAGATGAGACTTGAGTTCTTTGCATTGTTCAATCTAGTGACCTCTTTCTTTATGGGATACACACCTTAGTGAGATATTCCTCTTTGTTGGATCTTCTCCCATTTTCTTGGGCCATTTGACAAATGGCTCTTCTTTAATCTTGGTGAGGATTTTGTATATCAGTTCCTTCAAGACCGTGTTAACAGCCTGGAATGCTTTTGAGGGGTCATTCTTGTTGACCTTTTTTGAGCCATTCCTTCCACCGTTCTTATTTCCTTTCTTTTGGGAATCATTCTTCTCTGTCCCTTTGTTTATTTTCGTGCGACCAATATTCCCTGCATTAAGATGGATTATATTTTTGATGCATATTTTTCAATACGGTCCATCAGGTCGTTGACTAAATTATCCTCCTTCTTAGTTAGGGATTGGTGCAATAAATAAATGCTTATCAATCCGATCTTGAAGGATGCTACGACAGCCTTCTACGAGCAGTCCTCAATTTCATTAAAAATCTCATAGTATCTCTTGGCATACTCCTTGAGGTTCTCTTTTGGTTTTTTCTTCATTGTGAGAACAACATCCATCCACTTGGGGTGGGCGTTGCTGGTTATAAAGTGAGATTTGAATAATTCAGCTGTAGACTTAAAGCTCCTAATAGAACTATGTGGCAGCCTCTCGAACCACTTCTTCTCCACGTAGTGCATACTAGAAGGGAAGATGTGACAGCTTTCCCATCACATCATGGCATCATTGTGGCTCCAGAACATCATGGCCTGCCTGTACTACCGAACATGATCGAGAGGGTCAGCTTTCCCATCACATATCTTGAATATAGGGATTGCAAATTTCTCGGGGGGCTCCTCTTTTTCTATTTCCTTTAAAAAAGGGGACTTCATATTACTGATAAGAGCTCTTCTGTCTAGCTCTCGTGTGGATCTAGATCCTTGGTGGGATGGAAACGGATCCATCTCCCTATAGACCAAGCTCCTAATTTCATCATTCTGTCGGCCAAGACTCCCACGACGTCGAGCAGGCTGTAGTCATTCTGATCGACCACCCTATGACCTCTTCCTCTTAATCCTCCCTTGGTCACGCCTAGGGCTCCTTCTTTAGCTGTGAGATTCACTCACGTGAGGGGTAAGATTTCGATCATGGATTCGTCTTGTATTTCTATGGAGATATCTCTCCATTCTTTTCAATCACCTTTTTAGGTGAGCATTCTCTTCTTCTTAGCGACTCGTGGATTCTTCTTGACCTCAAAGTCTGGCCTCATAGGCGTCGACCAACATGGAAGTATGCATGGATCTTGATGGTCTATGACTCTCTTCAAAAGGCTGCATTTGCTGGTGAAGCCTTGGATTTGGTTGGCGAATTTCAGACCTCACCCTGGGAGGGGTAGGTTCTTCCTAAACATCACCGGCTTAAGAGATGTTGCTACTGTGGTGAGACATTGAGACTTTTAGTTAGTGAGTGTTCTCATAGGAACAAAAGTAGATTCCCACCGACGACACTAATTGTGGTATAAAAAAATATCACAATAAAGGATTTACGAAGAACAATCACAATCAAACAAGAAAGCATATAATCGCACACACAGCACAACTTTGTACATGGTTTGGCAACTTGCCTACGTCCTTAGAGAGGCCTACTATTTTATTAAGTATCTCTCAATATGATCAGTTACATGCCCCCATGCCCCAGGCCAGGGGTTACAATTTATAGATGTAGAATTTCAGTTGTTCAAGTAACTCCACGACGTCCATGATGAACCATGAATCACTTGAATATGTCCATGAGATTGTAGGGGATTTACTTGGTTTTGGGGTGATGTAGATAGCACATACTCATAGCTTATTTCCATGATTTGGGCCGAGCATCTTTCTAGATTTGTTTGGCCAGGTCGGCTAATCTTGTGGGCTGAGAATAAAATTTGTCCCCACACACCTTAAGGGATAAATTTTCTATTATTTCATGTTTAAACCCAAGAAACCTTCATTCAACTTGTTTAGGTGTTTCCTCATCAAACTACTACAAGTTTATATACATGAGAAGATGAATTTTAACTTCAAAAATCCTATTAAAAGGGTTAAACATACAATTTGTTCTAGAAAACTCATATCACTTGCAAAACATACTTTTCAAGACTAAAGGACATTTTTATTTCTCCAAAATGAAACAAACTTTTATAGAATATTTCTTTTTCAAGATAAATATCATTTTCAAAATATTTTATTTTAGGAAATGGTTAGCATCAAACTTCAAGAAATGCACCTTTATCATAAAATCCTAAACTTTAATTTCAAGAAACTTTGAAATATTCATTGATATGTTACCCACATAAAAGTAGCATTTTTGCAACATTTTTATTCCATAAAAATGTGAAACACCAATTACTTGAACTCATCATTTTATTCAAATGCATTCTACTCTTATAAACTAACAATAAGACTACTAATATGTAAATAGAGTCTTAATACTAAAAGTAGAATTTCCCACATTAAATGGAGCTCCAACAATGATAGATTGAAGTGTCTAAGAAGATGGAAACCTCCCACATTCTAAGGTGGCCTCAGATAGGTTGCCTAGCCTTACCAAGCTTGGTCCATGAATGCTTCATCAAAAAACTGTAACACCCCAAAATTTAATGCATTTAATAGTTAATTAATTCAAGAAAAATTTAAATCACTAGTGTGTCGTAATTTAATGGAATTACTTATGGAATTTTTATATAAAAATTAATTGGGTGAATAATTGGTTAATATTTATAGGAAATTAATTTACTATGTAAATATTAATATTTAATTTACGCCTTAAGAATATTAATGACGTGGGGTTTACTTATCTCAATCGGGAGTCGGTTCCAGACTAAGTTAGCTGGGAGATAAGAAATTTTATAAACTTATTTTGATGCCAATTATGAGTGCACAGTTGAGTCTGAAAGGGCCAAAATAGTCAGAATAGAGTACTCGGGGGTAGTAAATGGGTCTCGGGGCATTTTTAGGCATAGTCGGGCCCACACGGGGGTATTTGAGTCACTTGGGCTTGGCCCATTAGGCTAAAAACGGGATTAATCCTAATTACTTAATTAAAGGGAAAAGGGGAACGACTGGTTTGAGTGTGGAAAACCTATAATGGGAGAGAATACCCTAAGGAGCAGTTAAAATAATTGGGAACCAAATTGGGAGACAAAGGAAATAGCCAAAGGGGATTTCATCATCAACCGTAAGAATCACAACTCCGGATCAGACCCTACGAAACCATAAGGCAAGTGGTTAACTTGCGGTAGCACTTATTTTTATCACGATTCGTATTTATTTGATGTATGAATCAAAATTCGTTTTGGGGTAAAGAGGGCACAAAAATGGGGTTTTTGTAAATCAACCTCGTGAATAGAAATCCTTGTAGAGATTCATGATACAATCCGAGCATTATGTGTACTAGTCAGATGTGAAAATCCAGACGAATTATGAACAAAATTAAGATGGTAATTTTGTGTTGAGACTAATTAATGAATAACACGAGTTTTTCCCCAATTCAGAAATTAGGAGAGAATGAAAATTAAACGGGGTTTGGGGACTTTATGGGGGTTCCTTATGAGGTTTTTAGTGTGTTATATTGATGAGAGGACTTGGGTTAGACACTAGAAGGAGTTGGAATTTCAAGGTTTTCGTCCATGCAGAAACAGGTCTTCGGAGAAGACAAAGACCTGTTCGATCGATCGATCGATGGCTGGGATCGATCGATCGATGGTCAGGGATTTTTGGCAGTTCGACCAGTTTTAGTATATAAGGGAAATTTAATTAAAATTACTCCCCCAAACCTTATTTAACGAGAAATAAAAATAAGACATATATTCTAATCAATTATGAGGGAAAGTAATTGGGATTTGGAGGAAATTTATGTGTGACACACTATGGTTAATTTTGGGGAAAAATATTCCAAAATAATTAAATACAGATCGAGTGGGCGAGTCGGGGTATATTGGTTGAACGATACCAAGGTGTTGAATTAATTTAGATTGAAAGATAATTAATTCGGAGTCGGCGATTTAGACTTGGGTATTATTTTATTTTCGAACCACGAAAGCGAGTCCGAATATATTGGTTGAGCGATACCAAAAGCAATTTAATTAATTAATAATTAGGGTTGGACCAAAAACTCATGATAACTTTTATAGGCTTGTGTTACGGACTTAGTACACGGTAAAGATCTATATATATATATATGGTGTGTGCATTAATATCAGTGGCTAGTTATTATTATTATATATACTCTAGTGCTATCAGGGGAGGTTGCATGTAAACGGTGAATCCCCTAGCTTGAGGAGTAGGACGAGTATATCCCCAGGTCATAGCGTCCATTATATGGGTGAGGGGCATCTCACTTTCAGGGAAGAAATATGACTGCCTCCAGTATTTATATTGTTGTAACAACCCGAATTTTTAAATGAATATTTTAAATAAAAATGGGAATATCCGAGAAAAATAAAATTTTGAATTTTATAAATTTTATTGGTTAAATATGTTGGTTATGAGTTTAGAAGAATAGCACTTTAAGCGGAATTGAAATCGGATTTAAAACGAATTTTTAAACGAACTTTTAATATTTTGCCTATTGGCATTTTTAAGGGAAACTGTGAGATATTTGGCATGATAGATCGATTGACCATTTTCATTGATCGATCGATGGTCCCAGAATCTGTGCGCAGCAGTTCGTCATTTTGACGAAACAAATAATTTTAATTATATTTTTAATCCCCAAACTTTCCTATATAAAGGAAGCTCGGGATTACATTTCTAACACACACCTCTTACAAACCCTTAGCAGCTAACCCCCTCATTTCTCATCATCTTCCACCTCTAAAACCCAAACCTCGATTAAAATAGATTTTCAAGCTTTATTTTGGGGGTCAAAACATAATTATTTCAAGGTGGTTCAAGAGAGTTTTTCGATCAATTTTTCGAGGAGAACCCGAATCTCTTGTCAAATTCAACATCTAAAACCAGACATGTTTATCCTATTCTTTTACTTTAGTGTTATGTGTCTTGATTATAGCCTCCATTAAAACTCATGTGTTCTAAAATAAATTAAGAACATAATATATTGAAGAAATTAATTATGGGGCTGTTTTGTGAAAATAATTAAAAATACCAAATAATTATAATTTGTTGATATTTGGATTGTATTTACTTAGTTGGTGATATTGTGGGCATATACATGTAGAGGAGCCCTTAGTAATTTAATTTGGATGTTTATGTAAAAAATCCTAAATTAATTAAATTGCTTGTGCTAGAAAATAAATAGCTATTATGGAACTTGCGAATAATAATGATTCGGAAAAATCATAATAATTATGTGTTCTTAATTTCCCCATATTTAGATTAAAAATCATTTATTGGGAATTTAGTGTTGTTGAGAATATTATCATAAATTGTAAATTATGTCAATTATGAAATATTATAATATTGAATATTTCGGGAACGTTGGTATTTTAGATAATTGGTTTTCACCCCTTATTATAATACACTTGTTAGGTATGGGACTAATAAGTGGGCCTTAGTTGCGATTTATGATAATTAGGTATGGAACTAATTAAAATAAATCTATGAGAGTTATATAAATTGGGGTGGGGGAAAATTCTCTATTTTTACCGTTGTTGTGATAACCTAGGATTGATATGTAGGTGAACTAAAATTGTTATAATTATCATTTATTAATGATGAGATGAAAATTGTGTTTTGGAAACTTTTGATTGGGAGTAAGAAATATTTTGAGGATTTTCACATCGCTTTTAAGGGTGGGGAAAATTTATGTGAATAACTAGTATGAGAAATTTTGGGAAATTAATACCATAAGACTAAAACTGGCATTAAAATTTATTGGCGACATAATGTGTCCAGGACTGACAATTTAACCGAGTCAGAGGGCGTTTATGTCGTGTCGTGTCTGGAACCTTGTCATATGTCGAGGTTCGCAGGATAAAAACGGGTCAGATGGCGAGTATGACAAGGGGAAGTGTTTTTGGTGTAAATCACCCATGACGGGAGGACCGCCAAATTTTGGTGGAGAAAATTAGCCGTGGCGCGAGGACCGCTGTTATAATGTATTTTGGTGTAAATCACCCATGGAGGGAGGACTTCTATACCTAATAATAAAGTGAGAACAAATCATCCTAATTAATTCAAACACATTAACATCGTGGGACTTGGGATAATTTAAAATAATTTTGGTGTGTCACATTTAAACCTTGTGGATATTCAGAAATTTGTTGTTGAGATTATAGACTTTCTTTCAATTAAAATATTCTATTGTTATGGTCGATATATATATCACTATTGTCTGGGTTCAAGTATCCTATTTGAAAGGAGTAACCAGTATTCATGACCAGGGCTTTGGTTGTGATACATGCGTTGACTAATATTTTTAGGTCTTAAGTTGAAGTAGCTGCATAGAAATTATTGGTGATCTTTCGGAAGTGCAGCTGGAGCTATATTATTGTTTTAGTACTATATTTCTTCTCCTATTCAGTCGTATTTATTGTGAGACTATATTTGGATTTTTTATTGGGCCTTTCGGTTCCAAAGTTATCTTAAGATTTCAGTAGGGTTTGATTTATTGTAATAATTAAGATATTCGGAGATTGCATGTGACGGACGTTATATCGCACTTTGGTGATAAATCAGTTGGATGTCCTTAATATTTGGGATTGATTTAAAATATTTATCTCGTGGATTAAAATTTATATATCTCACATATGTCACATGATAAGGATGATATTCAATTTATTAATGCCCAACTTAATTTTGGTGGCGTCCGACGCCAGAATTTAGCGGGGTGTTATAGTTATTAACCAAGTTAGTGAACGATTCTGACTTAGGGTAACTAGGTTATGTGAATATACCTAGTGGGATAACACTTTAGAGAATATATATCCTGTGAGTTATTACTCGGGAGGATGTTCATTATTCACTATTATTTCAACATATGTGTGATTGTTGTAATATGACTACATATATAATGAGATAAATAATTATATAAGTGTAAATTAATACAGGTCGTGAATTGTATTATATGTATAATGGGTGTGAAAGTTGTATGAATTTAAAAGGAAATGATTAATTAAGTTAATGTTGATAATAACTTAGAAATCATAATTATTGCATACTCGGTTAGAGTAGGGTAGTTGCAAGGGGTTATATCGGTTAACTAGTTATGGTATAAGTAACTAAGGAAATTAATTAAGGCGTTAGTAGGGCACTTTAGAGGAGGGGTGAGGATATCCTCAAGGGATTGAGACACTAACTAAAATATGAAGAGCATGCATACATATTTATTACTGCAAGTTAATCATTTGCTAAATATTTTCCAAATGTTTTGGGTTCTAACCCTTGCTATAAATATTTTAAAAACCTTTTAGGTGTCCAGCCACAGGGACGCCAGACTTGACTTATTCTAGGGAACCGTTGCTGCATCATATGTGGATGTTGAGGGAGTTTGATAGACGCCTCATTCCTTTTCACTTTTAGCATAGAAATTTCCTCTCAGTTACTCGAGCATGTTGCTCACATCTTTATTTAGTTTATGTCAGACTTGTTGAGATTTATCTTTATCTATCTTACTTTTGTTGGTTTTGAATAAATGGTTTATTCGGTCAGTTTATTTAAATTGTGAATGGTGGATTTCAGTAATTATGATTGTTTATATTATTTTGTTTTCGTATAGGTATTTCATTTAAATTAAGGAAAGATAAAACTTGGCACCAGTCTAATTTTCTCACTTAGGTGGTTAGTATTTAAAAAGGGCTACGGTGATGCTAAGAATGAACCAACTGAGAAACCTGTTCTAATTTAATTTAGGACTGATCACTCGGGGTTAATTAGGTGGGGTCTCACAGATGGTATCAGAGCATCAGGTTCTAGTATCCTTAGGATCTGTGCGGCTTACTACATTTCAGCGTAGCGTTTGGTTGTTATAGACCCCTATCATTTGGACTGTTGAATGATTTTCCGCTTTGGAGATATCATTTTTCTGCAATTAGATTTTTGTATAATTGTGTAATACGATTCAATATATTTTCAGATGCCACCGAAGAGACAGAGAGTGGAGAGGGCTTAAGCTAGGGATGAGTTCAGGGAGGCTTATCAAGAGCCACAGGTACTTCCACCCCCATCCCCACCCGATTTAATCTCCACTACTCAGGTGGTAGTGATAGTGACCCAGATAGTTGAGACAACGATGTGATCTATGGAAGCTCATTTCCCACAGCCCCAGGCACCGCCTCCAGTGGCACCAGCAGTTCAGGCTCCAGTAGGACAACCTTCTTGGTAGCGAGTTAGGGAAACCTTTCAGAAGGGTCACCCACTAGAGTTCTGGGGTACTACCAATGTAGTAGAGGCCTGTGATTGGAAGAAAAATATTTAGCGACACCTGCGCATGCTAGGGTGTACCAATGTGCAGAAACAGATGCTTTCTACCATTTTTCTGTCGGGGGCAACCTTACAGTGATGGGAGTCAGTTACCACTATTGAGGAGAGGGATTTGATGACGATATCTGAATTCTAGGTGCGGTTTGACCGCAAATACTTCCCACCAGTGGTAGAGGCAGAAATGAGGAAGAAGTTTAGTGAGTTAGTTCAGGGTGACAGTTCAGTGGCAGATTATGAGGAGAAGTTCACCTGTTTGGCAAACTTTGTGCCAAATGAAGTTAGCGATGAGGAGAAAAAGAAGTCGAGTTTCATGGATGGCCTGGCCTGGAGGATCAGGGAGCATTTGATTGGTAATCGGGCGTTGGTGACGTATACAAATTTTGTTAATTTAACTCTTGTACATTGTGAGGATCATCGCTTCCATGTGTAGGGGATAAAGAGGGTAGGGGAGCCGAGCCAGCAGGGCAAGGAAGTTGTTAGTAGTGACATCAGTGGTACTCAGTAGTAGACTAGAAGTCAACAAGGGAATCATGCTATGAAATTTAGGCCTGGTGGGTTCCGACCGGGAGGATATGGATTTAGGCAGCCGGGCCCAAATCAGTAGCAGCAAGTTCCTCATGGCTGTCAGGGCCAAGGGACAATGGGGGAGGCCAGCAAGGCCAGCCACATCAGGGCCAATAGGGCCAACGACAGGGGGACGGTCAGAGATGCTATTTTGTTTATGGCTAGACAGGACACTTCAAGAGGGAGTTACCATATAGGGGAGGAGTCCAGCAGCAGGGTGCCCAATAGGGGTAGCAGGGGCAGATGCTGCCAGCAGCACCGACTCCACTAGCCCCACAGCAGTAGGGGCAAATTCATTACGGGCGTGTGTATAACATCGGGGATGTTCCCAATCCTCCATCACAACAGGCGCCGCCAGCGGTTGAGGGTATGTTTCTCATCCACGGTCATGAGGGTAGGATACTTTTTGAAACGGGAGCATATCATTCATTCATTAAATCTAAATTTTCTAAATGGGATGGGTTACTAGAGGCCGCAGGTAGTCTCTATATGTGTGTAGAGTCGCCAATAGGCAGCGGGGCATTAACTCACTCGATTTGTTGGGGGTGGAATTTTTTATTAGGAGGCTTAGTTTAGCGACAGACCTCTTAGTGTAAGATATGGAGGGCTACGATGTCATCCTTGGTATGGATTGGTTGGCAGGTTATCGGGTGACTATAGATTGTTACGAGAGGACAATCATGTTCTCCATTCCGGGACAAAAGATGTTCCTAATAGCGATGCCTCTACCTGAGGGAGGGTGGAGCACACACGTGTATTATATCGAGGAGGATACCTCAGAAGAGGTGGTAGTTCCATTGGATTCGATTTCGATAGTGAGGGACTTTGAGGATGTGTTCCAGAAAATACCAGGGTTTCCACCCAGTAGGGAAATCAAGTTTGTAATAGATTTAGAATTAGGGACGGGGCTGATTGCTCGAGCACCCTACCGTATGTCCCCTCCAGAGACAAAGGAAAGAGCCAAAGGGGATTTTATCATCAACCTTAAGAATCACAACTCCGGATCAGACCCTACGAAACCATAAGGCAAGTGGTTAACTTGCTATAGCACTTATTTGTATTAGTATTCATATTTATGTGATTGAGATTTATGTGTTCTGGTCAGATGTGAAAATCTAGACGAAATATGAACGAATTTGATATGGTAATTTAGTGTTGAGACTAATTAACGAATAACACGAGTTTTTCCCCAATTCAGAAATTAGGAGAGAACGAATATTAAACAGGGTTTGGGGACTTTATGGGGGTTCCTTATGATGTTCTTGGTGTGTTATATTGATGAAAGGACTTAGGTTAGATTGTAGAAGGAGTTGGGATTTTAAGGCTTTTATCCATGGCAGAAACAGGTCTTCGGAGAAGACAAAGACCTGTTCAATCGATCGATCGATGGCTGGGATCAATCGATCGATGGTCGGGGATTCTTGGCAGTTCGTCCAATTTTAGTATATAAGGGAAATTTAATTAAAATTCCTCCCCCACACCTTGTTTAGTGAGAAATAAAAATAGGACATATATTCTAATCAATTATGAGGGAAAGTAATTGGGATTTCGAGGAAATTTATGTGTGACACACTATGGTGAATTTTGGGAAAAAATATTCCAAAAGAATTAAATACGGATCGAGTGGGCGAATCTGGGTATATTGGTTGAGTGATACCAAGGTGTTAAATTAATTTAGATTGAAAGCTAATTAATTCGGAGTCGGGGATTTATCTTCGGGTATTATTTTATTTTTGGATCACGAGAGCGAGTTTGAATATATTGGTTTGGTGATACCAAAATCAATTTAATTAATTAATGTGAAAATTAATTAATAATCAGGGTTGGACCATAAACTCATGATAACTCGTATAGGCTTGTGTTACGGACTTAGTACATGGTAAAGTTGGGGTATTTTATTTCTATACATATATATATGGTATGAGATAGTATATATATATGGTGTGTGTATTAATATCACTAGCTAGATATTATTATTATATATATTCTAGTGCTATCAGGGGAGGTTGCGCGTAGAGGGTAAATCCCCTAGCTTGAGGAGTAGGGCGAGTATATCCCCAGGTCATAGCGTCCATTATATGGGTGAGGGGCATCTCACTTTGAGGGAATGAATACGACTGCCTCCAGTATTTATGTCGTTAACCGAGTTAGTGAGCGATTCTGACTTGGGGTAATATGGTTATGTGAATATACATAGTGGGATAGCACTTTAGAGAATATACATTCGGTGAGTTATTACTCGAGAGGATGTTCATTATTCATCATTATTTGAACATATGTGTGATTATTGTAATATGACTACGTATATAATGAGATAAACAACTATATATGGGTAAATTAATACATACCATAAATTGTATTATATGTATAACGGGTGTGAAAGTTATATGAATTTAAAAGGGGAATGATTAATTTAGTTAATGTTGATAATAACTTAGAAATCATAATTATTGTATACTCGGTTAGAGTAGGGTACTTGTAAGGGGTTATATCTGTTATCTAGTTATGGGGTAAATAACTAGGGAAATTAATTAAGGCGTTAGTAGGGCACATTAGAGGAGGGTTGAGGATGTCCTCAAGGGAGTGCGACACTAACTAAAATATGAAGAGCATGCATACATATTTATTACTGCAAGTTAATCATTTACTAAATATTTTCCAAATGTTTTTGGTTCTAACCCTTGCTATAAATATTTTTAAAAACTTTTTAGGTGTCCATCCACAGTGACGCCAGACTTGACTTATTCCAGGGATCCGTTGCTGCAACATATGTGAATGTTGCGGGAGTTTGATAGACGCCTCATTCCTTTTCACTTCTAGTAGAGAAATTTCCTCTCAGTTACTTAAGCATGTTGCTCACAGCTTTATTTAGTTTATGTCAGACTTGTTGAGATTTATCTTTATCTATATTACTTTTGGTGGTTTTGAACCGATGGTTTATTCGGTCAGTTTATTTAAATTGTGAATGGTAGATTTTAGTAATTGTGATTGTTTATATTATTTTGTTTTTGCATGGTTATTTCATTTAAATTAAGGAAAGATAAAACTTTACACCAGTCTAATTTTCTCACTTAGGTGGTTAGTATTTAAAAAGGGCGACAGTGATGCTAAGAATGAACCAACTAAGAAACCTGTTCTAATTTAATTTAGGAATGATCACTCGGGGTTAATTAGGCGCGGTGTCACAAAAACCCTCTTTAAAAACCCACACATCTCCTCCACCTTCATCTCTAAAAATCCCCAACAGCGCCTTCAAGATTTGCTGCTTTGTTCATCTATAGAGGGAATGGGTATATATGGTTAAAAAGTGTTGCAATACTAGTAGAATATGGTTGTACAAGGTATATATACGCTGGTGTCATGGTTGCTTGTGGTGGGGAAAAGGGGAAGAAATGCTGAAATGATGGGGGAGACACACCCCCCTCTCTCTATCTCTTCTTCCAACTCATATTAACCTAAATAACCCGTAAAACCCTTATAAAAATACCCTCAATCCTTGAAATTACATTTTTCCCAATCTGGGCTCACCAGAGCTCGACACCTCATCAAACCATTGGCCTAAAACATGACAGTACTCAAGGGCAAACCAATTTAGAATTTTCTTCTATGCTTGTTCAAACGATAATGACCTCTCGCCAGAATGAGAATGGCATTTCATTTGAACTAGCCTTCAAACGAACTTCTAACGAGTCGGTTCATGGTGTCTCATTCAACCCTCAGTCAATCCCCACTTCGAATGACCTGGGAATGTCGTTCAAACAATCTTGAACTTGTTCGAATGACTGCTTCTAATATTTTCTCCAAACTCCAAATTTTAACCCACAAACTTCCAAAAATTATCATTAAGATTCCAAAATTACCGAGGTTTCATATTCTTATAATTTACGCTGGGAAAAATAAAAAAATGTTGGGCATGGGTATTACATTCTTCCCTCCTTAGGAAATTTTTTCCCCAAAATCACCGATCTATCCATTCCTCAAATCCATGGGGTTTATCAACTATTATACTATATCATAGGAATCCTCCATGACTAAACCATCGAAGTCTTTAATAACTAAGATCACACTACACAACCTTGAACAAGGATTGTTATAAAAATATCAAGACGTGAAATCCTTTAAAGTTCACCATCGTGATAACCATTAGCGTCACATAATTGATCCTGAGTCTCCACTCACTTGATGATTATGCTCAATCAAGTCCTCGAACTACCTTTGTTAATACCCAAAGCATATCAACGCCTCTAGTGGTCAACCATCTATAGTGATAGATACTTACTCAATAGTGAACCATAATACAACTAATCATCAAATTCATCACCAAGAACCATTTTCAGTCTTAGGGCTACATATCCAGAATCCTCACGAATATTCGAGTCATCCTGACTACCTAATTTTGCTCGATCTTGATATTAACCTTACATCACTAATTACTCACTCTAAGGAGTAATACACTGACCAAATAATCATTGCGCACTCGACTGACACCTTCCACTGCATCACTCTAATGGCCGTAGCATTACTCTAGGCGCCTCACATAGAACGCTTACTTGAGTATCACATCAATCCATTTACCTTATCAAAGTAACACTGTGTGCTAAATTTCCTCGAGTTCTAAAACTATAAAATTTCTTCAAGTCACCATCTTGCTTTGTAATTAGAGACGCTGACTTCCATGCTGTCCAGTTATAAGGTCATTAATCCTAAGGAAAGAAACTACTATGAGCAAATCGTGCGGCCAAAAGTGTAGCCACTTACACACTAAACTTTGTGCAATAGCAAGAATACCTCAGATAGGGGTGAACCCAGTTGCCGAGTTGCATTGACCATGACATGTTCACCCACACTCTACTAGACCCAATCGCATCATACCATGACATGATATGAATCTGAGCTACTACATTCGTTGGAATATAAATCCTCGATTATCAAAATCGAAAGGGACGCACACATAAGAATCAGAGGAATAACAACCATTCCGATAAAATCCCATCCATACTCGTCAGACTACAATTTATGAAAGCGACCTATGTCTCATGCTTGAAGTATCATAATTTATCCAAGACGTTCTCACTGAGTACTAACTTACCCACGCCCCTGACTCGGGTCACCAACCGTGATGAATGAAATCATAACCATTTATTTCTAACAGACGAAGTTGTTCCCTGAAAAGTCAAACACTAGACTTCCCTCTTTAGAAGTAAGGCCATTTCCCTCACATCGTCAACATACATGAACCATTCCGGTTGGCGAATGCCTAACTCCTTGTTTACACTGGCCTTGTCCATCTTACCTGTGATGACATCACCAACCTACTACACCTAGGTTACTGTCTGTCTTATCATATTATGATCACAAACCCAAAGTCTCCTTAGGTAGAATCCCGTTCATGAGAGACATTCACCTTATTATAACCTTTAGCTATGGGAGATTGTCACTAAGATGACTCCCAGGTTCTTACCAACTGAACTTATGTGATGGCCACACCAGTCGCCATTAGCATTCTAGGGCAGTAAGTACCACCTAGGGTTATATCTTCTAGATTGTACCATCTTGATATGATTTGCTAAGAACAACCCCTACCTTACTAGGACTATTTTAACTTTTTCTATTGACATACACCAACACTCTAATCATACTCCGATATTTTCCCCCTTGGGGTGCCATTTTTAGGTCTCTATATGGAATCATCAAATTAAGTTCCAAATACATTTCCTAGTACCCCTCAAAATTAAGTGTCACACCATCTACACTAACCATTCCATGACACCCGGGTATCACGCTCATTCAACAAAAAAACCTCGAATTTATATTAGAGGGTTACATCACCCATTTTTTCCAATTCGAATAATAACACCCAACACATACGTTATTCGACTCTTTTAACCCTTGACCATCAACCTGAGATCATCACCTGGCACTCAACACAATTGTCACTAGAACGTTAACACTTCTTCAATCCGGACTTAACTGGTTCCCCCAAGGACACCGAGCATAATACTCATAAAAGTCCTCAAAACTCGATAAGATTTCATCATCCATGCCTTTATCATTGTAGGTGCACTCTACAAACCTTTCAATACACTCATCGTTATTATGAGGTGCTTGCAAGGACACTAGTCCTCGATCCTCTACATATGGTGCAACTTAAACATTGAATACCTTAAGATGTCACAATAAGTCGATTTTTATTCCCCGGTGACGCCATACACAATTAGTCCTACAGACACTCCAGGATGCCCTTAAACCATACTCACACTAGGATTGCCTTGCATCTAGCAATTACTTGAGCTAATAAAATGAGCCTTAACACTTAGATAATAATTTTATCTTTCTTTCATCGACTGTGACCATATGCCACGTACCAAATCACAGCTAACAGTATTAAGAATTCTTGTAGGATACATGACGTCGCCCATAACTTATAAACCTATAGGCTTGCATCACCGACATCACTAAATATCCTATTCCTCAAAGGTACATCATATTTTCTAAGACCCCAAAATAGAATAATAACTAGAGTTTACCCCCAAGTCCCCTCAACCACCATCGTTGCATACTTAACATACTTCTCGCAATTTTCCCGTAACTCTCACCATACCCTACGAGGGATAACTTTCAATCAAGAATCACTAACTCACTTACTTACCATAATATTATATTATCGACTCAGATTGTGTACTCATCCCCAAGTGTTAACCAATACGATTACTCGTGTTTGTCAAATCATTAATTTCCTTCTGACTTGATACTACCCCAAGGATCGAATTCGCCTAAGCACATCATCAGTACTAACTACGTAAAAGTACCTAATCAGAGAACTGAATGCATTCCTATCACAAATCAATATTGCTTATAAGTATGACGCCCTAGTAACCTAATCTCCATCGTTGACTTTATAAGATTCACGTTTCTAATTCAATATATGTCATTTACCCTCTTATACATCTTAATTGGCTTCTTATAACATCATAGATTAACACACAAGCACATCGCACAAAAAATTACGGTGTGACCACTATTGGCTTTCATAGACACTCGTTACTTACTAACATGTCTAACCAGAAGAGAGAAAGCGATTAATGACAACTAACTTGGTCGCATGCCACTTGGCAATCTAGCATGATCGACCCAAATCCAACACTAACATCCAAAGATCCAAGGACGACCTCACCACATCACTCTAGAAACGAACCTTGAACCTAGAGCTCTGAAACCATTTGTAACACCCCTACCCAGATTTATGAGTCACTCGTGGTCAACCAAGTTTGATCCGATCATTAGCTGTGAAGTGAAATGAAACAACCAATATAATGTTGCTAGTCCGATTTTATTTAATTAACATTTCATTTGTATAGCATGTGATTCCTATTAAAAATCAAACTACATGAAAGACCCGTGGGAAACATCCTTGGAATCCAAGTATACATAGCTCCTAATGAAAAATAAAAGAGAGTACTTACCTGTATAACGCTCTCAAAATACGAAATCGCACCCAACTTGCCGTGACAAAAATGAGGGAGTGAGTCTAATGATGATTGATAAATATACAAAATGCAGTATAGAATCGAACAGTAGAAAAAAACTTTAACATGTATGTATACGTGCACATGCAACTACCACATATATATGTACACATATATACTTACATGCATGCAACCATTTTTATTCCGACTAGGGATTTGGAAGACGAACATCTTAACGGTGATTTGGTTGGAAGACTTTTGTGCTAGTTTAGTTATTCTGATTCAACAAAGTACTCATACTCATTTAGTAGAGTTGTTGGCCATAGATAAGGAATGGTACGTACACAATTTACCTTGATTAATTCACCTTAACCCTATAAAAGACATTACCTTTTACTTGACTTGACATTTATTCCTTGATTTAACATACACCGGTTAAATATTTAAAA
The DNA here is from genome assembly GCA_949130495.1 of Sambucus nigra. NCBI lineage: Eukaryota > Viridiplantae > Streptophyta > Magnoliopsida > Dipsacales > Adoxaceae > Sambucus > Sambucus nigra. Next base: position 517,075,995 of record OX422210.1, on the reverse strand, counting down.
CAAATACACTTTGTTTAAGGAAAATCCTTTCTTTCACTGAAATTACTCACTTTATTTGTACCCATCCACGTTAGTATTTTCTTTGAAAATCACCCTTTTAACACACGCAAATGCCGTGTTAGAAGATATTTATTTTCATTTGAAAACCTTTCATGAACACACTCTTGTGTTACTTATGGGTTAAACCTCTTTTGGTTTCTTAACCACCCATTTAATCACTTCACTTTACCAATTGTTTACCTTATGGACATTAATTAATTTTCACATTACCTGTTTGTTTTATCCTTTACGGAAACATTTATTAATTCATTCAAGTTATGTTGTATTCTTACATATTCACCACATAACCCATTTTTTTACATGTTTAATTTTAATTATCTTTTCTTGTAATCTTCCAATAATCACATACTTTAATGGGCCCCATACCCTCGGCTATGCGCACCGTATGCTCTGCCCAGTGATTTTGGATCTTTCCCCCCAGGGCTCTGAGCCCTTCTTTATTTTTTCGGTGTCATCCGAGTCCTTATTAATGTGTTTTAACATTTTACAAATGTACAAATTATTCCACTTTTCCTTTACCCAACCGAAGCCAAAACCCGTGGTTCCACCCCAACTTGTGTTACACTTTTGAAATCATCATTTTTATTCCTTTACCTTTTGGCATTGATTTTATTCCAAATTATGTTCATTTAGTAGCATTTTTTTATCACACCTTTCCAACATTTTTATTTCATAAAAATGATCCAATTTATGTAAAATTACCATTTTACCCATTTGTTTCCAAACTTGTCTTTTCCTCCATTTTCACAAGTGTTATTTACCCAAAACACTATTAAGTTAGCCACACTAACTTTTTACGTGTTTTTAACACACTAGCACTTATTAATATTTAGAGTAACATTCTTATCAAGGTGGAAACATCTTTATTCCATTATGTTTGTTTCCAAGAAATTGTTGAACATACAAGGATACTTTATAAGAAAAATACCATTTTCTTTATTAATACACGTAGTCTTGAAATCACACATTTTATCACATTTCAACACTCAATACACACACCTAAGGGATAGATTTTTTATCTTCTTTATTTTGTGTTTGAACCCACTAAACCTTCAATAAACTTATTTATGTGTTCATTATCAAACTACTACAAGTTTATATACATGATAAGATTGATTTTAACTAAAAATATCCTATTAAATGGGTTAAACATACAATATGTTCTAGAAAATTCATAACACTTTCAAAACATACTTTTCAAGACTAGCGTACATTTTTATTTCTTTAAAATGCAACAATTGTCCAACTTTTATCGAATCTTCCTTTTTGCAAGATAAGTATTATTTTCAAAACATTTTATTAAATAAAATGTTTAGCATCAAAATTCTAGAAATGCACTATTACCATAAAATCCCAAAATTTATTTTCAAGAAACTTTAAAATATTCATCCATATTTTATCCTCATCAAAATAGAATTTTTACAACATTTTTATTCCATAAAAATGTTAAACACCAATTACTTGAACTCATCATTTTATTCAAATGCATCCTGCTGTTATAATCTAACAACAAGACTACTAATATGCAAATACAGTCTTAATACTAAGAGTTGAGTTTCCCACATCAAATGGAGCTCCAACAATGGTAGGATGAAATGTCTAGGAAGATGGCAACCTCCCATATCCTAAGGTGGACTTATAGAGGTTGTATTAACCTTCCAAGCTTATTCCATAAACGCTTCATCAAAAACCCTCTTCAAAACTCCACGAAGCTCCTTCACCTTCATCTCCAAAAAACCCTAACAACACCTCCAAAATTCGTAGATTGTTTCATCCATGGTGGAAGTGGATATATATGGTTCAAATGTGGTGGAATACTAGTATATTATTGTTGCACAAGGTGGATATATAGTGGTAACATGGTGTTTTGTGGTGGAGAGAGGGGAAGAAATGCTGAAATGGTGGGGAGACCCACCCCCAATCTCTTTATCTCTTCTTCTAACTCAAATAATCCCAAATAACCAATAAAACGCTCATAAAAACACCCCCAATCCTTGAAATCCCCTTTTTCCCCAATTTGGGCTCATTAGAGCTCGACACCTCGTCAAATCAACGACCCAAAACATGACAACACATAATGGCAACCCGATTTAAATTTTTTTGTTGCGCACATTTGAATGAGAATGGTGTCTTTTTCAAATGATAATGACATCTCGTTAGAACTAGCATTCGAATGACCTTCTAACGAGTCTATTCAGGTATGCAGTGGAGTCTCGTTCAATCCTCGTTCAAAAGACTACTTCCAATATTTTCTCCAAATTCGAAATTCCACAAATTTCCAAAAATTATCATTAAGATTCCAAATTCCTAAGGTTTCATATGCTTATAATTTACATGGGGAAAATAATAAAATATTAGGCACATGTATTACAACCTCAAACTGAAGAACCTTATTTGTACACATGTTCGTTTTTGCCTACTTGTATTTCACATGTGCAATATTGATCATTGGTATATCTTGGCATTAAATGCTAATATCATTAGTTATGACGCTACCATCACCAATTGCCACGTGTAGCCTCGAGATATTCTCTGAGATATCGATTTGTGATACCATAATTTTTCCCTTAAAATTCAAACGGTCACATATTTTTCCGAACTCTCGAAAAGAAAATAAAATGGCTAGAGTTCTTATAAACCCTATAAAAGCTTCTCACTTTATTTTCTTTAAACCCCTCTAACTTTTTACCAGTATTAAAGCTTCATAAAACTTCTTTTTGCAACAAATTTACACTTGTTTATTTTCTCTTTGGGTGATCATAACCTATTTTGATATCTTCCTCTAATACTTTGCATCATGTTCTCTTTTTATACCCTTATTCTTACAACAAATGGCCTCATAAAGCAAAGTTTCAATTGCTTTTGACGAAGTTTCATGCATTATCCCATCGTTTGAGATGTCCTAGAGGGGGGCTATATTCAGCTTCCATCATCGCGCTCCGTTATTTATAAAGGGTAATAAGTTTTGGGAGGGAAAGTCTTTCTCTGTGAATGTGAAGGGGTTGGAAGACCCATTTCTTATGGATGACAAAACAAAGAGTCAGTATGAAGGAGCTTACTTACATCCTTAAGATATTTTAAGGTTTTTTTTGGATAGGGGAGATTTTACTTATTCCAAAATTGATTTTGAAGCACCAGGTGGTCCACATGAAGGTTTTGCCACTTGGAAATCATATATTTAAAAAATCATTAGCATGCTCTTCTCAAGGTGGGTCTCTCAAACGCTGCTGATTGGTTTAGGGATTTTACCCATTCCAAAAACAACTTTGCTCTTCACTTATTGATCTCTTAAAATAAATTATTATCTCACACCTTCGTGGTAGCTTGGGGTGATTTCAGAATTACTTTAAAAGATATGTGTGAGCTAACATGGATAGATCCATGTTTTCCCTCCTATACATCTATCAACCTTAAAATAAAAAGGAAGTTGAAGCTCGGACGGAGCTAGTCAAACTTTACCACGAGTGCATTAGTGATTCCTTTAAGGAAACTTTCACTCAGCTGATCAAGCAGTTTTACATGGCCCCACTAAAGTTAATGAAGGAGAAGAAAGAGAAGGAGCAGAAGACAACGGGCGTGGTACCTCTGTACCATTTGGGCCTAATAAAGATTAACCTTTTGAGTTAGCTGCCTACATTTTATGCCAACTCTCTCTTTTCTTCCTTCCTAGTAAACCTAACTATTAACCACTAAGAGAGTTGATCAATTTTGCATTAAGGTTGGATCATGGAGACATCATTTCTCTAGTTGCTATAATGCTGGACTCGTTATACACATGGCTGAATAAAGACCATTTTGACATGGATTGTTCTGTTGGCATGTATGATGTTTCTAATTTTAGAAACACCATTCTTCTAATAGGGTTCCTTTATAATAAGTTCCTAGATATTACTCGAATGGAACTCCTAATGACTAGGTTCCCTGCTAAACGCCCTAGGTTATTACATTAGAATCACAAATAAAGAGAGAAATATTTTATTCCTATGATAGATGTCTATAGTGATTCTATCGATAGACCTTATGTTGAGGAAAATAATTCTAAGCATGTTAATTCTTTAAGGATTAAGCTTACACAATTAATTCAATTACTTTCAAATTATCTGTAGGTGATGATGCTTCATTAGCTGTGGTTCTTCTACTTACACCTAGCCTTCTCTCTTCCTTCATTGAGTGGGAGAGACAGAGCGAAGCTTAAAAACCCCACCATTATGGAAGAACATTTATCTTTGACTAAGGAGTTACACTTTCGATTTTCCAAAATAGTAGAGTTAAAGATTCCTTCTCCACCTCCTATATTTAGTTTACACATCGCAGTGTGTTTGCTCTGTGCTCAAAGTTTAATGGACAAATGGTTGTTGCTGCTAGGCAAAAATGAGGTGATGTTTCCCTGAGATGGATTTTCCACTTTTGGCCATTCCAGCTCAAATAGTTTAGAGCTTTTATTAGGACTTAACCCATTTATCTCTTTGTGTAATGTTTTGGTTCTAATGAACTTAGTTTCAAGAATAACTCAATTGATGCCTTGGAGTTCCACCTGAGTACCACCAATCTAGAGCCACCTACTGAATTCCATCTTTTGACCTAATTAGTGAGATTATTAAAGTTTTAAATAAGGTAAAGAAATATAAAAAAGTTAGCATTGGTGAAAAAAGAAAGGCTCAAACGGCTGCAGGTCCCACAGAATTCAAATCTCCTAAAAAATCCAAAGTTATGTGTGGTTCCTCTGGGGTGGTTGGAATAACCACAGAGGTCATTAAACTCCCAAATCCAGTTCGTATTGAGGAAGTAGGACAAACGGTAGCTGATCTTTTTTCTAAGATGGATTTCGTTCTTATTAGCATCACTCATGTTTTAGCTGGCTTAAAAAGATGTGACCCCAATAATGATTTCACTATTTCTCAGGTTCATCCAAAACAGGTTCCCCTAGAAGCTCCTATGGATAAAGTTCCACTAATTAATATGATTCATCAATTAAAGAAACATTTAAGGAAGAAACTCAACCAGGAATGAGTAATAATTACTCCAACTCATTCTCCCCAAGGTTCCTCTGAGCATCCATTGGACAAAAATCCAGACGAAGTTGTGGAAGTTTCTTCCACGCATTATGACATTCTTGAGCCATCTTTGCCAGGACAATCAGTTTTTACTCTAAGTGTTGAACTTATTACTTTTTAAAGAAGAGGCATCTCTTATAACATTTTTTTGGTTCTTTTTTCATGGGATGCTACTGTACATTTTAAGGATCATTATTGACATTGATAATAACCTACCCTCCAATGCACAGTTATGTCAAATTATTTTAGATACTTTTATTGAACCTTATTTTGTGCCCTATTCGCTAATAACTGAACTTACATACTCTAAGAGGTCTCCTTATGAGCCTGTTGCTACATCTTCCCCAAAGAATTCCCCTAAGAAAAGAGCTAGTGGTGACTCTAAGTATAGCTATTAATCCTTCCATTCATTCAATTCCTTTACCTTTGATGGAGTTGCCTCTGACTGTGGTCCCTTCAATCGATTCAGTTAAGGTAATTTTGATAATTATCTTCTTTATTGTTGCTATTATATCATCTATGTATGTTGCATTATCAATAGATAACTAATGTTATAAATGTAGGTTATTATAATGGCCATAACCGTGTTTCTTATGGACAAGCATCCTCTTAATTGTGAGACCATTATAGAGGTAATTATATTTTTAAAACAAATTATTTTTTCTCTGTATATTGTTTAAGAAAAGATTTAATAGGATATTTTGATTTTTGATGTTTCAGTATACCAGTAGTGGAGAGAGACCAACTAGCTCCCTCAGTTGAGGTTGATCCATCCTCGCTTCCCCTTGGTGTGATAGTGAAACCTCAAGCTTCTTCAGAGGATGTGGTTCTTCCTCCTTATGTTGATGAGGTAGGTCTCTATAAACCTTTTTTATTTGTTAAACTCAATTATTGTAAAGGTTCCTCTCACAATTTACACTTTATAAATAAGCTTAGTATCTTACTTCTAAGGTTTCTCTAAAATAATTTACGCTTTAACTTAGTAATTTACTAAAAAGGGTTCTTTAAAACACTTTACACTTGGTAAGTTAACTTAGTAGCTTACTGTGAAGGTTTCTCTAAAAATATTTACACTTAGTAAGTCAACTTAGTAGCTTACTACTAAGGTTTCTCTCAAAATTTACACTTTGTAAGTCAACTTAGAGCTTAGTACTAAGTTTTTTTTCCAAACTCTAGATGCATATTCTTGGTGACTTGGCGCCAATTGTTCTAAGGTTTGTGATAATCCTTATGTTTCAACTATTCTTACAACATGTTATAGTGCTATTAAGGTAGATATGGCTATTCTAACTTTCTCTCACTCGTCCCGCCATACCGACCTAGGTTCTATAGCCAATGCTCAAAATGGATTGAGTGAGTTTGGCTTTGAGCCTCATGTACTAAGTGGGTCACTAGCTTAATACTGTCGGTAGGCGCTTGAAGAAATCACCATCATTCAATGATCATTTTATTACGTGATTGATTGGATAGTGACTTCTTACCCTAATACTTTTACTGTTGACTGTTTGAAGCCTCAAAACTTGGTAATGACTTATCACATTCATGGGACTACTGTTGTTGTATCTAAGATTGAGAAAATTTCACCATATGTCTTGAATATATCAGTGCTAAATTACTTCATAGAAAACCTTAAATATTTAGGGAAAGATGGATATGAATTTTCTTGGTTGATCAATAAGTTGAAGGATCTAAAAGATCCCAAGCTAGTAGTCTACCATTATAGCTACCTCAAAGTTATGGAGAACTTAGAGATTAAAGAAGTAAAACTAAAAGAAATCATCCCTTATCTTGTGAAGTGTGATCGTTAGGTGGTTGTAGCATAAGAGGATTTGGTTGATGCCAAGAGAGAATAAGAAGTTATGTTAAAAAAGGATGAGGTTAAAGTGAATATTTCTACTATGTCTGAGCATCAATGGAAGGTTTCTCAAGATATAGCTACCTCAGTAGGGGAGGATTTCTTCATTTCTTCCAGCATAGGATTTTTATTAGGATGAATTCACTACTTTGTATCTTTGGGCAGTAGTCACATTTTTTAGAATAGTAATTATCTCAAATTAGATTACAAAGAAAGTATTTTTTCTTTAATCTCATGTGTATCCTTCATTCATTGATTCAAAACTTAGTTCACATATATTATAAACTGATGTGTTTCTTCACATTTTTTCAAGTATTTAAGTAAGAAATGGAAAATTTCAAGTTTATTTCTTAAACATGACAAATTTTTAACCACGTGTTATTAACCTTGATAGGATTATCATCTTTAATTTATATACTCTAACAATAACCAAAATTATGTTCCACTCTTACCACATATGGTCCTTCCTAATTTGCTTCAAACTTGGGCAAAGGAAGTCCTCTAATATGGTTTATAAACGCCTTCAACACCAAGCTGTCATCTGCCAAATTTCTTGGTTTCATGAGGTTCTCATAAGATTTAGAGAGATACTTCATGTAAACTTGAAAGTTTTTCCTCACATTGTGTCTTTGTTAATTAAGTGCCTCAAGTTGGACATGTATACTTTTAGGAAGCATGCGACCTCGTAAGTCATATTTATCAGATGGTACTTCTAACTCCACTAGAACTATTTCTCTAGCTCCATAAATCGAGGAAAAAAATGCATATTCTATTGGTTTCCTCTTGGTTGTTCGATATCCCCAAATAATTACAGGTATCTCGTCATCCCATGCCCTGGGAAAATCCTCCATTATTTTGGCTAAAATATTAACCAAAGTTTTGTTTGTAACTTTTGCTTGACCACTGACTTTTGAATAAGCTATCGTTGAGGTGTGGTGAATAATTAAATATTTATTAGTCAATATTATCATGTCTTTTTTGATGAATGGAGTGCCATTATTTTAATTAATGACTTTAGGAATGCCAAAATGGTAAATGGTGTATTCTCTAATGAATTGTGCCACTACTCCTGCTATTGCCCTCTTCAAAAGTACTGCTTCTCTCACTTTATAAAGTACTCAGTTGCCACAAGAATCTATATTTTGCCATTAGATGGATGATTATTTATCCCCACAATGTCAAATGCCCATGTATGGAAATGAAAAGGTGTTTCCAATGAGTAAAAATTGACCGACAGAGCATGAATTAAATTTCCATGTAGTTGGCAAGATTTTCACTTTTGAACAAACTCGCTTGAATCCTTCTCCATTTTTGGCCGATAGTAACCAAGTGTATAATTTGATCATATAATTTGTCTCCTAAAATGTGATTGTGACCTTATTTTGGAACCATTTATGCTTCCTTTGAGGTGATGCATTGTAAGGGCTTGATAAAATACTCTTGTCGATAGAGCTTCTCCTCTAGTAAGTAGAACCTTGGGGATCTTCTTCTAAGGAGTGTGGAATCTGGTTTCGCTATTAGTACAATTTCATGTTTGATAAAATCAATATAGGGCTACCTCTAGTCCGTTTGATTTTCAAGGAATTCGAACTAAGCTGGTTGAAAAAAGATTTGACACTTGGCAAAATATTGTTATTTTGTTGCTGCATATTGCTTCATTGTAGACCAATTTTACCCCTCTCTTTGGATTTTATGTAAAGAAAAATCTCGGTGGTCTCACAATGTTTCTTATGAGTTTCCTTTAACCATTTTTTAACATCTTCGGGCCCAAAGCATTTGGCCAACCAACTACCATGAATTTTGTGATATAGGATTCCTTGGAGATAGAAGAATTATGCTAGTTCGATGAGCTTCAACAAACCATCTCTTGCTCTAAGTGCTTCCTTATTGATCCTCTCCAATATAAGGCATCATAAGTGGGAAAAATCTAAAGCAAAGAAGATGGAGTAGTTCTTCGATGGATCAACATAATTGTTGACTCACCTTACATGGTTATCTTTTTTGTAATCACGACATAGGCATCAACATGTTTGTTCATAGTTCTTAAATGTCTCTCTACTTTGACTACACAAAATTGATCGATCAAACTTTGTATAATTTTTCAATAGGGAGCTAGACCGAGGCACTTTAACGCGTAGTCACCATTCACTTGTTTGACCACAAAATTGGAATCTCCTTTGATACAAAGTGAACGAACGCCCCTTCGAAGGGCCTCAAGCAACCATATAATCAAAGCTTCATAATTTTCCTCATTATTTGATCTCCTCATTTCCTTTAGATAGAATTATCCCATTTCCTCCCTTGCCTTTACACAATGAATTATCAAACTCCATGGATTATTCCTCTAAGTTTGCCTCACAAGTGTTGGCTTATAAATCATTACAAGGTTTTATTTCCATGAGGTGGTTCAAACAAACTTGAAAGGAATATATCCAACAAATCTTTAAGGTCTTCACTTTTAATTGTACGAGGAACCACGCACTTCAGATCATATTCTAACAAAATGAGGAACCACCTTATTGTTCTCCCATCAAAGGTAGTTCGTGCGAGTAAAAACTTAATTGGATCAAATTTTATCACTATGTTAATAGTGAAAGATAACATATAATGCCTAAGTTTTTGAGCTATAAAGACTAAGGACAAACAATGTCACTCCACTCTTGTATATCTTGCCTTAGGGCCATGGATGATCCTACTCAAGTAGTATACATGTTTCTCCTATCCATCAACATCCTGTGCTAACAAAGCACCAATGGACCTTTCAGTAGAGATTAGATAAATTATAAAATGCACTCCTTCCTTAGGCAGAATAATCATTTAAGTAGAGGTGAGAAATTTCTTAAGCTTGTCAAAAGCTTCTTGGTATAGTTCCTTCCATTTGAACTTCATGGTCTTTTGCAATATCACCATCAGTGGGTGGGTGATCTCAGACAAACGTGGAACAAATCTCCTCAAGTAGGAAATCATTCCTAGTAAAATCTTCAAATATTTCTGTGAATTTGGAGGAGGCATATCAAGAATGGACTTTTTCTTTCTTTGGTCCATTTGTACTCCTTGCATATCAACCACAAACCAAAAAAAATTCCACTATTTAACCCAAATGAACACTTGAGTGGGTTCATATTTATCTTTTAATTTCTACATCTATAAAAACTCTTATCAAAATATCTAGATGGCTATCCTCCTTCTTCGACTTGATGAATAAGTCTTCTACATGAAATTCCATAATAACATGGAAAAGATCTCAAAAAATATCCATCACTGTCCTCTGATAAGTTGCCCCCATATTTTTCAGACCTAAAGGCATTACATTGTATATAAAATTTCCTAAAGGCGTTTTGAAATCTATCTTATCCACATTATCTAGGTCCATTTTGATCTATTTGTAGCCCACATACTATTCATAAAGCTATAGATCTCATGACCAGATGTTGAATCAATTAAGATATCAATTGAAGGTAGAGGGAAATCATCTTTGGGGCAAGCTCTATTAATACCTCTAAAGTAAACACAAATGCAAATTTTTATTTTATCTTTCTTGCCACTGGCACAATGCTGGAAAGATAAATTGGATGTTGAATTTAATAAATCCAGCTCCCAGAAAATGTTCCACCGCTACCTTAATTTTAAGGTCGAACTGAGGTTTGTATGTATTGGTTGACTACTTGATCAAAATTTCTGAAGGTAGTATATTAAACTTGCGGCATCTCACTTTTTGATCCAACTCAGGTATCTCTGTGTACTGTCATGCAAAAACATCTCTAAATTATCGAATGATCTTGATCAACTCCCACTTCTTTATGTCATCTAGGTGTTTTAAAATTAATATTGGCATTGGTTCATTGCCATCATCAGCCAAATACACCTCTGTCAGCTCTTGTACGTGTGATTTTGGATGATCTTGCATGCATTCAGGCTCATCTTCCACCTCTTCCACATATTATTGGATATTTGAATTATCAATGATAATATATTTTCCTTAATAATTAATTAAAAATGTTTATACTCTAGGTCAGCTTCCTCAGGATCTTTAGCTTCCCGCTCATGCCTTCAAAGGCAATATACCAACCTTCCTTTATTGAGTACCTTCTTGCATAGCGAAGAAGCCTGTGGTTCTATTTTTCCTATAATTTTCGAGCTTCTCCATTGGTGGTCTATTATATCTTCTTAGTGCATTATGTCGCTTCACCTTTTACTCCATTCGATCTCCTTGGTCTCATTATATCTCTAAGTTATTGGGAAATAAAATGAGATTTAGGATTAACCTACTGTTCTTCTCTAACTTGCAGAGTTTTTTCGAATTCTTCCTTTTGATCTCTTTTAGGTCCCAATCTATCTTTGATACCCCTCGATACGCCTTATGAGGATACATATTTCCTCATTTAACTCAATTTATAAGGTCCTCTCCACCGAAAATGCCTCCTCCTTTATAAAATACTTTTTGGTGTCTTGTATTATAATCTTTATTCCCTTAACTTTGGGTTTTACACGTTGATGGTATGTTAAAGGAACCAAGCGATGGTTGCGCATTCAAACTCTCCCAATAAACAAATGGTATGAGGTAGATGACTCAATCACATGAAATTTAATGTGTGATATGATATTACCCATTGTTATTTAACATTCACATAACCAATGGACTTGGAAATTTGGTTGTCATAACCTAATATTGAAAGTGGGATTACAACTAACCTTGTCTCTGAGCTATTAGTTGCATAAAATGAGCTAATTGGCATGATGTTCATTGAAGCACCTCATCCATCAAAGCTCTAGAGAAGTTTGTTCTATTAATGTCGATTGTCACGTACAATGGTATACTATAAGGTAACCTTATTGATATATCTGCATTTGAGAACGTGATCTCAGACATGAACTTTCTAATTAACCTGTCCATAGGTCCCTTCCACCTCAATGATGGAACAACATTCTTCTTCGCGATGAACAAAATGGCTTGATTTATTTCCATCCCACTCTCTAGAGGCATCCCAACTTCATTGAAGAGCCATAAATTTTTTGGTTATTTTGATATGACTTGAAACTCAAGATTGCATATACCTCATATTCATAAGTTTGAAAAGATTTCTCGCTATCTCTATCACTTGGTTCATCATATGAAAGAACCACATTAGCCATTTCTTAAAAAATAACTATTATAAATATCTTGGAAGCTTTCTCCTCCTCTTATTCGATCTTTTACCTCGTTGTCAAATGCCATAACTATGCATTCCCTATGAGGTGGAAATAGGTTGTTTTTAACATTAAGTTGAGGGATCTATAGAGTCCCTACCAGCAAGTCTTTATTTATAATCTTTCTCAACGCAAAGCATGAATCCCTTGGATGACTAATGTGGTAATAGATCTGGCAATAGTTTGGGTAAGCTTGAACCTCTATTGCTGGATCATAAGGTGGGGAATTTTTGGGTGGGAAAGCTAATCCATCACCTAATATTGCGTTGTAACAACTCATTGCTTCCTTAACACTACAAGGAGGTGGAGGTGGATCCTCATAATGAAACTTGCTCTTATTTTTTTATTCTTGTCATTCTTACGTCATTATTCACCTCCACTAGTGTAGTTAACTCTTGGAAACTGGGATCCTCTACCTATTTGGTTGGCTAGCTGCTTTCATGCCATATTGTCCATGAGTGGTAGAGGTTTGATGACCAATGCAACATTTTACGCTTCTTTCGTGAAGGCCTTGAACGTACCTTCTCTAATTTTATTTATCAAATGACAAATAAACTCTTGTAAGACACCTTTTATGCAAATTTGAATAAGTTTCCCCTCCATTGTATATTCTCTTACATTTAGATACCTTTCTCTAAATCTCTTGATGTAAGCAATCAACTCCTCACTTGGACTTTGCTTCTCGTGAGTAACATGGGCCAAAGTAAACTCATCATCTGCTAAGAAAAACTTCTTGAGGAATTGTACATGCATATCCTCCCATTTATCCACACTCCTTGTGGCCAAGTGTGAGAGCTATGTGTAAGCTTTTTCAGTTAGGAATTTTGAAAAGTCCCTTAGATGCAACTTTTTGTTATCGCAATGAGCACCTAAATGATCCATAAATTTTTTCAAGTATTCCTTTGGATTTAATCCTTTCACATTAAACTTCTCAAAGATAGGAGGAATGTACCCCTCAAGATAAGGTTCATTGTTGTACTTCTTTCGATAAGGAGTATGAAAATCATTATAAATAGAAACAGCCTCACTAAATGTTTGTGAGGATGATGCCATCATCTCCTTCTTGACTTATTAAATGGTTAAAGAGTGTGGGATAACTATTTTCACCATTTTAGCCTATGGTGGAGTGACCACAAGTAGAGGAATAATGATAACTGGAGCTTCAATGATTGGCATTTTAGTATGAGCAAGATTAACCGTAGGTGGAATAGCTGGCCTGGGAGGGGTAACATGAATTCCCATTAGAGAAGTGACTGGTGTAATGAAGGAACTGGGATCCCTCGTGGAACCAAACATCATCATTGCTTTCTGTCTTTGAAGGAGCTCTATAAACTTGGCCACGAGGTTGGTCATTTGGTTAAACAGAGCCCGTGGAAGCTTATCCCCCAACAACATTTCTCGTAGAAATAGTTACTTGAGGAATCTCAGTTCCAGGTGTTATAAGAGTTTGATCTTCCTGCTCATGCTAAGAATCATAGAGAGAAATAGTACATTTTATATTTTCATCCACCATTTCTACAATAATACCTCCCCAGTAAAGTCTCCAAATGTAAGAGGGCACTTCTCTTTAGGTAATAAGAGGAGGCGGTAATTTCTCTTATCACCTAGGTATTTGTAGTCAAACTGAGGCGTAACTTATATATATGGTGTTGTATGTAAAAATTATCCCCCCACGTGAATAAATGAAAGATAAACAGTTGTCATCCTAGGTGATCATGTAGTTATCTTAATCAACATCAAAGGGACCTAGTTGGCTGGAAGACCGACCAACTCTAGAATTTGAACCATCAGGAATAGAAAACGTTACTCGGTTGGAAAGTTGATCAACATTAAAAATCAAGAGTCATATTTATTATATACATATGTATATTCCAGGAAATATAAAGTTCTGGACCCCTATTAATAGACAGTCCCCCTTAGCTCAAGGGGAAAATCCAATCATTGTCAATTAAACCATACATAGCTATTATAATCAACATAAATAAACCTAACAGTGGATGTAGGCTTTCTTCATAGATGAACCTCTTTAAAAATATCTATCCCTTGTGTGTCTGATTATATTGCTCTTATTATTTATCTGTGATTAAAAAATTGGATCACTCTATTTTTAGACATCAACAGATTGGTGGTGTGTGTGGGAAAGGACTGCTTGTCATCGTTCTCTACCTCATAATATATATTTTTTCACACTTTAACTTGAAGAAAGAGTACTGTTCCTGAAAGCAGATTGATAGCTACAGGCAATAATCCAGATATGTATGCTCCCCCTAGTGAGGTAGACCTCCAAATGATCTTATTCAATTTAGCTTAAGGACGGGAGGCTATGCTAGAGTCAGTCAAATAATTGACACACACAATTCAAGATAAATCCTCCAATTCTAGAAGAGATATGCCACCCCCACCAGCTAGGAATGAAAGGAGTTACCACTCTCGATCTTCTTATGACAAATCACACCATCCTAGCGTAAAATTTTCATTCCATTCAATGGATTACTATGACGGTAGATATTTTCCAAAGAGAGGCCAAGTGTATTGGAGAGGCTAAGTAGGGAATCAACATTTGACCATCTAGGTCCCTGGGTAACCAGAGGTCATCACATGGAGCAAGAACATCATCGTGAATAAAGAGAAGGATTTTTTAGATTAAGAATTAGTATGAGGGGCTCTCCGCGTGCCAAGCAGACCTCTCAAGAGGAGATTTTAGCACATAAGCACAACAAAGCCACTAAATCTGCGTTTGTCAAATCCAAACCAAAAGAAAATTCCTGGAAGTGATCTATGTAGCGACTGGAAGATCGGCTGGGGGAAATGGCCAAAATAAAAAAATTCATTGCAAAGGATCTTTGTTAAAGGGTCACCTTTCATCCAGGCTATTGTGGACTACCCAAAACCTTCCAAATTCAACACACTAGTTGTCACTCCTAAATATGATTGGAAAACTAATCTAGTTTTACACATTGAACAATATCAAGATGTTGTTGACATTTATTCTGTCCCCGACGAGATGAGGTGCTGGGCTTTCTCTAATTCTATCATAGGCCTAGCCCAGATATGGTACAATAATCTGCCTAGAGGTAGAATTTACAGTTTTCACCAATTGGCTGAATCATTTATTGATAAATTTTTCTTTAGGGTGAAGGCGATCAAGAGTGTTACTCACCTCTTGACCGTGCGCCAAAATCCTGGAGATAATGCCCATGATTATATCACACGGTATAATAATGGGAATCTAGAAGCGGTGGATTATGAAGAAAAAATATCCATGTATCTTTAATAAGTGGGTTACTAGAAAAACATCTCTACTACGCCCTGACAAAAGACCCACCTAAGACTATTATTGAGTTGATGGCTAAGGCTGGAAAAATCATGAACATCGATGAAGGCATGACAACAAAAGAAGAATAATTCATTCAAGAAAGATAAAAAAGAGAAGAATTATGATAGGATCAAGAAGTTCGATGAGTATACTCCACTAACTAAGGGTTTTCATTACATCCTAGAGGAAATCAGGGGTAACAAAGATCTAAACTGGCCTAGAAAACTGAGTACGCCTCACATAAAGATAGATAAGTCCAAATACTATGATTTTCATCGTGATCATGGACACACCTCTAATAATTGCATAACCCTCAAGAATGAAGTTGAAACTCTTATTGAATGAGGAAATTTGGAAAAAATCGTTAATCAAAATGGTAATCGAGATACAAGGAGAAGATCTGAATCGCTCGGTCAAGGAAAAGATGATGTTAAAAGGGCACGTGAAACTGACTGTGAGGATGACCCCGAGATGCCGAAGAAACCTGACGAGCCAGAAATGGGTGTAGGTATGATTTCTTTTGGCTGTCATTAAATCGCAGGAGGAGACACAGGAGGAGGAGATGGACTTACTGAAATAAATGCTTACTTAAATGAGGCCAAAGCTTATATCACTATTATGCAGATTGATATGTCTAAGAGCAGTGACGATTGTTCAAGAAAAGTCAACAAAGATAAATTAATGATCGAATTCTCCAAAAATAATCTGGGTGGGGTAATTTATGCTCATGATGATCCATTAGTCATGACTTGCAGAGTTCACCATGGGAAAGTGGCCAAAGTTTTGGTCAACAAAGGTAGTTTGGATGATGCAATGTTCTATAACTATTTTCACAGCTTACGGCTATAAGATAGTAATCTATAACCATGTCACATACCTCTTATAGGATTTTCAGGAGAAAGGGTATATCCCTAGGAACCGTCAAGTTGGACGTACTGGTCGACACTTAGCCGACGAGTAGGATATAACGAATTATCCTTTTCGTACTAGATAAAAACATATCTTCAGCATAAAACATAATTCTTGTCTTGGTAGGGTCAGAGAAACTATAGGTTATTCTATATACTGTGCATCAATACATGAAGTTCCCTACCAACTATGGAGTCAGCATAGTAAACGGTAACTAGATGGAAGCACGAGAATGCTATTATACTTCCATTGACCAATAAGAGATAAATAGGGGCACAACTACTTTCCACATTGATACTTTGGACCCTCGCGAAGAGGAGGACTTGGTGAAAGATAAGGTCATGGAAGAAATAGAAAATATTATGGTAGACGATGAAACACTAAGAAGAATAACCCATATTAGCTCAAGACTAACACCTTCTACCAAATAGGATTTAATTACATTCCTTAAAGATAAGAAGAATGTCTTCACTGGAGTCATGAATATATTCCAGGGATTGATTCCAACCTCATCTACCACGAACTCAATATTTACAAAGATGCTAGGATGATCAAGCATAAGCATCGAGTTTTTATCCTAGAAAAGAATACGGCAATCCAAGAAGAGGTGGAAAAACTGCAAAAAGCACAGTTTATTGAGGATGTTAAATATCTGACTTGGTTGGCCAATGTAGTAATAGTAAAGAAGAACAACAACAAATGGCAATGGTGTGTGGATTTTACTGATCTTAATAAATAATGCCATAAAGATCACGTTCCTTTACCAAGTATTGATCAATTGGTAGATGCAACAATAGGTCATGAGATACTCAGCTTTATGGATGCATATTCTGGTTATAACTGTATTAAGATGAAGATAAAGGATAAGGAGAGCACATCCCTTAGCACCAGTCGAGGAACTTACTACTAAAATGTGATGCCCTTTGGGTTCAAAAATGCTGGGGCAATGTATCAGAGGTTGGTAAACAAAATCTTTTAAGATCAAATTGGTAAGAACATGGAGGTGTATGCAGATAATATGCTCACCAAAATCAAGTTCATCGCCGACCACATTACTGATCTGGCCCAAACATTTGACTAGCTAGAAAAACATCAAATGAAGCTTAATCCGACCAAGTGCATATTCGAAGTACATGAAGGTTTATTCTTGGGATACATTGTGAATCAAAGGGGAATTAAAGCCAACCGTGATAAAATAAAAGATTTACTAAAGATGCAATCCCTGGCTAGTAAGAAGGATGTACAAAAGCTGACAGGAAGAGTAGCATACCTAACTCATTTCGTATTTCGGGCTACTAACAAATGTCTTCCATTCTTTTAGGTGCTTAAAAATACCTTTTAATGGAATGACGAATGCGAGAAAGATTTTTTTGACCTGAAAAAGTATTTGGGGTCTCCCCCACTACTCTCCCGACCAATTTTGGGTGAGAAGTTATCTTATATTTAGCTTTTTTAAAGTTTGCTGTAAGTCCAGCCTTGGTCCGATTAGACAAGGATGCTCAAAAACTAATGTATTACACTAGTAAGCCATTCTAAGGAGCCGAGATTAGATATCCACTATTGGAAAAATTGGCATTGGCAGTCATTGAAGCCTCTAAAAGATGAGATCCTACTTGTAGGCCTATACTATTATACTGTACACTGACATACCTTTGTGATAAGATTTTCATAAGCCTTAAAAGTTTGTATGGTTAATGCATTTAGCAATTCAACTGGGAGAGTATGAAATTGTGTACAAACTAAGAACTTCATTAAAAGGGAAAGCGGTGGTAGATTTCATAGTAGAATTCACTTATGCAGAAGTACCGACCACATGGAGTTTGCCTACCGAGCAAAATTATTCAGAAGAAAGCTCAGCTCAAAGCCAAGATGACATAGTTACCAACCATCCAGAATCATCAGCTGTTCAAGAAAGAGCCTTTCGACTAGATAAGCAAAGCAGGAAGGTCTTCAAATACGGAATATTAATGGACTTCAACAATGATCTCTTAATTTGGAGATTGTTCATAGGTGGATCTTCATGCATGACTAGAAGTGGTGCTGGACTCATCCTTAATACTCTAGATAGTGGAGCTTAGAAGAACTATCTCGATAGAGATTCTCACCGGTAGGGGAAACGATGAGGAGGAAATCAACATCATTTCTATATAATTGGGGCCTTTCTTGATGTATTCAATTAGAGACTATGTTAAGAAGCGACCATTATGAGCTGACCAAAAGGAAGCAAGGAAATTGAGACATAAGGCAGCCAACTACGTCCTAGAGAAATGTATTCTATAAAAAAGGGTCTATACAATCTCTTTACTTCTTTGTGTCCATGAAATTGAGGTAAATGATCTTATTAAAGAGGTTTATGAAGGCTCATGTGATGCTCATTCATTTATAAGATCTTTGGTAAAAAGGGTAGCCACGCAAGGCAACTACTGGACAACAATGAAGACAAACAGTGTTTCATTTGCCAAGAGGTGTGACAAGTGCCAAAGGTTTTCGACCATTCATAGAAAAACAGGTGCTTCCCTAACTCTTATTACTTATCCTTGGCCTCTTTCCATTTAGGTAATAGACTTGGTCGTACCTAAAAAATACGACGACGTTGTGTGATACCGATTTAAATTAATTCGCAAGTTTCCAAGTAAACCTTATTTAATTAGAGACTAGTTTTAAACAAAATTAAATCAGCCCCAAACCATGAAACTACGTGTGTGCATGTGTCAAATCATAAATAAATAAATAAATCATACGACAGAAGTTTAAGGAAAAATCCCCGAAGGGCAAAACCTTTTTATTTCTAGAACTCTGACAAGTTTAAAAGACCATTGACTTACATACAATCTTGCTTTCTCCCACAAGAATAACGCACGGTGTCTTCGTCAAACCTCCAATGCAACGTCTAAAAATAAATCAACAATGGTTCACCCGCATCTATACCACAAGGACAACAATCCTAGACACACAGTCTTCTCGGTGTAACTTATCCTCCCCACAAGAGTAAACAACAGCAAATTGTGTTCTTGAACACCAAAATAATTCACCAAAGCATATAGGATTTTTGTGAATTGAAAACAAAAAGGGATTAAACCCTAAAATAAGAAGTCAAAAGGATTCTGTAGTTTCGTAGTTTTCTGTCTTTTAAAACGTTGGGACTTCTGAATGAAAACGAAATCATTTAATAAGTATATATACAAAATTACGTTGCCTCGGAATATGTGCTCGTTCAAACGAAATATCTATCTCGTGCGAATGACGTACCGATGTCATTCAAATGACATCGTGTGACATCTAATGTCGCTCAAACAAGATTCTGATTTCGCTTGAACGACCTGTGCATCAAAATCAAGGTACGCTCCAACACTTAGAAAATTTACTCATTCACAAATTTTGACGAAAAATTCCGCTCCAATACTTTGAAAATATTTTGTAAAAAATCGCAAAGCTCTAAGTGGAAAGTTAAGGTATTTAAAACATAACCTTACCAAACTAAAGATTTGCGGAGTCTTTTTTATGAAGAACTTGATACATTCGGATCCGTCTTGATGTAGTTGATCTTGAACTTCTTCGACGGTTGTAACGGTATACGACATAATAAATTGTGACGAACATTCATAAAAATATGTCCTTACAAATATCCACCTATGCCTATTCTGGTATATACATAAAAACATCTGAATTATCAAAAACCAAAATGCATATACAAATCTATCCTCCTATGAATAAATTTGCAGGATCTCAAAATGTTCTTCAAAAATCTTAATCAAATCTCAAAGGTTTTCTCATCAGGGTGTGCAACATAATGATCTTCAATCTTTGTACCTATACACGTTAGAAAAAATAAACACCTTTGTGATGAATCGAGTTTGAAATGATGTAAGAATAAATCAATTAATATAATCAAATCTCCCCCATAATGTAAAAACTCCCCCGTAACATTATAATTCTTTCTCCCCCAATTTATGATGTCCCCAAATAGACAGATTAGAAGAAACTATCAAAACAAGGAGTGTCACGATAAAATTCATAGCAAACAAGGGTGAAACTACGCGCATGCAGTGGTGCATCTCAAAAAAACATTCTCAAACTCTTTTTGATTTTTTAAATTTATTTTACAAACATAAGATACAAAAACATCACACCATGGATTTAAACTCAAACAACCAAGTCATGGAAATGGAAAGAATGGGTGTGAACACATTCGATAGGTAAATCAACTCAATCAATCATATGTGCACGATGCATACGTGTACCCCTAACGAATGAATATAAAAAAACATCCTTTGGTGTAAAATTATTGAATTTAGATGACATTGTCTTATGCAAATGAACAAATCAAAGTCAAAGTAATTTTCACACCAATAACGTCCAAAATTATTTAACACTTTTTAAGACTTTTAAGGACGTGCAAACCCGTTTTAAATTCCATCCAAACTCCCTCATGCATATTTTCTTTTTGAGGTAATCTAAATTCTCAAACATTGGACAATTGGTGAACAAACCTAAATGGCCCATTTTTGGCATGAATTTCTTTTTATTGCCTTTAAATTTTTTCGGGCTCTTTTAAACCTCTTTGGACCTCGAATAATAAAATTCCTCAATTTTTTAGGTCTAATTAAACGGAGGCTTAATCACAAAGGATAAATGATAACCTTTCGTAGCCTTCACCATTTTCAAACAAAACACACAAATCCTCACAAACATGGTTCAAAGGTGCACACTTTTTATTGTCTTGTTTTATCACATTTGGTTTGTTGTACAGACAGAATTGAGATGGAAACACTCAACCAACATGTAAAAGATAAGTGCAATAACAAAAAAAATCCATGCATATGTGCAATAAAGGAAATCATGAGTAAAGCATGTCGCAAGTAACAATGAATTACATCTTAATGACTCAAAACATTATCAGCCACATGGATTAATTGACCTGTTGTGTCAACACACTATCAAATAGTCACATGAAAAAATATGGAATGATGTTGTGACTCGGTCATCCTAAGTGTTCATCCATAAAATGGTGCAAACAGAATACAAAAATCTTTTTGGATTTTTAAAATATTTATCAAAATAAAATCTTTTTGTATTTTTCAAAATTTTCAAAAAATGAAAAATATACACAAATGATACATACTAGCAATAGGTAAATAGTTTCATCATGCAAAGCAACCTATGCTAGTAAAAATGTCAAACCTCAATTGTTAGGTGCAGAGGTATTTTCCAAAGGAGGTGTCAACTTACGAAAAACCTCCATTAGATTTTGTGAAGTTTTGACTAAAAACTTAACTTGCTCACCTAGATGTGCAAACTCTCTCATGTAGCCTCCAGGAGCATATAAGGTATCATGTGTGGGTGCATGTGTGGCAGAAACACGTGTGGAAGCAAAACGTGACACATAACAAAACTTAAAACAATATTCCCTAAGGTGTACTCTCCTTTTACAATGTGAACAAACATAAATAGGCCTAGGAACACCTCTCTCACAAACTCTAGGACGTGATCTCCTAACGGGAAATGGACGCCTAGGTGGGTTAATTTTCGGGCCATGTGAATCTGTCACTAAAGTAGGAATCGTCTAGGGTGAGACAAAAGAAGTAGAAGCAACGTCATGTCTTTTTCCTAGCCTGCCAACTCTACCCTTATTCAGATTAAGAACCACCTTTTCAACCTTCTTAGGTGCGTTCTCAAAATTTACTTTGACCTCCCTAGCAAGTTTCGAGATCACTCTCGAGTTGGGATACACGTGTCGTCAGACTAGACACCGTGTCGGTCAAATCACATTTTTCCTTTCTTAAAACCTCCTTCTCTTTCTCAAAATCTAACACACGACGACCTAAATCCCTATTATACTTCTTTGTTTTTAAGGTCTCGGTGTACAAATATCTAAAGGCTTTTTGGATTTCACTTTCATCTCCACTGTCAAATTCGCTCTCATCTCCACTAGAAACACTCGAGTCATCACTGGTGCTCTCATGACCTTTATCAACGAGAGACAAAGTGGGTGTGCTCACACGACTCGAAAATTCTACACACATCCCATGTGTTAAACCTTTATCGGACTCATCTCCCACAACACCCTCACTATCACTAAGTGTTGTGGGCATAGCAGTCTCTTTGCCCTTTCTCCTTATCCCAGTAGGACACTCTTTTTAACCATGTGCCCTTTGCCCTCACACTCAAAGGACCTGATCTCATCCTCCTTGTCACTATCTTTGGCCTCCATTTTTTTTTAATTGACTCAAAAAATCTCTTTTTATTGGAAAATTTTTCTTTATTCATTTTGAGAAATTTTTTAAACTTTTTCACAAGCTTGGCCATATAATCAAAATCAAACTCACCCTCAGAATCGGACTCACAAAATTTTTCTTTCTTTTTCATAAAATGAGTTTTTAAAGAAACTCCATTATCCTTGGCCTTAATGGTTTTGGGAAACATTTCAATCTCATAGGTTTGAAGATCTCCTACAAGTTCTTCCAACTTGAGTGATTTCAAATTTCCCAATGAGTTTAAAACAGTGACTTTAGGAATAAAGAGTTTTGGGAGAGATCTCAAAATATTTTTAACGACACGCGTGTTATCAATCACCTCACCCAAATTAAAACTGGTATTTACAATATCTGACAAACGTGCATAAAAATCATCAAATCATTCAGACTCAGACATGGTGATAGTCTCAAATTGGGTGGCCAAATTTTATAATTTTGATTCTTTAACCGCGTTCGTACCCTCGTGTGCCAATTTCAAAACATACCATGCCTCTTTAGACGTGGCGCACGTCAGAATTCGGCAGAAATCTTCGGGAGTGACGGATCCAGAAATAGCACTCAATCCACATGAATTAAAATTAGACATTTTAAAATCATCTTCAGTCCAGGCCGACACGAGTTTTAAAGAGGTGATATTTTCAACGGTGACATTAGGAGGATTCCACCCATTTTCATAAAGCAACCAAACATGCTCATCAATAGATTTTAAACTAGATTTCATACGAGCTTTCTAGTACCATAATTAGACCCGTAAAAAATAGGCATCTGATTATATAAGTGCTCCATAGGAAAAGTTACGATTTTTCACAAAATTGATTTAACAAAAAATCAATATCACACAAATTTTGCGAAAAATAGGAATACGCGATAAATAAGCGTAACTTGCTCTGATACCAATTTTGAAAATACGAAGACGTTGTGTGATACCTATTTAAATTAATTTGGAAGTTTCCAAGTAAACCTTATTTAATTAGAGACTATTTTTAAACAAAATTAAGTCGGCCCAAAGCCATGCTAATACGTGTGTGCATGTGTCAAACTATAAATAAATCAAGCATGCGACACAAGTTTATGGAAAAATCCTCTAAGGGCAAAACCTTTTTATTTCTATAACTCTGACAAGTTTACAAGATCATTGACTTACATAGAATCTTTCTTTCACCCAGAAGAGTAACGCACAGTGTCTTCATCAAACCTCCAAAGCAACGTCTAGAAATAAATCAGCAATGGTTCACACGTACCTATACTACAAGGACCGCAATCCTAGACACGCAGTCTTCTCGGTGTAGGTTATCCTCCCCACAAGAGGAAACAACAGCAAAGTGTGTTCTTAAACACCAAAACAATTCACCAAAGCATATGGGATTTTTGTGAATTGAAAACAAAAAAGGATCAAACCCTAAAAGAAGAAGTCAAAAGGATTCTGCAGTTTTTCAGTTTCCTATCTTTCCAAATGCTGGGACTTCTTAACTAAAATGAAACCATTTAATGAGTATTTATACAAAATTACAATGCCTCGAAATACGTGCTCATTCGAATGAAATAGCTATCTCACGCGAATGACGTACATATGTCATTCAAACGACATCGCGCGACATCCAATGTTGCTCGAACGTGATGCTGATCTCACTTGAACGACCTGGGCGTCAAAATCGAGGTACGCCCCAACACTTAGAAAATTTACTCATTCAAAAAATTTGACGAAAAATTCCGCTCCAACACTTAGGAAATATTTCATAAAAATATCCCAAAGCTATAAGTGGAAAGTTAAGGTATTTAAAACTTAACCTTACCAACGTAAAATTTGACGGAGTCTTGTTGATGAAGAACTTGATACATTCGGATTCGTCTTTATATAGATGATCTTGAACTTCTTCGACGGTTGTAACGGTATACAACATTATAATTTGTGATGGATTTTCATAAAAATATGTCCTTACAAATATCCCCTATGTCTATACAGGTACATACATAAAAACATCTGAATTAGCAAAAACCAAAATGCCTATACAAATCTACCCTCCCATGAATAAATTTGCAAGATCTCAAACTGTTCTTCAAAAATCTTCATCAAATCTCAAAGCTTTTCTCATCAGGGTGTGCAACATAATGATCTTCAATCTTTGTACCTAAACACATGAGAAAAAATGAAAAACTTCGTGATGCACCCAGTTTGAAATGATGTAAGAATAAATCAATCAATATAATCAAATCTCCCCCATAATGCAAAAACTCCCCCATAACATGATAATTCTTTCTCCCCCATTTTATGATGTCCCCAACTAGACAGATAAGAAGAAACAATCAAAACATGAAGTGTCACGATAAAATGCATAGCAAACAAGGATCAAACTATGCGCATGAAGAGGTGTATCTCAAAAAAACATTAACAAACTATTTTTTATTTTTCAAATTTTTTGTACAAACATAAGATACAGAAAAATCACACCATGGATTTTAACTCAAACAACCAAGTCATGGAAATGGAAATAATGTGTGTGAACACATTCAATATGTAAATAAAATCAATCAATAATATGTGGACGTTGCATACGTAAACCCCTAACGAATGAACATAAAAAACATCCTTTGGTGTAAAATTGTTGAATTTAGATGACATCGTCTTATGCAAATGGACAAATCAAAGTCAAAGTGATTTTCACACCAATAAGGTCCAAAACAATTTAATGCTTTTTCAAGACTTTTTAGGACGTGCAAACCCATTTTAAATTCCATCCAAACTCCCTCATGCATATTTTATTTTTGAGGTAATCTAAATTCTAAAACATTGGAGAATTGGTGAACAAACCTAAATGGCCCATTTTTGGCAAGAATTTCTTTTTATTGCCTTTAAATGTTTTTGGGCTCTTTTAAACGTCTTTGGACCCTGGATAATAAAATTCCTCAATTTTTTAGGTCCAATTAAATGGTCGCTTAATCGCAAAGGATAAATGATAACCTTTCGCAGCCTTCACCATTTTCAAATAAAACACACAAATCCTCACAAACATGGTTCAAAGGTGCACACTATTTATTGTCTTGTTTTATCGCATTTGGTTCATTGTACAAACAAATTTGAGATGTAAACACTCACCAACATGTAAAAGATAAGCGCGATAATAAAACAAATCCTTGCATGTGTGCAATAAAGAAAATCATGAGTCAAACATGTAGGAAGTAACAACGAATTACATCTTAATGACTCCAAACATTATAAAGCACATGGATGAATTGACCTATTCTCTCAAAACACTATCAAATAGTCACATGAAAAAAAATATGGAATGATAATGTGACTCGGTCATCCTAAGGGTTCATCCATAAAACGGTGCAAACAGAATACAAAAATCATTTTAGATTTTTCAAAATTTTATCAAAATAAAATCTTTTTGTATTTTTCAAAATTTTCAAAAAATGGAAAATATACACAAATGATACATACTAGGAATAGGAAAATAATTTCATCATGCAAAGCAACTTATTCTAGTAAACAAGTCAAACCTCAATCGTTAGGTGCAGAGGAGTTTTCCAAAGGAGGTGTCAACTTATGAAAAACCTCCATTAAATTTTGTGAAGTTTTGACTAAAAACTTAACTTGCACACCTAGATTTTCAAAATCTCTCATGTAGCCTCCAAGAGCATCTAAGGTATAATGTGTGGGTTCATATGTGGGAGAAACACGTGTGGAAGCAAAACGTGACACATAACCCAACTTAAAACAAAATTCCCTAAGGTGTCCTCTCTTTTTGCAATGTGAATAAACATAAATAGGCTTAGGAACACCTCTATCAAAAACTATAGGATGTTCTCTCCTAACGGGAAGTGGACGCCTAGGTGGGTTAATTTTCGAGCCATGTGAATCTGTCACTAAAGTAGTAATCGACTCGGGTGAGGCAAAATAAGCGGAAGCAATGTCATGACTTTTTCCTAGCCCGTCAACTCTACCCTTATCCTAATTAAGAACCACCTTTTCAACCTTCTTAGGTGCGTTCTCAAAATTGACTGTGACCTCCATGGAACGTTCGAGATCACTCTCGAGTTGGGATACACGTGTCATCAGATAAGACATCGTGTCGGTCAAATCATATTTTTTCTTTCTTAAAACCTCATTATCTTTCTTTAAATCTAACACATGACAACCTAAATCCCTATTATACTTCTTTGTTTTTAAGGTCTCGGTGTACAAATCTCTAAAGGTTTTTTTTATCTCACTTTCATCTCCACTCTCAAATTCGCTCTCATCTCCACTAAAAGCACTCGAGTCATCACTGGTGCTCTCATGACCTTTATCAATGAGAGATAATGTGGGTGTGCTCACACGACTAAAAAATTCTACACACATCACATATGCTAAACCTTTATCGAACTCATCTCCCACATCACCCTCACTATCACTAAGTGTGTCAGGCATAGCTATCTCTTTGCCCTTTCTCCTTATCCTAGTAGGACACTCTTTAGCCATGTGCCCTTTTCCCTCACACTCAAAGCACCTGATATCATCCTCCTATTCACTATCTTTGGCCTCCACTTTCTTTTTATTTGACTCAAAATATCTCTTTTATCGAAAAAATTTTCTTTATTCATTTTGAGAAATGTTTTAAACTTTTTCTCAAGCCTGACCATATCATCAAAATCAAACTCACCCTCAGAATCGGACTCACAAACTTTTTCTTTCTTTTCTTAAAATGAGTCTTTAAAGCAATGCCATTATCCTTAGCCTTAATGGTTTTGGGAAACAGTCAATATCATAGGTTTGAAGGTCTCCTACAAGTTCTTCCAACTTAAGTGATTTCAAATTTCCCAAAAAGTTTAAAACAGTGACTTTAGGAATAAAGCATTTTGGGAGAGATCTCAAAATCTTTTTAATAACATGTGTGTTATCAATCACCTCACCCAAATTAAAACAGATGTTTACAATATCTGACAAATGTGTATAAAAAAATCATCAAAGCATTCAGACTCTGACATGGTGATAGTCTTAAATTGGATGGCCAAATTTTGTAATTTTTATTCTTTAACCGCGTTCGTACCCTCATGTGTCAATTTCAAAACATCCCATGCCTCTTTAGACATGGTGCACGTCATAATTCAGCGAAACTCGTCGGGAGTGATGGCTCCAGAAATAGCAATCAATCCACGTGAATTAAAATAAGACATTTTAAAATTGTCTTCAGTCTGGGCCGATATGAGTTTTAAAGAGGTGATATTTTCAACAGTGACAGTGGCAGGATTCTACCCATTTTCACAAAGCAACGAAACACACTTGTCAATGGATTTTAAACAAGATTTCATACGAGCTTTCTAGTAGGCATAATTAGACCCGTCAAAAATAGGCATCTGATTATATAAGTGCTCTATAAGAAAAGTTGAGATTTTTCACAAAATTGATTTTAAAAAAAATCAATATCACACAAATTTTGCGGTAAACAGGAATATGCGATAAATAAGTGTATCCTTCTCTGATACCAATTTGAAAAATACGATAACGTTGTGTGATACCGATTGAAATTAATTCGCAAGTTTCCGAGTAAACCTTATTTAATTAGAGACTATTTGTAAACAAAATTAAATCGGCCCCAAACCATGCAACTACGTGTGTGCGTGTGTCAAACCATAAATAAATAAAGCATGCGACCCAAGTTTAAGGAAAAACCCCCGAAGGGAAAAATCTTTTTTTTCTAGAACTCTGACAAGTTTACAAGACCATTGACTTACTTACAATCTTGCTTTCTCCTACAAGAGTAACGCACGTTGTCTTCATCAAACCTCCAAAGTAATGGCTAGAAATAAATCAGCAATGGTTCACACGCAGCTATACCACAAGGATCGCAATCCTAGACACGTAGTCTTATCAGTGTAGGTTATCCTCCCCACAAGAGTAAACAATAGAAAAGTGTGTTCTTGAACACCAAAGAAATTCACCAAAGCATATGGTATTTTTGTGAATTGAAAACAAAAAGGGATTAAACCCTAAAAGAAGAATTCAAAAGGATTCTACAGTTTCGCAATTTTCTGTCTTTCAAAACACTGGGACTTCTTAATGAAAACTAAACCATTTAATGAGTATTTATACAAAATCGTGTCGCCCTGGAATACGTGCTCGCTCGAACGAAATAACTATCTCGCATGAATGACATACAAATGTCGTTCAAACGACATCACACAACATGCAATGTCACTCAAATGAGATGCGGATCTCGCTTGAACGACATGGGTGTCAAAATCGAGGTACGGTCCAACACTTAGAAAATTTACTCATTCACAAATTTTGATGAAAAAGTCCGCTCCAACACTTATAAAATATTTTGTAAAAATATCCCAAAGCTCTAAGTGGAAAGTTAAGGTATTTAAAAAAAACTTACCAAAGTAAACTTTTGTAGAGTCTTTTTGATGAAGAACTTGATACATTCGGATTCGTCTTGATGTAGATGATCTTAAACTTCCTCGTTGGTTATAACGGTATACGACATAATAAATTGTGATGGACATTCATAAAAATATGTCCTTACTGTACCATTGTCGACCACCAAAGAAAGTTTCAAGTATTTAGTCATTGCAATGGATTACTTCCCCAAATGGATGGAGGCTGATCATTTGATTGATATGCCCTATCAAAAAGTCTTTCAGTTCATATAGAAGCAAATCATGTGTCATTATGGAATGCCCTATGCTTTTATCACTGATCATAATACCGAGTTTTAGAATAAAGAGTTTGAGGAGTATTGCCTCAGGTCAAAATACAGAAGCTACATTTATTACTGGGACATCCATAATGAAATTTTCAAATAGAAATCACTAATAAAACTTTGCTTGATGGATTGAAGAATCGCTTGGACGAATCAAAGGGAAAATAGATCAACAAACTGCACAACGTTCTTTGGGCTTACAAAACTACACTAAGTACTGCAATAGAAGAGACTCCCTATATGATGGGTTTTGGTAGTGAGGCAGTGGTACTAATTGAAATAGGTCTACCAACACATAGGGTGCTAAATTTTGATTCCTCCAAAATTGATCTAATAGGGTAACTAGATCTAGCTATGGTCGAAGAAGTGAGAGAATATGTTGCTATTCGGATGGTTTCCTACCAACAAAGGAGTTCTAGGTTCTTTAATCTTCATTTTAATCCGACCAACTTGAAATAGGGAGACCCTGTGCTGAAGAAGGTAATTCGAAAAAATAAGAAGTTGGGACCCAACTGGCATGGCCCCTATAGTATCTTGGCAGATATTCGACCAGGAACATATTTCCTGAAAACATTAGATGGCGAAGAGTTTAAGAACCCCTAGAACGCCAATCATCTTCACAAATATTATTAATAATTTTGTTTCCAATGTAATCAGTTAGTCAAATTAATAAAATTTCATGTTTCTTCTCATTATACTTCCATTTTATGTTTTGTTTTTCAGAGTATTGTGCCACCTTAATTTATGACTAAATTTTAATTTCTAACTTTTCCAACTTCAGAAAAGTTCTTTGTCAAACTTCTCCAACTTTAATAAAGTTCTTCATCAAACTTTTCCACCTTCAAAAAAGTTTATCATTAACAACTTCATGTACGATTTTGTCTTCAATAAATCACAAACTAGAAGTTAGTAAAATCACATATAATGCTTAAAGTAAAACACAAGAGTTTTTACCTGAGTAAATTAAAATACAGGGATAATTATACATTCTTAATACATTTGGCCGTCTCTAATAACTAATGTTATACCTTAGTTCAACATAACTACTTACAGTTTTATCTCAGAATAGAATTAGTAGAATCTAAAGCCTTACAATTACGAATCAAACATCCAACATTTAAACATGACATTTAATCAGTAGGCTTATTAACTAGTTAGGGTACGGACAACCTACTCAACAACAAGATTAATAACAACCACAAGCTTAAATACAAGGGATAAAAGTGTCCAAGGCAATTTCATTTCATTCAAATAAACTTTAATTGCAAAAAAAAAGATTATTCAGGTACAAGATACATGTTATTCTATTAAACGCTTTCCATAGGCCTTTTTCATCCCAACTGGAGGTTCGTCAAGGGTGCTCAGATGATTGATAGATTTAAAGTCTCTCCTCCTAGTATGCCTACTGATGCTCGACTGGTCAAGAAAATGCAAAGGATAAAAATATTCTACTTCTCCTTCCAGACCATAATCCCCAAGGTATTTTCTAGTCAGGCTCTAAGGGATGGCATCGAGAGGAATCCAACTGACATCAATAGAGAAGGGAGGATCAGGGCAATCCGAGAGTCCTGGGGCATTCCAGTTCTGAAAGTCCCCAAAAATTTAAAATTTTAAAATTAATGTGATGGTTCAATTAAATACCCAACTAAAATATCAATACAACTTTTAGACAAAAATAAACTTCAAATTTTAATTTCTTCAAAATTAAAATTAAGTTAAACTTGAAGTGAAATTAATCTACTCAAACCTTTTAGTTTCCACTTAAACAAAATTAATTCAACCCATGTCCTAAAATTTGCCTAATAATGATTTATTATAATTTTCAATATAGGTCAAAACCAAATTTTATCAAATTAAAATTCTGGACATGAATTAAATTAAACTTACCCAAATTACCCAACTTAAATTATCACCAAATTAAACAAGTGTGAGATTTAAACTAATTTTTATCTTGATTAGCCTAGCATGAATCTAAGGTGATTTTTGCAAGATAAAAATAAACAATCTCACTACGCGGCGATGTACGAGGAAATCCCAAATAGGAAAAACCTCAGATGACCCTAGCCTAACAAATCCATTAGGTACAAAAATTTTATAAAGACAACGACAAGAAGACTTAAAACACTCGACTTGATTCCTTCAAGCCCTGACACTTCCTCATCTCTTCAACCTCTGCCTTGTAGATAACTCCGGAGTCCACCAATGGAGGCATAACCCACTGTCAACCACACATGGTGCTTTTCACCATGTGAGAAAGACGCATCACAAACTTCTTCTCCTTTATGGGTAGAGAATGAACACAAACTCTCTTCTTGTTTGTTTAGAGTAAACCCGGTGCCAAAACTCTCAAATCAATATATATATATATATATATAAGTTTGGAATTAAACAAACATGGGTGTATGAGTGTTTTGTAAAATTTTAATCCATGAATTTACACACTCAAAACTTGAACTTTTGATAGAAAACTATTTTCTCTCAAAGACTAGAATGAATATTTGTCAAAAGTTGCTCCAAAAGGTCTTGTTCCTGCACATTTTAATCAGGTAAAAGAGGTGGGGAATGAAATGGGAAGTTATTAAAAAACTTCTAGAAAACTGCCCAGGTCGTTCGAACGAGCTTGTTCATACTACTTTTTGAACTATATTTAAAAAAAATTGCTCCAAACTCGTTTGAAGTTCATTTGAAGTCTCATTCGAACAACTTTTGTAATGAGAATGCAGAGAGTATAAGGCAAACCCGTTGGAAAACTCGTTCGATTTCTCGTTCTAACGACAATTCAAACGAAAATTCAGAAAACTTATTTTTTTCAAGTTTAAGCCCAAAACTTATGGAAAAAGTTCTAAAGAGATTTTCTGAAAATAAAATTTCATAAAAAGTATTTTATGAAATTCACCCAATAAAATTTCAAGCTCCAATATGTATATAAGACGCATTCATACCTTTGGAGCCTTGGAATCCAATTGTTGTTAACGTTGAAACATGCACTAAACTCGGCAAGGATGAAGCTGTAAATTGTTGGCCGCTACGTCTTCAACTTATTCAAACATCACAGTTTTGATAGAAACAAACATTTATACTATGACTCAAATGGTTTTTTCCCAAATAAGACAAAACTACATAAGGACTCAATTGGAAATTTTTGTCCATACAAATATCCCCCTTTGGCTATTCCAGGACAAAACCTAACCAAAACTCTAAAGGGCTGTCAAGCTCGTCTAGACACAACAGTCCACCCCAAAAAAAATAAAAATACAGACGCTATGACACGACCCAAGGAAGCTTTGCCTCTTTACCGAATTTACCGCTAGAAAGATAATTCCTGCACACTTAAGCAAACCATTAACATATAGGGAATATCAAAATATTCAATGCAATGTAAATAAATACTCCCCCTTAAATAATTTTTTCCCTTTATCTACTAATGTCAACCTAAGAAGATTGCGCAACTCCCCCTAAGTTGCATCTCCCAAACTAAAGGTTTAGATACGATTTCTCCCCCCTTTTGTTCAGGAATAGACAAAGGTTAAAGAATTATAAACTAACTTAGTTCCCCTTCAATTAAAGAAAATACCATTTCTCCCCCTAAAATCTAAACAAGGGATATGTATTAAGAAGAAACAAGATAAAAATGTAAAGGTGTATAAACATGGATAATAAGGTATATGGCAACATTAAAATGTAACTAATCCACACAATAACAAAGGTTACCAACTATGATGCGATGACAAAAAAATGATACCAATTAGAATATAATAAACATAAGCATGGGATATCAACCAAAATTCACAACAAGATCGATACCAATTATGAATTCAAAGAAAATATGGACTAGTAAGCAAGGCAAAGACTCAATAACAAAAAATTCCATATATATATATATATATATATATATATATATATATATATATATATATATATATATATATATATCACTAACGCACACACACATATACATAGGTATAAACACCACACACGACACAGAATACAATAAGATTTTCACACTCGTATGGAAAAAATGTGTCCAAATACATGTGGTAAACGGAAGTGAAGGGGTGTGAACTAGAGACTAAAGGAATATAGACCCAATCATTTAAAACATGTTCACGGAGTTCTATGAGAGATTGAAATTTTTTATCACATTCAGATATAGCCTCATGTGACAATATATAATGAACTCAACGAACAAACATACACAATGCACACAAGCCTAGAATTTTGATAATTCTACAAACCAATAGAGTCATGACAATAAAAGCATAACTTGGATACAAAGTCATTGTGCAAACCCGTTGATACATCCAACCAAACTCCTCATTATTTCTTTCTCTATTTTTTTGAAGATATCAACTAAACTAAATAGGCCTTGGCTAATTTGTATTTTATTTTAATGCCACAGTTTTCACTCGTGGCTTTTCATACAAAGTAATTTTGTCTTTCGTAGCCCAATTCTATTGATAAACAATTACATCGGATAAGTATTTTTTTTAAATTCGGGAAACGGTTCTTACATGCACAAATCCTCCATAGTCATAACAACATGTAAATGACTAAATTGATAGGAGAACCTCTCACTTAGCTCAAATATACATGTGAAGTTTAAATTTCAAATGATCTCATGCATGTGTGAATCGAGGCGTATAAAAATATAATCCATTAAGCAATACGAAATCCAACTACTCCATGCAAGCATGGCAAAAAACATTTTAAGTATTGAAAATCTTAACCAAAAGTTCTAGCCACATGAAAGAGGAAAAGGAAAGGATTCAAACACAAGTATATGCCACATAAAGTGTGTCAAACTAAAATACACACAAAAAAAAAATCTTTGTGAGTTTTTTTTTTCCAAACTTTTTCACCAAACAACAAAATTCAACTCAAAAGAAACAAATGAAATCTTTTTGTATTTTTCTCAATAAGACACAAACAAATTAAATTAATACAAAAGATATAGACAAATCATAATTCTATCATGTGATTCATCTTGGATTGACTAGAAAATGACAACCATACATACCACTAGCATAAGTATATCATGGAGCACAAAAACGCTAGAGTATGTAAACAAAACTAACACATTTAACATTTTGATTTAGCATGGGAGGTTTCATGTGATAGAAAATGAGAATCATAAACCCTATTTTATAATGTTACGAAGTCGAATATCCTAACCCAAACAAGTGAAAAGTGTCAACCTCGAGATTAGGTGACCTTGGCTACCTTGATGACCTTACTTTTGGGTTTCCTAGGATCATTTTTTAGATCAAAACAAAATTTTGTAAGATGACCTTTTCGACCACAATGTGAGCAAGTACATACCCAATGAAAAGTAGTACCTAAGGATTGACCTTTGGTAATGTTCCTGGGTGATTCTCTCAAAATTGTGGTTTTGACTTTATTAGCGGAAGCATTATAAGAATCGAAGCCTATACCATAAGTGTCATTTTTTATTTGGACCGTGCCTAAGATTTTATCCAATTTTTCGAACCTACACTCCAAATCAAATTTGTCACGACTTGGGTCTCTTCATTTTTCTTCCAACTGTAAAATGCATGACTCAAGAAAACACCTACTCTCTTCAAAAATGAGAAACTCTTTATTCATAGCCTCCATTAAACCTCTAAGGCTATCTCTCTCACCTTATACATACCCTATCTTCTCACTAAGATCCCTCTAATATGCCCTAAGGTCTTCCACTAAAGCACTCTCATCAATAACCTTGGCACGCTCTCTCAAACTAGATTCTAAATTCAAATTATCCCTTTTTAATATAATTAATTTGGCATACAATTCTTGAAAAGCTACTTTAAGTTCACTCTCATAAACCTCTTCATCATTCTCATTCTCACTTTCAACTCCACTGTGACACCCCGACAAATTAAATACCGGGTAGGTACTCCTTTATTAAATTAATACAAAATGCCAAGTTGGTTCAGTTCATAGCATCACTGTCGAAAACGTTTTAACAATTACTAGCCACCTAATATTTAAAAGTGAGTTGTCAATTTTAATTAAATCCGATTAACTTGCAAGAAGATAAGAAATGCGAACATAACTACCACAATCAAATGACAATAGTATAATCATACAATAATAATGAGTCTGTAAGAATACTCCTCACAACAAACCAAATATAGGAATAACAAATACTAAGTTTGAAACATAATTGATTACAACCCCAAATCTGAAATAAACTAAATAGATAAAATATTTCTAAAAGAAATGGGGCGACATGCCCAACTGATGAGGAAATCTACTAATAGAGTCAAGATCGAAAGTGGAGGCATCTACTGACAAGATCCTATAACTTCCACAACAGCTACAGTACGTAACCTGAATGGAACTTCTATACTTGGTGTCCTTGTGGCTGGGCACCTAAAAGGTTTTTACAAGAAAATATATTTGGGAGAAAACGGGTTAGAGCCCGATTGTGGAAAATAGTTTAAAGTATAGCAAGTGTTTTAATGACAATAAAACAACGAATTCAAAATACATGTTAGAACGTGCCCTCACATGAAATACTCACCTCTCGACTATTTGTGCACTCCTAACGTACCCATACCCACTCTAGTTATTTCCATATTCTACTAGCCCAAAATAAATTTTAACCTTACTATACGATTCACGCTTAAATTCCAACATCTTCATTTGAGTAGAGAGCTTTACATTTATAATCGGTTTCCCATTATTAGTAATACTAATTACTAGAGATCATCCATTTTATCTTGACATAACGTTGTTATTATTATACTCACAACTAAACATGACAGTTCATTTCAATTAACAGTATATTATTCTCATCATAAATATACATTACTAGCACCCCGAGACTAAGCTGAGGTGCACACATACTCTGCTATCCAATCCTGGTACATCACGTACATAAGGACCACACATTCCGAATCTCTTAGGAATCGTTTTCTGATAACAACAATCACTTAAAATGGAGGTGAACATAGTTCACATCACATGGGTCACGCACATACCTACGCTCCCATGATCAGCCGACTTATTAACTTCTCAATAAGTCCTTCTCTGACATATGTCCTCGAGGTACCAATCTAAATCCCCCCGTAGGCACACAAAGATTAGATGGCCCTAATCGAACGCAAGCATCCCATGATAGCATGTATGGTAGGTATGTTATACACATAAAACCACATATACTAAGCATTCGCACATCTTAGATATCTCGTATTATTAATATAGGTATACATATCGTTCTTATACCGTCATTTAATGTTAAACGATTTCAAGCCCCCGATTTGTATATTAACGTTATCAACCCTTCTCACGTCGTAATTAGGTACTCATTTCCTACTCCACAATTGACATCCGATTTTATTATAAGGTTCTAAGTTCCACTCCTCAATGTACCCCAATTCTCACAATTATACCCACTATTCAATAAGGGAAGGTTAATACTCAAATTAAATAAGTCTACGGAACGTTTGAAATGAAATCAGGCCAAAAAGGCCATTTTGTCAACTCGTTAGAAGTCTCGTTCGAACGAGGTCGTTCGAACGAGTTTGTTCGAACGAAAGTCTTCGAACAAACTACCAACTCGTTAGAAGGGATACTGTCATCTCGTTAGAAGATCGTTCGAACGAGGTCGTTCGAACGACCTAGGTAGGTCTTCTAACGAGATGGCAGACTGCGCCCAAAAATTCCCCTAATTCATTTTTCTTTAAATTTCTCTTCTCTAAATCCCAACGAAGATCATCCCCATCAAGTTTTAACGTTATTGAACTACTCTAAGTCCTCCTAGGTCACTCTTTAACATATATTTGGGTCAATGCTTCCTAAATTAACATGTAATCATCAAAATTTCAAAACCTTGTCCCAAACCCTATAAACATGAACCCATAATTTAATGTCTACAATTTCTCCTTAAAAATCCGTTTTCACATCCTCGAAAGATATATTTTGTATATGACATTCATCCAATAATATTCTACATGAAATACTTATATCATATTATGAATTCTACCTCAAATTTCACGGGTTTTCATCAAACTTCCAATATAAGACAAATATTCAATTCTAAGCATGGAAGAAACATTCGTTTGAAATTAATGTAATTAAACCACTTGCCTTAGATGTTCTGACTTGATGTTGAGGGATTGAAGATTGATTTTCCTCTTCCTCTCTACAGATTTCTCTCCAAGATGGTGATGGTGGTTGGAGGTTTCTTTTGGAACCTCTTCAAACTCCCCCTATAACTCCCATAGCCCTCTAACTTACCAAATGCTGAAAATGGGCTTAGTGGGTTCTTTCCTAATATAAAAATAACCTCTAAAATTCGTGGGTTTTAATTCCCCTATTTTTAAAATTACCAAACTACCCTTTTGGGTTGCCGGTATGGCCTAAAAATGCCCCGGGACCCAAACTAAACCCCCGGTCAGTGTTTTCTGACTATTTCGACCCTTCCGGACACGTTGGCGCACTGAAAATGACCATTAGTTTGACAAAAATAAAATTCACTTTTTAATTCGATTAATTACGTTCCTGACGCGACTAACACGCGCGTCCCAACTAAATTTTCCAAGTTAATTTTAATATCATCAATCCTCATGTATTACCATACATACTCAGAAATAATAAATTTTTAACATCATAATCAAATACTAACTCACATCTCGTTAGTATTTATATTCGGATTAATTCCCAATTAATTCTCATTTAATTCAATTAATCCCTTAAATAAATATCAATAAAATTATGGGGTATTACATACTTTCCCTCTAATAACAGAATTTTGTCCCGAAATTTGGAACTAAAGAGTACTTGGTAAAAACAGCTCTGGATAACGCTCGCGCATATCATCCTCGCGCTCCCATGTGGACTCCTCGGCATTATGATGCCGCCATTGAACACGTACTAACGGTACTATCTTCGACCTCAATTTTCGCTCGCTGTGGTCCAGAATAGCAATCGATCCCTCCTCGTAGGAACTGTCGGGCTGAAGATCGATGTCCTCTATAGCAATGTGGGTATGGGCCAAATCATCCCTAAGGTATTTCCCTAACGAGGAAATATGGAACACATCATGAATCCTATGAAAGTACTCCGGTAACCCAAGTTTATACGCAACTGGCTCAATTCGCTCGATGATAGGAAATGAACCCACATATCTCGGTGCTAGTTTCCCCTTCTTCCTAAAATATATAATCCCCTTCATAGGAGATACTCTGAGTAACACCTGGTCCCCCACCTTGAATTCTCTGAAGAACCTCTTGGCATCAGCATAGCTCTTCTGTCGGTCCTGAGCTACCCGAATACGACTCCGTATCAAATCAATCCTTCCCGAAGTGTCCTGAATCACTTCCGGTCCAAGGAGTTTGTTATCCCACACCTCTAACCAACATGCTGGGGAAAGACAAGGTCTACCGTACAACGCCTCAAATGGAGCCATGCCAATGGTGAACTGGTAGGAGTTATTATAAGAAAACTCCACCAGTCTAAGGTACTGCTCCCATCCACCTCTAAAGTATAGGATGCACATACGCAACATGTCCTCCAACATCTGATTTGTCCGCTCGGTTTTCCCATCAGTCTGCGGGTGATATGTCGTACTCAACCGCAACTCCGTACCCATGGCCTCCTAGAAACTCTCCCAAAATCGTGAAACAAATATCTTATCTCGGTCAGGCACGATATTTAGAGGTACACCGTGAAGTCTCACTATTTCCATAATGAAAATCTGGGCATACTGTCTCGTAGTGTAATCAGTCCTCACTTGTAGAAAATGAGCAACTTTTGTCAACCTATCCACAATTACCCATATGGAGTCGTGACCCCTCTGTGACATAGGTAATCCCGTGATAAAGTCCATGGATATGCTCTCCCATATCCACGTCGGAACCTCTAATGGCTGTAGAAGTCCTGTCGGTTTTTTATGATCCACCTTTTCTAGCTGACAAGTGGCGCATTTAGAAACAAACACGGAGATATCTCTCTTCATCCCGCTCCACCAATACTGGCATCTCATGTCTTGGTACATCTTATCCCCACCAGGGTGTACCGCGAATCGTGAGCCGTGCGACTCTTCCATTACTTCGTGTCGCAAGTCCTCCCCTTCTGGAACAACTAGTCTCCCATTGAAGCTTAATCCCCCGTCTGAACTAATGGGGTATAGGACTCGGATCCCTCTGCTAGTAATCAAACTATTTTCTCTTGACAGAACGAGTCATTTCCCTGGGCCTTTATCACTCTCGTAATAATCTGCGGTGTAACAGTCATCACAGACATGAACGATCGGGCCACTGCATCCTGGTGTCCCAACTCCTTCCACTTAGCTTTCCACACCTCGGCCACCTCATCCACTGGCCTATGGCTCAATGCGTATGCTACCACGTTAGCCTTACCCGGGTGATATTGAATATCAAACTAATAATCCTTCATAAACGCAAGCCACCATCGTTGACGCATATTCAGTTCCTTCTGCGTGAAGAGGTATTATAGAGACTTGTGATCTGTGAACAACCGAAATTTCTCCCCCAGTAGATAGTGTCTCTAAATCTGAAGAGCGAATATGACTGCCGCCAACTCCAAGTCTTGGGTGGGGTAATTACTCTCGTGAGGCTTAAGCTTACAGGAAGCATAAGCTATGGCCTGATTCTCCTGCTGCAGCACACCTACGAGTCCTTGTAAGTATGCATCGGTGTAAACTAAATACTCAACTCCCGGTCTGGTCAACGCTAACACAGGTGCTGAGGTTAACTTGTCCTTCAACTCATCGAATGACAACTGACAGGCATCGTTCCAGATGAATGGAACACCCTTGCGAGTCAGATGTGTCAAAGGACCCGCTATCTTTGAGAAACCCCGAATAAACCTCCTGTAGTATCCTGCTAGGCCCAAGAAACTACGGATCTCAGTCGGTGTCGTGGACTGTTCCCACTCCCTCACCGTGGATACCTTCCTCAGATCAACAGATATCCCCCGGTCTGAAATGATATTCCCCAAAAACTAAACCTCCTTAAGCTAAAACCAACACTTCTCATACTTGGCATAAAGTTCATTCTGACACAGTGTTTGTAAAACCTGTCTCAATTGCTCGGCGTGCTCCTCTTCTGTCTGGAAGTAAACCAGAATGTCATCAATAAAGACGATGATGAACTGGTCTAGGAACTCTCTGAACACCCTATTCATCAACTCCATAAACACGGCTGGAGCGTTGGCCAAGCCAAAAGTCATAACCCGAAATTCGTAGGAACCATATCTCATCAAGAAAGCAGTCTTTGAGACATCCTGTTACCTGATACGCAACTGATATTATCCCGATCGTAAATCAATATTTGAGAAGAAGGAAGCTCCTATCAACTGGTCAAATAAGTCATCGATTCGGGGCAACGGATATTCCTTATCGTGACTTTATTCAACTCCCGATAATCTACACACAACCTCAACGATCCATCCCTCTTCTTTACGAACAACACAGGGGCACCCCACGGCGAAGTACTCCTTCGGATAAACCCCTAACCCAATAACTACTCTATCTGATCCCGTAACTCTCTCATCTATGCTAGAGACATACGGTAAGGTGCGCGGGGAATTGGCCGAGTGCCCGGCGTCAAATTGATCACAATATCTATCTATCTACTCGGAGGTAGTCCAAATATATCCTGAAATACATCAGCAAACTCCCTAACAACTGGAATCGAATCGAGTGGTAGCACCACTTCCTTAGAGGTGTCCCCCTCTATATAGTACAAGTGAGTGGACGATCCTCCCTCAGGGTGAGGCATCGCCACTAAAAAACATCTCCTGCCCGAGTATGGCAAAGATAATACTCCTACTCAAACAATCAATCATGGATCGGTACGTAACTAGACAATCCATACCAATAATCGCATCGTACTCAGTCATATCTAATACTAACATATCAGCGGGTAAAGTAAACCTCCCGATCTCTATACCCACACCTCTACAAATAAGGGAAATTACGGAACCCCTACTCAACGATGAATCTACACAAGTAACCATCCTCTCTACGGTGTCTAATAACCCAATAGTACGTGCAAATCTCGTGGAAATGAAATAATGTGTGGCCCCCCGTGTCAAATAAAATACGCCCCATAGTCCCCTACATAGAGAACATACCCTCAATAGCAGGTGGATCCTGTGGAACTGCGGCATGATGAAGCTGATACACTCTCTTATACTGAAGTTGTCCCTGCTGGACTGGGACCGCTGGAATGGGTGGTAATGCTGCCATCTGTGGTGGTGCTGGGAGGGCGGAGGGAAACATAGGCCTCTGTGGCTCGTATCGAGCACCCTTCTGCTACTACTGTGGGGCCCTACCCCTATCAGGAAAATCCTGGCATTTGTGGCCAGTCTTGCCACAAATGAAGCACTTCCTTGGGAAGGTTCCCCCTCGCTGTCCTTGCTGCCCACGGACCTGATGGCTGATACTATTCCTACCCTGGCCATGTTGGCCCTGCTGAAACTGATGTTATTGACCATTCTGGCCCTGATGGCAATGTTTGAAATCTCCCTGACCATTCCTGAAACCCCCAGATCTGAATCTCTTATGATCCCCCTGTTGGGAACCCTGGTCACCCTGCCCATGCTGTCCCTGAGCAGATTGTGCCCCGCTAGCACCATTTCCCCCGGTCCTGCCCTGATGTATGGACTCTCCTGATCTCTTGCTCTCAGACATGTGGAAGCGATGATACTAGAAGTGAAGTAGTGCAACGTTAACCATATCAGAATAAGTGGCCAACGAGAGATTCCCTAACAAGTGCTGACGGATCCTCCAAGTCAATCCATCTGTGAACTTCTGAATTTTCTTTTCCTTGGTTGGAATTTCATCCGGAACAATGTTCAGGAGATTGGTGAACTCAGCCTCATACTCGGCTACGGTCTTTCCCTCCTTCTTGAGGTTCATCAACTTTCTCCTCATCTCAGTGTGAACAGCTGACGAAAAATATTTGCGGTCGAACCGCACCCAGAACTCCTGAATAGTGAGAGCATCCCTCTCCTCCGTGGTGGTAATGGATTCCCACCACTGCAATGCTGATCCTACTAGCTTAAAAGTAGCCAGTATCTGCTTCTGAACATCCGTGCACTCGTACATCCTTAAGTGCCTCTGAATGTCCTTCCTCCACTGACTGGACACTACAACGTCGGAGCTACCTGCAAACTTCGGAGGGTGTGCTTTTTGAAAATCATCACGGATGCGATCCCAAGAAGACGGGAATGCATGATCTTGAACTAGCACTACTTGGAGCCTGAGGTGGTGTCTGCTGTATAACTGCGAGGGCGGCATTCACCGCTTGGGCTACAATGGCTGCAAGCTCTGCGACATTCATGGTGCCCGGAACTGGTGCAGGCTGTGGCTCGGGCTGAGCATCCCTAGGAACTCGCTGTGCACATCATGGAGGTATCTGAAATGAGAGTAAAGTCTATAAGTTCACAGTTATTATCTCAAAATAGCTGAAGGGCGAAACCTACACAAAAGAATACAACAGTCCTAAAATATAGGGCTCTACATTAAAGAAAGCTCAGCGAAAACATAACAAGCCGTACAGATCCCAAGGACACTAGAACCTGATGCTCTGATACCACCTGTGACACCCCAACTAAATAAATACCGGGTAGCTACTCCTTTATTAAATTAATACAAAATGCCAAGTTGGTTCAGTTCATAGCATCACTATCGAAAACGTTTTAACAATTACTAGCCACCTAATATTTAAAAGTGAGTTGTCAATTTTAATTAAATCCGATTAACTTGCAAGTTGATAAGAAATGCTAACATAACTACCACAATGAAATGACAATAGTATAACCATACAATAATAATGAGTCTGTAAGAATACTTCTCACAACAAACCAAATACAGGAATAACAAATACTAAGTTTGAATCATAATTGATTACAACCCAAAATCTAAAATAAACTTAATAGATAAAATGTTTCTAAAAGAAATGGGGTGACATGCCCAACTGATGAGGAAATATACTAATAGAGTCAAGATTTAAAGTGGAGGCGTCTACTGACAAGATCTTGTAACTTCCACAGCAGCTACAGTACGTCACCTGAATGGAACTCCTATGCTTGGTGTCCTTGTGACTGGGCACCTAGAAGATTTTTACAAAAAATATATTTGAAAGCAAACGGGTCAGAGCCCGATTGTGCAAAACAGTTTAAAGTATAGCAAGTGTTTTAATGACAATAAAACAATGAATGCAAAATACATGTTAGAACGTGCTCTCACATGAAATACTCACCACTCGACTATTTGTGCACTCCTAACGTACCCATACCCACTCTAGTTATATCCATATCCTACTAGCCCAAAATAAATTTTAACCTTACTATACGATTCACACTTGAATTCCAACATCTTCATTTGAGTAGAGAGCTTTACATTTATACTCGGTTTCCAATTATTAGTAATACTAATTACAAGAGATCATCCATTTTATCTTTACAGAATGTTGTTATTATTATACTCACAACTAAACATGACAGTTCATTTCAATTAACAGTATATTATTCTCATAATAAATATACATTACTAGCACCCCGAGACTAAGATGCGGTGCACACATACTCTGCTATCCAATCCCGATACATCACGTACATAAGGACCACGCATTACGAATCTCTCAGGAATCGTTTTCAGATAACAACAATCACATAAAATGGAGGCGAACATAGTTCACATCACATGGGTCACGCACATACCTACGCTCCCATGATCAGCATACTTATTAAATTCTTAATAAGTCCTTCTCTGACCTATGTCCTCGAGGTACCAATCTAAATCCCCCCTGTAGGCACACAAAGATTAGATGGCCCTAATCGAACGCAAACCTCCCATGATAGCAAGTATGGTAGGTATGTTATACACATAAAACTACATATACTAAGCATTCTCACATCTTAGATATCTTGTATTATTAATATAAGTATACATCTCGTTCTTATACAGTCATTTAATGTTAAACGATTTCAAGCCCCCGATTTGTATATTAACGTTATCAACCCTTCTCACGTCGTATTTAGGTACTCGTTTCCTACTCCATAATTGACATCTAATTTTATTATAAGGTTCTAAGTTCCACTCCTCAACGTACCCAAATTCTCACAATTATACCCACTAATCAATAAGGGAAGGTTAATACTCCAATTAAATAAGTCTACGGAACGTTTGAAATGAAATCAGGCCAAAAAGGCCATCCTGTCAACTCGTTAGAAGTCTAGTTCGAATGAGGTCGTTTGAACGAGTTTGTTCGAACGAAAGGCTTCGAACGAACTACCAACTCGTTAGAAGGGATACTGTCATCTCGTTAGAAGATCCTTCGAACGAGGTCGTTCGAACGACCTGGGTAGGTCTTCTAACGAGATGGCAGAATGCGCCCAAAAATTCCCCCAATTTGTTTTTCTTTAAATTTCTCTTCTCTAAATCCCTACTAAAATCATTCCCATCAAGTTTTAACATTATTAAACTACTCTAAGTCCTCCTAGGTCACTCTTTAACATATATTTGGGTCAACGCTTCCTAAATTAACATA
The DNA here is from genome assembly GCA_949130495.1 of Sambucus nigra. Taxonomy (NCBI): domain Eukaryota; kingdom Viridiplantae; phylum Streptophyta; class Magnoliopsida; order Dipsacales; family Adoxaceae; genus Sambucus; species Sambucus nigra. Next base: position 517,031,147 of record OX422210.1, on the reverse strand, counting down.
TAATCATCAAAATTCCCAAACCTTGTCCCAAACCCTATAAACATGAACCCATAATTTAATGTCTACAATTTCTCATTAAAATTCCGTTTTCACATCCTCAAAAGATATATTTTGTATATGACATTCATCCAATAATATTCTACATGCAATCCCTATATCATATTATGAATTCTACCTCAAATTTCATGGGTTTTCATCAAACTTTCAATATAAGACAAATATACAATTCTAAGCATGGAAGAAACATTCGCCTGAAATTAATGTAATTAAACCACTTGCCTTAGATGTTCTGACTTGATGTTGAAGGATTAAAGATTGATTTTCCTCTTCCTCTCTACAAATTTCTCTCCAAGATGGTGATGGTAGTTGGAGGTTTCTTTTGGAACCTCTTCAAACTCCCCCTATAACTCCCGTAGCCCTCTAACTTACCAAATGCTAAAAATGGGCTTAGTGGGTTCTTTCCTAATATAAAAATAACCTCTAAAATTCATGGGTTTTAATTCTCCTATTTTTAAAATTACCAAACTACCCTTTTGGGTTGCCGGTATGGCCTGAAAATGCCCCGGGACCCAAACTAAACCCCCCGTTAGTATTTTCTGACTATTTCAACTCTTCCGAACACATTGGCGCACTCAAAATAACCATTCGGTTGAGAAAAATAAAATTCACTTTTTAATTCGATTAATTACATTCCTGGCACGACTGACACGCGCGTCCCAACTAAATTTCCCAAGTTAATTTTAATATCATCAATACTCATGTATTACCATACATACTCGAAAATAATAAATTTTTAACATCATAATCAAATACTAACTCACATCTCGTTAGTATTTATATCCAGATTAATTCCCAATTAATTCTCATTTAATTCTATTAATCCCTTAAATAAATATCAATAAAATTACGGGGTATTATATCCACTCTCATTGCCATCAATTTTTTGGGATTCACAAACAAAGGCCTCAAAAGAGTCATGTAAATGCATATCTTCATGGGAAGATTCATTATCGGTGCTCACATGATTTGCCATGAATGGGGTAAAGTTGCACGTAATGGGGGAATTGGGTCCCTCTTCCTTATCACACACACTAAGGGTGTCATTGTAGGAAATTGGTTACTTGCCCTCTCTCCTTAGTTTAGTGGGACATTCAAAATCCATATTTCCATACCCTTCACAACCAAAGAAACGATTTGGCTCATCCCTATTAAGATCTTCATTAGGATTTTTAGGGATCTTCTCGAGCTTGTTATACTTGGATTTATCAAATTTCTTATATTCACTTTTGAGACTCTCTTTATTAGTCTTAAGAAATTTTCTAAATTTCCTAGAAAACATTTCCATATCGTCTGAGTCAAAATGACTCTCATCATCCAAAACTTATTTTTCCTCCTTTCGAGCTTTCAAAGTGATTCCCTTATCTTTCTTCTTTTCGGTCTTAGAGGAAAACATTTAAAGTTCATAGGTTTGTAAATCACCTACGAGCTCTTCTAGTTTCGTAGAGGCTAAAGCGGGTAAAGATTTCAACACGGTCACATTAGTAATAAATCTATCGGGTAGGGACCTTAAAATTTTCTTCACTACTCGGTCGTCGGGTATCTTTTCTCCCAAATTAAAAGATGAATTTACTATATCGAAAATATTAGCATAAAATTCATCAAAAGTTTTATTTTCAAGAATTTTTATGGTCTCGAATTGAGTGGTGAGGTTTTAGAGCTTCAAAGCTTTTACGACACTAGTTCCCTCGTGGGTGAGTTATAAAATATCCCAAGTTTTTTTAGTGGTTTCACACGTCATGATACATCGGAATTCATCCTGTGTGACTGCACTAAACAAAGCATTCAAGCCTCAAAAATTAAAATTGGCTAGATTAAGTTCATTCTCAGTCCATCTCTCTACGAGTTTGGGGACACGTTCATTTTCTACTAAATATGTAGGTGGGGACAACCCGGTAACGACACACAGCAAAACCTTCCATCTATGGACTTTAGTGTTGATTTCATACGCGCTTTCCAGTATGCGTAATTAGAACCATCAAAAACTGAAAATTTTAAAAACGGGGAAAATTTCATTTTTAATCAAAATAAAATTAAGGATCTTAACGCAATAACTTAGCGCTCTCATTCTGATACCACTTGAAAGTCCCCAAACTTTTAAATTCTTAAAATTAATACGATGTTTTAATTAAATACCCAACTAAAGTATCAATACAACTTTTAAACAAAAACAAACTTAAAATTTTAATTTCTTCAAAATTAAAATTAAGTTAAACTTAAAGTGAAATTAATCTACTCAAACCTATTAATTTCCACTTAAACAAAATTAATTCAACCCAAGTCCTAAAATTTGCCTAAAAATGATTTATTCTAATTTTCTATATAGGCCAAACCGAATTTTATCAAATTAAAATTCTGGACATGAACTAAATTAAACTTACCCAAATTATCCAAACATAAATTAGTACCAAATTAAACAAGTGTGATATTTAAACCAATTTTTATCTTGATTGTCCTAGCATGCATCTAAGGTGATTTTTGCAAGATAAAAATAAACAATCTCACTACGCGGTGATGTACAAGGAAAACCCAAATGGGAAAAACCTCGGACGAACCTGGCCTAACAAGTCCACTAGGTACGAAAATTTGACTAAGACAATGATAGGAAGAGTTACAACACTCGACTCGACTCCTTCAACCTCTTCCTTATTGATAACTCTGGAGTCCACCGAAATTTTTGAGTCCACCAATGGAGGCACAACCCAACGTCAATCACACATGGTGCCTTTCACCATGTGAGAAAACCGCAACACAAACTTTTTCTCCTTTATGTGTAGAGAATGAACCCAAGATCACTTCTTGATGGTGTAGAGAAAACCCGGTGACAAATAAACTCTCCACGAAATATATATATATATATATATATATATATATATATATATATATATATATATATATATATATATATGAGCTTGCAATTAAATAAACATGGGTGTATGAGTGTTTTATAGAATTTTAATCCATGAATTTACACACTTAAAACTTGAACTTTTAATGGAAAACTATTTGCTCTCAAAGACTAGAATGAATATTTGTCAAAAGTTTCTCTAAAAGGTATTGTTCCCACACTTTTTAATCAGGTAAAAAAGGTGGGAAACGAAATGGGAAAGTGGGAAGTTATTAAAAAAACTGTCAAAAAACTGCCCAGGTCATTCGAATGATATTTTAGAAAACATTGGCCCAAACTCGTTTGAAGTTCGTTCGAAGTCTCGTTCGAATGACTTCATTCGAATGACTTTTGTAACGATAATGTAGAGAGTATAAGGGAAACCCGTTGTAAAACTCGTTCGAACGACAATATCGTTTGAACAAAAATTCAAAAAACTTATTTTTTTCAAGTTTAAGACCAAAACTTCTGGAAAAAGTTCTAAAGAGATTTTTTGAAAATAAAAATTCATAAAAGAGTATTTTATCAAATACACCCAATAAAATTTCCAATCTTCTATATATATATATATATATATATATATATACGACACATTCATACCTTTGGAGCCTTGGAATCCAATTTTTGTTGACGTAGAAACATGGCACTAAACTCGGCAAGGATGAAGCTGAAAATTCTTCGCTGCTACATCTTCAACTTCTTCAAATGTCATAGGCTTGATAGGAACAAACATCTATCCTATGACTAAAATGGTTTTGTCCGGAATTAACCCAAAACTACATATTGACTCAATTAGAAATTTGTGTCCTTATAACTACCACAGTTCATTATTATGAGGAATCTTCATCAAAATGAGCAGGTTCATCCAACCCTATTTGTGGCCCTCATTCCTGTCCTGCTCCATGTGTTTATCAAAGTAAGTTATGTCCTCATTATACCCATCCATCAAAATAACTCTAGGTTGCTTATGGAAATGGAAGGTAAGTCGGTCCACATTATCTTGAAGCTTTTTATTGGTCTTGTATTTCTCCTTGAGCTGCGTAACTTGGTTGCCCACAGTTTTCTTGGTTATCTCCTCATCAATAGTTGGACGAACAACTATACCTTGCCTTGGAATTTGTCCAGGCTTGGTTTTGTTCTTCTGTAAAGCGTAAAGCTCCTCCAATAGTCATGTATTCTCAGTCTCAAAGAATAAAAACCCCTCAATCTGAGCAGTGGTGGTTAGTTTCTTCAAATTATCAAGTTAGTTCCTCAATGCATTTTTTTCTTTCTCCAACATGGCAGTAATTAATCGAGCATTCTAGAGTTCTTGGTTCAAGACCAATTCCTTCTTATTTAAGGAAGAAGTGATGTCTTACAACTTCTTGTCAAAGCCCCAGCCTCACTTAATGCCTTATACTTGGCCTCATAGTTAGAATGGAGCTGTGCCTTGGAAAGTTATGATCCTCATGCATCTCCTCAATCATCTCATAATAACCAATATTATTGGCTACAGCTCTGTCCAAGAGGCAATGAAGATGGATGTAAGACTCCGTCACTTGGTTAGAGACATCTAGGTAGAGCAATCCTGATAAATCTTACTCGGACAAAGGAATATAGCAAGCCTCAAATAAATTTTTACACCACCTAAGTAGGTCATATTCAGTAGAAGTAATACCTTTCTTCCTATCATCAAACTAAAAATGTTCAAGTATGAGTGCACGGGGCAAGTTTAGAAAGATAAACAGTATAGAAGATACCAATCACAGAGAAATCAACATTATTTGAAGATTGTAAGCAATTGAGCAAAAAATGTGACTCACGAATTGAAAACTCTAAAGCATAAGCATAAAAATAAGACGTTAAAGGGTGAAAATGTAATTTAACAACTAAACGGATCGAAAAGAGACACAAACACATCAAACAAAACCAAACTAACTTTTAAAAATAACTCGTCCAGTCATGTGACTCACGGGGTGAGATTCAAAATCAAAACTTGAAAATTTTAAGGTTTAGGGTTGAAAGTAGAGCGTTGGAAGGTGAAAACATAAGAACAAAATGAGCCCAAAAAATGAACAAGCATATCACACGAGACCAAAATAACTTGTACAAAAAACTCACACACTCATGTGACTCACGGGTGAGATTTGAATCAAAATTTGAAAATTCTAAAGCTTAATCTTGAAATTAGGGCATTAGAGGGTGAAAACACAATTAAACAATAAAACTCCCCGAAATAGCCAGAAACATGTCACAAGGGTTCAAACTAACTCACATAAATAATCCATACAATCATGTGACATACGAGGTCAGATTTAAGCCAAACTTGAAAATTATAAAGCATAAGCTTGAAAATTAAGCTTTAAAGGGTGATAACATAATTGAAAAATGAAATGACTTACAGAGAAGCATGAGCACCTCACACGGTGACAAACTAACTTGTAAAAACAACTCGTATAGTCATATGACTCACGGGATGAAATTTGAATCAAAGCATGGAAATTTTAAGGCTTAAGCTTGAAAATAAGGCGTTAGAGGGTAAAAATTTAATTTAATAATGAAATAGTTTGAAAAGTAGCACGAGGGCATCATAGGAGGCCAAAATAAGTTCTAAAAACAACACATGTAGTGATGTGACTCATGGGGAGAGATTTGAATAAAAACTTGCAAATTTTAAGGCTTAAACTTGAAAATAGGGCTTTAGAGAGTGAAAACATAATTTAATGATGAAACGACCCAAAAAGATGTACGAGAATATTACACGGGATAAAACTAACTTATAAAAAAAATTATAGTCATGTGACTTATGGTGTGAGATTTGAATCTAAACTTGAAAATTTTAAGGCTTAAGCAGGAAAATATGATTGTAGAGGGTGAAAACATAATTTAACAACGAAATGGCTAGTAAAGATGCACGAACACATCAAATGAGATGAAACTAACTTGTAGAAATAACCTGCAAAGTCATGTGGATAAAGGTCTGATATTTGAATCAGAACATGAAAATTATAATGCTTAAGCTGAAAAATAGGGCCTTAGAGGGTGAAAACATAATTCAATAATAAAATGACTCGAAAAGAGGTACGAGCACATCACACATGACCAAACTAACAATTACTAATATCCTGTGTAGTCATGTGACTCATGGTATAATATTAAAATCAAAATTTGAATTTTTTGTCTTAAGCTTGAAAATAGGGTATTAGAGGATGCAAACATAATTTAAGAATGAAGTGAACATAAAAGCGGCACAAGAACTTCATAAGAGACCAAATAACTTCTATTAAAACTCATGTAGTCATGTAACTCACACAGTACGAATTGAATAAAAGGTTGAAAATTATAAGGCTTGATCTTGAAAATAGACTGTTAGATAGTGAGAATGCAATTCAACAATAAAAGGTCCAAAAAATGCATGATCACGTCATAGGGGACCAAGATAATTTGTATAAATAACTCTTGTAGTCATGTAAGTCTCGGGGTGAGATTCAAATTCAAACTTGAAAATTCTAAGGTTTAATCTTGAAAATAGGGTGTTATAGGGTGAATATGTAATTCAACATTGAAATAACCCAAAGAGAGGCACAGTCTCATCAAATGAGACCAAACTAGATTATATAAACAACCCATGCAGTCACGTAACTTATGGGGTGAGATTTGAATAAAAAATTTAAAATCCTAAGGCTTAGCGTGAAATAGGGCATTAGAGAGTGAAAATGTAATTCAATAATAAACGACCCGAAAAGAGATATGAGCACGCCACACGGGACCAAAGTAACTTATAAAAATAACCCATGTAGTCATATGACTCATGGGATGATATTTGAATCAAAGCTTAAAAATTCTAGGTTTTGTTTCAAAATATTATATGTGTTGTAGGTTTGGTTATTAATTTAAACTTTAACCCTACATATGATATGTGTTATGTTGTTTGTTAAGCAATGGAACTAACAAATATGTTTGTTTATTTAAATTCTAATATTGCAAAAGATAATTTCCATTGGATTTGTGTTATATTATATGTCAATAAGTCCTATATTTTATATTATGTGGACTTTAGGTGATGGTGTCCATTTTAGCCCTGACAACGTTGAAGACTAAAATGCATCAGCCAAGACAACTGTTGTTTTTAGCATGACTGGGTGCATTGTTCAAAATAAGACTACATTTATAATGAGTTCGCCAGTGCTAATGAAATGCATCATTTGTCCGAGATACGAGAATGGGAAAAACATGTCTGAAGTACTTAAGTTAGCCATACGGGGAGCTCTCGAGGCATAGAAATCTCACATTTAATGTAAAATATATGGTTTTGCTTTCACATTTCAGAATATATTTGTTGAATGTTGATGTGCTATCTTTTGATGCACTAATTTTCATAATATATTTTTATTGGGAAGAAATAATTTGACTTACCCTATGAAAAAGGGAGAATGTATCAGCCATTGGAAAAGATCAATGGAAAACGTGAAAGAAAAATTGACGTGCACATTATTTTGGGAAGGACAAATAGTTCATATTTGCCTATAAGGATAAAGTCCCAATAAATGATCAAGTGATTGCTTCCAACTAAATAAATTCATTAAAAGGCCCTTATTTAGCCATAAAGATTATAATACCTAAGCGCTACTACCTCAAAGACCAAGAAGGTAATGAGCTCTCCCACCCTTGAAACATTGAGCATTTGAAAAAGCACTACTAGTTATGTAAACTTATTTTCTAATGAAATGAAAATAAAGTTATTTACTATATCAATAAAGTTTGGATGACACTAAGAAAAATAGTTGTAGGATTTTATCCTTTCCTCTCACAATTTTGGGGTCTCTAGAATTTTAATCTAAAATTTTAGAAGTTATAAAGACGTGATAATTACTTCCAAAAAAGGTCTTAAGGTTCACATACCCTATAATTTAAAGATTTACAAGGCTTCCATCCTTAGCTCATAGTTTCGAGGTCTTCAAACCCTTCAATTAAAAGTTTAGGAGTTATAAGGACTTAAAGAATGTCTTGAGGTCAACATACCCTAAAATCTTAACATTTTCAAGTATTTAATCCCCTCCTCTCATAGTTATGAGGTCTATGGACCATTGACGTAAAATTTTAGGAATTTTAAAGACTTAGGAGTTAAATCCAAAGTAGGTATTTGACGTGACAAACCTTAAACATTATAGAGCTACAATGCTTTCATCCTTGGCTCTCATTATACTGATGTCTTTTTACCCTTAACTTAAATTTTAGAAATTATAACGACTTCAACCTTAGTTCCAAAGAGGTCAAAGGACGTTAGACTTTACAAAGTTATGAGGCTTCATCCTTGGGTATAAAAGAACTATAAAGATTTCATCCTTGGTTATATAAACAACTATGAGGATCGAAAAACCCTTGACTTAATGAATTATAGGAGTATAAGGCTTCCATCCTTAGCTCTCTTAGTTCTCTAAAACAGATACCCAAATACAAGAATGCTAGGAATTCTAAGGACTCCGACTTTCATTTTGAAAGTCCTTAAGGATTGATAACCTCAAGCCTATACACTTAGAAAAAATTTCAAGGACCTCATCCTTGGTTCATAGACAATTTAAAACTATAAATATTAACAACTAATATCCCTCAAATAAATAAATTTTCAGATGACCTAAAGATCATTTTTCCCTTCTATGTTATGAAAGAAGAAACACAAGGCAAATTATTATACCAAGTACAATATTTAACCCCAAATTAAAAAAAAGTACTCCCCACCTCAAGTTGATATTATAAAACAAAGTTAAGGACCATATATCTATTTCCCAGGCCTTGAACAACACATCGGGTTCCATAATCGATCGAGGGAAACCCCTGAGGGAACCCCCCAAACCATTTCAAAGATATAATGCACATACATGGCCTCCGTTAAAAATACAAAAGTTAATGTTTCATAACAAGGACCTTAGATTCTACTTATATCACTTATCAACGATCTACAAGGGCTAGTGAGGATTTAATAGCCATTAATATGTGATCTACACCTTAGGTATGCATTAGAAGAATATAGATAGAGCCTTACCAAGGTATAATCTACCTCAGTCCTCCTCTTTATACCACACCAGGATCTAAGCCCAGTCGATACATCTTCATCACCTCATTCCATAAGCCTCATGGTCAAACAAGACAACAAATAGCTAGGAAGAAGATCTTATTTTATTATGGCGTATTAGTGATAAAGTACACTAATAATTTCACCAATCCCCACTCATATTGTGTAGTTTGTCCTCGAACATAAAATGGAATTTAATCCCAACAATAACCACTTTTAGCCTACAATTCCTTCCACCAAAACTCAACCTCTCTACTATAATACTAGAGCTCATGAGAAAGCTTCCGAAGCTGTAAATGTCTGATCTCTTCAACTCAAGGAAGATGGCTATATATTGTACACTTTAGGAATGCAGTAGGGATTGATTCAAGACATTCTCAAGCCGTGTGAAGAACTATGTCATTATTTTTGTATTTTAAAAAGTTATTAGACCATTTCCTTCCCTTATATTTCATCCAAAGCATCACACTTTATTACCTTACAATTATTTCACTCTTATAAGTACTAATTGGGTTAGTAGTACTTAGATAAGTCAATAAGTTACTTCCTAAGAGCTCTCCACCAATTATAAAGTCCTTAGACAACTCTATACTACCTTAGACAAAACCCAAGGCTGGTCGTATATGTACTATTCACCACTACATTGAATGTAAAAGATAGAATTACCCTAAAAATTGATTTATGCACCTCAATAGAGGTACTGAACCACTATCAATACTTATGTCCCTATTATACTAACTTAAAACACCTCATTATACCATTAGGAGTGGAAGTCCTGTATACCAGAATCTAATCTAAAAGGCAAAAAGAACCCCAAATTTTAATTTTTTCAAGTAAAATAATCTTAAACAATTTATTGAATTAAACAAGTTAATTAACCCAATAAACTAAGCACTAATTTTAAACGATAGTTGGGATAAAAGATTAAGCAATTTTATTTTAACTTAAAAACATGCATCTGGGTGAGTGCAAGATAAAATAAGTAAATAAAACAACAACGCTCGATATACGAGGAAAATCCAAATGGGAAAAACCTCGGATGCCTCAACCAACACAATTTAGTATGTCAGGAATTACAACATGACATGACATTAGACTTAGACAATGAATCAATGACCTCACAAACTTTGATGATCTTTGTCCCTCAGACCTTTTACAAAAAAAATATGTTGGAGTCCGCCTAAGCACTACCGCAATGCGTGAGTCCACACACACCTTGAAATCGACTGATGCACGCTCAGTAACCATCATAGAATATGGAATCCATCGTATGTAGACAAATTAGGCACTAAATCCATCACACAAAATAAATATTCATAAGATGTAGATTATAAAACTTGGTGGCTCTAACAAACAAGATCTCAAAGAATATAATGATTAAACTAGGATCTTTTAAACAATAGGGCGTCAATAGGGTTTAGGTTTGAAAATTTTGATCATGAATGATCTCATAAACTTGGAGAGCTTTTTGGAAGAGTTTGGGAACTCAAAAACCATGAAAAAGTCTCAAATAAAATTATTTCTCCACATTCCTATATATAAGAGGTTTTCCAAAATCGAGATAGGTATAAAAAACTTGAAGAAAACCTAGTCTTTGAAAACTGCGCCACCTCGTTCGAACGAATATAAAAGGAACGTTCAAAAGATGTGCCTAATTTCATTCGAACTAATATCTAATGAACTTTCAACGAAGGTAATACGAGTCTGAGGATCACGACTGTAAAAGGGTGTGCAATATGGATTATTAATTTAATTTTCCAATTAACAAATGTTAAGCTTATTTAATTAAATGTCAGTTATTTATACAAATTAATTAAACCCTAAAACATGCATCTAGGTGAATAAATTAATCATGAAAATCCAACAAATAGAGATTCAGGAAAAAACCCTTTTGGGTAAAACCTTTATTTCATTGTGAACAGTAAATTGCAACTTACAAACTACACAATGAAACCCACAATGAATTTCCCATAGAAAATTCACATAGACCGCAACCTAGATCAGCAATGTACTCCCTCAAAACCCACAAGAACCGAAACTCTTCGTTTAGTAAGAAATACCCTCGAGTTATTCCCAATGACTGCAGCCATCAGCAAGCAACTCCCTTAAGAGCTACCAATCTAGCAGTAGAGATTTAATCTCTATAAGAGAAGCTTCTACAAAATTGTATCTGGGGTTCCAAAATGAATCAGTAAAGTAACTGGGATGATTTTTTAATCGAAACAAAGTTTTTAAGCCCTAAAAGGGAAGATAAATTTTTTGCAGACATGCAGTTTTCGTTCAGCAAACGTCTTAAGGAAAAATGACTCATAGAACTGGTACTTGTAAAAAACTTGAGTCGGCAAGGTCGTTTGAACGACATCTGGAGGTCGTTTGAATGACAATCTCATTTAGTAATATCCAGGAAGAAACGACCAAATGAAAAACAGAACAATATGCTTTCGTTCGATGCAAACTTCAAGTGACCCTTCAAATGACATCAAATATCTTTATATGAGTTGTTTGAACGACTTGTCCCCATCGTTCAAACGACATACACTTGTCGTTTAAACGACTGAAATGTTAAATTTTTTATTTTAGAACTCGCCTACAAGTCTTAGAAAAATTATTTTCACTCAATAAAATGCCTTAGGATGATAAAAACATTTTAGAAAAAAGATCCCAACTTTTAAATGAAACATTAATGAACATTAAAGACAACCTTACCAAATCTATCTTGCGGAGGTTTGTTGTTGAAGAAGCTTGATATTCGAATCCTTCGTCTTGACCAAATGATCGTGAACATTCTTCAATGGGTGTAACAATATATGATATACTCAATGTAAAATAGAATATGTAAATTATGTCCGTACAAATATCCTCCCATGTCTATGCGGGTACAAACTAAAAACAATCCGAATTATCAATCAAATATCCTATACACATCTAATACCCTACCATGAACTAAAAAGTGGAAAGGTACTACAAATGTAAGACTTAAAAAATCTTCAACTTTGACATCTTCAAATCTTCAAATCTCCAACATTTCTTTGTCATCATGAGGGTGTGCAAAATAATGATCCTCAATATTTATACCTATACACATGAGACAAGAAATAAATAGCTTCATGACGTATCGAGTTTGAAATGGGATAAATATATAAATCAAATCAAACATCAAATATCTCAAATCTCCCTCATAATTCAAAATCTCACTCCCCCATAATTCATAATTTTCTCCCCCCATTTTATTTGTCTAAAATAGGCAAGGAAAAGAATAAAAACAAAAATAAGCAACGAGTGACACAAAAAGCAAATCATAACGAATAAATCAACTACGATCATGCAAGGGGAAACCCAAAAATATCCACAAGATCCTTTTGATTTTTCAAATTTTTTCAAGAATTTTTTTTTATAATAACACACACCATGAATGTACAGTAAGATAACCAAATTGTGGAAACTGAATGAATGGGTGTGAAGATATTCAATAGGTAAATCAACTCAAACGTACATAAAAAAATGTGCACGATGAATATTGATACTCCTAATGAATGAACTTCACAATCATCCTTAGGTGTAAAAATTGTTGAATTCAAATGTATTCGACTCAATCAAATCAAGAAATCAAAGTCTAAAATGATTCTCACACCAATAACGCCTAAAACTATTTAATGCTTTTACAAGACTTTGTAGGGACGTACAAACCTGTTGATATATTTCCAACCAAACTCCCTCAAATATAAGAAAATGATCATATTTTTATATTCAATGCTTTTGTTTTAAGTGATCATATAAAACTAAACTAATTTGGCCATGGCTACTTGTTTTAATGACACACTTTTTTTTGTCTCTTTTTAAACTCTTTGGACTTTGGATAACTTTTACAATGCCAAACTTTTCTAGATCTGATTTAAACGGTGACTTAATCGCAAAGGATATTATGAATACCTTTCGTTGTCCTTCCCCATGTTCACTCATCATTTTTATATGTAAACAAATTACTCATGGGCAATGATTCTTATATTCACTACTTTCATTGTCAAGTTTTATCGCATATGATTCATTTAAAGACATGATTGAGATGGAAACACTTCGACCAACATGTGACAGATAAGTAAAATAATTAAACAAATTCGTGCCAATGTGCATTAAAGGAAATCACGAGTCAAACATGTCGAAAGTAATCTCAAATCTCATCTTAATGACTCCAAACATTATGAAGCACATGGATGAAATGATGTATCGACTCAAAATACTATCAAATACTCACATGGATATGGAATGATGTTTTGACTTGCTCATCCTAAATTTCCATCCATAAATGGTGTAAAACAAAATATAAAAATCTTTTTTTATTTTTCCAAAAAAATTATCAAAATAAAATCTTTTTGGCTTTTGCAATTTTTTTCTCAAAAAAAGAAAATCCTTTTGTACTTTTTAGAAATTTTCAAAAATAAAAATCTTTTTGGTTTTTCGAAAAATATATCAAAAGGAAAACAAAAATACAAAAGGTGGTACATACTAGCAATAGATGATGATACCAGAAATGGTATCACCAAATCAATATAGAAAGCAAGCTCAAACCAGTGTATCAATGGAGTATGAGAGGTATAAAAATATAAAAGGAGATGCGGCAAAGAGGAAGATAACACATAATATAAGTTGTTTAGCCTATCTAGGCCTACTATACTGTGTGAGTGTGTGTAAAATTCACTAAGAATGTGATATAATGGCCTTGAGCTATATAACACTCAAGTCATCTCTCTCTACTGTGTTTTTGATAATGTTTTAGCTAGGGTTTACAATGATTGATCATTTACAAAGATGTAGAAGATAAGTATTTATAATGAATGGGAGGTGTAGTGTACCCACCCAAGCATGTAATAAGCACACGTGGAATGTTCCTAACCAATGAGGAGAATCCAGCTATCCCTGTCACATGTAGGTCATGATGATCAAATATTACCTCATGTGTGATGGAGATGTTGTTTTAACGATTTTGGTACACGTGGGATCTGTAGCCCATGCTCAAACTCTCATACGTTCTCCAATCCACGTGCTTTGCCAATTGTCCATCATCGGTCATCCATGCAGGTCAAGGCCGAGCTATTGAACTATGGTTCTCTGAGGGAATAATACTTGTCCTGTTGGGCTGTCTCGTCCAGTCTTCGCTGTTAGAACGATGGTCATGGACAGAGAGTGATAGTTCATGGGATTAATGAGGCAAGACATGTTGACTCGTCTTTTGGGCCAATGTTCCTTGTGATAAGACATTGGCCAAGTATGATTAAGTTTGAGATAAGTCATAACATTTCATTCTGGATGGATTGGTAACGGTTGAGTTTGGCCGAGGTAGTATAATTTTTGACGGGGCTATATTTGTCATACCAATCACCCCCTAGACCTTAGTCTTTAATGTGAAATAAATGCTGAGGGATAAAGCATCTTCTGGGTACAAGCTGAGTAGGCATCCTTTCATATGTTAAATTTGAGGAGTTTGATGAAGATTGTATTGACACCTAGCAACCATTGTGTGGAATGGTGTGTGGCCTAAAAAATGACCATTATTGGTGTGTCCTAGGGTATAGAGCCTTAATGATATATTCATTGGAAGTTGCGCACAATGATTATTAGTATTTAAATGGTTTTGAAAATCATTTTGTCTTTCCACTTCATCTTCTTTGTGTGCCAACTTCTCTCTCTAGAACCATTCTAACTCTTTCTCCTTACTCAAGAATTCCAGGGCACATTTTAGGTTTTCCTTCACTTCTGCATTCGTTCACTCTCGGCGGGTAAAATCTATTTTCTATCATTTCCAAGTTTTCTTATTTTTGCTGGTTTTATTTCATTTTTTGGTGAGTTTCTTTTTTTTCGACCACTTTCATTGGCAGTCTTAGAGTTATTCTTAGGAAGGTTGGTGGTGGATATGATAGTTAGGTGGTTACCCTTTAGTTTCTTGCCATTCTTTAGCTTGAAGATTCCACAAAACCAACCACTAATTAAATTTCGACGTACTGTGGTGAACTAGTTTCTTACTGGTTCTTAACTGTTCTTAACAAAATGTTTCATTTCCCCCTTTTGATACTTTGGTTAATTATACTCAACCTTTAATTTGTTTGTACCATTTTTTATCCTTATTTTCTCAAGTCTAAGATCAGACTCTTTGATGCTAAATAATCTTTACGAGTTAGCAGAGCAGTACCCCACACTTAGGGAGAGGTATTTCCAAGAAATACGTTGGATAGAGAAAGAGGCTGAATTCAAACGTAGGGCCGACCCCCACTAGGTACAACCCATTTTTCCTATCCCCTTAAAGACTATCTTCCCCTCTTCTTATGAGATCAGTGAAAATGCAGATGCCCGCAAATTTTAAATTCTTTAAATTTCCAAGTGTGGAATAAGATGGTTCCACACACACAAACTATTAAACAATAATTTCTTTTTCAAATTCACAATTAAATATATGATATTTTAATTTCTTCAAATTAAAATTAAACTAAGTCAAATATGTGAATTTTACTTTTAACACAAAATTAACGTAACCCAAGTCCTAAAAATTTGCCTAACACTAAATATTAAATTATTCCATATAGGCCAAACTCACTCAACATTAATTTTACAAATTAACCTTTTGACTTTGAAAGAGTTGGCGCTTGCATTCAATTAAGAAATAATATAATAAATACCATTTTTAACCTAAATTAACCCTAAGCATGCAACTAGGTGTGATTGAAACAATATGAAATCATGCAAGAATTATTCAACACACAAAGTTAAGGAAAAATCCCCCACAGGGGCAAAACCATTTGTATATCACTATAATTTGTAAGAGAAACGGCTTACAATCGGATTACACTGAAATACAAGTTTTTGACTAAGAATTACCCTCGGGTATCGGATTCTGTAGTCGCGGATGGAATATCCCTTTCCAGTAGGGCTGCAATGAAGAGGAAGAAGCGGTCCACTTCACAAAGGGTTGAACAACAGCAATGGTGTTCTTGGGTTACCAAAAGTGACTCACAAATGTATGGAATTTGTGTGAATCATGGGTATGAATCAATGGACTCAAATACCATGAAGACTTAAGAGTTATGGAACTCAGAAAATCGTGTGTAAGTCTTATAAAAAACAACCTCTGATCGTGGATTAAATAAGGAACCGTTTGCCCTAGAAAATCTGACCACGATCTGGCAGAGTTTATCCTCGTCGGATCGGTCCGGTCCTTTAGTCGGATCGGTCCGGTGATCTCGGATCGGTTCTTTTTCTGAAACCGGATCCATCTGGTTGGCATCGGATCGGTCCGGTCCTTTAGGCTTCATCAGTTCGCTATGGATCCGGTGGCTACTGGAGTCTGACAAAGCGGATCGGTTCGGTAGTTGTTCGGATCGGTCCGATAAGACGGATCAGTTCTTTTATCTGAACCGGATCGGTCCGGCCAGGTCTGATTCCCAAATGCCTTCTTTCTCTTGATCTTCGGATTCTGTTTGATGATGATGTGAAACTTTGAATTTATGCAACGGTGTTACGGCTTATGACATACACGAGTAACATGGACAAAATTTTCCTTACAAATCTCCCCCTTATGTCTATGCCGGAACAAACATAAAAAATCCGAATTATCAAGTATGAACAATGCCTATACAAATCTACCCTTCCATGAACCCAAAACGAAAAGAGGTACATATGACTAAGGCTGCATCGTTTGTTCTTCAATGCTTCAGGAATCTTCAAGATTTTCTCATCAGGGTGTGTATCATGGGATTATCAAGGATGTACCTACACACATGAGATAAAGCAAATACTAAGTGACGTATCGAGTTTGAAATGAGATAATAAACATATGCATATATATCAATGTAAGATGATATTCTCAGAATTTCAAAACTCCAAACTGCCCCATAATCCGATAATTCATTCTCCCCCTTTTTATGATGTCCCCCAAATAGACAAATAAGAGAAATAAATAAAAAAAGTGGCATAAGGCTTAAAATCACACCGTGAATGAACATAAAACAACCAAGTCGATGATAGCATAAAAGAATGGGTGTGAATATTGGATATTCCTAACGAATGAACTCAAATGCTTCCTTTGGTGTAAAAGATTGGAAATATAAGACATTGACTATATCAAATCTACAAATCAAAACTCAAAGTGATTTCTACACCAATAACGTCCAAAATTATTTTCATGCTTTTTCAGGACTTTCAAGGAAGTGCAAACCCGTTTTTCAATCTCCAACCAAACTCCCTCGGATTTATATTTTGAAAAGAGGAATACTAAATTCTCAAACTTTGGAGAATTGATGGTGAAACCTAAATGGCCCATAATTGGCATGAATTTCTTTTTATTGCCTTTCAATTTTTTTCGGGCTCTTTTAACCTCTTAGGACCTCGGATATTACAATTCCTCCATTTTTTAGGTCCTTTTTAACGGTGGCTTTTGCGCAAAGGATAAAAATCAACTTTCGTAGCCCCTCCCCGTTATGCAAATTATCACACAGTCTCACCAAAACGGTTTTTACATGCAATCCAATCTTGTCAAGTTTTATCGCATTTTATACATTGTATAGACAGGATTGAGATGGAAACACTCAAGCCAACATGAGATTGACAAGTGCAATAATCAAATATAGCCGTGCATGTGTGCAATAAAGGATATAGGAGTCAAGCATGAAGGAAATATCACTAATTACATCTCAAGGACTCCAATCAATGTTAAGCACATGGATGAAATGATGTAGCCTCTCAAATCTCTATCAAACAGTCACATGGATATATGGAATGAAGTTGTGACTTGGCTATCTTAAATGCTCATCCATAAAAGGCAAATCTTTTTTTTGAATTTTTCAAAAATTTTATCAAAATAAAATCTTTTTGTGCTTTTTCTCAAAATTTTTCTTAAAGGAAAATCTTTTTGTATTTTTCAAAAGAAATATAAAAAGCAA
This sequence comes from Sambucus nigra, assembly GCA_949130495.1. Lineage (NCBI taxonomy): Eukaryota > Viridiplantae > Streptophyta > Magnoliopsida > Dipsacales > Adoxaceae > Sambucus > Sambucus nigra. Next base: position 517,013,224 of record OX422210.1, on the reverse strand, counting down.
CAAGAATAAAACAAAGCTGTACAACAAAGCAATGGTACATATAAAACAGACTAGCAATAGGAAGCATAGGATATGAACATGAAGAAGCATCCTATTCTAGACATAGACCAACCCCTCAGTCAACTGTTCAAATCCCTAAAGATTTCCTAAGACTCTCAAATCTAAGGGCATCTAAAGGTTTCATGAAAATATCGGCTAACTGACGGTCGGTAGGAACAAAACTCAGGGATACGACTTTCTCTTCAACTAGATGACGTATAAAGTGCTCACGTATCCTGATGTGTTTTGTGCGCGAATGCTGAACAGGATTGCGAGATATGTGTATCGCGCTCGTGTTATCACAGGAAATGGTCATGGTGTCCTGTGATATCCCATAATCCTCCAGCATTTGCTTCATCCACAAGAGTTGTGTGCAACAACTCCCGGCGGCTATGTACTCAGCCTCCGCAGTGGACAAAGAGATGGAATTTTTCTTCTTTCTCAGCCAGGAGACAAGAGCAGAACCAAAATAGAAACACCCACCAGAAGTGCTCCTACATCCATCAACATCCCCAGCCCAATCGGCATCTGAATAGGCGGACAGACGGTCATCGGTATCAAAGGAATACCAAATCCCGTATGAGAGAGTCCCACTTACGTATTTAATAATACGTTTTAGAGCAATTAAATGTGACTCTTTTGGGGATGCCTGATATCGCGCACAGACTCCAACACTAAAGGCGATGTCGGGACGACTGGCAGTCAAGTAGAGAAGACTACCTATTATACTCCGATATAAGGTTTGCTCTACGTCCTTGCCTGAAGTGTCCTTACTAAGTTTGGTAGTTGTACTCATAGGTGTACGTGCATGCTTAGCGGAGTCTAAACCAAATTTCTTCACTAGGTCTCTAGCATACTTGGATTGGGAGATGAACATCCCATCCTCTAGCTGACGAACCTGGAGACCAAGGAAGAATGTAAGCTCACCAACCATGCTCATCTCAAACTCACTTTTCATCTCCTCCTCAAAGTGGTGATCATGCTGGGAGCAAGTGGATCCAAAGACTATGTCGTCCACATAGACCTGGGCAACCAAAATAGCACCGTCATCTCTCCTGACGAACAACGTCATATCTACTCCCCCTCTCTTGAAGCCACGAGCTAAGAGATAGGAAGTAAGCCTCTCGTACCAAGCACGAGGTGCTTGATTCAAACCATACAAGGCTTTCCTCAGATAATAGATGTGATCAGGGTGCTTAGGGTCTTCAAACCCTTTTGGTTGTTCCACATAAACTTCCTCCTGTAGAATGCCATTCAGAAAGGCACTCTTGACATCCATCTGATACACCTTAAAGTGCAGATGACATGCGATGGCGAGAAGAAGACGGACGGACTCAAGCCTCGCAACAGGAGCAAATGTCTCCCCAAAGTCTACACCCTCTATCTGTGTGTAGCCTTGAGCGACCAACCTAGCCTTATTTCTGGTTATGGTACCATTTTCATCCATTTTATTCTTGAAAATCCACCGAGTACCAATAACATTAGTATCAATAGGTCGGGGGACAAGTTCCCAGACATTTTTCTTCTTAAACTGAAGCAACTCATCCTGCATAGCAGATATCCAGTGTTCATCCTTGAGTGCTTCCTTGTGATTTTTGGGCTCGACTTTGGACGTGTAGCAATGATGACTAACAACGTTCTCTAGTTGAGCACGAGTCTTGACCCCTAGAGTGGGATCGCCAACAATGGCTGAAGGATCATGACTCTTGCGAACCCAAGCAGGTGTGTCCCCTAACACAGGAATAGGGTCCACAGAGTGTGGGAGAGGAACAGGAAAATCACTGTCAGAAAAGTCCTCATCCTCACACTGAAGGTTGGGATCAATAATCGTCAGGGGTTCATCATCTTGCACGGTGACGTTTATTGATTCCATAACCTTAGAGCTCTTCAGATTAAAAACCCAGTATGCTCTACTATTCGATGAATATCCTAGAAATATTCCCTCGTCGCTCCGGGAGTCAAACTTTCCTAATTGCTCTCTATCCCGTAGGATGTAGCATTTACTCCCAAAAACACGGAAATACGCCAGGTTGGGCTTCTTGCCAGTCCACAACTCATAAGGAGTGTGAAGTGTGTGTGGACGCAGATACACCCTATTCACCATGTGGCATGAAGTAGACACTGCCTCTGCCCAAAATCTCCTAGAAACTTTTCGACCTAGAAGCATAGATCTAGCCATTTCTTGGATCGTTCTATTCTTTCTCTCAACAATCCCATTTTGCTGAGGATTTCTCACAGCAGAAAACTCATGTTTGATCCCGAGGCTATCACAGTAAAGATCTACCTTTGCTTCTGTGAATTCAGTGTCGTTGTCACTACGTATTCTGTTAATAGTGACACCGTGTTGATTTTGCAGGACACGGCACTTGGTCGTTAAAAATTCTACAGCATCGGATTTCTTTCTCAGAAAACCTACAATGGAGTACCTGGAAAAATCGTCCACCATCACGAGAATGTATCTCTTACCACCTAGAATCTCCGTGCGAGTAGGACCCATAAGATCCATGTGAATCAACTCAAGAACACGGGAAGTGGTAATGGAATTCAACTTCCTATGAGGGCTACGGATTTGTTTTCCCAACTGACAGGGTTCACAAATCATGGAAGTTGGCTTTCCAAGTGATGGTAAGCCACGTACTAGGTCCTTTTTGACTAAACGAGATAAGTCTCTAACGTTCACATGACCTAGACGTTGGTGCCACAGATCCATAGGAGTGATCGTGGCGCTGTTGCAAACAAGTGAGGATGTGGGCTCAGTCCCATAGCAGTTATCCTCTGTCCTCACCCCTTGCACTAAAAGTTTACCGGCTTGATTATAGACCTTACAAGCTTCCCGTTCAAACTTTACTGCAAAGTCATCGTCGCACAGCTGGCTGATGCTAAGAAGGTTTGCTTTCAAACCTTTGACGTACAACACGTTCTCTAGCTTTGGAAATCCTGGTAACTCTACTGTACCTCGTCCAACTATGCTAGATTTGCTACCATCTCCAAAGGTGACTCTCCCATCATTATAATCCTCAAGATGGGTAAAATATGAGGCATCACCTGTCATGTGTCTGGAGCATCCACTGTCAAAATACCACTGAGAGGTATTATGTGCTTTGAGAGCAACATGAACAACAAGGGCCTTTTTCTCTTTCTTAGGAACCCAAGAATAGGTACCTTTTTGTATTCCCTTGTTGTTGTTGGTTTTAGCCGGAATGCGGGGCGCATTCATTGATGGTAAGGTCATCCGTCAGAATTCCTCCATCAAACTCTGAGATGTGGCGGCTAGAAACTCAACATGCTCTCTCAGACTGGCAAACTCATCAGTCTGATGTGGTGGAGCAAACATATGTCGTGTCCGACCCAACTTATAGCAATCATCCCTAAGGTGTCCATTTCTTTTGCAATAGGAGCAAAAGGGCACAGTATTAGGAGGACCTTGGTTTGATTTTCTTGGTCGAACTCTCCTTCTTGGTTTTTTATGACGTCCATAAGGAGTCGTAGTAAACTCAGGAATTGGTCCGGGTGCAATTTGGGATGTGGAGGCACCATCAAAACCTATTCCTTGCCTGTCACCAAAACCTAAAGCGGGACCGAGGAGCATCTTTCCCATCTTTCCAGATCTGTCCTCGATTTGTACCTTGACTTTCCTAGCTCTCTCAAGGTCATGAGTAAGCTGGGCAACAAGGGCTTCAAGTTTCTTCCGAGTCTCCAGGGAGGAATGGAGCTCACTCGTAAGACTAGCCACTTGTTTAGTCAAGTCCGCTTTCTCTTTCTCAAAACTCCTCTCTCTCTCTTTAAGCAAATTCTATTTACTAACCCAGGCAGACTCTCTCTCTCTCATGGCGGTGCAGGTGGAGGACTCTCTCTCTCTCATTTCTCCTAACTCCTCTTCTAATGCGGTGATCCTAAGCACTAGGGCTTTGTTACGCTTTTTAGTTTTAAATGATTCATTATACAACTCAGCGTATGTGCGTTGAAGGTTACTCTCGTCCTCACTACCTTCCTCCTCTCCCTCACTCTCTTCGCTCTCGCTGTCGAGGTGTCCCTGTGAAGTAGCAATCTCATCGTCGTGATATGTACTAGGAGTACTCACATGACTAGCCATGAACGCGGTGAAGTTACGCTCATGCGGTGACTCATCTCCCAAGTCCACCGACTCGACCTCACTGTCGTCACTAAGGGTAGCATTTAGGACAGCTTTACCCTTTTCCCTATTCAGACGAGTGGCACACTCAAACGCTCTGTGTCCCTTTCCGTCGCACTCAAAACACCTCTCACTGTCTTTAGGGGGTTCTTTGAAATCTTTCTTTTCAAACTTATTTTTCTGAAAATTCTTTTTATCTTTGAAATTCCCATTTTTCTTAAATTTCAGAATTTTCGTGAAGTTTTTAGCAAATAAGGCCAAATCATCTATGTCAAACTCACATTCAGAATCAGACGTTTCTATCTTTCTAGATGACTCGACTCTCTTTCTTGCCGACCCCTCACTTTTTATCTCTTGGGTTTTAAGGGCAATTCCCTTATCTTTTGGCTTGGCAGATTTAGGAAACATGTCTATTTCATAAGTTTGTAAATCTCCTACCAGTTCTTCCAATTTTAGAGTATTTAAATTACCCAAGGAATTTAGCACAGTGACTTTAGGTATAAAACGCTTAGGAAGGGAACGAAGAATCTTTTTAACAACTCTAGCATTTGGAATATGTTCACCAAGATTATAGCTAGTATTAACAATGTCAGAAAGCCTAGCATAAAATTCATCAAAACATTCATTTTCATGCATGGTGATGGTTTCAAATTGAGTTGTTAAATTTTGCAGTTTTGACTCTTTAACAGCATTTGTTCCTTCATGGGTAAGTTGCAAAATATCCCATGCTTCTTTTGACGCGGTGCACGTCATTATGCGTTTGAACTCATCAGGTGTGACGGACCCAGAAATAGCACTTAGACCCTTAGAATTAAAAGATGACCATTTAAATTCTTCATCAGTCCAAGTAATGTCAGGTTTCAAGTTGGTCACATTATCAACAGTCACGGTGGGAGGAGTCCATCCTTGTTCAACCAAAATCCAGACATGTTCATCAATGGCTTTTAAAGCTGACCTCATACGGGCTTTCCAATAAGCATAATTTGACCCGTCAAAAATAGGCATTTTATAATATGATTTCTCCATTTGAACACGCTCTTTTCAAAAATCAATTTATTTCAAAAATTGATATCTTTAGAAAAATTTTGCGGAAGAAAGGAATACGCAATAGAATGGCGTAACCTACTCTGATACCAATTTGAAAGAGTTGGCGCTTGCGTTCAATTAAGAAATAATATAATAAATACCATTTTTAACCCAAATTAACCCTAAGCATGCAACTAGGTGTGATTGAAACAATATGAAATCATGCAAGAATTATTCAACACACAAAGTTAAGGAAAAATCCCCCACAGGGGCAAAACCATTTGTATATCACTATAATTTGTAAGAGAAACGGCTTACAATCGGATTACACTGAAATACAAGTTTTTGACTAAGAATTACCCTTGGGTATCGGATTCTGTAGTCGCGGCTGGAATATCCCTTTCCAGTAGGGCTGCAATGAAGAGGAAGAAGCGGTCCACTTCACAAAGGGTTGAACAACAGCAATGGTGTTCTTGGGTTACCAAAAGTGACTCACAAATGTATGGAATTTGTGTGAATCAAGGGTATGAATCAATGGACTCAAATACCATGAAGACTTAAGAGTTATTGAACTCAGAAAATCGTGTGTAAGTCTTATCAAAAACAACCTCTGATTGTGGATTAAATAAGGAACCGTTTGCCCTAGAAAATCTGACCACGATCTAGCAGAGTTTATCCTCGTCGGATCGGTTCGGTCCTTTAGTCGGATCGGTCCGGTGATCTCGGATCGGTTCTTTTTCTGAAACCGGATCCATCTGGTTGGCATCGGATCGGTCCGGTCCTTTAGGCTTCATCGGTTCGCTATGGATCCGGTGGCTACTGGAGTCTGACAAAGCGTATCGGTCCGGTAGTTGTTCGGATCGGTCCGATAAGCCGGATCGGTTCTTTTATCTGAATCGGATCGGTCCGGCCAGGTCTGATTCCCAAATACCTTCTTTCTCTTGATCTTCGGATTCTGTTTGATGATGATGTGAAACTTTGAATTTCTGCAACGGTGTTACGGCTTATGACATACACGAGTAACATGGACAAAATTTTCCTTACAAATCTCCCCCTATGTCTATGCCGGAACAAACATAAAAAATCCAAATTATCAAGTATGAACAATGCCTATACAAATCTACCCTTCCATGAACCCAAAACTGAAAGAGGTACATATGACTAAGGCTGCATCGTTTGTTCTTCAATGCTTCAGGAATCTTCAAGCTTTTCTCATCAGGGTGTGTATCATGGGATTATCAAGGATTTACCTACACACATGAGATAAAGCAAATACCAAGTGACGTATCGAGTTTGAAATGAGATAATAAACATATGCATATATATCAATGTAAGATGATATTCTCAGAATTTCAAAACTCCAAACTCCCCCATAATCAGACAATTCAGACTTGAATTAATTAAACTTGCACAAATTATAAACTAGCACCAAGTTAAAGAAAGATTGTAAGTTAAACCCAATTTTATTATTTTAACGTAAGCATGCATTCTAGGTGAGTTAAATAAGATAAAATAAACAATCTCACTATACGGCGATGTACGAAAAAAACCCAAATGGGAAAAACCTCCAACTCCCCTTTCCTAACAAATCCACTCTATATGGTTTTACAATTACAAGATAAAAGACTTACTATCTCGACTTGACTCCATTCAAGCTTCGACCCTTCTTCTCTCAAATACCTCCGTCTAATTGATAACCACAATGTCCATCACACTCTTGGAGTCCACCAATGGAAGCACGACAACTGTCAACCACACATGGTGCCTTTCACCATGTGAGAAAGCCACAGCACAAACCAATCTTCCTTTTGGGGTAGTGAAGAAACCCAAACAATCTCCTTCTAACAATTGAGAAGAAAACAGTTGTGAAACGGACTCTCCAAGAAAAAAAAAAAAAATATATATATATATATATATATATATATATATATATATATATATATATATATATATATATATATATATATACGAAACTCGGATTTAAACTCAAAATGGGTGTGTATATATGTGTTTTAAGAAGTTTTTCTCTTGAAAATTAAAACATTCAAAGCATGAAATTTTTCTTTGAAAGAAGTCTCTCAAAAGCTCTCTAGGAATTTAAAAAACTTATCTGGAAAACTTCTGCCCCAAAGTGATTAAAATAGGCAAAAGTAGTGGGGACAAGTAGTGGGGAAAAATGGAGGGAAAAATAAAAAATACGAAAACCGGACAAAATCTCATTCGAATGATCATTCTCGTTCGAACGAAATCGTTCAAACAACTTCTAACTATAATTCGGAGTTTAAGGGATAAATTTCGTTTGATATCTCATTAGAATGACTTCGTACGAACCAAACTTCTAATGAGAAAATAGAGAAATGAAAATCAATCTCATTAATAATGTCGTTCGAACTACCTGGGAACCTTGTTCGAACGAGTTCCCAGTTTCGTTCGAACGACTTTTCACAAAATCCAATTTTTAATTTTAAAGCCCAAAACTTTTCTAAAACAAGTCAAAAGAGTCTAAAATGATTTTCTGAGAAAATTAAAAGTCCTTAAGACAAAAAAATTCTAAAACTAACACCCATAAAATATTTTTTAAGATGATATATATATAATAGTGCATTCATAGCGTTGGAAACTTGGAATCCTCAAATGTTGATGACGTGAAACATGTGGCGCAAAACCCGACAAGGATGAAACTTTAATTCTTGACCGCTACGCCTTTAACTTCTTCAAATGTCATAGTCTTGATAGGAACAAACTTCTATCCTATCACTCAAATGGCTTTTTTCATAATTAAGCCAAAAATACATATGGACTCAATTAGAAATTTGTGTCCTTATAGTCGGCAAGGACGAGATGAATATCTCATCCTCTACTCCTATCGATAGGAGAGATTACTTTGAAGAAGAAATGATAATGCCTCCCTCACATACTACGGAACTCGAGGCAGTCGAGAACTCAGTCTAGACCTCATTCTCCAACCAAGACGAGTCCTTTGGCCAAGATGATTATTCACTCCAAAGTTTGGAGGAGGGGTCTTCTAATGATTCTTCAGTCCAAGTCATCTCTGAACAGGCTGAGCCGATTGTGAATTTATCCATCCCTCCATCTTCCATCCATATCCAAGCTATGACTGAAAGTGAGTTTCAAGGGAGATTTTTGGAGCGGAACCCAAATTCTAAAAATGAGGTTAAGGGAGAGAATGAAAATCTAGTCGATGATGTCAATGACTTCGAGGCCGAGGTACCAGTTTATTATACCTACGTCAAGACCATTCAATATAGTGTGAAAGAGTTTTATCTTATCCTCTAAATACACCTCTATGGCATCAATTTTGACGTCATCATGCGCGTCCCATCCGGCGACGAGAGAGCATATAGTGGATGAGAGGGTGAGATTGTTGTATACAAGAAATGTTTAAGCTCGACATTATATTGCCTTTTCACCCCCTCTGTATGAGCCATCCTATTCAGCGTAGGGCTTGCTCCAACTAAACTAGCACCAATCTCTTGGAAAATCATCCTCGTCTATGTTTCCTTATAAATGAATAAATATATGGATGACTCCTAAGTTGAAATTTTTAAAGCCTGTTACAATGTGTCGTCCTCTAAAAACTAGTCGGGCTACTACCATTTAGGGGAAAGAAAGCCTGACAAGAAAATAATTCAAGTTACCCAAACCTCAAACCACTACTAAAAGCTGAGGTTCTTTTTCATTTTCGGAGCCTGGGAGTTTTTGGCCGATGTCGACCCTTCAGATGATGAGCTGAGAGTTCGTCGCGATTGGGCAAACCCTTAAATGTCGGTCAAATTGGACCACGACCTCAGCGTTTCAAACCAGGAGGGTTAAATATCTACAAAGCTAATGGAAGGAAGGTTCCCTTCCTAAATTTGAGGATCTTGTGGCTCCTAACTTACTGAATAAGGTTGGCTTAGGGGTTGATCCGATAACCGAGCTGTAGAATATATCAGACAACCTGTGGAATATGAGGACTATGAGCTTGAAGAGAATTTTGAAGAAGGGGCCAAATGACAAGTGAAAAGGAAAACTTCTGGTGGGCCGCCTAACCCTGAGGTTAGACAGAAGAGAAAGGCACCATCCCCTCCTACAGACATACGCTGAGATAAGCAGACGAGGTTGAGGGTAAATTCGCCTCCTCAGGGGGCTAGTTCATCTTTAGGGGATTCTTTCGAAAGCTTTTGTGAGGCTAACCTTCTTCAAATCCAGGACAAACTTGCATAGACTATCCCCTTTATTAGGAGATCTAAGGCTGGTCTACTTGCCTTCTCTTCTAAAGGAGAATTTTAGTTCTTGGAGAAGATTACACCATTAAAGCCCTTACACTTTTGTTTTAATCATTTGGGACATGTATCAGCTCCCTATGAAACTTATATGTCATCTCGTATATCCTTTTCCTTCGTTAGTTTCTAATCTTTGTACATAACTTTTTACAGGCTATGTGTGCCCTCGAGTCCATCAACAAATGGGCTATAAAAAATATGCCAAAATTTTAATAGAGAGAGAAGGACATTGGAAGATTGGCTAACCTGAAGAAGAAGTATGGCGAGCATCGAGAGGAACACAAGAAGGCTCTAAATAAGCTCAATTATGACCACTCCAAAGTTTTGAAGAAGAAGTACGAGGAGTTGAATAATCTGAAGACCTAAGTTTCCAACCATGCTACTGACTTGGCTGATCAAAAAGGCTAAGGACGAGGCTCTCTTGGTCTAAGATATCCAGAAGATTAAGGACGAAGCAATAGAGTCCTATAAATCATCATATGAGTTTCTCAACTTTGGCATGTGGTTGTCTTTATTTGAATTAGATATTGAATGAATAAATGTTGTTTCCTCTCGTACTTATGAGTTGTCTTTATTTGCGTGCATGTCTGAATGATTCTATTATTTTAACAAGTAACCATAATTAAATGGCTTATAACCTTGAGATCACCAATTAATAATTTTTTTGACATATCGTCTCATCCTTAGATGATATAAATATAAATGACTAATTTGAATTCACCAAATTATGGTGTTATATGACAAGTCCTCTCTCGTCATTTTGAGAGTGCATGGATGAAAGTTATCTCGTCCATGCACTGTTATCTCGATTGAGTCGCCTGAGAGAGTTTTTCCATCAAATTAATGATGTTTAAGATGAACCAAAATAAAGTGATTTTTGAATTTAAATGCACCAAATTATGGTGTTATATGGAAAGTTCACTCTCATCATTTTGAGAGTGCATGGATGAGAGCTATCTCATCCATACACTGCCAATTCAGTCGAAAGAGTTTTTCCTCCAAATTAATGATGTTTAAGATGAACCACAATAGAGTATTTTTGAATTTTAATTGACCAAATTGTGGTGTTATATGACAAGTCCCCTCTCATCGTTTTGAGAGTGCATGGATGAGAACTATCTCGTCCATGCACTGTTGTCTTCACCAAGGGAGTTTTTCCACCATATTAATGATGTTTAAGATGTTGTTACCCCATCTCGGTGTTATTGAGAGTCCATGGATGGGGTTATCCCCATTCAGACTGTCATGCCATCGAGAGTTAGGTAAAGCTACTTTACCATGAATGATGTTCCATAGCTTAGGTTAAACTGATACATACACAGTCTAAACTATTCACATAATAACATAGGAAAGAACACTTGGGAAATTTTTCATTCTTAACTTCCTTCTCATACACTGTTACATCGATAAAATAAGTTCATATAAAATTAATAGTGAAAATAAATTTTAGATGGTCGGCATTCCAAGGATTGGAGAATGGCTCTCCCTGCAAGTTCTCCAATAGATATATTCCTAGAACCAGCTCTTTAATCACCCGATAAGGACCAAGCCAGTTAGGATGGAGTTTGTATGGTTTTTGCCAAGTATTATTTATAACTAGGTCTCCTACTACCAATGAACGAGACTTCACTCTCTTATTGTATAATTTGTTTATTCTCTATTGATAGGAAGCTTGCCTAACCTAAGCATCTTATCTTCCTTCTTTTATAAGATCCAAATCCAATCTACGGTCCACAATATTCTTCTCTAGGTCATATGTTTGGAATTTATGAGTTGGAAGACCAGTATTTGTCATCACCACTACCTATGATCCATAAGCCAACATGAATAGGGTATCCCCTATTAGTGTTCTGTCCATTTTCCTATAGGCTATATGACGGCATGGACCTCTTCAGTCCATATTACAGTGTAATCTTCTAGTATTTCTTGATTCCATGAAGGATTGTTCTATTCGTCACCTCAGTTTGACCATTGGCCTAGGGTAGGCCAGGAGTTGAAAAGAACTATTTAATGCCGACCCTCTCACAGTATTTCTCCAAGGATATATTCTTTAACTGCTTCCCACTATCTGAGATCAAAGTGTTTAGTAGGACATATTTTCTAATAATGTTCTTCCAAATAAATTGGAAGGCCTTCTTCTCTGTTATGGTGATCATTGTGTTGGCCTCCACGCAGTTTAAAAAATAATCGATAGCCACTATCAGATATCGATAATTACCCACAAGCCCTGGCCATGGTCCTACTAAGTCAATCCCACAGACTGCAAATGGCTAGGGAGAAGTTATAAAAGTTAGAGGTTGGTGGCAAAACCTTTAGCACTTTCACATTTCTTCACGTAACCAACTGCATAATTGGCTAGTATCGGCCACCAATATACCTAGGTGATAATTTTATTTAGCAATGACCTTCATCCTATGTGGCTGGAGCAAGTCCCCTTATGCACATCCTTTAAAATATACTCCATCTCAATCAGATGGACACATCTGAGTAGGGGGAGGAATCCCTTATTACATAGGACATCTCCTATGATGGAGAACTTCGTTGCCTTGTAGCTCAATTTCCTCCTGTTAGCTTTTGAATTGGGTAACTCCCCGTCTCTGATGTATCAAATAATAGGGTCCATCTATAAAAATTCTAGGTTCAACTTCAAGAAAAAATCCAAAGTGTTATCCTCATCTTCAATGGTCGACCGATGTAAAATCTCTACCGGCACCGACCTTCTAATCTCTGTCCTGGTGGCAGAGGCTAATCTCGCCAAGGCATCAACTCGTCTGTTGTCTAGCCGAGGGAGCCTTTTTAGCTTCACTTCGTTGAAAGTTTTTATCACTGCCTTTACCTATCTTATGTACTTGTCAATTCTATCAACCTTAGCCTCATATACTCCCAATATATTATTGACTAATAATTTGGAGTCAATGTGAACAAGAGTTTTCCAATGTTCAATACTTTGGTGGGGGAGAGTCCTGCCAGCAGAGCCTCATACTCTGACACATTGTTAGAGGCCCTAAAACTGAACCTCGGAGAATATTTGATGTCAGTCCCATATGGGGCCGACACGATCGATCCCACTCCACTTTCGACTTGGCATAAAGTATCGTCAAAAAACAAATTCTAAGTAGTACCTTCCTTCAAAAAATTACCCTCGTCTAGGGTCCCATACTCAAAAATATATCTATCTTCTTCATTTTTAGTCGTTCTACCTCTTTCCATGCTTGTCTCAGCCTTAATCGAGATTTTAAAAACTTTTCCTTGCTTTGGTACTGGGCTGAGGCCGACAGTGAAGAGTTGAAAAACCCAGTACCAGAGTAAGGAAAAATTATCATTATCCCTAAGGCCAATGGTTAGAACATGGTAGATGACTTCCCTGATGAAGTTATGTCTATCCAACCTCTTCACCTCTTCTCTGATAACATAGTACATCTTTCTGGAGTACACTCTCATTCTCTATCTGATCGACTTTGCATCCTCAAACACATTCAGCGTATATTAGAGGACTTTAGGATTAATACGAGGCATATCCTTATGGCTCCAAGAGAAAATGCTTTCCCTCTTCCTCAGCAATTTTATCAACTCCTCTTTAATCTCTTTCCTCAGGGCCTTATCGAGTTGGATGATTTTTTCTAGCTCGTTCTCATTGAGAATGATGGATTCTACCTCCTTAATGGCTTCTCCCTTTTTCATCTTTGTCTCATCTTCGGGGTCAAGAGTGTCAATGTTATAAGTTGTAGTGGCCCTCTTATAAGACTTTCCCTCTTCAGCCGAGTTAAAGTAGCACTCACGTGCCTCAACTTGGTCACCCTGAACTTCCCCTACTCCATAAGGAGTAAAAAATTTGATCATTTGGTGAACTATTGAGGGCATGGCCTCAAACTCCTTGAGGGATACTCGTCCCAAGATTATATTATAGGCTAAGTTGACGTTCTCATGCATAACAAAAAAATTGATCTTCTTTGTAGGCATTTTAGCTAAATGTTCCCCATTTTAACTTCCATCTTGTAGATTTCAAAAAGCTACACTTTTTCCCCACTGAAACTAATAAGAGGTTGGTGATATGGGATCAACTTGTTCTTTCTCAACCCCAGACCCTTGTAGTAGTCCCAGAACATCACATCAGTCTAGCTGCTAATATTGACCAATATCCTGGGAACTCCATACCCATGCATCATGGTGGTGATCACCAAGGGGTCATCATGAGGGGCGATGATCCTTTTAAAATCTAACCTTGAGAAATTGACAATCAGGATGTTCATATTACCTTTTGTTCTCTTCACCTTAATAGGAAACAGTTGTTGAATGCACTTCTCTGGGTTTTGGAGGAAGAGCTTTGGCCTCTGCCACATGAGCTTTTCTGTTAGTAATTTCCTTTCCATCGATTGTAAGTCCTCCATAGATTATTTTAACTCCTAGAGAGATTATATTTAGCAGACCTTTAGGATCAACTATCTTTGGTGGGAGGTCTGGGTTGGCTTTATCATCGTTTGAAGAATCATTATCTTGACTTGCTAGGGTGTCAAGCCTACATTTATTATCCCTCTTCTTCTAAGTGTCATCTCGACCACCCTTTGAACTGCTTTTATCCACGTATTTCCTCAATTTTCCAACTTTCAACATTTTTCAATCTCGCCCTTGAGAGGGAAACATCTGTCTATTGTATGGACATAATCTTGGTGAAATTCACACCATAGGTTCTTGTTTCTCTTGTGAGGAGGAGATCTTAACTTCTCTGGACATCTCATAGATCGATCATTCTTTATCTCAATCAGGATATGCTCATAGCTGATCGTTAGCGAGGTATAGTAAGTGAATCGATCTCTTCTTGCCATATTTACCCTTTTCCTTGATCTCACTTCCACTGCTTTCTCATTTATCATTGTCTACTTTATCAATCATTGCCTCCTCCGCATTCATAACCTTCTCAGTTGTATCCAGGATTTGAGTCATGGATTTTGGAAGATCTTTGGCTAACTTCCAGAGGAGCTTTCCTTTGTGCAATGCTCCCATCAGGTTAGTCATAACAATGCTCTCTTCATAATCTTCCACTTCCAATTTCACTTTATTGTAGAGATATATGTACTCCCTCAGACTTTCATTATTTCCTTGCTTAACGTACAATAAGTGTTTTGTCTTCTTTTGGGGCCTCATTCAGAAGCAGAAATTGTGTATGAACCTCTTTGCCAACTACTTGAAATTTTCTATTGAGTTTTTCGGAAGGTAGGTGAACCACAGATGATCAGCACCAGTAAGTGTGCTGGAGAAGGCTCGACACCTCATCTCATCCTAGGCCGAGTATATATCAGTAGAAGATTTATACATTTCCACATGATGGATGGGATTAGTGCTCCCATTATATTTTGTGTGACTACTGATGGCCTGAATTTAGCTGGGGTTGGAAAACTCATAATCTTTGCAACAAAGGGGGAGCCTTTATTGTAACCCCTTTGCAAAGAGTCTCATCTCTTCTATATATCTCATATCTTATCCTCTAATCGCTGTATGGAATCATTCCAAGGCCTCTCAGCCACAGCTGCAACCTCTCTCTTAACCTAAAAAATATTGTTTCCAACCTCGTCTTTGTCTACTGAGAGAAGTGAGGGATCTCTGCCAGCCATCCTCTGTGGGCTATTGACCTCATGTTGATCCTATTCTTGACCTCAAAGATATTTACTATCATCACATTTATCATTCTTCCAGGAGATTGTAATACTTCTAGATCTAGATAGAAGGTTTCTCAAATCAGCCTACGGGTCGAGCCTATCAAAGGCTGACCCTGTGCTTAGCTTGTCTAATGTTAATGCTTTAGTCCTACAGTCTCAGCTCGATCGTCGATTATTTTTCTTGCTCTATTGAAGTAGACGTAGAGTGTTTCCAGAAATCTGATATGGCTCCCATCATTCCATGTCATCCTCCTCATCATACTGATCGTTCTCATCATCATGACATTCCAGACTCGGCCTCCTCAGGCATAAATGCCTAGGGTTGGCCACGTCTCTACGCCTTTGCTGTGGAGGCACCTCTTTATCCAGGGCATGGGGTGGTCCCCTAGTTGCTAAATTCATGTGGCCTTATCTAGCGACCGAAGTTATCATCTAATCTCTGACGCCGACAAGTCTAGTCACAATATTCTGGTTGAATGCAACAAGATACTCTTGGATCTTCTGTTGAATGTCCGCTAATGAGCGTAGTGCCGTCGCCACCTCAACCATTTCTAACTGGGGAGGGGCTTGAACGGAGATTGGGCTAATGTCTAAAGGCATATCGGAGGCCATATCTTCAGCGAAATGGTAGAGCTAGAAATCTGAAGAAGAAAAAAGCTTGAGAAGCTCAACCGAAGCTCTTTCAATGGTGATACAGGTCCATCTGAGCGAAGTTGGATCACCTCCATAGAATCCAGTGAGTACAAGTTAAACAAAGTTAACGAAGAAGATATACTTCATTCCCACAGATGACACAATATTGATGATACAAGAAATGGTTCACTAAATCAATGTAACAAGCAAGATTAAACCAGTGTATCAATGGCGTAGTACTGATATAGGCATATAGAAGGAAATGAGGCAAAGAGGAAGCTAACACATAATATAAGTGGTTCAGCCTATCTAGGCCTACTCCACCGTGTGAGTGCATGTAAAATCCACTAAGAATGAGATCTAATGGCCTTGGGATACATAACACTCAATCTTTCTCTCTACTGTGTTTTTTTACAGAGTTTCGGCTAGGGTTTATAATGATTGATCCTTTACAAAGATGTAAAAGACAAGTATTTATAGTGCATGGGAGGTATAGTGTACCCCCTAATCATGCAATAATCATGAGTGGAATGCTCCTAGACAATGAGGAGGAGCCAACTGTCTCTGTCACATGTAGGTCATGATGATTAAATATTCCCTCACGTGTGATGGGGATGTTGTTATAATGGTTAGACAGACAAGGGATCTACAACCCACACATACACACTCATGTGTTCCCTAATCAACGTGTTCTTCCAGCTTCCACCATTGACTGTCTATCCAGACCTAGGTCGAGCTATTAAACTATGGTCCTTTAAGGGAATGGAACCAGCCCTGTTGGACTGTCTCGTCCTGTCTTCATCATTCGGATGATGGATGAGGACAAGGGTGATATTTCATGGGATTAATGAGGCAAGGCATGTTAACTGGTCTTTCAAGCTGAGGTTGAGGTTTCATGCGATGAGCCATTAGCCGAGGAATAGTTAATTCGGGCAGAGTCATAACTCTTCATTCTAGATGGATTGGTGATGGTCGGCTTTGGCAGAGGTAATATAATTCTGGATGGGGATATATTTGTCATATCAATAAGAATAAAATGTCATCATGAAAATCATCCTATGCTAGCAAACAAGTTTAAACCTCAACCATTAGGTGCCAAGGAGTTTTCTAAGGGTGGTGACAACATACGAAAATATCCATCAAATCATGTGAAGTTTTGACCAAAAACTTAACTTGCCCTTGAATGTGTGCAAAACATTCTCAAAGTATCATGTGTGGGCGCGTGTGGAAATATGTAGTAAATCTCTATTTCTCACACTACCCAACCTAAAATAGAATTCCCTAAGGTGTCCTCTCTTCTTACAATGGGAACAAAGATACATGGGCCTAGGAACACCTTTCTCAAAATGTTTAATACACACTCTCCTATCTCGATTGGACGCCTAGGTGGATTAGGTTGAGATCCATATGGATTTATCACAAACTCGGGAACTGTCTTACGTGTAACATGGTAACTAGACTCACCGTCATGACATATTCCTAATCTCCCAACAGTACCCAAAGAGGGACCGAGGATCATATTTCCTACCTTCTTAGATCTGTCCTCTATAGTTACCTTTACCTCCCGGGCTCATTCAAGATCTCTCTCGAGTTGGACCCCACGGTCTTCAATTTAACTCTTTTACCGACCTATGACGATCAACTGCTCACTCAAAGTAGCCTTCACCTTCTCGAGTTGACTGATCGACGTCTCAAATCCCCTAAAAATCTCTATCTCTATCTCTCTCCAAATCTAAAACCTTAAGACCTAACTCTTTATTCAATTTCTACATCTTTAAGGTCTCGGCGTAAAAATCTCTAAATGCTTTTTGGAGTTCACTTTCACCCTCACTATCACATTCATTTAAACACTCAAATCATCATCGGGGTCTCTTGTACACAAGTATCCTTATCACTGTAGGAAAAACTAGGTGTGATCACGTGACTTTCCATAAAAGCAATGCACATACCATGTGATGACTCATCCCTGGAATCTTTTACTTCCTCGTCACTATCACTAAGAGAGGCTGGCATCGCAATTTTTTCCCTTTCTCTTAAGCATGGTGGGACATTCAAACGCTTTGTTCCCTTTTCCCTCACACTAAAAACATCTTCCCTCTTCCTCATTTTCTTTCACACCACTCTCTTTAGCTTGTTCTTTCTTTTTATTTTTCTCAAAAAAAAAAAAATTATTGGAAGAATTTTCTTTGAAAAAATTGAGAATTTTTTTATAATTTTTATCAAGCTTGACAACATCATCAAAATCAAACTCGCCCTCAGACTCGAACTCCCAAACTTTAACTTTCTTTTTCTTCTCTCTCTTGGACACTTCCTCACTTTTTTTAGACTGGGCTTTAAGTGCTATCTCTCTATCCTTAGACTTGACAGTGTCAAGAAACATGTCAATTTCATATGTTTGGAGATCTCCTACCAGTTCTTCTAACTTAAGATTGATCAAATTTCCTAAGGAATTCAACACAGTGACGTTCGGGATCAAAGGTTTAGGAAACGATCTCAAAATCTTTTTAACTACTCGTGCATTAGGAATATGTTCACCGATTTTGAAACTAATGTTGGCAATATCAAATAAACATGAATAAAACTCATCAAAACACTCAGATTCAAGCAGGCTACTTATTTGAATTTGGGTAGTTAAATTTTGCAATTTAGACTCTTTTATTGCATTCGTGCCTTCGTGGGTAAGTTGTAGAACATCCTATGATTCCTTTGATGTGGTATACATCATGATGCGTCGGAACTCATCAGTTGTGACGGATCTAGAAATCGCATTTAGCCGACGAGAATTATACGTGATCTATTTAAATTCATCCTCAATCCAGTCAGACACCGTTTTAAGATTTATGACACTCAAAACGGTGACAGTGGGAGGAGTCCACCCTCTTTCACAAACAATCCAAATACGTTCATTAATTTCTTTTAATGAAGATTTCATGTGGACTTTCCAATAGGCTTAAGTAGTCCAATAAAAAATGGGCAACCGATTATACAAGTTATCCATGGGAAAAATTGCGAAATTTTTCAAAAAAAAAAAGATATCACAAAAATTTTATGAAAAAAGGATCTCACGAAAATTTAGTGAAATCCGCTCTGATAACAATTTGTAAAAGGGTGTATGATATTTATTATTAATATAATTCACAAATTTTCAAACGTTAAACTTATTTAACTAAATGTCAGTTTTTTATCCAAATTAATTAAACCCTAAAACATGCATATAGGTGAATAAATTAGTCATGCAAATCCAACAAATAGAGATTTAGGAAAAAAAACCTTTCCCAGGTAACTGCTTCCCATAATCATTGCCTTAAAATAGAATATGAGTTCTGGTCGCAAAAAGCAAATGAGAGATGGGTTCAAGATGGGGATAGGAACACTGCCTATTTTCATAAGTGTGTTAAAAATAGGCAGCGTCGTTTAGCCATTGATAAGATAAAGAAGGATGATGGTACGTGGATTCATTCAAAAGAGGAGATAAAAGCTGAAGCAATTGATCATTTTTCTGCAGTTTTTCGATCAGATGAGAATGTGTATCCAGAAGGGGAACAAGATCTGCTAAGGCATATTCCAAAAACCATTACAGAAGATATGAACAAAGCTCTGATTGTGTGGCCAGATATGGAGGAGGTGGAACAAGCTATAAAAGGTCTAAGTTCTTCTAGCAGTCCAGGTGTTGATGGCTTCCCTGGGTATTTTTTTAAATTTTTTTGGGGTATAATAAAAGCTGATGTGTTGAAGGCAGTCCATAGTTTCTTTGCAGGATCTATTCTTCCAAAAATTTCAACAACTACCAAAATTGCTTTGATCCCAAAAACTTTAAACCCTCAATCGTTTAATGAGTTCAGACCTATAAGCATGCAAAATTTTATAAATAAAATCTTCTCAAAGATTTTGAATGACAGGCTTTCAAAATTCTTGAATCAAATAATTTCTCCAGTTCAATCAGGCTTCATCAAAGGCAGGTCCATTACAGAAAATGTATTGTTGGCTCAAGAATGTATCTCTCGTCTTCATCATAAGAATTTTGGAGGGAATATCATCTTTAAATTGGACATGGCTAAGGCATATGATAGGGTCTCTTGGATGTTTCTTATAAAGATTATGCGAAGAATGGGATTCTGCGAAATATGGTTGGATTATATATGGAGGATTATTTCTAATGCATGGTTCACTATAATAATTAATGGAGAGACTTCTGGATTTTTCAAATCTTCTAGAGGTTTAAGGCAAGGGGACCCTCTATCCCCAAGTCTATTCATTATGATGGCAGATGTCCTATCCAAAAACCTTGAATTCTTGCTTACTAACTCAAATTATGTGGGGTATAAAATGCCAATTGGTAGCCCTCGATTTAATCATTTGTCTTTTGCAGATGACATTATCATTTTTAGCTCAGGCAATGTGAAGGAAGTGAAGCAGATTATGAGAGTGCTAAGACTCTATGAGCAGGTTTCGGGTCAACTTATCAATACTAGAAAGAGTAATGTCATGGCTTCGAAGCATATTAATCTCAGAGCCATCAATAAAATCAAGGAAATTTCTGGTATGCAACTGAAGTCAGATCCAATAAAGTACTTAGGCTGTCCTATTTTCAGTGGAAGGAAAAAGAGTATTTATTTTATAGAGATGGTGCAGAATATAAAGAATAGAATTCAAGGTTGGAAGTCTAAATGTTTGAGTCTTGGAGGTAAGGTTGTTCTCATAAACTCAGTGCTCTCTTCCATGTATCTGTACAATTTATCTGCTTTGAATCCTCCAAAAGCAATTCTCAATAAAATTACTGCTAGTATTGCAAATTTTTTTTTGGAGTAACAGCTTTGGGGAGTCTCGGCATCACTGGTGTGGCTGGGAAAAAATAGCAAAACCCATATCTGAGGGTGGGTTGGGAATCAGAAACTTATATGATGTTCATTCGGCTCTGAGTATGAAATTATGGTGGAATTTTAGACAGCAAAAATCTATTTGGGCAAAATTCATGATGGCAGCTTATTGTAGGGGTCAGCACCCATGCTCAGCTTCAAAGAGAGGGTCAGCTCAGACTTGGAATCGTATGTGCAATGTGAGGGACAAAGCTGAAGAGCACATGATGTGGATTATTGGAGAAGGAAATATTAATATAGCAAAGGATAACTGGGGTGTTCCTGAATGTAAATTATCAAATGCGGTAGAAGCGGGGCAGATTAAAGAATACTGGAACCAAAGCAAAATATGGGAAAAAGAGAAATTAGAGCAGGTCTTCAACTATGAGATCACTTATAAAGTGTTAAATTTTGAAGAAATTATGCCTAAGTCTGCTGATTCCCTGATTTGGAAACCATCTAGCACAGGTATCTTCAATATAACCTCTGCTTGGAACATTTGTAGGCAGTCTAGTTCATCATGTTTGAGTTCGAAGTTTATCTGGCATAAACATCTTCCCATAAAAATGTCTGTTTTTATGTGGAAGATGATGAATAATCTTCTTCCTACTGATGATAAGATAAAAGCTATTGGTTTTAGAGGGCCTTCAAAATGTTGTTGTTGTCAAAAGCCTAGAGAAGAAGATGTTGATCATATATTTGAGGCTGGAGATTTTCCTTCTGCTATATGGGATCAAATTAATAGAGAATATGGGATTACTAGAATAAGAGGTGGAGGTGTGCGAAATCAGCTTTTTCAATGGTGGATTCATGGGGTTAAGATAGACCAAATTGTTAGCAAAGTGGTGCCATCAATTGTATGTTGGTACCTATGGTGTTATAGAAACAAATGTCGGTATGATGATTGCTCTCCTAGTGTGGCTTCAATTTTGGTTCTAATTAAAAATGAAATTTCTCGAAGGGCTGTTATGCGTATGGAGCATGGTAAAAAAGATATAATGTTTATAAAATGGAATCCTCCTATATATGGCTCTTTGAAGTTAAATGTGGATGGGAGTGCTATAGGAAATCCTGGGCAGGGAGGAGGAGGTGGAGTGCTTAGGAATCAATCAGGAGATATGGTTTGGGCGTTTCATGCGCATTTTGGTGTGGTGTCTAATATGGAAGCTGAAGCTTTGGCTTTACTAAAAGGCCTTGAATTCCTTTTAGACTTTATTGGTTATGATTTATTGGTAGAAAGTGATTCAGAGGCTCTTGTGAACATCATCAATTGTCAAAGAAATCCTCCTTGGAAAATAAGTTGGGTTATTCATAAAATCAGGAACTTAATGGATATGATGAAGATAAATCTTGTTCATGTATATAGAGAGGCGAATAAAGTGGCTGATTTTCTTGCAAAGCTAGGAGCATCTGAGAAAAAGGACTGTTTCTCTATAGTCCTTCGAGACTTTCCAAAGCATCTCAAAGGTCTTCTAGTAGTGGATAAATGGAGACTCCCATCCATCAGACATGTATAGTGGTCATTGGAGTTCTATTTTGTCAGTAGGTGGTATTATATGGCTCTGTAAGGGATCTAATCTATAAAGATCCTCATTTATGTTTCCATATAAAGTTCTCTGTGTTCTTTGGATGTAAGCCATTTAGAAGAGGCAAGGTCTTCTAATTATTGCAAATAAACCTTATAAAGTTAGAAAAAAAAAAAAAAAAAAAATCGCAACTTATAAAGAACACGATAAAATTCGCAATGAATATCCTACAGAAAATTCATATAGACTACAACCTAGATCAGTAATGGACTCCCTCAAGAACCCATAAGAATCGAAACTCTTCCTTCAGCAAGAAACACCAACGAGTTATTCCCAATGATCGCAGCCATCAGTAAGCAACTCCCTCAAGATCTACCAATCTAGTAATAGATATTTTGTCTCTACAAGAGAAACTTCAACAAAATGGTGTCTGGATTTCCAAAACGATTCACTAAAGTAATTGGGATGATTTGTTAACCGAAAACAAAGTTTTTAAGGCCTAAAACTGAACACATAATTTTTTGCAGATATGCAGTTTTTTTTAAGCAAATGTCTTAAGGAAAAAAGACTCATAAAATGGGTATTTATAAAAAAAAAACTTGAGTCGGCGGGGTCTTCGAACGACATCTGTAGGTCATTTGAACGACATATCATATCATTAGATTTAGGAAGGAACAAACAAATGAAAACAAAAACAGTATGTTTTTGTTCAATGCAAGCTTGAAGATACCTTTCAAACAAACTTTCAAACGACATCTAATGTCGTTAGATGAGTACTTTGAATGACTTGTGTCAGTCGTTCTGACGACATACACTTGTCGTTTGAACGACTGAAACGTCAAAATTTTTTACTTTAAAACTCCATCTATAGGTCTTAGAAAAATTATTTTGACTCAATAAAATGTCTTAGGCTGATAAAAACCTTTTAGAAAAAATATCCCAACACTTAAATGAAACCTTAACGAACTTTAAACACATCCTTACCAAATCAATCTTGTAGAGGTTTGTTGTTGAAGAAGCTTGATATTTGGATCCGTCGTCATGACCAAATGATCGTGAACATTCTTCGACGGGTGTAACGGTATACAACATACTGAATGTAAAATGTACTATGTAAAATATGTCCTTACAATGACCAATTCTAAAAGCTAAGGCTGATTATAAGGACCTAATTATGGTATGCGACCGATTCAAATAATCGCGACCGATTCAGAGAATCACGATAAATGGTGAAGGCCAAGGTCAATTTTAACGACCCAAGGAGAGCATGCCATAAATTCGAAGTATTGCAGCCAATTCTAAGGTGTAAGGACAATTATGAGGACCTAAAGAGTGTATGAGACCAATTTAGAGGGTCGCGATCATTCTGACGGCCAAACTCGATTATAAGGACCGAAGAAGTGTGTGCAACCGATTCAGGAGATCACAACCAATTTAGAGGGACAAGGTCAATTATGAGGACTTAAGGAGTGTATGCGTCCGATTTAGAGGATCGCGACCAATTCTGAGGGCCAAGGTCAGTTTTGAGGACTTAAAGGGTGTGAAGTTCAATTATGATAATCGGAAGGATGAAAAGGTTAATTATACGGACCTAAAAGATGAGGAATAGTTTTGGAAATGATTTGCGGTGAAGTAAAAAAGTTATGGAATCTTTTGAAAGTTTTCATTTTTTTTTAATTTTTAAATGCCTATGTATTTTTTTATTTTGATAATTTTCATGAAAAGTGGGTAATTTTTGCAAATTTTGAATTTTCAGTGATTTTTAGGACATTTTTAGAATTTTTTAAAAAAATTGATGGAATTTAAATGCATGTGGAAAATTTGAAATGGGATGATTTTTCATGGAAATTTTTTTTATTTTAATGAAATTTTAGATTTATGATTATTTGAATGTTTGGCGATATTTTTTGGTATGTTTTGTAGCAAAATTTGAAGGGGTCCAATTGTTAAGGGCTAACATGTGTAGGCCTGCTTCGAGGAATGCCGGTGGTTATGGAAAATGTGTACCACAAAACCAAGACTGTGGCGTATGAGAGGGTTTTAATGTAGGAACCTGATACTCTCCTTTCAACTCAGTTGAAAAACCCCGAGGGCTACGTGAGTATTCATTATTATTATTATTTTTTTTGTTTCGACTTTTGATCAATTTTTGTTAATTCTTCCTCTAGGGATTATTTTGAAGGCAGACGTGTCATGGAGGAATGTTCTCTCCCAAGTCTCGACGTGGGTGAGGGCGGTCCGGGACAAGCTTCTGAAGGAGGTGAGGTTAGTGGTGGACATTTTTGGGTTCGACTATTTGATAAGGGCTTTGGATGGCATATCTAGGTCAACCATAGTGCTATGCGCTCTTTGAAAGCGGTGAAGGCATACAAACCACACATTGGATTTGGGTGACGGTGAGATAAAAGTCGTGCTGATCGATGTGCTCTAGATCTTTGGGTTATCGTATGACGGGGAGCAGATAATGGTGGACCGATCGCTCTGGATGACTGATGTAGTAATAAAGGAGGTGATGGGTCCCATTGAATGGGTAGGATCGGGGGAGTCATTTAAGGTGTCCCTATTGAGGAACAGTCTTATGAGCAGGGTGATTGAAGGCCTGCATCTAAAACAGGCAACCCGAATGTTTATTCTGCTCCTGCTGGGGGCATTCTAGTGGTGAAGAGTGGGGATGACATCCACCTGTGGGTTATATATTTGGGTCATTATATGATCGGTAGCTATGATTAGGGGAGGCTAATGGTGGTTTATCTGTACGTCTCTCTGGATGTCTTCAAAAGGTGCAGCCGACCGACTTTAATGGGGGCCACGTACCTTTTGGGGGTAATCTTTATTCTTATGCTTTGCATTTTTTTTGAGTAAGTATATGCTTTTATGAATGTTTTATTTAACTTTTTCTTTATATATTTTTTAGTATGGTTTTACAAGGTGATCAGGTGAAACACCCCCATTGATGCCTTTGCTGGAGGAGGAGGCCAATATGTGGAGCGTCTGGTCTTTAAGGATGTGAGAGTTGTTTTGACCTCTCTCACGAGTGCTTAGGTAAGACTTTATTTTATTTTTTGGATTTTTTATATTTTTTTTTGGGAAGAACAAATTTCCAATGCAGTATATTTGTATGTAATTTGACTTTATTCCGTGTTGAACAAAACTCTTTGAGTCATATGTTAGGACTTGAGTTGTTGACCTTTCAAGCCTATGACGTGGTTTCTTAAAGATATAGTTCCCCAGTTAGAAGATCTACATCATCGTGTCATGTTTTGTGCTCATTTTTTTCTTTATGAGGATCTCTGAGGTATGTACGCGTACATATTTTGATTGTTGGATATTTAATTATAGGGTGAGTCTTCACCAAAGCTTGATTACCCGAGATGATTCTATACTTATCAAAAGACTAACTAAAGAATGCAAACAAAGACCTCTCGAACGACCTACCACGAAGACCATCCACAAAGACTTCTCGAAGGCTTACTATGAAGATCAAGATTATTCGAGTGAGAATACTTGTAATAGGAAACATGATGTATTTGATCTTGTTTTTTTACTTGTTGACCAATTTACTTTGTAATGCAAGCAAGGAAATTTGGTACCCTAGAGAGACCATGCCTTGCAGGGCATAAGAGAGCTTACATGCTCTATCGGACGACCTCCTCTTGGGAACCTTGCAGGTATTTGGTTTGGAGGATTGAGAGCAAGGAAACGTTGGGAAAGTAATGGCCAATCCTATTGAGAAACTTGGGCAAAACTTCATTTAGCACAAATAGTCTCTCAAGTCATTATACTCGGGCGAACCTCATCGAGGGACCCCAACCTCAGATAAATTTCCTAGAGATAGTTTCTAGCCAACAAAAAACACACTTACATATTTAAGGTACTTATGTCCAAGCAACCTCAACTCCATGTGGCATATGTTTGATTGATGTGACCACACATCTAGTGGGGATCACTATTTACTTACTTTATGATGTCATAACGTCTGGCATTTGGCGACTCGAAGTTACAGAACTCAAGTGAGATTTGTCCTTCGGATGAAAGACCTTGTCAACCAAGTATGAATTTATAGTCGTTCTAAGGTAAACTTTGAGTTTCCATGTCACATCCCCATTAATGCCAACGCACTTCTAATTGGTGGAGGAGTTTCCCGCCAAAACATAATATCCCATGCATTTAATGCAATATCTTTACCATTAATGCCACAGTACTTCAACATTTAATGTTAGTCATTCGCATTTAATGCGAACAAGGTTACTCGAGTGACCCTTCCTCCATATAAATAAACCAACCAAACCGTTTACAGGGACGACAATTCAAACCTAGAATTGCTTCTAGATTTTCCTTATACATGAGAGCTTCTGTGAGAACATTTATTTCCCCAACATTCCCTTTTGTTTCCATTGATACCACTATCATTAAGCATTAACTGAGCCTAAAGTTCATGCCTTGACTCTATTGTGATAAGAGTTCTTGCTCTTTCTCCCTTTGACCAAGTTACCTGCTGTTTCCACTTATTTATTGTGTTCATAGTGCATTTATGGTATAAAAATACCTCATTTAATACCATCTTGGGAATATTATTTTCTCTTACTCTCATGTGTCGTCATTATTGAACATAGTCTTCGCCATTAGTCATAGTCTTGATAAGGGTTTATGCCTCACTTGATACTAATCTTATTCCAAGAACCCACATTTAACATTTGGTGACTCCGCTGGGGAGGTATTCTCTTTTGAAAAGATGCCAGAAGATAATAGTTCCATGACCATCGATGTTGATGCCATACAGCATGAAGAGGGGGTAGAGCTCACTATATTTCCTGAAGGAGCAAGAGTAACACGAGAGAATCCTAGCTCAGCCACTACTAGTGTGACAGAGATGGCCGACATAGAAGTAGGAATAGGCCTAATGAAAATGATGGGGCTCATGGTTTTGTTTACAGAGTTTATCAAAACCCTCAAGGCCCAAGCGATACTGGAAGTCACCAGATTACCAAACTCCTTCCTGACTCTGCCAGCAAGATTGTTATCTCCCTTTGTTATGAGAAAAGTTTCCACTCCCACTATCAATAATGTTTCCCCCCACCGTTCCACCAACGGTTATCCCAACCTTGTTTTCAGGAGTAACTGTACCAAGCGTAGGATTGGTAGGTGCAATGCCTACTACGACCTCCAATCCAATGAGGAGTAAATGACTCTTATCACTGCAATACTACCACCGGCAAGATCGCCACCTTCTAACATGGAGGAAGTGAAGAAGGAGCTATTGAAGTTCATAGCGGTGTCTAAAGATAGAGGATATAGTTCCTCAATTTATGATGATTTTCATACTCCATAACCGGAGGAGTACAATAATGAGCCCTACCTAGTAGGGTATATTCCACCCATCTTAGAGAAATACATGAGAAAATGTGATAATCCCAAGAAACATATGAAAAGACTCATCGAAAGCATGGGGGTTTAACGTAATGACAAAAGGCTAAGGATGAGGGAGTTCTCAAAATCCCTTATTGAAAAGGATTATACTTTGTATTCCCACTTGGCACCAAGCAGCAAGGCCTATTGGGAGGAATTACACGTGTTGTTTGTGCAAAAGTTCTTTTTGGCTAAAGACGAGTTCACACTTACGCAACTGGCACACGAGAAGTAAAAGCCAGGGGAGGATGTTTTTGGCTATATTAAGAGGTTTTACGATCGCTCCCTAGATTTAATGGAGGAAATGCGAGAGGAAAATCTTTTACAAGTCTATGTAGAAGGACTGCTACCAAAATATATTTGCCATTTGATTAATGAGACACGAGAGGGCACATTTGCAGCATTTTTAAAAGCACCAAGGAACATTGCTCTAGTTGTAAAAATCTCATTGTTGATGTAAAAAACTATATTTGATCTAATTATTTTAACCACAGATAAATATGAATAAGTAAATAAGAGACAACGGATTTTTAAAGTGGTTCATCCTTAAGGAAATGGCCTATGTCCACTGTTTTTGTATTGCTGACTGTTCTTCTGGAATTCTTGACAAGTAGTTTTCTAAAGAAATTTTGGTCCCCTCTAATGAGGAAATTATAATGTATTTATAGCCTTGAGGTTGTACGCGTCAAAGGACAATGCGATGTTATCTAGTAAGCGTATACATCTGTACGATAATAATGAGCATTTAATGCGCAGTCGCCTCTTTGATTATCCTGATTTGAGTGTTCTGTATGCTAAGTAGCTCGGACTGCTTAAGCTGCTCGGAACGCTAAGTAGCTCGGGGCCTATGAGTATCTCGGAGCCCATGAGTTTCTTGGGGAGTCTAAGTTGATCGGTACGTTTGAGCTATTTGGAAAGTATGAGTTGCTCGTGGTGTTTGAATAGCTCAGTGGCAATGAGTTGATCGGTAGAAGTATTTGTAATTGCCACGTTGGTTGACACGTGTCTTCAAATGATGGGTCCAAGTTAGCAGACTAAATATGGTATCAACAGAAGCCCCCAAGGTTTCATAGTTTGATGTTGAAGAAAAGTATGGAACATTCTGCTAGAAAACTGCATAGATTATCGGTTTGTCTATTTTTTAGGAAAACGACCGTTGTATATAACTCCTTTTTGAGTGCATAGTATTGGGCCTCATAAGTATTTTGAATGTACATGACCACTTCGATATTTGTGCCCCCTTTTTCTCCTTTTTAATCGCTGGATACGCAAATGTCCTCCCTTGTAATCATTGCATTCTCTATTCCCGAGGTAAAGTATTTAAACGTGGCAAAAATCCTATTGTCATTCACTTTTAAAATATGTATCTTTGAATTCTACATTTTCTTTCTGTCTTGTGCCTTCGTTCTTTCCGTCGTTCTTTGCCAATTGATCTCTATTTTCTCTTTAAGATTTTCTTCCTTCTTTTTTACTTTATTCTCCATGGTTTACCTTGTTGAATCGCTGGACAAATTTCGATCTGAATTTTCAATTTCTTCGTGGGTCATTTTGGAGGAGCTTTCTGAACCTTCTGATTATTTTTCTTTGGCTGAGGGACATTGGTTCCCAAGTCTTTTTGTGGCCCAATGTGGCTTTTCTTTTCCACCAAACCCCCTATGTTTGGAGTTCTGCCAATATTTTGACGTTGTACCTGCAAAAATAGCTCCAAATACCTGAAGGATAGTTAATGGTGTTCATAGATTGAACCAACTCCATGGAACCCATTTAGGGATTCCTAAGATTATGTACTTCTATAGATGGGTTGTCAGTGATTCCACATTCCATTTAAAAACTAGGTTTTTGAATAGGGCTTTAGTTGTCAATCTTCCAGATGCCAATAGGGATTACTTTGAGCATGGGGTTGTTATGAAAAATTGGCAACATGCTCCATTAAATGGAGATGATGTATATCAGGGTCCCAGGTGTCCCCCTTATGGCAATGGAATAGGTTGTTTTTATTTTTTAAAATATTATTTTCTTGGTGTTTGATAAAATGTATCACTGACATTTATTTTTATTTGTTACAGTTGACAGTAAGAGAAAGCCTCCAACGTTAATTTGAATCATTTGAAACTTATCAGGGATTTGCAGTAATCTGTTGCCGAGGAACATATTATGTCTGCCTCTTATTTATTGCAGTACAGAGCTATACTTTGTCTTTCACTGCTCGTCCAGTGGTGGTTAATCTTGACCAAGTACCAGCCTCTGAGTCTAGCGTAGAGGGTTATTCCTCTGAATCGAGTATTCCCATCAGTGATATAATGAAGAAAAGAAGAGCTCCTGCCTTCTTTGATAAATATACTTCTACCAATGTGGAGGCAAAGAAAAGTAAGAAAGATATCCCAGAAGAAGGGACGAGAACCATTGATACACTTCCTCTTACTGCTGCCAAGAAGACTGATGAGAAGCCCCCTGTGGCTCCAAGCAAGACTGTTGCCATCTTTCCTCCAAGTGAGGTTATTGTCATATCTCCAACAAAGACAACGTCTTTAGTTGAGAATGTTCCTGTTCCCCCAAGGAAGTTAAAGAAAAGTTCTTTTGAGAGACCTGCTGAATTTGTCTCTCAACCTTCAACTACTGAAGGTGATGTTCCAACTTTTGTTCCCCTGAGCTCTGCTGTGAACTTGGTAAAATCCTGGACTATCCCAGACGTCCAAGGCATTGAGGATACATTTTCTCGTGAGAGAATTAATACCCTGGATGCTCAACACATTGCCTCAGTAAGTACATTCAACTTGACCCCTTTTGTCTTGTTATTTTTTAGTACTATGTTCCTGTATTAACTTAAACTGCTTTATTTCTTCAGCTGGTGACGTGTTTTAACAGCATTCTGAAGAAGGATGAAGCTATCAAGGCTTCAAGCTCCTCAGGAGGAGTAGAGGAGGCTTTTTTTGGTTTGACCCAGTCTTTAAAGGACTCTCGTCAAAAGTACAAGGAATATAAGGTTGCCTGGGAAAAGCAAATCAAATCCATTGAGATGGACAAAAATCAAGCTGAGAACGCCTCTAAGGAATTGGAGAAGAAGTTGAAAGAATTTGATCAGAGCAACAAAAATCTTGAATAGAGAAATAAGGAGCTCGAGGCAAAACTCAAGACTGCTGAAAATGAAGTTGTTGCTCTTCAAAATGTTGAGAGACAGAAAAAGGAGGTGGAGGAGAAACTGAAGGATGCTAAGGAGATCCTTAGGGCAAGGAACTCCTCGGAGAAGGCAAATAGGAAGAAGGCAGTTAAAAAGTCTTTCAGTGTTGGTTAGGATAAAGGCTGGAACAAAGGCCTAGCTGCCATGTCTTCTAAAATGGAGTATGCCAGCCTTAAATATTTTAGGGATGGATGGGTCGCATCTTTGCAAGAGCTGAGAGTTACTGAGAATTCAGAGTTATTCCAGCAACACACTCATGGCCCTCCTCCCTCTCCTAGAGAAGAAGAAGAGGATAAAGCCGCCTCAGATGAGTCTTCCATGATTCTTGGAGATCAGGTTCCTACTGTTCCAGTTATTTAACCTACCAAGCAACTCCAACCAACCAGTACTTCCACCGAGCAGCTATCATTATCCTCCGATCAACCAATCACTTCCTTCAAACCTTCTGAAGAGGTCGTAGGGAAAAAGGAGAAGGTGTGGAGTTGTTTGGGTGTTTGTTTTGTTATTTTTGAATGTAACCTCAGACTTTGTATTTTCTTCTATGATGAAATAAAATTCGAACTTTGGTTGCTCACCTTGAATTTCTCTTTTACTTGCTCTGTCTGTGTTATTATTGATTCTTTTTATTTCTTCTCTTTGTTATTTTATGGCCAGGATGGAGCTCTTATCAGCTCATGACACAAAATTGATGAAGAAATGCAATGGCTATTTTAAAGCGGGTCATGCAGATATTGATGAGACTCAAATCATTTATATCCTAGGTTCAGATGCTTCTGAACGAGCAGTTGGAGCTTACCAGTATCTGAAGTGTTTGCTCGATCGTGCTATCGCCAATAACGTGGCCTATTATGAGATGATTGAGGACCTCCAAGGAACGATCGAGGAACTCCGACTTCAGTACAAAGAATCCTCCACACTTCTTCATCAAGGGTACGAAAAGAAATTTCAGCAATTGAGTGTTGAAAAAGGATATGATAAATTCATCTCTGCTTATAAGAAGAAAGAGAGCGTTCTGAAGCTTGAGGTTGAAGATCATAGGCAGATCGCTAAGTTGTCGGAGCAGGAAAACATTGTTTTGCGAGAAGAGATAACATAACTAAAATCTGCATCATCTTCCTTGGGAGCCTTGGTCCCTGTTAATGATGACGGTTTCTCTTTCTTGTAGGTAGAAAATGCCAACTTAAGAGATGAGTTGGAAACTTTAAAAAGGGTTGGAACCTCCTCATCTTCTCGTGGATGAGCAAGGTCTTTTCCTTATGGACGAGCTAGGGCTGGTCGGGTCACTATTGAAGAAGTTAGAACGCAATCTTCTTTAGAGAATCAGGCTTTTCAATTGATGGCGAAGAACCAGGCCTTAGCAGAGATGTCCAAGAAAAATTTGAGTCTCTGTGAGCAACTTACTACTCAGAGTTCTGCCTTAAAAGGTAAAGAAATCTTGGTAAAGAATCTCCACGAGCAACTGGAGAGGTTAACTTACCAATTCCACAAACAACCGAGAGAATTTTGGATGGCTGGGTATAATGAATCTATTTACCATCTTGATGATCGGATCCAGTAATCGAATAATGAAGGGTACAAGCAGGGATGGTTGAACACTCTGTGTGTGCTACAACTGGAGCAAGGACATTACTTATGGGATTATTATGAGCCTGGAGTGCTCGACTTGCCCGTGCCTCCTTTTAATCTTGATTTTAGTTGGATACCTACTCGGGCGATTCCTCGATGCTTAATCTCCAAATATCTTGACGACTACAGTCTTCATGTTAATGTTGATATATCTCGCCCAGAGCATTTGCTTGATCGGCCCTCTATGATGAATGTTAGAATGCTGAAAGATGTAAATTTTATAAACTCTCCTTATGCCTTAGATGACCCTCCTGCTGGAGTAGAACCTGTTTCAAAGTCATAAGGGAAAAAACCGATAGAATAGGATTTTTATTGTAATGAAGTTTATTTTTCACATCATGTGTAATTCTACTTGATTTGAATGAAGAATTTTTTTTTTACCATTTCATTATCTTTTAAATAATTTGTAGAATGTTCTTTCTTTCTGACTGATAAATATATGTGCATACAATATTTATCCCATTTGTTGTTTAATTTTAGTTAATTGCTTTCCGACAAACAGAAGTTGGTGGTAAATAAATTTTCGACCAACCGGGGTTGGTAGTAAATGCTTTCCGACCAACCGGAGTTGGTGGTAAATAAGTTTCCAACCAACCAGAGTTGGTGGTAAATGCTTCCCGACCTACCGGAGTTGGTGGTAAATAAGTTTCCGACCAACCAAAGTTGGTGGTAAATGCTTTCCGACCAACCGGAGTTGGTGGTACATAAGTTTTCGACCAACCGGAGTTGGTGGTAAATTCTTTTCGACCAACCGGAGTTCGTGGTAAATTAGTTTTCGACCAATCGGAGTTGGTGGTAAATGTTTTCCGACCAACCGGAGTTGGTGGTAAATAAGTTTTCGACCAACCGAATTTGGTGGTAAATGATTTTCGACCAACCGGAGTTGGGGGTAAATAAGTTTCCGTCCAACCGGAGTTGGTGGTAAATGCTTTCCGACCAACCGGAGTTGGAGGTAAATAAGTTTTCGACCAACCGGAGTTGGTGGTAAAATGTTTTCCAACCAACCCGAGTTGGTGGTAAATAATTTCCGACCAACCAAAGTTGGTGGTAAATGCTTTCCGACCAATCGAAGTTGGTGGTAAATAAGTTTCCGACCAACCGGAGTTGGTGTTAAATATGTTTCCGACCAACCGGAGTTGGTGGTAAATGTTTTTCGACCAACCAGAGTTGGTGGTAAATAAGTTTCTAACCAACCGAAGCTGGTGGTAAATAACTTTTTCGACCAATCAGAGTTGGTGGTAAATGCTTTCTAACCAACCGGAGTTGGTGGTAAATAAGTTTTCGACCAACCGGAGTTGGTGGTAAATGCTTTCTGACCAATCGGAGTTGGTGGTAAATAAGTTTCCGACCAACCGGAGTTGGTGGTAAATGTTTTTCGACCAACCAGAGTTGGTGGTAAATAAGTTTCCGACCAACCGGAGTTGGTGGTAAATGTTTTCTGACCAACCGAAGTTGGTGGTAAATAAGTTTCCGACCAATCGGAGTTGGTGGTAAATGCTTTCCGACCAACTGGAGTTGGTGGTAAATAAATTTTTGACCAACCGGAGTTGGTGGTAAATGCTTTTCGACCAACCAGAGTTGGTGGTAAATGCTCTGAATTTGATGTGTAGTGTGTAGCACTAATATTTAGAAAAAAATTCAACAAAGAAAGAAACTCGATGATGCAGAACTTTATTCATATTGAAGAAACTGCATTACATATGAATTACAATCATTGATAATACTTGCGCAGATGCTCTGCATTCCATGCATTCTTGAATTCTTCTCCTTCCAGGGTTTCAATCCCGTATGTCCCTGGGCGAACAACTTCTTTTACTCTTAGGGTCCGTGCCAGTTGGCATCCAATTTGTTGTGCTTTTGGATCACTTTCTTCAGCACATAATCCCCTTCCTTCAAATCACACTTCTTCACTCTTTTGTTATAGAACAAAGTTGTTCGTTATTGATATGATGCATTCCTGATTGCTGCTTCTTACCTAACTTCTTAGAGCATATCTAGGTCTAATCTTCTCATTAAGTGAGTGACGGGAGATTTGAAATTCAGCACTCTGTGCGTTGGCAAACCCAATTCAGCAGGTATGACGGCCTCACTCCCAAATACTAACATGTATAGGGACTCTCCAGTTGCTGTTCATGGTGTGGTGCGATAAGCCCACGACACAGAGTGTAGTTCATTAATCCAATTTTCTTTTGCGCTATCTGGTCGTTTCTTCAATCCATTTAGTAGCGTTCTATTTGTCACCTCAGTTTGTCCATTGCTCTGTGGGTGACCCGGTGCAGAATGAGTTTTCAGAATATTAGATTGATGATAGTATGCAGCAAAATCCTCGTTGTCAAACTGGTTTTCATGGTCAGTAATGAATGCATGTGGGAGACCATATCTGCAAATAATGTTTTTCCAAATGAATTGATAGGCTTTGTCGTATGTCATATCAATAAGGGGCTCAGCTTCCACCTATTTTGTAAAATAATCCACAGCAACCACAAGGTACTTGAATCTTCCCATGGTCGTTGGGAGTGGACCGAAAAAGTCTATCCCTCCCATGGAAAATGTCCAAGGGGACATTATGGGTGTTAACAATGCCTGAGGAGTGCTTTGGATGGACGAGAAGCATTGGCATTTGTCTCACTTCTTAGCATAAGCTTCGCAATCAGCTCTCATCGCCGGCCAGTAGTACCCCCGCGTGGTTATTCTTCGTAAGAGCATACGACCAGCTACATGGGCCCCACAAGACCCTTCATGAACCTCTTCGATTAAACCTTGCACTTCAAAGGGATGGACACATCTTTGTAGCCCTGCTATCACTCCTCGTCTGTACAAAATGCCACCGGTCAATACATAACGAGCAACTTTAAACTTTAATTTCTTAGTTGTGAGTTTATCATTTGGCAAAGTCCCATATTCAATATAGGCCCTGATGGATCCATCCAAGATGGTCCTAAGTCGAGGGAAATGAAATTCATCATTAGATCTTCGTCTATGCTCCGACCAATTAGGATTTCTATTGGGATGGTTCTTCGTAGCTTGGTGCGAGTGGTTGATGCCAATCGAGCTAGTGTGTCTGCTCTTGCGTTCTCCAATCTTGGTATTCTAATCAACTGAACTGCAGTAAGACTTGATACAACCTCCATTGATTTGGCGTGATACTTGATCATTAATTCTCCTTTTGCTGCATACACCCCCAGAATTTGATTTACAATTAACTGAGAGTCACGGTACACAACGACTTGCTATGCCTTCATGGTTTTGGCCAAGTTTAGTCCCACGATCATTGCTTCATATTTGGACTCATTATTAGAAGCTTTAAATTGAAAGCGCAGAGCATACTCCACATCAATCACATCTGGAATTTTCAAAATAATCCCTGCTCCACTGCCCGCAGTGCACGAAGAGCCATCCACATACAAATTCCATATGGGTAACTTATCATTGAAATTTTTATCAGAGAGAGTTCCTCGGTGGAATATCTAGTACTTCCTTTTATCCTCCTCCAGTACTTCTCGCTGCTCGTCAGTCATCTTTCCTTGTTCGACTGGCATTTCTTGCTGCTCGCCTACCGACGTAAATTGCTCAGGGTTTACATTTGATGATCCTGTAACATCTATAGGTTGATCTGCATTCAAATCCTGTTCTTTGGAGGTATTTTCTTGAGTAAACTCCGCTATAAAGTCCCCTACCGCTTGACCTTTGAGCGATGACCTAGGTTCATAAATTATATCATATTCACCGAGCTCCACTGCCCAGTACATCAATCTTCCCGATTTCTCGGGTTTATGCAGAGCTTGCCTTACTGGAATATCAGTGTAAACAACTACAGTATGGGCTTGGAAGTATGGTCTCATTCTTCTGTTGGATTCAATCAGCGCTAATGCTAACTTCTCCAACCTTGGATATCTGATTTTTGCTCCTCGGAAAGCCTTACTGGTGTAGTAGACTGGTTTCTTCACTCCGTCCTCCACTCTTATCAATGCCGAGCTAACAGCATTCTCTGAGACTTCTAGATACAAGTATAGTCTTTCTCCCATCAATGGCCTGGACAACAATGGAGGTATCCCTAGATTTTTTTCAACTCTTGAAAACCCTCCTTGCATTCATCATTCCACTCAAAAGTTTTTCGAAGTGTTTTGAAGAATGGGAGGCATCTATCAGTTGCTCTTGACACAAATCTATTAAGTGCTGCTACTCAACCTGTGAGTCTTTGCACTTCTGTCTTCGTGGTTGGAGATCGTAACTCTAATAGAGCCTTGATATTTTCAGGGTTCACCTCAATCCCTCGTTGATTAACAATTTATCCGAGAAACATGCCTTCTCGTACTCCGAAGATGTATTTGATGGGATTCAGCTTCATTTGATATTTCTCTAGTTGATCAAAGGTCTGACCTAGATCAACTAGATGATCCGTAGCTTTCTTGCTCTTCGTCAGTATATCATCAACGTAAACCTCCATGTTATGACTGATCTTCTCTGCAAACACCTTATTCATCAGCCGCTGATATGTTGCACCTGCATTTTTCAATCCAAAAGGCATAACATTATAGCAATAAGTTCCCCTTGGGGTGATAAAAGAGGTACTCTCCCTATCCTCATGCTTCATTTTAATTTGGTTGTACCCAGAACAAGCGTCCATGTAACTCAACAATTCATGTCCCGAGG
Source organism: Sambucus nigra (assembly GCA_949130495.1). Classification (NCBI taxonomy): domain Eukaryota; kingdom Viridiplantae; phylum Streptophyta; class Magnoliopsida; order Dipsacales; family Adoxaceae; genus Sambucus; species Sambucus nigra. Next base: position 516,976,209 of record OX422210.1, on the reverse strand, counting down.
TAGCATTGATCGTTCGGAAAATCGAGCGTCCGTGTAATACGCTAGTCGTTGTTATCGGCTTCCAACCACAATACCAAAACCTAAACTATAACTACACTCTTGTGGAGTATAGTGGATAGTCTGGGTATCGAATCCTCAGGGAACTAGGACGAGTGAACGTAAAGACGTTGGATAGGTAGAGAAATCCTAACCTTGACTCACAAGAGAAAAGGAAAAATTGATTTGGTTTTGAGATTGATTACAGCTAAATACGATAATGAAAATGAGAAACGATGCAACTAAATTAATCTAACGAAATGGAGAATGATTGATGATTTCAAAAAAAACTTTTTATTTTAAATGATGAGAGAAACAGCTCGGGAATATAATCCCCCAACCCTAGTGTAGTGCGGTGATAATATTAATCATAAATTTATCTGATTGATCTGACCCGAAATTTAGTACTCCCAAGCATTATGTATACGAGGTTCAAGCCCGCATCATACCTAATATGAGGATGAGTAAATCGGTATCGCGATAGTGACACTCAAATTGTACTCTAAATCATCACGATTACCCAAAGGTAAACGAGATATAAAGATCCACAATTATTATGTAACTATGCAATACAATCATAATCAATCACTAAATTCATCGGATTAATTTTATACACATGCAACTACCACATCAGGTTGGGTTCATGCATCCCAACCTTTAAAAACCTAGCCTAACATGGTGAATAATAATAAAAGTGCTGAAAATAAAAGTTACCAGGATTGAAGAACAAGAACATGCAAGAAGAAATCAAAGATTGAAGAAAAACTCGAAAAGCACTTGAATTAATGGTGCAAAATATGTGAATATTTCTCCTAGATGTTCCTACTTGTTATGGAGCTATTACATCAATGAAATATTCCTAAAAAGAGTCATAAGGACTAAATATATAGGCTAGAGGTCGTTTAGAAGAGTCCCCAAAACATAAAACTCTTTTGGCTAAAAAATAAGCACAAAATAAAAATCCCGTATCTGCCAATTTGTCACACTTAGAAAGCGTGACTAATTTTGTAATGGATTCTGAGAGTGACTAATTTTGTAGCGGATCTGGGGCGTGACAAATGGGTGAACCGGTTCGGGTTATGGGTGTACCGGTTCGGGTGAATTCGCTGGTTTCTGGGCCTCTTTCAACACTTGGAATATTTTCCAACTTTCTTCTTTTCTTCCTTGGACTTTTTTCTCAGCTTCAAATGATCATAACTCCTTCACCGTAGCTCGGATTTGGGTGCCGTTTTTTCCAGTATTCTCATTGTTCCAAGATATTCAACTTTCCACAAGGCCCCAACTACGTAATTGGGCTAAATAATTACGAAAATTCCCTTGAACTTTCCTTCCTAGCCTTTCTTCTATGATTTTTCCGCAACTTCAAGGGATCGTAACTCTTTCACCGTAGCTCGGATTTGGGTGCCGTTTTTTCCAGTGTTCTTATAATTGAAAGATATTCAACTTTATACTCGTCCCCACCTCCGGACTAAGGCTGCAAAAATTACGAAAACGCCCTTTAACTCCCCGATTCTTGGTTTCTTTCGCTATTTTGAGTTCTCTTTGCCATCTTTCTTGCATGAAATATCTGTAAAACACATAAGAGATACACAAAATACGTAATTCTTGCCAAAAAGGGTTAGTATCATAGATATGAGATAAATCCAAGCTATTTACACCGCACGGGATCATAAAAATACTGAAATTAAGGGGATAAATGTGAAGAATTTATGCCTAATCAAGCATCCACTAGCTGATCGATTCGGGGCTAAGGAAAATGATCCTTTGGACGGGATTTATTAAGATCAGTGAAGTCCACACACATCCTCCACTTTTTTTCTTCTTCTTCACCATTACCACATTCGCTAGCCAATCAGGATATTTGACATCCTCAATAAAAGAGGCTTTTTGTAAATTCTCTACTTCTTCCTGTATGGTTTGGCTCTTCTCGGGACTGAATACCCTTCTTCGTTGCTTCACTGGCTTGATTTCCTTGTTCACGTTGAGCTCGTGACACAGGAAATTTGGGTCTATCCCTAGCATATCTTCGTGACTCCATGAAAAAGTTTTCTTTCTGCGTCTTAGAAATGCTATCAGCTCCTATTTTATTCATACATCTAGTGATGCACCAATTTGAGTTATTCGTTGTGGATGCTCGTCGTCCAGAATGATATTTTCGGTAGCCTCCATGACCTGTACCTTAACGAGATGAGAATCATCTCTTGGGTCTAAAGTTTCGATCTCCGCATCTTCTATTTTATCTACCTGATAAGTAGTAGTTTTCTTCTTGGATTCTTCATGCTCCTCTTGCTCGGCAGATGAATAATAGCATTACCGAGCTACTTTTTGGTCGCCCTTCACCACTCCTACTCCAAAATTGGTTGGGAATTTTAAACATTGATGTACAGTGGATGGTACTTCTTCGAACTTCTTCAAACCTACCCTTCCCATGATGATATTGTAAGCTGATTGGACATTTTTATCCATTATGAAAAAGCATACTCTTTCTATTCGACAAGCAGGCCATGTACCTATGAGCATTTCCAACTTGATCATCCCAAGTGGAAAAACTTTCTCGTCAGTAAAGACGAGGAGAGGTCTATGATAGGGCTCCAATTGGGCTAGCTTTAAATTCAAACTATCAAAACATGGGTAGAAAATGATGTCTGTCGAGATACCATTATCCACCAATACTCGTGAAATCACTACTTCCTTTATTCTCATTTTGATCACCAATGGGTCATCATGAGGATATAGCACACCTGCTAGGTCATCCTTAGAGAAATCAATGACCAACTTGTCTTTATTTACCTTCCTCCGGAGGTCATCTTCAGCTAGATTTATTCGTTGAATGTATGAGCAAGCTTGAGACTCATTGAGGTAAGCTTTCCTCTTCGGAATAAGGTCTCCCCCTCCTGTATCTCCACCTGTAATAACATAACAATCAAATGATCCAAAACGAATTGAAAATACCTCACGTTCTGGTTGTCTTGGTCTTTTGGGGAGATCGGGATCATCTTGATCATCTTCTGGATCTTCTTCATGATTTCTTTTCTTGTCTTCTTTTGCTTGACGAGGATATTTAGATCTTCTTCTTCCTCGATCGTTGGTCTTTCTACCATTTTGGCGATCAATGTACTTAGCCAATTTTCCTCGTCTTATGAGTGTTTCAATTTCATTCTGAAGAGCTATGCACTATTTGGTCGTATGACCATGGTCTTTGTGGAATTCACAATATTTGGACTTGTTTCTTCTGTCCGGATCTGCCTTCATTTTCGCTGGCCATGCTAGCTCCTCACTATTCTTGATTTCCTCCAGAATATGATTTATATCTACCTTTAAAGGAGTGTAATTTCCAAACTTCTTCATCTGTTCTAGTGTTTTCTTTGCTTTTGTTTTCCTGTTACCACCATTGTTCTTCTGATCTTTCTTTTCGGTTTTACCATCTTCCACCTTGGTCTCCTTAGTATATGCGTTCTTCTTCACAGCCATGGCTTCCTCGGCATTCATGATTTTCGCTGCTTTTTCCATCAGTTCTGCCATGGTCCTGGAGGATCTTTGGCTAAAGTGTAGTACAATTTATTGGGCAACAATCCACTCATCAGAGCAGTAATTATTGTTTTCTCCTTGTAATCAATTACTTCTAATTTCTCGTTATTGAAATGAGTAATATAGTCCTTGGTGCTTTCACCTGTCTTTTGTCTAACACTTAGCAAATGTGCTACTCATTTGACTGGCTTTGCTCCAAAACAAAAATTCCCCATAAAGAGTTCTGCTAGTTGAAATAAAGTTGCAATTTTCCCCCGAGGAAGGTTATTATACCACATTTGAGCAGATCCGATAATAGTTCCTGAAAATGCTATGCATCTCATATCATTTGGAACTGCATAGATGTCAGCAGCGGCCTAATATTGTTCTATATGAAGGACAAGGTCAGCTTTTCCATCATATTTAGGCGTCACTATTGGAGCTTTGAATTTTGATGGTGTGGGGAAATCCATAATTGCCTATACAATTGGTGTTCCTTGGACAAAAGTTCTTTGTAGAGGATTCTTGGCCTTAGCCATTTCCCCTAATCTGTATTCCAACCTCTGAATAGAGCCCTTCCATGCATCATTTCCCTCCACGGGCCTACTGGTTCGAGCAACTGATCACGTTAAATTTGCCTCTTGGGACCTTTCATGACGAGCAGTTGGTCATGATTGGGAAGAGACTTCCCTTAAATCAGATGGTCGTTGAGAGTTCCTTGACACAATCCTAGGGGGACTTCTATTCCTCCTAGGTCCCAAACGATCAAAAGGAGAGACTCTACTCAACCTTTCAAGCTCACTTGTCCTCTCTAGAGATAGGGTGACGTTTTATTGAGTATCTGTAGCTCGTACTAAGGAAGTCCGTCCAGGTTGATAAGAAGGATCATTAAATCTCTCAGTATGATAGGAATCGATGCATCTGGATAGAGATTCCTTTGGAAATAATGTTCGCCTAGTTCGCGAAGAGGGTAAACGAGTATTTCTCTGAACACTTCAATGTCCCGATTGAGCCGGTGCTCCGCCTTGAACGGTTTGTATAAGTTGTAGCATGGTTTATTGCATGGTCGTCTGGGCTTGGGCCAAATTAGCCATTATACCCGCCAGATCGGAAAAATTTGGGGGAGCAGAAGGGTTTGGAGGAATCCCAGTGTTTCGATTACTGGATTCTGCATTATCAGCCATTAATGATGAGTTGTTTTGGTGAAAAACGCTAGTTATAGTCGTTTCCCACAAACGGCGCCAATCTGTTGATGTAAAAAACTATATTTTATCTAATTATTTTAATCACAGATAAATATGAATAAGTAAATAAGAGACAATGGATTTTTAAAGTGGTTCAGTCTTAAGGAAATGGCCTACGTCCACTATTTTTGTATTGCTGACTGTTCTTCCATAATTCTTGACAAGTATTTTTCTCAAGAAATTTCGGTCCCCTTTAATGAGGAAATTACAATGTATTTATAGCCTTGAGGTTGTACATGTCAAAGGATAATGCGCTGTTATCTAGTAAGTGCATACATCTGTACGATAATAATGAGCATTTAATGCGCAGTCGCCTCTTTGATTATCCTGATTTGATTGTTCTGTACGCTAAGTAGCTCGGACTGCTTAAGCTGCTCGGAACGCTAAGTAGCTCGGGGCCTATGAGTAGCTCGGAGCCCATGAGTTGCTCGGGGAGTCTAAGTTGATCGGTACATTTGAGCTATTTGGAATGTATGAGTTGCTCGTGGTGCTTGAGTAGCTCGGTCGCAATGAGTTGATCGGTAGAAGTATTTGTAATTTCCACGTTGGTTGACACGTGTCTTCAAATTATGGCTCCAAGTCGGCAGACTAAATTTGGTATCAACACTCACCAACCCCGCCTGCCTTAGCAAGTTTGTTGGTAAGGCCATTTGCTAGCTTAGGGAGGGTAGTACTCCTGAGGGTAAACTACGTAGATGATGGAGGAAGAGGGGAAGGTAATTGTGTCCGAGGAAGAAGAAATAGGGGCAACAAGAGGAGGTTTGAAGGTAAAAAGGATCCTCTCGAGATTCCATGCACGGTGGAGATAACCTTAAAGCTTTATGACCTCATGGTTTGAGACAAAGTTTACAGACCAGTCAATAGTAATGCGGTGCAGGTACCTCAAGAAGACATAGAAAAGTTAAACTTTTGTGAGATTCATAATATACTGAATCACCCAACTAGGGTATATTTTTTGCTAACAAGGTTGATCGACCATTACATCAAGAAAGGGGACATTAAATTACCCCAAATCAATGTGAATGATAATCCTCTACTAGCTCATGGGGCACACATGGCTAGTGCCTTTAATAAAGAAGCTGAGAAACTGATAAGGGAGCAGTGGCTCCTCAAGGAAGAGTTTGAAGAATCATTAGAGAAGTGTACCTTCGAGCTGTATCAGTTGTAGTTGGAAGATGAGATAGACGAGGAAGATGAACCTGAAGATGATGAAAACCCATGAGATCTTGAGAAAAAAAATGGAGGCCTGCTCGCTAGAGATAGTGCATATTATGATAGCCTATGATGAGGCTGCCTATAGAGACGTGGAAGAAGTGTATGAACTTGAGAAGGATCAAACGGACCCTTGGATCAAATGTACAGCCATAATACACTCGTAGAAGTTTGGTTTCTTCCTTGACCAAGTTAGTCTCCCCGAGCACTCACAATTAGAGGTCACGTGAGCTATCTTAGAGATTGCTAAGAAAAATATGTCTCCATACTTGAAATGGAAGGGGACCATGGGTAAGATTATAAGTAAGTTCCTCTCTAAGGTTACGCTTTCGGAGGTCGACAAATTGATCAGGTACCCTAACAATAGGCCTCTTTATGTTACAACCACGGTGAATGATTGTGTTTTAATCATGTTTTGTTGGATGGTGGGGCATCCATCATGCCCATTGGGTCCTTTTATGCAATTGTCCTATCCGAGACAAGGTTGGTATAATATTATTTGTCAATTTGGAGGTATCATAACTAGTTGTCCAAATCTATGGGTTATGTGAATGTGGTCATTACGATGGGGAATTTTACTTCTCACATAAAATTACACATTATGGACTACGAGCCATCGTATTAACTGTTAGTGGGAAGAGTATGGATGCACAACCATGGGTTGGTGCCTTTTACTTACCACCAAAGTGCCAAAGCAAATGTAATGGGCAAAGAGGTGGAGATTTGAGCATCCAGGAAGCCATTCACAAAAGCTGAAGCGCACTTGGTGGATGCTGCCTTTTACACCAAGCTATCTGAGGAGGATACTATAGTTACAAGGTATAGTAGGGGCATCAGGTTCCCACGTAGTCAGAAAGAGTGCGCGAATCCTCTTGGTCGGTGGTGATTTACGAAGAAGAGTGCGAGTAGGACGTAATAAGTCCTCCCATTTTATCGAGGTAGCTTTGGGACCGAATGAGTCCACGTATTGACCCTATAGAACATCAATTTCAATGCATGATCATTCTCAGTAGACACTCTGCGAAGAGAGTTAGAAGAAAATTAATGAAAAAGGTCTCATGGAGAAGAAAATTATCGGCTGTGCAAAAGGGTAGTTTTGCCTAATGGTAGAATTATTTATAAATTATGAAGGTGTAAGTGGGCAGCTAACGGCTTAGATGATGAAGTTGACCCGATCAACGAAAGTGTTTCTTTGTGGACAACCAAGAATAATGTTTTTTGATTGATAACTCGAGCATCCAAGAGTTTGTAATGAGGTAGAGGAGGAACTTATGTGGATGAAAGACAGATACATGACACAAATCCAAGAGTTAGAAAATATAGATCCAGATAAAGAAGGCGATGACCCTAGCCCTATCTTTATCTAGAAGGACCTTGAAGGGGAATCATGAGAGGGTTTGATCAAGCTGATACAAAAGTTTAAGGATGTCTTTGTGTGGAAGTACACCAAGATGTCTGGAGTTTATTAGGAGGTGAGCTTCCACAAGATGAATGTTTTACCATCTACTATCTAGTGAAGTAAGCAACCTCAACGTACAAGGTATAACTTGACTTGAAAATAAAGAAGGAAGTTCAAAGACTCCTCGCAGACGGATTCATTATCCCTATACAACATCACATCTGGTTGTCTATCATTGTGTCGGTAGGAATGAAAGATAAGATCCAGATCAGGATCTGCATAGACTTTTGGATCCTGAATCGTGCATGCCTGAAAGATGAATCTTCGCTACCCTCTATAGACAACTTGAGAGATGAAACTTCGTGGCATGATATGTACATCTTCATGGATAATTATGTGGGGTATAACCAAAGCAAGATGGACCCGACTGACACTGAGATGAGTTCTTTTTGAACACCTTTGTGCAACTATATGTACAAAGTCATGCCTTTAGGTTTGAAAAATGTTGGAGAACCTATCAGAGGACCATAATGGCTATCTTCCATGATCTCTTCCACAATATTGTGGGATTTAATGTCAATAACTTGGTGATCAAGTATAGAAAGGAGGCTTCCCACTTAGATGATTTGAGGAAGGTATTCACCCAATACAGAAAGTATAAGCTAAAAACTAACCCTATCAAATGTTCATTCGAGGTGATATGTGAGAAGTTCCTCGGGTTTGTGGTAAACCAGTAAGGCGTTCAGATGGACTTGGAAAAGAAGCATGCCATCCTTGATATGAAAAAGTCAAATTTGGCTAGGAAGTTGGAGAGATTCTTGGAAAAAGTCTCCTACTTGAGGCAGTATGTGCCTGGTCTAGCCTATGTGACCCACCGGCTAATGGGGATGTTGAGAAGCGATTCAAAGTTTTCATGAGAATAGATTCATTAGGAGGCCATGGACAAGCTAAAAATGCTCCTCACATCTCCTCAAACAATGATCCCTCCGAACGCAGGTATTCCTTTGCGTTTATATCTTACATCTATTGAAAAATTTATTAGGGAACTACTAGCCTAAGAGATGGATGATGTAGAAAAACCTATTTACTACTTAAGCATGATAATACATTGGGAAGAGGGCAAATATACTAGCATTAAGAGGCATTTTTTGGCACTTGTATTCGTAGCATAAAAACATAGGCACTATTTGTTATTATTCACAATTCACATTATAACTAGATATTATCCTATAAAGTTTTTGCTTTTTAGAACTCTACTAATAGGTAGGGTAACCAGATGGTTTCTAATCCTCTCGGAGTATGACCTCATATGCATAGTTCCTCAAGCTATCAAGATTCAAGCTCATGCAGATCTCTTAGCCATTTTTCATTCTGAGACATTCGAGCTACCTGTGGAAGAACTTTTGGTTCATGATCTTCAGGCTAACATTTTAGCAGCTAGCATGGACGAATGGATCATGGAATTTGATGGCTCTTCGAACAAAAACAAAGGATGAGATGGTGTGATTTTAAGAAATACTTGGGAAGAAGTCCAACTATCCTTCAAGTTTGATTTTAAATATTCGGATAATGAAGATGAGAATGAGGCACTGGTGTTGGGACTGCTCGAAGCTCTTAAAAGGGGCATCCAAGTGCTCACAATAAATGGGAACTCAAACCTGGTGGTTAAAAAAGTGGCTGGTGAGTTTTATTTAAAGTACATGATTTTTTCACCCTACCGAACAATTATACAAAGGTTTCTCGGGAAATTCAAAGTGTTAAAGATCAAAAGTCACTTACGAATGATGAATAGACATACTGACGCTTATAGAACTATTTCCCCAAAGATTACTTTCGAAGGGGAGTCAACACTGATTCGAATTACTAATAGGAAAGCTCCCTCGACAATACATGAAATGCTATCCAACGATGATGGAAATGATTGGAGGGCCAAGATAAGGAAGCAATTAGAATCCGGTGTAGGCTCATTGAGTTCGGTTGACCTCGTGTAGTATTTCGTTGCTAGGGGAAACTTTTACTACAAAAACAAAGGTGGTTGGTTATCCAGATGTGTGTATCCTGCAGAGGCCAAGAGAAGAATGATAAAAGTCCACGAAGATAGATGCAAAACCAGCGAGATCCCTTTGTATAGAAGGGTCCAACGAGTATGTTACTTCTGGCCTTCGATAAGGCATGATGCTATGATGATATAGAGGGACAGTGGGAAATTTTAATTATGTTAGCAAGCGGCAGAATGCAACTTCATCGATCAACCTCAAGATTCGAGTCAACCATACATGACATGCTGGTAGATGAGGTAATTTTGGCAAAGAAAAGATTATTCCACGAGGATAAAGAGGCGAGTGAATAGGTACTACATCCAATAAGGGAAGTTGTACCAAAGTGGATATCATAACAGGCCTTCCAGGGGCATTAGGGGGAAAATTCGCAGAAGCAGTGAAGTAGGAACACGAAACGGGTCACATTAGAGGAGCCAAACTTTATGACCAACTCATGACTTTGGGATATTATTGGTCTATGATGGAAAAAAAACTCTATCGAGTTTATTCGCAAGGAAAAGGCTTGCTATCTACAGGGGAATATGATTCACGCTCCTTAGGTGGACCTCTATTCTCTTTCCACCCCTTTCCCAATCAACACATGGGTGTTTGACTTAGTAGGGGCAATAAATCCCTCCTCACGAGGAAATATTTGGATACTTGTTTCCACTTAATGTTTTGCCAAGTGGGCAGAGGCCATACCACTAAAAAGATCCACATCATGGGTAGTTGATCGATTCCTGAAGGAGTACATCATTTGCCATTTTCGTATCCCAAAGGTCTTCCTCTAAGATAATGTCACTCTTTTTATGAATAATGAAGAAAGTTTTGTCACGAATAATTACTCCATCATTCATCACAAGTTAATCATAGCTTACCCAAAGTGCAATGGGCAAGCAGAAGCTACAAACAAGACTCTAGTGAACATCCTGTCAAAAATGGTAGAGGACTTTCCAGGAATGTGGAATGACAAGATACCCAAGATCCTATGGGCCTATAAAATAACTAAGAGAAAGCCCACGGGGTATACCCCTTTCTCTTTGGTTTTTGGTGCAGAAGTTGTTTTACCAGTAGAGCTCAAAGCGCCCTCTACTTGATATAATTTACAAAGTGCCATGCTTCCCCACAACTGCAATGTACAACATGAGGCACTAGAAGATCATAGAGATAACTTTGCGAGGCACTTTGAGATGTATTAAAAGTAGTTTTCCAGATCCTATGACCAACTTGTGAGGCTGAGGAAGGTGGAAGAGGGGGATTTAGTCCTAAAAGCTTGCACGAGGCACATCAGGGGACTTTCGTTAGCTAAGTTCGAAGAAAATTGGGAAGGTCCTTATATAATTCGAATAACTCATGTTTTGATCTACTTTGAAGTATAAAAGGTGGAGGATGATGTCATTTTCAAATTAAACAACAAGTGTCTCAAAATTTACTATATTTGACAATACTAGTTAGTTTACTTATGACAAACCATTTTGTTGAGCTATGTTTTGTTGGTACTTGCTCGGGAGAATGTTCCTCTTGGTGTCGGGTTACACATTCTACATGGTAGTATAATGATTCTTTGTTTTGAAAGATTTACGACCCTTTTCCTTTCCTCTTTACACAATGTAACGTATATTAAATTAATGTATTATCCCATTCAACATTTAGTCAAAACATAAAAGGAGGAAAATCAAATGTAAAGAAACATATTCGAATATGATAGAATTATTGAGTTATATTCAACAAAATTTCGAAGGAAATAAGAACACCAAATATGGGGATATTAGGAAGAGAGACTAGTTTGTAGGGGAATCCATTATGAACCACAAGTTGGTTGAGTCAAGAATGCGGTGATGATGCTGGGGAAGAATCTGTCGAGATTACTCTGGTTGGTAGACAATTTAGCCAGATCCTTTTAATGGCACTCTATTCTTTATTGAACGTCATTTAACTTGGATTTCGATTTGATAGAGGCCTCAAACTGACTCATTCATCTTCTAAACTCACCAACTCCTTAGACATGGACACCTGCGAATGATGAAAATCTTGCAACCAAGGATAAAGAGCGGTAAATCATCTTTCTTGAAGTCACGGAAGAGTTTGACCAACTAAGATAATGAAAACTTATCGCTAATAAGAAGATTGATCTTCCCCAATAAACCTTAATGGAATCAGAACTTAAGGATTCCAGAGGCGTGCTGAGGACCTCGCCTAAAATAGTTTCAAGGCCGAGCAATCTACAAGTCATCATCATAGGTAGTGGTTAGATACTGCGAGGAGAAAAAGTATATGGAAATCGATCTAAGATCTTCTCTATCAACTCGCAAGTAACAATAGTTAGTATATGGGGGAAATCATTCAAGGTTTGTCTACTAATTTCCTCGAGATATGCCTCAGGAGGATGTACACTAAAAACACTATCACTAGCAGAGGGGCATCGGGTGTTAGAAGAACTATCACCTTCCTACAGACTGGAAACACTAGTTTGGGGTACTTCATTAATAGTTGGGGACAACGGTTGTGTTGGCAAATGAGGAACCTCTCCCATTATTGACAAATTGGTTATTGTCCTTGCTTGTGAGACCTCATGTGAAACACCTTGAATCTATGGCTCATGAGTAGCTGACTTTTCAACTTCAACCTTAAACACAAAAAGTTACCAAGTCATAGAAATATACAAACCGTTTATGAGAAATTAAACTCCTACATTACGTGGCTTGCCTGACCCTCGGTTATGAGAGATTAAAGTCTAATATTACTTGTAACGCCTGACCCTCGATTATGGGATATTAAATTCCTACACTACTAGGCCTGCCTGACCCTCGGTTATGGGAGATTAAAGTCCAATATTAATTAGATTTCCTAACCATTAGTTATGGGATATTAATATCCTACAATACTAGGTCCGTCTCACTCTCAGTTATGGGAGATTATAGTCCAATATCACTTGGCCCACTCGACTCTCGGTTATGGGAGATTGAAGTCCAATATTACTTGGATTTCCTGACCCTCCATTATGGGGGATTAAAGTCCAACATTACTAGGCATGCCTGACCCTCGCTTATGGGAGATTTAAAGTCCTATTTACTAGGTAGTTCGAATAACATTTAATGCCAGGATTATTACCCAAAATGAGGCGATATCATATCTTTAGATGAGGAACATCTGTGAATTTCCTGGTAGATATCTACACCATACTTTCTTCCTTACGAGAACCTCCTTGAACAACCAACAAACACTGCTCCACCTGAATAACAAGAGCACCCCCTGGGGTAGTAAAACCTTCCAGCCCCAATCCTACCTGGATAACAGAAGCAAGAACCTCACCCCCCCTCGCGGTTGAGGATCAAAGGACCACACAGAGTAACTAATATTTGATCATCTGTGGGAGGATTCACCAAGGTAGCTTGCTCGGGTAATAGGGCTTGCGAAGACTATCAAAGAAGGAATGACAATTAGAGCGAAGGGCCCACAAAAGAGGTCAAACTTCTATAACGAGTTCAAGCATTACCATCACAGGGGGTATAATCACGGGGGATTTCATTCCAAAAGATTTAACAACACCCTCTTCTTAGGGGCGTTCCTGGAGAGCAGTATGATTACATAAGAAGGCAGAGTCTAGTGAATAGCCACCACTGGATTGAACAAAATAGAGATAAATATTTTCCTCTAGAGGGAAATTTGTAGGTATCTTCAAAGTTGTAAGGCCAACTATTCCCTTTTATAGAACATCCTCAGAAGCGGGAAAAATTTTAGTTGTCTCTAAATCTACTAGAGGGCCCTTAAAATTATCACATGCTCTAACATCCTCCTGAGGATCACCTTGGACATCGACCTAAAGTTAAAAAAAGCATAAGTCAATATTGTAAGAAGAAATGTGACAAGTTACAAGGAAAAATGGGAGTAGACATACCTCCTCGTCAGCAAGGGTATCCTCCAAGAGAGTGTAGTCCTACGGGGGTAAAGAAGGCCTAGAAGAAGAAATAATCTTTCATTGACTGTGTGATTGAATGAGCTTGGAATCATGATCCACGAAATCCTCTTTCGACTAATACTAAACTTGTTTCTCTCCAACTTACTCTTTATCTTCTTCATCAACACTTGATTTATACTCATCCTCAACTTTTTCTTCCTCAGATTGTTCCTCCTTCTCAACTAAATTTTTGAAAGATACCCTGATTGGACTAGCTAGATAGACGATAATTCTACTACGCTTTCTTCTTCCCTCTACAGTTATAGGACTGTTACTAAAGCCACGAGTAGCCAAGTGGGCAGACTTAACAGCCCTAACTGTTGGCGATTAAGCATCCCAAGTTTATTGTAGACTAACCCACATCTGGTCTACCTTCTTGGCTAAATTTAAAAAAATATCCTGAGCCATTACTTGAGAAATCACTTGACTAGTCTTATGATTCTTTGAACGAGCTTTTGTAATTTCTCTAATAGTTGAATCAGTTGAAGCAGCGTGAGGAGTATCACCCTCTTCAATTGATGTTGAGGTACTTGGGCCAATAGAATCCGCTTCACCTAGAATGAATGTTTAAGCACATTTCTTCTTTCTCACTATGTCCTGTTCCATAGGGGTCAAGGGAGGACGCTTCAAATGGATCGAATAATTAATACTACTGAGAAGAAATAAAGAATTAGAATTAGAACAACTCCTCAGCGTTTGAGTAGTGGGGTTATTTGAGGAGGTTGCTCTAAACGCTGCCCAATTGATTCAACCAAAATATGGTCAACCAGCCTCCCCGAGTCCTCTTGCTTGGAACGATGGGTTGGCAACATAGTTGGAGCAAAGATTTACAACAGTTGAGGTCACAAAATTACTACATGCAAAAGAAAAATTTGTGGACTTCTCACGAGTGAAGTGACTCATCATCGAGTTGCCTTAGTCATACTCGAAATGCATGGCCACGTGTTTGGGAAAATAGATAGAATAAAAAGAATAATACTCAATATACGAGGGTAGGTATGAAGGAACCAATAAAAATGGACTGTTGTTCACAGGAAAATTCTTGGCCAAGGATTCCTCGAGCAGGGAAACAGGATGCTCCTTGTCCACGATGAAATGGTTAGTAAAAAACTAATCAACTCCAATATAGGGCGAGGGACAAATTTATTAACTTTATCAATCAAGGAGATAAAGGGTTTCTTGGAACTCTTGTTGTTCCATCAATAGATCTTGGGCACTTTAATGAGATGAGAATAGGGGAAACTACCAACTTAAGCATACTTTGAAAAGAGAACATACAATAAAGTCGATAACAGAACATGGTTGGGATAATTTAAAACATTAAATCTACCAATGCTTTGAGTAGAATCAGCCTGAACACGATCCATCCACGTATACAACGAACGCAAGGTGATCGTAGCTAAGTGGAGTTTAATACCATAGGCCATACGGACGACCATGTTGATCAATTCATTCCTAGAGTAATCATGGGCTTACCAGGAAAAAATACCTTGGAGAGAACAACCCAGATATAGCCACTAGCTTAATCTTTTAATTAAAACCTTTCCCAATCGTGGGAGTCTTGAACACCTTCTTTCCTTTCAAATTTTTCTTAGTCGCCTCGTGGCTTTAATCACTGTTTTATCCTCAATGAAATAGAAGTAATGGATTACCTCCAAATAGGTGAAATTGTTGTAGGTTTCCATACAATCCTTCACTACTGCCTCTAACTTAGCTCGAGCAGCTTTCTTTGCACTAAAGGTGGCCTCCTCGAAGAAAGTATCAAAGTCGATTGCTTCCAAGCCTAGAAGCTCATAAACATCATTGAGGGTGATAGTAAACTCACCCTAGGCAGCCAAAAATGTATGAGTTCGATGGATCCACCAAGAAATAAGAAGTCGGAGAGTTTTGTTGTTCTTGGAAAGTGTGATATCACCTAGGAAACTGGTGGAATATAAATTAATTAAGGCCAATTGCATCAAGAATTTGTCATGAATATATTCAGTCTACGAGCCTAGACCCTCACAGGCACAAGAGGTAGACTCAAATTCTACCTTGGAGAAAGGATAATCTCCCTGATCGATCCGAAAATGAGTCACAGTAGCGGTAGGAATGTAAGTGAAGTCTTCTGCATTATCACTTTCATCCATCAATAAGTTTGTTAGCTACACCAAAATAAGCTATCCCAAAAAATGCTCGGCCAAAGCCCAAAAATAGTCAGGTTCCCCAAAGTTAGGCACATGGAGATACTGAGCCTATTGATTCTGGTGTGCTTGGATTCAGGGAGAAACACCCCTTGAGGAAGGAATCCTTTTGACTATAGGAGCCATGAATGAAGAAAGAACGAATAAAAGGGAAGAAGAGCAAATAGCTAGAGTGAAGAATAAAGGCAAAAGCAAGCACTAAAATCTCCCTCTCTCAAAACAAATTAAGGCAAATGATTATGAACCCAGAGGTAAGGGTTTGAGAAATTCCAAGTACGCCTTTTTATACGGGCAACACAATATGAAATAGGTGGTAGATTAATGATACCTTGGGAAACATGATGACATTTGAATTGCTTCGCCTGGCCTATAGGTGTGCCTAGGGGCAAAAATTCAAATGCCACACTGATGATGCTTCAAGAAATGATGCTCGGATGTCCCCGTGTGAGAAGAACATGCTGAACCCAAGACACCATGTGTAAAGTGCGAAAGAGAAAACATCAATAACAATAAATGCAATACGACCAGAGTAATGATGGTACATACCAAGACTTCTCAACTTAGGGGAAATGAAGCGTTTTGGGTGAAATTCGAAAAAAATCTCTTCACCCCAAGAAAGTTTACGCACGTAATCATAGCAATCCATCATGAAATAGTGCCATCAAATAAACCACAAAGCAGTCAAAGACGAAGTGGTTCGAAAGAAGAATGGTTCGTAGCTCATCTAAGTATTTCATACATATATTTCTTCATGCAATAAAAAAATATCTCTACCAAGGGACAAATATAGGGGGGTTACTCACCAAAGGTTGATTAGCCGAGATGATTCTATACTTAGAAAAAGAAAAACTAAAGGATACAGACAAAGACCTCTCGAACGACCTACCGCGAAGACCCTCCATAGAGACTTCTCAAAGAACTTCCTAAGAAGACCAAGATTACTTGAGTGAAAATACTTGTAATGGGAAACATGATGTATTTAATCTTGTAATTTACTTGTTGAACAATTTACTTTGTAATGCAGGAGAGGACATTTGGTACCCTCAAGGGACCATGCCTGGCAGGGAATGGGAGAGCTTACATGCTCTATCGAATGACCGCCTCTTAGGAACCTCGCAGGGATTCAGTTTGGAGGATTGGGAGAAAGGAAACATTTGGAAAGTAAGGGACAACCCTCTTAAGACACTTGGGCAAAACTTCATTTAGCACAAATAGTCGCTCGAGTCATCATAATTGAGGGAACCTCCTCGAGGGACCCCAACCTTAGATAAATTTCCTGGAGATGGTTCCCATCCAAAAAATAGCACACTTAAATGTTTAAGCTACTTCTAGACGACCAACCTCAACTCCATTTACCATATTTTTTATTGATGTGACCACACGTCTAGTGGGGATCACTATTTACTTACTTTATCACGTCATAACATATGGTATTTAGGGACTTAAAGTTATACCACTTAAGTGAGATTTGTCCTTAGGATGATAGACGTTGTCAACTAAGTCTGTCTATATATCCGTTCTAAGGTAAATCTTGAAATACCATGTCACATCCCCATTAAAGCCACTGCAATTCTAATTGGTGGAGCAATTTCCCACCAAAACATAATATCTCGTGCATTTAATGCAATATCTTTGCCATTGATGCCACAATACTTTGACATTTAATGCTAGTCAATTGCATTAAATGTCAGAAAGGTTAATCGAGTAAGCCTATCACCATATAATACACCAACCAAACAGTTTACAGGAATGACAATTCGAACCTAAAATTGTAGTTGGATTTTCCTCATACACGAGAGCTTCGGTGAGAACATTTATTGTCCGAACATTCCCTTTTGTTTCCATTGATACCACTATCACTGAGCATTAACTGAGCCTGAAGTTCCTTCCTTGACTTTATTATGAGAAGAGTACTTTACCTTTCTCCCTACGACCAAGTTAACTGTTGGTTCGACTTATTTATTGTGCTCAAAGTGCATTTATGGTGTAAAAATACCTCATTTAATACAATCTTGGGTGTTGAATATCATTCTCTCTTACTCTCATGTATCTTCACTATTAAACTTTGTCTTGGGCATTAATCACGGTATTGATAACGGGTTACGCCTCGCTTGATACTAATCGTATTCCAAGAACCCACCACTTAAATTAATAACTAGGTCTCCGAATTTTTTAAATTATTTTTAAAATGCTTTAAAATTATTTTATTGCGTCGTATGTTTTTTAGGAGAAAATAATTTTTTTGTAACCCCGTTTGAACAAAAATAGTAAGTCATTTGAATGATACATGGTACCTTGTTAGATCCTGTTCAATTGAAACTTCGAACGAAATGTTTTTTTACCCTACACTAGAATCTCATTGGAAATATCATTTGAATGGTGTTCAAATGAGATACTATACGTCGTTCGAATGAGGTACAATATCATTCGAATGAGCCCATGACTTTTTCACAAATATGATATTTTACAAATTGCTTTTCATCCTTATCTCATTTTTGAAAAACCTATAAATAGGAGTGCGGATAAGCAGTTCTATTTGAGGTAAAAACTTATATTTTGAATTCCCAAACTCAGTCAAAATTCTCTCCAAAACTCTACTTTATACCCAAATTGTTTAGGATCCAAGTTTTAACATATATATTCTTTGAAGATCCTTTTTTGGGCACCAAGATTTATTTTCAACATATTTTTAAGAGTCATCTCATTGCGGTGGACTCTGTATATGCTGATGTGTTTACATACAATGGACTTCATGTGTAACGTAGTTGAATTATTCAATGGATACCTAGGTGTGTGTGGACTCACATGTTGTGGCAGTTGTGTGGGTGGATTACGATATTATCACTATGGAGGGGAGGTTGAAGATTGAAGACACATCAATTCTTACAAGAGCATCGAGCCATTATGTACATCATTTGTCGAGTTATGTAAACCCTTTATCATAGTATGTTCTGAGGTCACATTTACATCCAAAAGTATTATGCATTTAATGAAAAAGATAGGGTATTAAATGCATGAGATATTATTTTTGGGTTGGAACACTTGTTAGGCTATCAAAATGTCTCCTTTATTGACGGGGATATGACCGGTTGGCACAAAGGTTTCCTTTGTGAAGGATGATGGTACATTCCCACAAATAGTCCAATGGTTCAAGGAATTAACTTACTCAAGTTCCAACTTTCTCAAGCTCCTAAAGTGTCAGAAATCATGACATCATAAAGTTATTAAATAATAGCAATAATATATGCTCTCTTGTCAACCAAGTGAGGTTTCTAGAGGGAAGGACCCTCGAATAACCTTACTTTGCATGTGTTAGTTGGATGAGATTCCTTCATGTAAGGTTCCTTGAACGATCTTCTTCTGATAATGTCCCTCGAGTGAAGTACCTTGGGAAAAAGGTGCTTTAGAACACTAAATTCATCCTATTAGGAAGAGGTTTTTCCCAAGTGTAGCAAAAAGGTTTGGATTGTTTCCCAACGTTGACTTTTCTCAATCCTCTCAACCAAATCCCTATGATATTCCCTAAATGTGGTCACTCGATAAATCATGAGAGCTCTCCCATGTCCTGCCAGACATGGTCCTTCGCAGGTACCAGGAAGCCTCAATATTATTACAAATAGGTTTTAAACAATTGACAAATGGTAACGAATATAAACTAAGTTCAAATTAGAGGTGTGTTTCTTGGAATCTCTTTTATCAAGCTTGTTTCTTATGAGAAGGTCCTTTGATTAACCTTACTTCTTATGAGAGTTTCTTCGAATAACCTTTCTCATTTTCGGGTGCCTTCAAGCGATCTTTTTAGTTATGGTAATCCCTCCGAATAAGCTTCTTTCAATCGACCTTGGTACTACTCTTTGCATTTGATCGTACTGCAATACACCTTGGTATTCCTGATTAACGTTCGTTCAACCATTAGATTTAACCTAGCTCTACATTTTCCCCTTCATAGAGATATTTGTTTAGTCATTAAGATTTAGTTGTACGAAACATCATCGTCTTCCTTCGAGTGACCTTTGACCTGTAATATGAATAACCATTGAATGGGCAGGTAATTGTTATATGGGACTTTTTTTCATGCGATTGAGATTTTACTTAAAGGAGATTCATTATTTTAATGTATACTAAAAGAAATGTGCTTGTGAAAATATGCTAGAGCGATCCTTTTTTCGTTCGAGCAAGCATCTGCTCGGTTGGCCTTATATTCTCGATTGTTGTGGTACTTATTTTATTATTATCAGATGTATTATAATTTTTTTTCTTTGAAGAGATTTTGAATCTCCACAATTATACTTAAAATAAATAGGTTTTTTAAATCCCCCCCCCCCCCAACTCATTATATTCCCAAGGAATACCAAAGGATTAGTCTAGGCCCCAAGAAAAAGATCTTTATTGAACAGTCCCATCACATTAAATGCGTCTTCTTACTTTCCCACCCCATTAAATGTGGTGACCCGAGGTCCGCATGTGGCTTCTACGCGAGCTTCCTTGGTGCATCTTTTGCTAACAAGTAATGGTTGTTTTTGCTTAGGCACGAATAACCATGTGCGCATGAATAACATTTATGTAACAACCCGTGATTTTTAAACCAGTTTTAATTAAATTATCTCGGATTTTGAAAAAACAAAATTGGGATCTATTTAATTTTGGTAGGTAAATATGTTGATTTTTATATATATTTTTAAAAAATAAGGTTTCAAGTGGAATTTAAATCGGGATTAGAAATTGGAAATTATAACTTTTTGTATAAAAATCGGGGGAGGATTCTATCTAAGGAGGATAAAAATAATATTTGTTAAAATCTGACTATCCAATTGAGTTGATTTTTTCATAACAGCTCCAATCGGTGTTAGCTACAAAATACTAAAATTTCAAGCCATTCTGACGATTGGATTGTCCGTAATAATTTTTTGAGTGTTTGTATTCGATTAGGACTCAAATTCTTTTTGGTATATAAACAAAGTGATGGGTTTAGTACTTTTAAAAACACATTCTGCTAAACCCTAAGAGCAGCAATCTCCTCTTTTAAATCTTCTTCCTCCCTCAAAACATAACTCCATTAGAGAGCTATTTTCAATCCAAGTTTTGAAGCTTTAAACCGGATTTTCTCTAAATTGGTCAAGAACGAAGATTTGCTAATTTTTCGAGAGGAATTAAACCTTTAACTCAGATTTTCTTTATCTAAATCACAAGAATTAATACCCTATTCCTTTCCTTTAGTATTATGCGTTTTAAGTGTTGCCTAAACCCTTAATCATGTTTTTTCTTAAAACAGATTAGTGACTTAATTAGGAATAATGATAACAATTTTTGGGACTCTGTTTATAAAATCTTTCAAGATGAATAATATTCATAACCCTTGGGTACATAGGATTTATGAGTGGATTTGGGGGTTTTATTGGTGTATGTTGCATGTAGAAAAACTTTAGTTTTGATTTAAATGAATTTGGGTGCGTATAACTCATGTAATTTGTGTTGAAATAATGAAATTGGAATTATGACGTATTAATGATGAAATCTCAGTGTATTTAATTTAAAATAATCAAATGGGATTGTAACACCCCATGACTTTAGGATTGAGAAATTAAATTTTTGGGAGAAATAAAATATATTTAAATTAGAGAATTTTAAAATTTGGAATTTGAGGTCCAAAAATTGAGGACGTTATAAAGTATTCCGGATGACGATTTTGAGTGCGCTATCGATTTTGGATGGGTCGAGATAGTCGAAATGACTATCGTTGGGATTTATTTCGATTTCGCAATATTTTTAAGTTAGTTTGACTCGAATTAGAGTAAACGAGTCATTTAAAGTGTGCATTATCATTTAAAACTGTGATTTATGTTTTAAAGGTTTAAAAGGCTTATGAATTCAACCAATCTCATTTAAGAGAAAGAGAGAAAGAGAAATAAAGAGAGAAAGAACAAGAAAAGAAGAGGAGAGAGGAGAAAGCTTGGAGATTCCGGTCAATACGTGGTCCCGGGGATGATTCAACCTCTACAATTCTGAGGCAAGTGTTTAATCTTGCTAAATAATTCATTTGTGTATTTTATTTCATAATTTGTGGGCAGAAGAATTGAATTTTGGGTATATATGTCAAAACCTAGATTTTGTAGAATAAATCTTACATTTGAGTTTTATAAAGGGATTTGAGGTTGTATTAAGTGTAGGGATGATTGTATAATGATTTTTTTATGTTAGAAAACATGTTAGGGTTGACGATTAAGGCTTAGTAGATGATTAAACTGATTTTGGGAAATTTAGGTTTTGGTGAGAAAAGAACCATTTCGTAGCCTGCTGAACAGGCCGAATCGATTCGGTCCCCTTCCGAATTGATTCGAAATGTTGGTGTCTCCTAGGTCTGTGTGACCGAATCGATTCGTACCCAAGGTGAATTGATTCGGCCTGGGACAGTCTCTCAGGTCCTTTGGGCCGAATCGATTCGCATTTGGGGCTAATTGATTCGTCCTTGAGACCGAATCGATTCGGACCAGGCCGAATCGATTCGGAAACATGGTTGTTTTGGTGAGGTTTTTATAGAGCGAGTTTTGATCCACTTCGATTGGGTTTACTGATTTAGGACATTATTATATGATGTGAGAGATACATTTTGGAGATTTATTGGGAGTTTCTCATAAGATATGATTGTGGGGACGAATTGAGCTATTTTTCGAACTTATGCTCATAGGAATTGGAGTTGTTGTATCAAGGAAGTAGGGAAACCTAATTAGGGATGGGCATTCCATTTAGTGGTCATAAGTGATCTTAAATATGATGTAAGGTTGAGGACTCTTTGAAAGAGTTATGAGGGTATGGAGTGAGAATTGTAAGTCAACTTTTGTGTCGATTCTTTATAGTGATAGGATTATATTTAAGATATGATTGGGGACCAATGAGAAGTAGAGGTCACGTATCCTTAGTGATGATAAAGTCAAGGAAGAAATTTGTAATTACGTTAATTTTCAGGGTTCATAGGAGCAATTGAACCGTAGGCAAAATTGTGAACGATTGGATCGTACTATCAATTAGAATAGGTTGTGTTGTAAATGTAGTTGGGATAGTTACTATATATTTGTGTGTAAGTAACAATGGGGATTCCAAATCTTGATGGGATCATGGAATGAATTCAGGATTAAGCTTGAGGTTTGCAGACTATTAGTCATGTGTATACCAACAGTCAGGATTATTATTAGATATATCGATGTGCATTCGGATATAGACAAGATGTATAGTGATTCTTAAATACATTAAACTTTGAGTTAGTAACCTTAATGTGGTATATATTGGAAGACTATTCATATCATAGGGGCAATGGGTGAATATATGTCAAGTGAGGCACTGTATAAGGGATAATGCTTTGAGTAAGTATGCGTCGTAACAAGGGTGAGTATTACGAGAGTTGTATACTTTTTACAGTTTATCTTACTTCATGAATAAACATTGGAGATAGGGTATGTATATATAAAGAGATTTATATATATTTAAATGGATATATAAATATGGCGCGAATGTATATTTCTTGTGTGATGATTTATACATATGATGTGATTGCTTGTATATATATACTGTGTGAATGACATATATACTTATTGTTTGAGCATACCCGACACATGCTATCATGGGAGGTTGCGCGATGTGTGTGAGGCCCCTGGCTTGAGGAGCAGGGTGTGTATAGTCCTCAGGTCATAGTCCTCCCTTATTATTTGTGTGATTTTATTTTGGGCGTGAGAAGTCTTGGGTATGATTCCTTCTCACTTTCCGGTTTGGAGCCATGACCGCTTCCCATACGTTATGATTGATTTTGTTACCATAGGGGTCTGATAATAGTCCGATAGGTGGTAACTCGGGAGAAAGTGAGTAATTCCTGGAAGATGATAGCATGATGAAGTATTTTGTACCCTATAACCGTTTATGTTATGAGTATATCAAAGTATGCATTATGTGTGTTATGTATATGTGGTTGTAGGAATGAATGATTGCTTATATATATTAAGAGTAAAAATATATATATCCTATAGGTGAAGGTGATATGAATTTTCTAGTATGTACATCTTGGGTGATTTTGGTGTACTAGTTTATCAGGGTCGGAAGATCGTACTTAGAGACAATTGCGGTTATTTTGAGACCAAGGAGTTTGAGGACTTTAATTATGTTCTTACATACAGTACTCAATAATTAAGTAGTTGCAGTAATAGGACTTGTTTAGAAGACATAATGGATACCTACGATCAACATTGTCAAGGAGTAGTGTATCGGGGGGGTTCCTTGTTTGGATTTCGCTTTGCAAGACTCCCCACGTACAAAACGTAGTGCAATGTTGAGAGTGGAGAGAAGTTTTGTCCTTAGTACTCTAATGTATGTTTTTTAGAGACTAAACTCTTATATTGAAGCCTAATGTTAATGTGTGACGTACTAAGACTTATAACTAGTTTTCGTTAATAACTAGAACCAATAAAGCCTGGTAAGGCATATATATATATATATATATATATATATATATATATATATATATATATATATATATATATATATATATATATATATATATATGTGTATATATTTATGTGGGGTTATAATGGAATGGATTCTTGGGTTATGTTAGGATGGCAGGTCATGTGGGTTAGGTCGTGCTTACAGTTCGGTAGGTTGTCCGTATATGTGTCGGGTAGATTAAATTAAGGTTCCAAGATGCGATTAGGTGCGCACTGTAGACGAGAGGTGAGTTTGGGGTTTCACGAGAGTGCGACTCCACTTTAATTATGAAAGATTGCATTTATAGTTACTATTCACGATTAATACACTTGCTACAAATATTTTTACACCTCGGGCTCTGACCAGTTTATATTTTCTCTTTTTCTATATATATTGTACTACATGTGTCCCACCGTAAGGATACCGTGGATGCTTTTCTACCTAGTGTCTTGGGAGTCGTAGCAGCTGCGGACTGTTGTGGGATTTAGATTGTAGTCGCTTCCTACTTCTTTATAAATCTAGATAGGATTCTTTTTTTATATCGGGTTTACACCCAAGAGTTATTTGTAGCTGTTTATACTTATTCTTTACGGATGTTGTATTGTTTGTGACCCGATAACTTATTCGGGTATTTCTTTTCCCTTTTGTGCACTTGGTTTATTTTAATTCAAGCACTTCCTTTTATATTAGTACTTGTGTGATTTCTACCTTTTCCATTAGTTCTATATTGTTGGTTTGTTGTCTGTTGAATGTTTTATTTAATTTGGCATCCACTTTTATAGTTTTGGGTAGTTAGCCTTATTTAGTTAAGTATCGTCAGCAAATGCTGAGAATGATCCATCTGAGATTCCTGATTAAATGTAGTATAGGGCTGTCCACCCGTTATTATTTTAAGCGGGGTGTCACCGATGGTATCAGAGCATCAGGTTCTAGTGTCTTTAGGATTTTTGTGAGTTTTCTGCATTCTTCCGCAAGCGTTCTTGATGTAGATCCCTACTATTAGGATTATTGTGTTCACTACGTCTATTTCCTTCTGCGAGGCGTACTCATTTGAACAATGTTCTGACGCAGTTGATGTCATTTCAGACGTCGCCAAGAATAAGTCATCCAGGAAGGGGAAAGATGAGAGATGCAACACCCATAACATATTTCGAGTATGCTTTGCTTGGAAGTATTTTTCTTTCCAGGATTCAGGCGTAGATCAGGAAGAGATTTCTTGAGGTGATTCAAGGTGATCTGACAGTGGTTGAGTGAGAAGGAGAATTGATTTGAATGGAGAATTTTGTGATTGATAAGGTGAGTACTGAGGATAAGAGAATAGTGAAGCCCTTGGGAGGTTTAGATTGATGGATTCGCCAGCATTTGTTAGGAAAAACAGATGTTGCTGACTTTTACCGATGTGAGGTGTGTGGCGTCGTCTCAATGTCAGGAGTATCATCTTCTTGGAGGAAGGAGTAAGTAATTTAGAGACTTGGGTTCATTGAGATGGACTAAAGGAGTTATCGAGGGTCGCAATAGCGCTTTGTCCTTCAGGATGGTTAGGAAGGATTTTCGGGAGGATGTTTCTCTGAGGAGAATTAGGCCTTTGGAAAAGGGCTTGTTCTGGAAGGAGTAGAGGGACTCAGGAATGAAGTGAAACAATTGGATTATGGAAGTATAAGGTAGAATACCTTTCTTTTGGTTTAAGGTCACGCTTTATATGGTATTTGGTGCGTCGCATGTAAGGTATAACGAGTGGTTAGCCGTTATAACCACAGTGTGTACATAATTTCCTTCGAGGAAGCAAGGAGAAAGTGTGGTCTTTGTATGGCATATTTTGGGAAAATAGACCGTCTCGTGAGGAGCTAGTAGAGAGTTATGCTATTGAATTTAGGAAGTGTGGACTGATAAGGTTTGTTGAGTAGTGGTTATAAGGTTATTGTCTTATAGATAGGCCGGGGCAGGTAATTGTAGTATTCCAATAAGGGAAGGACTTAATTTGCGGTAATGCTTTGATGAAATGTTGAGGACTTATATAACTGAGGAGGTTCAGAGTTTAGCAGATTTATTATTGAGCGGAGAATTTAGCTCATGGTTGTGCTAGTTATGAGAACTAGGTATTGTGGAGAGTATTGTGTTAGTTGGCGCCTTATGTCTCAAACATAACGTGTTTGATTTGTCTGTCGAAAGGTATGAAATTATTTTATAGCATATTGTTATATAGGCCTTCAGGAAATATCTATGGTTTGAAAAATATTTTATAAAATCTTAATCCTGGTTCAACTGATCTCAATCCCTGACATAGCTACACAGTAATGTATTGGGAGGGTTCCTTGTTTGGATTTCGCTCGTGAGACCTCCCCCACATGAATGTCATAAATTTCAGGAATTGAGAAGAGTTCAACCATTGGAAATTTCAAGAGATTTTTTATTTTAGTCCGCTATAGTAGGTTATACTGTTGAGAGTTATATTATGATTTAAGGCTAGTGGAGTCGGGTTATGTTTTTACGAATTGAACTCGGATACAGGGTGTATGGATGCCCTGGGTAGCTAGTTTGATTTTAAAGTTTATATGGTTCGCTGTGAGAAGTGGGAGAGATAGGTATAGTGATCTTGAGGGTAGATGTAAGAACTATATGAGGTTCGGAGTCCTAGGCATAACTTAAATTTTGAGGACGAAATTTTTGTAAGGGGGGAAGTCTGTAACACCCCATGATTTTGGGACTAAGAAATTAAATTTTTGGGAGAAATAAAATATATTTAAATTGGAGAATTTTAAAATTTGGAATTTGAGGTCCAAAAATTGAGGACATTATAAAGTTTTCTGGATGATGATTTTGAACGCGCTACCGATTCCGAATGGGTCGAGATAGTCGAAATGATTGTCCTTGAGATTTATTTTGATTCTGAAATATTTTTAAGTTAGTTTGACTCGAATTGGAGTAAACGAGTCATTTAAAGTGTGTATTATCATTTAAAATTGGGATTTATGATTTAAAGGTTTAAGAGGCTTACGAATTCAGCCAATATCATTTAAGAGAAAGAGAGAAAGAGAAAGAAAGAGAGAAATAAGAAGAACAGAAGAGGAGAGAGGAGAGAGGAGAAAGCTTAGAGATTTCGATCAATATGTGGTCTCGGGGATGATTCAACCTCTACAATTCTGAGGCAAGTGTTTAATCTTGCTAAATAATTCATTTGTGTATTATATTTCATAATTTGTCGGCAAAATTGGATTTTGGGTATATATATCAAAACTAAGATTTGTAGAATAAATCTTGCATTTGAGTTTTATAAAGGGATTTGAGGTTGTATGAAGTGTAGGGATGATTGTATAATGATTTTTTTTATGTTAGGAAACATGATATGGTTGAAGATTGAGGCTTAGTAGATGATTAAATTGATTTTGGGAAATTTAGGTTTTGGTGAGAAAAGAACCATTTCGTAGCCTGCTGAACAAGGCGAATCGATTCGGTCCCCTTCTGAATCGATTTAGAATGTTTCAGTCTCCCAGGTGTGTGTGACCGAATCGATTCAGACCCAAGGCGAATTGATTCGTCCTGGGACAGTCTTTCAGGTCCTTTAGATTGAATCGATTTGTATTTGGGGTGAATCGATTCTCCCTTGAGACCGAATCGATTGGGACCAGACCGAATTGATTCAGAAACAGGGATGTTTTGGTGAGGTTTTTCTAGATCTAGTTTTGATGCACTTCGATTGGGTTTATTGATTTAGGACATTATTATGTGATGTGGGAGACACGTTTTGGAGATTTATTGGAAGTTTCTCATAAGATATTATTATGGGGACGAATTGAGATATTTTAGGAACTTATGCTCATCTGCATTGGAGTTGTTGTATCGAGGAAGTAGGGAAACCTCATTAGGGATGGGAGTTCCATTTAGAGGTCAGAAGTGGGCTTAGATATGACGTAAGGTTGAGGACTCTTTGAAAGAGTTGTGAGGGTTTGGAGTGAGAATTATAAGTCAACTTTTATGTTGAATCCTTACAGCGATAGGATTCTATTTAAGATATTATTGGGGACCAATGAGAAGTAGAGGTCGCGTATCCTTAGTGATGATAAACTCAAGGAAGAAATTTGTAATTATGTTAATGTTAAGGGTTCATAGGATCAATTGAACCGTAGGCAAAATTGTGAACGATTGGATCGTACTATCAATTAGAATAGGTTGTGTTGTAAATGTAGTCGGTATAGTTACTATATATTTGTGTGTAAGTAACAATGGGTATTCAAATACTTGATGGTATCATGGAATGAATTCAGGATTAAGCTTGAGGTTTGCAGACTATTAGTCATGTGTATACCTATAGTCGGGATTATTATTGGATATATCGATGTGCATTCGGATATAGACAGGATGTATAGTGATTGTTAAATACATTAAACTTTGAGTTAGTAACCATAATTTGGTATATATTGAAAGACTATTCATATCATAGGGGCAATGGGTGAATATGTGTCAAGTGAAGCACTGTATAAGGGAGAATGCTTTGAGTAAGTATATGTCGTAACAAGGGTGAGTATTACGAGAATTGTATACTTTAAGCTAGCTTATCTTACTTGATGAATAAGGATTGGAGATAGGGTATGTATATATAGAGAGATTTATATATATTTAAATGGATATATAAATATGGCGTGAATATATATTTCTTGTGTGATGATTTATACATATGATGTGATTGCTTGTATATATATATATATATATATATATATATATAATGTGTGAATGATATATATACTTATTGTGTGAGCATACCTGGCACATGCTATCATGGGAGGTTGGGCGATGTGGGTGAGGCCCCTAGCTTGAGGAGCAGGGTGCGTATAGTCCCCAGGTCATAGTCGTCCCTTATTATTTGTGTGATTTTATTTTGTGGGTGAGAGGTCTTAAGTATGATTAGTTCTCACTTTCCAATTTGGAGCTATGACCTCTTCCCATACGTTATGATTGATTTTGATACCATGGTGGTGTGATAATAATCCGATAGGTGGTAACCCGGGAGAAAGTGAGTAATTCGCAGAAGATGATTGCATGGTGCAGTATTATGTACCCTATAACCGTTCATGTTAGGAGTATATCAAAGTATGCATTATGTGTGTTATGTATACGTGGTTATAGGAATGAATGATTGCTTCTATATATATATATATATATATATATATATATATATATATACTATAGGTGAAGGTCATATGAATTTTCTAGTATGTGCATCTTGGGTGATTTCGGTGTACTAGTTTTTCAGGGTCGGAAGATCGTACTTAGAGACAATTGCGATTATTTCGACCATAAGGAGTTAGAGAAAGACTTTAAATATGTTCTTAGATACAGTATTCAATAATTAAGTAGTTGCGGTAATTGGATTTGTGTAGAGGACATAATGGATCCCTACGATCAACATTGTCAAGGAGTAGTGTATCAGGGGGCTCCTTCTTTGGATTTCGCTTTGCGAGATGCCCCACGCACGAAACGTAGTGCAATTTTGAGAGTGGAGAGAATTTTTGTCCTTAGTACTCTAATGTATGTTGTTTAGAGAATAAACTCTTACATTGAAGCCTAATGTCAATTTGTGACGTACTAAGACTTAGAACCGGTTTACGTTAATAACTTGAACCAATAAAGCCTGGTAAGGCATATATATATATATATATATATGTGGGGGAGGGGTAGAATGGAATGGACTCTTGGGTTATGTTAGGATGGTAGGTCATGCGGGTATAGGTTGTGCTTACAGTTATGTAGGTTGTCCTTATATGTGTCGGGTAGCTTAAATTAAGGTTCCAAGACGCGATTAGGTGTGCACTGTAGACGAGAGGTGAGTTTGGGGTTTCATGAGAGTGCACTCCACTTT
This sequence comes from Sambucus nigra, assembly GCA_949130495.1. Taxonomy (NCBI): domain Eukaryota; kingdom Viridiplantae; phylum Streptophyta; class Magnoliopsida; order Dipsacales; family Adoxaceae; genus Sambucus; species Sambucus nigra. Next base: position 516,946,308 of record OX422210.1, on the reverse strand, counting down.
AATTATGAAATATTGCATTTTTAGTTATTATGCACGGTTAATACACTTGTTGTAAATATTTTTACACCTCGGGATCTGACCCATTTATTTTTTCTCTTTAGCTATATATATATATATATATTGTACTATAGGTGTCCCATCGCAAGGATACCATGGATGCTTTTCTATCCAGTGTCTTCGGAGCCGTAGTAGTTGCGGACTGTCGTGGGATTTAGATTGTAGTCGCTTCCTACTTCTTTGTAAATCTAGATAGGATTCTTTTTGTATATCGGGTTTACACCCAAGAGTTATTTTTAGCTGTTTATACTTCTTCTTTATGGATGTTGTATTTTTTGTGACCCGACAAATTATTCGGGTATTTCTTTTCCCTTTTGTGTACTTGGTTTATTTTAATTCAAGCACTTCCTTTTATCTTGGTACTTGTGTGCTTTCTAGCTTTTCCATTAGTTCTATATTGTTGGTTTTTTGTCCGTTGCATGTTTTATTTAATTTGGCATCCGCTTTTATAGTTTTGGGTAGTTAGCCTTATTTATTTAAGTATCGTCAGCAGATGCTGAGAATGATCCATCTGAGATTCCTGATTAAGTGTAGTTAGGGCTGGCCAACAGTTATTATTTTAATCGGGGTGTCACAGGGATTAACTGGGTGTTTATGATGATGTAAAAATTAAAATAATATTTAATTGAATTGGAATATCATGGGCAGTTTGGTACATTGATTAATTATACTGGTTTGTGTGACTTGTTGGTACTATTAAATGGCCATTGTGATGACGGGTTGTTGGGTATTTTCTCTCTCCCTATATTTTAGGATGCCTTCTAGGTATGGGACTAGTGGGTAGTCCTTTTGATGATTTACTCCTTCTAGGTATAGGACTAGTGGGTAGGCCTTTTGATGATTTACTCCTTCTAGGTATGGGACTAGTGAGGGTAGATTATCACGATTTTATCATATTGGGGGTGGGTTGATTTTCAGTATTTTATCGTCGTTACACTAGTCTAGTTACGTGACTAGGTCGAGATTTATGTTAAAAATTCATCATATACATAGGGTAGGATGTATTGATAACTTGGGGACCCCTAGGTATTGGACTAAGGGGTATTTAAGGATCTCACATCTATAATAAGTGGGGGGGATTTGTAAATTGTGAAATTGAGAAAATTGAGAATTTAATACCTAATATAATAAAACGGGTATTAAAATATATTGGTATCGTTAATAACATGCAAGATCAACAGTTGAAACGGATTGGCTGACTATTGCGACGTGTGGGTGTGTAACGTCTGAATAACGTGCAGGGCTGACAGTTTAAACAGGCTGACTGACTATGAAGACGTGTCGTGTGTGGAACCTCGTGCATAATGTGCAGGACTAACATTTTAAACGAGGTGGCTGGCTATGGCAAGGGAAATTGCATGTGGTGCAGAATTTATTGCTAAAGTACCATAATGGATAATAAAATTGAGATAAATGATAACTTTGGGGTAATTGAATTCAATTAATACTTTGGGGTAATGGGATAATTAAAATATATTGGTGTGATTTTTATAATAATCTCTGGGGGTATTTAGTAATTTATCTTTCCCGCATTTAAATTACTCGTCTAATTAAAATACTCTATTATGATATTTATTGCTTATAACGCTATTGTCTAGGTTCACGAATCCTATTTGAGGGGAGTAGTGTGTATTCATGATCGCAGCTCTGACCTTGTGCGTTTACTAACTTTTTCTTGAAATAGTATTTGGAGAAGTGGCATAGAATTATTTGAAGATTTGCTTGGAGGTGCAGTTGGAGTTTCTCTACCTTATGCATATTGATTTAGTTTAGTTTTTCTTTCCTTCGTATTTACTTTGAGACACAGTTTCGGGTTTTGATTGGGCCATTCGGTTTCGAAGTTGTTAGAGGATTGCAGTTGGATTTTTTTCACAATTGGTTATATTTAGTCTTTAATTAAATCATGATTGGAGATTGGATTCATTTGAAGTTTTATCATGTGATGGATCTTTAATCGTTCAGTTTTTATCATCATTTGGGATTGATTCAATTACTTATCTTGTGGATATATTTTATATGCCTCATGCTAAGAGTGTTATTTTACTTACTCACACCCGGATTTGTTTTGGTGGCGGCCGATGCTAGAATTAAGCGAGGTTTGACAGATGGTATCATAGCATGGTTTTAGGTATCGTAGGTTGTGAGTCTGTTTAGCTTCCGCCTTATCGATCTTTGATTTCCTTTATTGATTCGTACTCCTTAAGGTAGAGGGTCTAGCATACATGTTTGATGTGTTTCTTGGAGATATATAATTTTGTGTTAAGGACGTTGCAGGCATTGAGTTTAGAATTAGTAAGCTTGATGTGAGGATCCTTAGAGTTGATTTTGGAGACATTAATTATTTGGAAGATCATTAGTATAAATTTTGGGTATGTCTTATATCGATGCAGCGATGTGATTTGATTTGAGGATTTATGTGTTGCGAAGATTATCGAAAATAGAATCAAGTGGTGATTTACGAGAGCGCGTGGTACGCCATCACTTTCATATATATATATATGAAGACATGTCGTGTGAAGAACCTCGTGCATAACGTACAGGGCAGACAGTTTAAACGCGCTGGCTGGCTATGGCGAAAGGAATTGTGGGTAGTGTAGAATTTGAAACACCCTAAATCTTTGACTTACTTGAGTCTACAATATTTAGGCGTTCCAAATAATTTGGATATTGTGTGAAAACATATTTTTTAGTACGAGCCTTCTCCTTGGTACATCAAACAGCGTTACTCGACGACTCAACATACCTCGACTCTATTCAACGACATATCCGAGTAAAGGTATTCACGTATCTTGCACATTTGCACTTAACACATTAGGCACACATGCACATATTAATTGTGTTATTATAATTGGTTGTCTAAATATTGTTTTCTCACCTATATAAACCACATTAGAGAGTTTAATTGGAGTTAATTGTTCAGATATCTAGAGTGAGAAACAAAATAGGGTTAAAGTTTTGTAGAGAGAAAAATATAAAGAATTAGAGAGAATATCTAAGAGAGAGATTGAATGTTATTTTATACACATTTTTTTTATTTCTACTTCATCTCTTTTCTGTTTTTGTTTTTAAATTCTCAATGATCTTACACATCATCTCATATTTTAGAGATTGAAATATTGTGTTATTATAGAGAGAATTTATGTGATTTCATGATGAAATATTTTTTTACAAAAACTAGAATTCCTTTGATTTTTAGATCCGAATATTATTGAATATTTTCATGATCTAAATATTCTGATTTTGTGTTAGATGCTATATGATGTTTAAATAAGGATTTCTCCGGATCTTGCATGTTTATTGAAACTTTTTTAAAGATCTGTTTTCTCATATTTGTAAAATAATTTGTAAAACAATTTCCTCATAAAATTGATAGTATATTTTTGCGAGATTGAGAACAAATTTTTAAATAATTGAATAATCTTGTGTGTCTCTTTGATAAGTGTTGTATGTATTTCTTATAAATAATGTATGATTGAAAATTTATTTTGTTTAGTTTTTGTAAAAAACTTATATGCTTGAGATTTGAATTAAGTTCTTGCATGGTTTGCAGTTAGAACATATTCACTTACACATTTTTCACAACTAGTATGTTGTTGAGAGATCAGTTTTGACTGAGTTGGAATTCGCTAAAATAAGAGACAAGGAGTTAAAGCAAAGGAAACTGGTAGGGAGATTAAAGTATCAGTATCAAAATACCGTGAAGGAAAGACGGAATAGTTTTATGCTCAGGAGAAAAGATAGCTCGTGTAGGTATATTTTTCTATCTGTTTTACTTAGGATCTTGTATTGCATGTTTGGGTGTTGGTAACTCTTGTAAAATTGTTTATAGTGGAATTTTGTTTTGTGTTGTAGAGGTTACCGTGGATGTTTTTCCTACTTTGGGTTTTTACCATGTTAAAAAATCATACTTGTTATTCTTATTCTCCTCATCTTATTTTATGTATGATTTAGAATTAAAATTGACACATGATTTAATTACTTGAGTTAGAATAATTGATCATATGAGATATATTGGATTAGCATAATAAATCAGATTGTCATTATTTTGACTATTAGAATAAATCAGATTTGATTGAATTTAATTTCTGCATGTATTAAAATCTGATTAGTTGATAATAAAGTTTTTCTTGATTTGATTAGATATATATATATTATTAGAAAAACTTCCATGAAATTAGAGTATATTCATTTGCGCGTATGGCTTTGTTTCATGGGCATATGTCCCTTGGGAATTTTTCAGTTGGTATCAGAGCAGGTCATTCCGAAAAAGATTTAACCATTTGGAGTGTTGATCCTTTATTTCTTGATCATATGATTTCATGTTATAAGTCTGATTACTTTTTATATCATAATATTATGATGATTTTTATATGTATGACCTCATGGTAGACAACATGTTATGTTTATCTTCTCTAATTGTTCCTACTCTATTTTTTGAATTTAGAACCCCTATTATGGTTTGTATGCTTAGTTTAATTTTTTTTAACCATAGCATTGGTTGAGGGGGAGAGACCTTATTTGTTGATTACTCTAGAATATGCTAATCTTGTTTAAATTATGTCTAGTATGTCATTTACCCTTAATTTTATTTGAGAGTCCCTGAAGACTAGATGAATGTTCTTTATTCATTTTCTATCACATTTACATATTTTCCTTTCACAGTCATGGTAATTATATGACCTCTGAGATTTTAGGGTATGGATGTTTGTCAATGCAAAACAAACCTCTTAAAATCATGTTAATGTAGGAGTGACACTTGATTAGAACCGTTAATATGTTTATTGTGGTAGTTATATTTTTTTTTATCTTCTCTATGTTATCATTGTTTTTATCCTTTATCTATTTGAGGCAAAAAGAGGGAGAAGAGTACATCATTTTATTAGTCTTGATTCTTGAATTATTTTCATGATATCTTATTTTTAATGATTTATCAATTTCTATGATATCTTACACTTGATCTTGTGAGTTTCACTACACCAAAATGGGTAAATTGGCACCCTTCCATCTCTTAGCCTTGTCACGGTCATTGACCGTGACAAGGCCGTGACAAAGTATTGTCACGGTCATTAACCGTGACAATACTTATAATGTTGTCATGGTCAATGACCGTGACACGACCGTGACAAATGTCGCATTAAAAAAACCCTTCCCCTTCTTTTTTTCCCTACCGTTTCTTCCCTCCTTTTTTCTCTCTCTCTCTCTACGCTGCACTCTCTCTCTCTCTCTACTTTCAGCTTACTCTCTCTCTCTCTCTCTCTCTTTCTCTCTCTCTCTCTCTCTCTCTCTCTCTCTCTCTCTCTCTCTCTCTCTCTCTTCCATTTTTATATATATATATATATATATATATATATATATATATATATATATATATATATATATATATATATTTGTGTGTGTGTACGTGTGTGGTGGGTGTGGGTGGGGTAGGGGGAGGCAGGGTGGGGTGTGTGTGTGTGCGTGTGTGTATGAGTGTGTGTGCATGTGTGGTGGGTGGGGGTGAGGTGGGGCAGGGTGGGGGGGGCTTGTGTGTGTGTATGTGTGTGTGGTGGGGGTGGGTAGGGGTGGGGGTAGGGGGTGGGGCAAGGTGGGGGGCTGTTTGTGTTTGTGTGTGGTATGTGTACGTGTGCGTGTGTGGGTGGGGTGGGGAGGGGGCATATATGTGTATGTGCGTGTTTGTGTGTATATATGTGTGTAGTGTCCATGTTTGTGAGTAATGTCCCTTGTAAACGAATTGATTGATTGTCCCTCATTGTAAATTAGTAAATTAATAATTGTATACTTTAATTGATGAAAATAATTAATTGAGTAGATGAATTGGAAGGAGTACGGGATACACATTTGTTGTTGACATTGCTGTTGGATTATAGTGGATCGATGTTGGGTTGGTTAATTTTAAAAGTGGCATGACCACTGGATTATTGTCCATGTGGGGGTGGGATTTTTCAACTTTTTTTGAAAATTACTTTGTATATCGAACAATATATATATAGTATGATAATTAAATGAAACATACTTGAAATTACATATAGTGCGCATAGATACTAGCCTTCTAGTTCTTATGCGTACGCATTCAATAACCCTTAGACCCGTTCGAGAGTCATTACCCCTGTAATGAGATCTCTCAAATTGTCCCGTTTGGACAGTTTGGGACTGCATAATTTCTGTATAATATTCTTAGTGGCTTAAAGTTGTTACTTTTGGAGGAAGTTCTGCAATCGTATCCTAATGTTCTCTGGGTACATACTAGATTGACAAGTGTGACTGTTATTTCAATTGATTAATTGAAATAGCACTCACACTTGACAATCTACGTCGTGTACTTGGAGAACTACGGGGATATGCTGTCGATTTTTTTTCAAATTGTAACAATGTGCATGAGCTGTTAAGTATATTACAGAAAAATGCGGTCTTAAATGGGATAGGACCACTCACCCTTTAGAGGAGATGGAGGAAATAGAAATTTCTATTATAAATTGAATTTGAATATAAATAAGAGATAATTAAATGAAACATACTATAAATCTAAGTTTTGTTTATACTAATCCATGAATATACGCTTCGTACCTTTAATAGGTGATTAGTTGTGGTACCTGTTATGGGCTGCTCCTACCGAATATCAATCCATTTTTTATGATAACCCGAATTTCAAACATTTTTTCAATTTGTAATAAATATTCCAATTTGTACCGAAACATCCATTTTTAATGCTTTTAACTGATTTGCACTTTATCATTTTCACTCTTGTGTAGTGTGCGTGTGTGGGCAGTAGGGGTGGGGGTGGGGGTGGGGATGTTTCACTCTTGTACATATTATGAGCTAGATGTTGTTGTTTTGGAATTCAGAATTGAGGTGTTTAACATTAACAATTCATTTTTATTTGTAGTAATTGTACATATTTGCATGTCTTCTTTTAATTCATTTTGATATGTACTAATAACATTTTTTACAGCAAATGTCTCCTTCAGGTATTAAGGCGAGGATGATGATGCTGGTTATGATGATGTCGTCTAGGCTCGGTGGTAGCGGAGGCGACGAGGGCTCCTTGTCCCCTAGTCTCCCTAAATATGGCAAATTGGGATGCCCATCGAGAACAAGTAGGGGCTATTAGCGAGATCCCTCGAGCTGGTAAAGACGATCATCGTCCCAGGGTACATTAGTTGGAAGGAGGTGCCATATGAGCTCAAGTTAGCTGTTTGGGTGGCACTACAAGTAATATATTTATATTTAGATGAATATTTCAATTTCAATTTCATTTTATATTTATATTTATATTTATTTGCAACTAACATTCTATTTTCTGGACAGGAACAATTCAACCTGAATCCAAAGCTACGCGATTTCATCTTGGAGCAGTTGAGGGAGTAACACAAGACGTGGAAGAAAAATATGCGGACCCGGTACTTTGGAAAGACACAAGAGTCCAATATCCAAAGGCGTGAATTCGTCCCGCCGAAGGAGCCGATCTCATTGGCACAATGGCAAAGGTTCATTGACAATGAGATCGGGGAGCGACAATTGGCATCTCGCCAATCGGGAAGGGAAAACCGGGCATAAAAGACGAACGTGCACTACTCCGTCCGGACGTCTTACATCGAGGTGGATCATAGGATGATGGTAAGATTTAATTTTTCTATAAATACATAAAATATATTATTCTGCATTATTTTACTTTGCGGGGCCGATACTAGTTTTACTTTATTTTATTTCAGGGGATAGGGAGTGGCCCTAGGGTAGGCCACATAGGCTTGATACTTATGTGTCTCTTCGGACGAAGAAGGGGAAGGACACGGAGGTGTCCCCAAGCGTCGTGGTCACGATTGTAAGTAATCTAACAGTTTACTTTCTGTGAATTATGTTATAATTTTTCAATTTACTTATTTTACTAATCATGTGCTTGTTGTCATTTCAGGTAAAGATTAACGAAGTGCATGAGTCGCAGTCTGATGCCGACAAGGCATCTTTGTCCACATACGCACTCAACCAAGTGCTTGGCTCTGATCGCAAGGGGGGATAAGTGGGGTGAGCTCACGGGTGGCCAAATCTAGGATCATCGGATTGGAGGCGAGCGACATCGGGTTGGCTCGAACGGTGGATTCACATGACGCGAAGCTGTCCCATTTATAGGTGACGGTCCAGGATATGTACTCATTCGTGAAGAATTCGTTGGGCGGAAACCGTAAGGGTAAAGGGAAGGATAAGGCGGTGCGGGAGGAGGTGCGGGAGGAGGAGGTGTGGGAGGACGAGGACGAGGATGTGAACCTCACTATTTCATCGCCGAGACATGGGGATTTGATGATCCACTTCCCTATTTGGCGCCCTTCAATAGACCGATGTCAGCACTTGGTTGGCTGAGCGTGTTTATAATGAACATATTTGATGGACAGCGGATAGGGCGGGGGTTGAGGGAACCAAATATCATCCAGGGTCCACTAGTTCATGAACGTGAGCTTCAAGACATCGAGTCCAGGGTGCTCGTCACCCATGTGATGCCCGGGAAGGAGAACTCCCAATTGTGGTTTTGCGAACAATGCGGCACTGTGTGTATTAGTGGATGTGTTAATTCGTATATCGTGTGGCCTACTCCCCTCCTCAGCGCTAACCATACCCCAGACATTTAGTGACATTGATTTAAGTTTGAATTGAATTGTTTTAAATTATTACATTCGAATTATATGGTGATGCATATTCTCTCTATTTTGAATGTATATTTGCATTATCTCTATTTTATTTGGATATATGATGTTTGAACAAGTACAATGTTGCTATAACAGGTACAAATATACTACTGGGCAGTGGCAGTGGCCATACTACCCAGCAGAATTTTTTCAATTCTGCCCAGAATTATCACGGTCATTGACCATGACAGTTTTTTAAAGAATGTCACGGTCTTGTCACGGTTAGTAACCATGACAAATCTTTTCGCGGTCAGGGACCGTGACCCGACCGTGACAATTCTAATGAACTTGTCACGGCCAATGACCTTGACATGACCGTGACAAAAAAAGTTGTCTCGCCCAGAATTGTCGCGGTCATTAACCTTGACAAGCTGAAGTTGTCAATGCCAATGACCATGACAATTCGACAGATTTGGTGTAGTGTTTAGTTTTAAAGTTTTATGCAGGAAATCACAAGAAGGTGTTAGGGTAACTGATGTATAGTTGAGTATTGTAATTTTTATTTTCTAAGATTTTTTGGATTGGGTAAAATATTAATTGTTGTATAGGAGTTAGGTTATTTTATTTTTTCCTAAGAGTACCATGATGTACTCAAAGGTTTTTATCAAAAATATCCAAAGGGGGAGATTGAAACACCCTAAATCTTTTACTTACTTGAGTCTACAATATTTAGGCGTTCCAAATAATTTGGATATTATGTGAAAACATATTTTTTAGTACGAGCCTTCTCCTTGGTACATAAAACAATGTTACTCGATGACTCAACATACCTCGACTCTATTCAACGACATATCCGAGTAAAGGTATTCACGTATCTTACACATTTGCACTTAACACATTAGGAACACATGCACATATTAATTGTGTTAATATAATTGGTTGTCTAAATATTGTTTTCTCCCCTATATAAACCACATTAGAGAGTTTATTTGGAGTTAATTGTTTCGATATCTAGAGTGAGAAACACAAGAGGGTTTAAGTTTTGTAGAGAGAAAAATATAGAGAATTAGAGAGAGATCGAATGTTATTTTATACACATTGTGTTTATTTCTACTTCATCTCTTTTCTGTTTTTGTTTTTAAATTCTCAATCATCTTACACATCATCTCATATTTTAGAGATTGAAATATTGTGTTATTATAGAGAGAATTTATGTGTTTTCATGCTGAAATGTTTTTTTTACAAAAATTAGAATTCCTTAGATTTTTAGATCCGAATATTATTGAATATTTTTATGATCTAAATATTCTGATTTTGTGTTAGATGGTATATGATGTTTAAATCAGAATTTCTCCGGATCTTGCATGTTTATTGAAATTTTTTTAAAGATCTGTTTTCTCATATTTGTGAAATAATTTGTAACACACTTTCCTCATAAAATTGATAATATATTTTTGAGAGATTGAGAAAACATTTTTAAATGATTGAATAGTCTTGAGTGTCTCATTGATAAGTGTTGTATGTATTATTATAAAGAATGTTTATAAGATTTATGATTGAAAATTTATTTTTTGAAGTTTTTGTAGAAAACTTATATGCTTGAGATTTGAATTAAGTTCTTGCATGGTTTGCATTTAGAACATATTCACTTACACGTTTTGCACAACTACTATGTTGTTGAGAGATCAGTTTTTGACTGAGCTGGAATTCGCTAAAACAAGAGACAAGGAATTAAAGCAAAGTAAACTGCCAGGGATATTAAAGTATCAGTATAAAAAATGTCATGGAGGAAAGACCGAAGATTTTTATACTCGGGAGAAGAGATAGCTCGTGTAGGTGTATTTTGTTGTTTGTTTTACTTAGGATCTCGTGTTGGATGTTTGGATGCTTGTAACTCTTGTAAAATTATTTATAGTGGAATTTTGTTTTGTGTTGTAGAGGTCACCGTGGATGATTTACCTACTTTGGGTTTATACCACGTTAAAAAATCGTACTTGTTATTCTTCTTTTCCTCATCTTATTCTATGTATCATTTAGAATTAAAATTGTCACATGATTTAATTACTTGAATTAGAATAATTATTCATATGAGATATATTGTATTGTAGCGTAATAAATCAGATTGTTATTATTTTGACTATTAGAATAAATCAGATTTAATTGAATTTAATTTCCGTATGTATTAAAATCTGATTAGTTGTATAATAAAGTTTTTCTTGATTTGATTAGATATATATGTTATTAGAAAAACTTGCATGAAATTAGAGTATGTTCATTTGCGCGTATGGCTTTGTTTCATGGGCGCATGTCCCTTGAGAATTTTTCAAAATTTATTGCGGAACTACCATAATGGATGGTAAAATTGAGATAAATGATAACTTTGGGTTAATTGAATTCAATTAATACTTTGGTGCTGTGGGATAATTAAAATACATTGGTGTGATTTTTATAAGAATATTTGGGGGTAGTTAGTAATTTATCTTTCCCGAGTTTAAATTACTCGTCTAATTGAAATACTCTATTGTGATATTTATTATGTATAATGCTATTGTCTAGATTCACGGACCCTGTTTGAGGGGAGTGGTGTGTATTCATGCTTGGAGCTCTGACCTCGTGCGTTAGCTAACTTTTTCCGAAAATAGTATTTGGAGAAGCTGCATAGAATTATTTGAATATTTTCTTGGAGGTGGAGTTGGAGTTGCTCTACCTTATGTGTATTGATTTAGTTTAGATTTACATTCCTTCGTATATACTTTGAGACACAATTTATGGTTTTGATTGGGTCATTCAGTTCCAAAGTTGTCAGAGGATTTCAATTGGATTTTTGTCATAGTTGGTTTTATTTAGTTTTTAATTAAATCATTATTGGAGATTGGATTTATTCGAAGTTTTAGCATGTGATGGATATTTTATTGTTCAGTTGTTATTATCATTTGGGATTGATTCAATAACTTATCTTGTGGATGAATTTTATATGTCTCATATCTGTCTCATGCTAAGAATGGTATTTTATTTAGTCACACCCGGCTTAGTTTTGGTCGTGGTCGACGCTAGAATTAAGAGGGATGTGACAGATGATATCAGAGCATGGTCTTATGTCTCGTAGGTTGTGGGTCTGTTTAGCTTTCACCTTATCGATCTTTGATTTCCTATATTGATTCGTACTCCTTAAGGTAGATGGTCTAGCATACGTGTTTGATGTGTTTCTTGGAGATATATAATTTTGTGCTAAGGACGTTGTAGGAATTGAGTTTAGAATTAGTAAGCTTGATGTGAGGATCCTTAGAGTTTATTTTAGAGACATTGATTATTTGGAAGATCATTAGTATAAATTTTGGGTATGTCTTATATCGACGCAGCGATGTGATTTGATTTTAGGATTTATGTGTTACGAAGATTATCGAAAATAGAATAGAGTGGTGATTTACGAGAGCATGTGGTACACCATCACTTTCATAGTTATGTATATATATATATATATATATATATATATATATATATATATATATATATATATATAATATTTTATTGTTCATGGGGTAGGTGCACGTAGGATTGGGTGTATGGGCACCTAATTAGGGCATTCAACGAGTAGGCATACACGAGTCTTATTTTATGTTTAACGATTTACGTTTGATGTTTGTACTTCGTCTAATTTCGAGAACGAAATTCCTTTGCTAGAGGGGAAGTATGTAACAACCCGGGATTTTTAAATCGATTTTAATTAAATTATCTTGGATTTCAAAAAAAAATTGGGATCAATTTAATTTTGGTATGAAAGATGTTAGTTTTTATATATATAAAAAATAAGGTTTCAAGTGGAATTTAAATCGGGATTAAAAATTGGAAATTATAACTTTTCGTATAAAAATAGGGGGAGGATTCGAGATAAGGAGAATAAAAATAATACTTCTTGAAATCTGACCTTCCGATCGAGCTGAATTTTTCACAGAAGCTCCATCTCGTCGTTCGCTACAACATACTAAAATTTCAAGCCATTTTGACGATTGGATCACCCGTAATAATTTTTTTGAGTATTTGTATTTGATTAAGACTCAAATTCTTTTTGGTATATAAACAAAGTGACTGGTTTACAACTTTTAAAAACACATTCTTCTAAACCCTAAGAGAAGAAATCTCCTCTTTTACATCTTCTTCCTCCCTCAAAACCTTGACTCCATTGCAGAGCTATTTTCAATAAAAGTTTTGAAGCTTTAAACCGGGTTTTCTCTAGATTTTTCAAGAACGACCCTTTGGTAATTTTTCTAGAGGAATTCAACCATAAACTCAAATTTTCTTCATCTAAATCATAGGCATGAATACTCTATTCCTTTCCTTTAGTGACGTCTGGGTGTGTGATATATTTTTGGCTGGCTATTATGACGTCTGGGTGTGTGATGTCTGAATAATGTGCAGGGATGACAGTTTAGACGGGTTGGCTAGCTATGAAGACGTGTCGTGTGTAGAACCTTGTGCATAATGTGAAGGGATGATAGTTTAAACGGGCTGCCTGGCTATGGAGAAGGCAATTGCGGGTAGTGTTGAATTTGTTGCGAAAGTATCATAATGGATGGTAAAATTGAGATAAATGACAACTTTGGGTTAATTGAATTCAATTAATACTTCGGGGCAGTGGGATAATTAAAATATATTGATGTGATTTTTATAGGAATCTCTGAGGGTAGTTAGTAATTTATCTTTCCCGCATTTAAATTACTCGTCTAATTAAAATACTTAATTGTGATAGTTATTGCGTATAATGTTATTTTCTGGGTTAACGGGCCCTATTTTAGGGGAGTAGTGTGTATTCATGCTCGGGGCTTTGACCTTGTGCGTTGACTAACTTTTTAGGAAATAGTATTTGGAGAAGTTGTATCGAATTATTTGAAGATTTGCTTGGAGGTGCAGTTGGAGTTGCTCTATCTTATGCGTATTGATTTAGTTTAGTTTTTCATTCCTTCTTATTTACTTTGAGACATAGTTTGTAATTTTGATTGGGCCATTCGGTTCTAAAGTTGTTAGAGGATTTCAGTTGGATTTTTTTCACACTTGGTTACATTTAGTTTTTAATTAAATCATGATTGGAGATTGGATTTATTCGAAGTTTTAGCATGTGATGGATCTTTTATCGTTCAGTTGTTATTATCATTTGGGATTGATTCTATTACTTATCTTGTGGATGAATTTTATATGTCCTCATATCTGTCTCATGATAAGAATGGTATTTTATTTACTCACACCCGACTTAGTTTTGGTGGCAACCGACGCTAGAATTAAGCGGGGTGTGACAATTTCTAGTCATTTCAATTCAATTCTTGCCCCTTATAAAAGGGGGTTGTCTTCTCCATTAATCCTTTTGATTTAAGGAGCTTTCAGAGTAACAACATTCTAGAGGGAGATAATATTTGTTTCCTTTGTATCTTATTACTTGAGAACCCAAATCATTCCTTTGTTCATTCTTTCATTCGTATCTTGATACTTTTTCTCGTCAATCTCAGTGGGGAAAGAAACACCATACTCTTTTTTAGTGGCGTAGACCATTTCTGGGCAGTGGTCATAGTTTACCCTGATCATCAAATTGCCAAGACAACTCCACACTTGCTGGTGGAAGAAAACGATGAAGTAGAGGACAGGGCATACATCCCCGGCGCTAGCGTGGACAAATTTAGGTTGTAGCGAGGGGATTTTACCTACTCCAATGTGGAATTTGAGTCCCGCGGAGGATCATGTGAAGGTTGGGGACATGGATTGAGTATATCCATGGAAAGTGTGCCAATCTCCTTTCATAGGTTGGCTTTTCAAGAACAATGTGTTTTGGAAACATAATCTTAAGCAAACCTAACAGTGCTTTAAAGTTATTGGTCTCTCACTGGAATTAAAAGTCACGTACTTTTGTGGTAGCATGGGGTGAGTTTACTATCATCCCAGAAGATGTCTGTGAACTCTTGGGGTTAGATGCTACTGGAAATGAAACCTTCTTTAAAGAATCTACTTCTAAAGAGGAATATGATACAAGGAAAGCATTAGAATAGTTCGGGAAGAGGTGTATCGATCCTTCGAACAAGTGAATGTTTTCTGAGTTGATTCGTTATTTTTACTTTCTAAAAGATAAGACTGCTACCAAAGCGAGGGAGATCCCTAAAGCTAATCCTAAAAGTAAGAAAAATGTTTCCTTTCCCTTAATTGGGGAGGGTTTTCGGAATGCCCTCGAATTGTCAGCGTATATTTTTGTTGCCCTTTATAGGATTTTCTTATGTGGGAGACCTCATGATTGTCCAAGAAAGGAGTTGATCAGTATGGCTATTCTCATGTCTTTCGGTGTTAAAATCCACTTAGCCTCCATAGCTTTGGGCTTCCTTTACACCTGCTTAGATAGGACTTATGCTGACTCTGTCATGTCGGTTGACCTCTTTGATAAATCCAACTACCCCAACACTTTACTTCTCACTGTCTTCCTTTATTCAAGGTATCGTCACTTTTTTCCTAATGCCATATTTCCAGCTTCCCACACCATATAGGTTCCTCACGCATGTGCATGGAACCACAAGCAGAGTAAGCAACCCATTATTTCCTTAATGAAAAAAATTAAGGAATTTTCACTCGACCTTACATTGCGACCGCACAATTATATACTAATAAATTCTTTATTGAGTCCCTACAGCCATTTGATGTGGTCGATGAAGCTTCTTACAGGAGTAATCCTTCCACTAGCGTTCTTTTGGTTATAACTCTTTCCTACCTCCCCTTCAATAAAATAAGGCTAATTGAGTTACCACCCCAAGCTCTTATTGAGCTAGTTGTTCTGAAGAAAAAGAAGGAGGCCTCAACCTTTCAGTTATTCGAAGAAAATAATGATGTGTGTGCTACTTCTCAAACTTTTGGGGGTGATAATACACCTTTAGGTCTTTTGATCGAAGCAACCATTTTTCCTAAGAAAAAGCAGAGAAGAAAATCGCTAAGTTTAATCACCCAGAAGTTGTGTCTTCTTTTAAAGAGATTGATGATAATATCAAGCATCAAGTTGCGTAACTTTTTGACAAACTAATAAGTAGTTATGACCATGTGACTATGGATGCTCGTGAATCTATAGAGGATTTATTATCCTTTCGAGTTCTTTCATTTAGCCCAGTAGTTGGTTTGAGCATCCACAAAAGGCAAAGGTTTGAGGTAGAGTCCTCTTGTAGAGCTATACCTAATCTTGAAGAGGAGGAGGAAGTTGAAGAAAGGCCTCTCATGCATCAGTCATATAGGATACTAAGGATGTACAACAATGAGAAGACATCTTCCTATTCTCAATATTAGACCATTCTTGATGACTCTCTTGAACGTGAGGTATGTATTATTTTAGTTATAAAGATATCGTTTCTTTTCAACAAATATTTTCTCACTTTTGGGTGGTGGTTCGCATTTTCGTGATTTTTCCTTCATTTGTCTTTGATGCCTTGTTTATTTTTTCAGGTTGATGACTATGTTGATATAGTTGGGGTAGAGCCTCAGACTTCTGCTACCGAACAATAATATTCAAAGCATGATCAACAAAAAAAATCACAACATGAACAATACCAATAATAATAGCAACAACAATAATGACAATCTTTTGAATAACCATCTCCTACCACCAATGAGCCTGTGCTGGTGGTTAATTCCCCCTCATGGAAGGGGATGGCTTTGAGGGAGATATGTCTATAAGCATGGGTATTCTCTTTTCTCCTCATTTCTACGAAATCAAGAAGCTATTGCTCACGCGCTTGAATTTGAACTGAAACAAAGTGAGGTTAGCATATCCTTGGCAATTGAGATTGTCACTTTTATTTCTCTAATAACTGGGGAAAAGGTTCCTTCTATTTCTTTTGGGTTATTTTTTGAGTGTCTATAATTACCTTCCCCCTTTTTAATTTTTAATTTCACTTGATTGTAGGTTGCATCTCTAACTGTATTAGGGGAGGCTACCACCGAACGAGTTGCCTCTGAACCATCTCCTTCTCCATCTCAAGTCAACACTTGTAGGGCCTTGATAGTTATTCCCACAATCAATGAGCAAGCGTTGGTAAATATTTTTGGGCCTGCCATCTTGGAAGATGGGGTCGTTAAGGAGGGAGGAAGTTGAAGCTAAGCAAAATCATGTGGTTGGGATAGTTGCTGAGGAACCAATCACTAAGGTATCCCCACAAGATGAGGTATATTATACTTCCATTCCTTTTGTTTTAATTTCATCCTTGTGAAAGAAAAAAATCCAAACTTGTGCCACCTTGTTCTCTAGCATGTTGATTCGAGCTACCACTTGAGATCGAATGATCGTGGTCTCTTTAAATAATGACTAGTCGAGTGTACTTTTATGAGAAACCATTTGGTGCTTATCATAGTACACTTGTACTTGTCACCAATCGTAAATTATGGGATTGGAATTTTATATTGGCCAAGTGTACTTGTCCGAAAAACCATTTGGTGCTTATTATAGTAAACTTGAACTTTGCACCAATCGCAAATTATGGGATTGGAGATTTATATTGACTAAGTTTACTTGTCCAAGCAATTATTTGGTGCTTATCATAGTACACTTGGACTTTACACCAATCACATATTATGGTATTGGAATTTTATATTAGCTAAGTGTACTTGTGTGGATAATAATTTGGTTCTTATTGTAGTATATTTAGACTTACCGACCATTTTGGTCAGGAAACTGGCCAACTTCTTGCATCTGACCCTTGTTATTTTTTTTCTAGGTTGGGCTTGCTCGAGCTATCTTAGCAGTTATAGAGGATCCAACTGATGCCCTTGCTTACGAACTAGCTTCCCTCCGAGGTTGTTTAGGAGAAATTGATTCTTAGTACTCTTGCCATTATTAATACTACATCTACCCAACCAAATTCGCAAATGTTGGCCAAAACATTGGGTTTCAATCTTGTGCAGCCATCTCCCTTCAAGAAGAAGAAGATATGGCTTTAAATACCAATGTTTTACCATCCTCTAGTGGAAGTTATTACACTCTTTAGCCATCTGAAGCATCTACTATAGACTTTGTGAGGAAAACTTTGAGGGATTTTCCCCACATCATTTATAGCCTTTATCATGAGCTCATAAAGAGATTGATCGAGCTTCTTCCTTCCACCTTTAATCCTTATTGCATTCAATCCATACTAGTTATGATGTCTTGCAGAGTGCTCGATTTTGCTAACGTGCTGAGTGAGATCATGAGTACGCCTCTGTAGTCACTTAACTCTTCCAAAATCAAAGAGTTGCTTCGTAAAATTCAAGTGTTAAATAATGATGGATTCACCCTCACATGGTTAGCCAAAATTTTGAGATCTTTTAAGAAATTTGACATGCCATCCTCTCATGTAAAATTCGAAGCTAGTACGAGGATCCAGGTTATAGTATATAAAGAGATGCCTACCCTTCGCCCTGAGATAATTAAGGCTGAAGAGAAGTAGTGTGTGTGTGGGAGGCCTTGACGCATGCTGACATGGAGTTGGAGAAGCTACAGTAGGGGATGGAAGATTATGAGAACGAAATGGCTGAGCTCATTAACGAGAAAATCGAGTTATCCTCTACTTATCCATGCCTCCACACAAGATTTCTTGATTCCACTTGTTTGTGGTATGTCATAGATAATCTTGATAATAATTAGGAGTCTTGGTTTTTAATCTTAAGGCAGTAGTTACTCCTTTTTGTAAAGCATTAATATTGAATGAAATATTAGTTTTACTGTTCATTACACCATTGTCCATTACTTTTGCCTTTCTTTTTTTCATTTATATTCATACATAGAATAGACCTGTTTGAACATTGAGCAGCCTCGTTATTTATTAAGTAACTACTCCATACAAAGATAATGCGAGAACACGCTCTTTATTAACCATCACAAACATAAAAAAACTTAACATTTTATACATGATAATTTTCTAAACGTGGTAGATCTTGAGGCTCTTATTTTTTATATTGAAGGTCACGCCATCTTTAATTTTGGATATCTCATAATAGCCTTAATCATGAGTGTAGCACACTATGTAAGGTCCCTCCAAGTTATCATTGAATTTTGGGAGTAACAGACCTCCAATGTCCCCTATGCAAGCCTTTAACACCAGATCCACTTCTTAGAATTTTCTTGGCTTCACCATTTGGTCATATGATCTTGAGAGTTGATTTATATACATTTAAAAATCCCTAGTTTCATTGTCACCGTGTTTATCTAGGGCTTCTAATTGAACATGTCTGCTTTGGGGGAGCATCATGCTTCATAAGTTATACCGGGTATAGGGTACCTCCAATTCAATTGGCAAGATTGTCTCAACACCAAACACCAAGGAGAAAGGGTTGTAACCAATTGGCTTCCTTTTTTATTTTTTATTTTTTATTTTTTATTTTTTTTCATTTATTTTTTATTTTTATTTTTATTTTTATTTTTATTTTTATTTTTATTTTTATTTTTGTGGAAGTGGGATGGAACCCCCACACATATTATTAAATAATAGAGAAAATTTCTCCAAGAAACACAAGGTCAAGAAAAGAAAGCTAATGGGGATCCAATTTCCAAAAGCTGGGGAAAAATAAATTTGGGGTTTTATAAAAAAAAACATTACAATCAAGAAGGATAAAAAGCGTTATAAAGTATAGCTGATCTAATGTAGTAGCAACTAATATTGTCAAGCTTGTATGCACCTCTAACAAAATTAGGAAGATCCTTCACATTCTCAAAAATTTGAGCCCTATTTAAATTAACTCTAAAATTGGCCAAGCTATCAGCAACCATATTTGATTCCCTATAGCAATGAGATAAGGTGTAATTGATCCCATTCAAGACTGACTTAATATCTCTAACATATGTAATTAATATCCTAGGAGGTCTCAAGTGCCTATTGATCAGATTGAGCAAACATAATGAATCAGTCTCAAGGTCAATCTCATTTAAGTTCCTTTACAGACATATATTGATGCCAAGACTAAATCATTTAAGCTCCATCAATGAATTAGTTTCCAATTCTTAATTTTTAGGAAAAATAAAAATCAATACACATTTATCATTCCATATAATACCCCATACCTCCTTTTCCAGGATTTCCTTTGAATGCCCCATTTATATTCAGCTTGACTCTACCATGGAGAGGGAATTTCCATTTGATTGGAGCGAAAATAACTGCTTTACATTTGAATTGCAGACAAAACACCTCCTGAATACCTGCAGAGAAGGAAGAACTTCTTCTAACAAAAATTTGGCATTTACAGAGATTAGATATTAAAAAAACAACCTGATTTTTAATATTATGATAATTAAAAGTGATGCCTTCAAACAAGTAATTGTTCTTAGCCTTCCATATCTCCCACACATCTAACGGAATAGATTTACCGAGGAATTGTTCATAGTCAGACCTTCCAGTCTGCATCCACCAACTCATAGGCATAGCTTAAATATTATTCCTGTCTAGTTTAACTCCCATCAACTTTGAGAAAAATTCCCATAATAAAGAAGCCAACCGACAGTTAAGAAACAAGTGAGAGTAGGTTTCTTCATTAGAATTGCAGACATGACATCGAGATCCCTATCTAATCCCAATCTTTTTAACATTTTCGTCAATGGAAATTGAAGAATTTATTACTCTCCACATATTAATTGAGGTTTTCTTTGGAATTTTGGCATCCCAAATAATGTTGTGCACTATAGAATAAGGAGAATTGATCTTTAAACAAGCATAGGCTGATGATAAGGAGAAACAACGTGATGTTTTTGGAATCCAGACCCTTTTATCTTCCACGGATTTTATATGTTTTAAGAACTCTTCTTTTACTTATTGAATATACTTCCAAGTATGAGAATCACCCAAAGAAGAATTATTCCTATCCTTATACCTATTTTACAAGAAATTATCCCACAAAGAATCTTCCTTTTTCATCTTCCAAAACATTCTCATACTTGAAGCCTTTGCAAGCAGGACAAAGTCGATGAAGAGCATACCACATTCTCTCTCATCTTTTCACAATGATCCCTAACTCTTCCATTCATACTCCCATCCTTGATCTTCATTTCGTCCCCATAAAAATTTGTTCAGCATTACATTAATTCTTTTGATCCCCAACTTGGGAGGGTGGATAGACGATAGTAGATGACTTCGGATTGAAGATAAAACATGTTTTATGATAGTGAATATTCCACCAATTGAGAGTAATTTAGCCTTCCAACCTGTAATTTTACATCTCAATGAAGCAATTAGAGCATCATAATATTTAACCTTATTTCTACCTTTAAATATAGGACATCCTATATATTTTATCAAAATCTGTTTGTGATTCAACTTTGTAGTTTCAACAACTTTACTTTTGAATCTTGAGGACACCTTGGCATCAACCATGAAGGAGCTTTTTGAAAAGTTAATTTTCTGACCAAATGTTCTAGAATACTTCATCAGGAATCCCATCACATTCTTTGAGCTTCTTTTATCCCCTCTGTTGAAGATCACAACATCATCTGCAAAGGCCAAGTAAGAGATCATAGGACTTCCACTAGCCATATAGAAAGGTTTAATAAGGACTTTATGCATCATCATATCCATTCCCCTTTCAAATATGCAGGTGTTATTATGAATAGGCTTGGGGATATTGGATACCCTTACCTTAGACCTCTATTTGATTTAAAGAACTCGTTAGACTCGCCATTGATCAATATTGAGAACCAATTATTGGAAATACATATCCAAACCAAGTCAATCAACCTTTCCCGAAAACCAAAACATCTAAGTACTTTCAATAAAAAAAACCAATAAAGCCTATCATAGGCTTTCTCCTTATCCATGTTGATAATAACATTTCCTCCGTGGATCTTATTCCCAATATTATGAACCATCTTTTAGCAAGCAAAACATTGTCTTGGATTGATCTTCCTTTTGTAAATCCACTTTGGTTTGGGGAAATTATATTAGGTAAAATCTTAACAAGTCCAGTGCATAAAATCTTAGATATGATTTTGTAACTAAAATTGCAGAGACTAATAGGTCTAAAATCCCACAAGTTTTTGGGAGCTTCACTTTAGGAATAGGAACTATAGAGGTTCTACTCCAAGACTTAAGCAGCTCAGAACCTACAAAACAAAAATTAATAGCAAAAATTAAGTCTTCTTTTATAAAACTCCAACGTGTTTTGTAAAAATGCCCTCTAAAACCATTAGTGTTTGGAGATGAATCTTCACTCACATCTTAAATATGTGAGTAGATCTCTTCTTCATTAACAAAATCTTCCAACTTGGAATTGGTTTCCTCTGATATGATCTGGGGATAACTACTTTATTAAAGTCCTCAACCAAAGGCTGCACTACTATTAAATGGTCTTCAAAGAATTGGACTATATGATTTTTGATTCCTTATTGGTCTTCAATATAACTACCATTTCTATCCTTAATCCTATGAATCAATTGTTTATTGTGTTTGGATTTGGGAGTGGCATGGAAAAAATTATTATTAAAGTCTCCTAGTTGCAATAAGCTAACAGAGGATTTCTGTTTCTAGTACATTTCTTCAAGCCTTAAAGCATTTTGGAGATTTTCCCTTCCATTATTTAAAGCGATTGTATTTGAATTAGATTTCACTAGTTCATAGTTAATCTCTAATTGTGCAATCTTATCCTCCATGTCAATCACTGCTTGGTTAAAATTCTTGAATTTCTCCTTACTCCAAGTTTTTAGTGTTGCTTTAAGACTTTTAAGCTTTATAGAAAAGTTCCTCATACATACTGAATTTGTTGCTTCCCCCCAAGAGTCTGCTAGAGTTTGGAGAAAATAAGGATGAGAACTCAAGAATTTTAGGAACTTGAATACTTTATGAGCTTCATCCAAATCCGTTTTGACAGTGAGAAGCAGAGGAGAGTGGTTAGGAGCAGTTTTTTTTAAGGTGTTTGAGAGTTGACTGAGGGTAGGTAACTTCCCATTATTGATTAAGAACACACCTATCAAGCCTAGCCATAATGAGATCATCAACCATCCTATTATTTCGCCAAGTATACCTATTGCCTAGATATCCCAATTCCTTTTGAACACCATCATCTATAGCTTGATTAAATTCCCCCATAGCAATATGGTCAACCTCATTACCTCCAAATTTTTCCTCCTGAGAAGACAGAACATTAAAATCCCCCATCACAATATGAGTAATTACATCCACATAGTTTTAAACTTCATTTATTTGGTTCCAAAGGTCCCTTCTTTATTCTTTGGTACACTTTCCATACACCACTGACACACATATCTGTGATTTCAGAGAAGAATGGGTAATTTTAATTATCAACATTTGATCATGATACTTTATGGCTTCAACATTTAAATTGAATCTCCACAATATCCATATTTTACCATTATTGTTACTTATACCTCCTTCAAATCCCCACCTCCCTTCAACCTAAGTCATACTTTTCATTTCTTTGACTTTTGCCTTCTAATTTTTCTCTTTGCCTTAGACTGACTGATTTGCTCCTTTTTATTTTTTTTTTGCAGTATGTCTGGCTATCGACTACTTGGCTAAGATACATTGGGGATTTGGTGTCTTTTGTGAGGACTCGTATTCTGTATTTGATCCCGGTTCCTTCTTTCTTGGTGCCATCAGCTTAGTTCGAGGAAGGGTCTAGATCAGCTAGAAGAGGCTCTTCATCTCGTCGTCGAGGAAAGCGCATACACCGCAGGGATGGGGCTCTTAGAGAGAGAGAAAGAATGTAGCTGAGAGAACGAGAAAGAATGTTTACAGAGTGCATGGGATCGAGTTGAGTCCTGTTGTTTTTATCTTTTCCTGTAAGGAAAATGTAATGAACCAATATATATGTAATGAAATGAAGCTTTTATTAATTTTTTTCTTTAGTGACTTAATGCATATGAACTTTTTACTTTGTTTGCTGAGATCATAAAAAGGTTTTAAAATAACTCAAGGGAAAATTTATTTCAAATTAAGGTGAGTAAAAATATAGGGAGAAGGAAATTATGAATTCCTTAAAATTAATATTACTTTTATTAAGTTTTCAATTTTGACTAAAAAGGAAAAGGGAAACTTTCCAAAAATAGGGGGTTGCCAATCAACATACCCTTGTCCTGCTTATGAGAAAGTTAGTTCAGTAAGGTTTTGATTTCACTTTCTTCAACTACTAGTCCTTGATGGGGTAGGGTTTCCTCTGGATTTTGTAAGGAATTTGCCTCTAGCCAAGTTTTTCAAGTATAAAAAGGGGTAATGGTTGAGTATTTTCTTCACCCATTCATATTTCCTTTCTTTTGCTTACTTATTACTTCTTGTCTCATCATTTTACAATATGGCTCTTCCCGAAAGTGTTTAATTCTCTCATTACCTCGAAAAATTAGAGCCTATGTGCTCATATAATATAGTCTACGAAGCTTTCAACATGTGTCGGGTTTCACTATAGCGTAATTGGCCTATTGAATGGAACATGCTGATGGAGGCATTACAATTCTGGTACCCCGATGACTATTTCTTTCGCTTTTGTTTGGACTAAGTCTATTTGACTTATGAAGAGTTATCTGCTATGTTGGGGGCAAATCCCAGTGTTGTGGCAGCCATGCCTGAATTCTCTCGGTCTCCTCAGGAGATTTTAGAAGGACTTGTCCATATTTCTCCCTCAACGAATTAGTCATTGGTTACGGGAGGAATGATCTGTTTCCCGAATGTGCTATATTATGTGCGTATGCAGGATGTTAGTGATGTGGTCTATACCAGAGCTTTCATCACTGGCTTAACTTAAAAATTATTGTTGATGATCGGGGACTTATTGGCAGACCCATAACTTATAACCATCACTTCGTGGATGTCGCACCATTGCAATACTGCGGTGGTGATACTGGCGAAGACCCTGAATGGTCAAGATGATTGGCAGGAAGTTCGTTCTGACTTCTTGAGGGGTAGCCCAGTTATATTGTTCATGTAGCTGTCAAAGATATTATGTATAGCGGCCCCTCCTTAATATCCCTTGGAAGCTATGCCAAACTTCTTTACTCGCTACTTTATCAGTGTAGCCTGGATATTGAGAGCTAAAAGAACTGGTTTGCGGAGGCTCGAGGTTTGCGTTGGTTATTTCCTTAGTGGGGAGAGCTACAACCCATTATAGAACTGGGGAATACCAGTATGTTTGGTTGGTTAGCCTTCGACGTGCCTCTTTTTACTTTCCTTGGTAGCTCCCGTGTCAACTTGGATGGGAGAAAATTATGCCACCTCGGACACTTAGACTTCTTTCCTGTGGATCATTTGATAGAACATTTAGGCACGCGTCTCGGCTCTCTATTGGAGAATCATCATCCATCGACCCATCCTTGCCAATCTGTTGGTAGAGTTTGTCATATTTTTTAGGACTACTTGAAGTGGTTGTGGAGGAGGGTAGTGACTAAAGTGTTGGCCGAAGAGACCAGGCAGAGGTGGTTTGCCATGTTTACACCATGGAGGGAGGTGTTGTGGTTTTCCCTAGGCTGGTCTGGGCTTACCATTCCATAGAGCGCCTTTAGTATTCCATCCAGGCAGAGGAAGTTTGGGGACCCCAAGATGTAGATGATTATGATGGGGATGGTTCATTTGGAAGTTTTTGCTAGGATCCCTGGGGAGTTTTATTTGTGAAGCTTTTGTATGGTGTTCAGTTATGTATATGGTTATTTTCTGGGAAGGGTTGTTTAGGAGTAGTTTGGCTTATTTTTGTTTTTTGAAAAAAAAAAAGTTTAGGTTGTTGGGGGAAGTTGTTTGACTCCCTATGCTGATGTGATTTTAACAAAATTTTTCATTAATGAAATAATTTTTTTAAAATATATTGTTGTGTGTCTTGATGAGTTTTGCATTTGAATTATCTATACCAATCACTAAGGCATAAATAATCCTTTTGTTCATATAAATGATAAAAATGAACCGCGATTCTTAGAGATAATAAAAGAATAGCGTTTTGTGAAAAACAAGGGGGTCGTGCTCAGGTGCAGCGCATGAGTTGCCTACATACCTCTAGAGGTTTTAAAAAAATTGAGTTGCATTTTTTAAAGTAAAAATATTTTTTAGAGGATCAGGACCCACGTAGTTCTAAGTAAAGCGAAATTCAGATTTTTTTAGAATAGAAAGGAGATGAGAAGAGTCGTAGCGTGCTAAGATTTCGAACAAAGGGTAGAATTTCTTGACATGGTCCAAGTTGACTGGATGGGCCATATCTTCCTCATTGATGTCGATGAGTATAGCGGCGCCAATGGATATGATCTTCTTTAAAATGTAGGGGCCACTCTAATTGGGATTGAATTTCCCTCTGGGGTCCCAGACGAACTCTATGATTTCTTTAAGGGCTAAATCCCCTTCTAAGACACCACGGTCCTTGACTCTCTTATTGAATGATCATACTATTCGATGATGATACCCTTGTATATGATATAGAGCTTTCAGTCTCCTTTCTTCCAAGAGTGAGAACTCGTCAAGATGGCTTCGATGATACTCTTCATCGCTGGCTTTGATTTCAAGCATGATGCGTAGTGAAGGAATTTCTATCTTAATGGGTAGGACCGCTTCCATAACGTATACCAGAGAGTAAGGGGTAACCCCAATAGATGCTCGAATGGAAGTGTAGTAGCGCCAAATGGGGTAGGGGATCTAATCAGCCCAATATCGACAATTCTCGATCATCTTGATAATGATTGCTTTGAGATTATTATTAGCGACTTCGACTGCACCATTAGTTTGAGGTCTATAGGGATAAGACTTGTGCCTCTGGATCCCATACTCATCAACCATTTCCGTGAATTCTGTCAGAAGTAACCCGTTATCTGATATTACCTCGTGTGGGATGCCATATTGATAGATGATATTTTTTAGAATGAACTTGGCCACATTTTTGGCATTCAAAAATGCGTATGACTCGGCTTCGTCCCATTTGGTGAAGTAATTGATGGAAACCAAGATGAATTCATGTCCGTTGGAGGCTTTGAATGTAAACTTCCCTATGATATCGATGCCCCATATGGAGAACGGCTAGGGAGAAGTCATGTTGTATAATTCCTGTGGAGGTAAGTGCTGGAGGTTGGAAAACTGCTAACATTTAACTCATCTTTGAACATAGGCGATGCAATCCTAAACCATGGTAGTCCAATAATAATCTTGTTGGATGATCTTCTTAGCAAGCATATGGTCAGTCATGTGAGGTTCGCACTCCCTGCTGTCAATTTTCTATATTATTCCTTCAATGTCAGCCCATGTGATGCAGTGCAAATAGGTTTCGTCAAAATTTCTCTTGAACAATGCTTTATCTCGGACAATGTACTCGACAACCAGTTTACGAAGGGTTGATTGGTCTTTCTTGTTAGAATCGTGAGGATAACTACCATGATTGAGGAGGTGTTAAATATCATAGTACCAGCAATCGACCATATCATGATCTTCTTTTGTACTGAGCACAGTGTGGTAGCAGTGGGTTAATTTAGCTTGCTTTTGGATTAGTAAGGGGTTCATTGTTATTCTCTCGTGCATGTCGACTATAGAGGATAAGGTAGTAAAGGGAATCGTCTAAGTTGTTCTTTGCTCGGGGTAGGTAGTGGAAGGTGATATCTTGGAATTGGGAGGCCAACTCTTCTAGGTGGTAATCAAAGGGTAACAGTTTCTCGTCCTTGACTTTTCATCTCCTGAGTACTTGACCAATGATGAGGGATGAATCCCCATAGACATCTAGGTATTGAATTCCTTTCTTGAGAGTGACTTTGAGACCCACTGTGCATGCCTCTTATTCAGTCATGTTGTTAGTGCAAGGAAAATCCTGCTAGATGGAAATGGGAGTGTGAGAGTCATGAGGGGCGATTATGAGTATCCGAATGCCATACCTTTTTATTGGCCGCGGTGTCAAAGAACATTTTCTAGCAGAGATCTTCTTAGGAGGTACAAAGGATATTTTCATTCAGGAACTCAGAAATCTAAACATTAGTTTCTTCAACAGTATAGTCAACGAGGTAGTTAGAGGTGAATCTTCATTTCATAACTTTCTGCGTGACATACATAATATCAAATTCGGGTAGCATCATCAACCATCAGGCCATTAGGCTAGATAGGGTAGGTTTCCTGGGCAGGTATTTGATAGGATCCATTTAGGATACAAGTTTAATGGGAACGGCGAGCATATAGTGCCGTAAATTTTAGGTGCCCAGAGAAGGGTGACACATGCTTTTTCCAAGGCAGTGTAATTAACTTCATACCCGACCAATTTACAACTGGCGTAATATACGTCTCTTTCTTTGCGGGTTTCTTCAAGGTATTAGGCCAATAAATCCCCAACTATGGTGTTTGTTATAGTTAGGTATAGGAGTAGGGGTAAACCAAGTTATGGTGGCATGAGTACTGGAGGCCTGGTTATGTATTTCTTGATTCGTTTAAAGGCTTCTCGAAAATTTGTGTTCCAAACTTTAGTTGAATCATTTCTCAGTAATTTGAAGATGGGTTCATAAATAAAAGTCAACTGGCTAATGAACCGGCTGATATACTGTAATTTTCCAAGGAATCTTCGGACCTCCTTCTCCATTCGGGGTAGTGGGATTTCGAGTATGGATTTTATTTTGATATGATCTGCTTAAATCCTCTTTTCTCTAACGATAAATCCCACGATCTTTCCTTTGATAACTCCAAAAACATATTTTTGTGGGTTAAGTTGCATCTGGTATCGCCGTAGTCGCTCAAATAACTTTCGTAGAGGAAAGACATGGCCTTTCGAGTCTTAGACTTGATAATCATATCATCCACATATACCTTGACTTCTTTGAGTATCAAATCATGCAAGATGGTTATGGAAGCCCTCTTGTAGGTAGCCCCTATGTTTTTTAGGCCAAATGGCATACCGGTGTAACATAAGGTTTCCCAAGGGGTAATTAATGAGGTTTTCTTTTGATGATTCGAGTGCATCTTGATTTCATCATATTAGGCAAAACCATAAAAAAATGACTTGAGAGCGTAACAAGCTATATTGTCTACAATCATATCGATATTGGGTAGCGAGTAATCATCCTTCGAGGAGGCTTTGTTCAGAGCTCGATAGTCAATGCACATGCGAAGACATCCAAAAATTCCTTCAATAAATCTTCAAGTTGCGCATGCTCATGCTCGTCAAGGGTAAACCCTATCATCTCATGCAGTTGGATACTAGAATCCAATTTAATAACAATAAATTCATCTTTATTAACTTGAACATGGTGATGTTATTTTTTATTAACCTTATTAAGATCAGTTAAGAATCGTTCATTTGCAAAATCATCATCATCAAGATGTAAGGCACAACAAGATACTCAAAATCTTCATTTATTTCACTTTTGGGAAAAATAGAGTTGAGAACCTCATCGAAGGCGGTCTCGATTACATCGAAATAGGGAGGAACAACAGAAGAAGAGGAAATGGGATAGGGGTTTGGTTGCACTTCAACAGGTGGAACTGGTATAGCATGCCAGTTGAGGATAAGTGAATCAACAACTTTGATTAGGCAAGATTGGTCCGATGATGTAGCGCTTGAGTCGACCATGCAGAGTGTCAGCCCTAGTGTTTACAAGTTGAATAAATCCTCAGTCACTTCCCTTGGAATCTCCGATAGAAACTATAGTCTTCTTAATGAGTTATTTCACATAATGCTGGGAAGTTTCAGCCCATGAGTAACTTTCTTGTAAAAATATATCCATTACTCATTTCATCTTCTTATCCACATGATCATACCACGGTTCGAGAAAGCTGCAAGAAGGGAAATCTTCACCCTCTCTAATGAATCTTCCGTTCGAGGAATCTCGTGAGATAGTCTTGGCAATTTTGAGCCTTCCCTTCAACCGAGGTCAGTAGAGCGCTCTAATTTCTTCTATTGTGGATTGATAACCGAAGCCATAAGGAGGAAAATCTTTCTTCAGTACTATGGGTTCAAGTATTCCCTATTGTTGTTGTCCCAGTCCCAGTTCAGGCATGAAGTGTATGTTTTTTAACATATGTATCACATTGACATTTCCATGAGGATTGTGCTCTCGACAGACTCTATCTTTGAAATCATCCCCTACTGGGAGCAAAAGCATTTCGAATTGAAAACCTGATAAAAGCATATCATTTGCCCTATGCCGTATTTTTAGTACCAGATTACTGGTTCTTGCACACTCAGTGTTATCATCATCGCCCAAGATGGTGATGACCTGCACATTAGCAAAGAATTTTAGTTTCTGATGGAGGGATGAAGACACGTGTAATACCCCGTGATTTTTAATGATTTTTAAAATAGTTATATTTTAAATTAATGGATTAATTGGATTTTAATTATTAATTAATTCTTTTGGGTTTTATCCGACTTGTGGATGTTAAAATGGATGATTCTGAATATTACTTGAAGATATTTAGGTATATATGAATGTGAAGCTATTGATATGGCTGTGTGAATTAAATTCAGTAATTTGGATTTTTAGTCGGACGCGGTATGGGACGTGTCGGGACTAATTTGTTAAATTAAAAAGGAAATTTATTTTCTATCGACCTTATAGTCATTTTGACTGCGTCCTTGTGTCCGGAAGGTTTGAAATAGTAAAAAAGTCTATTTTGATGTTAGATTTGGGTCTCGGGTCATTTGGAAATGGAAAGACAACCCAAACGGGTATTTTGGTCATTTTTACAAGGGGATGAATAGTGATTTCGGATTTTGTCCTATTATAAGTATTTGGAGATTAAGTGTACGTGGGTTATTCATCTCATCTTCCTAGAGAGTGTGAAAGGTTGCTTGGGAAGGGAAAAGCTTTCTTGGGAAGGAGAAGAACAAAGGATCAGACTTTCAATAGAGGCAAGTGTTTGATATTTGCAATTTAAGTTTGTATATTGTCCATGTTAGAATAGTTATACAAAGAGATGATTTTTCATGTTTGGAAGATGAAAAGATGGAGTTATAAATGGATTTCTGGAAATAGAAAATATATAGGAATCAAACTCATGTTGTAGGTAGATAGTAATCCATGAAATAATCATGAATCTGTTGAAGAAAATCTGGAAACCATTGATATGTTCTTGAAGATATTAAGTTGATAATTTTCTGGAAAGATGAGGAGATAAATATGCTTTTAATTCAATCTCTTGATGATTCTAGGATGTTTTGATCATTAGAAATCATTTATATATTTTGATATATCATGTAGTAAGGATTATAAGTCATTTGGGTTGTTAACATAAAGGTTAGAATGAACAAAAATGGTGAAACCCGTAGTTGCCGAAATGCAGAAAAACTGGGTTGTACCTGAGTGATCGATCGATCGACCCCCTGCCTTCGATCGATCGACCTCCCCAGGATTGTTAAAGTTTTTTTTTTTTTTAATGTTGATTCTTATCCCAAACCTTTTGTAGATCTTTGGTGATTATTAATTGGATATTATGGGACTTAGAAAAGATTAGTAGACCCTTGATAAGATTTGAATTAATGAGATTGGTATTTAATTGATTAGAATGATGATAATTAAATCGAAAGATATTTCGGTTGCTAGATTCACGTGTTGGATTCTAATTGGTATGCATGAGGATTAAGGATAGGTCCAGTAGGGAAGATTTAATATAAGTGAGGGTAGCCTTAGGGTTACAATTTGAACACCAAGGACTGAGTTTAAGCTCATTATTGATTTCGCAAGGACTGAGTGTAATACAAGAGCGTAGTGGTATGGCTCTTAGATAGAGATGGGAGTTTAGAACACATTTGGTTGAAAGAGGGGATGAGGTTATCCCGACCGCGTATTTAAAGTTGACGTACCTCCTCGATCTACAAAGTTAAGTAGTAGTGTATTGGAGGGGTTCCTTGTTTGGATTTTTCTTTATGAGGCGCTCCGCGCATGAACCTTAACGACGTCGGGAGTGGAGAGATGTTATAGGATGCGAGGATAATTAAATTATGAAGTAAAGATATGATATTTTAATACGTGGAATTTAAAAGAGATATAATGCTACGTATGGGAATAATCTAAGGGTAATGTGAGTACCTTGTTGATATTATATTATAGGTATGATAATGCCTATTTGAATGATTGATGATTTATGTGTATGACATACCTAGCTTACTTTCTATCGATGGGGAGGTTTGCGCGTGAGGGAAGTCTTATCCTGATGAATCCATGGGATCTTTGATTTGTCGCTCGAGAACATAGGTCTATGAAAGACTTATCGGGGAGTTGATAAGTCCGCTGACTGTGGGTACGTAGGGAACTATGTTCGCCTCCAACTTGTATGTTGTTTGTGGTTCGAGGAATTCTTACCGAACCTTTAGTCCCCTATTCGGCGACCAACGATGATGGGACATGATAGCAGAGTAATGCATTGGACCGCAGCTGTGACTCAGGGTGCCATATTTTATATATATATATATATATATATATATATATATATATATAATGAATTAAATGATTGAACGGATATATATTATGGTTAAATCTATCTACGGTGATAATTGTAGATAGCGGTGAATAGAGAAAGATAATGGAATTAAGTTAATGAATGTTTATTCTTATAGAATTGAAAAGATTAATTCATATTAATGAGAAATGATTCATGTTAATGAGAAACGATTCATATAAATTAGAAATGTATAGGAATGATTGTATGACGTCTGGTATGGGACATACGGGGTTACGATACGGAATAGTAACATAATATGGAAACTAGTGAAGAGGAACCATTAACAAGGAGGTTAATAGGAAACGTTAAGTGTGGAATCTAGTTGAGAGGTGAGATTAACAAGTGAGAGTTGGATACTAACATGTACATAATAAATGTTTTATTGCACTTGTTAAATACTTGTCGTTTTCTAAATCATTTTCACAATCGGGCTCTGACCCGTTTTCTTGCATATTCTCTTTTCTATTGTATCTTCTATATCAGGTGTCCAGCAGTAGGGATGCCAACCTTAGTTGATTTTGACAAGTTATGAAGCATTGCTGAGACGCTTATCTTCACTTGATTCACAGTGTTCTCTTAGTTAGGGCATGCCGCCCAAAGGATTCAGTCATCTTTCATATCGGGGTCAAATACTATTGTATTCGTGTCTTTTTAATACATTTCATATAGTTGGGATTATTGTATTGAATTATTACTTGGGAATGTTTATTCCATATGCATTTAAATTCTTTTATGTTATCTATTTGTTATCAGTGTTGTAGAATAAAATGTGTTGTGTTATTCTTAAACTAAAAATGGATTTTGTTGAATTAAAATTTGGAATGTTTTTAACACCATCTTAATTGGGTATTGGGTGAGTTGTAAATGTTTTCGACAGTGATGCTAAGAATGATCCAACTGTAAATTCTGTTTTAATTTGGTATGGGACTGGCCACCCGGTATTTAATTAGGCGGGGTGTTACAACACACCCTTAATACTATGGAGCCATGTCATTCAAGCAACAAGTTGAAACTAGTTGGAATGTCGATGACTTAGAATTCAGTAATAGGATTTATAGGGCCAACCCCTATTATAAGCTTTATGGTTCCCATTACTTTTCGATGAGTATTATCATAAGCACATACCGCGACGAAGGTTGGAGAAAGGTCGATCACTTTGAGTCCCAAACAATTGGGGGTCTCAACGGCCAAACATTAAGAGCTGATCCATTATCGATAAGTGAAAGTGGGGCAGTCTTTCCCATGACTTCGACAGAGATATTGAGAGCATAGTTATGATTTGGTCTAAACTTAAGGATTTCTTTTAATAAGAAGGAGAGAATTCTATTAGAGTTTAGAGATCCGATCAGATTCCCTGCTTCTTCTAGCGTGGTGGAAGGAGGGATGGTGGGACCGGTAAGTAGTTTAATCAAGGAATTTCAGTGTAGCTGGGAAGACATAAAAAGTCCCCACATAGTGATGTTTTCTTGGGGTTTCTTCAAATGATCGAGGATCTTTCTCTCCTCAAAGATCATTTTCATTATAGGAAGTTCTCAACACCTTTTCTCTTGTTGATCACTGACGATTGCAGGTTCGGAACTTAATAATTCCTCCCTGATCTAGTCATATGGTCCATGAAGAGGGGGAAAAACCGTTTCCTCATCTATCTCAGATTATTTGTCCACCTTGATAATTTCTCCTAGTAGCTCCTCAAACGATATCATTCCACATATGCTGACTACTGGGCTAGTCTTTTTTGGGTTCTACTCTTCGTCTAAATTATTAAATTCGTCGCCCAATTTGATGGCAACGACATCATCTCTCCATGAGAAGTAAATACACTCCGTAAACTCAATGTCCTCTTTCTATAAATCATCCCACTCAATATGGAGATGTAAAAGCGAAGGGACTAGCCGCCCTTACAACTTCAAATCATCAAGTAGCTCAAACATACTCCAGATTTCACCGGTCTATCAATATAAGTCTGCCATTATCTGGATGACATCATCTAAGATGACTTCATCGGTAGGTACTACCTAATTATCTGACCATCAATCCCATTTTTGAGCTTCCAAGAACAACGTACTGAATCTCTAGCAGTCAATGGTCATTTTTGAGGGAAATTTCATCCCAAACTCTAGAAGATGGTTCAATACTAATGATAATTTCATATCTTTCCCTCCGGAATGGATACAAATAATAATGCTTGCTTTAGTAAGAAGTGACAGAGCCTGGTTGACAAAATAGGTAGGATTTATAGGAGGAAATATGGGAAAAATTAGAGGGGTTTAGGGGAATATATGGGTATGATGGGTGATTTACTGGGTGCAACCTGGGTAAATGGATCAAATTTTGAGTCTTCTTCTAGGAATATGGCATTTGTACTATTTGAAAGTGGATTGTGGGTAGTTTTTGCCTTAGGATTGGCTGGCGGGGCCATGATACCCCGATCAATTAGACATTAGATTACATTTTGATCAGTGGTATGGCCGGCATTTTTGTAAAAATCTCAATGGCCATCTAGTTTGAAATTTTTGGGAAATGGGTTTGGTAATGGACGAGGGTCCATTGTCTTGATTAGATTTAGTCTTGAAAAGGCTTAGTACACTTTGAAGAGGGGATTATGAAGCTCAGTGTATTCCTTTTTCACTGGGTTAGAATAGCCTTCTGGTGCCTATAAAGTTGCAGGCTGAGAGATGTTGTTGATGGTTGAAACTGCAGTATTAGCATGCTTTT
Organism: Sambucus nigra; assembly: GCA_949130495.1. Lineage (NCBI taxonomy): Eukaryota > Viridiplantae > Streptophyta > Magnoliopsida > Dipsacales > Adoxaceae > Sambucus > Sambucus nigra. The sequence continues at coordinate 516,911,564 of OX422210.1, read as the reverse complement.
CATACTTTCTGGGAGTGAAATGTCCGGTTACTTTCATAGGCTCAACTTCTATCTTAGCAAGCCTTTCTTCAATCTCCACTCCTGCTACTCGGAGAGCTAAAAAATGGGTGTAATATTATCTTCCCATCATTGCTCGAACATGGGGTAAGAAGTTCCTCTTTATAAAACTGACTTTTTCCCCTTCAAAAGGTCGGTTGATCATGATGGTTGATTTCTCTCTCCACCTTTCTATGAAGTTACTTACAGATTCCCTGAGATTTCATTTGAGAAGTTCTAAATCACGACAAGTAACCTCCAACTCCTCGTTATACTTGCATTGCGATATAAATTCATGGGCAACATCTTCCCAGCTGTGAATTATGGACTCCTCAAAAGATGAGAACTAGTGAAGAGTTTTATCTTTCAATGTCTATTGGAATATTTATGCCATTATTTCCTTGGAGGCACCAAGGACAGTCATGGCTCGGTGGTGACTTTAGAGACGAATAATTGGGGTTCCACTACCCCAAACTTCTCAATGTTAGGCATCTTGAATTTTTTTGGCAACCTTGCTTTAGGATAGGGAGATATATGGGTGTTATCCATGTAGTTCTCGGAGATTCGGACTTGGTCAAACTTCTTGGTCAATACCTTAAGATCCTCCTTGACTTTTTTCAATTCTTCTTCCTTCGGATCAACGGTCATGGGTAGGTTAGCCCCTGGCTGGGCAAGATTCGGCACAGGGAGCTGAGCTGGTGGTGACCAATTGGCAGGAGGGGAACGTGGAGTGTGCTAACATTCCTCAAGGACCTAAATAGGCTCAGGTACGGGTGGTCCCATTGGGCGAGGGACTCAGTTTCGTTGAATCTCATGAACCTCAGTTTGAAGGTTGGCAATCTTGGCAGTGAGTTGGGCTAGACCCATCATCAAATTAGTCTTCACATTCAATACTTGGTCTATGTTCTCCATGGAAAGTAGATATCAACGAATTCTGAACTCCGAGGAAGTAGTGAGGGATTTGATGGAGCCTTGGGGCGATTTGATGGAAGATCGAATCCAATAGAGAGCCAAGATAAGAGTAGGGTATGCGATTGACCTGAGAAGAAGAGAGATTCGAAATTATTTTTGAAAGAGCGGACGAAAAGTTGTTATTATAGGCGGAAAATATTTTTGAAATTTTGGGAAAAGAGGAGTACAAAATGTTTTTTTTTTGTGGGTAAAGATGAGGAAAAATATTTTTGGTAAAAGGAAGGAAAAATGCTTTTGGTATTTTGATAAAAGATGGGGAAACTGTTTTTGACACTTTTAGTAAAGAAATAGGAAAAACGAGAAAAAGGGTCTCAACATGATTATTTATTATTATTTTTATTATTATTATTATTATTATTATTATTATTATTATTATTATTATTATTATTATTATTGTTGTTGTTGTTGTTGTTGTTGTTGTTGTTGTTGTTGTTGTTGTTGTTGTTGTTGTTGTTATTATTATTATTATTATTATTATTATTATTATTATTATTATTATTATTATTATTATTATTATTATTATTATGTTCTCACTTGTATTAGGTTTACCTAAATGCATAAAGAATTATTGGATGGGACCTAAGCCTAGGAAAATTGGGTTTGAAAAATGTGTAAAACACGATTTGACTTGTTACAAGGCTTTATGGATAGGGTCCCGTTTTGAACAAGACGAAATCGCACGAAAATTTTGGCAGCATGCTGACCCATCATTTCGACAGAATTTCGGGTAGTAATCGGCAAACTAAATATGAGTGTCCTATGTTTGACGCCTATATGAGGGTATGCAGTTGTTGAGTTATATGTCTTTCTTTTGAGGGCAATCGGTACGTGTGGACAAGCCATTTGATATACCTGAGTGTATGTGAATTGCCACACTATATACCTCGTGGGGACAATATGTGTGAGAGTGAATTCGATATACTCGACGTACGTGAAGGAATTCCCTGATATATACCTCCTGTCATGACTTCGGTGAAGCTGTATGATGTGGGGGTAATTGATAGATATATTCGAAGGTACTTGGGCAATGGAAGGTGGGAGTCAGATCACTTAGGCTAACTATGACCTGCCAAACCAACGCCCATCACGAAGTGACCCCCCAGTTACGAGATAAAATTTGGTCAATAGACATTCTCTTTGGTGTTAAAGTGTGCAAAATTCAAGATTCTTTATTAGTACATTATGGAGAGAGTATTTTATTTAGCATGATGAGCATTATAATAATAGGGAAGAATGTACAAGTATAAAATGTAAATCTAACATAGTGCATCAAGATTATAATAAGCATTGATATGTGAGAGTGAGTGATGTGTGAATATCTACAAGTGAATATGTGGTAGTGAACCTAACCATAGGTTAACTAGGAGTGGTGTGTGATAAGTGTGAGTGAGCACGGATATATACAAGTGTAATAAGTGGAGGTTTGTGTTAGTGACACCTATGCATGGATACTCTAAGTGGTGTGTGTAACATGTGGGTATAAGTGATCCTATGTGTAAGTAGTGTGAAGTGTACATGGAAAGTATCTACAAGTGTGTGAGTGAGTAGTGACATAAGCATGGAGTATATATGTGCAAGAAACAATAGAGGAGAAAAAAGGGAACATAAAGGTAGGTGCATATGCACACAAGTAGAAAATAATTACACCTATGCAGAGTCTAGCCCTCTTATAAAAAAATGATCCCCAGTGGAGTCCCAATAGTGTTCATCCCAACCTCTCTTTTTTCTGTGGAGGGGGAAGGGACTGAAGGTCTTGCATCCTCTTCCTCTAGGAGGGCTTCGATCATCGTCGATGTGGGGTGAATGTAAAGAGATGGAGTCGCTAACCTATTTTGCACATAATAGGCAAAAGAACATGTAGACGCCTCGAGGGAGCAGCATCAAAGACAAATTGATGGTTAAGAAATAAATAGTTTAAAGGTTTGGGCGCTAAGTTACGGAATAGGAAGGTGCTAGGCACCCAACCCGCCCTTTCGGTCTCTCATGGTCTTATGTTACTGTTTTCCTCTATTTCTCCATGAAGTGTGTATGCGTGTATATATAAATGGAGATCTGGACCGCCCAAATCATACCATGGAAAATATAGAGCGAGGTCATCCATAGGAATGTTCCCAAAATAAAATCTAGAAAATACAATGTATGCGTTTATCGAGATACTGATCGTTATGATGAAAGGATAATATATGTTGGATAAAACGCCAATAAGGATCACAAATATAATATATATATATATATATATATATATATATATATATATATATATATATATATATATATATATATATATATAGACACACACACACACACACACACACACACACACACACACACACACACAGAGATGAAAATGTGACAAATGCGAAAATGGAAAATTTTGAAAATTGGGCTCGAGTTTCGAATTTTAACCCAAAATGCATGCGTAGTCTATAAAGGCACCAAAGTCCACGTAGTTTCTATGTGGCATAAGGGTGGGGTTCATCCTATATATTCGAACTAGAATTTATTATATGTGTGTGTGTAAAAAAAGTATTTTAGTTTTGAGAAATTGTGGTGGACAATCCCGTTTGAATTTAGAGGTGCAACCCTTTTTTTTATTTGTTTTGGGTTTTTTATAAAAATATAAATTATGAGCAATATAACTAATAAAGGATGAGATATTAATGTGTATGAACTAAAGAAAAGGAACTAGATTAAGAATTTATGTAACTAATGTGAAAATAAAGGGTTTAAAGAGAGAGAAGGATTTTTGGGCATTTATTGGAGAATTGAGGTTTGATCTTGATCCTTGATGAGATCCCTTGAATTTTGAGATGAATGTTGGGTGAGAGAGAATGAAATTTTTCTAAATTGGGCATGAAAAGGATGGGAATAAAACATGGAAAGAAATTTCGCACAAGAAAACTTAGTTGATTGCAAGAGAATGTTGTTCAGATCACTAATATTGATAGATCTGAGGTGTGATTTTAGAGTGAGGTCATGACCTCTATTTATAAGGTAAGGGTATGATAATCGGCATAGCCCTAGCCTTGCCAATCGACAATTAACCCTAGGCACACTATCGATAGGCAGGGAAATGGACTTACCAATCGACAGTCTTGTGCAGATTTTTCTGGAAAAGCAGTCATAGAATGAAATTAGTTGATCCAAATCATGCATGGGGCATACCATTAGAAAGGTAATTTATTGGCCTTTAAGAGTCATTTGGTCCGCTTTCAGGAGTTGATTTTGGGTTAAATGGGGATCGGAAGCGCTCGTCGATCCTTTGAATGGGAGATCATCGGATGAAAATGGGTCGTTCATCCAAACGGTAAGTCAGAATTACGCATGGGGTGGACCGTTGGAACGGTTATGAGAGGTACTTCGACATTCCCAAGATCTTCAAAAAGTTAACTTTCATCAATCGGGGATAAAAAGTTCCACGTGACCTCTTAGAGTAAAACGGATCATTCGTTCGTACCGTAAGTCTGATTCGGGCATGGGGTAGACCGTTGGAAAGAGTATTCAGTGTCCTTCGAAGATTCATTCAGTCTCATTTGAACTAAAGAGTTGACCTTGTTCAAACGATGCTTGAGAGTGCCCCGTCGCCTTCAGGTCAATTTTTGGGGAAACCATACCATTTATCCGGACAATTTTGCTATTTCACGCATGGGGTGAACCGTTGGAAAGGGGTTTTAGTGCCCTTCAAATATTAAAAGATCTTTCACGCTGACGATGAAGTTGATTCGAGTCAAATTGGTGTTCGAGAGCACCCGGTGGCCTCTAAATTCATTTTCAGTGGTAAAATAGTTCGTTCGTCCAAGCCATTATGTCTATTTGTGCACGGGGCGAACCTTTTGAATGGGAATTCAGAGACCTTCGAATATTCCTTAAGCTTTATCTCTAACAATAGAGTTAACTGGAGTTAAATGGGGCCCGGGAGCGCCTCATGGTCTCTAGATCGGTACTCAAAGTATGTCTTAGGTTTTGTAGTGAAATAAGGAGGTGTTAGGGACCTAAGGAGAGAATTAGTGGGTCCTTGAATGTGGTTTCTACATATGTCAATGCCCTAATTTGATAAGGTTTAGGGACAGGTCATGTTGTACAATTGACGAGAGGTAAGTGTTTGATATTGGCAAACTATTGGCATTTCACGCATCTTCTGACATAGACAATGGAGTCTTGGACCATAATGGTCTAATAGTATCCCCGTTGGATAATATTCTTATCAAGCATATAACCATTCATGTAAGGTCCACAATCCCCATTATGATTTTTCTGAATTAATTCTTCAATGTCAGCCCCGGCTATGCATTGTAAATTGGTACATAAAAATTTCTCTTCAATAAAACCTTATCGCAGATGATGTATTGAGAAATAAGTTTGTGAAGGGTCATGTAATCTTTCTTATCAACCCCTTGAGGATACGGACCATGATCGGAGAGTCCATATATCATAATACCATATCTTAAATTTATCATAATCTTCTTCGTAACGAGCTTGATATGATAGTAGTGAGTTTGAATGGACAATTTATGAACTAGTAAGGGTCCCATTATTATTCCTTCAAGCATATCGACTATATAGGACAAAGTTTCTAATGCATTTGTGAAGATATTCCTTGAGCGAGAGATATAGTGGAATATTAAATCTTTGAGTTGGGAAACGAGCTCCTCCAGGTGAGTGTGAAAGGGTAGGAATTTTTTATCTTTGACTTTCCCATTTCGGAGGAATTTTCCTATGATAAGGGATGAGTCTCTATAAACATCAAGGTCTTATATTCCTTTATCGAGAGTAAGCTTGAGGCCTACAGTGCATTCCTCATAGTGCTTTATGTTCTTGGTGCAAGGAAAGTCTAGCTTGGTGTCAATAGGAGTATAAGAATAAACGAGCGCGATCAAGATTAGCCTAATGCCATATCCCTTTTTATCGGTAGCTCCATCAAATAACATCTGCCACCGGATATTTTCATCATCAGTACAGAGAATATTCCCTTCGAGAATTCATAAATCCATATGATAATTTCTCCCATAGGATGAACAGCTAGGTAATCCGAGACGGATCTTCCTTTGATGAATTTTTTCATGGCACATGTGATGTTGAACGTGGCTAAAAATAGTAGCCAATGTGATATGCAGCTCGACAAGGCAGGCTTTTTTAGGAGGTTCTTCTTGGGATCCATCCGGGACACTAACGTGATGGGGAATGCAAACATATAATGTCAAAGTTTCCAAGTGACTCAGACAAAGGCAACGAAAGACTTTTCCAATGTTGTATAGTTCTTATCATATCGTCCTAGTTTTTTACTTCCTTAGAATACATCTATCCATTTTCATGATTCTTTAATGTTTTGAGCTGGCATAGCCCTAGCCGGCTTGTTGGCGACAATTAGGTACAAGAGAAGGGGTAAACCAGGTTATAGTGGCATGAGCACCAAAGGTTAGATAAGGTATTACTTGATTTTATTGAAGACTTCTTGTCATTCCTCATTCCATACTTTCAATAATCCTTTTCAAGGAGTTTAAAGATGATATCACACGTGGAAGTGAGCTGACTGATGAATCTGCTAATGTATTGGAGCTTGACAAAGAAATTGCAAACTTTTTTCGAAGGCCGTGGCGGTGGTATTTCAAGGATTGCCTTGGGTTTGGCAGGGTCTGCTTTGATCACTTTTTATTGATCATAATGTCAAGGATTTTACCCTTTATGACACCAAAGATTAAGTTTTGCGATTTTAAAAACATTTGGTATTGTTGTAGTCGTTCGAAGAAACTTTTCAAGGTAAGAACATGATATTCTCAAGTTTTCGACTCGATGATCATATCGTCAACATATAATTAGACCTATTTATGGATAAGATCATGAAAGATAGTTATGTCTCATCTTTGATATGTAGCCCCAATATTCATAAGATGAAAAGGCATGGCAATGTAACAAAAGGTACCCCATGGTATGGTGAAAGAAGTATCCTGTTAGTGGTCAGGATCCATCTTGATATGGTTGTACCCTAGGAATCTATTGACAAATGACTTGAAGGCGTCATTATAAGTTTTTTTAATGATCTTTTCAATGTGGGGAAAATGGTAGTCATCCTTTAAAGAAGCTTTATTCAAATCTCGATAGTCAACACACATGGAAAAATTTCCACCTAACTTAGGCATAGGGATAATGTTGGTAATACAAGTTAGATCTTCGACCATGAAGATGAAAACTACATTCAATTGCTTGACCAATTCTTCTTTCACTTTGAGCAACCATTCAGTTAAGAGTTTTCTTAGCTTCTTCTTGATAGGTTTTCATTCAGGATAAGTGGGGATCTCGTGCTCTAAATCTCTGGTACTATGCCAAGCATGTCACTCTAAGACCACACAAATACATCTACGAATTCTTTCAGATGCTTTTTAAATTAAGACTGGTCATGCTCGTCAAGGGTCAAACCTATCCTAATTTTAGCACACAGTGCGACTAGAATGAATATTAATAACAATAGTCTCATCATCATTAGTTTGAATAAATTATGTTGTTCAATTTTTTTCTTTATTGAGATTAGTTAAGAATTTATCATTTATTAGACCATCTTCATCAATTGTTTGATTATATTCAATGCAATTAATATAAGGCACAATAAGATACTCAAAATATTATTTTATTTCATTGATAACATTTTTATGAAAAACGGCATTGAGGGCCTTGTTAAAGGAGACTTCGTTTACATTCTCATCAAAAATAGGAAAAAACAAATTCAGGTTCATTTTCTAAGAGATGCACAATAGGGTTTTGGGTTGATAGAGTTGGGTTAATAGGGACATTTTGCTAGTTAAGGAGAGGCTTATCAACACGAAATATCTTTAGGGAAGGGTTAGATGGCTCATACTCAGTGTGGATCATTCAAAGGTCCATTCTCAGATCAACAAGACCGAATTATTCGCCACTATTAGTGCTTTTGGTGATTTTCGTTCTTTTTGTGTCATAGGAGCTTGAGTTAGTAGACTTGATGGTTAATAATTCACCTCATTCTTGGGATCTTTAGTCCAAGTGAACTTGTCTTTGCAGAGTATTTCAAATCCTGGATTTAGTTTTTTCTCAATCGGGTCATACTAAATTTTCTAAATGTCACACTAAGGGAAGTCTTTATGACAAGAATGGGGATGGGTCGTAGGCAACAAGGAATTCTCAAGCCGATTTTCCTAAAAAAATCCTATCCTCCACGTGGTTTCGAATATCAACCATATATGATGGAACTCATATTTTTCTACTAACCATATAGAAATAAGGTGTTGGAAACATGTTATTTGCACTGTGTTGGATCTCTAAAATCAAATAATTGGTATCAATGCCATCAAAATTATCATCATCTCCGATAGTGATTATGATTTGATTTTTTGCAAAGAACTTCAATTTCTGGTGAAGAGAAGATGATTTTCCTTTGATGCTATGAATCCACAGGTGACCAAAAAATAAGTTGAAGCAAGTAAGAATGTCAATGACTTGGAATTGCATTTGAGGACATATTAGGACATCCCCCAGTGTGTGTCACGACCCCGACCCAAAAATCATAGGGAACGAGTGTCTTGACATTCCACCAAGGCATCCAATATTCTGGCATTAAAATTTTTCTTTTAAAATATATGTAGCGAAAGTATAATCACATGGTTATGAATCGCAAAATACAGAAAGTGAAGGAATTACAACATTAGAGGTTTCTAAAGGAAACTTCATTTGTATTAAAATATCGACGAGTTACAACTTAACACAAAGAGCTAAACATGTTCTATCTAATTAAACAAACTTCTACTTAAGGTAACAAAAAGAGCTTTAAAACCTAAATCTTCAACATAGTCCTTTTTCGTTCCATCCACGAGCTTAATTATTTCCTGAAAAATGGTTATTTATTAAACGTCACCTAAAAGCCAAATGAGATTCAATCTCCAAACATTCCAGGGTTTTTTAGAAAATGGATACCTATTCAATTTAGAACATAAGGTATATACATAGAGGTAGGAATTTCAAGTAATATATATAAAGTAAATGACAATATATATATTCAGAATAAACATTTCAGAACAGAGAAGATAAAACAATTGAGCATATGTCAATTATTCAGTTTTAGTGGCCATGTACACTCTAATACCCAGACATATGGTGTTACCAAATGCATCCACCCGATAACATCACAGATAGGTAATCATGATTTCTGGAACAACGCCTTGTTTAGGGCACACCAGCGATAAACCAACTGGGAAGGTACCACCCAAATATTTCCACCCGGTAGTCAAGGCCAACATAGTAAGAGTGTTTCCATAGGCCGAATCAATAATTTCAGAATTCAAATTACATGTATATATCGAGAGAGATATACATATAACAAATGACGAAATCATCGGTATCAGATGCATTTTGAGAATAAAAGCATTTCACAAAATATACACAGTTTGCATAATATAATATAATCAAAATGCGCAAGAAATTTCCTAGAGGACTCACCTAAAATTGAGGTCGAAATTATAGATAACGAGTCTTCGATCGCACGTTAATCTAACAAATACGATAAAGGTTTAAGTATACATTCTAAAAAAGGTCCATTCTACATATTGTATTTTAATAATAACTTGTTTCAAAGGATTACTAAAAACCATTTTCTTAACTTTTAAAACTCATTGATCGTAATGAAAGGATTCAATTCATAGTTCTTCCTAATCAGTCGGTTCCCAGTAAAGGTAGAGGGTCACAGGGGCACCGCTCAAATACCATCTCCTCTAGATAGAACATTTTCGGATTCATTCCCAGTAGAGATGGAGGGTCACAGGGGCACCACTCAAATACCATCTCATCTAGACAGAATTTCACCGGGCCTGACTTTGGAATTACTTAAATGGGATTCCATAATAACGAGTAATTACTTTTAAAAAATCATTTTTTTAAAAGCATATATATAATTTCAAACAAGTTTACATAAAATCAACCTGGATTTCTTCTAAACTTCAAGTTTTGATTAGTTAAGTCCTTAGTGTATTTTACCAGCATAACTACTAAGTAAAGCTATAAAACACAAAATTAAAACTATAAAAATACATTATAACATCTAAATAAAATCATACCTACGAAATGAATTCTTTATTCGAAATTATAGAACTCCTTCTTAAGATACTTCCCAAGCTTTCTATCACTATTTCTTACTATAATTCTCAAGGAATTTGTGTGAGTTTCAAATGAACCCTAAGGCCCTATTTATAGGTTTCCAAAAGTATTACGGTGTTGACACTTGTCTAATGACTAGGCTTTTTAAAGTGGTGATTCAACACCGAGGTGTCACGATCTGGAGTGGTCTTGCAGTGTTAATATCACCAAATGATGACAAGTGTTTTAGCTCTCTCCCTAAAGACGATGTGTAATGTGGAAGTGACCAGCACGTGGTGGAAAGGTGATAAGGGTATAAGGGTCGTTTCACACATGAAGGGTATTTTGGTAATTTCACACCATATATTTTGAATATTTCTTAGAGGTCCTTGAAAATATTTTATTTACAAAATAGCCCATTTTATATTTTTATTTTAGTCCTTAAAGTTTCATAAGATTATATTTTCTACCCCAAAACTTATTATTTACCTTAAGATATGTCATAAGACTTCGATTTGATCCAATTTACAGTTGATTCTTCGTAATTAAAAATGTAGTTTGTTATATTGATAGCCAATAATACCACATATCTAATAATACAACATCAATAAGATAATAAGTAACACATGAGTGTAAAAACAAACTATATACATATGAGCATATAAAAGTGGGGTCATTACATCCTTCCCTCCTTATAAAAGTTTGGTCCCCAAACTTGACTCATATTAATTTACAAACAAGTATGGATATCTCTCCTTTATTTCAACTTCCCGCTCCCATGTTACTTCTTCAGCTGAATGATTACGCCATAATACTTTGACCAGTGGAATTATCTTGGTTCGTAATATTTGATCTTTACGACCCAAAATTTCTAACGGATGCTCAATGTATGACAAATCTTCTCTAACTTAAAGAGGTTCATGACGTAAGATATGTGTTGGATTTGGGACATATTTCTTTATCATTGATACATGAAACACATTATGTACACTAGAGAGTTCAGGTGGTAAGGCTATTTTATACGCAACAACTCCTATCCTTTTAAGGATTTCATAAGGTCATATATATCTTGGGCTCAAATTTCCTTTCTTCCCAAATCGTATTACTCCCTTTGCAGGCAATACTCGCAAGATCACATAATCTCCTCTTTTGGAATTCTAACTGTCGGTGTCGATTGTCAACATAACTCTTTTGACGGCGTTGAGTGGTTCGAAGTCGGTCTTGTATTAATTTCACCTTCTCTATTGTGATCTTAATCAATTCTGGTCCCAACAATTTTCTTTCCCCAACTTCTACCCAACATGTAGGGGAACGACTCCTTCTACCATAGAGTTCCTCATATGGAGCCATTTGAATACTTGCTTGATAACTATTATTATACGCGAACTCCACTAACGGTAAATAATCATCCCAATTCCCTTTCAGATGAAGTACACATGCCCTAAGCATATCCTCTAAGGTTTGAATGGTTCTCTCAGATTGTCCATCTGTTTGAGGATGAAAAGTGGTTCTGAAATTCAATTATGTTCCCATGGCTGCTTGTAGGCTTTTCTAAAATCGAGACACAAATCTAGGGTCACGATTAGAAATAATTGAAATTAGGGTTCCATGAAGCCTAATAGTTTCCTGCACATACAACTTAGCTAACTTTTCTAAAGAATGGGTAATCTTAATGGCAAGAAAATGAGCAGATTTAGTTAACCTATCAATTATTACCCAAATAGAGTCATTACCATATGAATTCCTCGGTAAACCTGTCACAAAATCCATAGTAATATGTTCCCATTTCCACTCAGGGATAGGTAGGGGTTGCAATAATCCTGATGGTTTTTGATGTTCTACCTTTACTTGTTGACAAACCAAACACTGGGATATAAATTCTGCTATCTCCCTCATCATGTTATTCCACCAAAATACTTCTCGAAGATTCCTATACATTTTGTACATACGGGATGAAATGTGAATCTTGAGTAATGACTTTCCTCCAAAATTTGCCTCTTTAGTTGGGAATTACATGACACACACACTCTATTTCCAAACCTCAATATATCATCTCATATTGCAAGTTCAGTTCTCTTACCCTCGATGACTTCTTCTCTAATCTTCTTCAGTTGTGGGTCATTTACTTGTGCAATTTTGATCCTTTACATCAACATGTGTTGTACTTGTAAGTTTGTAATTATTCCTCCTTTTTTATAGATACATACATCTATTTCCATACTTCTTAAATCCCTTAACAGTGCTTCCTGTCTTTTAATAAGACACGCTAAATTTGGTGTATACTTCCTACTTAAAGCATAGGCTACTACATTAGCTTTCCTCGGGTGATCGTGAATATTTACATCATAATCCTTCATCAATTCTAACCACCTCCTATATCTCATATTCAATTCTTTCTGAGTAAATATATACTTCAAACTCTTATAATCGGTATAAATCTCACAAGTCTCACGATACAAATAGTGTCTCCAAATCTTAAGGGAAAAAATTACAGCTGTTAATTCTAGGTCATGGGTTGGATAATTTTGCTCATGGGTTTTCAACTGTCTCGAGGCATAAGTTACTACTTTTCCATTTTGCATTAGCACACATCCCAAACCATTTTTTGAAGCATCACTATAAATCACCAATCCTTTCGTACCTGAACGAATAGTCAAAATTGGGGCAATCACTAATCGATTCTTAAGTTCTTGAAAACTTTTCTCAGCTTCCTCAGACCATTCATATTTTACCTTCTTTTATGTTAACCTAGATAGAGGTTTGGCAATGCTAGAAAATCCTTTAACAAATCTTCGATAATAACTTGCTAATCCAAGGAAACTACGAATATCACTCACATTAGTTACTCTTGGCCAATCTAGTATAGCCTCAATCTTTTGAGGGTCAACTGAAACTCCCTCTTTGGATATGACATGTCCTAGAAAAGAAACACTAGGCATCCAACACTCACACTTCTTTAATTTTGCATATAATTTCTCTTTCCTAAGGATTTGTAATATTGTCTCTAAATGCTTCTCGTGTTCTTCAATACTCTTAGAATAAATGAGAATGTCATCAATGAAAACAACAACACATTGATCCAAATATTTCCTAAAGACTCTATTCATCATATCCATAAAAGCGGCTGGTTCATTAGTTAGTCCAAATGGCATTACAAGAAATTCATAGCGACCATATCTAGTACGAAAAGTTGATTTTAAAATATCATCATCCTTAATCTTTAATTGATGATAACCTGACCTAAGGTCAATCTTACATAATACTTGCGCACCTTCTAATTGATCAAACAAGTCATCTATACTAGGTAAGGGGTATTTATTCTTAATGGTTACCTTATTTAGTTCACGATAATCTATACATAGTCTCATTGTTCGATCCTTCTTTTTCACAAATAACACTGGAGCACCGCAAGGCGATATACTTGGTCTGATAAAACCCTTATCTAAAAGGTCTTCTAATTGAACTTTGAACTCTCGTAATTCTAAAGGTGCCATACGATATGGTGGTTTTGAGATTGGTATAGTTCCAGGAATAAGGTCAATGGTAAATTCTATTTCTCTATTAGGAGGTAGGCCTGGTAAATCATTAGGAAAAACATTCGTAAATTTCTTAGCGATAGGAATATCTTCTAAGCTAGGCCCTATCGTCTATAAACTGGTAACATTTGCAAGAAATCCTCGACATCCTTTCTTAAGAAAACTATAGGCTGGCATTGCAGAAATAATACACATCGGAGATATGATGCCAGTTCCTTCAAAACTAAATTTTGGTTGGTGAGGGATTTGGAAAGTAACACTCTTCTCAAAACAATCCACCTTAGCATGATATGATGCTAACTAGTCCATCCCCAAAATGACTTCAAAATCCCTAATGTCTAAAACTATCAAATCAACAAATAGTTTATGACTATCAATGTCTATGGGGCAAGCCTTGTATACTAATTTACCCATCAATAACTCACCCAAAGGAGTAGAAACGTGTATGTTATGATTCAAGGTTTCATGCAATTTATGAAAGTGATTTAATTCATGTATAGATACAAACGAATGGGTAGAACTAGGATCTATCAAAGCTTTAAAAGGTTGTGCACATATAGAAATTGTAACTGATACTACCGCATTGGAAGCTTGGGTATCAAAAAGTGCAAAAACTCTACCCTATCTGCCTTGATCCTTGTTTGCACTTGAAGGCTTTATCGAAACCCTTACTGGGTTTGGGCAGTCTTTTATCTGATGTCCTTTCTGTCAACATCTAAAACAAGCTCTTGAATCCTTATAACAAGGTCGTCCTCCATGCATCTTTCCACATTGTTGGCACATCTGGTTATTATACTGTTTGTTATCACTAGATCCCCCAACATTGGATGTGTTCCTAAAAAAAATTCTATTATTCGAGTTCTTTCCTTTTTGTTCCCCAAACTTCCTCTTGCCATCTCTAATTCGATTGTACTCCTCACCATCCCTCTCAGCTATTGTAGCCCTAGTCACGACATCAATATATGATGTTAATTTCAGGATGGAAATTCGACTACAAATATTCAACCTTAACCCACGCTCAAACTTCTTCGCTCTTAAAACATCAGTTGCTATAACATGACGTGCAAAACGGGATAACTCAGTAAACTTTGCCTCATATTGACTAACCGTCATATTCCCTTGCACCAGACTCATAAAGTCAGCTGCCATTTCGTCTTTCACCGTTTTCAAAAAATATTTCTCATAAAAGATTACTAAGAAATCATTTCAACCTATGTCAGTATTCCTTTGCCCATGTATTCTCTTAGTCATTCTCCACCAATGTTCGGCCTCCCCTTCTAAGATAAATGTTGCAAATGACACCTTTTGTTCATCGGTACACTTAAGAACATCGAGTATCTTTTCCATCTACATCACCCAACTTTCTGCTTCGGTGGGGTTAGGAGTACCTTTAAAAGATGGAGGATTCAACTTCTTGAACTGTTCAATAGTACATCTACTTAGTTCAAGATTCTTTGGTACTCCATTGTTCACCTGCTACTCCACAATATTTTCTAGACTTCCGATTGCCTTTTATGCACCTTCGAGTCCTTCTATACTCGAATAATTAGTTCCCATTGATGATCTTCTCTTGGTCATTTTCTACAGTCATGGTCAAATGTAAGATCTACTATACTATAACAATATTGAAAACTAAAAGACCAATTATACATAATATAACACATAGGGAGGGTTATCACATAAATTAGATTTTTAATACTATCTCTTAAGGATGGAAACATAAAATCTATAACATTCGAAACCTATGCTCAGTAGTCTATAGGTTCATAACCTATGCTTTGATACCACCTCTGTCACGACCCCGACCCAAAAATCGTAGGGAAAGCGTGTCTTGACATGCCACCAAGGCATCCAATATTCTGGCATTAAAATTTTTCTTTTAAAATATATGTAGCGGAAGTATAATCACATGGTTCTGAATCGTACAATACTGAAAGTGAAGGAATTACATCATCAGAGCTTTCTAAAGGGAACTTCATTTGTATGAAAATATCAACGAGTTACAACTTGACACAAAGAGCTAAACATGCTCTATCTAATTAAACAAACTTCTACTTAAGGTAACAAAAAGAGATTTAAAACCTAAATCTTCAACATAGTCTTTTTTTGTTCCATCCACGAGTTTAATTATTTCCTGAAAAATGGTTATTTATTCAACGTAAGCTAAAAGCCGAATGAGATTCAATCTCCAAACATTCCAAGGTCTTTCAGAAAATGGATACCTATTCAATTTAGAACATAAGGTATATACGTAGAGATAAGAATTTCAAGTAATATATATAAAGTAAATGACAATATATATATTCATAATAAACATTTCAGAACAGAGCAGATAAAACAATTGAGCATATGTCAATTATTCAGTTTTAAGGGCCATATACGCTCTAATACCCAGACAGATAGTGTTACCAAATGTTTCCACCTGGTAACATCACTGACAAATAATCATGATTTCTGGAACAACGCCTTGTTTAGGGCGCACCAGCGATAAACCTGCTAGGAAGGTACCACCCAAATATTTTCACCCGGTAGTTAAGGCCAACATAGTAAGAGTGTTTCCATAGGCCGAATCAATCATTTTAGAATTCAAATCAGATGTATATATCGAGAGATATATACATATAACAAACGAAGAAATCATCGGTATCAGATGCATTTTGAGAATAAAAGCATTTCACAAAATATACATAGTTTGCATAATATAATATAATCAAAATGCGCAAGAAACTTCATAGAGTACTCACCTAAAATAGAGGTCGAAATTATAGATAACGAGTCTTCGATCGCACGTTAATCTTACAAATACGATAAAGGTTTAAGTATAGATTCTAAACAAGGTCCATTATACATATTGTATTTTAATAATAACTTGTTTCAAAGGATTACTAAAAACCATTTTCTTAACTTTGAAAACTCATTGATCATAATTAAAGGATTCAATTCATAGTTCTTCCTAATCAGCCGGTTCCCATTAGAGATGGAGGGTCACAGGGGCACCGCTTAAATACCATCTCCTCTAGACAGAACATTTCCGGATTCATTCCTAATAGAGATGGAGGGTCACAGGGGCACCACTTAAATACCATCTCATCTAGATAGAATTTCACCGGGCCAGACTTTGGAATTACTTAAATGGGATTCCATAATAACGAGTAATTACTTTTAAAAAATCATTTTTTTAAAAGCGTATATATAATTTCGAACAAGTTTACATAAAATCAACTTGGATTTCTTCTAAACTTTAAGTTTTGATTAGTGAAGTCCTTAGTGTATTTTACCAGCATAACTACTAAGTAAATCTATAAAACACAAAATTAAAACTATAAAAATACATTATAACATTTAAATAAAATCATACCTACGAAAGGAATTCTTTCTTCGAAATTATAGAACTCCTTCTAAAGATATTTGCTAAGCTTTCTATCAATATTTCTTACTATAATTCTCAAAAAATTGGTGTGAGTTTCAAATGAACCCTAAGGCCCTATTTATAGGTTTCCAAAAGTATTACGGTGTTGACACGTGTCTAATGACTAGGCTTTTTAGAGTGGTGATTCAACACCGAGGTGTCGCGATCCGGAGTGGTCTTGTAGTGTTAATATCACCAAATGATGACAAGTGTTTTACCTCTCTCTCTCTCTAAAGACGACATGTGTAATGTGGAAGTGACCAGCACGTGGTGGAAAGGTGATAAGGGTATAAGGGTCATTTCACACATGAAGGGTATTTTGGTAATTTCACACTATATATTTTGAATATTTCTTAGAGGTCCTTGAAAATATTTTATTTACAAAATAGCCCATTTTATATTTTTATTTTAGTCCTTAAAGTTTCATAAAATTATATGTTTTACCCCAAAACTTATTATTTACCTTAAGATATGTCATAAGAATTCGAGTTGATCCAATTTACAGTTGATTCTTCGTAATTAAAAATGTAGTTTGTTATATTGATAGCCAATAATACCACATATCTAATAATACTATAAGGAAAATTTGTCCATCTTTATGTATATGTTATGTCATACGCCGTTACAAGATTGATGGCTGAAAAGATCACATCGTCATCAACGAAATCCGAAATCCGAAGATCAAAAGAAGAAGGAATCTAGAAACACTCAGTCGGACCGATCAGCCCCAAAATAAAATGAACCAGTCCGCCTAACCTCGGACCGATCCGCTGAAATAAAAAAGGAACCGATCCGACTGCGGACCGATCCACCCATGACCGGACCGGACCGCCTTGCAAAATGAGTCCAGAGAGCACCGAACCGATTGCGAACCGAATCGGCTTCAAATTAGAAGAACCGATCCGCCATCGGACCGATCCGCCTGAGGCCCAGACCGGTCCGCCGAGGATAAACTCTGCCAGATCGTGTAGCAGATTTTTTAGGGTTTTTGACTCCTTATTTAAACCACGATCAGTAGTTGGTTTCGATAAGACTTTCCCACGTTTTTCAGAGCATATCAACCCTAAAGTCTTCACCTATTGAGTCCTATGATTCTAGGTTTTTAGATTCACACATCTTCCATATCTATGTGAATCAAGTTTGGTAACCCAAGAACACCATTGCTGTTGTTCAACCCTTTGTGAAGTGGACCGTTCCTTCCTCTTCATTGCAGCCCTACTGGACAGGGATAGTTCCAGCCGCCAACCCTACTGGAAAGGGAGTCTTCCAGCCGCGACTACAGAATCCGATGCCTGCGGGTAATTCTTAGTCAAAAACCTTGTATTTCAGTGTAATCCGATTGTAAGCTGTTTCTCTTACAAATTATAGTGATATACAAATGGTTTTGCCCCTGTGGGGGATTTTGCCTTAATTATGTGTGTTTGAATAACTCTTGCATGATTTCATATTGTTTCAATCACACATAGTTGCATGTTTAGGGCTTGTTTGGGTTAAAAAAGGTGTTTATTATATTATTTCTTAATTGAACACAAGCGCCAACTCTTTCAAATTGGTATCAGAGCATGTTACGCTAACTTATCGCGTATTCCTTTTTCCGCAAAATTTTTCTAAGATATCAATTTTCTGAAAAAATTGATTTTTGAAAAAGTGCGTGTTCAAATGGAGAAGTCATATTATAAAATGCCTATTTTTGACGGGACAAATTATGCTTATTGGAAAGCCCGTATGAGGTCGGCTTTAAAAGCCATTGATGAACGTGTCTGGATTTTGGTTGAACGAGGGTGGACTCCTCCCACCGTGACTGTTGATAATGTGACCAACTTGAAACCTGACATTTCTTGGACTGATGAAGAATTTAAATGGTCATCTTTTAATTCTAAGGGTCTAAGTGCTATTTCTGGGTCTGTCACACCCGATGAGTTCAAACGCATAATGACGTGCACCACGTCAAAAGAGGCATGGGATGTATTGCAACTTACCCATGAAGGAACAAATGTTGTTAAAGAGTCAAAATTGCAAAATTTAACAACTCAATTTGAAACCATCACCATGCATGAAAATGAATGTTTTGATGAATTTTAGCTAGGCTTTCTGACATTGTTAATACTAGCTATAATCTTGGTGAACATATTCCAAATGCTAGAGTTGTAAAAAAGATTCTTCGTTCCCTTCCTAAGCATTTTATACCTAAAGTCACTGTGCTAAATTCCTTGGGGAATTTAAATACACTAAAATTGGAAGAACTGGTAGGAGATTTACAAACTTATGAAATAGACATGTTTCCTAAATCTGCCAAGCCAAAAGATAAGGGAATTTTCCTTAAAGCCCAAGAGAGAAAAAGTGAGGGGTCGGCAAGAAAGAAAGTCGAGTCATCTAGAAAGATAGAAAATTCTGATTCCGAATGTGAGTTTGACTTAGATGATTTGGCATTATTTGCTAAAAACTTCAAGAAAATTCTGAAATTTAAAAAAAGTGGAAACTTCAAAGATAAAAAGAATTTTCAAAAAAATAAGTTTGAAAAGAAAGATTTCAAAGAACCCCCTAAAGACAGTGAGAGGTGTTTTGAGTGCGACGGTAAGGGACACAGAGCGTTTGAGTGTGCCACTCGTCTGAATAGGGAAAAGGGTAAAGCTGTCCTAAATGCTACCCTTGGTGACGACAGTGAGGTCGAGTCGGTGGACTCAGGAGATGAGTCACCGCATGAGCGTAACTTCACCGCGTTCATGGCTAGTCATGTGAATACTCCTAGTTCTCCTCACGACGATGAGGATGATGCTTCACAAGGACACCTCGAAAATGAGAGCGAAGAAAGTGAGGGGGAGGAGGAAGGTAGTGAGGACGAGAGTAACCTTCATCGTGCCTACGCCGAGTTATATAATGAGTCTTTCAAAACTAAAAAATGTAACAAGGCGTTAGTTCTTAGGATCACCGCGTTAGAAGAAGAGTTAGAAGAGACGAGAGAGAGAGAGTCCTCCACCTGCACCGCCATGAGAGAGAGAGAGTCTGCCTGGGTTAGTAAAGAGAATTTGCTTAGAGAGAGAAGTTTTGAGAAAGAGAAAGCGGACTTGACTAAACAAGTGGCTAGTCTTACTAGTGAGCTCCATTCCTCCATGGAGACTCGGAAGAAACTTGAATCCCTTGTTGCTCAGCTTACTCATGACCTTGAGAGAGCTAGGAAAGTCAAGGTATAAATCGAGGACTGATTTGGGAAGATGGGAAAGATGCTCCTCGGTCCCGCTTTAGGTTTTGGTGACAGGCAAGGAATTGGTTTTTATGGTGCCTCCACGTCTCAAATTGCACCGGGACCAATTCCTGAGTTTACTACGACTCCTTATGGCCGTCATCAAAATCCAAGAAGGAGAGTTCGACCAAGAAAAGAAAACCAAGGTCCTCCTAATACTGTGCCCTTTTCCTCCCATTGCAAAAGAAATGGACACCTTAAGGAGTTTTGCTATAGATTTGGTCGGACACGGCGTACTTTTTCTCCTCCACATCATACTGATGAGTTTGCTAGTCTGAGAGAGCAAGTTGAGTTTCTAGCCGCCACATCATAGAGGTTGATGGAGGAATTCCGACGAATGTCCTCACCGTCAATGAATGCTTTCCGCATTCCGGCTAAAACCAACAACAACAACGGTAAACAAAAGGTTACCTATTCTTGGGTTCCTAAGAAAGAGAAAAAGGCCCTTGTTGTTCATGTTGCTCTCAAAGCACATAATACCTCTCAGTGGTATTTTGACAGTTGATGCTCCAGACACATGACAGGTGATGTCTCCCTTTTTACTCAAATTGAGGAGTATGATGATGGGAGAGTTACTTTTGGAGATGGGAGTAAATCTAGCATTATAGGACGAGGTACTGTAGAGTTACCAGGACTTCCTAAGCTAGAAAATGTCTTGTACGTCAAAGGTTTAAAAGTAAACCTTCTCAGCATCAGCCAGCTGTGCGACGATGACTTTGCAGTAAAGTTTGATCGGGAAGCTTGTAAGGTCTATAATCAAGCCGGTAAACTATTAGTGTAAGGGGTGAGGACAGAGGATAACTGTTATGGGACTGAGCCCAAATCCTCACTTGTCTGCAACAGCGCCACGATCACTCCTATGGATCTGTGGCACCAACATCTAGGTCACGTGAACGTGAGAGATTTGACTCGTCTTGTTAAGAAAGACCTAGTACGTGGCTTACCATCTCTCGAAAAGCCAACTTCCACGATTTGTAGACCCTGTCAGTTGGGAAAGAAAATTCGTAGTCCGCATAGGAAGTTGAATTCCATTACCACCTCCCGTGTTCTTGAGTTGATACATATGGATCTTATGGGTCCTACTCGTACGGAGAGTATATGTGGTAAGAGGTACATCCTCGTGATGGTAGATGATTTCTCCAGGTACTCCATTGTAGGTTTTCTGAGAGAGAAATCCGATGCTGTAGAATTTTTAACGACCAAGTGTCGTGTCCTGCAAAATCAACACGGTGTCACTATTAACAGAATACGTAGTGACAACGGCACTGAATTTAAGGAAGCAAAGGTGGATTTGTACTGTGATAGCCTTGGGATCAAACATGAGTTTTCTGCTGTGAGAACTCCTCAGCAAAATGGGATTGTTGAGAGAAAGAATAGAACGATCCAAGAGATGGCTAGATCTATGCTTCTAGGTCGTAAAATTTCTCGAAGATTTTGGGCAGAGGCATTGTCTACTGCATGCCACACGGTGAATGGGGTTTATTTGCTTCCACACACACTACAGACACCTTATGAGTTGTGGACCGGCAAGAAGCCCAACCTGGCATATTTCCGTGTTTTTGGGAGTAAATGCTACATCCTACGGGATAGAGAGAAATTAGGAAAGTTCGACTCTCGGAGCGACGAGGGAATATTTCTAGGATATTCATCGAATAGTAGAGCATACCGGGTATTTAACCTGAAGAGCTCTAGGGTTATGGAATCAATAAACGTTACCGTACAAGATGATGAACCTTCGACGGTTATTGATCCTAACCTTCAGTGTGAGGATAAGGATTGTTCTAATAGTGATTTACCTATTCCTCTCTCACACTCTGTGGACCCTACTCCTGTGTTAAGAGACACACCTTCTTGGGTTCGCAAGAGTCATGATCCTTCTGCCATTGTTGGCGATCCCACTCTAGAGGTCAAGAATCGTGCTCAACTAGAGAACGTGGTTAGTCATCATTGCTACACGTCCAAAGTCGAGCCCAAGAATCACAAGGAAGCACTCAAGGATGAACACTGGATATCCACTATGCAGGATGAGTTGCTTCAGTTTAAGAAGAACAATGTCTGGGAACTTGTACCCCGACCTAGTGATACTAATGTGATAGGTACCCGATGGATTTTCAAGAATAAAATAGATGAAAATGGTACTATTACTAGAAACAAAGCTAGGTTGGTCGCTCAAGGCTACACACAGATAGAGGGTGTAGACTTTGGGGAGACATTTGCTCCTGTTGCGAGGCTTGAGTCCGTCCATTTATTACTCGCCATCGCATGTCATCTGCACTTCAAGTTATATCAGATGGATGTCAAGAGTGCCTTTCTAAATGGCATTCTACAGGAGGAGGTTTATGTGGAACAACCAAAAGGGTTTGAAGACCCTAAGCACCTGGATCACGTCTATTATCTAAGGAAAGCCTTGTATGGTTTGAAGCAAGCACCCCATGCTTGGTACGAGAGGCTTAATTCCTATCTCTTAGCCCGTGGCTTCAAGAGAGGGGGAGTTGATATAACGTTGTTCGTCAGGAGAGATGACGGTGCTATTTTGGTTGCCCAAGTCTATGTGGACGACATAGTCTTTGGATCCACATGCTCCCAGCATGCTCACCACTTTGAGCAGGAGATGAAAAGTGAGTTTGAGATGAGCATGGTAGGTGAGCTTACTTTTTTCCTTGGTCTCCAGGTTCGTAAGCTAGAGGATGGGATGTTCATCTCTCAATCCAAGTATGCTAGAGACCTTGTGAAGAAATTTGGTTTAGACTCCGCTAAGCATGCACGTACACCTATGAGTACTTCTGCCAAGCTTAGTAAGGACACTTCAGGCAAGGACGTTGAGCAAACCTTGTATCGGAGTATGATAGGTAGTCTTCTCTACTTGACTGATAGTCGTCCCGACATAGCCTATAGTGTTGGAGTCTGTGTGCGATTTCAGGCATCTCCGAAAGAGTCTCACTTACTCGCTCTAAAACATATTATCAAATACGTGAGTGGAACTCTCTCATACGGCATTTGGTATTCCTTTGATACCAATGACCGTTTGTCCTCCTATTCGGATGCTGATTGGGCCGGAGATGCAGATGGTTGTAGGAGCACTTCTGGTGGATATTTCTACTTTGGTTCTGCTCTTGTCTCTTGGTTGAGCAAGAAGCAAAACTCCATCTCTTTATCCACTGGGGAGGCTGAGTACATCGCCGCCGGGAGTTGTTGCACGCAACTCATGTGGATGAAGCAAATATTGGAGGATTATGGGATTTCACAGGACACCATGACCATTTCCAGTGATAACACGAGCGCGATACACATATCCCGCAATCCTGTCCAATATTCGCGCACAAAGCACATCAGGTTACGCGAGCACTTTATACGTCAGTTAGTTGAGGAGAAGGTCGTAACCCTGAGTTTTGTTCCCACGGACCGTCAGTTAGCCGATATTTTCACGAAACCTTTAGATGCCCTTAGATTTGAGAGTCTTAGGAAGTCTTTGGGGATTTGCACAGTTGACTGAGGGGTTGGTCTATGTCTAGAATAGGATGCTTCTTCATGTTCATATCATATGCTTCCTATTACTAGTCTGTTTTATATGTACCATAGCTTTGTTGTACAACTTTTATGTATTCTTTTTGTTTTTTTTTATAATTCTTTAAAAAAAAATATACAAAAAGATTTTCCTTTAAGAAATATTTTTGAAAAAGACCAAAAAGATTTTTTCTTTTGTTTTGCACCTTTTATGGATGAGAATTTAAGATAGCCAAGTCACAACTTCATTTCATATATCCATGTGACTGTTTGGTAGCAATTTGAGACACTACATCATTTCATCCATGTGCTTAACATTGATTGGAGTCCTTGAGATGTAATTAGTGATATCTTCCTACATGTTTGACTCCTATATCCTTTAATGCACACATGCACGGATATATTTGATTATTGCACTTGTCTATCACATATTGGTTTGAGTGTTTCTATCTCAATTCTGTCTATACAATGTACAATATGCGATTAAACTTAACAAGATTGGATTGTATGTAAAAACCGTTTTGGTGAGACTGTGTGATAATTTGCATAACGGGGAGGGGCTGCGAAAGTTGATTATTTATACTTTGCGCAAAAGCCACCGTTAAAAAGGACCTAAAAAATGGAGGTATTGTAATATCCGAGGTCCTAAGAGGTTAAAAGAGCCCGAAAAAATTTAGAAGCAATTCATGCCAAATATGGGCCATTTAGGTTTCACCATCAATTCTCCAAAGTTTGAGAATTTAGTATACCTCTGTCATAATATAAATCTGAGGGAGTTTGGTTGGAGAATAAAAACGGGTTTGTACTTCCTTGAAAGTCCTGAAAAGGCTGAAAAAACATTTTGGACGTTATTGGTGTTGAAATCACTTTGAGCTTTGATTTGTAGATTTGATATAGTCAATATCTTATATTTCCACTCTTTTACACCAAAGGAAGCATTTGAGTTCATTCGTTAGGAATATCCAATATTCATTGTGCACATATGTCATGTTTGTATGCATTGATTTTCCAATCGAATTTTGATCACACCCATTCATTAACGCTATCACCGACTTGGTTGTTTTATGTTCATTCATGGTGTGATTTATACCTTGTGTCACCCCGGTTTTGCTTGTTTATTTCATTTCTCTCATTTTGTCTATTTGGGGATATCATAAAAAGGGGGAGAATGAATTATCTGATTAGAATGAATTATCTGATTATGGGGGAGTTTTGAAATTTGAGGTTCATCATAAATCTGGTATATATGTATATATGCATATGTTTATTATCTCATTTCAAACTCGATATGACACTTGGTATTTGCTTTATCTCATGTGTGTAGGTACATCCTTGATAATCCCATGATACACACCCTGATGAG
The DNA here is from genome assembly GCA_949130495.1 of Sambucus nigra. Classification (NCBI taxonomy): domain Eukaryota; kingdom Viridiplantae; phylum Streptophyta; class Magnoliopsida; order Dipsacales; family Adoxaceae; genus Sambucus; species Sambucus nigra. The sequence continues at coordinate 516,886,410 of OX422210.1, read as the reverse complement.
AAAAGCGTGAAGATTCCTGAAGAATTGAAGAACAAACGATGCAGCCTTAGTCATATGTACCTCTTTCAGTTTTGGGTTCATGGAAGGGTAGATTTGTATAGGCATTGTTCATACTTGATAATTCGGATTTTTTTTATGTTTGTTCCGGTATAGACATAGGGGGAGATTTGTAAGGACAATTTGTCCATCTTTATGTATATGTTATGTCATACGCCGTTACAAGATTGATGGTTGAAAAGATCACATCGTCATCAAAGAAATCCGAAATCCGAAGATCAAAAGAAGAAGGAATCTAGAAACACTCAGCCGGACCGGTCCACCCCAAAATAAAAAGAACCGGTCCGCCTAACCTCGGACCGATCCGCTGAAATAAAAAAGGAACCGATCCAACTGCGGACCGATCCGCCTAGGACCGGACCGGACCGGACCGGACCGCCTTGCAAAATGAGTCCAGAGAGCACCGAACCGAATTGGCTTCAAATTAAAAGAACCGATCCGCCATTGGACCGATCCGCCTGAGGCCCGGACCGGTCCGCCGAGGATAAACTCTACCAGATCGTGTAGCAGATTTTTTAGGGTTTTTGACTCCTTATTTAAACCACGATCAGTAGTTGGTTTCGATAAGACTTTCCCACGTTTTTCAGAGCATATCAACCCTAAAGTCTTCACCTATTGAGTCCTATGATTCTAGGTTTTTAGATTCACACATCTTCCATATCTATGTGAATCAAGTTTGGTAACCCAAGAACACCATTGCTGTTGTTCAACCCTTTGTGAATTGGACCGTTCCTTCCTCTTCATTGCAACCCTACTGTACAGGGATAGTTCCAGCCGCCAACCCTACTGGGAAGGGAGTCTTCCAGCCGCGACTACAGAATCACGTTGCCTGCGGGTAATTCTTAGTCAAAAAACTTGTATTTAAGTGTAATCCGATTGTAAGTCGTTTCTCTTACAAATTATAGTGATATACAAATGGTTTTGCCCCTGTGGGGGATTTTTCCGTAATTATGTGTGTTTGAATAACTCTTGCATGATTTCATATTGTTTCAATCACACATAGTTGCATGTTTAGGGCTTGTTTGGGTTAAAAAAGGTGTTTATTATATTATTTCTTAATTGAACGCAGGCGCCAACTCTTTCAAATACAACATCTATAAGATAATAAATAACACATGAGTGTGAAAACAAACTATATACATATGAGCATATAAAAGTGGGGTCATTACAGTGTGAGTAGTATCAACCCCATAGTTTCTTGTCGAATATCATAATTAGCATGCACAGTCACAGATGTTGGTTTAAGGTCACAAACTTGGAATCCCATCATTGATGAGTTCACAATGGACATACGTTTAGTTCCAAACCATTATCAATAAGCACCAACGGAACCGTTTTATCTAAAAATTCCACTAAAATGTTGAGAGCATTGTTATGTTTATGGAAAAACTTGGGGATTTCTTCATCGATGAAAGAGATTAGTTTTTTAGTAGTCAAAGTTCCGACTATATGGATGTCCTCATCTGGAGATGTAAAAGGGAGGAATTGTAGTCTGAGTGAGATTGATTAGGAGTTTCAGTGGAGTTAGGAAGACATGAAAAGTCCCCACAAAGTGATGTTTTCTTTAGTTTTATTGAGCTATTAGAAGATCTTTTTCTCCTCAATTGTCATTTAGGGCATTGGTATTTCTTCAACAAACCTCTTTCATATATCCACGGGTGAACTTTTTGATGGGAGGACTGAATCCTTATAGTACCAGCCCGATCGAGTCATGTGGTTCACGGATGCTTGGAAGAACATGAACCCTATGTAGTAATTTATTTCTTAAGCAACAGATACTTCATTGATCTCTGACATAAGTTTTTAATAGGACATCATCCCACAAAAGGAAGAGAATGTACCAAGAGTTTCAATGTCAGTCTCATCATCAGATTTTTCTAAAGGATCAAAATCAACTACCCATACGATTACGATAATCTAGATTTTTAAGAGAAATCGATGAATTCCACAGCTCTGACCAGTTCATCATATAGGTCCTCCTATGTAACATAGAAGTATTAAGGGTAAGGGACCAAATACCCTTTCAGTTTTAAGGCGGTGAGTAACCCAAGATATTCACAAAACTTTTTTTCTTGATACATTGTTCTGAAAATATCTCAATAATATTGTCTAAGGGGAATTATTTTGGCAATACAAACCAATCACTAAATGAACGAGCTCACTTTCAGCATCCCATGTATATGTCGTTGAGTCTTGCACAATATTTTTCTTCTAAGGCTAAATCTGATGGGAATTTCCTCCTAAAGCTTCTCATTTATTCTACGCTAATAGGTAGGTTCCTACTTCCTAATTCTGATCGGGTATGGACAATAATACAAGTACTTGTCATCAAAGAGATAACCTAATTATGGGCATTCTTGCAATGCAGTAGGAAGATTGGACGAACTTTTAGGACAACTGGTTATTTTTTGAGAAGGTCGATGAGGTATGTTTGTCAATGGGCTTAATTCTAGTAGAGGGATCAAAGTCAAGCTCTTCATCTGTGAGGATGGCATTCATATTGATTTAGTGCATGAGTAAAGTGTTTTAAGTAGTTTTTAACTTAGGATTTGCAGGAGGGGTGATATCAATGAGGTTTTGGACAAAATATTTTAGGTGATGATTGATGAGGCATAAATTCTTCCAAATTTAGCCCCTTAATTTAGAGACTTTAGCACCTCGAACAATGTAAAATGCATTGATTTATCTCATATATGTGCTACTGACCTTTCCTACATAGTGCCTCGAGTTTTGTGTATTTTTCATGCTTTTCACACGTATTTATGCAATTGAAGAGAATAGGAAACTCAAAACTAAGAAACGAAGAAAAAAAGAAAGGAAGGAAATTCAGAAGGCAAAAGACCAACTTTACATCTGGAGTTCAGAAGAGGAACCACATGAAAGTTGAAGACCTCGAGTATATAAGCACTTAGGAAGAAATGACATCCAAATCCGAGTCTCAGATCAGAAGTTATGAAGCCTCAAAGATAAGAGAAAATCACCACTTAAGTAGAAAGAAAAAGGCCTTCGAACCGATTCGATATGAAGAAAAAACGATCCGGTCTGGAGGAGGTGAAGTTCCTAAATAAAATGAACCACCGAACCGATTCGGTTATCCCCAAAAATGGTCCGGTCCGGAAGCTTAAAAGTTCCTGGATAAATTTAAAGGCTAGACCGATCCGATTTCAAGAAAAAATGAACCAATTCGGTATTCGTCAGAACGAACCCGTAGACCAGGCTGGGCCAGTCCAGGTGTCGAATTTTTTATTTTTTCTTTTTCAAAATTAGAGTTGTATCTAGTTCAAACTCTTGTAATTTTGTAGAGTATTTATTCCATTTTAATTCCCTGACATTAGGGAGTTCTCTTTTTGATAGTTTTCGGGAGCTTTTGAAATTAAGAACCCTAGGTTTTTAAGTTTTGCAACATTTACTCAAGATTCAAGATTTAATTCTAGATTCCTTTGTTGCAAGTATTCTTTAATTTTTTATTTTAATTGCTTTCATAATTTAGATTAATTAGTTATTAAATTTAGGTTTCATTTCTTACTTCCAAATATTCTTCTCAATTTCTCACATAGCTATGATTTTTTGCAAATCTAGTTCTGAGGTAGTATTTACCTTAATCATGTCAGCTAAGATTCCAAGGGTTGGGATGCATGAACCTGTCTCGATGTAATTTATCTATGTAGAAAATAGGTTTTGAATTAAAAATTGAATGAATCATGTTGTGTAGTACGCACAATCGTCGTAGGCCTTTTAATCTCGTTTGCCTAGGTAACCGATTTGTTTAAGGATGTGATGCGCATGTTAGCTATTCAACACCTCTTTATTTTTACCTTTGATTATGTATGATGGGGCCTAGTACCCTCATATATGTAATGCTTAGGATTAATAAATATCGGATTCAATCGAACTTTCTAATTTAAATGCTAGCATTCTACCCGGTATATGTACTAGGGTTTGGGGGATTGTATCATAACATATATTTCCTTTATTCATATTCACTTCACTTCAGTAATTTTTTTCTGTACACTTAGTTTATAAATAGTTTAAATTTCCTCTGCATTTAGATCGTAGTCATTCAGTTCAACATTAATCATCTATTTGTTCTTTTGTCAAGTAAACTTAGGGTTAGTCTTGTATTCCTACCTCATCACTTAGTTTCTTCCTATTATCCCGTGGAGACGATCTCGACTTATTGGATTATTACTTGAGCTACATGCTTGGACTTGATCCTATATAAGCATGCACACTTGATAAACATGTGTGGTCGCATCGAGTTTTTGGTGCCATTGCCGGAGAATTAGGTAGAGATTAGGTTAGTAGATTCAATCCCAAATTTGATTCCAAAATATAAAAAGACAAAAAAAATCAAAAATGCAAAAAAAAAACAAAAAGAAATCATCTCTCAAAAGCCCTTTCATGCAAAATCAAGAATAAACTTCTCAAAATACTCCAATAAGAATTCACGAAAATTCCATCGTTCAGTATAATTTAGATATCCCCCATACCCCCTCGTGTTCCATAATTCTAGCTCCACCTCCTACCCCTCCAAACTCCATCATGAGTCACACACTGAGTCATACGTCTAGAACACTGAGTGAGGATTCTGAGTCCATTGGAGAAAGAGACATGTTGAATATTGCTAGTTTCAGTACGGGTGAGGAAAACCTACCATATCTTCCCATGAAGGAACTCTTATTTCCTGAGTGAACTGTCACACCTGGATGAATTCCACTCCCGTACAATGTAAGGCAGTTCCACTTCCGTAATGGGATGATACAAATTCTTTCAACATTTCACGGCATGGATTCGGATAAACCATATCTCCATTTCACAGAGTTCAAAGAGGTGTGCGAAACCTTTAGTGATCAAGCTTGCACACAAGATATCATTTGGCTAAAGATTTTTTCTTTTTCCTTAAAGGATAAAGCTAAGACCTGGCTTTGGTCTTTACCATCGAACTCGATCATATCATGGAAGGATATTCAATCCAAGTTTCTTTCAAAGTTCTTTTCACCACATAAAATCAAGTCTGTCAAGGCTCTAATACAAGCCTTTCTACAACGAGATAGTGAGCCATTTGACAAGTGTTGGGAATGATTCCACGAGTTGGTTAATGCCTATCCCCATCATGGATTTGAGAAACATTACCTTATCTCTTTCTTCCATCACGGGCTTTCTATAGCGTCTAAACAAGTTATTCAAACAATGTATGAAAGATCATTTTTGGAATTAGATGCAAGTGACGCTGAAGCTCATCTTAAGTATGTCGTAGAGACTACTCAAGCATGGGACACATCCAATCCCTATGCCCAAAACTGACCTTGGCAAGTCTCCACAACTCCTATCGCGTTCGGTCTATACCAATTGAATCATGATACCTTGGTAGACCGATAACTTAATCAATTTGAGAAACGTACGAGGGACTTGAATTACAAATGAGATAAGCTACCGGATCCACCCGTGCTGTGAAAGAAAAAGTGTGCACCATGCTGTGAAAGAAAAAGTGTGCACCATTTGTGAGGTGGTCTATTAAATAAAGGAATGTCCGACGATACCCACTGTGGTGTCAATTATTGTGCAACACAAATAAATATGAAAGAGGTAATGACCAAGAAAGAACAAATAAAATGTCAATCACACAACAACAGGTGTACGTGGTTCAGCCAAGATGTGCCTACGTCCACGGTGGTGTAGTCAGTATTATTTCTCTATATTCTGAAGAATAAGTACAGAGAATACAACTTGTCCTCTGCCCCGGACCTAGGGTTTAATTTATATATGTGTATGCTAGTTAGTGGAGATGATGGGTTCTTTCATATTAGCCATCTTCCCTATACCTTCCCTTCATAGGATTATGCTCCCCTATAACTTCTCTTCATGGGATCGTGGGGAGAGACCGGATCAATATGAAAGATAGAGGGCCTGGACTTTGGGCCGCCAGAACTGGGCTACTCGTCCAGGCCCATGGTTCTCAATTTTGGGTACCTACAATTGCCCCTAAATTTGTTGGGCCATGTTTATGGGTCCAATGAATTTAAATGATCAGCCATTATGGCTGATTTATGATTCATCGAAAACTGTGAAGTTGCTTTGGCGGCACCCTCTTCGCTATCCGTGCGCTATGATTAGAATTGAAGGCTTGTTGGGATAGCCACTTTTTCATTCGTCGTTTCAACCTTTCCAGTATTCTTCCTTCTTCTGAGAACTCTAGCGCCTCGTACCTTCCTCTCTGAATTCCCATTCCCATTGCTTCTTAGTCGTCTTGAGCTCGTGCTTCTTCATCATTCGAACCGATCTTCTGTTTTGTAAGTTTCTTGTGCCCTTTCTTTGCACTTTCTCTTTGGTTTGTAGGATTTGAGTTTTTCAATGGCTAAGATTGGAAATAGGTCAATCTCTGAGTTTAGGAAGTTCTACAATATTCCTAAGTGGGTAGATATTGAATGTTGTGCCTCCCCTCCGAGGAACGTTAGGGATATAGAGGATGCTCAATGGATCCATGTTTTGTTGCTCTCCCAGGGGGGGTTACTTTTCCCCCTAATGATCTATTTCTGCATTTTTTGGGTTATTTTGATATTGTTCCCGCACAGTGCTCGCCCAATGTGTGGAAGATAGTAAATGGCATCCATAGAATAAACCAGTTGTATGGTACTAGGTTAGGACTTGCTGAGATCTGTTTCTGCTATTCCTTCTCTCGAACTAGCTCAGGTGTTTTATACCTCAAAGCTAGGAGTCCTGATAGGGTATTGGTAGTAAACCTACCTGATTCCCATAAGGACTACTGGCAAGAGGGTTTCCTCGTTAGGAATTGGCAGTTCCCTCCCCAGTTTGAAGGGTCGAGGTCTGAGAGGTTCACTGTCCCTTTTTATGGGGAAGAATATATAGGTAGACATTGTACTGTTATTTCAACCTTTGCTGGCTTATGATTTTTCTAACCTCTTTGCTTTTTCTTTCATAGCGAGGATAAAGAATTTGGAGCCTGCTCTCAGCGAGGTTCGCATCTCTGAGTTGGTGAAATCTTGGAATATTAGGGAGCCTCTAGGTGACGGTGAGCATCCCAGGTCTGCTGCCTTTTTTCTCGAGTACAAGAACACATGCTCTAGCTTCATATCACTACCTGTGGAAAGTGTGCCAGAGTTTGATTTTTTGGGAGAGACTACTGCTGAGACGATACTGTTGGACGAAGAAGAGAGCAGCTCTGAAAGTGAGCCTGCTGGTAATCTCGGTGAAGGGAGTTATGATAGTAGAAGCTCTTCTGATTTTGAGGAGGCTTCTAAGGCTCGAGGATCGTCGAGTACTTCCAGCAGTTCTGGTGAAGATATGCCTCCAAGGAAGAACCTGATCAGAGATGATGATGATGATGACCCTTTGCTCCTTGCACAAAGGTCAAAGAAACAGAAGACTGTATCTGGGGTTGTGGCTACAGGTTCTCTGCCTTCCTCTCAAGAGCAAGAGAGGAAGAGGAGAGAAGAAGAGCAGGTGAAAGAGAGGGAAAGAAAGAAGGAGGATGAGAAGAAGAAGGTGGAAGAAAAGAAAAGGGCCGGGGAGAGGAGGAAGAGAGAGAGTGAGAGGGAGGAGGAGAAGAGGAGAGCTGAGGCAAGGACGAAGGCCGGGCAGGTCTTAGTTCCAGTATCTGCTCTGCCAGAGGGAGCTTCCATGGCAATCTCCCCTCAGCTAGCTCCGGCCCTGCTTGAGAGAGTTGTCCTCCCGGCTGATCGCCAAAGGGCAATAGGTTCGGAGCATTTGGCCCTTCAGGCTAGTCAGAGGCTTGATGTGGTAAGGTTTCTTTTCCTCTCGTGTTTTGCTGACTTCTCTTGCTTTCCTTTTCTTATATCTCTTTCTTTTTCGTAGTTCGTTACCGACTTCGTTGTGCTGTATCACTCACGCGACGAGCTGGTGAAGAAGAATAGTGAACTGGAGCAAGAAAACTCTGCCTTGAAGCTGAAGGGTAAGGAGCTTGAGTCCAGTTTCAAGGCTGTTGATGCTGCTAGGATCTCGTCTGATTTGGCCCTTGCCACTTCCGCTTATGAGAGAGATGATGCGGTCAGGGAGCTGGGAGAGCTGAGGAAGGCTTATAATCTAGCATGTACGAGCAAGCTAGACCTTGCAGAGAAAAGCAGAGTTCTGTCCGAGCAACTGGAGGCATAGAAAGCCCATGCAGCCACTATGAAGGAGGACGCATACAAATCTGGGTGGGTTGCTGCTTATGATGATGATGAGGCTCAGATTGGCTACATCAGCCATCTAAATTTCAAGAAGGGCTGGAACAAAGCTCTTCTAGCTGCTGGTGTGGATGCTGAGTCTCCCTTGTTTGACGAGAACGACCCGGGTCCCAAGCCAACTGTGGACGAAGATGCTCCTGCTCCAATTATCGAGGGTGCTGATCTTCCCTCGGATACAGTTCCTGCTGAGGGGGATACTTCTGCTGCAGCTGATAAGGGGAAGCAGCCAGACACCGCTGGGCAGTCTGAGGTTGCCAGTTAATCTATTTTTAGGATTTTCTTTTGTACTTTTTGCTTGTAATCTCCCAAGTTTTTTCTGCTCGATGTACTTGGCATTTATTAATGAATGATAAGATTCTCCATTTTGTTTACGCTGATCCCTTTTTCTCTTATATCTTTCTTTTATCTGTAGTTGGTTGATATGGATGATTATATTCCTATTACCTCCCAACTGCTAGGACTCTTGGTCCTAATTCATGCCCTGCAGTTCGCCAGGCCTTTGCTAGACTTTGCAGGTTTGCTAAATCAAGGTACCAAAAATATAAGGATCAGTCCGAGCTAGTGGCCAAGTTGAAGGACAGGCTCCAGGAGATGGGAGAAATCGGTGCTTCAGTGCAAGAAGAAGTCAGTGCACTGAGAGCAAGGTTGCTGGAGGCCACCGAGATTAACCAGGTCGGGGAGTTCCTGCAGCAGGAGAATGAAGACTTGAGGAGGGAAGTCCTAAGGCTTAAGGAGCATTTGCCGAGCATCGCTTCGGCAGTCCTACAAGGCTCTTCTTCATCGCGAGCTGCTCGGCCTTCCCTCCCGCGTGCTGGTAGGAGTGCCAGGGGTAGGAACAGGGAAGTCGAGGAACAGCGTGAGAGGGAGACGGAGGAGCTACGCGGTGACGTTCGGCGAGCTTATGTGACTACTGCTGGGCTCCAGAGGGATGTCACCCGACTATGGCATTTGTTTAAGAACGGTCCTCGATAAGTGTGGTCTGATGGCTACGATCAAGGCTGGCTGGATGCTCCAATGAGACTATCAGAGTTCGAGGAGCTCTCCTTCATCAGAGGGTGGTTGAGTGCCCTCAAAGAGCTGCAGGTCCCGAGGAACTCGACGTTGTGGTATCGACACGAGATGTCCTCCTCCACTCTGATGCCCAATCCATTTAGGCGGGATGATCGATGGATCCCTATTGATGCCATTCCCCGACAACTATTGGAATTGGACGCAAATGAGGTCGTGGAGGAGCTCGCCCCTGCTCCTGATGATGGAAGGAGAGCTAAAGTTGCTGAGTATCTTGCTCGGAGGCTTCCACCTCCTTGAGATTTTGTTACTCTTTTTCTTTTTGATAATTGTAAATGCTTTGGGCGAGCTTCGCCGACTAAACATGTATTATCATTTTTTGTAAATATAAAAGATTAATGAAAAGTTCGAGTTTTGGGCAATTTTGCCGACTAAACGTGTTCATCCAATCCTTTTATATTTTGCTGCTTCACAATCCTTTTTATTTTGTCATGTGAGTGTCCGCCCAATCCAGTACAAGAATACCATTGTGCCCTCACTTTACCTTTTAGGTTGTGTCGTCACACTCCCTTAGGCCTAAGTAGGGCAATTGGCGAGGACACACCTGGTATTGGATGTCATCATCCGATCAGGATTTTGTTCAACCAAAGTAGGTTTGATTCCTAAGAATACTCTGTAGGGATTCATATATTACCAGGGGCAATGCTAAGAGGTCTGTCGTGCTTCATGATGATGACCTAAGGAGGGGTGTTCCCCTGCTATGTCGACCATTATGCCTGTGATTTGGAAGGGATGTGTAATAAAATATGACCGTTACTAATTAGAGAGTGATTAACTGAGAGATTTTCATTAATGAAATGAGAAATGAACTGTCACATAACGAATACAATAAAAGATTTAATAATAAAGTTCTTAAAAATAGAATTTCTTGAGATTAGCCGCGTTCCATGCTCATGGTATCTCCCTGCCCTCCATCGTTTCCAAATGATAGGCACCTTGTAGGTCGTCTCTAATTATCTTATAAGGTCCTTCCCAGTTTGGGCACAGTTTGCCGTCTGATGGCTTCGCTGTGTTGCCCAGAACCTTTCTTAAAACGTGGTCCCCAACTTTGAATTTCCTCGGATTGACCCTTTTGCTGTAGTGCTTCGCGAGTTGTTGCTGATAGCTCACTAGTTTCACTAGGGCAAGTTCCCTGCGTTCGTCGGTTAGGTCGAGTTCAGCGAGCAAAGCCTCATCGTTCTGGCATTGTTTGACAAGATCGGATCTCATTGTCGGCAATCCTGCTTCTAGTGGGATGATCGCCTCCATAGCATATGTTAGTGAGTATGGTGTTTCTCCTGTTGCTCGCCTAGGGGTCATTTTGTATGCCCATAGGATATGCGGTAGTTCGGTTGCCCATGCGCCTTTAGCTCGTTCTAACCGCTTCTTCAATCCAGCGATCACTGTTTGGTTGGAGGCCTCAACTTTTCCGTTGCTTTGAGGGTAGGCCACTGAGTTGAAGTGGTGCCTGATCCTGTGTTCGTTGCAGAAGTCCTGGAAAGGGCCACTCTCGAACTGTGTTCCGTTGTCAGTGATGATGGTTCTGGGGATTCTGAATCGAGTGATTATATTTCTCCATACGAACCTTATCATGTCAGCATCTCGGATGTTCGCCAGTGGTTTTGCCTCGATCCACTTGGTAAAGTAATCAGTTGCAATCAATAGGTATTTGCGATTACCGGCAGCGGTGGGCAGTGGTTCCACGATGTCCATTCCCCATTGGGCGAAGGGCCAGGGACTGGTCAGGGATTTTAATTCGCTGGCGGGCTGGTGGACCATGGGAGCGTGAAGTTGGCATTTTAGGCATTTGCGGACATATACTGCAGAGTCCTTTTACATGTATGGCCACCAATAACCTTCCTTCATTGCTCGGAAGGCTAGAGACCTTACTCCGACAAGGCTTCCACAGATTCCTTTGTGAAGCTCGTGAAGCACTGCCTTGACATCGACTGGGTGTACGCATCTTAGGTAGGGGCCGGAAAAAGATCTTTTATACAAGTCGCCTCCTGTGGATAAGTGAAAGCGATCAGCTTTGACTCTTATCTGGTGGGCAGTTCTCTTGTCCTCTGAAAGCGTTTCGTTCTTTAAATAGTCCTTCAAGGGATCCATCTAGCTGGGGGCTGATTCCAATTGGAGTATTGGTTTTGCTTTCGTTAGCTCGCAGTTTGGGTAAATGCTTGGGCAACTGACGAAATCGATAGGGATGACCCTTTTAAGGCTAGAATCAACTGCCGAGCTCAGGGCTGCTAAGGCATCAGCGTGGCTATTTTGCCCCCTGGGAAACTGTTGGATGTTGATCTCTTCAAAGCTCGTCATTAAGTTTTTTACCAAGGAGAGGTAGGATGCCATTCTCTCATCCTTCGCGTCATAGTCTCCAATTATCTAATTGGAAACTAGTTGCGAATCTCCGAATACCTGCAAATGCTTTGCTCCCAGAGTTTGCGCCTTTTGGAGACCTGCTATTAGGGCTTCGTATTCTGCTTCGTTGTTGGAGGCTGCAAATCCCAGCCTGATTCCTTACTCAAGGACTGTATTTTCTGGAGTGATGAGAACAATTCCTACCCCTACCCCCTTTGAGTTGGAGGCTCCATCAACGAATAGTTTCCAGCTTTCCACTGTAGCTTGGTTGTTTTGTTTAGTTGGCTTAGGCTGGTCGAAGGGTTCTTCGCCTATGAATTCAGCTATGAAATCAGCAAGGATTTGACCCTTGATAGTTGTCCTTGGTTGAAATTGGATGTCAAATCGACCGAGATCAACTGACCATTTAGACAGTCTACTCGACAAATTCGCCTTCCTTACGATAACCTTGAGGGGGTTTGATGTAAGGACGATGATCGTATGAGCTTCGAAGTAATGCTTCAGTTTCCTCGAGGCCATTACTAGGGAGAATGCGAGCTTTTCCAATGGTAGGTAGCGCTGCTCGTCATCTAATAAGGTTTTGCTCGCGTAATAGACTGGATGTTGGATTCTTGTAACTTCACACATTAGCGCTGAGCTGACAGTATGACTGGATACAGAGAGGTAGAGGTACAAAGAGTCCATTTACTGTGGTATGACAAGCAATGGTGGAGAGCTTAGGTAGGAATTGAGCTCGTTTAATGCTCGCGAGAAATCTGGGGTCCATTCTACTGTTTTGCTGCCTTTTAAGAGTTGGAAGAAAGTCTTGCATCTCTCGGAGGATTTAGAAATGAAACGATTTAGAGCAGTGAGCATTCCAGTGAGCTTCTGTACATCTCAGGCTGTGCGAGGAGGTTGCACTCTGTTGATTGCATCAATCTAGTCCGGATTAGCCTCTATGCCTCGCTTGCTGACCAAATACCCAAGAAACTTTCCTGACTGGACACCGAAGGAACACTTTCTCGCATTGAGTTTCATTCGGTACTTCCTGAGGATTTCGAAGGTACTTGACAGGTCCGAGAGGTGATTCTTCTTCTCCTTGCTCTTGACGAGCATGTCGTCGATGTAGACCTCCATTATGTCTCCCATTTAATTCTTGAACATTTTAGTAACTAGCCGCTGATAGGTTGCCCTTGCATTTTTGAGCCCAAAAGGCATGACCTTGTAACAGTATAAACCAACCGTCGTGATAAACGCCATTTTGTCCTGATCTGGGGCATACAGGGTAATCTAGTGATATCCTGAGTACGCGTCCAGGAAACTCATTCATTCGTGAGCTGCGGTGGTGTCTACTAGTTGGTCTATTTTCGGAAGAGGGAAGCTATCCTTGGGGCAGGCTGGGTTGAGGTCAGTGAAGTCTATGCAAACTCTCCACTTCTCGTTGCTTTTCGGAACTACCACTGGGTTGGATAACCATTTGGGGAATTGCACTTCTCGTATGGTTCCTGCATCCAGCAGTTTTTTGACTTCTTTTTCTATTGCTTTGGCTTTCTCGGGAGCAGTTCGCCGTGCCTTCTGCGCTATCGGCTTGAGTGTGGGATCGACGTGCAACTGATGGCAAACCATATTGGGATCGATTCCTGGCAGCTCATAGGATTCCCAAGTGAAAACATATATGTTGCTTCTGAGTAAGGTTGACAAATCCTTTTGCTCTTGGTCGGTGAGTGACACTCCGATCAGGAAGACTCTGCTATTGTCGCCTTCTTTAGCTGTCACTTATACCAGGTCCTCGACGACACGCTCGAAGGGGAGGAGCCTGGTCTCTTCCACTCTAGGCCTTCCATATTTTAATTGCTATTTGGAAGGAATTGCACCTTCCTCCACTTTCTCACTGGGTTGAACTGCTTTTTTCTCTGGCTTTGGTCGGATAGCCGTTATGAAGCACTTCCTTGCCATCGCCTGGTCGTCGTGTATCTCCATTACTCCCCGTTTGGTGACATATTTGAGTTTCTGGTGGTAGGTCGAGGAGACTGCCTTCATTGCATGAAGCCATCCCCTGCCGAGGATGGCCTGATATGGTGAATCGATGTCGACCACTAAGAATTCGATCTTCTTGGAAACATTTCAAGCGCGCACTGGCAGTACTATTTTTCCCAGAGGCATGGTCATTTTTCCAGCGAAGCCAACCAGAGAGACAGTGGTTCCCTTTAGGTCGGCGATGTTCAACTTCAATTTTCGGAACAGGTCGATGTACATTACTTCGAATGAGCTTCCATGATCGACGAGCAGCCTGTCGATGTCAAAGTTGGCTATCCTGAGTGTAATGACTAAGGCATCATGATGTGGGGTTCTTACTCCCACAAGATCTTCATCCGTGAAGACAATATGCTTGTTGTAGTTGATGTCCTCTGCTCGTCGACGTTTTCCTGACTGTGATTTTGCTGGGTCAATCTGAAAAGCTTGCATTACCACTGTCAGTTTCTTTACCTCCATTCGAGCTGAGTTATCTTGGATTTTCTTGACGTCGGATACTCCGTGGATTACTGCGAATTCGTGTCCGGCGTCATCTTCCAATACGTTGTCGGGTTTTGCCTCTTTGTGGGCGGCCACTTTCTCTACCTTCTTTTCCACAAAGTCATTCAAATGTCCGGACTGGGCCAACTCCTAGAGGTGGGACTTAAGAGCCTTCCAGTGCTCGGTCTTATGCCCTCCCTCTTTGTGGAAAGTGCATCTTAATGCATTATTTCTTTTCGAGCGGTTTCCTCCCATTTTCCGGGGCCATTTGATGAATCGGTCATCCTTGATCTTTGCGAGAATTTTATAAATCGGCTCTTTGAAGACGGTGTTGACCGCCTGGAACGATTTTGTTACGTCAAGGTTCCCTCCGCTTTTGGAGCCATTCTTGCTCCCACTCTTTCCTCCTTTCTTCTAGTTTTCAAATTTCTCACTTCCCTTGGTAGTGAGCTTGGCTCGACCGTTCTCTCCTATATTAAGGCGGGTGATGTCTTCCACCTTTGCGTATTTCTCAATTCGGGCCATCAGGTCGTCAATGGTCATAGCTTCCTTCTTCGTCAAGGACTGGTAAATGAGGGAAGAGCTAGGTAATCTGATTTTAAAGGAAGCCACTACCACCTCTTCTGCGCAATCCTTAATCTCGTTGAATAACTCCCAGTACCTCTTCGCATAGTCTCGGAGTGTTTCTTGAGGCGTTTTCTTCATGGTTAATAGAGCATCCATCCTTTTGGGATGGGAGCTGCTGGTGATGAACCGGGCCGTAAAGAGCTCGGCCAGGGATTTAAAATTTCTGATGGATCGGTGAGGGAGTTTTTCGAACCATTTCTGAGCCACGTCATGGAGGCTCGAGGGGAAAATACGGCCCATCAGTGCATCCCGGTGATTCCAGAGGGTCATGCCCTGCCGGTACTGCCTGACATAATCAATGGGATCAGTCTTCCCGTCGTAAATCTTGAACCTTGGAATGGAAAATTTCTTGGGAGCCTCTTCCTCTTCAATTTCCTTCGTGAAGGGTGACTTCATCTGGGTCTTGAGAGCTCTCCTGGCAAGTTCTCTGGTCGACCTGGTGCCGCGGTGAGCTGGATGTTGGTCCATTTCTCTGCGGACTAGGTTCCGTATGTTTTCGTCGCTGCGAGCAGGGCTCTGGTAGTGGCGAGCTCTTCTTAGTTTCTCGCGGAGGTCGTCGTCTGAGTTGCCACCTTCAACCCTTTGATATTCTCGCCTAGGGCTCCTTCCTCGGCTGCGAGATTTGCTCGCCTGAGGGCTAGGAGTGCGATAGAGGCATCTCCTGGTATCGGGATGTAGTTACTTCTCCAGTCTTTCCAGTCTGCTTTTCAAGCGAGCATTCTCAGCCTCGTATCTGCGCGAAGACTCCCTCTGCTCGTGGAGCCTTGCCTCGTATGCATCAATCAATCTGGATATCTGTGTAGACTTTGCTGGTCCTTGACTTTCTTCTGAGGATGGCCTTTTCGAGCGAGCCTCACGATCTGAACGTCGAACCTCAGACCTAATCCTGCGAGGAGCAGGTGGCTCTTAAATATCTCCTGCTTGAGGAGCGTTGCTGCTGTGACCAGACATCTTAGATTCTTTTCTTGGCGTGGGCTCTTCTCGGGGAAACATGAACGCTTCCCACAGACGGCGCCAATTGTGGTGTCAATTATTATGCAACACAAATAAATATGAAAGAGGTAATGGCCAAGAAAGAACAAATAAAACGCCAATCACACAACAACAGGTGTACGTGGCTCAGCCAAGATGTGCCTACGTCCACGGTGGTGTAATCAGTATTATTTCTCTATATTCTGAAGAATAAGTATAGAGAGTACAACTTGTCCTCTGCCCCGGACCTAGGGTTTAATTTATATATGTGTATGCTAGTTAGTGGAGATGATGGGTTCCTTCATATTAGCCATCTTCCCTATCCATTCCCTTCATGGGATTCTGCTCCCCTATAACTTCTCTTCATGGGATCATGGGGAGAGACCGGATCAATATGAAAGATAGAGGGCCTGGACTTTGGGCCGCCAGAACTGGGCTACTCGTCCAGGCCCATGGTTCTCAATTCTGGGTACCTACACCCACCTACAAAACTATTCATATCGAGCAAGTGGAAGCTATAGGAGGGTTTAAGTGAAATTTTAACGCCCCTCATGGGAACTCGTATAACCCTTCATAGATAAATCATCTCGAGTTTATCTACGAGCAACACCAAGCTGCGTTGAATCCACATTCACATGTTGCCTTACCTCCACCCCCTCATCAATTTCAGCAAGTGCCACCTATGCAAGCACAAATGAAATCTCCACCTCCAGGCCCATACATTACCCCACCGCGGAGGACTCTTGATGACAAATAACCCAGTTTATACAATCTCAAAATTCAACCAATGCCAAGTTTGAGTGCATCTTTATACTACTATAAAATGCTATACAAGCATTTAAGACTCCTTCTCATTGAGAGTGTCCGCATGGCACTATACATTTTAAGAGTATTTTATTTTTCCTATCTCATTTCATTTATCTCCTCTCTCCATGGGATTGTCTTTTCCCCTCCACAAAGTTAATCGAAACCCTTTTATCCTTTCATCCACGAATTCATGTTACTCAAATTCTCCTTCCCAGCCTTTTTTCCTTCCCGAGTATCAATTTAACCCTTATTCATTATCTCCAAATATGTAGTGGTTCACTCTTTTATGATTAAACAAAATATTTAGAGGTCACCCGAGAATCTTCAGCTCCGACACCCGACAGATCTGGATTTGGATATCTTAAGATCTACTGGAGCCAGTTCAGGGCTCCCATTTTCTTCCACTACCATGAGATTATGTCTCTTCTTCTGTCTTAATGTACCAACGTTGGTGGTCGATGTTACTGGATAGATTCTTCATTTATGGTGAAATTTGATGTGGGGAGTGCAGAGAATTTGGGTAAAAAAAAATTTCGATCCTCGATTAAAACCATACAACTTCTGCGATGCAAACTTAATTTTATAACACACATAAGGTTTGAATCCTTCATTATTTGCAACTGAAATAAGTCATCAGTGAACACATCAGGTGGTGATTGTGAACATATGTTTCAGTTTCAAAATTCAATTCTTTTTTCCATATAGGTAATGATTATTAACACATTGATCGTTTAATATGTTTATTTATCATTTGTTTGTGATTTATGTATTAGTAACTCTACGTGTGAATGATGCATATCTATTTTAGTGTATAAAGATAGCTTCGGTTGATATCGAATTATGGAAGTTTTGTTTCTAAATCTCTATTTCTATTTCCAGTTTAGATTTTACATTCACCTACTTCGTGTTTTAACTACTAACCTACTTTGTGCTTGCAGGTCATGGTGAGATCTACATGTAGTCACCTACTTCGGTTATGTATATTATGCTCGGCAATGGTCCTTACTCTCTATAATTTGTGTGCTTTTGATTTAAGATGAATGAATTATACACTAGTGTATATTAGTCTATGTTACATCATATTAGTTGATAGCATTCAAAATTTTACTTGGTAGAATGTCAATAGTCGTGGTATGAGGCTTCGTTACGCAAATTAGTTTGGGATGCAAATTAGTTTAGGGAAAATTAATTTGAACATAATATCATTATTGGTTTAGATCTTGGATTTTTTCTACATCTTTTTAGGTAAGTAGTTACTCTTAGATATTGGGTTCATAACATTTTATGGCATGGTGTTTTACTTAGATTTGTCCTTTTTAAATATGTGTTATGTTTTATACATTTATACATGTTGGTTGCTTTATCTCCTCCTAAAAGAATTTTAAATAGTATTGAAAAGATTTTCAGTGATTTTTTTGGGTACTAATAAATATCATGGCAAGAAGTTTCAGTGGCTTAAAAAAGGAGGGAATTGTGTTTTCTTATAGAGGGAGGTTTGGGAATTAGGAGTATGGAAGAAATATCTAAAGCTTCTTGAATTAAATTAACTTTGAAGTGTCAAGATGATAACAATATTTGGTCTCAATTTATGCAGACCAAGTATTGTAATATTTTTGCTGCTATAGGTTCTATATACATTCAATTTTATATCAGCATACCTAATCTCCTCAACCATTTTTCTGCCTGATTTCCTCAAATGATACCTCATCAAACATTTTCCTCCTCAAACGTTTCATCACGAATCTCTTCCTCTTCCCTCAATCTCTTTCTCTTTTCCCTTAATAAATGAGATACACTATTTATATATCAATCATCATGATTGTTTTATCCCACCTATTTCTCTATTGGAAGTTACGAATACTATACAATTATGTTATGTTTGCTAAAATGTGTCAATGAATATTAAGCATCAAGATCTTTGTATAGGTATTCCTTTGAGTCTCAATTTCTATTGTGAAGGGACTCTTCATTGAAAGCAATGCAATTTTTTAACAGAAGAATAATTAAAAGTTCATAAATGGAGATGCTTTCTTCACCTTTTTTTTATACATCCAGTCTGACATTTTTATGTAACATACATAATATAATTTCATGCTTTATATTTTTGTAAAAATGTCCTACTTGATAACTACATCATATAGATATTTATTTGAAGCATTGAATATTCACACACTCTTCATTAGTCTAGCCTCCACATTTGCTTTAGTCAATAGCAATGCATCTAAAAATCTCATGACCCCAACAAAATCAGTACTTCCTAAAAACAAACGAGCCACCAACCTTTGTCAATTGGACATAGATTACTTTAGCTAATATTATACTCATCACCAACTAGGATGATTGAAATACACGTTGTTTGTTCCCTTCATTAGAATTAAGCAATAAAAGTGAAATTCAAACATCTCTAACAAAACTATCAGAATGGAAGTTAATGACCAAATAAATCAGAAATAAAACTCTATCGCCCCCAAAGCGTATCCGATCAGCAAGATATAAAAATCTCTAACAACTAACATTCAGAAAAAGGCTTTCGCTTATGTTTGCATTGTTCGGGGAAAAATAATCTAAGCATGAATCCATTAGGTCCGAATTGTTATAGCTTTCATTCGCTGTACAATTAAGATTTACAACTTTATTTCATAGACTTTATTTTCCAATCCTATCTATTTTTTCAATTTTCATTTCTGAAATTTTGTTCTACCTTTTGAATCAATATAAATACACACACAAATCCATACATATATTTATAGACACACACACACACACACACACACTGACACTAAAAAATTTAACAAAATTGAATAAGACAACATGCTATCAACAAATAAGAGCGCCATCGCAGCAATGTAATATTCGGTATGTACATTCCATTTTATGATAGAAATAAAAAAAATGGTTTTAAAAGATGAATTTTGCGGACAGACTAAGCAAGGGATAAGGCTGTTGCCTTGAACTTGAAGAGATGAATATATATATATATATAATAGTAATAATAATAATAATAATTAAAGAAAGTTGGAAAAACTGTTCACAAACACTCATTGCCATAACTTCATCAGTTTATGCTCCATGCCATTGCCATAAGCTCATCAGTTTATGTTGCCTGGAAACACTCAATTCCATGAGAGTATATTTTATAATAACTTGAACAACAATTTAACGCCTATTTGAATTCAACTTATGCAATGAGTGTTTGCAGGCAGTATATTTCAGAATGACATGAATAGCATAATATTTAACAAACACAAAAATGACACAAATATAACCCTACAACAAATCAGAAAGTTCATCAAAGGAACTTTGTTATGTTTTTTATAACATGTATAAGATTTGTTTTGTTAAAATATCTGAGGTTTGGGTTGAAATATGCAAATCCAAATTCTAAAATTTCTCCAGTAGTTGGAATTTCTTCTTACAATGTTCCGAGTTTTTCTTTCAAATCAAATCCAATCACCCTCTTTAATTTTTTAGGGATTTATATTAATTTTATAGTAGCCATGTTCTCTCTTTGTACATTGTTCAAGCCTATGGTTTCAATAGACTTAACTTCTTTAATGTTTTGATACAAGCCTTCATTTGATGAGTAATATTTAAACTGAAGAAGAATTGATTTACAAGACTCCTTAAACCACATAATTATCAATTTTTTTCACTTTGAAACTACTTATAGATATTCATAACTCTGTATATAGTAACAATTTTATTCATCTCCTCTTATTATAATGATATAATATATAACTTTCCCAGAAACAATTGTTCTCATCCCTTTTATTTCTTATTATTAACAATTTGAATTGGATTGTTGACAAGTCTTCAAAATTATACAGTTCAACTAATTTATTTGCATAGGACTATGTAGATGAAATTTTAACTGTCCTGTTTTTTCTTAATGGGGTAAAATTAAAAGAATAAAGTTATATTGTTCTAAGTAAACATTACCAAGCATTAATTGATGTTTTTATTTTGTTGGGAGTATAATTAGACACATTTATTCCGCAGTGATCTTTGTGATGCGATCCGATCATCCAAACCTTTTTGTCTGTAATGGAATCTATACATGTACCCCATGTGGATGTGTCTGTATCAGTTAATCATTAGTTACCCCTTACAATTATAAACACAACTTCTATTATTACCTGCTAATTAGTGTTTTAGGTCTCTAATTATAGAGAAAATTGAAGTCTTTTCTTCTCAGGTCCGATAAATGGAGCAATAGGTTATGAGGAAGATGTTGCACAGGTTTGTCATCTACCTTTTGTCATAGATAAATGATGAGGTTAATGGAAAAATCTCTGTCAAAACGTGCTAATCATTATCATTTCGTTGTAACCACGGTTTATTTTTCAATGTTCTGAACACCTTTCAATTGTAAGGACACTATAAGTCAACCTCGGGTAAATATTTAATGCCAGAAAAAATAATTGTTTTAATTATTTGCTGTTTGATTGATTGTACATCTCTAATTATGAGAGTTCCAAATCCATTGTAGTCAGTGTAGGCTCACAATTGTAATCGGCGGTTCAGTTTTTTGGAAATACCTCTACACCCCATGTGAGAATTTCATCAAATGCGTTGGATTGTAGGTTTGGACTTTGATGGTAAGGCGTTGGACCGTAGTTTTCAAATGAGTAATCTTGGTGATTCAAATTGAGACTAATCATCGATACGTCAATTACACAGCTACAATCTGCTATTTTATTAATTCATACAATGGTAAAAGTTGGTTTGTAGATTGGTGTTATAGTCTGTTGTGTCTATTGCATTGCTGTCAGATGCTGTTTCATTCATTTTTATATAACATTTGGAGTAAATCTGACCTAAAAAAGGTGGTTTATATAACATTTCGTGCTGTAATCTGCTATGGGGTTTTGATATTGACTTTGGAATCTACGATGAATCTCACCCATTTAATGGTATAATTATTATATATATAGTGTGCGTTTGTATCCTTTTTTAGAAAGTGGGAAAAAGAAATATGGTTCTTTTATTCGATTCTGTATTAGTCTGTTAGATTTATTTTGTCCGTTTTTAGTTCAGATTGAGGAAAAATAAAGAAACTGATAACCAATTCTTTCAGTCTTTTTCGTGATTCATATTTATTTTGTTAGTGATGGGAATAGGCTTGGCCATTATTCAGCTTTTTCGTTTATATGTTCACATTGAAAGTTGTTAATTGCCTCAGTGACTTTATATAGCTACATGTTTCTCATGACTTTAACTACTAACACCATTATTTTATTTTTTATATTTTTAGTTTAAGTCATTTTCTAAATGTACATTTTATTTTTCTATGTGGTCTTATTTTATATGATTTATTTTTCTGGAAAAAAGGTATTCAATAGTTACATGGTTTATTTGTTATGTTTTTGTTAAATGATTATTCCTTTTCTTTTTTACTTAAGATAACTAATTCTTGAATCTAAACTCTACACATCACAAGGTACACAGAAAATTGGATATCCTTTACTAAGTAAATTTCTTAATTTGTTGTGTTAATTTGTCTCACATGGACTGTTACTTTTATCATATATATTATGAATTGAAGGCACAAATTTTCTTAGTGCCAATAATAAATCAGTTGCAAGTGGTATATGGAGGCGAATAAAAATGTAAAATTATGTTTTTTTAGGCGGACATGTATACAGGTGAATTACTAGCGGTACATGATAGGACCACTGCTGGAGAACTTGGTTTAGGTTTTCTTCTCTCCTATCCTTGGATAGGTATATTTCAATCTTTATATCTTAGTCTCACCGCGTATTTCAAAAATTTAATACAAAATATTTGCCTTGAAGTTCTACAAAAGATGGTGAGTAACCATGGTACACGTGATTTGGTCTCTAAATGTCTTGGGTTCAAGTCTCACAGATTGCCATTTTTGTTTTGGAATATGCGTTTCCTTATATTGTGCAGATGATGTACCTTTCCTTTTCATGTGCGAATGGGGCATACGCGAGGGGGATTGTTGGAAGCACAAAATACTTTGTTGGACCCACTACCTATAGACTAAATCATCATCTTTCAGTCTCTCACCCCCCCTCTCTACGTACACATGTATGATAAAGGTATTAGGAATCGTTTGGGAGTTGTTTTTGCATGTGCAAATTTCATTTGTTCAAATTTTGTTTGTCTAAATGTCGTTTGTTTATGCACTTAATCAAGGATGCTTAATACCGAGAAGTACTTCGTGAGAGTTGAAGGTACATAAAGTTACTTATATTTGAATCGTCTCTATGGTATTTTTTAAATGTGAGTTTGATTGAAACAATCAAGTTTGTTCTGTCATAATATCAAGTTATTTCTAAAAATGTGAGTTGAAGGATATATTAATGTGGTCTGTTTTTGGGTTCAGTCCCCATCATTAACATCAAGCTATTTCTAAAAAATTCTTGCAACATATATACGACACTGGAATGATAAGGAAGTTGTAATTTGTTGTCATAAAATCCCCCCCCCCCCCCGGGAACCTTACATATCGTGTTCATTCAGCGTCATTAGTGTCATTTTCTGACATTTGTTCTATTATGGTGGATTTCAAGTTTTTGAGGAATGGTAAACGATTTAGCTTAGGTGTGATTTGTGTGATCTTTATGATGTAAGAACAATCAGGTTATTTTATTCCCTATTTTTGTTAAATATCCTTAAATAGTTTTTAAGACTAACTCATAACCATATTATTTAACATAGCCTTTTTGGTTTCATTTAAATTTTCATGCATGGCATAAAATAGGTGAAACTTTTTAATGCCAGTGAATGGGTACTGATGAAGATATGGTAATGCAAGCCTTTTCCTGAACATGAGTATCCACAAAAACCATGAAAAGAGGACGCTCTTTAGGGCCGATGTCAAAGGATTTAATGTTTTTCTCTTCGGTGAGGTGACAAGTTCTAATGTCTTCGTCGAGAAGGTTGGAGATCGAATCGTCTAAGACGGATGAGGTTTCATCAGTTCTGAGATAAGGCCAGAAGCATCCAATATGGCACATCCTTTATTCATAATCAGGAGATGAGTTTTATTAATTGAACCCATGGAACACTCATCTTTAGAAGCTAAACCAACTAAGGAATCTGCAACTGAGTTTGCTTCCATGAAGTAGTGCTTAATCTGAAATTTAAATTTCAATTTCAATACATGTACATTTATTACCATGGTAACAATTTACATGTACATATATGAAAGTGTCATTTGTTAGTTTTTTTGTTACGTTCCAATTGGAATGAAATTGTCATTTAATGTATGTAAAGTACTCGGGTGGTTTATAAAATGGACTTTTGGCGATTAATGTTGTTATGTAGTATTGTACATATTAGGGATCTATTAATGAATATTGTTAAATTGATGATGTGGTTTATACGAGGTCCAGGATGAACTATTAGTATTATTGTTATTGGTGTATTTTTTATTTCTTAAATAGGGTGGATAGTTCTATAAATAGAGGAGGTTCTGCACAAATTTTTTAAATTGTTTAAGATTATTTGCAATATAAAAAACCTTTCGAGTTAAATTATACATGACTTAATACATAGGTATTTTTTTTCGTGCTATGGAGTATGGATCAATGAATGCAATTTTCATGTGTGGATTATATTATTTTGTTTCATTTCTTTTACATTTTCTTTAATTATGTCGATCAAGTATATTTCCTTTATGATAGTTCATACATGTTAATGAATTTCACTTGCTAGATGAATTTCATATAAACTATCTATTGTCTTTGTCTAATGGGGTTTAATTTGAAAGAGACCACATTTATTATTGTAATTTTATTAATTTGATACTTCAAATTTTACATCGTGGACTATTATCGCACTTTTAAAAAATTTATTAATTACATTATACACGATGCAAGTGTTACAGGCTTGTCAATTGGAGTCATGACCCGAACAACGTTGCGAACTATGACCAAATTGTTTTGAAAATTACACTTTATTTTGTTGGTGAACGATTTTTTTTTGTTTTGCAACTACGTGCTTTTGAAATTTTCGTTGTGCCTTCAGTCATGGGCATACACTTTTATATATATATAGGGAGAGGTTCAAAAGAGAACATTTTAGCGAAGATTAAAAATAACACCTAACAACTCATTAATTTTAATTCCAATGTTCTAACTGGTTCGAGCCAACAGCAATGGACATGCGTGTCAATCGAAAAAGGTTTTTACACACACCTGCCCACCCACCACAAATCCATATGCATGTTACGCATCGCACCTGACGAGCATTGGAGTTTCGATACATTTCCGGTGGGTCGGATGAACGACAAGGCCCACATCACTTTCCAAATAGTGTGCGCAAATATCCTCCAAACCTCAAATGACTCCGTAATGTGCCCACGCCAAGCGACTCTCGTTTATCACCTCTTAGACCCGACTACCCCTATCCACTTAGCCCGCATTATCTACAAAGACATTTTCTATGTGGACTTGAATAAGAAGGGTACAACTCCTCTCCCGTATGCCCGACTCATCACGTCTATTTTAGCCGATTCCGGCATTGTCCCTCCCTAAACCTTCACTCGCCTTCCTAATCCTTATGGGCAGGGTACACACACAAAAAGCGAGCGACAAAGGGAGATCATACGGGTAGGGAGAGAGGAAGATGAATCGGATGATGACGAGTCAGATGAAGATGAGGATGAAGACGAGGAAGAGGTCTGTAGATGGGCGAAGGAGAAGAAGAAGAGTATGATGAGGACGTCGATTCTGATTTTGAGCTTCTGGGAGCAAATTTGGAGTGACGCATCATCGCGCTCGAATCGCGCTTCGATGGGTTCACCAATGAATACTTCATTGACCGTGATGTGGATCGTCGGGCATACCAGTATGACACTAGTATGATGTATCACCTTCAGGCGGAGCTATATCGTATGACCATGGGTACGCCACCACCGAGCTACTTGTACGCCACATATGACCCAAATGGTCCAAGCTCTTCTAATCCACCCCCAATAGCATGTTTGAGCGGTTGTTTGATATAGTTTCTTCCATTTTGCGGTTTATACATTCCTCCACTTTGAATATATAATGGTAGAATTTGCTTATCTATCCTTGTGTTCTTATACCTGCTTATTTATTCCTCAATTTAGTCCTTTGTTCCTTTTTATGCATTCTCTCTTTAATTTTGATTTTAGTCCTTTTGCATAGGGACTTTGCAAAAGTCTAAGTTAGGGGGGGGGGGGGGGGGGTATGCATGCGCTTCCAAATTTCACAAAGTTCAAAATGGCCAAAAAAATATTAGATAATTTAAAAAAAAATAAAAAATTCTTAAAATGCCAAAAATATTTTTCTTTAATATAAATAAAAATTGGGATTCAAAATTTTCAAAAATATCACCGAGGTTTTGTTTAAACTCTCAACTTTGTAAATTTTAAATTGCATAAAGCCAAAATTGACCAGAGATGGAAATTGAGCGAAAATTCACAACTTAACGAATAAGTGTGGAGATTAACCAATCCGGTGAGATGTCAAGCCTATCGATTTTTCTAAGTTTATAAATCACTATCAGTTAATGATTAACTCAAAGTTCATTTTAGCATTTTAAAAATGCGTTGAGGATCTCAATTCTTTGTTTTGATTAATAACGGGAAATGTGTGAGATATTGCCTTGAAAAGCGCACTGCCATATCTCTAAACTAAAATTCATCTTGAGACACATATGGTAAATTGATTAGTAATTCAGATAAATGAAGTTTAACCCTCGTTTTTTACCCAAAAAGATTAGCCATAAAAAGTTGTGAAAAATTCCCTTTTGCAAACCAAGTTGATCCAAGTAAAATTTATCCTTTCGTTTGATAACCCGAAAAGCCCAAATAGCCTGGAATTGAGAAAAGTAGAAAATTTAGAAATTAAGTCCAATTGGTGCGATAAAAAGGGGCAAGAAAAATAGAGAAATGCTCAACAAAAATAGCAAGAAAAGAGAAATGCGAAAAATAGAAAAAAAAAATACAAAAAGGAGAGAAAATTGACCAAAATGCTAAAAAAGCACTATCGGAAATCATAAGGAGATTTTCTAATTCCGAATTTTCTAACCGTTCCCATATTACCCAATATTCCTTATAACCCGGAAAACGTCCGAACCGAGTATGGATTGTGAAATTGATTACCGCGTGGAGAGCTAAAACACGAAAATATAATATAAGAGATTAATCAGTGTGTATAACAGGAATTTTTCCCATTTTCCAATGACCGTAACCCGATGAAGGAATCTTTTCACCCATAAATTTTCATATTTCAATTTTGTGTGCATTAATTCGTGTTCCAATGCATTTACTCCTTATATCACGCATATCGAGAAAAGTAGTCACAATCTGAGTGATTCATTTTTGAGAGCATTCGTGAGACTTTGAAATCAAAACGAATTTTCGAAAAGTAATGAAATGATCAGTCGGTGGAAATTTGCAGTTAAATTTTTGGCATCGCGCACACACACGACAAATTGAGATTTAAGCCTATCAATCTATGGTGATTATTTTTCGAAAAGTTTGAATTATATAATTTTTAGGTATTTTGAATTTTTGTTTGAGTCAAAAAATGAATTTTGTGGGTATATTCACTGCAAACCCTCACGAGACAAAACTCCTCCTACTAGGGTGAGCTAGGGGTTTAAAGGCTTGTTTCATACGCTAAATGCAATCTCTTGCCCGCGAAAGAGGTATCATATCGTAATAGAATGGTTTTCAAGATTTGATCCTAGTTATGATTCTTTTACATTGCCCGGGACGCGCAAAGTTCTAAGCTAGGGGGTTTGAGTAGGCATAAATTCTTCCAAATTTAACCCCTTAATTTAGAGACTTTTAGCACCTCGAACGATGTAAAATGCATAATTTTATCTCATATATGTGCTACTGACCTTTCCTACATAGTGCCTCGAGTTTTGTGTTTTTTTATGCTTTTTACAGGTATTTTATGTAAGTCGAGAGAATAGGAAACTCAAAACTAAGAAACCAAGGAAAAAAGAAAGGAAGGAAAGTTAGAGGGAAAAAGTGTTACTTTACATTTGGAGTTTGAAAGAGGAACCACATGAAAGTTGAAGACCTCAAGCACTTAGGAAGAAACAGTGTTTAAATCCGAGTCTCGGATCAGAAGTTATTAAGCCTCAAAGATAAGAGAAAATCACCACTTAAGCAAAAAGAAAAAGACCTCCAGACCGATCTAGTATGAAGAAAAAACGATCCGATCTGAAGGAGGTGAAGTTCCTGAATAAAATGAACCACCAGACCGACCTGGTTATCCCCAAAAATAGTCTAGTTTGGAAGCTTAAAAGTTCCTACATAGATTTAAAGGTCAGACCTATACGGTTTCAAATAACGACAAATCGATCCAGTATTTGCCGAATCGAACTGATGAACCAGGCCGGACCAATCCGGGTGTCGAATTTTTGATTTTTTCTTTTTCAAAAATAGATTTGTATCTAGTTCAAACTCTTGTAATTTCGTAGATTATTGATTCCATTTTGATTCCCAGACATTACGGAGTTCTCTTTTTTATAGTTTTAGGGAGATTTTGCAATTAAGAACCCTAGTTTTTAAAGTTTTACAACATTTACTCAAGATTCAAGATTTAATTCCAAATTCCTTTGTTGCAAGTCTTCTTTAATTTATGATTTTAATTGCTTTCATAGATTATCTTAATTAGTTATTAAATTAAGTTTGCAATTATAACTTCCAAATTTTCTTCTCAATTTGTCACATAGCTATGAATTTTTGCAAATTTAGTTCTGAGGTGTTTACTAATCATGTCTGGCTAAGTTTCTAAGGGTTGGGATGCATGAACCCGACCCTATGTAATTTATCTATGTTGAAAATAGGTTTTGAATTGAAAATTGAATAAATCTTGTTGTGTAGTACGCACAATCGTCGTAGGCCTTTTAACCTCATTTGTCATATGTAACCGGGGTGTTTAAGGATGTGATGCGCATGTTATCTATTCAAAACCTCTTTATTTTTACTTTTGATTACATATGATGCGGGCTAGTACCTTCATATATGTAATTCTTAGGATTAAAAAAATATCGGGTCCAATCAAACTTTCTAATTTAAGTGATAGCAATCTAGCCGATAAATGTACTAGGGTTTGGGGGATTGTATCCTAACCTATCTTTACTTTATTCATATTTGCTTCACTTCAGTAGTTTACTTATGCACACTTAGTTTAGAAATAGTTTAAATTTCCTTTGCATTTAGTTCGTAGTCATTCAGTTCAAATAATCTTTTTGTTGCTCTCTCGAGTCAATTTGGGGTTGGAATTCTATTCCTACGTCGTTATGAAGTTTCGTCCAATTTCCCCGTGGCGAAGATCCTGACTTATCAGATTATTACTTGAGCGACAGGCTTGCACTTGAGCCTATATAAGCATGCACACTTGATATACATTTGTGGTCGCATCAACGACATAGATTAGTGGTATGCCCCAACGATCTGATAGAAGTCACATTAGATGTCATGCTTAAAGTATTTAAGAAGAGGTTTATGAAGTGGATGTGGGTCAAAGGGTTTGATGATCTTGCGGGATACGAGAAATTGTTACACTTTGGAGAGAGGGTGATGGAGTTTCATATAATCTTTTTAAGTTGTAGTAGAATGGGCTTATCGTGCGCATGAGGTAGTAGGATGAGAAGATATATTATTAGTAGCAACAAGCTTATCATATTTTGGGGGAGTTAACTGTTCAATTGGCTTTTTCGACTTTTATTCTTCATTTTAAATGGAAACCTTCTCTTCAATTTTAACCCCCACCTCTCTGATGGATCCGAAGTGGATGTAATATTGACTACCCGTAAAAGTTCGGATGTGTGACAATAAATTATTTTTCACTATGTTGACTTGTTCCTCGTCAGATGAATAGTTGGTCATATTTTCGAGGCTCGAGCTAAGGAGAAAGACTTGGTATTGTGCCTACATACCTAAGATGACTGGGGATCACGGACAACGTATTTTGGTCATAAATATGTTTGAACGTCATGTGTGTGCAAGTGTAAGAATTGTCTTGGTAGGGGAGATTGTGTATGAGGGTCAAAATGGGAGTGAACTCGAAGATCACTGATATTCGTATATCATATTATGATCATCGGGTGGTCACTAGATAGAAGATATTGTCCTTCAGACTTGTTTTGAGGTTTGTAGAGAGAGGGGGAAAGTGTATTTAGTATAGGAGTGGACCAAAATCCAACAACAAAGATATAATTATACCTTATTGACATGGCTAAAAGTTTGAGGGTGTCGTTATCCTCGGGCTGGTTACTTTATTATTTGGACTGGGGACGAATGCATCCTTAATAGATAATATTCCAAAAGATGTATTATGGTCTTGGGCTTCACGAGTTTGGTTCAGTATAGTGCCCACATACCTAAGGGAACTTGGGATCAAATTGTTTGTAGTTGTAACAAAGGGTCATATTTAAAGGTGTAGGTGATAGGGTATAGGGTATATAATATGCAACATTACAATATTTAGAAATTCCAATCCTTAATATAGAATTTTCGCGGTGTTGGATCGATATATTTATATGTCAAAATAATGTCGAATCAAAGGCCGATGTTTTATGGGTATTTGATATAAAAACACATATTTGGGGTGCTGCTACGTGGACGGGCTTTATTCGTTTGGAGAAGTGGTGGGAGTAGTCGTATTTTAGACTTTGGCTTTATGCAAAGTTTTGGATTAACTCGGCTCGTGGACATTTTTCTGAGAATGATTTTGAAAAGTACATTTTCTTTTTTTGTAATTATTTTTGTCCCATTTAATTAGCGTTGTTTTAACACATGAGTATGTCAAGTCAATTTACATAGGTGCTAGATTGGAAACCAGGCCTTTGAAATATAAACCCTATAAATTGCATACCTGGCCCTTAAACCGGGGTCAGGTTAAAATATGTAAATAAATATGCACAACTTATTACAATATATATGGGGGATATTTTCCCAAAATTTGGAAAGAGATTCTTTAACCTCAAGGAAAAACGGAATTTTTTTGTGAGGGGGGTGTCCCCTTTCCTTGTGTTTTTTCAGTTGGGCATATCTTTGGCTAGAAATATTTACTTTTGTTCCAGTCTGGGCATAACTTTGTCTTGAAGTGTTTGGTTTTTAAGAATTTTTGCATAGGATTGACTTTTTTAGGAACCTTAAAGCGATTTCGTGGAAGTACACACTTTTCTTCTGAGGTGAAACGTACTTTTTAAAGTACGCTCTTCTTAGGACTTTCAAAATGAGCTCGAGTATCATAGACACCCGGGGAGAAGAAAGTTAGAAAATTGGATCATTGTCGGGTTTTAGGCTCTTCATTTCTTTTGAAGTGCTTGAAATGAGAGGTAGGTACCAATATTTATAGGAAACTAGACCAGTCCTGCTAATGCTCGGTAGAAGTACGAGTTTCATTAGATTTGGATGGGGTGCCATATGGATGATTGGGTGAAATTCACTAGATTTGGATAAGATTTAGGGGACAACTATAAAAAATGGATAACCATTCAGTCAAATGGTTAGCCATTCGGAAAAAGGGGTTAAACATTCTGTAATTTGGCCATTTTGAGTGATTTTTGGGGGGAAATTAAGAAAAATTCTTTAGCCATTCGTCCACAGGGCGTTTTGCCTAACGGCTAAAGGTTTTGGCCCTAGCTCGCATTTCTTCATACTTTTGTATTATTTTCATAACTTTTGACTCTTAACTTCGATTGATGCATGGTTTTCACCGTTGGAAAGGTAATTTAAAGATATATTTGTTGATGGTTCCCAACATATCTAATCATGAAATTTGATAGGTCAAAAATACCATTAAAGTTGTGGTTTGTGTGAATTACTTTAGTCGATGGACTATAGGGTTTTGATGTAAGCTCCAATTGGTGTGTGGTCTTCACCATTAGATAGATATTTAAAATATTTATAACTTTTGTGTCACTTTTAAAATTACAAAGTTTGGTTGGTTCAAAATTTCAATAAAGTGATATTTAGTACAATTCGGCTCAATCGGGACTACCCTTGGCTTTGACCTTTAGTGTGCGGCATAAATGGGAGAAACGACCTTTTGATAATGGTGTTTGGATACACTAGGTACTTTGTAAAGTTGGTTACGTCCAGGGTGGACCAATCTTTATATATTTTTAGGAGTGTCCTTATGATCGTGGGAGTTTTAGGGATTTCCTATCATCAAAATCGAGATTTTTAAGGAATGGCCCGTGACTTTGAGAAGCTAGTGATTTATGAAAATGATGTGCCATTAAGGACTAGGGACAAATAATTCACACCTTGATTTAAACTTGGGGTGCACACAATAATACATAATCAAAAGTGTCATCATCATCGTCCTTGCTTTAATCCCATCACATGGGGTCAGCCACATGGATTCTCCTTTTTCATTCTAATCTATTAGGAGGAATATTATCATTAAATTTTAATGCCTTAAGATCACTCTTAGTAATTTCCTCCCACGACAGCTTAGGGAGGACCCTTTCTCTTTTACCCTCTATTTGTAATAACATTCCTTTTGAAATAGGTGCATCTAGTGGTTTACGCAACAAATGTATGTACCATCCGAGTCTACCTTCTCTTAATTTATTGCTAATGGGAGCTACTCGTATCTGTTATCTATCGTGATTTTTCATCATGTCCTTTTTAGTAATTCACATCATCTATCTAAGCATCCTCATCTCATTAACATGGAGACTTCATGTTTTTTTCTTTAAAGCCCAACACTACACCTCATATAGGGTCCTTGGCCTAACAATTTTTCTATTAAATTTTCGTTTTAATTTATTAGTTATCCAATTGTCGCATAACACCCCACTTTCTTGCCCCCATTTTATCCAACCAAATGATATTCTATTCGTAACATCCTCATCAATAAACCCATTAATTTGTAACACTGAACCTAAATACCGAAATTTATTAGTTTGGTTTATCACTTTTTTTTTCAATCTTTAACATTATTCTACCAGACGCCTCATTATTAAATTCACATTCCGTAAATTTAGGTTTATTCCTACTAATTTTTAGTCCATTATACTCTAAGTCATTTCTCTAAGTATTTACTCTCATCGCTAAGGCCTCCTTTGAATTGTCTACTAAAACTATATCATCCGCAAACAACATACACCAGGGGACATCTTCTTATTCGTTTGTAGTAATCTCATCCAATACTACGACAAATAAGTAAGGACTTAAGACCGATCCTTGATGTAGATCCACTTTAATCGTAAAATCATTAGTTTCTCCACAAATAGTTCTTACTATAGTACTTGTGTTATCATACATATCTTCAATAACATTAATATAACTCAGAGGGATTTTTTTCTTCCTTAAATCCCACTATATAATATCCCTAGGTACTATATCATATGCCTTTCCTAGGTATATAAAGACCACGGGTAAAACTTTATTCTTACTTCTACATTCCTCCATTAACTGTCTTAGTAAATAAATAGCTTTCGAGGTGGATCGCCCTGGAATAAATCCAAATTGATTGTCTAAAAAGTGTGATTAGTAGAAAACAATAATTGACTAGAAAATGAACTAACAGTTATGAAATATGTGAAATGACACTAAATTGATAAAGAAGGAAGAAGAGGGTTTGGGCCTTCTAAATGATTTTGATTCTGATTTTTGGAAGTTGGGTAATCTGATGGTGGTGGAGTGGTCGCAAGTGTTAAGGTGAGGGAGTGATATAAGGGGATGTAAGATAATGTTTTTGGGAGTTATGTAATAAAGTTGTTGCACAAATTATGAAGATAAGGGTCTTGAATTATGATGTAAAGGTTTCCTTATATAGAGAACCCTAAAAGACTAAAATGACTTGGCTACCTTTAGGAGTGTGCCGACCAACATGTTTCGGGGCTTGCTAATTAACAGAGTTGCCAGACTTGATGGACAAATGATGTCTTCCCCTGCCAATAGACAAGGGGAGGCATGACTATAAGCATGATAAAATGGGTTTGTTCCGTAAATGACCATTAAATAAAAATGTAACTCTGATTCATGAACGATTAGGATCATTGAAAATAAGATTCAGAGGTCTATGAAAGTATGTTGAGATAATCTCAGGTCCAATAGTTGACAAAAGTTAAAAGGAGTTCGGGAAGCGTCTGATGACCTTCTAAATAGGTTTTTAGGTAAAAAGGTTGCTAAATGTGAACTTTAAGTCCGATTCACACATGTCTAGGACTGTTGAAAAGATTATTTAAATCTTTATAAAAGTACGTTGAGAAACTTTCGAGTTCAAGAGTTGAACAAAGTCAAATGGATCTCGGGAAGCATCTACTGACCTTTCTCATACAAAGGTTGCTAAATGTGAATTGTAAGTTCTATTCATGCACGGAGGGAACATTATAATATGGATTCAAATCCCTACGAAAGTGTGTTGAGATAATCTCAGTTTGAAGAGTAAACTCAAGTCAAGCGGAGCTCCGAAAAAGTTTGACGAGCTTCTAATTAGGGTTTTAAGGAGGATAGGGGCCCGAGGTGTGAAGGGAATTTTCTAGAACCCTGTGAAGGTTATGGGGGTATTAAAATGGGGTGTCTATATGTATGAGACTTACCACTATTATCCTTTATTTGATGACTATCATTGATTGGTTGGCCCGCAAGAAATCTACATCCTTGGGGAGTGATGAGGCATAATTTTACTTTCATTGTTATTTATCCATTTTATTTTCTTTATCTTTTACTCATAACGATTCTTCTCTCCTTTTCATGATTGTTTTCCCAGGAGTTGATGGTTTCAATGTCTAGCCTTTATCACATATTATCTAGAGGGTCCTCATGTTACCATAGACTGGCTTACCTGGTGAGCATCTTCGGTAACACATAATCTTTTATGAATCAAACTCGATCCACGATATCAGTATCTCATACTCATGTAACCACAATCCTAAAGGGAGTTTTAGACACATGCACGATGTAAGTGAATCATCATGCGACTAGTGCCATGCCCCGTCCTCTAACTCATCCTAGTCCTGGTCCACAAGAGGGTATGAAGATAAGTGATGATGATGGTTGTGATGAGGTAAAATAGGCCAAAAATTTTGATCATGATGAGTAAGGGTTAATTTAGGCTGGCTGGGGGGCTTATCTCCACTGATTCATATTTTTAGCTTATTCTTTGGATTTACACCATATTGATGTACATACTTATTATTTTGTATGGATTGACTTTGGATTTTCAATATTTTTCTTTTTTTTGTTTATTACTTGTCATTTATTGACACGTACGCTTTTTATACCTTTTATGAAGTAAATAATACAAATGATTTGTAATGATAAAGTAAAACATAATGCATGCTAAAACTTAATTTACTGAGTAAATAGTGAAATTTGCAAATATGCATATGAACAGAGTGAGCCTAAAATATTCTATTTATCATAAAAATAGGATAAAGAACGCATGTTAGTTTATAAAAATAAAGGTGCCCCATCATTTTGATACTTTTATTTTGGAGAGAACCAGTCTTTATGTTCTATTATCATGTTACTGTTTTACTTGTACATCTTGTGAGGAAGAAGACTTCCTTTTTATTGCTTGTGAATTTTTGAA
Organism: Sambucus nigra; assembly: GCA_949130495.1. Lineage (NCBI taxonomy): Eukaryota > Viridiplantae > Streptophyta > Magnoliopsida > Dipsacales > Adoxaceae > Sambucus > Sambucus nigra. The sequence continues at coordinate 516,851,327 of OX422210.1, read as the reverse complement.
AGTTTGTCGAAGTGGTTTCAGTTTCGGACCTTTATTTTTAGCCAAGGTAGCATGGGCATTCACGGGAAGACCTTTGTGAGTATTTTCGTTGGTGAAATTTTTCCCATGGAGTACGATGTTTTGGGGGATGGTACTTTTGGTGTTTATTTTAGAAAGAGCTACGAGTGTGATGCCCTTCTTTATATGCCTCTTTCGATTCTTTCGTTTGGGGCATTAACTTTTATTAAAGAAGAATAACTATATGGAGTTCAAAAATGCCTTTGGGCACTACTTTGTTACTTAGCATTTTAGTATATTAAGCCCTGATGACTTCGTAGGATGGAGGGCACAATGACAAGAAATTATAGGTTTCCCATAGGGAGGGTGTTTTGTGTTTGTTTAGATCGTGCTCGAAGTGATATCTCGGGTTGCCTACAAATCTCCAAGTAATACCACATTTTTTTAAAGAATTAACTAATTATTAATGATTTAATTAATTTTGAGAACACCTGAATGTAATTATGAGAAATTAAGATTAATTATGAGTCAAATTATCAAAAGGAATTAATGTGATGAGTTAATAGAAGTAAAGTTGGAATTTTAATATTAATTTGTTTAATTCTTAAAGTTTGGGAGTAAAATTTATATTATATGATTGGTTTAATTATAAGGTTTTTAGGGTAAAAGATTTTAATGGCTTGTCATAAGTAATTTTTTTAGGACTCATGGGTATTTTGGGTAACTTAGTCTGTTTAGGGTTGTGCACGGTTTAAGAACACAAATGGGTTTTGGCGGATGCCTTTTTACTTGGAAGAACATTGGGTCTGGAAGGAATATATAAAATGAGGATTCAGTTTTAGGAAAAGAAGGTTGAGGGTTTTTAAGGAGAAAAATAAGGAAGGCGCTACGATTAAATAGGAAAATGGAAGAGAAAAAAGGTGTTGGTAATAGATTGAAAATGGCGACTCGGAGTTTCTTTAATGAAGGAAATTTATTTTAGCGTCAATCCATAATAGATTTGGAGGTGAAACAATGGTGTTTAAACAAGTGTATAAGTGAAGAAGGAGATGAGGAGAAGAGAAATCAACATTAGCATATAAGTGGTTCAACCATAGGCCTACTCCACTGTGCAGGTGAGTGTGAATTTCACTATAAAAATCAGCACTAATGGCCTAACTGAAAAAATTCCCTCTACTTTCCATCTCTAATGTCACGGAAGCAAAGCTTGGGCTATGGTTTGTGTTTTCCATCCTTTCTTCTGGGGAATAATATGGGTTTAAATAGTGCTTAGGGTGCACAATGCACCCCTAAGCATGCAAGGTGAATGTCCTTGACGGAGTCACATATAATCTCGACGCCTGTCTTTTAGAATGTATAAGTAATGATAATGCAAATATCCCCCCCACATGCACACGTGATTAAATTATAAATGCCTACCCATGTGGACTGGGTATACTGAAGTCCTATGTCGTATGTTGTGAGGTGTCGTCGTGTAGTCTTATCCTGGTTGAGTATGAGATCCCTAGTGTATGTTCAATCATCTGATATAGAATGGTGGAATACAATCTCGACCGATTAGATGTTTGATCGAGTCAAGTTTGAGTGGGGCCAGTTGGATAATTAAGGTCTTAGCTAATCTTATAGATGAGTATAGTTGGTGAATAAACTAGTTAAAGGGTCTCGGCCTAATATAGTTGACGAGGCCGAGACTACTGATGTGGGATTTTTGTAGAAAATGTTCTTTATAAGGTCGGCCTAGGTTAATCAAGTCCTAGGATAGTACGAGGGTACAATTGGGTATATCAATCACCCTTAGCCCTTAGACTTCAATGTGAGTAGGAGGTTAATGGTTAAAAGTGTCTGCGGGTGAAGGGTTGAGGAGACATGTCTGACTGATGGCTAAGATGTTCTTTCAATATTAAGTTTGACCTAGTGAAGGTTATTAAAGTGACATTTGGCAGATAGCCTGTGGCTCAGCATGTTAGAGATGACACATGTCAAGGTGTAAGAGGGTAGTCCATATAGCCTGGGAGTATAGTAATACTAATTGAGGTGTAACCCCTATAGTTATAGTGATAAATGACAACCCACAAACTCTTCAATAATCACAAGTAAGCCCACAATATTATGTATGATCAACACTTAGTTTGAACTCACAATACTCTCATGTATAACTCAAAATAATAATAATAAAAGGAAATCATAACTAACTCATTCAAAAGGAGAGAGAAGTAAGAACCCTATATATACCGTGGTAGGCAGGCAACACACCAACAACCTCCGAAAGATCTCAAGTTAGCTATTTAAAGATTCACAATAAATGACAATGGTGGGTGAGAAAGAACTATGGTTTGAAATAATTCCTGTCTGATATCTATTCTCTCCCTAGTAATAATCTATAGACAGAACTCCCTCTTTCAGTAGTGGTTGAGGCCAATAAATATCCCCCACACCACTCCCGAGATGCCTCAGTATCATTAATGTGAAAGACCTCCCCATCATAGTTTACATCACAAACATTAAATGCATAATGGGCCAGCCTGTCCTATATCATAAACATTAAATGCCCACACATGACTTTTCCCTAACCACTGTGTGGCAGATAACTATCAGCACAAAGGTGGCTCACCAAACCATATGACAACCCTCAATACCACAGTGGTTTACTTAAGTTTGGATTTGACAGTGACTAGCTGGTTAGTGACATCACATGAAGTAGATGTGACTTTAGGTAAGGGAATGTTTGGACTAAGTGTCAATAATGATGGAACTCAAGGCTACTGGATCCACTCATGATTCCATGGTGGAAGGTTACTCGATGTTTTACCAGGTGTATCTAAGATGGTCAGTACAATCCCTAACGCAACCTTACTTCTCAATCCTCCAAACCAAGTCCCTCTAAAGTTCCCACGACGAGGTCATTTGGTAGAGCATGTAAGATCTCCAATGCCTTGCCAGGCCCGATCTCTCGTGAGTACTATTTAACCTCCCACTGAATATTACGGCTATTACATCATTGCAATCAATGTTAAATTTTAACTAAGTAACAAATAGGAAGTAACGAGTGAGATGTATGGGACAATCTGTTCGCTAGGTTGCCATGATGAGCTATATCGATGTCTTCATATTGCTTCCTTTACTTAAGTCTTTTCTATTAGCCGGGGAGTCGTATCTATTATCCAAAGATTATCTTCGATCCCTCTATATTTTCCCCTTCGTATAGAGATTTTTTGTGGTAACAAAAAATTCCTGCACAAAAACTTCTCAATCTGATGAACCTTAAACTCGTGGGAAGGAAAATCTTGCCTCTCTGTCTTCGTTCCAACTTCTGCTGTTATCTCTGCAATAAAAAGTAAAATTATCCCCGATGTACATGGTCCATAGCTCTACAGGTTCTTGGAAAATGGTGAATGGACATCGCTAATTTTTTTATATCGTTACATCTCATTCATTCTTTCTTTTTAACTAGCGATTGGAATTCTCCCAAAATATCTGAAGTAAGTGTTGACCCGTTCTAGATGTTCAGAAGTTAAATTCTCCCCTGGTTTTTGTCATTTTGTTGTTCTTCCTCATTTTATGTTATTCAAAAAACAAAATTATCCCCGATGTACGTGAGCCAGAAGTATCTCCAAACGGGCTTGTGGTGAGGGCACATCGTAAAGTTTTTGAACAGCGCTGCGTGGAGCCTTTCCTGTAAGGTTAAAATTCCCCCTGATGCCTCTTCAACCCGTTTTATCGCAGTTTGGGTTTTAAGCGAGGGGCCTCTGTTTTATTGAAAAAAATTTGGCCCCAAAACTTAACTTCTCATAAAAGCAGCACACCTTTTCCCAAAGTGTTAAAGACTTGAGGTTATCTTTTCAAGTGTTAAAGCGTGCCCCAAAGTGCCACGTGTCCACTTACAATCATTTTGACGGCTTGGCACATGCTTCTGTGCGAAACTCAAATGTCCATTTGATTTCAAATGACTAATTCTTAACACTTAATCACTTTTTCATCTGCGCCTCTTTGCTATTTTTAGTACTTACAGAGAGCTTTTTAGGGAGATAAAAATTTCCACCAACCATTATTGGTACAGATTTTTCTTTATCTTTTCACCCCTTTGCTATCTATTTCCTTCTTCTCGTGTTACTCTATTATTTTCACCTCTCTTTCTTCTCTCTACAAGCACCCCACCATCTCTCTTGGCTTCTGTAATCTCTCCTGTTGCCCCCACCACCAGTGCTCCGCCTGCCATCGCCACGGCTGCTACTGCTGCCCCTATGGATACTACCGCCTTGGTGGCTTCTCTCCAGGAGCAACTGCATTATTACTACCATTTCCTTTTTCGGTGAGGATGATGATTACTCCTCCATGTACAAGGTAATTGTCCTCAGTACTAAGTGTGACACCTTAACACTTGGCGATGAAGATGATACAGTGGAAGATTAGGGGGTTTCCCCCCCCCCCAGAGGGAACTCTGCACTTTTTCTTGGACCTTGGCGACTTCCCTTACTCTCAAATTGACATTGAAGGGCCGGGAGGTTCCCCGGACAACTTTGCTATTAGGAATGTACACATGAAAAACACTTATGTTGATGCCCTTACAAAGATTGGGCTCAATCGGCCAAAGTGGTTTAGTAACTTTACTCTTTCCAAACATAATGTTGCACTTCAAGTTCTGGTATCTCGTTGGAACGTTACCACCCACTACCTTCATAGCTGCCCGGATTAGTTTACCATTACGTTGGAAGACGTTTGTGAACTATTGGGGCATGAGCCCACATGTGTTATGCCTTATCATGATGAGGCATTAGACGTCGAAAAAGTTGTTAACCGTTATGAGTTGGAGTAAATTTGTTGAAGCTGCATTGGGTCATCCAACAAAGATACCTTCACTCTTCTCATCAACTACGTCTTCCAAGACCCCTTTGAGAAATATGTTTCTTCTGCTATTGGCAAGGGGCAAGGTGCATCCTTAGAACTGCCAGCTTATATTCTCTTCATTTTTTTATCGTTTTGTGTTTCCTGGGAAACCGAATGACCAGCCCAGTGATTAGGCATAAATTCTTCCTAATTTATCCCTTAATTTCGGTACTTTAATCACCCCGAACAACGTAATTGGATTGACTTTATCTCATAATCTTGTTATTGACTTATCCTAATAAGTACACCGAGTTTCTGGTATTTCGTTATGATTTTAGAGGTATCTAATGTCAAGAAGTGGAAGAAGGAAACCGGAAGAATAGAGAAAATCAACGAGAAAAGTCAAAAGGGCAAAAGAGTCATTTTTACCCAGAATCCGGATGAGGTACCTAAAGATAAGTTGAAGGTATCATCCTCACAAGCACCTAGGAAGAAACGGCACCTCAATCGGATACCCGGAGCAAAAGATATGGGCAGTCAAAGTTTGAGAAAAAAGTCAAATAGGCAGACCGGTCCGCAATCAACCCGGACGGGTCCGCCCTGCAAACTCCAGAGGGCTGTGAACCGAAGGCGAACCGAAGAGCACAAAAAATAAAAGAACAGATCCGCCCCGGATCGGTCCGCCTGAAAAATAAAAGAACCGATCCGCTTTAGAGGCAGACCGATCCTCCTAAGGACCGGACCGGTCCGCCCATCGAGATTTGTTTTCTGATTCTCCTCCAAAGGCTCCGGTTTAGACTCAACTTCTTGAGATTTCGTTTAGGGTATAAAAACCCAAATTATTTTCGTTGTAAGGAGGCTGGAACGTGGGGAGTTAATTCTAATTTCCTCATTTTTCTTCCACAAACCCTTGCTGTAGATACAATTTCCATTTTTTACTCAAGGATTGAGGTTTTATTCAAGTTTGTGTGATCATCAATTTTATTCATTGCTGCAATTGTTCCTTAAGTAATTTTAGTAAGTTGTTTCTCCTTTGTGATTCTATTCTACAGTATTCCATCAATTGTCCCTAGATTAATCATGAACACTTGCATGTTAAACACTGTTTTCATCATTTTTCGGTATGTCCGGCTAGATTTCCAAGGTCGGGTTACATGAACCCAACCTGATGTAGTCGTTGCACGAATAATGTTACTCCTCTGAATTTAGTAATTAATTGAGACCGTATTGCGTAGGGACACAACAATTGTAGGTCTAAATATCTCGTTTGCCCCTGGGTAACCGGGATGGTTGAGAATACAATTCGAGTGTTGTGATCGTGGTACTGATTTACTCGTCCTTTGATTAGGTATGACGCGGGCTTGAACCTCGTATGCGTAATGCTTGGGAGTACTAAATTCCGGGTCAAATTAATTAGATAAATTTACGATTAATATTATACGACAATACACTAGGGTTGGGGGATTGTATTCCCGTCCTATTTTTTCCATCATATCATTTAAAAGTTAAATTCAATCCTTCATTCTTAGTTTAAGTCATTTAATTAGCTGCATTTTTCACCATACTTTCATAATTGCATTTAGTGTAATCGAATCCCAAAATCCAAATCAATCTTTTCTTTTCTTTTTAGAGTCATCGTTAGGATTCCTCAGTCTTATTCCGTCGTCACAACTTCTGTTGTCCTTTTTCCCTGAGGATCGATACCCGACTTGTCGGATTATTACTTGAACGATAGGCTTGCACTTGAGCCTAGAGAACACACACTTTAGAGACACATTCTGAGTCGTGTCACCCAGGAGGGACCTTATAAACATATCCATTCATTTGGCCAGAGGTGTCAAGCTTCCTCTAGAAGCCATGGCCCTAGGGTCTCTCTACACTTGTCTAGACAGGACCCACCTGGACATGGAATGGTCCTTTGGTCGTTACAACCTGGCTGCCAACACCATAGTTCTCATAGGCTTCCTATATACCCATTTTTCGGTAATATTGACCAACACCATCCATCCTCCCTCTGGTGAATCTATTAGGCCCCATAACTTGTATTTATACCATAATAAGCAGAGCCAAAAGTACATACTATCCGTCCTAAACAGACCTAATACTTTCGTTATGAGGCCCTACGATGAGGAAGTTTTTCTCCACACTTGAATTTTTTTTCAACACGGGGCTAAGGTGGTCCAACCAATTACTGTGGATCTCATCACTGAAAACCCCTCACTAGTTATGGTCCTTCTATTCTACCCTGGTTACTTACCTTCTTACACCAAGTGGGGATGTACCTCTGAGTCTTACAACCCCAACCGATGCAACCGCCAATTTGGCTTTGACCAAGGCGCCTCTTGCCTAGTTTTTCAGTTATCCTACCCCAAAGTCACCTTTAATGAGGCTTGCTCCTTCAATACTTCTACTGCTACTTGGTATGTCAGTTCAATGATGGTTGGTCGAGTCACCATCCCCAGTATTACAAGATAGGGGGATGTGACTTCACTATGTGCAACAAAGTACTGGCCGATGCAGCTGGCCAAGATTTCTGAGTTTGTTCAAGGTCCTCCTGTATAGCCCCCAGTTATCTTCTTCTGAATTGGTCCTTAAAGACAATTCTTCTCTTGGGGTTGCATTACCTCTAAGAACAACCCGAAAAGATACCCGTAGTGATCTTCCTCCTCATTGCCCCATGATCCCTACTCCCACACCCAAAGTTAAGAAAGCTTTTACGTGGCGAGGGGACTTCAAAACCTCCCTCCAAGAAATACAAAACTTCCAAGAGTGGGACTTCCTCAAAGCCTAAGTCCAAACCTAAGTCCCAAGATCCTTTAGATACATTCCTAATTGCCTCCATTCCACCTGCCATGCCTGCAATACTAAGTGGGGATATAAGAGCCAAGAGTCAGGCTGAACAGTAGAGGGCGAAACGAGCATTTCAAGAAGGCCCCATATTCCTCGTGGTTCTATTTTCTCTACTGTTATTATAGATCCAACGGAGGGGGTATCAAAATGTAGGAAGAGTTCCAGAGTATCCTCTACTGTTGGTGCCTCTGGCACCATAAAAAAGACTCTGGGTACAAAGACCTAGAGGAAAAAGTCTTATGAGGTGCAACCCAGTATTCCTGCTTCTTCTACTGAGTACTCTCACTCTCTATCTCCAACTGAGGATATCACTATGGATGATAGTCCTAGCACTGAGCACGATCAAAACGATAGGGATTTGCGAGTTCTTTTGCTATCCTTTGCCAATGGTCATATCATCCATTTCTGCCCGTGAGAAAGAGGTATGTTTGTTTTTTATTTCCATAATTAGCCATTTTTCACTATGATATGCAGCGGTGTATTTTATAACACTTGGTCAAAATTTTCTTCGTGGAGGAAATTAAAGGAGAAAGGACAAGTCCTCCTGTGAGCCCCTTCGTGGAAGGACGTTTTGACAGTATCTCAGTTGATGTATCTCCTCCCCATTTTCCCATGTACGGGCTGTCCTATTCTCTTCGTTCTGCCTCAAGGCGTGCGGAGGAGGATTCCATGGGGGATGTCATTTCAGGATACACCGTTGGATCTTCTTACCGGCCAGAGGAATCTCATTTGACTTCTTCTGGGTCGTCTGCCCTTCTTATGGTTCCTCTGGACATCGTTCTAGTTTCGTCTATCCCTCCAGAGGTAATAAATTGATTATCACTAATTTATCTTTTGCTTTATTTGGTTTTCATATTAAGTATTTTATTTAAACTTCAGGTTGTAATTGCCCCTGATATGGTCACATCTTTTGTTGGGTCAATTCTGCAGTTTCCTCTAGTGAGACCTGCCATTGTTTTACCCCCCTTTACTAATATCACCAAGGTAAACTTCATCCTTGTGTTATTTCTTTTTCATTTCTATGTTGTGTTTTCTTAGGCATAACACTTTTTCATGTATGTAGCTTTCCCCCTTATTAATTCTACCATCTTTGTTTGGGGTCCCCTCGTTTTGCAAGCTACCGTTGGGTCATCTTCACGCCCAGGGGTCCCTTCGTCCTCTGTGGGGGTTGATTCTCCCTTAGGAGGTCAAGAAATTTGTTCTGATACCTCCCCTTATTTTGGCTATAGTGCCTTTTCCTGAGGAAGGTGCTTCACCCAAGGTTTGGGTTCCTCTAGCCGAAAGTTCTTTGAAAATTCAGGGACGAACTAGTTTATCTGCTGCAGTTTCTTTCGTTGCAGTTTTCTTTCCAGTTACCGTTGCTCCTCCATGCATTCGTGAGGTATTTTTTGGTTTCTCTCTCTTATTTTCTTAAGTACTTCCGTTATGCCTTAAAAATAAATTTAACAATGGAAGACAGTTGATAAAAAAATCTCAAATTCTGCCCGAATGATGACTTAATAATGAAAACCAATCGTTAATATTTTTCGTCAAACTCCACCTATAATGGTGATTTAATAATGAAAACCATTTGTTAAATTTTTTTTTACAAACTCCGCCTATAACGGTGACTTAAAAATGAAACCCACGTGTTAAGCTATTTCATTAAATTCCACCTATAATGGTGACTTAAAAACCACTTATTAACTCCACCTATAACGGTGACTTAACAATGAAAACCACTTGTTAAGATTTTTCATCTAACTCCACCTATAGAGGTGAGTTAACAATATAACCACTTGTTAAGAATTTTCTTCATCGCTTTGCAGGTTGTGAGGGGGCCTATCATTATCCCAAAAAAAGCTCAGTGTGATCCATCGGTTGTTGAATCCACGCCTCAAGAACAAGTCCCCTATGAGAACTCAATCCATGATGACCATGGTTCCACTAAAAAAATTCTAGCGGTTAGTGAATCAGGATGTGATATTCCTTTTCCATATATGGCTCCTCACGAGTTCTGTCTCATGGTCCTTTGCTAATTTCCTCAGATTTCTATGTGCGATCGATCTTTAATCGAATGAATTGTCTTGAAACATCCTCAAACTTTTACTGCTAACTGTATAGGATCCAACGTGATGGTGATGAGCCATAGCCTGTAAGGTCTGGCGACCGTTATTATTGAGGTCATCAACACTCAAATGCCCAACCTTATTACGGCACTCATCAATCATCATCTTGAAAGTTTGAAGGAGATAGGCAAGGATGGATTCTAACTAAATTGTCTAATTAGCCATCTCAAACTTCTGAAGATACATCAGTTGGAAATCCAGAGGGAACTATATGTGAAACACGTAAAAGGCCAACGGTCTGAAGAGAAAAGACTAATAGAGTTGTCCCCCTTGGTAGTAGAAGCCGGTGATAGAGTGAGGGTGGATAAAGAGGCCTTAGCAAAGGTCAAGCTAGAACGAGAAACCCTATTAATCGAAAGAGATCAAGTGAATACCAGGCTTGAAGGTTGCGTTTCTTCCCAAAGGTCATGCTTGGAAGCCTCTTCTGGTTTTCCCGAGGACTTCTTCTCGCAACCCTATATGTGGTTTCTTCTGGGCTAGAAGTCCCTTATTTTATATTGACAATCTTTTCTTTACTCGATGTAATTATTGAGCATTAGTTCCTAATTTTTTTATAATCTTTACAAGTTGTATAAATGAAAAAGGTATATTATTTTGTATATGTTGTTTCATTAAAATGCCTCTATTTATTACAAAGTTCAAATTCTTATGACTTACAAGGAAACTCCCTCTTCTTAATCTCATTACAAAAGAAATAACTCTCATAACGAATTGCAACATAGCTTTAAAAAAAAAAAATTCTAACTGAGGTTACTCGTTTAAACATGGTAAACCTTCAACCATTTTTTATTAATCTTGAAGGGTTTATCATCTTCCATCTTAGAGATTAAACAATAACTTGAATCGTGAGCCTCCTTTACGATGAAATTTCCCTCCCAATTCGTAGCAAATTTAGGCAATGGGAGCCCACGTATGTGCTTTACTACTGCCTTCAAAACCAAATCCCTTTCCATAAATTTTCTTGGCCTCACTAAGTTGTCATATGCTTTGGAAAGATGCTTCGTGTACATTTGGACGTGTTGCATCGCGTTGTCCTTGTGATCATCGAGTTCTTCCAACTGTATATGACAGCTCTAAGGGAGCACGCTACTTCGCAAGGCATATCGAGCCAAAGGAACCTACAATTCTATCGAAAAAATTACTCTAACCCCAAACATGAGAGAGAACAATGTGTACCCTTTAAGTTTCCTCCTCGTCATTCGATAGGCCCACATGACTACTGGAATCTTGTCCTCCCATGATCCTGGCAAGTCTTTCATCGTCTTGCCAAGATGTTGAAAAAAGTCTTATTAGTTTCTTTAACTTGGATATTCCTTTAAGGATATGCCACCTTTGAGGTATGATGGACGATGAAGTATTTATCTGTAAGCATCGTTATTTCTTTATTGACAAATGGGGCCCCATTATCAAAGAGGATAACCTTTGGAATCCTAAACCTACAAATGATTTACTACCTGATAAAGTTAGCCATCACACTTGTAGTTACTCTTTTGAGTGGTATCGCCTCATCCCACTTTGTAAAACATTATGTTGCCATGAGTATCCAGATCTTTCCCTAAGAAGATGGGTGTATTGCCCCCACCAGGTCAAACACCCAAGTATGGAATGGGTAAGGAGTGGCCAAAGAATGTAAGTCCATCGAAGGAGCACAAATCATATTTCCATGCAGCTGGCACACTTTGCATCTTTATACAAAGTCAGCAAAATCTTTCTCCATAGTTGGCCAATAATAACCAAAGGTCATTAGTTGGTCATATAGCTTTTCTCCTCCAATGTGACTTGGATCATGAGCTTGTTTAAAAACTTCCATTACCTCTTTCTTGGTGATAAACCTCAATGGTATGTTGAACTACCCCCTTCGATAGAGCTGATCATCTTGGACATATAATCGTGGGTTCCTTCTCTTGAGTCCCATAACTTCTGTTTTCTCTAAAGGCACAACTCCATATTTGATAAAATCGATGTAAGGATGCCTCCAGTCTACTTAAGTTTCAATGAAGAGTTGACATTTATTGCACCTTCATTGCAACTCTGTTGCATCCTACTTCATCGTTGTCCAGAATTACCCCTCCCTCTGAATTTTTCTATATAGAGGGATCTCAGTTGTTTCGCAGTGTTCATCACATGTCATTTTTAATCTATGTTCTATTTCTACTGGCCTAACAAATATTGAAAACTATCCTCCCATGTACTAGAAGTAGAGGTTTTCGTGATTGGCAAAGTACTGTATTAGCTCTTTCAGTTCTATCTTTCCTTCCTTAGACTCTAACTACCTCCTAATCTTGCCCCTCCAATACAAATTATCTTACTTTGGTAAGATCGATTGCACAATCGATGGGGTTTTTCTCCATTGTATCACCACAGTAGTTGTATTAGTTTTCTTAGCCAGTTTTTTAGCAATGGTAGCATAATCATCAATATGCCTATTCATCGTTCTGGGATGCCTTCTTATCTTGGGCCGGTGGAACTGGTTGATCAATCGTTGGATGATCATTCTCTAAGGATCTAGGTTGAGGTGCTTTAACGCATATTCCCCATTCACTTGTTCAACCACCAAATTCGAATCGCCTTTGATGCACAGCGAATGGATTCCCCTTCGGAGGGCCTCTAGCAACCCCAGTACCAATGCTTCATATTGTTCTTCCTTGTTAGAGCAAGGGAAATTCAACTTGGAGGAAAGTTAAAAAAATTCCTTCCCTTTAGAAAGGATGACCCCTGCCCCTCCCTTCTTTTCCATCTAAGATCCATCGAACTGCATCATCTATTTATCAAGGTTGGCATCTAGTAAATTTTCCTATAAATCATCCCCTAGATTGCTCTCTCGGGGTGGCTTAAATATTCCAAATGGAAAAATCACTAGTAGATCTTCATACGCATATCTCTTGATCACGCGAGGGGCCACACATTTCAAATCATATTTGAAAGGATGAGGAACCATCTTGCTACCTTTCCAATCAAAATAATTCTTGCCAACAAAAACTTAATTGGGTCACATCTTGTCACAATGTGAATTGAGAATGATACCATGTAATGTATAAGTTTTTGTGCTACAAACACCAAGGATAAACAATGTAGTTATATACTAATGTACCTTGCCTCTGGTCCATGTATGATCAAGTTTAAGTAGTAGACTGGTCTTGTCACACCCTAAACCCAAATTCCGTACTAATAATTTCTCATTATAATAATTAGATCATAATCTTGAGCCCATTGGAAATATAATTCATTTATCAATATTTTTCTACATAATGTGCACAATGAACATACTATTATTCTTATTCCATACCGAAATCAATATCAGAGTCAAGGGAATTTTTTATAGAAAGAAGTTACAACAACGATAAAAATCTACAGTAGAGGCAATTTTTCTTTTTATCAAATGGCGCCGTTGCCATTCTTGGGAGCGTGAAGCACTCGGAGCGGATTCCATTTTGTATTTCATTTATTTTCTATTTTTTTGTTACATTCTAGTACCATTTTTTGCATTTTATTAGAAGGCTTGTATTAGGATTTTTATCATTGCTTGTATTGCGGTGCTTAGAGACACCATCTATTTTCCATTTAAAATTGTAATAATTGAAGAAATCTTGATTGGGAAACCGGACAAGGTAGAGAGAGGGCGTTTAAAGGAGAGGATTTAGAAGCCTCTCTATCTTGGGTCGGTAGGACTCCCGAGGATGACTTAGATAGGCGTGATCTCCCCCCGTTCGACTCAAATTTTTCGGCACCCCACGGTCTAAAAACCGTGGGAGGTACATTACTTAAAACCCTCGCGCCTCTCCTGTTAGCGAGCCCATTATTGTGTGTGCTTGTGTTCTCTTATTTGATTTTATTCTCGCATTTATTTTCGAATGGTGTGATGAATTAATTGACTAAGACCTACACCCGGTCACTCACGAGAAGAAATTTCATCACCCGACTCACTCGCTTACCATTGTGTGCGACCCTAGCCATCACTAAATTTAAAATCAATCAACTAGGTAGCCTAATAGGAGAATAAATTTTGTAATGGCGATCACAAAGATATTTCCGTGATTTTTTATCGCCCGCGGACTTAATTAAAATTTGACTACCCCTTTCACTAAAGTTTGAAGATAAAATTGGCTATGTGCTAGTTAGGAAATTTTCTTGACTTGTGTGTGTGTCCAATTCATTTTTTGGTAGTCAGTTTTAGTGAGTTCGTCCAAAATCAAGAGTCCATATTTTTCCCCACCTTTTCTTCCAAAAAAATCCAAAAATATTTTCATTCTTTCCTTTTTAGAAAAATTCAAAAATATTTTCTTTCCTTTTGAAAAAATTAAAAAATCCAAAAAAATATTTCTCTCCACATGGCCGAAGAACGTCCTTTACGAGACTACTTTGGTCATTTTTCATTGACACGTGACAAGTGTGAGAGTAATCCCACGCCGTCTCTTTATGATATTCTTAGTTGTTTCACTTCTCTCAGGAGTACCGTTTTTACTCTTGACCCATCCATGCACTCACCTCCTATTCCATCACCCTCGGTGTCAAATGCCGACGTGTCGCGTACCTTGTCGTGCACCCACTGTTATTATGTCGATCACATGTCCCATGAGTGTCCGTACTTTTCATATCCATCCAAACCCACCACGGATCATGTGTATCCATATGACACTGTTTCAGAACCCACCTCGGACTACTACCCCGCTATACCTAATCCCGAGTTGTGTGAGTACCCGAGCTATTCGTGGAGGCTTGATCACCCTTCCACGCAATACGTATCCCAACCCGATGTTGTGGATCCTCACACGTTCCAACAGTCGTCATGGTAACCTTGTGCACTCGTTCACGATCAGTTCCCTCACTACGCACCCCATGAGTATCAACCATTTGTCCATCACGAAAGCAATCCTTTCGTGTATGATGAACTTGGCCCCACCCCACACACTTCATATGAGTATTCTCCATATCATCCCGATTATAACAAGTTATGTCCACCTCAACCACCACCACCACCCGCCACTCCACCACCATCATCCACCTCCGCTCTCGAAAGCCTCTTGCAAACGTTCATACTTGAGAAAGAGAAAGACATTCAAACTTAAGCTCTCCAGAGGCTTGAACAAAGGTTAAATGAATTGGAGTGTGCGAGAGAGTCGGATATTCCCATGGCTCCACCCATCATTGCAACCGAGTGTGACAATGATGTGTCCTCTTGTGACATGAAATTTGAGTGTGACCAACCCCACCACCCTGAGAATCTTGAAGTTGAGACCATTCCATGGTCCGGGTCCCAAGTCGACAATTGTGTGGACTCATCTTTCGATAGTGAGCCTGATCCAATCCCACCATGTCATCATCAACCCCACCTTGTGGTTCCCATTCCCATTCCCTTTCCCGATATATCCAAAACAATGCACGAGTCTACACCTATTGAGCTTCACCCTTGTGTTCCTGAGGAACCAATTTATCCTAGGTTAGCTCCCGCTACGAGTGTTCACCATTTTTCCGAGATAGAATCCGTGATAGTTCCAACCTATTCGAATATGGATGATGTCCCACCATGCATGGCTCCCTTTGAGCCCGATATTTTTCATGACTCCTCTATCTCCAATATTGGTGCCTCGTTTGAACCACCCACCACATTCACCAATGATACTCTTATGGAGAAGTTGATCACTCCATCTTTAGATACCACACTTCCTCCTCCGAGTTCCCTTGTGGATCACTCCGCGCCTCATGAGGAGTGTGTGTCTCCCACTCTTGAGTTGGATCATCTTCCTCCACCATTTATCCCACCCGATCCACCGCTTATCCCACCCAACCCACCCTTTATCCTTTCTATCCCACCACCTGTTTTGGATCGTGATTTTACAAAGTTCATGTTTCCATCTACATTTTTAGATCCTCGCCTGAAACCATCCTCCACCTTCCACAAGAGTTATGGTGATACTCTCTACTTCCGTAACATCGAGCTTGTTCCTCCATGCCCACCACTCTCTTGTGGTGATGACTCTTCCCATCAACAGCTCCCTGGCGTGTCACGGCACGACCATTATCATCTCCCATTCATAGAACGGTCGTGTGATTTTTATGATCCCCACCCCATCACTATTTCTACACCTTTTCGCCTTCCTCACCAACTTGAGCACCATGCTTATAGGGCCCTAGTTGCTCTCACGTTTAAGCTCAACAAGGCCCGTGACCGATACCTTTCCCCCCTCACCTTAGCCTTTTTTCCCACCCGCCCATGGTCCACTGATGCTTTGCATCGTGTGATGAACTTTGCCATACAAGTGCATTGACCCGTTTTAGCCTTTATCCAACAAGACTGACGCTTCAGTCTTGTTTGGGGGTGATCTTCATCACCCAATTTTTTTGCCGCCCCGCACTTGCATAGATCTTATCTTTAGGGTGAGAATGGTTCGGTCTGGCTGAAGACATTAAACTTAGCGCTACCAGTAAGCAACTCGTGTTTCTTGTACTAGTCTCATCCTGTTTGGGGGTGGTGTTTCACATCACCCTGTGTTATATAATTCTTTGTATACTTGTACACATTTTTTCTCTTATCATTTATTCAGGTTTATTCTTGGCTATATCTTTCCACTTCATTAGCGGTTCATTCTGGTAATCTATTTCCTACCTTATGCTCTCAATTTTAATAATCATTTTACTTAACATCGAGGACAATGTTCCTTTTTGTTTGGGGTGGGGAAATTTATCAAAATTGTACCTCTATTGAAAAATTTTAATTTTTAAACCTGATTTTTAAAATTTCATGCAGTATCTTTCACCTCACTCATTGATGTGAATTTTCAATCATCCATCTTTTAAAGTCTAGGAATCAAGCTAGAGAATATTTTTTTCTAATAGCTTATGTAATACGTAACAAGGCATGTTGCACCATGAATTTCTAGACTCAACAAAATTTGTGCACTTATCACGTCACTACGGTTTAGAGTTGAAGAGTACTACAATTCTAAAGAGAACCTTAAGGATCTCTAGTAGAGACTTTAGCTTGTGAGTTTTGTGCCTTTCACTCTTTCAGAGTGTTTTACGCAATCTCCGAGTCACAAGTTGATTCAATTTCTTTTGGGTCCGCACTTTAATTGTTGTATGATCTCATCATTCTTCAAATTTTGGCTCGGTCACTGAGAATGAAATCATTATCGAGTTGTAAGAAACGTGTGTCTTAAAATTTGTCTCGATCACTAGGTTTTCATCCATACACCTACCACTTTCCCCCCATATAAAATTTTCATTCACTTCACCCATTATATTCCCATGCTCTTCCATATTACCATATATTTCCCCACACCATCACCTATCACCTCCATTTATATCATCCATCATCATTTTCAAATAAAAGAGTGTGATTTCAAATGTAAATGTCTTCATTGTTGGTTTGAAAAGAGAAAAAAAGAAAAAAAAATAGAAAATAGAAAATATAGAAAAAGAAAAAAAATACAGAAAAAGAAAAGAAAAATCGAGAAAAAAAAGAGAGAAAAGAAAATAAAGAGAGTTTGTAGTTAGTTTTGAAATAAATACATTTCTGCCTAAAGTATAGAACACTCTTCCATCATATACATTCATCCATCATCCTTCATCATTCATATCACCATTATATCCTACATATCGCATCCATCTTTTCTCCATCAGACACCCATCACTCGTCATACATCCATCATTTCACCCATCCATCATACCTCATATCATCATATCCTTTCCATTTATTTTCCCCCCACTCGACGTTCTCACTATAGTGATTAGTATTCTTTCATGAGATCATTTTCTTTCAAATTGTTCATTCTTTCTTATATGTGTGTGAGACGTTTGAACTTACTTACATTTACTCACCTCCTCACACACAAGAGCGATACACTGACCCTAATCTCGTGAGTTCGTTTAAGAGAGATATATCCGTGAGATTTGAAGTTGAAGCGTTGATTCCGACAAGGCAATCTAGGAATTACTCTTGTGATACTCGACCCGTTTTGACTGATTCACACTACACACGTTGAGTTCTAGGAAGCATATGCCTTGAGTATTTACTTAGCTTAAACTTTTTATGCACTTCTAGCTTGTATTTCTCATATTATTTCTCTCATGATGGATTGTGCGATTATTCTACGTCTAATAAGAGATTGACTGCCTTTCAATAAACTTTTGCAAATAAGAATTTTGTGGGTATATTCCCTACAAACCCTCATGGGACACAACTCATCATGCAGGGCAACCTATAGGTTTAAAGGTTTATTGCACATGCTAAGTGCAATCACAAGTGCCCGTGAAAGTGGTACACTTTTGGTTACTTATCTTTCTCTTTCTCTCTATCTTATTGCTCGAGGACTAGCAACGCTCTGTTTGGGGGCAGTATGATAAGCACCCAAAACTGTTCAATTTATACCCCGAATAAATGTATTTTAGTTGCTAATTCGCGATAATATGGCTCTTATGTGCTTAATTGTTTATTTTGTAGGCCGAAAGCACGTTGCGGTGTTCAAATGCGTATTTCAAGGCAATTATGCATTTTATGGAGCTAAATACCCTTGTCCCGTATCCTAGCCTACCCAAATCGAGCCTAAACCTACCGTAAACCGTGTGTGTGTTGAGTTTGCACCCTTTTATCAATTTTTAGGTTTTTAGTTTGTGTCATTTTAATTTTAGGATTATTTTAGAATTTTTAGGTTTTATTTTCTATTTTTCTATTTTGATTTTATTAAAATTTTAGTTTTAGTTTTAGTTTTTATTTTTATTTTATAATAGTCTCATTTTATTAGGATTAATTTTTAGCAATTTAGTTTTATTAGATTTTATTTTTTTAGGACTTTAGTTTTTAAATTTAATAGATTTACATTTTTCTTTTTCTTTTCTTTTCATTTCATTTCTTTTTATTTTTATTTTTATTTTTATTGAGTCTTTATTTTATTTTTTTGAATAGAAATTTAATTTTTAGATTTTTAGTTTTTATAATTTTATGTTATTAGTTAGTTTGAGTGTTATTTTTAAGGGTTCAAATTAAACACACACAATGACACACCTTATGCCCACATAAACTTATCATAAACTCAACTAATCTATCTTACACCCTCACCCCTACACTTAGTCCATACACCTCTCACACACACTAACCCCCCACACATCATCTTCTTCCCAACCTCACTCTCTCTCCTCACACCCACCTCCATTATTCATCCAACATGTAAGGACATTTTTTTCCATTAGCATTTTATATGTCATACGCCGTTACACCGTTGAGAAAATTCAAGAATCATACGCTCATCAACGGAATCCGAATATCAAAGGCAGAAAAGGAATCAGGGAACAGACCGGACCGATCTGGCCCAAATAAAAGAACCGTTCCGGTTCATCCGGACCGATCCGCCAAAAGAGACCGGACCGATCCGCCTGCTAAGGTGAGGCCAGTGTACCCCGGATCCATAGCGAACCGATGAAAAGTTAAAAGCCAAACCGATCCGATGCCAACCGGATTGATCCGCCTTCAAAAAGGAACCGATCCGATGTCACCGAACCGATCCGCCTAAAGATACCGGACCGATCCGACGAGGATAATTTCAAACATAACGTGTTCAAATCATGTTCCGAATTTTAGGGCTCAAGTTCTCCAATTTAGTCCCACTATGGGAAATGGTTTTTCCAAGACTTCTATACACGATTTTCAGAGTAGAGAAAGCCCTAAGTCTTCACCTATTGAGTACCAATACTCTAGGTATTTTGATTCACACAAATTCCATACATTTGTGAATCCTTTTGGTAACCCAGGAACGCAGTTTTTGCAGTTCAACCCTTGTGGAGGAGACCGTTCTTCTTCTCCATTGCAGCCCTACTGGAAAGGGATAATTCCAGCCGCGACTACAGAATCCGATACCTAAGGGTAATTCTTAGTCAACTTGTATTTTCACTGTAATCCGATTGTAAGCCGTTTTTTTATAAATTATAGTGAAAATAAATGGTTTTGCCCCCGTGGGGGATTTTTCCTTAATTGCATGTGTTTGAATGTTCTTGTTTAGATTATCATCTTATTCAATCACATACTGCTGCATGTTTAGGGTTTGTTTGTGCTAAAAGGGTTTTATATATAATTTGATCATTTGAACGCGAGCACACACGTTCTAAAATTGGTATCAGAGCAGGTTACGCTAATTTATTGCGTATTCCTATTTTTCGCAAAAATTTTCTAAGATATCAATTTTCTGAAAAAATTGATTTTTGAAAAAGTGCGTGTTCAAATGGAGAAGTCATATTATAAAATGCCTGTTTTTGACGGGACAAATTATTCTTATTGGAAAGCCCGTATGAGGTCGGCTTTAAAAGCCATTGATTAACGTGTCTGGATTCTGGTTGAACGAGGGTGGACTCCTCCCTCCGTGACTGTTAATAATGTCACCAACTTGAAACCTGACACTTCTTGGACTGAGGAAGAGTTTAAATGGTCATCTTTTAATTCTAAGGGTCTAAGTGCTATTTATGGGTCTGTCACACCTGATGAGTTCAAACGCATAATGACGTGCACCACGTCAAAAGAGGCATGGGATGTTTTACAACTCACCCATGAAGGAACTAATGCTGTGAAAGAATCTAAGTTACAAAATTTGGCCACCCAATTTGAGACTATCACCATGTCTGAGTCCGAATGCTTTGATGAGTTTTTTGCACGCTTGTCAGACATTGTTAACACTAGTTTTAATTTGGGTGAGGTTATTGATAACACGCATGTCGTTAAAAATATTTTGAGATCTCTCCCAAAACGCTTTATTCCTAAATTCACTGTTTTGAACTCTTTGGGAAATTTGAAATCATTGAAGTTGGAAGAACTTGTAGGAGATCTTCAAACCTATGAGATTGACATGTTTCCCAAAACCATTAAGGCTAAGGATAATGGGATTGCTTTAAAGACTCATTTTCAGAAAAAGAAAGAAAAAGCTTTTGAGTCCAAGTCTGAATGTGATTTTGACTTAGATGACTTGGCTCTGTTTGCAAAAAATTTCAAAAGAATTCTCAAATTCAAGAAAAGTGGAAATTTCAATGATAAAAGGAATGTTGAGAAAAATATTTTTGAAAAGGAAAATGAGAAAGATTTCAAAGACCCTCCTAAGAAAGACAGTGAGCGATGTTTTGAATGCGATGGTAAGGGTCATAGAGAGTTTGAGTGTGCCACCCGTCTGAATAGAGAAAAGGGTAAAACTGTCCTGAATACTACCCTTAGTGACGACAGTGAGGTCGAGTCGGTGGACTCGAGAGATGAGTTACCGCATGAGCGTAACTTCACCGCGTTCATGGAAAGTCATGTGAGTACCTCCAATGCTTCTCATGACAATGAGGATGCTACGTCACAAGGACACCTCGACAGTAAGAGCGATGAGAGTGAAGGGGAGGATGAGGCAAGTGAGAGGGAGTGTGATCTGCCACGAACTTACGCCGAGTTATATTCTGAGTTTTTTGAAACCAAGAAGCGTAATAATGCTTTAGTCCTTAGGATCACCGCTTTAGAGAATGATTTAAGATTGTTTGGAGAAAGAGAGAGTTGTGGTGAGAATGAGAGAAATAAAAAACTTGAGAAGATAAGATGTTTTGAGTGCGATGGGAAAGGGCACAAGAAATTTGAGTGTCCCACTAGACTTAAGAGAGAGGGAAAGAAAGTTGATATGCCCACTTCTCTAAGTGATAGTGAGGATGATAATGGTGATGATAGTTTGATCCAAAAAGCCTTTAGAAAGTTGTTTATCGAGACCTTGGAAACAAAAAGGACTAATAGGATCCTAGGTCTTAGGATTGGTGAGTTGAAGAGAGAGAATGATGAGCTTAAAAGGGAAAAAGGTGACTTGACCAACACGGTGTCTAGTATGACGACACGTGTATCCCATCTCGAGGATGACCTCAAACAAGCACGGGAGGTTCAAGTCACATTAGAAAATTCACCCGAGCCTATATCCACCATTGTAAGTGAGTCCCATGGGTGTCCGTATAGGAATGTTCATCCCAAAATTGTTGATAAATTACTTCCTAGACCGGTTTATGTTTTCTCCCACTGCAAGAAGCGAGGACATCTTAGGGAATTCTGTTCTAAGTTGGGTTTTGTGCCATATCATGCCACTTCACACATTCATGGACATGCACCCACTCATTATACTTTGCCTTCTCATTTTGATAGAGAGTTTGCACATATTCGCGAGCAAGTTAAGTTTTTTATCAAGACTACACATGATCTAGTGGAGTTGGTTCAAAAGATGTCACCATCTTTAGAAAACTCCACCGTTACTCCCGGTTGAGATCTAGTCTTGATTGCTAGCATAGGTTGTTTATCATTTTTTTTACCTATTGCTAGCATGTATCATTAGTTAGTTTTTCATTTTATTTTATTTTTTTAAAATAAATAAATATATATATACAAAAAGATTTTCCTTTAAGAAAATTTTATGAAAAGCACAAAAAGATTTTATTTTGATAAAATTTTTGAAAAAATCCAAAAAGATTTATGTTTTTGCTTCTTTTATGGATAAGCATGTAAGATAGCCAAGTCACAACTTCATTCCATATATCCATGTGACTGTTTGATAGAGATTTGAGAGGCTACATCATTTCATCCATGTGCTTTACATTGGTTGGAGTGTTTGAGATGTAATTAGTGATATCTTCCTACATGTTTGACTCCTATATCCTTTATTGCACACATGCACGGCTATATTTTATTATTGCACTTGTCAATCTCATGTTGGCTTGAGTGTTTCCATCTCAATTCTGTCTATACAATGTACAATATGCGATAAAACTTGACAAGATTGGAATGCATGTAAAAACCGTTTTGGTGAGATTGTGTGTTTTTGTATAACGGGAAGGGGCTGCGAAAGGTAATCATCTATGCTTTGCGCAAAAGCCACCGTTAAAAAGGACCTAAAAATGGAGGAATTTTAATATCCGAGGTCCAAAGAGGTTAAAAGAGCCCGAAAAAATTTACAGGCAATAAAAAGCAATTCATGCCAAATATGGGCCACTTAGGTTTCACCATCAATTCTCCAAAGTTTGAGAATTTAGAATGCCTCTATTCAAAATAATAACTGAGGGAGTTTGGTTGGAGAATCTTTAAACGGGTTTGCACTTCCTTGAAAGTCCTGAAAAAGCATAAAATCATTTTGGACGTTATTGGTGTGAAAATCATTTTGAGCTTTGATTTGTTGATTTGATTGAGTCAATATCTTATACTGTCACTCTTTTACACCAAAGGAAGCATTTGAGTTCATTCGCTAGGAATATCCAATATTCATCATGCACATATGTCATGTTTGTATGAATTGATTTTCCTATCGAATTTGATCACACCACAACATTTACGCTATCATTGACTTGGTTACTTTGTGTTCATTCATGGTGTGATATTATCCGTGTGACACCCCGCTCTTGCTTATTTGATTTATTTCTCTCATTTGTCTATTTGGGGACATCATAAAAAGGGGGAGAATGAATTATCTTATTATGGGGGAGGTTTGAAAGTTTGAGTTTGTTCATAAATTGGTACATATGTTTATCTCACTTCAAACTCGATATGTCACGTGGTATTTTGCTTTATCTCATGTGTGTAGGTACTACATGGATTATCATTGAATTGCTCACCCTGATGAGAAAAGCGTTGAGATTCCTGCAGAATTGAAGAGCAAACGATGTAGTCTTATTCACTTGCACTCTTGCAGTTTTGGGTTCATGGAAGGGTAGATTTGTATAGGCAATTTTTTATGATTGATAATTCGGATGTTTGTTTTTATGTATGTACCGGCATAGACATAGGGGGAGATTTGTAAGGACATTTTTGTCCATTATCATTTTATATGCCGTACGCCGTTACACCGTTGAGAAAATTCAAGAATCATACGCTCATCAACGGAATCCGAATATCAAAGGCAGAAAAGGAATCAGGGAACAGACCGGACCAATCTGGCCCAAATAAAGGAACCGATCCGGTTCATCCGGACCGATCCGCCTAAAGAGACCGGACCGATCTGCCTGCTAACGTGAGGCCAGTGTACCCCGGATCCATAGCGAACCGATGAAAGCTAAAAAGACAAACCGCTCCGATGCCAACCGGATTGATCCGCCTTCAAAAAGGAACCGATCCGATGTCACCGAATCGATCCACCTAAAGATACCGGACCGATCCGACGAGGATAATTTCAAACAGAACATGTTCAGATCATGTTCTGAATTTTAGGTCTCAAGTTCTCCTATTTAGTCCCACTATGGGAAATGGTTTTTCCAAGACTTCTATACACGATTTTCAGAGTAGAGAAAGCCCTAAGTCTTCACCTATTAAGTACCAATACTCTAGGTATTTTGATTCACACAAATTCCATACATTTGTGAATCCTTTTGGTAACCCAGGAACGCAGTTTTTGCAATTCAACCCTTGTGGAGGAGACCGTTCTTCTTCTCCATTGCAGCTCTACTGGAAAGGGATAATTCCAGCCGCGACTATAGAATCCGATACCTGAGGGTAATTCTTAGTCAACTTGTATTTTCACTGTAATCCGATTGTAAGCCGTTTTCTTACAAATTATAGTGAAAATAAATGGTTTTGCCCCTGTGGGGGATTTTTCCTTAATTGCATGTGTTTGAATGTTCTTGTTTAGATTATCATCTTATTCAATCACATACTGCTGCATGTTTAGGGTTTGTTTGTGCTAAAAGGGTTTTATTTATAATTTGATCATTTGAACGCGAGCACACACGTTCTCACAACAACCTCAAACCCCATAGCCAATCTCCATACCCACCATAACCAAACCAAAAGCCACCTACTCAAACCCAGGTCCATACCCGGATTAGACCCCAACCTTCGACCTTGAACCCGCTGCACAGACGCAGCCATGGCTGCCATTCCCGCTTGCCACCCCGACGGCGTCTTAAATCGCCGGACCGACATCCAACTCCGGCCACTGCACCGGACTCGACTCTCTCCCTCACTCCGCGACCCGCCTATATCTCTACCTCCATTAAACTAAACCCCTATCTCTCCTCCATAACTCTCACTACCACCTAAACCACCATCATCAAACCCATATATCATCATCTCCATTAACACCCACACAAACCACACTTCCACCAACTAATCCCCTAAAACCCCCGGCCAGCCTCCGACCTCCCTGCTCTCCCGCCGGCGACCCTCTTCCCTACTGCTAGCAGCCCCTTAACTAACCTCATCCCTGCGCGACCGCAACCTCTCCCCTTACCCCCTCTGCTGACGCCAGCCCAGAAACCACCCAAACCCGCACGACCGTCGACCACAACCTGCTCGACTAACCCCTCCAGCCGGCGTCGACTCCCCTAGCCAGACCCCTTACTCTCCGACGATAGCACTACGACCCCTTTCTCTCTCTCCTTTCGACCTCCACCCACCTTCAAAACCCATGGCAACCCATCTCATTTCCATACCCATTTTTAAACCCCAACCCATTTCTCCCAAAATCGTTTTCTTCAGCATAAACCCAAAGACCAAACTCATTAATGCCCACAAGTTCCACTTATTCCCTTTTTACCTATTTACCCAAAATACCCTCAAATCCCCTTTTTAACCCACTTCCCAAAAATACCCTTATATTAATATCAGATTTTATTCCTTCTACTACCATTTATTCCCTCACCTCACTACCCACATGACACACCCAAACCCCATTCACACTTAAATCAATTGCCCAAATTAACTCCCCATGCTCCATCCCTTGTATAAAAGGAAGATAGAAGACCCCATGAAAAGAAGAGCTTTGTAGAGAGAATTCTAGAGAGAGAAATTTTAGCTTAGAAATAAATTAGGATAAATTTCATTTTGTAAATAGTTTTATTATTATTTTTTCTTCTTTTCTTTTAAAGATTTGTGAGGAGAAATATTGATTGGGATTTAATTGAGTGGATATTTCAAATCATTTGGATGATCAATTAAGAGGTATATACTTCAATTTCAAGGATTGGAGTTCAACTTAATAAAAGAGATTTGGTTTGATTGTTCTCTTCTCTTCTTTTATTATTTTATGCCTTTAAATATTAGTTTGTCATCTTTTATACCATGTTAGGCTAAAACCCCTTTCAAGGGGTGGGGTAAAACCCTTATTTGATGTTATTTTATTTTTATTAGTTTAATTACTTGAAAAGTCCCTTTGAATGTTAATTTTGATCCCTCGCCCTTAGATTTACGCCTCGAGAGAGGGTAAATGATTTTCGAGAGAAAATCGAAATTCTAGTGATAATACCCATTTTAGATTCGAACTAGAGATAGGGGTTTCTTAAGTATGGTTTTATCACTTGAATTTCAACTCTAAATTTATTTTATAAGATTGACATAAATTCTAATTGATCGATCCTAGCGGGTGATTAATTAAAAGGAGTGTGAATCTATGTTTATAGAGTTGTGGGGTGTTAAACTTAACTTTCTAAAAGATTAATATTCTAATTACACTTGCAATGAGAGTAGGTTTGTAATTTTGATATTAATTTTGGAGTATTCAAATAATTAAATTAATTAATTAGAATAACTAAAATTTGTGGTGTAATCCCATTCCTTGATTGTTCTCACAATTATTTACCCCACTTTATCTTTTATTTTAGTTTAGACTTTATTATTCATTTTAGTCACTTTCTAGTTAGTTATTTTCATCTTAGTTTAGTTTAGTTTAAAACTCACCTCACCCTATTGTTTTAATATTGAAAAAGCAAAAAGATTAGAAAAGTAAAAAAAACACAAAAAGAAAATAAAAAGTTAATTACAATTGAATTTGTCTCTAGCTTACTCCCTAGGAAGTGGATTGATACCCTTACTTACCTCTACACTTTAGATTGTTATATTTTGTAGGTATTTGAGGATTTTGACTAACTTGGCTTTCAACAACGACGATACACAAAAGTCTTAGTTATCACCTCTTTCTTAATCCTGACCACAGTCTTTGATTCTAGATATCTAGCCTGCTGTTCTGCTATTTGTGCCATATTTCTTTCTTGTTTCTCTGCCATCCTCATCATTTCATGTGACATTATTTGCATCTCTATAGGCTGCTCTAGCCCTTCCAGCAACACTTTGCTCTACTTCAGTATTCTCTATACGAGAAGCCACCCCCTCTTCTCTTTGTTGTCCATTCCCAGGTTCCATCTGGAATTATCTATAATACAACAAAGTTCTAACAACCAATATAAACAGTTTATAATACTAAACTATTGGTTAGTACATAAACAATTCATAAATATAAAACCAACTCAATACTACCATTTAATCGTCACACACGTCCAGAATTAATTATCACGCTCTGATACCACTAATGTCACACCCCAAACCCAAATTCCATACTAATAATTTCTCATTATAATAATTAGATCATAATCTTGATCCCATTGGAAATATAATTCATTTATCAATATTTTCTACATAATGTGCGCAATGAACATACTATTATTCTTATTCCATACTGAAATAAATATCAGAGTCGTAATTAAGCAGACATACAATAACGTGATTAACTATGATCAACTGAATCCATGTTAAATTTATATATACAATATGTGAGTGTATTAAAATATTCAGTGTTACAAGGTTAAAATCCCCATATTTAAACCCCAGCTCTTCCAACGGTGCAACTCTCAAAGTTACCGGTCATATAGTATCCTAGCTGGCAGCGTACAAACCTGAAAATGTTAAAATATAAACCGTAAGCATTAATCTTAGTGAGGTACTTTTCCCCTGCAATGGAGTAACAATTCTATATCGAATCTGTGGATATAAATCCGAACAATCCTTCCCATTGGCAATAACAAATCCTGGATCATAAGATCCAAATAATTTTGCCCATTGGCAATAACAAATCCTGGATCATAAGATCCAAATAATTCTGCCTATTGGCAATAAAAAATCCTGGATCATAAGATCCAAATAATTCTGCCCATTGACAATAAAAAATCCTGGATATTTGAATATCCAAACAAATCTTGAATACCGAAGTATTCAAACAAATCCTCTCTTAGAGCTATATTCAAATCCAACATATCATTTTCATATCTATATATGAAACAATCATAAGTACACTCACCTTGACAGTTTAACTAGCTTTTCCCTTGCCTTTATCCGATACTTGTTCAATCAGCTCTTCTTCCCTTCCTATAATTCTTAACAGTATTAGTGTCATCATAACAATATTAACAATTCAAGGAATAACTTGAACATAAATCAATTCATAAGAATCATACGATTCTATTCAAATCATTTGTCACAAATGAAGTTTCATCCAAATTCATGTTAATATAATTGTCATATCCAAATCATAGACCAAAAATATATTCATTTATTCTTGGTAATTCAATCCTTATCATATTAGTATTCCAATACAAAAGACGGTACATCATTTCAAGTCTCCTAGAGCAAGATATGACCATTTCTTTACCACATAGCAAATCTGCCCTATAGGCTTTTTCATCGTTCATTCAACTTCCAGGAATTTTCATAATTTTTCTGCATCATAAATTTATATGATATTTCACCCAACATCATTAAACATATTTAACAATACAAGATTAAAATTTCATAATTTTCAGAGTTCGTTTGCTATGTCAAGTAAGACATCAAACATATGGTATGCATACTTTCACCCATGGGGCACATTTCATTCCCGAACTTCAAACTCTCACCAAAGACTCATTTCTCGGTATTTTCACATGATTTTAGGATGTCATACATATATGAGTCCAGTTTAATCTCCAATTGGAATCAATAAATTGCAGTAAGTTTACAAAAATATATGGAAGTTTGAATAAACAAGGTTCCTAAACAAAACAATTTCAAGGGTTTACACATTCAAGTTTGCTTAAACTTGAATCTATCCATAAGTAAACATCAAGACATGGAATTTCAGTAAAAAAAATGATTATTTCAATCATTTAAATAAGTAATACAAAAAAATAAACAAGATTTATGGATGGAAATACCTTAGGGGCTTTTACGTAATTTTTCTATGAATTTTTCTTCAATTTCTCCTCACACTTTCTTCCTAAACTTCAAAACTCTCTTTCCTTAGGTTAAAACTCTTCCATGGCTGAAATATGCTGAAGGAAGAGCTTAATTCAAGGGTTATAATTCGGCATAAGGTCACCCCCCCCCCCCCCCTTGGTCCAATCGGAAATGTAACGTCGCTTCGATATGAAGGATAAAAAGTAACCTTGGTATTAAAGAGGGAAGGCTAGTTTTTTAGCTTCCCAAATGAATCGGTTCCCAAGTTGTTGTCTTTAAAAGTGGTAAGTCTTTCTTAGTGATTTAATCCAAGGCGCGTGCCATGGTTAGGACTTTAGAACATGTGTAGGTCAGAAAAATTTTAAACTTCAAGTGTACGTTGTGGTTCTTACTTCACGTGGCATGCACTACACCAAATCTGTCGAATTGTCAAGGTCATTGACCTTGACAAATCCAACTTGTCAAGGTCAATGACCGTGACATTTCGAGGTGAGACAACTTTTTTTGTCACGGTCGTGTCACGATCATGTCGCGGTCAATGATCGTGACACGTTTGTCACGGTTTATAACCGTGACAAAGCCGTGACCCTTTTTAAAAAAATTGTCACGGCCATTGACCGTGACACGTTCGTGACAACTTTTTGTCACAGACGTGTCACGGTCAATGACCGTGATAATTCTGGGCAGAATTTTAAAAAAATCTACTGGGTAGTATGGCCACTGCCACTGCCACTGCCCAGCAGTATATTTGTACCTGTTATAGCAGCGTTGTACCTGTTCCAAACATCATATATCCAAACAAACTAAAGATAATGCAAATGTATATTCAAAATAGAAACTATTTAAGAAGAAACAACATCACCATCAATTATCTCAAATCTACAAACTATTTGCATGGAAAAGAGATTTTGTAACGTGACGCTCGGGGACACCTCCTTATCCTTCCCTTCTCGTCCGAATAGCCACATAAGTATAGAGCATATGTGGCCTACCCTTAGGGCCACTCCCTGTCCCTTGAATTGAAATAAAGTAAAATTAGTATCCACCCCTCAAATATAGATAAATATAAATCGTAATTGAAATTGAAATCGAAATCAAAATTGACATATAAATATAAATACATTACCTGTAGTGTCACTCAAACAGCTAACTTGAGCTCATATGGCACCTCCTTCCAACTAATGTACCCCGGGAAATCGTGTCAAATATAATTCTCTTCATATCTAAACACTAAGAAATACCATAATCCTATGGAGTTATGTGTTACAAATTCCTTCCAACCGTTGTGTAGCCAAAAATCAGTAGTTGAAGTTGTCAATTCCACCTTTCAATGGTCTCCCATGTTTTGCTAGAAGTTCCAAGTGGTGGGGTATGGAAAGTGGAATTGACAACTTGAACTGGTGATGTTTGGCTACATAACGGTTGGGAGAAATTTGCAGAGCATCGCTCCATAAGATTATGTCATTTCTTAGTGTTCGGATAGACGAAGAGATTCAGTCTCCTCTTCACAAATAGGACACCCCAAATAACTATGTACTAATCACCTATTAAAGGTAAGAAGCGTATATTCATGGATTAGTATAAACAAAACTTAAATGTAGTTGGAATATTTATGTATTAATCTCCTCTCCACACACGCACACTACATAAGAGTGAAAATGATAAAGTGCAGATCAATTAAAAGCATTAAAAATGGATGTTTCGGTACAAATTGAAATATTTATTACAAATTGAAAAATTGTTTCAAATTCGGGTTATCATAAAAAATGGATTGATATTCGGTAGGAGCAGCCAAGTCATCCACACTACTATTTAGACGCCTTGGCGCGTGTTGGACAATTGACCACGGCTCGTTGTTGATATACTCCGAGTAAAACACTTGCTTAACCTGTTGAAATGCACAAACAAACGGCTCATCGCTCACGTGGTCGTTGCTCTTCAACTTGGACAAGTCAACCATGATCAAATTGGTGACATGATCAACTTTAGAAGCATTTTTATCCTCAACTCTTACCCATTCACAGTAAAATACAACCTCTTTGAATCTTATATAATCCAATTCAAATATATTTTGGATTACACCATAGTAAGTCATTTTAGCTTCAACGAGGTTTTTATCTTTTGCGCTCGCTCGAAAGAAAGTAAGAGCCTTGTATGAAATTATCGAGTTCTGTACATTTGTACTTTCCTCGTACACTTTAGCGCCGAAAATGTAACCGTTCAATCAATACTTTTTTTACTCTTGTGCCACGAGCAAGGGTCCAGTGGCTAGACGAGCAAGCCTTGATGTCGCATCACCCATCTTTAGGAGCTGAGAATATAGATAAATTAATTATATTAGTGGTAAAATTTGAGTGTAATGTAACGTTATATAACGACTATTTTCATTATAATTACCTCTTGTGTCAACCATAGCCTAAATTCGCTGTTTGATTGTACCATTGTTTTTCGTCTTTTATTGTTCTCACAAGATTCATATTTACTGCATATTACAAAATTAATCATGTATAAAATAATCTAAAATAATGTTAAACATTATAATATTCGAAACTTACTTTTTCCATTCTTCGACATCTTCATGTGTGTCAAATAGATAACGAGCTACTTGTTCATGTTGCAAACTCGTTAATTTCACTCTTTTTCCCATCACATTACCACCATCATCGAGGAATTCATCAGTGTCATCAACGCTGGTCGAGTCAGGCATATATTCCCGAGTATATATTGATGACTCCATGGTGATGTATTCCTCTGCAATTGATCCTGCAATATATCGCGTATTCTTGACGTAATCTTTAAAAACTTTCATCAATCTTTCAAACGGATACATCCACCGATATCTAACTGAACCACAAAGAAGTTTCTCGTCGCATAGGTGTACCAACAAGTGAACACTTATGTCAAAGAATGCTAGGGAAAAGTACTTCTCCAATACACAAATCTCTTCGTTCACAGCCAATTTTACGGTCACTATGTGTTCTCGATTCACTACCTTCTCACACAAGAGGGAGAAGGTAATACTAATTTGCATAATAGCCCTACGCAAATCCTTGTGCTTGGAGAAACAGTGCTTAAACAATAGAGGAACCAATTGCATGATCACATGCCAATCGTGGGACTTACACTTATGTAAATCATGAGTAGCATAATTCACAATCCTTTGCAAGTTGGACGAAAAAGTAGATGGGCCCTTCAAATTATATATTGTGTCTAGAAGCACCTTCCTTTCCCCACTCGTCAAAGTAAACGAACCAGGGGGAATTATTGTCCTTCCCCTACTATCTTCTTTCAACCATAGTTGTGGCTTAAGTTTTAACGTTTTAAGGTCTTTTCGTGCATTTTCTCCATCCTTCGAATGACTCCCCCCAAGGCAAGTACCCACAATATGTTCAACGAAGTTCTTCTCTGCATGCATAACATCCAATACATGGCGCACCAGGTTTTTCTTCTAATAAGGCAAGTCAAATAAAATTAACCTCCGAGACCATGCCTTTTTTTATCTCAGTTTCATTCCCAGTTGGGGTCTTCTTCTTGACATTCTTAAATCTGGGATTCTTACCTGGCATATTTGGATTCTTACCTGAACCCGAAAGTTGTCTCGGCGGTAGCCTATGTTCAACTCCGCCCAATAAAAAGTTGGAACCTTTCTCAAATCTGAAACTATGAGCTGGGGATAAAAACCTCATGTGGCAATGGTATACATTTTTTAAGCTAGAGGATAGGCGAAGAGATTCAGTCTCCTCTCCACAAATAGGACACCCCAAATAACCATGTACTACACATCCGGATAATGTCCCATAAGATGGAAAATCATGAATTGCCCACATCAACATAGCTTTCAGCGTAAACTCTTCTTTTCTAAAAGAGTCAAATGATTGCACACCCTCTTCCCACAACTCATTTAATTCTTCTACCAAAGGAGCCAGGTAGATATCAATGTCATCACTTGGTGCCTTTGGCCGAGGTATCAATAAAGCCATCATCGAAAATTCAGGTCTCATACACTGTGAAGGAGGGAGGTTGAGTGGGGCTAGGATCACTGTCCATACACTCTGATTGGTGCTTAGATTTCCAAATGGATTGAAACCATTTGTTGATATAGCCAAACGAATGTTGCGTTATTCTCGAGCAAAATCGGGATACTCAAAATTCATCCTCCGCCAGGCAGTAGAATCAATAGGATGACGCATGATATTACCCCCTACTTCTGCCCTAGTATGCCAAGTCATTGCCTCTGCAATCCATGGTACTGTGAAAAATCATTTTAATCTAGGCCCAACGGGAAAATATTTCAATACTTTTTGAGGCACTTTTGAGCTTGTGCCTTCCTTACTAGTAGATTGGACATATCTAGGTTCATCGCATACCGGACAACGATCGAGATTTTCATACTCCTTTCGGTATAGTATACAGTCATACACACAAGCATGAATCGATTTATACTTCATTCCCAAACCTTTCAAACTGTTGTTCATAACAGGATAGCTATTTGGAAGTGTATTCACCTTGGGTAATAAGCCCTTCACCCATTTCAGAATTCCCGTCACGCTATTTCCAGACAAACCGTACTGCGTCTTCAAACTGTGTAAACCAACCATGGCATGTAAAATTGTTTGATCTTTCTCACAGCTAGAGTATAACAGTTGGGTTGCCTTAAATTTTAAACTTTGGTAGTCATCGTCAAGTTTTATCGTGTTATCTTCATGAGCACTTGAATCTTCTACATCATCAGTAACCTCATTCTCCCCAGCTTCATAAACTCCGTACGCATCATCAACTAAATCCTCTAACATATTATGATCTACGTCGTCCCCTTCTACATCTATTCTACTTGTTGAAGGTTGTTGTGAAGGTTGGCCGGGGACAAAAGGAACTTTCAATTCACCGTGAAAACTCCAAAATCGATAACTATCTTGCATACCCGATCTTAACAAATGTAGTTCAACTATTTTCCACTCAAACACCTTGCCATTATTACACCTAGCACACGGACACGAAAACTCTTCATCATTACGACATCTCTTTGCATATTTCACAAATTCGTTAGCACCTCTGCGAAACACATCCCCCATTCTATTAGTCTCACCCATCCACTCTTTGTATTTCAGATATCCCATCACAGCTACCACAACTAAACACCTATTAAAGGTAAATAAAACTTAGATTTATAGTATGTTTTATTTAATTATCCCATCATTTAATTATCCTATTAAAGGGTAAGTGGTCCTATCCCATTCAAGACTGCATTTTTCTGTAATATACTTAACAGCTCATGCACATTGTTACGATTTAAAAAAAAATTCGACAGCATATCCCCTTAGTTCACCAAGTACATGACGTAGATTGGCAGGTGTGAGTGTTATTTTAATTGGTCAATTGAAATAACAGTCACACTTGTCAATCTAGTATGTACCCAGAGAACATTAAGATACGACTGTAGAACTTCCTCCAAAAGTAACAACTTTAAGCCAATAAGAATATTATACAAAAATTATACAGTCTCAAACTGTCCAAACGGGACAATTCGAGAGATCTCATTACAGGGGTAATGACTCTCGAATGGGTCTAAGGGCTATTGAATGCGTATGCATAAGAACTAGAAGGCTAGTATCTATGCGCACTATATTTTATTTCAAGTATGTTTCATATAATGGGTTAATTCAAATACAAAAATAAATTCATGGGTTAATTCAAATACAAAAATACAAATTCATGGGTTAATTCAAATACACACACACGCACACACACACACACACACCTCCCTCCACACCTCCCACTCACCACAAACACACAAGCCCCCACCTCCCTCCACACCCCCCACTCACCACATACACACACACACACACACACACAATAGCCCCCCCCCCCCCCCCCACACACACACAGTAGTGACTGTCTATTTAAAATAATCTCAATGTTAATTTCATGTATTGAATTTCTACTATTGTTTTGTGCTTTTTATAAATCATATTCAATGTTAGATATGTGTTTTGTTAAGATATCTAAGCTGTTCTATAGAATTATTTTTTGTATCTTGAAGTTTAAGTTCTAAAATAATCAACCTAAAGTTGTGGTTCATAAAGTATTATCACAAATATGAACTAAGAGTGATAAAATAACTTTGAGGCATATAAATTAATTGTGACAAAGTAAGATTATGCACCAGAACCTAAAATTTAAAAAAAGTATTTTTATTTAAACCCCACTTTTCTTTCTATAACTCCTATTTTATTAAACTTTAAATATAATTAAGGGTGAATAGAAAGAAAAGTTAAATAGGAATAAAAATAACATTTTTAAAATATGAAGGTCTCACCAATTTGATCAAATTTTTCAACAACATAGACTAAATGATATTTTATTTTTCATGCTTTTAGCAATTTCGGATGCCATTTTAACCCTTATTGTAGTTTTTTGTTGTAATGTCATTTTTAAAAAAAAATCATTTAGGTATGTAAATATATTGTAATAGATCTTGCCTTCCACAAAATGATATTTTATGGTAAAATTTTATTTGATGGATATAAAGTCATGTGATACCTATATGTGTTATTTTGCATCTAATAAAAACAAAACCCCATATATGGTTTTTTTCTCCATTAGTATAAGTATATAGCGATTATTTCATACTTAAATCACATATTAAGACGGCCTTCATTTTTTTATGAAATTTGTAGACAATTACTTATTTATTTTGAATGAAAATAAATTGTTATCCAATATTTTTGGATATTATTTATAGTTATGAAACTCATACACAAATTAATGTTGTATCAAAATAATATTACATTTTTAACCCCCTACCCCCACCCTACCCGACTCCTTACCCCCACTCTGCCCCCACCCTACCCCCACCCTGCCCCACCCCTATAATACCCCGTATTTCTGAATATTTTATTTAATTAAATTGGAGAATTAAATGAGAAAATACAGCTTAATTTAAATTACGTAAGAGGAGTAATTTAATGGGATTTATTAAAATTGTAATTTTGGAATATCAATCGGGAGATAGTTACCGATTTATATTGCCTCATTATATTTACTTAGTGCGAGTGGTAAATAGTTGCTTAGCGCGTGTAGACCGTGTTGGGGTGAGAACAAGTAATATTTTTAAGTGACTCAAATGATAATTTAGAGGTCACAGATGAGTCCGAAAGGGTCAAATTAGTCAAAATAGTATACCAGGGGGTACTAGTTGAATCCCGGGGTAATTTTGGACTAAACCGGGACCGTACGGGGGCATTTTGGTCTTTTAACATGAGAGGGTATGGAGACCTACGAAATTGAGAGCTTTATATCAGCCGTATGATAGAGGGGTTAGGGTTAGAAAGCCCATGAAAACACACCATAGCCATTAGAGATAAGAGAGAAACCATTCTCAAGGCAAAAGGAAGAATTGGGAAGGATTTAAAGGAGATTTTCACTATTAACTTGTTGGGGAAGAAGGATTGAAGGATGAAGATCATCAATCATCAACAACAACCACGAAATCAGACCCTAATGATCATAAGGCAAGTTGTTTATTGCAAAAATTATAAAGTTATAATACCCATGTATAGGGTTTTTGAATAGTTTTGTTTAAATCATTATCTTGATTGGAGAAAGATGATATTTATACATATTGGGATAGGAATCGCATGTAGAATGATTTACCTTATGTAGAGCATTAAGATTCAGATTAGACTTGATGATTTTTCGGATTAAAATCTGGATTTTGAATGATAATATGGGAAGAACACCATAACTAGGGTTTCAAGAAATTTTAGGTTTAACTCACTATTTCTTTAAAGGAATTGGAGTTTGTGTTGTATTTGTCACGTTAGAAATTGTCCTAGTATACGTGAAAACATAATAGGATCATTGGGTCGATGTTTGGTGGACTATAATGGAGTTTGAAGATTTGTTAATGGAGGAAAAGATTAACGAAGAAGACGAATTGCGTCTGTCTCTGTTCGATCGATCGATCGATCTCGAACTATCGATCAATCGACTATGTCGATCGATCGAACCCAGCATTCGATCGATCGACGCAAGTTGTTTCCCAAATTTTTTGTGTTTAATTCTTCGTTGATTTTCGGGAATGAATGAGTATCCTAGGATTTACATTATACTTATATGGGAGTGAGAATAAGGCCAGTAGGTATACTATTGAGGTCCGATAAGGCCATTGGGTGTAGGGCTTGGATTACGGACCGATGAGAATAATCCGATTTAGTAGAGTATCGGGGACTTCGGAAATTGAGTTACGAGGCGAAGTAAATTCAATTTAAGTAATAGACCAGTAGGGTAAGAAATAACTACTGAAATTATATGTAAGGGGTAACTAGGACCCTTAGAGTTGTGTGAATACTCAAATAAATGCGATTAATGAGATAAATCATAAAGCGAATATTTTATGGTAGATATATGAGATTAAAATATTACGTACGTATATAATTAATTGGTCGTGGGTGTACCTACTGAATTATGTGATCTTTTAGGTCGAGAGATTTGTACCTAAATTAATTGTGTTAGGGTCGATGAGACATTCTGAACTAACATAAAGTTATTATATGTTTGGGGTCGATGAGAAATGCCGAACCAAACCTTGAACTGGTGTCGCGATGAAAGAGTCCTGAACCAGAATATGTGGATATATATATTTTTAA
The DNA here is from genome assembly GCA_949130495.1 of Sambucus nigra. Classification (NCBI taxonomy): domain Eukaryota; kingdom Viridiplantae; phylum Streptophyta; class Magnoliopsida; order Dipsacales; family Adoxaceae; genus Sambucus; species Sambucus nigra. The sequence continues at coordinate 516,813,948 of OX422210.1, read as the reverse complement.
AAATAGTTGGGGTCGATGGATAATTCCGAACCAACTCTCACTTGGGGTCGATGGATAATTCCGAAGCAAGAATCATTTACGTGTGTATATAAATAATTGGGGTCGATGTATCATTCCGAACCAATTCTTACTTGGGGTCGATGAATCATTCAAAACCAAGAGCCCTTTACGTGTATAAAAAGGGCAAAATAGTAATGACTGATATTTAGTATATATTATGTGTGAAATATATATACTTGATGATATTCTACTTCTGTGTATTAGTAGATTAATATATATTATGTATTTAAAGATACATACTGAATTGGTAAGTTAAGTAGTAAAACTTAATTACAAAATGCACCTTTAGATAGAGAACCTCTATTTAGTAATTCAAGTAGCGAAACTTAATTACACAAGTGGGACGTTAACAATTGTGCGAATTGTAGTAATTTTATTAGTGAAACTAAATGAGAAGTCTTGAAAAATAGAATAGATGAAATGTTACTTGAGAATTAATTAACATACGAGAGATGTTAGTGAAACGGTTGTACTGTATGGGCGGTACTGGAACTTGGGTACAAATAAGTTCAGTTGACTACTTTTGTTTTAGTTAGCTTGGGAGGTATGGCTAGATAAACTAAGTGTAGAACGTTAGGTGTGCACAAAAGATGAGGGGTGAGTTAACTCAAGAGAGTGTATGAGAACCTAACATGTGTAATCAATAACCGCATCTTATATTGTGATAAACGCTTGTTAAATATTTTCAAAATGTTTTGAGTGCTAACTCTTGCTATAAAATATTTTCAAAATCTTTTTGGTGTCCAGCCACAGGGACGCCATGTATGATGATTCCATTCCAGAGACTCGGAGCTGTAGCACAGTGGATGCTTACAGGATTTTGACTAGACGATATCTCTCATTCAGATCTAGTACAGGATCTCACACTATTCTATGTATGGACTTGCGGTCCGGTATTAGTCTCAGATGTTAGTTTCAGACTAGTGGTTATTCTATTGTTGTTTGGGATTTTTAGCCGATCGTTTATTCAGTAATACTTTTGTTCTGTTGTACTTATACTTTGTTGTTTGAATTATAGTACATGATTATTTGTACTTTATTCCGCATGGTTGATTTATCTGTTTTAAGAAAGATAAAATTTGGCACCGGTCTAATTTTACTTAGGGGATTAGTAATTAAAAAGTTTTCGACAGTGATGCTAAGAATGAACCATTTGAGAAACCTGTTTTAATTTAATAAAGGCCTGATCACCCGATGTTTAATTAGGCGGGGTGTCACAGATGGTATCAGAGCATCAGGTTCTAGTGTCCATAGGATCTGTACGGCTTACTACGTTTTCAGCGTATCATTTGATTGATATAGAGCCCTATCTTAGGATTATTGTACTTCTCTACATACGTAGTTTACGTTCTCCTGCTATTTAGTAGATGTAGTGTTATATATACGAGTTCGATTGGGCACGGTACGTCGAATATGGTGGTAGGACCAGCATTGGCGTTAGAAGGACTGCAGGAGGGAGGAGCTCGGCATAAAGCATGGGGTGTTCGAAGATGGTAATCATAGGAGAGATGATCATTGTCGAGGTCACTCCTAGCGTGTAATTGAAGTAGATGCTGCAAGGGTTGTTGAGGCATTGCAGGCATTTTCCAAGTGTCGCGACGGCAAGGGGGAAATGCTAATCTAGACCCGCCCAAGTGCAGTGATAGTGGGAGGGAGTCTGAATTTTTTTTTTGATGAGAACGAGCCGTCAAATGTGACAAAACGGTAACTGCGCATGTTAACTAATGGAAGTAGTGTGTCCAGAGGTTTTGGCATTTAGGGATAGAGTAGATATACCCAAAAGTGAAAATTTGAGTAAATTTTTTAGGCAACGTGGCGGGGATACAAATCACCGCATCCGGACCGAGGGTCCGTATACAAATAGAGAGACCTTACGTATAGTATAACCGCAAAGTTCTCTAATGTTGATTTATAAGCGAAGAGAATGGAAATACCGGAACCCATCACGTGAAAACCTAGTAGAGGCCAACCGTGAGAAAGAAATTTATCCGTTGAAGTGAACTTGTATCGATGAGATATGTATAAGGGAAGAAGAGCCCTTGCGAGAAGGGACTCTCGAGTTGTAGTTCGCAATTTTGGTAAAACTCTTCTTGGACGACTTATGTATATGAAGGCAGTATGGTACTTCTTACAAGGTTGGGTTAAATGCTCCTAGGGGGGGGGGGGAAGTTAAGAGAGTTTAAAGATTTAGTCAAAGAGTAAGACTGAATGTAATGGGGCTGGTGCAAGCCATAAGTGGAAACCCACTAGGGGATTTAATGATTAGACTCTAAGTCAGGACTATTAAGTCCCATAGTGCGTTCCTCTTGGTCAGCAGAACTAAGGGAACTAGAATGATAGTGATCAGGATCGAGACTACCAAGTCCGAGAGGATGGGTACCCAAACCGGTCAGTATGGCCTAGAGTCAGGAATTTTTGAAAAGATGTCTAGTGTGGATTCTAGGGCCATGCGTTTTATTTTAGCTTAAAGTTATTTGAAGAAATAATAACTCCAATAAATTTTTCATTCCGGAGAGGAAAAGCGTATTATGTCCGGAAATCATCTGAACCACCAGAGCGATGGATAAGGAAGTATATGGGTTTTAGCCTCGAGTGAATGGGGTATGTGACGATACCTCACCTGAAAGAGGGTCGAGTTGTCATTATTCATCAATAGGTGAGAAACTTCAGATATTATGAACGTCTCATAGTAATTGATTCCGGTGTGTAGGAACCTAAATGATGTGAGTCAATGTATGTCGTATGACTGCTGAGCGAAAAGATCGAGCTCGTTGTCGTGCTAAGGACTTAGTGATAGTATAAGCGCAGTGCCACTTGACTCCTTTAGAAATATTGGAGTATGGTTTCACATATTGTCGAGGAATGGAATTTGAGTATCTTGACTATGTCTTGTTCCGACAATGCTCCGTAAGAATGCATGGGGAGAAGTCCCTTATTTAAGTTCGGTTGCGAAAGGGGATACAACTGAAATTTTTATGCACGATAGGATAAGAGACATTGTTAGATGCTAGGGCATCAGTGGAGCCGGTAGTGTTGTGGAGAAACACTGAAAGGCTTACCTCACCACGAAGGGATAAGTGGGAGCAAGGATTTAATTTTTGGTTTATAGGGTATTGAGAATACCCACAAGATTGTAGTCACGTCGTGTAGACTAGGCTAGAGTTGAAGAAAAGCATGTTACGGGTGCGACATTTGCAATGTTTTTGCACATGTACCCGGAGAAAAGGGTGTATGGGCACCCTAATCAATTGTATTCCTTAGACATCCGAGATACAGGGATACGGAAAAGTATTTTGTACGCCGGTGGGTAAATTAGGAGACAAGTCGTATCGATGAAATGGGTTGAACGTCATGGGAGATAGACGATGATCCAAGATTATATGTGCTGAGAGATCCAGCATACCCTATGGGATGAAAGTTGGTGGGAAACCGTTCAAAAGTTATCTCTTGAATTGGGAGGCCTAACTGTTGTGAAGAAGTGATACAAGGTGTTACTCAACTGAGTGTTGGGAGTGACTTACGCGTTACTAAAATGTTGATAAGTGGTAAGCAATGTTGAGGAGAGACATAGTGAGATTTTCTCCAGACACACCTCTAGTTAATAGAGCGAGATGGACTCGAAATGAGCAACTGGAATGTAGTTGTGAACCTACATTTCCAATGATCGAATGAGGAGACAGACTTATAAATTATTGATGGGTTGTGAACATTATAATTAAGCCAACATTTCGTTGGGGTAGAGAAATGGGGTGACCGAGATGGATTAGCATGTAGTTGAAAAGGGAGAGTGCACAAGTGCACGATGCCGCTCTACATGATTGTGAATTAGGGTGAAATCCTAAAATTCCACCCTGTGAGAGATGGTCAGGAAGGAATAGAGATAAAGTTTTATTTTGAGTATGTTGTGTTACCTACGACTCAATGTTAGTGAGAAAGAATGATGATATGCCCTTATGATAGTGGAATTTTGGAGAAGCCCACTGATCAATTCATAGGTTGAATGTATGCCTATAAGAGCATCTTTATAGGTAGAGTGAGTGCCTATATGGAGTGTACATGAGGATTAGGTTCAAGGGTACCGATTACGAACAATACATGTACTTTGAGGTGTGGTTCGAGGAGACATTTTGAACTTTTAGTCCTTAACGCGTGATATGAGGACATTCTATTGGGGTGTGACATTTTAGGGTATATGAAATGTGTAATATATGGCTCACAAATTGTCTTCCCATGTGCGGTGAGATATATTTACATATATTGGTGCTCGAGATGTGATTCCGAGACAAGTAATTAATCACTATTGGTGATCGAGGTGGAATTCCGAGCTAATAACCCCAAAAGTGTTATAGAAGGGGGGTGATTATAAAATAAGTGTTGATAGTATATGTTATGTGTTCGATACCTATTGATTTTTCCTACTTATGTGTGATAGTAAGTGTGCTTAATCTCTGTATTGGGGTCGATGATGTTCCGGACCAATACATGAGGGATCGATTGGGGTCGATGATTTTTCCGAACCAAATCGATGATAAATATTGGTTTCGACGGAAGGTCTGAACCGACATGTGCATTACATTTACCTTAGGGTCGAGGGATTCCCGGACCAATGTAAATGATAGGATTATTGGGGCCGATGATTTTTGCTAGACCAATTTTCCTTCAAGTATATATTGTGTGTGAATTATATACCTTATAATATTCTACTTATGAGTGATAGTAGACACGTAGATGTTATATGGAGATATACATCGAATGGGTAAATTAAGTAGGGAGAAACTTAATTTCAAGAATTAACATTGGATTGGGAAAATCTATGGAGAAATTAAGTAGTGAGACTTAATTATGATATATGAGGCATGGGTAACATGCGATAAGAATATATAATGAAGCAAGGCATGTACTTGGGGAGACCGTTAGGATGTTATTATTTGGTATTGGGTATTAGATGATGCAATTATATTTAAGCTCTTTAGCCTTAATACCAGCCTTATCCTAATTTCGAGAACGAAATTCCTTTGCAAGGGGGGAAGTATGTAATACCCCGTATTTCTGAATATTTTATTTAATTAAATTGGAGAATTAAATGAGAAAATACATCTTAATTTAAATTACATAAGAGGAGTAATTTAATGGTATTTATTAAAATTGTAATTTTGGAATATCAATCGGGAGATAGTTACCGATTTATATTGCCTCATTATATTTACTTAGTGCGAGTGGTAAATAGTTGCTTAACGCGTGTAGATCGTGTTGGGGTGAGAACAAGTAATATTTTTAAGTGACTCAAATGATAATTTAGAGGTCACAGATGAGTCCGAAAGGGTCAAATTAGTCAAAATAGTATACCCGGGGGTACTAGTTGAGTCTCGGGGTAATTTTGGACTAAACCGGGACCGTACGGGGGCATTTTGGTCTTTTAACATGAGAGGGTATGGAGACCTACGAAATTGAGAGCTTTATATCAGCCGTATGATAGAGGGGTTAGGGTTAGAAAGCCCATGAAAACACACCATAGCCATTAGAGATAAGAGAGAAACCATTCTCAAGGCAAAAGGAAGAATTGGGAACGATTCAAAGGAGATTTTCACTATCAACTTGTTGGGGAAGAAGGATTGAAGGATGAAGATCATCAATCATCAACAACAACCACGAAATCAGACCCTAATGATCACAAGGCAAGTTGTTTATTGCAAAAATTATAAAGTTATAATACCCATGTATAGGGTTTTTGAATAGTTTTGTTTAAATCATTATCTTGATTGGAGAAAGATGATATTTATACATGTTGGGATAGGAATCGCATGTAGAATGATTTACCTTATGTAGAGGATTAAGATTCAGATTAGACTTGATGATTTTTCGGATTAAAATCTGGATTTTGAATGATAATATGGGAAGAACACCATAACTAGGGTTTCAAGAAATTTTAGGTTTAACTCACTATTTCTTTAAAGGAATTGGAGTTTGTGATGTATTTGTCACATTAGAAATTGTCCTAGTATACGTGAAAACATATTAGGATCATTGGGTCGAAGTTTGGTGGACTATAATGGAGCTTGAAGATTTGTTAATGGAGGAAAAGATTAACAAAGAAGACGAACTGCGTCTGTCCCTGTTCGATCGATCGATCGATCTCGAACTATCGATCGATCGACTATGTCGATCGATCGAACCCAACAGTCGATCGATCGACGCAAGTTGTTTCCCAAATTTTTTGTGTTTAATTCTTCGTTGATTTTCGGGAATGAATGAGTATCCTAGGATTTACATTATACTTATATGGGAGTGAGAATAAGGAGAGTAGGTATACTATTGAGGTCCGATAAGGCCATTGGGTGTAGGGCTTGGATTACGGACCGATGAGAATAATCCGATTTAGTAGAGTATCGGGGACTTCGGAAATGAGTTACGAGGCGAAGTAAATTCAATTTAAGTAATAGACCAGTAGGGTAAGAAATAACTACTGAAATTATATGTAAGGGGTAACTAGGACCCTTAGAGTTGTGTGAATACCCAAATAAATGCGATTAATGAGATAAATCGTAAAGCGAATATTTTACGGTAGATATATGAGATTAAAATATTACGTACGTATGTAATTAATTGGTTGTGCGTGTACCTACTGAATTATGTGATCTTTTAGGTCGAGAGATTTGTACCTAAATTAATTGTGTTAGGGTTGATGAGACATTCCGAACTAACATAAAGTTATTATATGTTTGGGGTCGATGAGAAATGCTGAACCAAACCTTGAACTGGTGTCGCGATGAAAGAGTCCTGAACCAGAATATGTGGATATATATATTTTTAAAAATAGTTGGGGTCGATGGATAATTCCGAACCAACTCTCACTTGGGGTCGATGTATCATTCCGAACCAAGAATCATTTACGTGTGTATATAAATAATTGGGGTCGATGTATCATTCCGAACCAATTCTTACTTGGGGTCGATGAATCATTCAAAACCAAGAGCCCTTTACGTGTATAAAAAGGGAAAAATAGTAATGACTGATATTTAGTATATATTATGTGTGAAATATATATACTTGATTATATTCTACTTCTGTGTATTAATAGATTGATATATATTATGTATTTAAAGATACATACTGAATTGGTAAGTTAAGTAGTGAAACTTAATTACGAAATACACCTTTTTATAGAGAACCTCTATTTTGTAATTCAAGTAGCGAAACTTAATTACACAAGTGGGAAGTTAACAATTGTGAGAATTGTAGTAATTTTAGTAGTGAAACTAAATGAGAAGTCTTGAAAAATAACATAGATGAAATGTTACTTGAGAATTAATTAATATACGCGAGATGTTAGTGAAACGGTTGTACTGTATGGGCTGTACTGGAACTTGGGTACAGATAAGTTCAGTTGAGTACTTTGGTTTTAGTTAGCTTGGGAGGTATGGCTAGATAAACTAAGTGTAGACCGTTAGGTGTGCACAAAAGATGAGGGGTGAGTTAACTCAAGAGAGTGTATGAGAACCTAACATGTGTAATCAATAACCGCATCTTATATTGTGATAAACGCTTGTTAAATATTTTCAAAATGTTTTGAGTACTAACTCTTGCTATAAAATATTTTCGAAACCTTTTAGGTGTCCAACCACAGGGACGCCATGTATGATGATTCCTTTCCAGTGACTCGGAGCTGTAGCACAGTGGATGCTTACAGGATTTTGACTAGACGATATCTCTCATTCAGATCTAGTACAGGATCTCACACTATTCTATGTATGGACTTGTGGTCCGGTATTAATCTCAGATGTTAGTTTCAGGCTTGTGGTTATTCTATTGTTGTTTGGGATTTTTAGCCGATGGTTTATTTGGTAATACTATTGTTCTGTTGTACTTTTACTTTGTTGTTTGAATTATAGTACATGATTATTTGTACTTTATTCCGCATGGTTGATTTATCTGTTTTAAGAAAGATAAAATTTGGCACTGGTCTAATTTTACTTAGGGGATTAGTAATTAAAAAGTTTTCGATAATGATGCGAAGAATGAACCATTTGAGAAACCTATTTTAATTTAATAAAGGCCTGATCACCTGATGTTTAATTAGGCGGGGTGTCACAACCCCCTACCCCTGCACACACACACGCATACACACATATATATACACACAAACATATATATAAATGGAAGAGAGAGAGAGAGAGAGAGAGAGAGAGAGAGAGAATTTAACCTGAAAGTAGAGAGAGAGAGAGCAGTGTCGAGAGAGAGAGAGGGAGGGAACGGCGGGAGAGAAAAAATAAGGGGGAAAGGGTTTTTGCTGCAAACATTATCACTGTCGTGTCAAGGTCATTGACCGTGACAATTCTTTGTCACGGTCGTGTCAAGGTCAATGACCGTGACACAAAACGCGTGTTTTTTATCACGGTCAATGACCTTGACATGGGTGACCGGCTGAAAGGTGACAATTTTGTCATTTTGGTGTAGTGATGGTTCGTTGCTTGAATTCAATTGTCTCATTCTGGTGTGGCAGTCACCAGATTAATTACATCATATTATTTCTTATTCGATCCTAGTGATGGGAAGTTATTGTGTCAGCTATGAGTCTATATTTAATTGTAGTGTTGTATAAGCTCAGTAATGATGTGAGATAGGACATGTTGAGGCTAATGCGTCATGTTACATGAGTATGCTCTTCTTCGAAAGAACCTTTGTTTTACACTGGTTGGTGTACGCATGGTCTCACAATTTGTCGCATGTAGTTTGCATGTGTACTTGATATCTTTAGGTTAACAAACTCACTAGTTAATCGGTATAGCTAGTTACGATGTATATCATTGATTTGAGGTCACGACTCTAAGATATGAATATTAGAGCTTTATGGAACACTAAATGCTAGTGTTGCACTCCATATGGAATTTGCAAATTGAGAATGTAGTCTCTCATGTGTAATTAAGATGTTATTTCTAGGATGACTCTAGGTTAATGCGTAGTCTCATAGGAAATATTAGTCGGGTGGACCATTGGGATTAAATGATTATCTCGAAATCATTGATGTGGATAGTTATTAATGTTGAGGATGTATCTTCCTAGGATAGAAAAGATCCAAACCGTTTGAGGAAACCTAGGCTTATAAATCCCGATGTTTAGGATAATTCATGTTAAAGAGTGGGGTGTTAGCATGACATTTACTGACTATCAACTACTTTGAGGTATTATTTAGATGGACATTTTAGGCATGCTGGGGAGTTAGCAAGAATACCTTAGGTGCCACCATGGTTATATCAAATTAATGGTATGAAATCTTTGGGTTAGACTATAGTGTTAAAGACAACTAGGAATGGAATTAAATTGTTGTATGAATGATTTGTGATCTTGATGATCATAACTTTCCAGGAAAACAATCCTAAGGAGGTAAGAATTTTATACCTCGGCCTAGAAAATATGTATTTAATGTTATTTGAAGTGTTTTGTCCAAAGAAAAAATGGAGGACACGTCAAACAATACGTAAGGTGACGTATTACGTAAATAGTTTAAACGAGAAAAATCCCATGATGCCTGTCTCACACAAATGCGTATTTAATCTCTAAAAGTAGTAGCTAGGATGCCTGTAAAGTTTGAGGAAAAAATATTAAGGAACGAATGTGACACGGACAAGGTTAATACAATGCGACATTTAAATGATATGAAAAGCAAAGTATCGAAATATGGATTAAACAAGAAAGTGTTACATTTCATGGCTCTCATGAGTTTTATCTTAAATTTATGTAATTATTTTAAGTACTTAAGTTAAGTTTTACGCTATTTGACAAGCAACGATCGCTACACGTGCCTGGGTACAAATTGTGTGACGGTGCGTGACAGTGCGAAAGTCCAGCTTTGTGCGAATTATTTAGGACAATAGGTAAGTCAAAAAAATATTCTGCGTATATATTTGGATTCATAAAAATAAAAGGAATATTACCAAGAGAACAAAAATGGAAGAAATCTATATTTTGTATAGAGGTCCCGATTCTTATGCGCCTTATATAGGACAATCTGAGAGGCCAAACGACTATTGTAAATATGATTTTTTTTTAGCTAAAAAATGCAAGGAATATGATTCTTAAGTTAAAATTTTTAAAAAAAATGGGCCTTGTACCAAAAGTGATGCAAATCCGCATTTGTGGGTGTTTTAGGGCATTTTTGAAGTGGATTTTTAGGGTCATATGTTTGGTCTCTGTTTAGTCTCTTTCCAGACTTATTATGCAGAACTTGGGGAACCAAATTAAACCCATTTGGGCATTCAAAACCTTGGGTTTATTGGTCAAGGGTGGAAAGCTTCCATAATTGCATTATAAGAGAAATGGGAGGAATATACTTGGATCCAAAACTCTCAAGCACTTTCAGATTATATCTCTATCTTCTAGCTCTTGCAAGAGTTTCTCTTCCTTCCAAATTTGTGGTCCGTATTTACTACCCCTTTTCTGCCATCAAAACCCCACCATGGGGGTCCCAAAACTCAATTAAAACACCCCCTCACAATTGGGACAACTTATAGGAGGTTTTGGGAGGAGGTTTTGAAACTTAAAGGAAGCCTTGTTAGGAGTTTCTAAAAGGGGTTTCTCATGGAAAAATAAAGAGTAGTTCATGGATCTTTAAGAGTGTACTATTTTGACTCCCTTTAGGTCCACCTTTGGAGGTAGGGGAGTTACCTACCTTCTCTGCCATTATTTGAGGAAATTGTGAGGTGGGAAATACTTATATCTTACTAAGTTAAGTTAATGATGATATTAGTATGAGTCCTTTGCATCCTATTGATATTAGGTGTGAATAAATATCCATCCATGACTGAAGATTTAACACTACATGATTAGGTGTGTAGAAATATGATTAGAGGTTAAAATGTGTTGAGTAAGGTTTTTAATTTACTTATAGACTTATTAGTACCATTCTAACTATTTTCTATGGAAATGGGAACCTAAATGAGGGATTGGATGGGTTTTACAAATGAATAATTTTCATCCCACTAATCGCAAACATTTTATAAAATAAAATATTTTAAACTCATGTTTTAAGGTGAATAAATGATTTCTTTGATGTGAAGAACATTTATGTAATACCCCGTAATTCTGCATAGTTAGGAAAATATTTTTTATTTAAATTATGTGAGTAGAGTAATTTAATGTGATAAAATACGTTTTATTTAAGTTACGTGAGTAGAGTAATTTAATGTGACACGCTTTAAATTAAATTACGTGAGTAGAGTAATTTAATGTGATGTAATGTTAATAAAAGTTAGACACTGATTAACATGACAATTAAAAATTTACTAAATGTGAATGGTAAATTTTGAATGTTGATATGTACGGCCTAGCGATTTATATGAAAGTAGCTGAGTTATCTCGACCGAGTGTCGCACATAGACAAAAATGGAAGGTGAGATGAGAAACATATATTAAGAGATTGAAAAGATAATTTAGAGTCCGCAGATGATTCCGAAAGGGTCGAATTAGTCAAAATAGTGTACCCGAGGGTACTAGTTGAGTACCAGGTCATTTTTGGGCTAAATCGGGACCATTCGAAGGCATTTTGGTCTCTTTACATTTGAGGGTTAGGAGACCTACGAATTTTGGAACCCTAAGTCAGATTATAAGAGTTAGAGGCTAGGTTTAGAGAGGAAGGAAATACACCATAGCCATTAGAGAGAAGAGAGAAACAATTTCCTAAGGCAAAAGAAGGAAGAAGGGAGAATTCAAAGGAGATTTCACAACCAACTTGTTGGGAAGGAGGATTGAAGGATAAAAATCATCAATCATCAACAACAACAACAACCACGAAATCAGACCCTACAAAGCATAAGGCAAGTGGTTAGTTGCAAAATAAATTGAGTTATAATACCCATACGTAAGCTTTATGAAGAACATGGTTTTTATGATATTTTTGGGAGTAAACACTTGATTATGATCCATGATTGATAGGGATTTCATGTAGAACGTTTTTTATCTCCAAATATTTTGATATCATAGAAGACATGATGATTAAATTAAACTAAAAATATGGACTTATGATGGAAAGATGGAAAGATTGTATTTTTAGGGTTCTTGAATAATAAGCAGATTTTTTGTTAATTTGGACGAAATTTATAAAGATTCTGTTGTTTTAGATCGTTAGTAATCATCCCAGAATACGTAGGAATGATTAGAAACTGTTAGTTGCAAGTATGGTGAATTATCATGGAAGATAGATAAATAAAAATGGTGAAACCCGCATGAAGAAGATGATATGGGTCTGTCACTACTTGATCGATCGATCGACCCTTGAATGTTGATCGATCGACTATATCCTATCGATCGATCGACCCTGGCTGTACTTTAGAGAATTTTGTGAATAAATTTATTTTCAATTACTGTCACTTAATGGGAACCTTAGTGATGATATTTTACCTATGAAGAGACTTAATAAATACCAGTAGGTGTACCATGAAATTTCTTCATAAATGATTGAGTGTGAAAATTGGAGAAATGGACCGACGGGAAGATAACCGATTGAGTCGTATGTCGGGAATGTGAGAATTTAGTTACGAAAAGAGTGAGAGTCAATTCCGGAAAAATACCAGTAGGTTAAAGATAACTTAACTACTGAATCAAGGGAGGGGTAACTAGGACCCTTAGAGTTACGTGAATACTCGAATAAATGCGATAGTGAAATAAATCGTAAATTAATGAGTACGGTGAATATAAGTAAGATATATTACGTACGATCATGATTTGATAGGTCGGGTGTGATGATGCCGGAATCAGCACCACCAGGTAAGGTGTTTTTAAGCTCAATCGAAGAACAGCAATGGCAGCATAGTTATGTAAATGGTAAGAGAATGAGATGAGGAGAAGGGGAGAGTACGCCGGGATATAAGTGGTTCAGCCTAGATTGGCCTACGTTCACTGTGTGTGTGTGAATAATCTCACTGCAATAAGGCACTAATGGCCATGTATACAATCTCTCAAGCTTTCTCTCTCTATTGTGTATCTAGATAGAGTTTCAGCTAGGGTTAAATATCTGGGATCCTTTTGCAAGGTAGAGGATGACATCTATATATAGTACCTAGGGGGTGTAATGTACCCTCCATGCATGCAATGATCATGTGTGTGGTTACCTCACCAATATGGGAGTGCCATCTGTCGCTGTCACATGTAGAGAATGATGATGCAATATTCTCCCCACGTGTGGGGAATAATCTTTTTATAACTGATTTATGTCCACGTGTCCTTATCCAAATGTCAGCAGGCGCTCGGCTATCGCGTCTGGGGTATGACCTCAGCCTTGGTGAGGCCTAGGTTGGTGAGTCTTGATACCTGTTTAGTCCGATGATTCCATGGTGGTCTCGGCCTAATCCCGGCCGAGACAATGGGCAAGGTCGGCCTGAGACAAGGTTGAACTGGTGGCTTGATGAGGTTGCTGGTGGCTTCCTGCGAGCTCGGCCTACATCTGGACGAGGTTGCCATTCCAAGGTATACGAGAATGTTGTCGATCCTTGTGACGTCCCTTGGATAGGCTCATGGTAGTGTCGGCCTGGGCCGACCTTGATATGGACGAGGGGAGATATCGCGTGTATAAGAGATGCCCAACATCGGCCATAATACCGGCCGAGGTTGGTGTCTCTAGGCTGAGGTTACACTTGGGGCATATCAATCACCCCCCAGCCCTTAGTCATATGTGAGAGCAAGTGACTAGGGGATTACTACACCTCCGAGGCCTGTCTGTTACAAGCCAATACTTGCTTGACACTTGTCCAATGCTGGAACATGCTTGCTTGGTAGGCGTGTGCTGTCAGCCGCCCTTTGGGGCTCCCAAGGCAATGATGGTCCTTGGGAGTTGTGCCTGAGTATATAAGGGTTTTGAACCCTTCTTTCCTTCTTTCTTCTTCATTTCTTCCATTTCAGCCGCTTTCGTTCCTGCATCTCTCTCTCTCTAGAAAGATCTTGGTTCAAGGATTTTGGGTGGTGATTTCTCGCATCTTTTCCTCCCTTCCTTACCATTTCATCCTCAGGTAAGGTTTACCATACTTTTTCCTTCATTTTTCCTGCAAGCACCTTTATTTTCGTATTTTCCGGGGATTTTCTTAGTTTTTCGGCAAGACCACCATAATTTCAGGTGAGCTATTCTTGTCAAATTTAAGTAGTTTGATCATTAGATTCCTTTGCTTTATCAGCCAGTCATATTTGTAATTTTTGGAGTTTAGGAAAATCCCTAAGTGTAGTGTCGTCCTCTGATGCTCAGACCCTTATATCAGCTTCTTGAGGAGTTCCCCTCTCTTAGAGAGAAGACTTTAGAAAAGATTAGGCAAATAGAAAGATCACAGGAGGAGGCTCGTAGATCACAAGAGTTTCCTATTAGACCCATATTTCCACCACCTCTGAAGGTGATATATCCTGACCCCCCGGAGAACTTCTATCAGACAGGGGTTCCTGCAGATCCCATACCTATGTCTGAGTCTGAATCTTCTACCTCAGACCCCATGTTTGTGGATTCCTTTTGAGAGGCCATGGACTTCACACCTTGGCCTGATCAGGCCCCTGATCAAGCCGAGGTCTTCAGCCGAGCCTCGTCCCATAATCACTCAAGCACCTCAGGGTCTTCCTCAGAGGTTGAGATTCTTGAGCCGAGTGTGTCTATACCACCACCAATTGATGCTATCCCTATGTCGGCTGTCATCGGGGTAGAGTTTGCTCAGAGGTTTTCGAGTAACCCATCAACAACTGCTCCGGCCGACGTTGAGTTGGATGATGATGAGGTTGAGAGTGATGTCGACGTCTCTGAGGCGGCCGAGATCGAGAGTACCAATACTGAGGTAGACCTTCTCTTCTTTAGATATCTGTATTCTATTAGCCCCTCAATAAAACTTAGGAGACCTCTGAGGGAATAGAGGGCTTATCATGGCCGAGACGGCGAGATCTACTTATACGAGCAGATGTTCAAGTTGGGGTTTCGTTTGCCCATTCACCCCATTATCAAATCCATCATCTCTTACATTAATTTGTCCCCCTCCCAACTCTCTCCTAATTCCTGGAGAGTCCTAATAGGGGCCATAGTGTTATGGAAGGTTGTCCACCATTCAGACCTTCCAGTTCAGGTTTTCGTCGGTTACTACGTCCCTTACTCGGCCAAAAATCATCCGAGATACTACCATTTTGTAGCTCGGAGGCCTGAGAATAAATTGCTTCAGGTGACTCAGACTTCCAACAATAACATGAAGCCTCGGTACTTCTTTGCTTCAGGGCCATGGGAGTTTGGCCCATGTGTTCCCTCGTCCAATCTGGAGCAGAAGATGCCCCTTAGATAGGGTAAGGTCACCATGTCTATTAGGGCCGACCCTGGCCTAAGTCTACAAAACCTCCAGAAGGTGAAAGCCCTTCAACATCAGGGGGTAAATGGTCTATTTGTCAGGTTTGAACATCTGATGAGTCCCCACTTCCTCTCTGGGACAGGTCTGGGTGGAAGTCCCCTTGCCGAGCTTAAGAAGAATTTTTGTTTTTAAAGTTTAACCTCTGAGTTTATTCATATCTGAGTATCTAACTCAGGTATACTAATTTTTTATAGAGCGACCAAAGGACATTCCAAATGAGCTTTGGGAGATGGCTGCACCAAGCTTGACGAGACTTACCAAGAGAGCAGGTCTTGACCTTGTCTTCCTAGGCACAATCACCTAGGGTCATCCACGTCTCTGCTTCTCTTCTGTTATGTTATTTTTTTATGTGGGTTCGGGGGGTGGTCCCTTGTCATCGGATCTACACCCTCTGCGTAGGATGAAGTTATCATCTCCACTACAGCACCGGTGGATCTTTCCATTACATTTTGGTTAAATACAACAGGTTCTTCTTTTATTTTTTCTAGCTGACCACTAGTGGGAACAACGCCGTCGTGACCTCAACCATCTTCGAATGAGGAGGTGCCTGACTGGAGCAGGGGCCAACGCCTTGAGGAAAATTAGAGGCCATTAATTTTGTCGAATGAACAGAATAAAGGGTGAACTAGATGAGCTATGTGAGCTATAAAAAAGCTTGAAAAACTTAACAAGAGCTCTTTCAATGGTGATATAGATCCAACCAAGTGTGGGACTGGATCACCACTAATAAATCAAGTTATAAATAAGCGAAAAATGAAGAGGGAGAATATGAAGAACCTTCATTCCCACACACGGTGCCAAAATGATGATATCTGATTTAATATCACTAAATAAACATATATGATCACAATCCATAATGGTTTTGAAGGTGCAATAATGGTGTTTAAACAAGTGTATAAGTAAAGAATGAGATGAGGAGAATAAGAATAAACATTAGCATATGAGGGGTTCATCCATTAGCCTACTCCACTATGCAGGTGAGTGTGAATTTCACGATAAGAATGGGCATTAATGACTTAAGTGATACATTTCCCTCTACTTTCTCTCTCTACTGTCATAGAAGAAAAACTTGGGTTAGGATTTGTATTTTCCATCCTTTCTTCTAGGGTAGAAGATGGGTTTAAATAGTGATTGGGGTGCACAATGCACCCCCAAGCATGGAAGGTGCATGTCCGTAATGGAGCCACGAATAGGATCTTGACACCTATCTTTTAAAATGTATAAGTAATGATGATGCAAATATTCCACCCATCTGAACATGTGATTCAATTATAAATGCCTACCCACGTGGACTGACTATACTGAAGTCATGTGTCGTATGATGTGAGGTGTCTTCGTGGTAGTCTTGTATTGGCTGAGTGTGAGACCCTTGGTGTCTGTTCAATTATTCAATAGAGAATGCTGGAATAGAGTCTTATCTCATCAGATGTTCGAACGAGTCAAGTTTGAGTTGGGCCAGTTGGGCAATTCAGGTCTCGGCTATTACGGTATTGGTTGATTTGATAGACAAGACCAGCTGGTGAATAAGCTGGTTAAGGGATCTCGGCCAAAGACCGTTCACAGAGTCCAAGACTGCTGATGTAGGATTCTTGTAGAATGTGTTCTTCATAAGGTTGACCTAGGTCGAGTGAATCCTAAGATGGGATGAGGGTACACTTGGGTATATCAGCGTCTAGGATTTTTTGAAGAAGTAAGGATTAAGGTGAGGTCCATTTTTTTACACAATAGCACGGAATTTCATTTTCATTCTCTCTTATTCAATGCAAAACATTCCTTCATAATTTCTAAAGCTCCCAAACACTATTTTTATCTCAAAATTCAACCAATTTACACCTAAGTTTTACCCTAATTGCAAAATCAACCCTAATCTATATCATCTATATTTAAAAAAGAGTGTTCCAAAGCTATTATGAGAGGTATTCAAGAGAATTTCAACACTATTTTTTTAGGACTAATTCAAGAGTGTATCCATTATTAGAAATTGAATTTAGAAACACACTTTGTGGAAAATTTCTTTCTACTCCTCTCCTTTTATATATGTATTTGCTAAGATTTACCTAAACCTAATTGTAGTGCTAAAATCGATTAGGAACCCTTAGGAAACTGTGTATTACTAACTTATAGTTCAAATTGGGTGGATTATAATATTCTTACATGTTTGAAATGTAGTGTTGAGTCCTAATATATATGAAAATGGAATATTGGTCCCCAAGTATAATTTAGGCATTTTAGGGTTTGGACCCCCTTCCTAAAAAAAGATAATTTGAGATTTGAAAATGGATGATATGGAGTTAGTTTAGAATTGATAAATTTTAAAATTTATACATGCTTAGTAGGGGTGTATCTTATATTTTAATGGTAGTACTCTTGGTAATTATCTCCCATTCATGAAATTTAGAATGAGGACCCTATTCATTATATCGAAATTTATGGGAACATAATCTCGTTGATTTTAAATACTTGGATTATCAAATAAACCCTCATGGCGAAATACGCCCCTGAAAGTTTGATTACACGTTTCTTTTATTCAATAAGACATTATGAGTCCTTACTTATGATATTATTATTGTTGACATCAAATTTATTATGTGGATCATAAAAGGAGTATGGAATAATTTATGTTGGTTCTTAGATGGTGGTGCTAGACGAGTTGGGTCGTTTGTATATGTAGAATTTAATTCCTTGCCTTAATCTCTCATAAGAAATCCTAACTAAATTTGTCTTAACAACTACCTTATCTAAACATAAGTATATCAGGGGATTCCTTGTTTGGATTTCACTTCAGTGAGACATCCCACACACGGAGTTTAGATATGGATAGACGTGGTAAATTAAACCTTTAATGAAATTAATAATTTTCCTTTAATGATTTATTCTACAAGAAATTACCTATAGGATTGTTATCCCCCTACATCCTTATGAAATGGATTAAAACATACTAATGGCTCTAAATGGTAATAACCCAAGGGTGGGGTAATTAGATATTAAGGTTATAATATGGAGTGATAAAAGACGTGTTAAATTGTGAATATCATCGATATATGATTATGTCTAACATGAATGAATGGGTGAGTGTTGCGGAGGAACACCCATATATTGAGATGCTTGATGAGCATAATTTATTACAAGAAGTTATTACATCACATGGTTTATGGAGAACTAGTTCTATGTAGAAGGGTGGCTATAGGTTTATCGGCGCTGTAAAATAGGTGATAAAGGTTTATGTGATGGTTTGATTTGGCATACCACGTGTTTTTTAGATGGCTGAAAGAAAGGGGTGCATGTCGATTATGTGTTGATTAATTAATAAGAATTATTAATTAATGTATAGAATTGAGATAATTGTAAAACATTGTGAGGTTACGATTTTATATGGTGGGCCATTCATATGAATTATATAAATTGTGATTTTATCATCTGCATACATAACTGCTTTGAGTTGCGTAGCTAAGCGACTTGCTAAAGTTTTGACCCATCTATTTTATGTTGCATCTTTGAGGGCTAGAGTTGGTCCTGCATTTTTTACTTATCCTCTCCAACTAAAACATCTACTTCATCTTTTACTATCTAGGACCCCAACTCATAGACATTGTAGGTATCCACCTCTTTTAATGTATCATTTAATTTTTTATTTCTTACTTTGAGATATTGGAGTTGCATGTATTATGATATTTGGTTATTGGCTTGTATTATTTTGGGATTTTCATTTGAGATGGTGTTTGGATGTTGTTATTGTCTCTCCTTAGACTATGAATTTTATTATGAGTTTATCTAAGGATCTTTATATCTCTTCCATATAATTTTCCACATATTTTGTTTGATCTCTCAATGTTGAGAATGGTATTTTATAGTTAATTATCATGTATGATTTTATATTTTATACTTGATCAACCAAAGTGTTAATTACACGGGGTATCATAGTTGGTATTAGATCATGTTCTTAGGCATTGAGGGTTATATGTTTTCGGAGACTTATACGTAGCATTCTTTCATATGTTTCTATCCTTGTATTCTTATCTATTTTTTGTTACTCAAAGGATTTTTATCTTGAATTTTATATGCCACCTTAGAGGAGAGTTTGTCAGGACAAAGATGCAGCGGGGAAGGCGAGCTCGCACCCCCCGCACCATAAGAGCCTACCATACTGGGTATTTTGGCCCTCAATTCATAAGTGAAGTATCATTTTGGGGCACATAGTTGTTGATTTTGATTAGATAAGTTGTTCAGATAGACTTGACAATAGGGAGACATGAGGTGCCTCATGTATCACCTCAACCAATAATACTAGACACATCAAGATGGTATAAGGTAATGGGAGCCTTGATGAAGAACAACCCACCGACATTTGCAGATTCTATCAATTGAATTATGGCACAACAATGGTGCCAAGACATTGAGAGGCATTTGAGATTGTTTAATTGCATGGAAGGGCAAAAGAAAGTTTTCATGAATTTTTAATTGGTTAGGAATGTTCTCCAGTGGTGGGAGAATGTGACTTCTGTGGAGGACAGGGAAAGCATGACTTATGATAAGTTTTTGGTCTTTTTTGAAGAGAATTATTTTTTGTAACTAGGTGTAAACCCGCGCGATGCGCGTACGAAATTATCAGTGGCAACCGATTTAACGTTTGAGTTAAAAAAAATATTCAACAATAATTGACATGAAATTGGGACATCAAATTTTTATACATTTCATAAAAAAATAATGGACTATTAAGGCCTACACTATTTCGGTTATCCAAAATGATTGAGTAAATTTTTATGTTAATTTATAGTTTATGAAGATGTAGTTCTATCTCTTTCCTTTCTGCACAGCAGCAATAATTTGTTTTTCTTTTTGCTTGTGAATGAAGTTAGAATTTTCACCTTTGAATTGTTGATAAGAAAAAGCCTCGTTTTGCTAATGTCAACATCAATCTTTTGTGGATGTCAAACCTATTATTTGTTTCTCATTTGTTCTACTTATGGGTTTGTGTGCGGCCCACTTTTTATTTTTCTTTTTAAATCTTGGGTTGTCATTCTATTAATAAATGGTAAAGGCTAAATACACATAAAAATAAAAATCATATTTATGAAAAAAAATAAATGGTTAATTTTTTTTTTCTAAATACAGTTTTTATTTACGTGATTTAAAATATTCGCTGATTTTTTTTTACTGTTTTTTACTCAAAAAGTTTTTTTTAATAATTTTTTTTCTAAATAACAATTATTTTTTTAGTAACTTATTTTTCTAAAACTATAAAAAATGTTTTTTAGTTATATCTTTCTAAAACTGTAAATAAAAATTGTTTTCCAAAAACTGTAAATAAAAACTTTTTTTTAGTAAAAATCGTAAAAACTGTAAATAAAAAGTATTGTTTTAGTAAGTTTTTTTTGCTTGATTTAACGTTTTTTTTCTTCTAAAAACAGATTTAAAAACAAAATACAAGAAGTTCTTTGGTGAAAAAGTGCTAAAGAAGTAGATACCAAGATGCCAAATAAAAACCATTTCACTGCATATATCATGTAAATAATCATATATGGAATTATAGGCACGTAACATGGGACTAATTCTATTCATGCGAATCGAAAATCCAGAATGAGATGATAATCATGAATATTATCGGAAAAAAATGTATGACCCAAATGAAATAAAAGCTCAGGAATTAAAAAAAATAAGAAACAACTAACAGAAAGAAGTGGAAGAATCCAAGAAAATTGCAAGCTAAGAATATAAAGGCATTAAGGGGAAGAAACCGAAAAGACAAAGGGAGAGAGGCCTTTATGACCATGAGAACTCCTTCCCAATTCTTTAACGGAGGTTCGTACAAAAATAATAGAGGAAAATGTATGATGTATCAACATGGGCAGCACAACACTTTTAACTAAGGAGGCACGGTTTTCGACCTGCTGGACATCATGTCCATCAAAGATAGCTGTATCAATTTTCAACTCAGCAACAGTGCATTGGCCATCAGTCATATGGAGGGCAGATAGCTTTTAGGAGCATTCAACCTTAGTCCTACAATGTAGAAGATCTGCCTACAAACGCACAAAGTCCCATTAATTAAATAACAGCTCGGGAATTAAAAAAAAGAAACAACTAAGAGAGAGAAGTGGAAGAACTAACCAAAGAAAATTGCAGAGCAGATAATAAGAATAGAAACCCTTTGATTTGCTGAATATAAAGATAAAGAAACCGAAGAGACAAAGAGAGAGAGAGCCACATACTTGCCTCGAACCAGCTATGGAGAAACTCAAAGGTCGGTGAAGAAACCAAAGAGAGAAAGGCAATTGTGCAGCTAATTAAGAAGGAGAGAGGTCAACACGTTTTTCACAGTTGTTATGTGAAGGAATGTGAATGAGGTTTGTAGAATGAACACACCGGTTGGTATAAATCAATATATGAATTTTTATGAATTTGAAGTTCCTTCGTAAAATTACAATGAAGTTTCAAATATAATGCCCTATAAATTTGTAATCCATAAAAATTATAAATCGGCAACATCATCGGTGAGAGACCAAAGATCATTAAATAGTGTTTTTTTTTTTAAATCAATAGTGTCAAGAGACTATTAATCGAATATAAATGTCTTCAGTCCGCCAAATACTCAACAAAAAATTATAAGGCATTCATTTAGATTTTAAATACAAAAAAGAAAACTATTAGAGCGACTTGCCCTCTAAACTTAAAATCCCTACTTAATGATGTGGCACATGCCACATCATTAAGATACACATTTTTTTTGTTTTATCACCTCATAATTTTTTTTTTCAAATATAATTTTAAAGTAAAAAAAAGTTGTCCAATTAAAAAATATATATATGTTAAAATTATGTGTGTTAAAATACATTAAGACAAAATACGAAATTATGTTTTTTTACTTATCACAAATCAATTAAAAAATTACACAATGCAATTATGAATCTTTTATTTTTTTAACTAACACGATCACGATCCAAAAAAATGCGACGTGACATGGAGTCGTATTTTTTTCATATCGCTGACGCGGATCATTTTTTACTATTTTAAAAATAATATTTGTACGATTTAAAAAAAAACGGTTCGCGCCAGCGGTATGTGTACGCGGTCCGACCACCTATACATACTGCTGGCGCGGATCAACATATTAGAAAAAATGGTCCGTGCCAGCGGTATGTATAGGTGGTCGGACCACCTATACATACCGCTGACGCGGATTTTTTTTTTAAATCGTAAAAAGATTATTTTTAAAATAGTAAAAAATGATCCGCACGAGCGGTATGAAAAAAAAATAAGACTTCATGCCACGTTGCGTTTTTTTTGGATCGTGATCCTGTTAGTTAAAAAAATAAAAGATTCATATTTGCATTGTATAATTTTTTAATTGAATTGTGATAAGTAAAAAAATACGATTTCGTGTTTTGTCTTGTTGTATTTTAACACACATAATTTTTTAAATTGGACTGTTTTTTTTAAATACGATGTCATGTCATGTTGTGTTTTATTTGGATCTCATTTCTGAAGGTCCGCGTCAGTGACACACATTGAGTGATTTTTTGTGGTTGGTGACTTTTTGGAACAAAATAAAAATACTTGAACTAAACCTGTATTAAAAAATATTTGACGGACTATTTGATATTTGATCCAAAAAATTAACTTAAGAAAAAAAAATAATTAATTTAAAAAAATTTGAATTGATTTTTTTATGTTTCACCTGAAATGTTTAAATACCAAAAAAAAATCCAACTCAAAAATAATTTTTTTTTACTATTTTAAGAAAATGGTACGCGTCAGCGGTATGTATAGACGGTCCGACTACCTATACATACCAGTGGTGCGAACCATTTTTTTTAAATAGTAAAATATTTTTTACTATTTAAAAAAAATGGTCCGTGCCAGGGGTAACCACCTATATATACTATTTAGAAAAAATGGTCTGCACCGGTAGTAAAAAAGGGTGCAGACCATATTAACCGCACATATCTACTATTTAAAAAAAATGGTCCGTGCCAGGGGTAACCACCTATATTAACCGCACATATCTACTGCTAACGCGGACCACTTTTTTTTAAATAGTAAAAAAGGGTGCACGCCAGCGGAATGGAAAATAATAATTTTACTATTATAAAAATAATCTTTTTACTATTTAAAAAAAAAATTCTGCACCGGTAGTATGTATAAACGGTCCGACCACTTATAAATACCCTTGGCGTGGACCAACATATTAGAAAAACTGGTCCGCATCAGCGGTATGTATAAGTGGTCGGACCACTTATACGGTGCGAACCAATTTATTTTAAATAGTCAAATATTGTTTTTACTATTTAAAAAAAATGATCCGCGCCAGCGGTGTGTAGGGCAAAAAAATTATTCTCTTGTTTTTTAATTATTTTTAACTCATTTAGTCCCTTAAATACTGATTTACCCAATATTCTCTTATTTCTAAAGGTCCGTGCCAGCGTCACCCCTAATTTTTAAACTTTTTTTTTTTAACTTTACAACATTTAAAACAATTTTTGTATTTCTTAAAACTGTTTAAAGGTTCGCATTAAAAAAATTATTCTAATAACAATTTTTGTATTTCGTGTCTTATCTTGTTGTATTTTAATATATATAATTTTAACATATTTTTTTTATTAGAGTGTTTTTTTTTTAACTTGAAAATTATATTTTACAAAATTGAATTTATATTTGATAAAGCAAAAAAAAAAGTGTGTATCTTAATGATGTGGCAAGTACACAATTTAAGTAGAAAATCAAAGTCGTTGTAGTCTTACTCTACAAAAAATATTCTTAAATAGTAAATATATCCAAATTAATTAAATACCAGTAATCTGTTGCATATATGCAAATCACATTAATAAGAGAGATGAAAAGACAACTGGGATAGGCTTGTAAAACAGGTGGAGACGGGTTGAGTATTAGCAAAATTGTCTCCGACCCGTCTAGCTTTTTGACGGATCGGGTCCTACTCTCGACGGATCTAATTTATGTGATTTCGGACCCGAACCCATTAAGAATCAGAGACCCTTTTAGAAGACCCTATCCGAAAGTTTGTATTTTTTTTTTCATTTTTTTCATGTAAGAAATCAGAAACTTTGTATTCATTTTTTGTTTGATTCAAACATATTTTTTTTAACATAAAAAATCCCAAGATCTATGAGTTCAAACAGAAAAATAAGATCTAACAGCAAAAATAAGATCTAAGAGTGCATATTGTTCGAAAATATTAAAATATCAAACAGCAAACCAAAGATCAAACAACATACCGTACAGTAACTTCAAACAGCAAAACAACCCAGATCTTAGAATCTGAGGATGGTATCGTTCAAACATAAAAAAAAAAAAGATCTAAGATATGAGTTTAGATATCATACACTAACTTCAAATATCAAACAGCAAACATACCGAGAATGTTTAGAAAACATCTTGGAAATGAGTTACAGAAATTATTTAGTGTTCAGAAATTAGATCATAGAGAGATGAGAGAGAGAGAGAGAGAGAGAGAGAGAGATGGAATTATGTTGAATAGTACCTGGAACGATTTGCTTACCATGAGTTAATTTCATACATATTTATCAAATCTTTATCCTGCAAATCAGTTGCAAAAACAAATCAGAAGCAAAGATTTGGAGATGGAGATAGGAAGCTGGGGAGTTCGAAAATATAAACAGGAGTCTCGTGCGTGTGTTTAGAGGAGAGAGAATGAGCATGTCTTTGGCAACAACAATCGTGGTTTATATAAAACCATTTGAGGAGGTGAAAATGGTAACGAATCGATTGAAATTGGAAAGCCATTGAACTTTAGGGCTTTGCCTTTACGAATGGGAGAGGAAGAGGTGGAGAATAAATAGAGGATTTGGGGGTAACACGGTTATATATTTTGAAAATAGGCAAAGTCTTGAGAAGACGAAAGGACAATTGAGAGAGAGAAAGAGACGACTAAACAATTTTCGAGGCTTTAGTTTTATGCAAGTATAAGTATTTATGACTGCCATGTGTGAGAATTTGGGTCCATAATTTTTATTAGATATACATAGATTTGCATATATGTCAATGACACATGTCATACTCAAAATAGAGATGTGCCACGTGGATAGGCTAATTGCAAAGTATAATAAATGCCTTGTTTTGCATTTTAGAGTATTATAGAGATTATCTAGATAGTAGAAGAAGGTAAAGTTCCTCTTACTTGAGCATGGATTGGGTACTACGACCGATATGAGTGAAATTTTACTAGCCTCTCTCTTTCTGCTCACGATGAGTTCAAATCACGAAAAGAAGAAGATGAGGAAATTTTGTGAGGAGGATAATGTGGTCCACTAAATAGGTTCTCATGGGTAACCTAACCTTTACTACGTATACTCAGGTGTTATATACTACACTTATGTGTTGTTAGGATCGTGGGGGTACAAGAGAAAGTTATATAAGGTGAGAAAATATAGTGAACCCAAGGCAAAAGCGAGCTCAGGTGGAGACATGCATGGTATGACAGGCTAGTAAGGCCAAGGGAAATGAAGGTGTTTTAGGCTTAGACATTAGAGATACTAATAGCAACTCCAGGGACCCCCTCAGGTGTGTCTGAGGCAACTATAACCATAATACTTGTAGCATTAGAGGCTGCAGAGGTCACCTATAACCCCATTTGATGGAATGTGATTTATATGTGGAGGAATGGAACATAAATCCTGAGTATACTCGAGTGCAGAGGTTCAGTTAAAACAACATATGTGCTAGTCGAGCAAATGTCATGGCTAATAGGGATAGGGCTACTATGGGTAGATACATGGGCAAATCCAATTGGTCATCACACCCCAGTAGCAGCAACAACCATACCGACCTCTGAACCTTCCAGTGCCGATGCACATTAACAACCCAAACTTTAGTATGGTAGAGTTTATAAGGTGGAGCAACCCCAAGAAGAGAACTAAAAGAAAGTTCATGTAATGGATAATACACTTTACATTTTTCGCCCTTTAACTAGAGTTTTTTTTATAATGACACCACACACTCATTTTTATTACATAGTTTTGTGAAGATTTTTGGTTTTCTACCTAGACCTTATGATTGATATTTATCGATAGCTACTCCATTAGGCAAATCTACTCGTATTTTGGAGATTTAAGATGATGTTGATATTTACATCGGCAAGTTATGTTTTAAATAATATTTATTTAGTTTAGATACCTACTTTTATTATGTGATCTTGGGTATAGACTGGTTAGTTAGGTATATGGCTCATATGGATTATAGGGATCGGGATATTCTTTTCATGACATCGGGTCAGGAGATGTATATTATGACTATGCCAAGGCCAGAGGGTGTTTCCATGCCACAATTGTAATTTATGAATGAGGAGACTCGGGAGGGGACTAAAATTTCATTATATTCGATTCCAATTGTTAGGTGTTTTATCGGGGTGTGGTAGGTGAAGAAGCTGTGGATTTCATGTTCTAATTAGTAGATGGTTATTGAGCCTCTTAGATGGATACCGAGGCATGTGTGGACTCACACGTTGTGGCAATACATAAGATGACTCTTATATGTCTTTTTTTAGGACAAGTTGAAGATCGAAGACATGTCAAATCTTGTGGGGGCATCGAGTCATTGTGTAACTCATCGGTCTGTCTTATGTAATTCATCATCATAGTGAATTTGTGTGGCTGGGTCATCCGAGATTTTTACCGTTGTGGGTTTTCCTCATACATTGATGTGTTATGTTGTTGATATTATATTATCTTTATAAAAATCAAGATTCATGATTTAAGATAAAATAAAATTGGTCAATTGTTTTAGCATAACAATCGATTTAATCAGTGCAAGTATAATTAGGATTATTTTTTTAAGTTTAATTATATTGTAAAGATATCAAATTTTGGTTTGTGTGCTTTGGACCATATCCACATTAGAACCCTTTAGTGTAGGAGTTTTCAGTCTTTCAATTGGTATCCGACTGGATTTAACTTATTATTGAGTTGATCCATGTTTATTGCTATTTAAGGATGGTTTATGTCTGTCTCTCTATCATGTTTGTGTGTTCCTCATGATAAGTCATCACAATGATAAGTTATTCAATGTATGTAGTAATGATGATGATTTTGATATTTTAGAGGAGTTTAATGAGCTTCATAGTTGTGCTGAAAAATTAACTTGTTTGAATTTGGGGTTTACAAAAAGGGTTAAATTTCTTGAAAAAGAATTTTTATTTTAAAGTTGAAATTGAATTTTGCAAATTTTTCAAAATCAAATAGATATTCTTCATGATAAGCTCATGATTTTTATAATTTAAAAACGTCCAAGGAAGGGAGCGAGGATAGAGTCGATGTTTTGGAGAATGGATTAAAGGACACTAAATTGTTTGAAACTAGGGTGAAAGAGACATTGAGGATAATGATAAATTGATGAATGATTTGAAGTCACGTGAGAATACTCTTAGGGATAAGTTCACTTACATTGAAGGGGAGATAGATAACCTTCTATCTATAATTAAAATTTTGAAGAAGGCGTCTTAACATTTGAAGAGTTTAAATCTTTATTTGAGTCTGGAGTTTTGAAGTTAGAATAGAATTTAAAAGACTCAAATAGTTGTGGTACTAGCTTAGATAATTTAAATTCTTTCACTCTTAAATCCCAGACCATGTGTTTAAGAGTGTCATCCATTGCCAAAGATGTTAAAAAATGTCAACCCATAGGTAATATTCCTCGTGTTTATGCATGCTTGCATTGTGGTAGGAAAGCTCACCTTACGAAGTTTTATTAAGATTTTAGAAAAGTTACTTGGAAGTCTAGATCCCATGTCACCATGGTTCCCAAAATGATATGTTAAGTATTCATCTATTTAGGTTATGAAATCAATTTTGGAGACATTGAATGTTAGACTGGTTGATTCTCACATGTTATTGCATGATTCTTCCCGTGCTATATTTTATGATTGATTTTAGTTGAATGTTTTCATACAATTGCTTTTGTTCTTCATGATATATGTTATTACAAGTTGTATGATCTATGAGTATTTTGTATTTTGACTTTTCTTTTATTGGGTCTTATTGAGAAAATTTTAAAAAGATTTTGTTTGTCTTTTGAGTTTATTTTTCATTTTATGTCATAAAACATTTAGAAACTCATATAGAATTTTTGTTTATATGTATTTTGGTTTTATACATTTCAGTGGCATATCAGTGTGTTTGAATCCACTTCCTTCCATGTATCCATGTGGATATGACATTTGATTATGATTTTCAAGCCTGAATTTTTATTAATAGTACTTGTATGGAGTAGTTCGGCCTTAATTTACTTATTGGATTCACTTTGCATATGCCTTCTCACACACATGGATGAACTCTTTTAGATTTAACTTCATACATTACATGATATTTGTGAGGTGTTCTCTTATAATTCTTGTCATTATAAATATTATTTAACTATAGGACCATTGTTAGTGAGTTAGTCATTTTAATTAAAAATATGAGTGTGCACACGAAAGGGCTAAGAAGTGATAAATCTTCCTTTCGTGAAAGGATACCATTAGCAAGAGCCTAAAAAGATTAAGAGAAAAAAAAAAGATAAAAATGCCTAAGGCCAAATTTTCGAATTGATTCTTCAATTAGAGAGGTTTATTAAAAAAAAAGAGAAAACAATTGAATATCTAATATTTTGAGGGTGTTATAAGTCGAAGATCAATGGGTTTGCATAATGAGTCCTGCTTAATTCATGTTTGATGTTATTGATTTGAGAATCAACAAGAATTTCTAGGCCACTAGACATTAACAATAATTTATAGGCCAGTGTACATTGTGCTTGTTTATCCATTATGAATTCACTTTATCTGTCACTATGAGGCTAAATCTTTGTTTGATAAAGTTAATGCGGTCAAATAGAACTCATTGGTTATTTTTGAGTAATTGGGTCATTATTATTTTTATTTCTAGTTCACACCCCTTCACCCCGTTTGCCACGTGTTAACACATATATGCCTTATGAGTGTGGAAATATTATTGTGTATATATATATATGCTTGTGCGTCACTGGTATCTTTTGCATATTTATATATATTATAACTTTTGTTTTGAGTGTTTGCCTTTGCATTTAATCCATGTTGCCATGTGCTTTATCTTTGAAGCAAATTGGTGTGTTATATGGTCATATTGGTATCTCTTGTTACTAATTTTAATTGGTATCCTATGTTTCTTTTTTAGTATCCAAGTTGGTGTCAAATTTGAATAAAAATTGATATTATTTGGATTATTTGTGCTTGTGTTGTCAAGCTTGTTGGTTATTGCATGTTTTATTACACATGATTGCATGATATACTTGTTTTTCCTATATGCTTAACCTTGTTTTATTTGGGGGATAAATAATTATATTGGGGAGAAATGGTTTTATTATCCATCTTTATCTTTGTTTAGTCCTAAACAAAAAAGAGGGAGAGATGGTTTCTCAATCTTTATATTTTGGGGGAGACTGTTACCTTATGGGAAGACATCCTATCTTGGGTAGATGTTGTTAGATAAGGGTGGATAATTTATTCATATGCTTATTTATATTGTTTATACATTATCTTTACATTTGAAGTTGTGTTCAAGTGTCCAGGTTTGCAATGATACAACATTGTTTATACAAGAACAACACTACTTGGAGTATGTGTCTATCAAATGTGTATATTTTTTCCTTTTGGGGTTGAGATCAAGTCTATTAGATGATCTTTATGTCCCATAGGTTTTTATTTTTGTTTTTGACCTAGCATATCCAAAGTGGGAGATTTGTAAAGATTAAGTTTTCAATCGAGTTAATTTATATGTTTTGGCATATTTTGTGATTGGACAAAACTTCTTGTGTCATAGTTAGGACTTAAATGTGTTTACATTTCAAGCATATGACATGTTTATTTGAATACATAGCGACCAAGTTAGAAGTTTTACATTCATTGTGCTATGTTTAGTCCCACGTTTCATCTTTAACTTCTGTGAATATCTTAGGTATGAATGCATATATTTTGATCCTTCGATATTTATTTTTCTTGGTTGTTGTTTTTGTAACATGTTTTGAAACTATTTTAGAAAAAAAAATTTGGTCGTTATAATGATATTAGGTATGCCATTTAAATAAGATAAGGCATCACGTTCGAACCTAGAAGATTTTCATGCCTCTTGAGTCACAAAACTCTTTTAAAAATCTCTCCATGTTTATGTGATCATTTATGATCAAGGGAAAATTTGTAATTGAGTCTTATGTATGTATTGACTCATTCCATTGGTGAAAACACGTAGGGTTAGATGTGTCATATATATATTACTCAAGCCTATGAGACGAGACATGCAAGCGACTACACTGAATACTACATGATTGGATGTGATACACATTTCTTAAGATCGAAGGAAAATGATATTATATGGTCATAAGATTCATACCTATATTTGGGTAAATTTTTCTCAGGTTATTTATCATTTAAAATGTTTTTAAGAAAAAATATTATTTTATTCAGTCATTCTAACGACATGGCCTTCTCGTTCAAACGAGAAGCCATTCTCGTTCAAATGAGGTATCCAATAATAAGCCCTTCTCATTCTAACGTGCTTTAAACAAACATCAAATGGGTGACCTCTGTTTAGAAAAAGTCCCATGTTGGAAGATTATTGGAGGGGCATTCGAACAAAAATCCCTATTCATTCAAACGAGCTTTGACCTCATTCCAACTAGGTATGAAAAGTCATTCAAATGAACCTGCGTTCTCATTCGAACGAACTACATGTTTTTCAAGAAAAATGGTTTTGACTTTTTCTAAAGGCCACACTCTTTTAAAACTAGGTTTTCATCCATTTTTGGTAGCCTCCTTTTGTAGAAAAACTCTTTGAGCCTCTAACATTCTAAAACACTTTTAAGCCTAAATCCAAATACATGTTTTCTTTTATTGATCATTGCTCAAGATCAAACCCCAAACTTTTCATTATATATTTCTGGTGTGGTTGATTCGACCCAAGTGGGTGACGGTTGAGTCTATCGGAGGAGTCCTAGTCATAAATATGTTGTGATATTGATGCTAGATTGTGAAGATACTATAATAGATGGTGTTAAGACATTCATACTCATAGGCTTGAGGAGTCAAGTGTTTTAAGTCGTTTGTGTCCTTTTTGTAAAACCTTCTTTATAGTGATTTTATCTAGGACTGGTTGTCTAAGGTTTTTCCAGTTGAGTTTTCCTCGTACATCACCGTCTCTTAAGTGGTTGTTCTTATTAATACTTACCTAAATTATGTTGAATGAAAACTTAGTAATTACGTTAATCAATATTAAAATTGGTAACAATTTGGCTCGCATGTTTAAAGTGGCTTATACAGTTATTTGGGTTTCTAGTATCTTGTTAATTAATTTATTCTTTAATAGGAAATCAGACTTTCAATTGGTAATAGAGTAGGTAAGTGCTAGTTATTTTGGCATATTTTTCTAGGACATTTTCTATGGATTCAATTATCAGGTTACCAATGTTTGATGGGTCATTTTATGCGTATTGCAAGGCCCGTATGGAAGCTGCACTTAAGTCGGGAGATGAGAGAGTGTGGATGGAGGGAGGTAAAGCGTGGACTCCCCCAACAATAATTTAGGAGATCATACTATCGCAAAAATGGTTGAGAGTTGGAGCGAATGAACATAAATTTTGTAACAATAATTTTCATGGTCTTAAAACTTTGTTCAGTGTTGTCTCACCTGAGGAGTTCAACTCAATAATGATGCGTGAGCCATTTAAGGATGCTTGGGACACACTCTTACTTGCGCATAAAGGAATAAATTTTGTGAAAGCTTCCGAGCTTCAAAATCTAACTTCCTAATTTTAAACCATCCATATGGGTGAGAGTGAAATGTTTGATGAGTTTTATGCTCGTTTCGCAGACATCATAAACTCTTCATTCAATTTGGGATAAATAATTCTCAAATCTCAATTTGTGAAGAAAATTTTAAGGTCCTTACCTGAAAGGTTTAACCCAAAAGTCACTGTCTTAAAATCTTTGGGAAACACTGACAATGTGAAATTAGAAGAGATTATTGGTGATATACAAACCTAAGAGTTTGACATGTTTCCTTAAAATGCAAAAAATAAAGATACGAGCATTTCTTTAAAACCCTAGAAGGAGGAGACGTCTGAGTCTGATGAGTCATACCTAGATCTCAATGACATGACCTTATTATCTTAATAATTAAAAAAATTCTCAAGTTTAAGAAACAAAATTCAAAATTTGATAAACAAATAATTGAGAAAAAAAAATATAATAAAACATGAAATAATTTCAATGATCACGATGTGGAGAAAAAAACGAATGATATCTTTAAGAAGGATGACTCTAAGAGATGTTAAGAGGTGAAGGTTGCGATCATAGAGCATTTAAATGTCCCATGAAGCTTAAGAGACAGAGAAAAAACAAAGTTATTTATAATGCCACTCTAAGAGACAATGATATCGACTCAGATGATTTATATAACTTCTCTCTTTCTAGATGAAACTTCACTATGTTCACTATTAGTCATGCCAGTAATTCCAGTATGTCTCATTATAATGATGATAATCTTATGCATGACAACCTTGACTCTATCCCTTCACAAGATAGTGAAAGTGATGATGGTTTTAGTGATGGACATGGTGATGAAGGTGATCTCTAGTCCCCCTATTCCAAGTTGTACATCGAGTCCTTAAAAATTTAAAAGAGATACGAAGTTAACTATTAAGGTGTTGATGCCTGAAAAAATTTGGTTGCCTTGAAAGAATATGAGGCATTGGTGGGTCAACTCGAGGTGGTTTAAGTTTCTTTGTATGAGAAGCTTATTTTGGTGGGAAAAGGGAGAGATGACCTAATTTCAAAAGTCACAAGACTTTCTGATGATCTTCATGATTCTTTAGAAGTTCATGGGAAGCTTGAGGCTGATATTGTCATAATCAAGAAAGATCTTGAGATATTTTGTGAGGTAAAAGTCACTCTTAAGTATGGAGGAATGGTGATATTATTTCTTAGTCCAAAACTCATGTATAAGGAGAAAGGTTAATCAAGAGAGAAAGTGTATATGCTATGATTATGGTGAATCTTCCAAGTCTAAATTTGAGCCCTTTGCCAAGTTTGATTTTGAAACAAACACTCTTAAACCAAACCCACTAAAGTGTAACCCTCATGAGCCAACTAAGAAGATAAAATTTGTTCAACGGTATAATTGTACCTATTGCAAAATACCGGGGCATCTTAGAGACTTTTTGTACTAGCTTGTGATGGATTCTCATCCTTGTACTCACGCACCCCATTATAATCACATGGCTACCTTAAGAGAACAGGTTGAATATCTTATTCATACTTCAAAAGGGTTAATGAAAGAGTTATAAAGGTTGTTTACTCCTCACAAAAATTATTTCAAAACCAATTCTAGGAACAACAATAAAAAGGGCAAAAGGAAGACAACGCTCTCGCATTATACTGCTACTTTTGTTGTGTGTAAATATGACACGAAACTCTCGTTGTTCATATTGTACTCAAAACTCAAAATACCCCCCAATGGTATTTTGATAGTGGTTGCTCTAGGCATATGACAGGTGACAAATCTCTTTTTACCAAACTTGAGGATCATAAGGAAGGTAAAGTCACTTTTGGCTATGAGAGTCAGTCTAGCATGTTGAGATAGGGAACTATTAAGATTTTTGGGTTCCCAAATCTCGACAACATGCTTTATGTTCATTGGTTAAAAGTAAACATGAAAAATATAAGCAAATTATGTGATAAAAGTCTTGCAGTTAAGTTTAACTAGTCGGAATATTATGTCTATAATGATACGGGTAGGATTCTACAACATGGTGTCAGGACATCTGATGACTGTTATGGTATCAGTCCTAAATCCTCATTCATTTTTAATAGTGTTAGGTTCCCTCTATCTACCTTTGGCACCAAAGACTAGGTCATGTGAATTATAGGGATCTCAATCGTCTTATGAGGAAAGACCTTACCATATCTAGGAAAACTAACTTCTTTGGTTTGTGGTTCGTTACATTATGGAAAATAAATCAAAAGTCCACATAAGAAGTTAGATTCTATTAGTACCTCTCTTGTAATAGATTTTATACACATGGATCTTATAGGTCCAATGCGTATGGAGATCGTAGGTAGTAAACGGTATATCTTAGTGTCAATTGCCGATTTTTAAGGTATTTTATTGTGGGATTCCTTAGGAAAAAATTGGATGTTGTTGAGTTTCTTACAACAAAATGCCACGTTTTGAAGAATCAACATTATATCACTATAAATCGAATTATAAGGAATAATGTCACGAAATTTATTTATGTCGTTGTTGGAAAGTTTTATGATAAATTGGGCATCGAACATGAATTGTCAGCAGAAGGCACACCTAAACAAAATGACATTCTTGAGTGAAAGAATATGACCATTCAGGAAATGGAGAGGTCTATGCTTCTTGGTCAAGCTTATAGGGTTTATAACCTTAAAATCTTCAAGATCATGGAATGAGTAAATGCCACTATTAAATATGATCTTACTGCAACATTTATTGATGATAATCTCACATGTAAGGATTATTCCCCTAGTGACGATCCTATCATTTATCAGAATGTTGTGGTGGAACCAATTCTTGACAAAGAGGATCCACTATCTTAGGTTCACAAGAGTCATGACCCCATAAACATTCTTGGAGATCTGACCAAGGTGTCAAGACTTGTTCTCAATTAGAAAATGAGGTTAGACATTTTTTCTACACTTCTCAAATCGAGCCTAAGAACATTAAACAAGCACTCAAGGAGGAATAACGGATTAATGCCATGCACAGAGAGTTGCTTCAATTTAAAAATAATAATGTCTAGGAATTAGTCCCTTGACCTAGAGACATAAACTTCATTATTATTAAATGGGTTTACAATAATAATATGGATGACATTGTTCATGACAATGCTAGGTTGGTTGCTCAAGGTTACACTCAAATTGAGGGTGTCGACTTTGACGAGACATTTTCTCTTATTACTTGGCTAGAGTTTGTTTGTCTTTTGCTATCCATTACATGTCATTTAAAATTCAAGTTGTATTAAATAAATGTTAAGAGTTCCTTACTTAATGGCATTCTAAAGGAGGAGGTCTTTGTGGGATAACCAAAAAGATTTGAAGATCCAAAATTCCTTGATCATGTCTTTTATCTTAATAAAGACTTATACGCATTAAATAAATCTCCTCAAGCTTGGTATGAGAGGATTACTTCCTATCTCATGGACTATGGTTTCAAAAGAGGGGGAGTTGATATGACATTATTTGTGCGTTGAGAGAATTTTTTCCCCAAAACCATATATGCAAGAGATCTAGTGTAGAAGTTTCTACTCACATACACTGATGAGTTCTGCGACTAAGCTTAGCAAAGATATATCAATAAAGGACGTTGAACAAACCCTCTTTAAGGGTATGATAGGTATTCTTCTATACATAATCTCTAGTCATCCCGACATTGCCTTTAGTGTAGATGTGTGTGCGAGGTATCAGGAATCCCCAGAAAAGTCTCTCTTGCATGTGCTTAAAATAATTATCAAATATACGAGTGATACTTTAGAGTATGGTCTATGGTATTCTTTCTATACCAATGATCGTTTATTGACATATTTTGATGTTCATTGGGTTGGGTTGGGTATGTATATGTTTGCAAAAGGACCTCAGGTGGATATTTTTATTTTGGTAGTGCTTTAGTTTCGTGGTTGAGCAAGAAATAAAATACGATATCTTTGTCAATCATTGAAGCCTAATACAGTACATCTGGGAGTTATTATACACAACTCTTGTGGATGAAACAAGAGTTGGTCAATTGTGGAATCAACTAAGGCACCATGACCATATTCAGCCATAATATGAGTGCCATTCACCTTTCTTTTAATTCAGTCCAACATTCTAGAAAAAATCACTAGGATTAATGAGCATTTAATTCGTGACCTTATTGAAGAAAAATTCATATTCATAAGCTTTATTTCTACCAATCTTCAATTCTCTGATATTTTCATTAAACCACTAGATGCCTTTTGGTTTGAAAATCGTAGGAAATTTATTGGTGTTCTTTACATCGATTGATTTCAGCTCAGTGTCTTGTTTGGTGTGTGTGTTTATTATAATTATTTATCTCCCTAAACTGTATTGTACATGTTTGTATATATTTTTATGAAAAATTCAATTTTTTTGTCTTTATCATTTATAAAAAATTAAAAAACATTTTCCATATTTTTGTGTTTTAATTTGACGTGATTATGATCTTTGAAGAACTCCTTCACTCCGTTTCCTCGTGACTTATCATGGTGTGCTAGATTCGGTTATGCTAATATAGATCTTAAATATATCTTTTCGTGCATAATGATGTTCGTATGTGATTATGTCCTATATGTTGGTCTCTTTTCATCACTTTTCACAGTCTCTCTCGAGTGTTGGTGTTCTTTGCATGTACTAAATGAGATGTTCTCCTCCCAATGTTGTCATTTTCATATTTTTCTCTTGCGACTGTTGTTCATTCAGAACCATTACTTGAGATTAGTGCATGTGATGCTTGTGTATGAGTGTACAATGGTTTGGGCTATAATCGGAGAAATTACTCTGTTGCATGAAAAGCCACCATTGGCAAGATCCCATTTGATTCAAGCAAAAAGATTTATGATGCTATTAATGGCCAAAGTGAGATTTCATTCTAGATAAAAAAAATAAAAAAATAAAAACTACTCTCATGTCATAAATTAAGAAAATCCCTATATATAAAAATTCATAAATGTTTAAGGGAGATTAATTGAAGATCAACGCGTTTGCAAAACTTTATTCCTATTTCCATCTTTCATTTTTTGACTATATTGGGTTGAGAATCATCAAGACTTCGACATATATGAATAAATGCGTCAGCCTAGTGTGAGTGCCATCTTATTTATCACTAAGTTTGATTTGACCACTTAAATTTTTTTCATGTCCATTAGCCATTGTGCACTATAGCATAATTTTTAAATTAATTCACCCCTTTTATGTTCACACCCATACATTTCATTTCCATGTTTATTTGGGTTGCTTCATGTCACAATGTGTTTTTGTTTATATTTTTTTATGTTTATATTTTTCTTGGACTTTTTAAGTTTCTTCCTATTTTTTATGGTTTGTGGTGAATTTTTGAGAAAAATAACGAGATGGCCCTCTCATTCGAATGAGTTGTCTGTTTTCATTAGAATGGTCATCTAGTGACCTTCCAAAGAGACCCCTCTATTTATCTTCCCTTCACCTATTGGAAGCTCGTTTGAACCTGGTTTGCACGAGATAAAGTCTTCGTTTGAATGAACTATCCTTTCCTTCCAACGATATCTTGAATTCATTTGAACGAACTAATGCTTTTTGTTCAAAAGAACATAAAAATCGCATATTTTCTTTTTAGGTCAGATATCAGTCGTTTTCCCCATTACTTATTTCCTCCTGTTTTCTCCTATTTTCTCCATTATCCTTCCCATGAGATTTTTT
The DNA here is from genome assembly GCA_949130495.1 of Sambucus nigra. Classification (NCBI taxonomy): domain Eukaryota; kingdom Viridiplantae; phylum Streptophyta; class Magnoliopsida; order Dipsacales; family Adoxaceae; genus Sambucus; species Sambucus nigra. The sequence goes on along the minus strand of OX422210.1, from coordinate 516,776,085 downwards.
GGGTTTTAATCTGTTGGGATTTTGTGCTACCCTTGTGCCTGCATTTCTTTAGTCTTGTGATTCTTGTTTTATAATTCCACCCTTTTGTGCCTGCGATTCCTACTACACCTTGATCTTGATTCAAAGGACTTCTCTATTGGGGTTTTAAAGGCTGTTGTTCTTCCATTTGAGGTATTTTTTCTCCTTATTCTTTTTATGTATTGGTAGAAATAATTACGGGCTTTCTTTTCTTATATCTACACACACTTTTTCATATTATCTCCTTAACTGTTTTTGTGTTTATATATGTGTTTACAATGTATTCCCACATATATTTCTCTCAATTTTGGGGGGCATTTTCTTTCAGTTCTTTCAACAACAAAAAATAATTTTTTTTATCTATAATGCAGTTCTTTTTTTTTCCTGCTTTCTTCCCCCTTTCATGAGTGAAATTCTGTAATTTTTAGTCTTTTTCAAAATTGCTCATTTTTTAAAATTGGTATTAATTCACTCCTGAATGTCCTTTTTTGGATTTTATTTTGTTGGGGCTGATTATATATATATATATATATATATATATATATATATATATATATATATATATATATGGAGAGAGAGAGAGAGAGAGAGGCTCATCTACATCATGATGTAAATTACACCTAGTTCTAGCCACTAAGAAATATTTTTTCAATTTTTTTTATTTTCCCTTTAAATCAACCTTTCAATCAACCATATTCAAAAAATTAGGTCATAATACATTTTGTAGCTACTTTTAAAGAATTGACAAAAAACAGCTAGCGCTGACCGTTATAAATAAGGTATTTTGAGAAATTTCTTGTTGATTTTTTAAAAATAGCTACAAAATGTATTTTGACCTAATTTTTTTAACATGAGTTTATTAGAAGGTTAACATCAAGATAAAAATTAAAAGTTTGAAAAAAAAAGTTTTTTAGGCTCTACAACTAGGTGTGATGTATGAATAATGTATTGAGTATGATGTAGATGAGAATATATATATACACTGTTGCTGTAGTGCGTTGGTTTGTTATTCTAGATTAATATCGGGGTCGGTTGGATTGTTATCACAGATATGTTATTAGATCATGTGTTGGGTGTTGTCCATCCCCTTTTGTCCCTTCCAGTCATGTTCTCCTTCTTTCCTTCCCTATTCCCATGTGTTTCATATGGTTGGTGGTCGTAAATGTCGCTCTTCTCAAGATGGGGATCCTGTGGATTCCTCTTCCACCTCGTCTTGAGCACGAGCTGCCCAGGCACATCGTCCTGTTTATTCTTCGCTTCGCTTGGTGAGCCGAGTCGATCATGAGAGCTTTTGTAGTTACAGGTTCCATATTCGAACTGTTGTTAGTGAGAGTGTATTTATTCTGAATGAATCTCCTCGGACCCATCTTCCTGAGTGGTTTGTCGGGTGTGGGTGGGATCTTTTGTTCTTCATGTACGATTTGATTTTTGCTGACCTAGTCCAGAATTTTACCATCATATAACGGATCACACGACTATTGTCTTCTCCACCGTTAGTGGTGTTGATATACTAATGTCATTCGACACCATTGCTGCTATTCTAGACATCATTCGGGCACCTAATTATACTTTTCCTCAGAGCGAGGAGGAGTGGATTCACATTGATGATATTCTTCAATTCTTTTCTGTTCCTGTCGACCTTACATTGTCACTCTATATCATACCGGTCTCTACCCTGACTCCTGGATCCTTAATTGCGTCACATGCTTGTCTTTTTTCCCCATGACCACTCCACACGAATATTTGATGAGATCTATCGATTCATGCCCGCTATCAGCTCTAGGATGATCATCGATCTTCCTCCTATGATTCTTGGTTTTATGGATTATGTGTCGAATACTGGGTTATCCTCTCTTAGATTATCCCTACCTTATGGGATCTTGGTCACTCGTGTCTATCTCGCTATTAAGGTACCTCTTCTTCCTGATGAGGTTCAGATTAACTCGATTTCTATCATTAATGCGAACATTATTCATCAAATGGAGGGAAATCATACTATTATTGCTCATCGGGATCATCTGTCTGTTCCTTCCACCCCTTCTTCTAGGTCAGATCCTACCTCAGAGTTTATCGAGCCCTTACTTTCCTTTTTTCTATCAGATTGGGGATTCACCGATAGTTAGTAGTTGACTTGACAGTTGTAGACTATGTTTTCATAGTAGCTGGAGGTTCGTCAATGCAATGAGGCTGTGTTAGCATAGTCTTGTCATCTTCTGGCAAGTTTACTTACACAGTTTACCCGTGAGAGTGAGATCAGATACGGATGGCGTCGAAGATGATTTCTCACATTGAGAAGATGCGATGTGCTGAGTAGTGAAAAAGTGTCTGCTCATTTAGAGCTGGACATGAGCCGAGCAGTGCGAAATATGATCTTTGGCCATCTTTGGAGAGTTGATTATTTGTTGAGATCTTTTGTAATTTGTGATTCTATTTTTGATATCTTATGAAAGAGATTTTTTATATGTTTTTTTTAGGCAACTTTTGATACTGTGATTCATATTATTGTCATTCTCTCTTTTCGAGTGGATTATATGCTATAGCGTATCACTTTTGTGTTTTATATAGAGATTTTGGTTTCTTATCACATATGTCTATCCATATTGCTGTGTTTTTTTACATATACTGGCTTGTGGTTATATGATTCTGTTCTATCATACATGGATACTCTTATTCACTGTGTTGCATGATTTTCTCATCTTATTTATGTATGCCACTATGATAGACTTTATCTTTTTATCCATGTATGTGGTTTTATTTGCAGGATATTTAAATACTATATCCCTTTGTCGTTTCCAGAAAAAGGGCCAGAGAATTTATGGACGTAGGTGGAGTTATTAACTTACATTTATATTTCTTATTCTCCCATATGTCACAGGTTTTTGCTGTTTTGCGTGTGTAGGTTTTGCCTTCATGAATTTAACATAAGCTACACAACGGAACATTGGTTCTGAGTAGTTATTAGGTGTCTGTGTCCATTTTTTTGGGGTTTTGGGATGGGCATAGGTGGTTTGATGGCTTAGCTTAACATTTTTCACTTGTCTCGTGTTTTATCTCGGAATAGCCAAAGGGGGAAATTTGTAACAACATATTTCCAATTGAGTCTTCGGTATGTATTGACTTTTTTTTGTTGGTCAAAACACATAGGGTTAGATATGTCATATATCTGTTACTCATGCCTACGCAAGCAACTACACTGGGTACTACATGATTGAACACTCTACATATTTCTCAAGATCAAAGTTATATGATATTTTATTGTTAAAATATTCATACCAATATTTGGATAAATTTTTTGAAGGCTATTTATCATTTAAAAAGTTTTTTAGAAAAAATATTTCTTATTCAATCGTCCTAATAAGATAGCTTTCTCATTATAACAAGATACCATTCTCGTTCGAATGAGGGATCCAATGAGAAACCTTTCTCGTTCTAACGTGCTTCAAATAAACTTAAAATGGGAAACCTCTATTTAATAGAATTCCAAATGTTGGAATCTCATTGGAAGGGCGTTCGAACGAAATCCCTATTCGTTCAAACGATATTTGACCTCGTTCCAACGAGGTATGCAAAGTCATTCGAATGAACTGACATTCTTGTTTGAATGAACTAAAAGCTTCTTTTAACGGTTTTTGACTTTTTCTAAAGGCTACACTCTTATAAAACTAGGGTTTTTATCCATTTTCGATAGCCTCGTTTTGTAGAAAAAGGTTTTTGATCTTCTAACCTTTGAAAACACTTTTAAACATAAATCCAAATGAATTTTTTTTTTATCCTGGTCATTGTTCAAGATCGAATCCCAAACCCTTCATTATATATATCTTGTGTGGTGGATTCCACATAAGTTGGTGACTGTCAAGGTTGTCGAAGGAGTCTGAGGCATGGAGATGCTGTGATGCTAATACAAGATTACGCGGTTACTATAAGAGAAGGTGTGAAGACATTTATCTTCATATGCTTAATGGGTCAAGTGTTATAACTAGTTTGTATCCTTTTTGTAAAACCTTCTTTATAGTGATTTTATCAAGGCCTGTCCATCCGAGGTTTTTCCTAATTGGTTTTCCCTCGTCCATCACCATCTCGCGTGTGATTGTGATTACTGATTCTTACTTGATTATATTTCATGAAAACTTACACAACACCAAATCTACCAAATTTTCACGGTCATTGACCTTGACAAGTTCAACTTTTCAAGGTAATGATCGTGAAAATTCCTGGGGTGATAGATTTTTTTATCACGGACTTGTCGCGGTCATTGACTGTGACAAGTTCATTAGAATTGTCACGGTCACGTCACGGTCCTTGACCTTGACAAGTTTGTCACCCTAGGTCACGGTTAAAAAAAATTCACTGTCAATGATCGTGACAAGTCCGTGAAAAGTTTGTTTGTCAAGGACTTGTCATGGTCAATGACCGTGACAATTCTGGGAAGAGTTAAAAAACAATCAGCTGGGCAGTTTGGCTACAGCCACTTCCCAACAGTATATTTGTACCTATTATAGCGATGTTGTACTTGTTCAAGCATCATATATCCAAATAAAATAGAGATAATGCAAATATACATTCAAAATAGAGACAATATGCATCATGATACAATCCAAATATAATTCAAATGTACCAACTTAAAAACAATTCAATTCAAATAATCTCACTACATGTCTTGGGTAAGGTTAACTCTGAGGAGGTGAGTAGTCCACACGATATACGAATTGATACACCCACTAATATACATCGTGCCGCATTGTTCACACAACCACAATGGGGAGTTCTCTTTACCGAGTATCACATCCGTGACGAGCTCCTTGGACTCGATGTCTTGAAGCTCACGTCCATGAACTAGTGCACCCTGGACGATATTCGGGTCCTCAACCCCCGCCCTATCCGTTGGCCATCAAATATGTCCAGTATAAACACGCTCGGCCAACCAAGTGTCGCCATTAGTCAATCGAAGGGATCCAAATAGGGAAGTGGATCATCAAAGTCCGCACGTGACGGTGATGAAGCAGCGAGGTCCACATCCTCTTCATCCTGTACCTCCTCTTCCACCACCTTCTCCTTCCCTTTCCCCTTACGGTTTCTTCCCAACGAATGATTCATGAATGAGAACATATCTTGGACCTTCACCTCCAAACGGGATAGCTTCACTTTATGCGAGTCCACCGTTTGAGCCAAGCCGGTGTCACTCGTCTTTAATCCGATGATCCTAGATTTGGCCACCCACGATCTCACCGCCCTTGTTCTCCCCTTGCAATCAACGCCAAGCACTTGGCTGAGTGCGTCAATGGACAAAGATGCCTTATTGGCATCAGACTTCGACTCGTGAACTTCCTTAAGCTTTGCCTGAAATGACAAAAAACACATGATTAGTAAAATAAGTAAATTAAAAAATTATAACGTAATTAATAAAAGTAAACTGTTGGATTACTTACAATCGTGGCCGCGACGCTACATAAGTATCGAGCCTATGTGGCCTACCCCCAGGGTCACTCCCTGTCCCCTGAAATAAAATAAAGTAAAATTAGTATCGGCCCCGCAAAGTAAAATACTGCAGAATAATATATTTTTGTAGTTATAGAAAAATTAAATCTTACCATCATCCTATGCTCCACCTCGGAGTAAGACGTCCGGCTGGAGTAGTGCACGTTCATATTTTTTTCCTGATTTTCCCTCCCCGATTGGAGAGATGTCAATTGTCGCTCCCTGATCTCATTGTGAATGAACTTTTGCCATTGCGCCAACGAGATCGGCTCCTTCGACAGGACGGATTCATGCATTCGAATAACGGATTCTCGTGTCTTCCCAAAGTACCGGGTTCGCATATTTTTCTTCCACATCTTTTGTTGCTCCCTCAACTGCTCCAAGACGGAATCGCGTGGCTTTGGATCTAGGCTGAATTGTTCATGTCCAATAAATACAATGTTAGTTGCGAATAAATATAAATATCAAAATGAAATTGAAATCTAAATCAAAATCGAAATCGAAATTGAAATTGAAATATTCATAGAAATATAAATATAAATACATTACCTATAGTGTCACCCAAACAGCTAACTTGAGACCGTATGGCACCTCCTTCCAACTAATGTACCCCGGGCCGATGATCGTCTTTACCAGCTCGAGGGATCTCACTAATAGCCCCAACTTGTTCTCGATGGCCATGCCCAATTTGCCATATTTAGGGAGCCTAGGGGCCGAGGAGCCCGCGTCGCCTCCCGCGTCGCCTCCGCTACCACTGAGCCCAGATGACATCATCATAACAAGCATCATCATCCTCTCCTTAATACCTGAAGTAGACATTTGCTGTAAAAAAATGTTATTAGTACAAATCAAAATGAATTAGAAGAAGACATGCAAATATGTACAATTACTACAAATAAAAATGAATTATTACTGTTAAACATCCCCACCCCACCCCTACTACCCACACATACGTACACTGCACAAGAGTGAAAATGATAAAGTTCAAATCAATTAAAAGCATTAAAAATGGATGTTTCGGTACAAATTGGAATATTTATTACAAATTGAAAAATTGTTTAAAATTCAGGTTATCATAAAAAATGGATTGATATTTGGTAGGAGTAGCCAAGTCATCCACACTACTATTTAGACGCTTTGGCGTGTGTTGGACAATTGACCACGACTCGTTGTTGATATACTCCGAGTAAAACACTTGGTTAACCTTTTGAAATGCACAAACAAATGGCTCATCGCTCATGTGCTCGTTGCTCTTCAACTTGGACAAGTCAACCATGATCAAATTGGTGACAGTATCAACTTTATAAGAATTTTTATCCTCAACTCTTACCCAATCACAGTAAAATACAACCTCTTTGAAGCTTATATAATCCAATTCAAATATATTGTGGATTATACCATAGCAAGTCATTTCAGCTTCAACGAGGTTTTTATCATTTGCGCTCGCTCGAAAAAAAGTAAGAGCCTTATATGAAATGCCTGAGTTCTATACATTTTCACTTTCCTCATACACTATAGCGCCAAAAACGTAACCGTTCAATCGATACTTTTTGTACTCTTGTGCCACAAACAAGGGTCCAGTGGCTAACGAGCAAGCCCTGATATTGCATCACCCGTATTTAAGAGCTGAGAATATTGATAAATTAATTATATCAGTTGTAAAATTTGAGTGTAATGTAACGTTATATAATGGTCATTTTCATTATAATTACCTCTTGTGTCAACCACAGCCTAAATTCGCTGTCTGATTGTACTATTGTTTTCGTCTTTTATTGTTCTCACAGGCTTCATATTTTTTGCATATTACAAAATTAATCATGTATAAAATAATCTTATATAATGTTAAAAATTATAGTAATCGAAACTTACTTTTTCCATCTTCGACATCTTCATGTTGTCAAATAGATAACGAACTACTTGTTCATGTTTCAAACTCGTTAATTTCACCATTCTTACACCTAGCACACGGACAAGAAAACTCTTCATGATTATGACATCTCTTTGCGTATTTCACAAATTCATTAGAACCTCTGCGAAACACATCCCCCATTCTATTTGTCTCACTCATCCACTCTTTGTATTTCGGATATCCCATCACAACTACCACAACTAATCAACTATTAAATGTAAGAAGTGTATATTCATAGATTAGTATAAACAAAACTTAGATTTATAGTATGTTTCATTTAATTATGTCTTATTTATATTCTATTTTTAAATTTCCAATTCAAATTCAATTTATAATAGAAATTTATATTTCCTCCATCTCCTCTAAAGGGTGAGTGGTCCTATCCCATTCAAGACCGCATTTTTCTATACCATACTTAACAGCCCATGCACATTGTTACGATTTGAGAAAAATTCGGTAGCATATCCCCGTAGTTCTCCAAGTACACAACGTAGATTGGCAAGTGTGAGTGTTATTTCAATTAATCAATTGAAATAACATTCACAGATACGACTGCAGAACTTCCTCCAAAAGTAACAACTTTAATCCACTAAGAATATTATTATACAGAAATTATGCAATCCCAAACTGTCCAAACGGGACAATTTGAGAGATCTCATTACAGGTGTAATGACTCTCGAACGGGTCTAAGGTCTATTGAATGCGTATACTTAAGAACTAGAAGGCTAGTATCTATGTGCACTATATGTAATTTCAAGTATGTTTCATTTAATTATCATACTATATATATATATTGTTCGTTATACAAAGTATTTTTTTAAAAAAAGTTAAAAAATCCCACCCCTATATGGACAATAATCCAGTGGTCATGCCACTTTTAAAATTAACCAACCCAACATCGATCCACTATAATCCAACCGCAATATCAATAATCCAACCGCAATATCAACAACAAATATGTATCCCGTAGTCCTTCTAATTCATCTACTCAATTATTTATTTTCATCAATTAAACTAACAATTAAAGTATACAATTATTAATTTACTAATTTACAATGAGGGACAATCCTACTTTCATATATTAATTTACTAAAACAATTAATAATCAATCAATTCATTTACAAGGGACACTACTTGCATATGAGGGGAAATATATAACAAACCAATCAAAATTTTATAAAAAAAATTAACAAGCCCCACCCCTCCCCATTTCCCCTTGCCCCACCCCCACCCCCATTCCCCCCTTCCCACACACACGCACACACACACACACACAAACATGGACGCAATCCCACCCCCCACATCATTTCCGTCTCTCGCACATACGCACAAACACGCACACTACACACACATATACACACATGCGCACATACACACACACACGCATCCTCACCCCCTACCCCACCACCCACCCCCATCCCTCCCCCCTCCCCCCACCCTGCCCCACCCCCTTCCCCCACCACACACACACAAACATCCCCACCCCCTCCCCTCCCTCCCCACACACACTCACACACACCCTTCCCCACCACACACACACACGCACACACACATTCACATATACACACACACACACACACACACACATAAAATGGAAGAGACAGAGAGAGAGAGAAACCAACCTGAAAGTAGAGAGAGAGAATGAGAGCAGCGTGTAGAGAGAGAGAAATTGGAGGGAAACAATGCGGTGAGGAAAAAAGGAGGGAAAAGGGTTTTTTGCTGACAGAATTATCACGGTCATGTCACGATCATTGATCGTGACAAATTTATGGAATTGTCACGATCATTAACCATGATAAGTTCGTGACAACTGTACTCGTCACGGTCAATGACTGTGACAAGCCTTTGTCACCGACTTGTCACAGTCATTGACCGTGAAAAAAAACACGTGTTTTTTTGTCACGGTCAATGACCGTGACAAGGTTAACCGCTGAAAGGGTGCCAATTTTCCCATTTTGGTGTAGTGTTAGTAATTAAGTTGATCAAGATTTAAATTGGTAATAATTTTGCTTGCTTATTTAGAACGGATTAGACAATTATTTGTGTTTCTAGTATCTTGTTAATTAATTGATTCACTAATAGGAAATCGTACTTTCATCAAGTTTTTCAAACAAGGCCTATTTTACACCCAATCATTTAAAGTTCCAGGTTTCATCATATTGTATCCTTTTATATCTTAGTTTATGGGCAACAATGTTTATTCTCTTCATCTTTTTTATAATCATTTCATGCGATGGACTTTGTACCAGTTTTCTATTTACCCACGGTGGACTCCATAGTCTGTTATTACGGTAAAGAAGCAATGGATTTCGTGTTCAATTTCGTATATAGTTGTTAAGCCTATTCGGTGGATACCCAGGCATGTGTGGACTCACAAGTTGTGGTAGTACATAGGCAGACTCCTACATGTCACTATAGAGTAGAGGTTAAATATTGAAGACGCGTAGAGGCTTGCGAGGGCATTGAATCGTTGTGTAAGTCATATGTTCGTCTTGTGTAATTCCTCATCATAGTGAATTTATGTGGCTAGTCCGTCAGAGTTTTTTCTCATTGTGGGTTTTCCTTGTGTATCGGTGTATTGTGTAGTTAATCTTATATTATCTTTATAAACGCATAGATTCATGTTTTAGGATAAGATAAAATTTCTTAATCATTTTTAGACAACAATCGATTTAATAGGTGGAAGTTTAATTGGGGTTATTGTTGAAGCTTAATTAAATTTGAAAAATATAAAAAAATGATTTGTGTGTTTTGGACCGTATCCAAATTAGAACCACTTAGTGTAGGATTTTGAACTATTTCAAGGTGCCAAGGTTACCACAACTTGAGAGATTGAATTTATGATAAGTTGGCTCTCGGCATGATGCCGATTCCCCATGCATTGTATCGGATGCCTCTTATGTAAATGAAAGAGTTAAGATAGCAGATTAAGCAGTTTTTGCAACATGGTCTCATTTGGTATAGCTCATCTCCATGGATATCTCTAGTTATTTTTGCAAAAAGCGGAATGGTTCACTAAGTTCATGTGTTAACGATCATGAGTTGAAAGGTGTTGGTGAGGAGAAAGTACCATTTGCCAATGATTGATTAATTGTTTGATCGGTTATAGGGTGATTCTCTATTCTCAAAGATCGATTTGCATTTGGGGGTACCATATTGAGGGTATGAGAGTAGAACATACCAAAGACTACCTTTTTTACTCGTTGGGGTTCTTATGAGTTTAGGATCATGCCATTTGTGTTGTCTAACATCCCCGCCATGTTCATGGATTTGATAAACTATTCAATTTGTCAAAAAACTCTCTCCCTCTCTCTCTAGCCTTCATAACCCTAATTAGGATTGCATGGCAACCAACCTTCTCTATCCTTCTTCGTCCATCACCCCTAAACCTCCTGACCCATCAAATCCTTGGCAAAAATCATTTGCTAGTGTTTTTAAAGAACAATCTCCTTCCCATGCAGTCAATATCAAACCTCTCTTAAAATATAAGGGTGAACCAGCAATTATTTTCTCCCAAGAAGAAGTTAACATTCTATCTTCTCCTTTCAAGCATGCCCTAGTTGGAAAGTTCTCACATGGAAAGCCATCAATGGATTTTATTCGAAAAAACTTTGAATCTTTTGGGTTAAAGACTGCATATCATATTGGTCTTATTGATCATAAACACATCCTTAACAGAGTCAACTGCCAAGAAGATTTCATGAGGCTATGGATGAAAGATCAATGGTATATTGGTAAGAACCCTATGAGGACTTTTAAATGGTCCCCAACATTTAGATATGATCAAGAAAGTCCCATTGTTCCCATATGGATACAATTTCCAGGTTTACCTGTTCATCTTTTTGCTAAAGAACCATTGTTTTCTTTGGCTCAAGCAGTTGGGAATCCCCTTAAGATTGATCAATCCACAGAAAATATTCACAGACCTAGTGTGGATAGAGTGTGTGTAGAATTGGATCTTCTAAAGCTAAGACCCTATAGAATTTGGATATGGAGTGGTGATGTTGGTTATTGGCAATCCATTGAATATGAAAACATGCCTACTTATTGCTCTCATTGTTTCAAACTTGGGCATCAAGAAGGAAATTGTATGTTTAAGAAGGAGATTAATAATAATCCTGATAAGAATGTCAAGGAAGTTGTTGAACAAGATACACAGCCCTTAAAGAATTCAGCCAAATTTCAAGAATCAGTATGGAAGTATAGACCTAAAGAAAAGGAGTCAGAGAAGTAACCTGTCTTGAAGTTCCAATCAGAAGCCTCTACCAGTTTAACCAACAATATTCCCATTGATATTGAAGATCCAGTAATAAGAATGCAAGTTGATGATACAGATAAATAAGTAAGGACTCCTATTCAGAATGGTATTATGACGATTGAAGAAGTAAATGAAGATTGCAAAGAGGATAATGAAGAAGATGAAGGTGAATGGAAGGAAGAAAGCATGGAGGAATTGAACATTGAAAAATTACTCTCAAAGAATGGGGTCAATTTAGGTGATGAAAAGTATAACAGTGCAGGAACTAAAATGGATAAGTTGAAAAATAATGGTCATAATTCCAAAAGGGGGTACCACTCAGATAATGAAAAGTCTGATATCGAGGAAAAATCTGATTGGGAGGATTTGAATATGTTCTCAGCTTTGTTGACAGAAAAAATGGATAGTAAGGAGAGAAAGGAGAATAGCATAGTGAAACCTATGGTGATATTTCGAAAGAAGACAAGAACCAAAGGTAATAAGAAGTTGATCATAGCCAAAAGAAGGGTTACCAGATCTGCTAGTAGAGGTTCCAAGCAAGTTTTCCATAATCAATCTCAATGATTCAAGGAATAGTATGGAATGATTGAGGAGTAGGGAATAAGCCTACAAAAAGAAGGATTAAAAAACTTTGTAAGAATAATAAACTTTCCTTTTTATCCATTCTTCAACCCATGGTTGTTAATTATAAAATAGAAGATATCAGGAGAATTATAAGTTTTGAGGGTTGTTGCTTTAATAGATTAAATAAAATTTGGTTCTTATGGAGACATGGTATTCTATGTGAGGTTTTGGTAGATGGGGATCACAATTTTCTTCTTAAACTGGATCATCCTAACTTAAAAACTCAGATAGGTGTTAATTTAGTTTATGCTAAATGTACTAGACTGGAAAGAAGGGATCTATGGGAGTCTTTAGCATATAGTTCTTCTATGTGCAATGATTTTCCTCTCATTGTCATGGGGGACTTCAATATAGTTAGTACAAGTACAGAAAGGGCTGGGGGTGCTGACATTGATCTCGAGGGTGCTTCTAATTTTAACTCTTGCTTGATTAGCTGTTCATTGCAGGATTTGGGTTATAGTGGATCTAAATTCACTTGGGCTAAAAGTGTCAATGGGAATATGATGTTTGAGAGACTTGATAGAGGCTTGGTTAATTCTTCCTAGTTGGACTACTTCCCTAATTCCTCCATTACACATTTGCATAGAAACTGTTCTGATCACAGTCCCTTATTACTCTCTATTCAAAGTCAGTTTGATTCCTCTTCTAAACCATTTATATTTCTAAATATGTGGAGTACTCATGATGGTTTTATCAATTTAGCCCAAAGCTCTTGGTCAGTAACTGCTACAGGTAGACATATGGAGGTATTTTCCTTCAAGCTTAAAAGACTTAAAGCAGCTTTGAAAATATGGAATAAAGAGTTTTTTAAAAATGTGTTTGAAGAAATTTCCATTATGGAGGACAATATAATTCAATAATAACTAAAGTTAGAAAGTAATAATAGCGGAGCTCAAAGGAAGATCTACTCTAAAGCCAAGGCAAACCTCAATGCTGCTATGGCCAAAGAGGAAATGTTTTGGTTTCAGAAATCAAGGGGTGATTGGATAAGTAATGGAGATAGAAACACTAAATTCTATCATGCTCAGGTGCAAAATCAAAGAAGAAGACAAGGCATACATGTTATTAAAGATGATGAGGGGAGAATTAAATAGACTAAAGAAGACATTGTTAACCAGTTTATATCTTATTTTTCAAATTTGTTTTCTGCAGGTCCTCTTGAAGATAAAGGGCTTCTTGAAGTTATCCCAAAGATTTTGACAGAGGAGATGAATATTATTCTTATCTCTATCCCAGAAGAAGAAGAAATTTTGAATGCCATAAAAGTTATGAATCAGAATAGTTCAGCTGGATGTGATGGCTATAATGGTTATTTCTATGTGCATTGTTGGGATGTAATCAAGTGGAATCTTGTGAATGTTATCTAAGCATTTTTCTTAGGAGTTGACATTCCCAATCATGGAGTTCTAATATGATTTGTCTTATTCCTAAAGTTAATAGACCTATGTTCTGCAAGGACTACAGACCTATCAGTCTTTGTAACTTGAGTTATAAGATAATCACCAAGATTTTTAACTCTAGGCTTAGCCCTATGCTTCCATATATTATTTCTTGTAATCAATCAGGATTTGTTCAAGGGAGAAACATTCTTGATAACATTCTATTAGCTCAAGAGATGATGCAATTTAGTGATAGAAAAGCTACTGGAGGTAATGTGGTTTTGAAACTTGACTTGGCTAAAGCATATGATAGAACCTCATAGCATTTCTTAATTAAATCTCTAAGAGCTTTTGTCTTCTCAGAGACTTTTATTGATTTAATTTGGAGATGAATTTCATCCACCTGGTTTTCTATTATTATCAATGGGCAGCCTGTGGGATTCTTTCAACCTTCTAGAGGAATTAGGCAAGGGGATCCTATTTCCCCAAACTTTTTCATTATCATGGTAGAAGCATTTAGCAGAGGATTGAATAAGCAGATGTTGGCAGGTTCTATTGCTCCTTTCTCTCACCCTAAAGGATGTCCATTAATTAACCATCTTGGTTATGCTGATGATTTAATTATTTTTTCTAGAGGTACAAAGCACAGTCTTCAAAACCTTATGAAGTTTATTGAATGTTATGAGAAGGAATCAGGTCAACTCTTTAACAAAGATAAATGTTGCTTCTCTTTAAGCTCTAAATCTTCTGTTACTGTCAGATCCAGTATTGCAGCCTGCACGGGCTTCAAATTTTCTAATGGCTATATGTGCTATCTTGGTTGCCCGTTGTTCAAAGGAAGAATGAAAGCTATGTACTTTGAATCTCTAATTCATTCGATTGCATACAAAATTTAGAGTTGGAAGTCTAAATTTCTTTCTTTAGCTGGTAGAGTTAATCTGATCCAATCTGTCTTAAATTATATCCCTATCTTTACTTTATTTGCTTTACAGCCTCCTAAATTGGTGATCAAATCAATTATTCAATTGATTAGTTCATTCTTTTGGGGAATAAACAAAGATTATGGAGAAAATTTTCATTAGATCAAGTGGGATTCTATTTGTTTTCCAAAAAAAGAAGGTGGATTAGGCATAAAAAATTTGGAGTATATTAAAGAAGCTTCTAACATCAAATTGGTCTGGCATATAAAGAAGAATACTAGCTTATGGGATAAGTTTATGAATGCTAAATATTCTAATGTTCCTACTGGAAGTGGAACAATGACTTTTAGAAGAATCAGATCTGCTTGGAATATAATGGAGGCTAATTCTTTATGGTTAGATAATGGTCTGATATGGCAGCCTTCTTCCAGTGGAAATTTCACATTTTCATCAGCTTATGAGATTATTAGAAAGTATAAATTGTCCTCTTTAGAATTTAACTTTATTTAGGATCCTAATATTCCTCCTAACATATCTACTTTTGTGTGAAAAACATTATCTAAATGTGTTCCTGTTGAAGATCTTATTCAAAAGGTGGGAGTTAAATTAGCATCAAGATGTCAATGCTGCCATAAGAATGGGGAATATCTAAACCATCTCTTTATATCAGGTCCTATAGCTGTTGAAGTTTGGAATCATTTTTGCTGCTTACTGTGAGTTACTCAAAGACCATCCACTATTCATAGCTCGATAATTCAATGGTGGTTACATTCAGTAAATTCTCATATTTCTCATTGGCTGCATAAGATCATTCCAGTTACAATCATCTGGGAAATTTGGCTTGCTAGAAACAAAGCTCTTTTTGAAGGTATAACTATCAGAGCTAACATGATTTCATCTAAAGTGATATCTAAAATTGTAGAGGTATTCCAAAATTCCAAAATCAAAAGTGGGAGAAATGATGTATGTAATGAGGTTATAACTGCCTTTTCTCTTAATTTCAAGATCTCTAATTCTTCTTTTATAGTTGTGCTTTGGAAATGTCCTCCAAAAGGTAGACTCAAACTCAACTGTGCTGCCAAGATAGGGAACAATATGGGTATTGGCTCTATTATTCGAAATGATACGGGTCAATTCATTTGGGATTTCACAAATGCTTTATCCACAAATTCATCAATTGAAGCTCAAGTTCAAGCTATTTTGGTTGGGATCATGTTTTGCAAGGAGAAGGGTATCTCTAACATAGACATAAAAGTAGATTGAGAAAATATTCTTCATTGTTTTTTATCTTGTTCTACAGCTCAGTGGCGTATAGGGACTGAAATTGCCGAAATCAATGAATTTCTCCAGACTAATCATTGCCTCATCAAGTTATGTTCCTCAGAAGCCAATAAAAGCAGAGTTGCTTGCCAATCATGGGTCCAATCATCAAAGATCTTTAAGCTTTCAAAATTACAGTGATCTCCCTAGAGATATTAGAGCATCTATTTTAGTAGTTTTTGAAAAGGTCTCTGTAATTTATCCTTGAAGATTGCCTTTTTTGTTTGATTTGCTTGTAAGCCATGTGAGGGGGCTTTTCTCTCTATTGATTCAATAAATTTCTTGTTTTTTGTTTAAAAAAAAGATCAGTCTATAATCATTTTTGTATATGACATATTAATTTATTCTCGAACAGAGGAGGATCATGTTGATTATATGTTGGTCTCACATAAATGTTACGGGGGCATAAGATGTATGAAAAATTACAAAAGTGCGAGTTTTGGAAATAGGAGGTGAAAATTTTGGTCCATTAGTCTCAGAGTCGGGATTATTAGTAGATTCAATGAAGGTCTTGACTGTCTTGGATTGAAGACAACCCACAACATTGACAGAGGTTCTTATCCTCTTGGGATTAGTTTGATATTATCGAAGGTTTATTCTATGATTTTGGAAGATAACGTGACCGTTTAAGGAGTTGACTTGGAAGGGGATGCCATTTTTTTGGACCGAGACTTGTCAGCATGCCTTTGACATTCTCAAGGAGAAGTTGACTTTTGATCCAATTTTAGCTCTTCCTAGGAATAGGGTTACGTACTTGTAGGGATTAGGTAGAATGTCGATATAGGAGGATCGTCCCATTGCTTATGCATCTCGAAAGTTGAAACCCCACGAGGGTAACATTCGGACCCATGATTTGTATCTAGCAGTCGTAATGTTCGCACTGCACATTTTGAGATATTATTTATGGGGTGACAAGTTTAGTTTATTTAGTGATCACAAGATTCTCTAGTACTTGTTCATACAGAATGATTTGAACATACGACAACAACAGTGGCTTGTGTTTATCAAGGACTACCAGTTTACGATTTAGTATCACCCAGAGGAAGGCCAATGTAGTGGCAAATACTTTGAGTCGATGATCAAGTAGCAGCTTATACTCTCTTGAATTGACTAATATGGGGTTCGTTCAAGTGATTGATGAGTTATCCAATGCATTCACGAGGATTCTCACCATGAATCCCCATATTCTTATATGCTGGTAATTCGATCACATGTCGATGATGTGTTTGTAAAGAGAGAGTTATTAATATTTTGGCCATCGATGTACCTCTTTACACCATTATTTTGGATGGTGGACTACAGTATAATGGAAGTTTGGTCTTTCCTTCGAATGAGGAGTTGCATAGGGATGTCATGTAGGAGGTTCATGGATCAGAGTTTTTGGTGCATCAAGATGGGGATAAGATGTACCAAGACATGAGGAGACAGTATTGGTGGTCCAAGATGAGGCATTATGTTACTATATTTATATTCGGTCTTATAACTTTTTAGATGGTAAAGGTGGACCATCAACGACCATTAGGGAAACTTTTACCCTTACCCATTTCGAGTGGAAATGGGACATCATTTTGATGGATTTCATCGTTAGATTTCCTCTAACACCTAGGAAACATGATTATATTTAGGTTATAGTGGAATGGTTTGTGAAGGTTTCACATTTCTTGCCCATTTACATGGACTTCACGATAGAGAAGTATGCACATTCGTATGTGGCTAAGATTGTTCAGTTGCATTAGGTGCCTTTGTTGATTATCCTAGATAGAGATTAGACTTTTGTATCTCGATTTGGGCGTAGTTTCTAGTAGGTTATGGGAAATAGGTTTCACTTGAATACGTCGTACCATCCATACACAGATGGACATACGGAGCATGCGAATTAGATTTTAGAGGATATGATTCGGACGTGCGCATTGAACTTCAAGTGTAGTTGGGAGACACATTTATCTTTGGTTGAGTTGACCTATAACAACATTTATTAGAAATAGATCAATATGACACCATGTGATGTGTTTTATAGGCGACCATGTAAGTCACCGGTGTGTTGGTTAAACCCGAGGGAGAGTAGTTTATTGGGGCCCAAGTTCTTTCAGGAGACAGTGGAGAAGATCACGATGATTTAAGACCGAATCAAGATAAATTAGTGTAGGCTAAAGATCTATGAGGGTTTGGAATGGAGTAGCATTGAGTTTTAAGTGGAAGATCATGTACTTCTCAAGGTGTCACCCATAAAAGGGGTGATGCATTTTGGGAGGAATGGCAAGTTGGTCGCAAGGTATGTTGGGTCGTTATTGATCACGAATTATGTTGGGTCACTCGCTTATCTTATCACTTCTTGACCATTTGTCTCAGGTACATAACCTATTTCATGTATCAATGCTTCGTAGATTCTTACGGAGTAAGGTCCTATATCAGCATATTGACTTAGAGGATATCCAATTAGATATCGATGTTCAAATACTGGGGAGCCAACCCGTATCTTAGACCGTAGGGTCCACATTTTGACGACTAAAGGGATTCTGTTAATTCGTGTTCAGTGAGGTCACCATAGTGAGGATGCGCCTAGTTAAGAACATGAAGATATGATGACGAAGAAATATCCACATTTGTTTTGTGGTAGTTATGTGTTCTTTTTTTGTGAATTCCGAGGACAAAATTATTTTTATTAGAGGGAAAGAATGTAATACCCCATTTTTTTTAAAGAATTAATTCATTATTAATAATTTAATTAATTTAGAGAATAGTTGAATCTAATTATGAGAAATTAAGATTAATTATGTGTCAATTTATTAAAGGGAAATAATTTAATAAGTTTATGAAGTTAATATAAGTAAAGTTGCAATTCTAATATCAATTAGTGTAAATGTAAAGTTTGGGGGGTAAAATTTATATGATATTAATTGTTTTAATTGTAAGGTTTTGGGGGTAAAAAATTGTATTATATAAAATATTTTAATGGCTGGCCATGAGTAATTTTCTTTAAGGAGGCATGGTTATTTTCAGTAAATTGGTCCGCTTTGGGTTGTGTAGGGTGTAAGGATATACAAATGGGTCTTACTGCTGTATTTTTAATTTGGAAGAACATTGTGGCTAGAAGGAATATAAGGAAAGGATAAAGCTACATGGACAGACTTTGGTACCCTTTTTCCATACC
This sequence comes from Sambucus nigra, assembly GCA_949130495.1. Taxonomy (NCBI): domain Eukaryota; kingdom Viridiplantae; phylum Streptophyta; class Magnoliopsida; order Dipsacales; family Adoxaceae; genus Sambucus; species Sambucus nigra. The sequence goes on along the minus strand of OX422210.1, from coordinate 516,757,031 downwards.
CCAAGCATAAAAATATTATACCTTGTTTATAATGGGTCCCACCATGGCAAAATTTACAACTTTTTATTTTCTTATCTTATTAGGCCGGTATTAAAGTGTGTACCAAAGTGGGTAAGTGTACTGATACCCATAAGGAAATGAGCATTCCATTTTAGGAAAAGGCAACATGGGGGTTTTAAGGAAAAAAATAAGGAAAGGTGGCACTGTGATTAAGGAAGCAAATGGGACAAACGAAAAAGGGCGCTAATATAGACTAGGAAATGGCAATAGAGAGTTTCTGTTGTGAAGTATTTTTTTTTGGCATGTGGGATGTTTTAATTCTGGTGGCTGGCGTACTTTTTAAGAAGAAACGATTAAGGGGTGGTCATTTTTTATTTTGTAGCACAAAATTTCATTTCCCTTCTCTCTTATTTAACAAATAACATTCCCTATCTATTTTTAAAGCTACTAAACATAGTTTTTATCCCAAAATTCAACCAACTTCGACCCAACAGTTACCCTAATTACAAAATCAATAATAGACTATATTTTTAATATTTAAAAAGAGGGTTCTAATTCTTTTACACAAATGGAATCAAGAGACTTTAAAGAATATTTTTCAATGGGCTTTTCAGGGATATTGTAAGAGTATAGAACATTGGATGTGATCCATATAATAAATTGTCTAAATTCCTCGACCAAAACATGTTTGAGTCTTTGTTCAAGAGGTCATTGGAAATCTTCATCAACTAACGAAATTCACTCATTGTTGAACCACAATTACAAGGCATGGGAAAATATATAATACTTAACAGACTTATATTCACCTTGGTTAATCTATTTTTATAATTGAAAAATCTTTTTAATTAATCTTGGCTTTGTAGTTTTATCAAATACACATGCAAATATACTTTTTATACAGAAAATTTACTTGATAAGGAATTTGGTCTTTTTGTCTAGTTTAAGTATGCATGTTCATGAGAGAAACAAACATACTTGGATTTTTCCTCAATACATATTTTGAAAAATCTTCTAAGGCAAACTCGACAAATTGTTTTGGATGCACATGCGATCTGATTCACTGCAACGATGGTTTTTCTCATTGTAACAAAATCTTGTCCTTGGTATTTCCTTATCCATATTAAAAAACTTTGGACAATAGTGCGACATGCCTCACATCAATTTCACGGCAGTGATGTATTCCTCACTGTAGCAACATTGTCTTATTAGTTCCTTGTGTCCTCGTGAAAAATCCTTGGACTTTGGCTCGACTTGGATCTCTTCAGGATTGTCCTAAAGACACAATTTCTCACTGTAATGAATTAGTGATGAAACGCATGTGATAATGTCCAAAGTTATTTTTCACAAGATCTTTCTTAAAGATAGTCTTAGTTAGTGTGTCAAGTACAACTTTTTGGGTGACTTAGACCCCGATATGACTATTTAACACCTTAAGAATGTGACACCTAACATTTGGGCCTTGTACGCTTCTTAAATAAAAAGGCTATAAGTTAGTGTGCTGTTTACTCTTCCAAACCAAGAGTGAGAGATTTGAAAAAACTATTTTTGCTTATCAAAAGATTTCACATATTTGAGAGAACAGTTTTTCACTATTTTTCTTTGATTTTTTTCATGCCATTTTTTCTAATTGAGGTATATTTACTCACTTCATGTTCATAATAAAATGTTTATTAGTGAGTAAATATTTTCTCTTCCTTGATATGAAAAACTCGTTTTGAGATTTAAAGCACCACACCTTTGTAAATAACCTTATAAGTGTATTTCTAATATTCCCTTAAAGATCATAGGTGAATCATTATGATTGCTTGAAGGTACCATTTAGGGACAAAAGTTGCTTAAACTTTAAAGAAGAAAAGTTTGGCAAGAGATTGAGAGGCATCGATTGCAGACCAGAACTGTTCACGGTTGTGTAGCATACTCCAACTATTGGCACTCTCTATGGAGAATATAGTGAAAAAGAATGATTTGTCAGTTCTAGCATCAGGAGGTTCTAAGTATATTTCTACAAGTTTTAAAACTTTACCATAGTTCATTTGTCATTCTTATTAGCTCGAGGTTTTTACCATTAGTGAGTTTTTCCCACGTACATCCCGTCTTGTGCTTATTTTACTATTTTCCCATCTTTTAATATCATTGTCTTAATGTATGAAGATAAAACTTAAAGATTATAAAACTTAATAAAATATTTTGTCACATCGACTTTTGGATTATGAAACAATTTTGTAATAATAAATTAATAAATCTTTTTTATGAATTAGGGGAATTAATTTTTAAATTGGTAGCTAATGTCGAAAGGCACACTCCCAATTATTATTAGAGCGGGTCTCTAAGCTTTAGGTGTAAAAACCTAGGTTTAGATCCTTTTTATGATAAGTAGATGGAAGTTTAACCCTCTGACCTCCTCCTTTGATAGTAACAGTTATTCCTATTGGAAAGCCCATATGATAGTGTATTTAATGTATATGGATGACCGTATATGAAATAGTTTGCTTGTGGGATGGACTTATCCCCACACCATTATTGAGGACACCCAAGTTCATAAGATTATATCTAGTTAGGATTACAACAATTTAAAGGAGAATGGGTGTAACATAATGGGACTTAATGCAATTTTTGGTTGTGTGTCCTTGAGTGAGTTTACACATATATCCACATATACAATGTTTAAGGAGTTATGGAAAATTTTACAAAGGACCCATGAAGGCACCTCCACTATGAAGCACTCTAAGGTTAAACAACTTACGATCCGTTTCAAACTTCTTACCATGAAGGAAAATGAAAGTTTTGATGAGTTCTACATTTAAATTAACGACATAATTACCTCTGTCTTTACTTTGGGTAAGACCTTAAAAAAGAACAAGAAAATTTATAAAGTCTTAAAGTCTCTTCGATCTTGTTTTCTAAGACAATGCATGTAGAAAAATTGGTTCTCTCTCCAAAACATAGATGCAAATTTGCCTTATCACTAAGGAGTGCCTCCTAAGGAGAAAAAACTAGCTTCTAAGGATAATAATGCATCTCCCGATTTGGGTTCCCATGATGTTAGTGAGGATGGTATGGCACTCCTCACTAAGTTTGCCAAGAAGTGGCAAAAGTGCTTTCAGTCTAAAGGTGAACCCAAAAATTATCTGCCTAGACTTGAGATCAGTCATGAAAGTAGAAAAAAAATACAATTCTTCAAAGACCTTCACATGTTTTATATGTGGTGGTGTAGGGAATATGTCAAAGAAATGTCCCCTGAATATGAGTCATAATAGTGCCAAAATGCATATCATTACACTTTTAGTGATGATGACTCGGACTCTGAAGATGACTCTCAAGAATGCAACTATTCCACATTTATGGAAAAAGAGAAATTTGAGGAGTTGAATGATTTAGAGGATTTTAAAATTCCTCTCTCGCCCAGTGAAGAAATTACTATTCCTAGTCCTTCTTTAAGAACTATTAAATAAGGAGAGGAAGATGATCTTTAAGTGGACTATGTTAGGCTTTATGAGGAGTCCATATAACTCTAAAGGAATAACATGCAAATCTCCACCAAGTTACCCAATGTTGAGAACCAAATGGCTTGAGTGAGTGAGAGTAGTGTGAGCTACTTTGTTGCTCCGTGCATGGTGAGTAGTGCACCACATTATGAAGGAATTTACATTTACTTTCTTCGTATGGAGATTGTGTTCCTTGGGATATTCCTATACGAGGGTGAAAATTTTAGAATAGTCTTAGAAAAGTAAATCTATTCGCTTGAGACCAAGCTACTATCCACAACCACTTTCAAGATGAATATGACAAATAGGTCTCAAAACTAGATAAGATTATTTTTTGTGCTAACTTTTCCACTACGTATAAATAAAGACTTTACTTTGAGAATGTTTTCTCTTTATGGCAAAGATTTTTTAGCATCCTAATCCAATTTTCCATCTCCCGTTGGTGAATCTTCAACTCATTCCATTTCTAAAGGAAGCTAAGGGAAGGTGACTTTTATGTGTTCATTTTTCAAGAAGGAAAGACACTTGAAGGAGTTTTGATTTAGATTTAGCAAGTAACAACTCAAATGTCCCGTAGACCCACGACCCTATAGGTTCACACATTGTCATATATTAGGATACCTTAAGGATTTTTGTGTTTTTATTCAACTCACATCAGATTTAGGTTATTTTTATAAGGGTATAAAGGTTAATAGCAACGACAACAAGAAGGTGGAAGCCCCTAAAAATGTTTCTTAGAAGAGAGAAATTTTTTAATCCTTCCACACTTCCTAATTCGGTTCCCAGATCTAATTCATTGAAATCTGATCCAGATAGGGTTATGAAATATAATATTGATAGAGGAGAAAGATAATCCCTAGAAAAATGTGCCAAGACTTGGTCCTTATTAAAAAATAAATATGATTCTTTTGGTTTAGGTGTCTTAGATTGTTTGGTTTACTCTTTTTGGATAGGGATCTTGATTTTTCTCTATCATATCATTTTTAATCTTTAGCTAGGATCTTTTTTTATTCATAGCTTTATTTTTTTGTCCTTGTACAATATTGGTCTTCCATAATTGTTAGGAACTATTTTATCCCAATAGCTTAAATGGAAATCTACATGCTTAGTTATTATACTAATGGTTTTACTTATGGATTTAATACTCCATGATGAAAATTTTTATACCTTGAAATGTCTTAGTAAATTGAGCTTTATTTTTAAAGTATTTGTCACAACTCATGTGCACCGTATAATAAACTTGAGAATTTCCATGCACAGTATAATAAAGGGATTTATTTTATATTTTTATCGAAAATTAAAAATTTAATGTTATGTTTTAACTTTAAGGAAATGGTGTCATTGTTAATACTTAGGTATGAGAGTGTTTATCATCATGGTTAAAGTTGAAATTTATATATGTTCAAAATCATAAGTGTTGATGTGGTAAGGGTTGCAACTTTGGGTCGTGATAACTACCATTGAAAAATTAGAAATAGTTCCCCACCATTTCTAATAACTGAGCAAAAGGCACCACATGCAAAATTTTATCAAAAGAAATTGCTTAAAGATTTTTATTGATCCAAAATTGAGTAACAACAAGGATATGAGACTTTCAAGGTTCTGATCATTAATCTCTATATGAGGGAGAAAAATGGCAGTTGAAAAATTAATTTATTTTTAAGGAACATGAGGCTTCTTCTTTGTTGCATAAAGTCAAAAAATTTCAAAATTTATTTAAAACATTGATATTCATTATTTGATTTTATAAATTAATGGTCATTTTATTCACTTTTTATCACGATTTATGTCTTTGAATAACTCTAACTAGTATATGGCTTTAATTTCACCTTAGGGCTTTGAACTCAAAACCATTCTTTATGTAGAGTAGTTCGGGTAAATAAGAACCATTGTGTGGCCATCCCAAAGGATTTGCCCACTTTTATTTCTTTCTTTTTGAGAGTTCCCTGTGTCGTGCATGCGGGATTGCACCCTTTCTCATAGTGCTCAGTCGTCGTCAATGTGGGATAATGTGTAGAGATAGAGTCACAAGCCTATTTTGTACAAAACATGCAAAAGAAATGTTGTCGCCTCGAGATAATGACATCAAGGAAAATACTGATGCTTATAAAACCAAGTAGCTCAAAGGTCTGGGGACTATGGAATGGATAGGAGTTAGGCACCCATCCCAACCTTCAATCTCTCATGGGCATGTGTTCATCTTCTTATGTTTAGACTTCGTGAAGTATGTGCTTATGTGCATGATATAAATGAAGAGTGAAATCATTAAACTCGCATCATGGAACAGGATGGAGTTTATTCATCCTTAGGAGTGTTCCCAAAAATAATAATTCAAAATATAATATGAGTGTTTAATGAATCACAAATGGTTATGGAAGAATGAATGTGTGTATCGGATGAAATATAAGCATGCAAGAATATGACATTCATTAAGAATATATATATATATATATATATATATATATATATATATATATATATATATATATATATATATATATATAATATTATAAACGTGGATAAGGGAGGACTCGAGTCTCGAAATTTGCCCAAGATGCCTATGTAGCCTGAGGGACATCAAAGTCCACTTAGCTCGAAGATAACATAGGGTGGGATATAATCTATAAAACCAAATGGGGGATTTCTCTTATGTATATGTGTAAAGAGGAATGTGCTTTAAGAGTGAGAACGTATAGTGAGAATCCTTCTTTTGGAATTTATAGATAAAACATCTTTTTTATTGTTGTCTAGAGTATGGGAAAATAATACTAATAAAGGTTTGAGATTAGTATATGTGATGTAATGAAATAAAGTGCTAAAGTAGAAATAAAATAACCAATACTAAAATAAGAGAATTAGAGAGAAGGGTGGAGAACTGGACCTCCTTATGAATGCCTGAAGTTTATTTTGAGTGTAGATACGTTGATATTGAAATGGGATGAAGGTGGTGTAAAGAGGTGTGGAGAATTTACAAAATGAAGTATGAAAAGAATGGAATGGAATGTGGGAAATGGGATTTTTAGGAAGAGAACAACTCTAAATTTGAGAGAATGTTTTATGAATTGCTGAGAGGGATGTTCAGGGGTGACTTTAAAAGTTAGGTCATGATATCTATTTATATGGACAAGGAGGGTGCCGATCAATAATGTCCTAGACCATCTTATCGGAATAGAACCTTAGATGCACAACCAATAGGCAGGGTCCTGAGGGTGCAATTTGGAAGTCTAGGATAGTTTTTTTTAGAAAAATGATTGTAAAATGTGAGACATAAGTTAGTATCACACACAGGATGGAATATTAGAAAGGATATTCAGAGCCTTGTAAGAATTCATTGATCCAATCCTGAGTCCGAGAGTTTACCAAGGTCAAATGGGTCCTGAAAGCACCCATTGGCCATTGGATAGGAAGTTTCTGGAGGAAAATGGATCATTTGTCTGAATCGTAAGGATGACTTTCACATGGTATGGACTGTTAGAAAGGGTATTTAGTGCCTTTCAAGATTTCATTCAGCTTAATTCAGTTTGGAGAGTTGACCAAGGTCAAATGGGGATCAAAAGCATCTGATGACCCTTCAAAGTAAAATGGGTCATTTGTTCACACCGTAAGGTTGATTTTCACCCGGGGTAGACGTTTTTAAAGGGTATTCATATCCCTTCTAACATTCATTAAGTTTTTTCAAGCTAGAGAGTTGATCGAGGTCAAATGGGGCTTGGGAGTAACATGTGGCCTTTTTCAAGGTAAAATGATCATTCTTCCATACGGTAAAGTTGATTATCCCACATAGAAGACCTTCAGAAAGGTTATTTAAAGACCATTAAAGATTTATTCAGCTTTTGACTTAGTTGAGAAAGTTTACCAGAGTCAAACATGGCCCAGGAGCGCTCGGTGTCCTTGAGATCAATTTTTGATAGTGAAATGGTCCGTTTGCTCAAATTGTAAGGCCGATTTGCATACAACATGGACTGTTAGAAGATTTATTAAGATTTTTCTCAATCGTGAAAAGTTAACCAGATTCAAATGGGGCCCAAGAGCACCCGGTGGCCTTTAGTTCAATACTTGAAGTATGACCTATGGTTTGTGGTGAATCAGTGAGTTTTAGGGACCTAAGGAGGTACTTAGGGGGTCCTAGGATGGGGTTTCTATAGAGAGTCCCTCGATGGGTGAGTTTGTACCAAGTGAAGGCTTTCGAATGATAGACACAACATCGATGTTGAGGGAAGAAGATTTCAGCTCAATTCTCTGGACCTAGAATATAAGGGTGACTAATTCAAAGGGTCGACGTCAATTTTGAGGACCTAAGGAGACAAAGATGGACGATTCAATGAGTCAAGGTCAATTTAGAGGAGCGTAGAGTCAATGATGATCGATTAAGTGGGATGAGGTTAATTCTAAGGACTTAAGGAGACGAGGATGATCGATTCAGTAAGTCAACATAAATTATAAAGTTATGTTGAGGACAACTGATTTTGAGGGTCGAGGTCAGTTATGAGAACCTAAAGTTGTGATGACAAATTTTGAAGGTCTAGGTCAATTCTGAGGACCTAAAGATGTGATGACCAGTTTTGAGGGCTGAGGTCAATTCTGAAGACCTTGAATTAAGACGATTAGTTATGCGGGTCGAGGTTAATTTTGAGGACCTTGAATTGTGATGATTAATTTTGTGGGAGGAGCTTAATTTTGAGGACATTGAGTTGTGATGAACAATTCTGATGGCCGAGGTTAATTTTGAGGACCTTAAGTTATGACAACCAATTCTGAGGGTCGAGGTTAATTTTGGGTACCTTGAGTTATGACGACCAATTCTAAGGGACGAGGCCAATTCATAGGACCTAAAGTTGGAGTGACCAATTCTGAGGGTCGAGGTTAATTATGAGTACCTTGATTTGTGATAACTAATTCCACGGACCAAGGTCAATTATGAGGACCTTGAGTATTTTCGACCAATTTTGAGGGCCGAGGTCAATTCCGAGGACCTTGAGTTGTGATGACCAATTTTAAGGACCTAAAGTTAGGGGCGACCAATTCTGAGGGTCGAGGTCAATTTTGAGGACCTTAAGTTGCGACGACCAATTCTGAGGGTCGAGGTAAATTCTAAGGACCTAAAGTTGGGATGACCAATTTTGAGGGTCGGGGTCAATTCTGAGGACCTAATATTGAGATGACCAATTTTGAGGAACGAGGTCAATTCTGAGGACATTAATTTAGGATGACCGATTCTAAGGGACGATGCTAATTTTGAGGACCTTAAATTGTAAAATGGAGAATATCTCTCCTGGGGATATTTAAATTATTTTTAGGGTATAGGTGCACTTCTGGTTCCGCTGGGGATTATGTTATCTTGAGACTCCACTAGGGGATGTTTATTTTTGTAGTTTCGACTGCAGAATTGTAGTAGACTTGGATGCAAGCACATCATTGGTTCCACTAAGGAGTATTTTGGAAATAAGAGTGTAAGATTAATCCATTTGGGGCTTTCGAGATCTTGTAAAGGGATTTATGCTCCAAAAGTAATTTTCTTGAGGGAAAATAATCTTCCACATTTTTTAGGTACTTTTTTGGGAAATTTTAGGATTTTTTCAACATTTTTTGCTATAAAATTTTAGGGGACTGTCGATGGAAGGCTTGAGGTGGATCTAATCAGCAATGACACGGACTCCTAGTCTTTTTTAGGAAGAGGAAAAGGCAGTCATTGATCGGTATTGGTTGTGGGCTTCAAAACTTTGATCCTGAGTGGATTATTAATTCTCTGTTGGGGATGCAGGTGACCTTCTACCCTTAGAGTCTTCCTTCGAGGGTTAGGGGGTATGGGTATGCAAGTGTAGGTAAGGAGGTTGCTGGCGCATGATTTTGGATATATTAGGTACTTTTCTTTTGAGATTTTCTTACAGGTCTATCGCTGTGGCTGGAGGAGCTTGGCATTAACCATGGTGTATGCTTGATTTAGTGGCTTTGTACTTAAAAAGAGACTTAAAAAGGAAAAAAATGATGCATCTTTTTTATTTGATTATCTTGATTTAGTGGCTTACTCTACATTCACTTTAATTTGATATTGAGGTTTTATTTTGGGAAAAAGTAGGAAAATTATGCTTTTTGGAATTTTTGAGTAAAGGAAAGCCTTGGAGGCTTCATTATGAAAAGCTTCCCTTTGAAGGGACTTATTTTGGAAAAAATGCATTTTTAAAAATTTATTTTTGGGCAAAAGGATAAAAGGGGATTTTTTCAAAAAAAGAAAGGCTATTGATCGTCATACCCTTTGTCCTGCCTATCGAAATGGGGGTCAAGTAAAATCACTCTTAGATGTTTATTACACTTTCCTTCATACCTATGTGCTTCTGTAGAGCTGAGAATTAAATTCATTTCTAAAGAACTTTTTTTTTGCTAAGGGATTTGGATATAAAAGGAGGGTTATGGGGTGTGTTTTCTTCACCAACACCCACATTTATTTTCTTGCTCTTTTTTATCTAGTCTCCAAATGGCTCTTCTAATGTATAAAGAATTCTCTTCTTATCTGAAGGTTTAGAGGACATGTGCCCTTACAATCTTGACTATGAAACTTTCAGCATGCTTCGGGTTTCTTTATGGCGTAATAAATCCATAACGTGGAACTTGCTAGTAATGGTGGTACAATTCTAGTACCTCGAGTACCATGTCTTCCATTTTGGCATGGATGAGGTTTGTTCTACCTATGAGGAATTCTCAGCAATGTTGGGCATTGTCCCCAGTATTGCGACGGTTATGCTCGATTTTTCTCATTTTCTTTGGGCATTTCTGGCAGAGATGCTTCATATACCTCCTTCAGCAGCCCGACTGTTAGTTACTGGAGGGACTATTTGTCTTCAAATGATTATGTATTCAGTGTGTTTGATGGGATTTGATGATGCTGGCTTTGCCGAAGATGTTATTTTGGGCCTTACTGCGAGGTTTTTACTAGTGATAGGGGACTTAACGACTAATCCCCAAGTGGTTGAGATAGCAACATGAATGTCTTACTCCCTTAATCCTATGGAGGTGGTGCTGGTGGAGACCCTGGATGGTCTTGATACCTATAAAGAGGGTCATTCTGACTTCCTAAGGGGGAGACCAGTAATGTTATTCATGTGGCTTGCAAAGAGGTTCCATCTCGCGGCCCCTCCTGATTATCACTTAGTGGTTGTGCCTAATTTCTTTATTGGAACTTTCTTTAGTTTTGGCCCATTGGTAGAGAATTAGGTCAACTATGTTATGGAGTATGGAGCCTGGTATCTTTGTTAGTTGGTGACATGGTGGGGATACAAGAAGTATGTTTTGCATGTTAGGGAGTAACGGTATCTACAGTTAGTTGGGCATCGCTAAACTTCCTTTTATTTCCCCTGGCGTTTACTGTTCCAAGTCGGATGGGAAAAAATTATGCCTCATCGCATAACAAACTTATTTTCGGTGGAGGACCTGACTGAATCGTTATGGATGACGTTGGGTTCCTTGTGGAAGGGTCATCGACCGTCTACCCGTATGTCACAATCTGTACGATAGCTTGGCATTTGTCTAGGGATAACTTAAAGTTGTTGTGGAAGCGAGTAGTGGAGAAGATCATTGTGACACCGCGCCTAATTAAATACCGGGTGATCAGTCCTTTATTAAATTAAAATCAAGGTGAACGGTTGGTTTATTCTTAGCATCACTGTCGTAAAATAAAATTTCTAATTTAAACATCCTAAATAATTAAGCTAAGTGTCAAAACAATTTAAAGTCTTATTTTCATTTTATTAAATTCCAATATGAAAACCTTTTTAATAAACAACAGTTTAAGAATGAAATAAATAATAAGGATGGAAACTAACACACAAGAATTAAACCATCTAGATAAACTAAACCTCCATGATAGCAATCCTATGTTCTAAGTTACAAGTCAATATCCCCCTTAAAGGTCCCATCGAGATAACACTGTCCCGGCGCGACAACCTCCATGATAGCAAGTAGCGTGGGTATGATCATTCACAAATAATATTTTGTATATTCACTATCACATGACCATATATATAAACATTTACATTTTCCAGTTAGGTTCGCTCACGACCCATAATAATTATTATTAACCGTACTTAGTACAATTTTACTCAATTATCTCGCATAAAGGATTAATCTCTTATATTCTTATTTATAATCATTTCATACTTAATTCTCATCTCTCAAAGTGTTCACTCTTACTAATTATAATTTCAGTAGGTACACCCTATCTAACCTTCTGGTCTAAGTGTTTTACGAGTCTCACAATTCTTTAGTGAACGTATGCCCAATTCCTAATGTGTAACGAAATCCCCTGTTAACCCAAAATTTCATCGCATGAAAAATTCCACTTAACGGAGTCTACTTAGACCCTACTGGTCCCCTTCATGACCCATTATACTCTTTAAATAATATTCAAGGGTTCCTACATATTTATACGGATTAAACCAAAAAGAAGAAAAATATGCAATTTTCCAAGAGGGGTCGATCGATCGATCGATGAAGGCGTTGATCAATCGATCGATGCTCCTGGGTCGATCGACCGATCAAGTAGGTATTTCAAATTATGCCATTGTTAACTACGGGTTTTCTTCTCCAACCTCAACCAAGTCTCAATTAATGATTCCCAAGCTCCCAAACAAAACTACTACTAGTTATATATACCTACATACATGATTTCATATGTGAAACATGTTCAAATTCATCAAAGGTATTGAATTAATGGGGTAAATCATCACAATTATCAAGACCCCTAATTTTCCATTAAACATACATTCTTCTAATTCTTTTCTAGATTTCTTGATTCTAAAAAAATACCATTTCGTGGTTAATCCTCTACATATGTTGAGATTTCCAGAATATATCTATTTCCTCTAAAACATGTGATTTAAATTCTCTAAATCATCCAATTCTTCCATAAAACATGAGTTTAACAGTCCTAATATAACATGGGTGAAACATTAACTAAAAGAAAATAAAGATAGATACTTGCCTGGGATTCTAATGTCTATTTGATGATGAGGAGGATATGGCTTCATTCCTCGTCTTAAGATCTACGTTTTGGCGGTGGTGATGGTGCGATCGAATGGGTTCTTGGCCTTGGATTTCTTGGAAAGCTTCCTACCTTCTTCACTAATGGTCGTTCTTATGTTCTATGATTGTTAACCCTAAAATATAACCTCTAATGTCTAATATACCTTAGGAAAATTCGTGGGTTTAATTACCCAAAAATACGAAATGTCTATAATACCCTCCTGGGATGTCAATTAGGCCAAAAAATGCCCCGATACCCAAAATAAACCCCCGGGTACACGTTTTTGACTATCTTGACCCTTACGGACACGTTGGCGCACTCAAAATGACCATATGGGTGACTTATAATTTATTTTCTTATTATAATAATAATTTAATCCCGACACGACACAGGCGCATCCCGACTTAATTTTCATAATTGTCGTTTTATTCACTCGTGACAACTTTAATAAATTCAATTATACATATTACTTTACTCATTATGAAATATTCAATAATTTCCCAATAATTATTAACTCTCATCACGCTAGTAAATATTTAAAGTAAATTTCTAGATTAATATTAAATTAATATCTCAAATTAAATTTAATAAATCCCCAAATTTAAAAGCCATAAAAATATGGGGTATTACATACTTCCACCCTAATAATGGAATTTCGTCCCGAAATTTGGAAAATAAAGAATACCTGGTAAAAATAGATCTGGATATTTTTTGCTCGTAACAGCCTCGCACTCTCAAGTGGACTCCTCCACATTATAATGCTCCCACTGAACCCTACAAGTGGAACTACCTTCGACCTCAATTTCCTCTCGCTATGGTCTAGTATAGGCACTGGTCTCTCCTCGTAAGAGTTATCGAGCTGTAATTCAATCTACTCTATCGCGATGTGATTGTGGGCCATATCATCCCAAAGATATCGTCTGAACGACAAGATGTGGAATACATCGTGAATGCAGTGCAAGTGCTCTGGTAACCCCAATATGTATGCCACCGACCCAATCCTCTCGATAATGGGAAATGGTCCCACGTACCTCGGAGCCAAGTTTTCCTTCTTCCCAAATATCATTAATCCTCTCATACGAGACACACGCAATAATACTTGGTCCCCCATGTCAAACTATCGAAGGGACCGTTTTGCATTGACGTAGATTTTATGCCGGTCCTAGGCTACCCGAATGTGACCCCTGATGATCTCAATCCTAGATGAAGTCTCCTGAATTACCTCTGGTCCGAGAAATTTATTATCCCCCACCTCTAGCCAACAAGTGGGAGAAAGACAAGGCCTCCGATACAACGCCTCAAATGGGGCCATGCCGATCGTGAACTGATAGGAGTTATTATAAGAGAACTCTACCAGTTGAAGATACAGCTCCCAACCTCCTCCAAAATCAAGGACACACATGCGTAGCATATCCTCTAGCATCTGATTGGTATGCTCTGTTTATCCATCAATCTTTGGGTTATAAGTTGAACTCAATCTCAACTCTGTTTCCAAGGCCTCCTGAAAACACTCCCAAAAGCACGACACAAAAATCTTGTCTCTATCGGACACAATGTCCAGGGGCACCCCATGTAGCCTAACAATCTCGACAATGAATAATTGTTCACACTGGCCTGTGGTGTAGTCTATTCGCATTGGCAGAAAATGAGCTACCTTTGTTAAGCGATCCACTATAACCCATATGGAATTGTGACCCCGTTGTGATATCAGCAATCCAGTAATGAAGCCTATGGAAATACTCTCCCATTTACACGTAGGTATCTCCAACGATTCGAGTAAACCTGGCAATCTCTGGTTGTTCACCTTTACAATCTGACGAGTAGAACATTTGGACACGAACTCTTCAATGTCCTTCTTCATTCCACTCCACCAGTAATTCTGCCTCATATCCTGGTACATCTTACCCCCTCCGGGATATACCGTAAATCTGGATTCGTACGACTGTGTCATAACTGCATGACATAACTCCTCTCCCTCTGGGGTTACCAATATCCCATTAAACCTCAAACCTTCATCAGAACTCACTGAATAGGACTCAACGCCCTCAGTTAAGAGTCGTATAATCTTCTCCTGACAAAACGTATCCAATGCTTGTGCTTGTATCACCCTCATAACAATCTTGGGTGTGACTGATATAACCGATATAAAGGAACGGGCTATCGAGTCTCGGTGACCCAAATATTTCAACTTTGCTTTCCATACTTTCACTATTTTACCTACCGGTCTACGACTTAATGCATCAGCAACCACATTAGCCTTCCCTGGATGGTACTGTATCTCGAACTGATAGTCTTTCACAAACTCCAACAACCTGCGCTGACGTGTGTTCAACTCTCGCTGAGTGAAGTGACTTGTGGTCTGTGAAAAAGCAAAACTTCTCCCCGAACAAGTAATGTCTCCAAATCCTCAATGAAAAAACGATCGCTGCAAGTTCCAGGTCATAGGTGGGGTAATTCTTTTCATGAGGCTTAAGCTTATGGGAGGCAAAAGCTATAGCCTACTCCTCCTACTAAAGTACTCCTCTGAGTCCCTGTAAAGAGGCGTCAGTGTACACCAGATACTCCACTCCTGGCTTAGGCAAAGCAAGAACTAGTGCTGAAGTTAACTTATCTTTCAGCTCATCAAAATCCAATTGGCAAGCTTCATCCCTTACATACGATACTCCCTTACGAGTGAGATTTGTCAACAGACCCTCTATCTTCAAAAAGCCTCGAATGAACCGCTAGTATTATTCGGCTAACCCCAAGAAACTACACACCTCGGTCGGTGTCATGGGTTATCCCCACTCTCTCACTGCCGACACTTTGCTCGGGTCAACTTATATCCCCAATTACGATACCACATGCCCTAAAAATTGTACCTCCCGTAACTAAATATGCATTTCTCATACTTAGCATACAGCTGATGCTCTTGTAGAGTCCTAAGAACCTGCCTCAAGTGCTTGGCATGCTCCTCCTCAGTCTGCGAATAAATTAGGATGGCATCTGTGAAGACAATGACAAACTGATCTAAGAACTCTCTAAACACTCGGTTCATGAAGTCCATGAATATGGATGGAGCATTTGTCAATCCAAACAGCATGACTCTGAACTCATAGGACCCATATCTCATCAAGAAAGCAATCTTCGACACACCCTTCTCCCTAATCCATAGCTGATGGTATCCCGATATCAAATCTATATTCAAAAAGAAGGTTGTTCCTCTCAGTTGGTCGAACTGGTCATCAATTCGAAGCAACGGATATTTATTTCATATCGTGACCTTGTTTATCTCCTGGTAGTCCACGCACAACCTCAGTGAACCATCTCTCTTATTCACAAACAAAACTGGAGTGGCCCAAGGCGAGGTGATCCTATGAATGAAGCCCTGGCCTAACAGCTGCTCTATCTGATCCCGTAACTCCCTCATCTCCGCTTGAGCCATACGGTACGGTGCACATCCTATCGGTCGAGTTCTTGGCATCAAGTATATGATGAAATCTCTCTCTCGACTGGGGGATAGGCCCGGTATCTCCTAAAATACATCTGAAAACTCACGAATGACTGGAATTGAATCCAGGGGAATCAGAATCTCCTTGGAGGTGTCCTCCTCTATGTAATACAAATGGGTGGAAGATCCTCCCTCTAGGGGAGGCATCGCCACCCAAAACATCTCCTGCCCTAGAATGGAAAAGATAATACTCCTACCGAAACAATCTATCATGGCTCTGTACGCGGTGAGCCAATCCATGCTAATAATGACGTCGTGCTCATGCATATCTAAAACTAGCATCTCTGCAGGTAAAATTAAGATACCAATATATACACCTACACCCCGACATATAAAGAAAATTAAAGACCCATTCCCCAGTGGTGAGTCTACGCATGTCACTGTACTCTCTGTAGTGTCTAATAATCCTAAGTCCCGTGCAAAGTGAGTAGCTATAAAACAGTGCGACGCCCAAGTATCAAACAAAACTCGACCCATAGTACCATGTATAGGAAACATAACCTCAATCGTGAGTGGTGCCTAAGGTGCAGATTCCTGGTGGACGTTATAGAGACGTCCATACAGTAATTGCCCCTGTTGAACTGGGGCAGCTGGGATGGCTGGTAGAACTGGCATCTAAGCTGGCATTGGGTGGGCAGCTAGAAATAGTGGCCTCTGCGGCTCAGTACGGGCACCCTTCTTCTGTGGGGCCCTATCCCCCTTTGGGAAATCTTGATGCTTATGGACATTCTTGCCACATCCAAAACAACGGCCTTTGAAGTTTCCTCCCCTCTGCCCCTGCTGACCACTACCCTTTTGGCCATTACCACCCCGCCACTAGCCCTACTGGCCCCACTGAAAATGCTATTGGCCCTGCTGGTGACCCTGTTGCTGATGGTGTTGGCCCTGATGGCCATGCTGAATGGACTAGCCCTGCTAGTCCTGTATAAATCCCCTAAATCCCTACTTGGAGTCACCTTATCGGAATCACTTGGCAGGATCCCCCTGATGGGAACCCTTCTCACTATGACGGGTCTGCTCTTGGGCTGCTGATTGCCCCACCAGTATTACTGCCTCCTATATTGCCCTGCTGGATGGACTCCCCTACTCGTTTTCTCCCCTACTGATGGAAACGGTGATCCTGATAGTGAAATAAAGCAGCGTTGAGTACATTAGTGTAAGTAACCAACGATAGATTGCCTATGAGGGGCTGACGAATACCCTAGGCCAATCCATATAAAAATAGAAGTATCTTCTTCTCCTCAGTGGGTACCTCATCTGGCACTATAGTGAGAATTCTAGTGAATTCCTCATCGTATTCAGTAACGGTCATACTCTCCTGCTAGAGATTCATTAACCTCCGCCTCATCTCAGTCTGCACGGCGGATGGGAAATACTTGCGGTCAGACCGTGCCCAAAATGACTGAATCGGTATGCTATCCCTCTCCTCCAAGGTGGTGGTGGACTGCCACCACTGCAAAGTGACCCCCACTAGCTTGAAGGATGCCAGTAACTGTTTCTGCACGTCAATGCAATCATACATGTGCATATGCCTCTAGATATCCTTCTTTCATTGGGTGGCAATCACGATGTCTGAAATACCCAAGAATTCTGGGGGATACGCCTTCTGAAAGGCATCCCTGACCCTCTCCCATGTAGTGGAAAGTTGTGTTGGTACCCGCGCTACTGCCTGAACCTTAGGGGGAGCTTGTTGTACCACCACTAATGCGCCATTCACCGCCTGAGCAACAATAGTGGCTAGTTCAGTTGCATTCATCATTCCTTGAGACGGAGCTTCTGGCTGCTCGGGATGCGCATCTTGAAGGCATCTAAAATGAGAGGGAAATTTATTAGTCTACAGTTATTATCAAATCTCAAATAGCTGAAGACGTAAGCATAAATACAAGACTACAACAGTTCTAAAAAATAGGGCTCTATATCAAAGACGCTAAGTTGGAAACGAAATAAGCTGTACAGATCATAAGGACACTAGAACCTGATGATCTGATATTACCTGTGACACCCCGCCTGATTAAATACCGGGTGATCAGTCATTTATTAAATTAAAATCAAGGCAAACGGTTGGTTCATTCGCATCACTATCGCAAAATAAATTTTCCAATTTAAACGCCCTAAATAATTAAGCTATGAGTCAAAACAATTTAAAGTCTTATTTTCATTTTATTAAATTCCAATATGAAAACCTTTTTAATAAACAACAGTTTAAGAATCACATAAATAATAAGGATGGAAATTAATAACAAGAATTAAACCATCTAGATAAACCAAACCAAGCTTACGAACTATAAATGAAATCATCCTGACAAGAGTTAACTCCCAAAGAGTACCAAATAGTAGAAATATAAATAAACATAAATCTCTGACAAATCCAAACAGAATAGGAAAACGGGCGACACATGCCCTAACTAAGCACGACTAAAGCAATGACATAATCAATGAAGAGGTCGTCTATATCAAGGGCCTGCAACTCCCACATAAGTTGCATGACGTCCAATCCAAAGAACCTATGCATGACGCCCCTGTGGTTGGGCACCTATAATATATATATATATATATATATATATATATATATATATAAAATAAAGGGGAGGACTTTTTTGTCTCTCCCAACTAACGGTTGAGATTACATCTTGGGGATTTGGTCTTTATCAACTTACATCTCCGATTTAACCAACTAATGGGTGAGTTTTGGTCTTACTTTGTGAAGAACACGTTAGAGTGTTGTCCACTCCCATCAGACAAAGTACAATTAGTTCCATTAGCCGTCTACCTCGGTCAGAAAAGCAAAGCCATCTACAGAGCACAAGTCTCAAGAGAAAGATGACCCCTCTCTTTATTTTGAACCTTCACCCATATTTTTTCTCTTCTCAAGACCAAAATGAAAAATATAAGTCTATTTTTAACCCTCTCATACCCTCTTTTCTCTTCCCTCTCCTCTTACTACACCAACACCTCTCTCTCTCTCTCTCTAAAATGCAAAAACACACCATTTGTATTTTTTCCTTTTTTAAGTAATATCGTCTCTAAGAATGGGGTTTTGACGTGGTGGGAGGGATTACTTTCATCTCTAAGAATGGCATTTTGTGAAGGTATGGTTATACTGTTTTGGCGTGGTGGGTTTAACACGCCAACCTCAAAATTTTGGAGGCAGATAAAACTATGGGTGTTTTATTGTGAGTTTTTTTGTGTTTGGATTATTGGTTTTGGATCTTAGTTTTGGTTGATTAATGGTTTTTGAGAACAGACCTGACCACACTTACTCTGTAATAACCCAATGAAGGGACATCGAATTTGGAATGTATATTGTCAGCTGGGTTTCTAGAAAAGGGGATGGGTAGGGTGCATTTACGATTAAATTAGGAGCTTGAGCTGTTTTTGCAATTTTAAATTTAAGGGGTGTTTGGAGGAATTTTGGGTTGCACAATCTCAGATGTCCCTCCACCATGTTTAAATGATAAATGCATAACCCAACGCTAACCTGCCCCACCATGTTTTCACTTCCTTAAGGCCTCCCCCGAAACTGTTGCTATGATAAATGAAGGTTTATGTTGTGGTGATGGTGGTGTTTGGTTTCTTTTTTTTAATATCAGTATGTTTCTATTATTCCCACTCTCTCATTTGACTATTTAGGTACAGGAGAAGATCTAAGATGTCTGCTTGATGACTCAAATAAATATCTGAGGTATGTGATATGTCCTCACTTTGTAGATCTATGCATAAAATTAGTTTGGAATTAATAATTTGAAACTATTTTTAAGGGTGGTTTTATACAAATTATTAAAGGACATGGGTACCTGTAACTATTTTTAAGTGTGGTTTTTAAGGGGGTAATGGAAGGAAGGTATTTCGGATTTTGGAAAACGAAAAAATAGAGTTGCAACGTCTAATTTTTCTTTTATATTCAATAAAACCCTTCACTTGGGTGAGATAATAGAGTGTAAACCATTACTGCGGGGCTAAGAAAAATGGGTGCTATAGATAGAGCAGGTGGGTTTATACAACAACGCCCTTTTTCAGTCTCTTTCATTTCTATTTCCATAATGAATGGGGAAAATATTAATATATTTACGTTTCTATAGTTTTTTGGCAAGGTAGCAGTGATGGAAGTGTTTTGTCACTTTGCATAACAGTGGACGATGAATAGATGAAACAATAAGAATTAAAATTTTCATATTTTACCTTTTTATGGACTTATATTTTTCTTTGACATTAATGTTCTACCCATAATAAAGCATGGGTATATATACCAGGAATCCAATGGATAACAATGGAGTGTTATGGGTTTTAAGATTATTTAGATTTTGATTGTTTTCCTTCATGTCTTTGGATTGAAATAAGTAAATCTAAACCTACTCAGGAATCTGACTCAGTTTGTGGCACACTTTGTGCGACTCACTTACGTGTCATGTCTGTATTTATTCATTTTTTGAATGATCCTTAGGCGACCCAAAAAATGAGTCCATCAAATGGACTTGAACACGAAATGGGTTCCCTCCCACTTTTTTAATGTTTTAATTCTTAGAATATAAGTACTCAATTTTGGAGGTCTTTTTGAAATTTTAGGGTTTGAGATTTTAGTTCTTGAAATCTCTTATGTACATGTGCTCGAGAAAGATTGTTTAGGATCTGTTTGTTTTTGTTTTTCGATTGTTTTAAATGCTTTGGAACAGGTAATTGAGTTGGATTGAGTTGTCGGATAAGGTGTTCGCAGGGATGAAGATAACTCATACACATGTATCTTTGTACATGAAAAGTAATTTCTTGTCGTGCCATCTTCATATGTGTGCGGAGTGTTCTATAATATATGTGAGGGAATAATAAAAATAGAACCCCTTCATATGTATGTGGAGTGTTCTGTAGTATATGTTGATTAATTTTTTTATGTTCATAATTAAATAACATGAAGATACTCCTATGTTGTGCATATGTGGATTAGAGATTATGGCTTTTCTTTCGGATTTTATGACTATTTTTTTACTAAAATTTCATATCAGGACCTAAGAGATAGTTGTGTTAGGAATGGCATACCCAGTTTGTTTGTTCAATTTATTGTGACAATGCATGTTTTATTATTCTTATTATGAATGTTTTATGTGAATATTGGTTGTATACTTATATAAATAATGGGTGCCCTTGGTTTTGAAACTCAAATTAAAATTTAACTCTAAATAAAAAAATGACAATTAATGTTTAATACACCTTATTTTATATGTTACTAAAAGTTCTATTAGCTAACTTTTTATTATTGTATGTGATAATATAATAGATAGTGTTTGTGAGTGTTTTATGTAATTAATCAGAAGAAAATTTATCATCGTACCAAAGGCATGTGCACACGCGTGTTGGTATAGTCAGAATGTCTTGGTATAACTTAGTGCCGTTAGGATTGCCCACCACACATGTTGTTCTCGAAAAAAGTTAGTGATGATGGGTTTAAACACCACGCATATTGGAATAGAGAGGAGTAGTGCCATCGGCACGTCTATGAGTATGTTTTAATCAGAAAATTCGGAAGCAAATTATCACCGTGCCATCGGCACAGGTACACCCTAGTATATATATATATATATATACAAGAGAGAAAAATGATAGGAAATGGGTCAGAGCCCGAGTGTAAAATAGTTTAATATAGTTTAGCAAGTATTTAAAGTTTTTACCGGCTAATGTAACAACCATGTTAGTATGCGACACTCTCTTGAGAATTCTCACCTCTCATTTAGTGTGCATGCCTACCGTACTAATAAATCTCATAAGTCTATCTAACTTATTCCCATTAAGTTTTATTTCGAGAATTAATCAAGGCTACGATATTTAGTTTAGAGATCAATCTCTTCATGATTACTTACATTACTTAGGATAATACAGTACTGTTACAATGTTTCTCAAATACTTACTAGCAAGTTTGGAGCATTTATTGAATACTTAACTACTTAAACACACAGTAGAAGGTTTCCATATATATATATATATATATTCATATATATATATATAAACTAATCACTCATAATATATATATATATACTATCGGCACCCCACATAAAATCTATGGTGCTGGCATACTCTGCTATCAAGTCCCCGTATCTCTCGTACTAAGGGAAATACTAGTTCGGAATAACTCTCGAATTGTATTAACACAATACAGACAAAATGAAGGCGAAGCATAGTTCCAAGTCACTAAGAACTCAGCACATACTCGTCACGTCTCTTAGGGCAGTCTGACTATCATTCTCAAATACCATGTACCAAGGAATCTTATGTTCTAGGGTACAAGTCAATATCTCCCTTAAAGGTCCCATCTAGATAAGTCTTTCCCGATGCGGCAACCATTGTGATAGCAAGTAGCGCGGGTATGATTATTCACAAATAATATTAAGTATATGCACAGTCACACGACCATAAATATAAACATTTACATTTTCCAGTTAGGTTCACTCACGACCCATACTAATTATTATTAACCGTACTTAGTATAATTTTACCCAATTATCTCGCATAAAGGATTCATCTCTTATATTCTTAATTATAATCATTTCATACTTACTTCTCATCTCTCAAAGTATTCACTTTTACTAATTATAATTTCAGTAGGTACACCCTCTCTAACGTTCTGGTTTAAGTCTTTCACGAGTCTCACAATTCTTTAGTGAAAGTGCGCCCCATTCCTAACGTGTAACGAAACCCCCTGTTAACCCACAATTTCATCCCATGTAAAATTCCACTCAACGGAGTCTACTTAGACCCTACTGTCCCCCTTCATGACCCATTATACTCTTTAAATAATATTCAAGGGCTCCTACGTATTTATACGGATTAAATAAAAAATGGAGAAAAATATGCAATTTTCAAGGAGGGGTCGATCGATCGATGAAAGGGGTCGAACGATCGATGCTCCTGGGTAGATCGATCGATCAAGTAGGTATGTCTAATTCTTCCATTGTTAACTACGGGTTTTATTCTCCAACCTCAACCAAATATCCATTTAACGATTCCCAAACTCCCAAACAAAACTACTACTAGTTATATATACCTACACACGTGATTTTCTACGCGAAACATGTTCAAATTCATCAAAGGTATTGAATTGATGGGGTAAATCATCATAATTATCAAGAACCCTAATTTTTCATTCTTCTAATTCTTTTAAAGATTTCTTACTTCTAAAACAATAAAATTTTGTGGGTAATCCTCTACATACGTTGAGATTTCCAGAATATATCTATTTACTCTAAAACATGTGACTTAAATTCTCTAAATCATCCAATTCTTCCATAAAACATGAGTTTAACAAACCTAATCTAACATTGGTGAAACATTAACTAAAATAAAAGAAAAATAGATACTTTCCTGGGATTCTAATTTATGATTTGGTGATGATGAAAATATGGTTGCATTCTGCGTCTTACGATCTACGTTTTGGTGGTGGTGATGGTGCGATCAAATGGGTTCTTGGCCTTAGATTTCTTGGAAAGCCTCCTACCTTCTTCTCTAATGGTCGTTATTATGTTCTGTTATTGTTAACCCTAAAAGACAACCTCTAACAGCTGATATACGTTAGGAAAATTCGTAGGTTTAATTAGCCAAAAATACGAAATGTCTATAATATCCTCCCGGGATGTCAATTAGGCCTAAAAATTCCCCAAGACACAAACTAAACCCTCGGGTATACTTTTCTGACTACCTTGACCCTTCCGAACACGCTGGCACACTCAAAATGACCATACGGGTGACTTATAATTTAGTCCCGACACGACACAGGCACATCACGACTTAATTTCGATAATTGTCGTTTTATTCACTCGTGACAATTTTAATAAATTCAATTCTACATATTACTTTACGAATTATGTAATATTCAAAAATTTCCCAATAATTACTAACTCTCATCACGCTAGTAAATATTTAAAGTAAATTTCTGGATTAATATTAAATTAATATCTCAAATTAAATTTAATAAATTCCCAAATTTAAAAACCATAAAAATACGAGGTATTTCAATTATGGAGGAAGAGACTGGGCAAATGTGGCTTGTCTCCTTCGACACCATGGAGTAGGGTGTTGTGGTTTCGTTTAATCTTGTTAGTGCATACCACTTCATGGAGTGCATACGGAGTGTTAACCAAGAGTGGGAGACTTGGGAACCTCGGGGGGTTGGCAATGGTGACAAAGAGGGTCGTCTTACAGTTGAAGACAATTTCTAGGAAGTTGGGGTAACATTTTGTGAACCTAGGGTAATTTATGTCTTCGGTGATTTTGGTGTTTTTCTATGGGGTAGGGATAATTTTGGTGAAGATGGTAAGGATTGGGTAGGTTTGTTTAAGATGGTGTTATCAGTGAACGGGGGGTGGTCTCTTTGACTCCATTCACTACACTTCATGTAATGATGATGTATTCCCTTATTAGAAATAAAAATCGTTTTAATCATATTTTCTTATGCCTCTTGATGATTTTCGCATTTAAATTACCCATACCAATCACGAAGGCATACATAACCCTTTTCCTCATATAAATGATAAGATGGACCACCATTCTCGAAGGTTAGAAAAGAATAACATTTTGTGAAAGATAAAGGGACCGTGCCCATGTAGGGCGTATGGGTTGCCCACCTACCTTTGGGGGTGTTGAAAATTTTCATGAGTTTTATTTTGAAAATAAATATTTTTGATTGGACCGGGTCCTATGTAGTTCTGGGTAGGGAGAAATGAAGATTTTTTTTTAGAATATAAGGGGGATGAGAAGAGTTGTAGTGCACTGAGATTTCGAACTAAAGATAAAATTTCTTAAGGCAGTCTAGGTTGATTGGACGCGCCATCTCTTTTCCGTCGAGGTCTGTGATCATAGTCGCGCCGCATGATAGAATTTTTTTTACAATGTAGGGGTTGCTCCAATCCAGTTTGAATTTTGCTCTTATATTCCATATGAATTATATGATCTCTTTGAGGGCAAGGTCTCATTCCTTGACACCTCGGTCCATAACTATTTGATTAAATGATTGCGTTATCCATTAATGATACCCATGTATACAACATAGATCCTTAAGTCTCTTTTCATCCAAGAGTGATAGTTCGTCAAAACGGCTCTGATTCATCGCTAAATTTTCTTTCAAGAATGACTTATAGGGAAGGTATTTCAAGATAAACAAGTAGGATTACTTATATGTCATACACCAGAGAATAAAGGGTAGTCACAGTAGGTGTTCTTATCGAAGTGTGGAAGCCCTAGAGGGCATAAGAGATCCGGTCGGCCCAATCTATGTAACTTTCAATCATCTTGGTGATTATGGTTTTGAGGCTTTATTGGCGGCTTCGATAACACCATTGGCTTAGGGTCGGTAAGGAGAAGATCTGTGTCTCTGAATCCCGTATTCATAGACTAGTTCTGTGAGCCCAGCCTCGAATTGGAGTACATTATTTAACACTAACTCATGGAGAACTATATATCGAAAAATGATGTTCTTCTTGATAAACTTGTCCACTTTCTTGTCATTCAGCACTGCATATGACTCAGCTTCGACCCATTGGGTGAAGTAATCAATAATAATCGGGATGAATTCGTGACCGTTTAATGCTGTAGGAGTAACCTTACCTATGATGTCTATTCCCCAAGTGGACAAAGATGTGGGAGAGTTCATGTTGCATAGTTTTTGAGGAGGCAAGTATTGGAGATCGACAAACTTGTAGCATTTGAGACATCTTCAAACATAAGTAGTGCAATATTGAACCACGGTGGTCCAATAGTACCCTTGACAGATGAACTTCTTAGCTAGATATAACCGTTCATGTGGGTTTTTCATTCCCCACTATGTATTTTTTTATTTATTTCTTCAACATCAGCCCCTTCTATGAAGTATAAATAGGTTCCATCGAAGTTTCTCTTGTAAAGTGCTTTGTCATCATCATCATCATCCAACATTCAAGACCAAGCTCAAGATCTTCAAGAAGGTCCAACTTTCTCAAACTCTCCCTTAAATTCCCTTAAATTCCCAATAACTTGTTTTCTTACTTAGCGCTTTCATTATCTCATTTCCCACACCCTAATATACTTTTTATTTAGTGTTATTTCACATATCTTATTTTCATATAAATAAAAACCCAAAAAACAAGAAAAATAGGGTTCGCTCATAAATTCCAAATACGGATTCTCACCCTTTTTCCACATTTTTCTCACAACTAAAACACTTTTTCTACACACACACACACACACACACACACACACACTCACAAATAAGAGATTCCACATTTGGATTTATGGGATAAACCCCACCCCTCGTTTTCTATGCGAACTATGTGGACTTTGATGCCTTTATAGGCTACGTAGGCGTCTCAGGGTAAAACCCGAGATTCGAGTCCTTTTCTCACTTCCTCTCTTATTTTCCATTTTCTCTAAATCCATTCTCTTTATATTCTATATACTTGACCTTAGTGACGCATTACTCCACATGAATTATCGTTCCATCATAACGATCAATGTAGGGGTAATCGCGTAAATCTTACTTTCTAATATTATTTTTATACCTTCATACGGATGACTCGCTTTATCTTTTCCATGATATAAGTCGAGGATTCCTACCTCCATTTTATATATACAGATGTACACATATCACGGGGGGAAACATAAGGGAAAATAGCAAATATCTATGAGAGACCGAAAGGGCGAAATGGGTGCCTAACACCTTCCCATTTCGTAACTAAGCCTCTGAACCTTTCTGGAATCATTTTGGTTTCGCACGCACCAGTATTTCTTTGGATACCATCCTTCGGGGTGGCTTCCCCTTTTTTTTGTCCATTTTGAGTAAAATAGACTGGCGACTCTGAATATCTGTACATTTTTCCATCACATCTCAAACGATGCCGGCTGAAGCGCTCTCCCGAGAGGGACGCGCGGAATCCGAAGTATCCTTTCCCTCCGCGACGGGGATCGGGGATGGCCACAGTGGCGACTTGACTCGGGACATGTGTTTGTTTTATGGGCTTGACTCTATTTACATAGATGCTATATTTGTTTATGTCCCCCCCCCCTCCATATCTTCATGTTCCCCTTTCTCATGTGTATCCCATGCTTATGCTTATGTTCACACACTTGTAGAAAATTCTCCATGTACACTTCACACCACGTGCACTTAGGTTCACGTATATATCCCCATGTTGCACACATCACCCATTCATACTTGTGTACCATTTGGGGTACTTGTACTTTGCTCCTTATTTGGCATAATCAAGAAAGGCATTTTCATCATAAGATACTAATAAGAGAATCATGCATGATTCACACAACATCACCAAAGAGCAATGATATTGACCAAATTTTACCCAGTAACTGAAGGGTCACTTCGTGATGGGCGCTGGTCCGATAGGTCGCAATTAGCCTAAACGATATGACTCTCACCTTCCATTATCCAAGTACCTTCGACGTATATCGAACGGTCCCTTCGCATCGTAGCACTTGACTGACGTCATGACGGGAGGTATATCGCAGGGAATTCATTCACGTACGCCGACTATATTGAATTCGCTCTCACACGTACCGTCCCCACGAGGTATATGGTGAGGCAATTCACGTACACTCATGTATATCAAATGGCTTGTCCACACGTACCGATTGCTCGTAAGAGCAAGTCGTATATCATGGAAGTCACGCCAAAAGGGGGAACCATGCCGATTCACCTAACCAAATGCATACCCGCTTATAGGTGTCAAACCTAGGACATGCACTTTAGATTGTCGGTTTTAACCCAAACTCTGCCGAAATTCCGGGTCGATCTGCCACCCAATTTTCGCTCATTTTTAAAACGGGACCCTCTCCCTGAGCCTGGTTGCAAGTCCAAACCGTAGCTTTGCATATATTAAAGACCCCACTTTTCCAGGGTCGGGTCCCGTCCGGTATTGCATTTAGGAGAATTAGATACAAGTGAGAACATAATAATCATAATAATCATGCTGAGTTCAAAGTCCAAAAACATTTCTTCCTTCTTTATCGAAAATCCAAAAACATTTCTCCCTTCTTTATCACAAATCCAAAAACATTTCTTCCTTCTTTATCAAAAATCCAAAAATAGTTCTTCCTCTTTTCTTAAAAATAAATCTCATCCTACGCCTTCCCATGTCGATGGCAAGCCCTTGGCCTGGCTCCCTACTGGCTTCGGTCTTCAGGCAAATCACCCAGGAGTTTCATCCGTTCCTATACTACTTCTTCCGAGTTTGGGATCCATCCATCTTCCATGGAGAATACAAATCAAGTTTTATTCATACAGTTGGATCTGATGATAGTCCTAGCTCAGCTCGTGTCCAAGATTGACAACCTATAAACTGAGGTCCGAGAGATGCAATGAAACCAGGTTCCTATTCCTCAAGAGACTGAGGCCCTGTTTCCTCGTGCTATGGGTCCACCCGAGCCTATCTGGGTTCCAAAGGAATATCCGCACGCTCCACATGCCCCTCCTTCCAATGGGCCGCCACCTGCCCAGCTTCCAATGCCAAACATTGCCCAGCCTATGGCTAACCTGCCTGTGGTCGCTGATCCAGAGGAGGAAGAATTGAATAAAGTCAAAGAGAATATCAAGATGCTCACCAAGAAGTTCGACCAAGTCATAATATCTGGGAATTACATGGACTACACCCACATGTATCCATATCCTAAAGAGAGGTTGCCCAAGAAGTTCAAGATGCCAAATATCGAGAAGTTCGAAGGGAGTGGGCCCTCGATCGTTCATCTTCGCAGTTATCATCGTTCTACTAGGGGCTTCTGAGGAGGTAATGGCCCAATTGTTTCAGCAAACTTTGAAGGATAATGCCCTCCGATGGTTTTTATCTCTTGAGGAATCCAAAATCCTTAGTTGGGAGGATGTATCCCGAGAATTCATGCCGCAGTACAAATACAACGAAGAGCTTGAGGTCACCCGTCGTTATTTAGAGTTGCTCAAATAGAATCATGGGGAATCAGTCAGTAACTTCATAACCCGATGGAGGGATCAAGCGTCTACCATGACCAATCGGTCATCCGAGGAAGAGCAGGTCAACATAGTGAAGAAGAACTTCTTGCCCCATGTCCGAGCGACGATGGGAGGATAATACTATCCCCACTTCTGAGATCTCAGAGAGGCTGGAGTGGAAATCGAGGAAAGTCTTGTTAAAACAAAGGTTGAACCGAAGAAGGTGTCGGGACAGTTCACCCCTAGAAAGTATGACAAGCCTGCTAGTGCTACAGTCTCAACCATCAACAACATATCTCAACCAACCACATCATGGGCACCAAAAAGTCACTCTGCCCTCATCCGAAGGGAATAAACTGAGCTTCATGCTCCCCTCTCCAAATTTTACGAAGCCCTGTTAAGCCGAAACCTTATCAAACCCCTGGATCCACGACCATTAACTAATCCACTCCCAAGAAACTTCAAAACTGATGCTCATTACGCCTTTCACCAAACTGCTGGCCATACCACAGACCAATGCTTTCACATTCGAAACATAATTCAAGATCTCATTGACCGGCGTACCATCCCCCCACCAGCAAATCCTAAGCCAAACACTACTCACAACCCAGTACCGAATCATACCAATGCCATCTTCTTGGAAGAAAACCCTGATTTCTGTCCCTCGGCTCAAATCATACCCATATACTATCCTAAACCTCTTTAAATTTGCCCATATTTCCTCCTACATCCTACTAGCCTCACTGATCAGGCACTGTCACTCCTTACCAGAGCATGCATTGCTGTCCGTACCCGTTCTGAAAATGGAAGTATGGAATTTTCAGAGGTGTTAAACCAACTCCTGGAGTTCAGGCTGAAATTGCCCTCACAGATGGTCATCGATTCCCAGAGATTCAGTACACTATTCTTAAAAGCACAGAAATGGGCCCGCGTTTTAGACGGATGGGTGGTACCAACCGACGAAGTCAGCCGGGATGATGTTGTTCAGATTGTGGCAGGATTATTCAAGCAGGCAAACAACATTTGCAGTATCACCGAGTTACTTGACACTTTGAATCTACAAGGGCGCTTGGTCCCTTCAACCACACATATCCCCACAGAATGGGAGAACTTGTATGAAGAAGCCATTGAAGTTGTGGAATGCATCGGCTTTACATGGAAAGATAGAATTGTTACCGCCGAATGGGGGGAAGAATTCGAAGATTCGAGTGAAGAATAAGCTTCAGGAAGAACTGACCCAGTAGCCGACTTATGTGGTATGATATCGTTTGAAGAACTCCTCGGAGAAATAAATAGGGTGGCAGAACAACCTGAGATTGATGAGGAAATGGGATTCATGTTCTTCCCTCCTTCAGTAAATCACATGACCAGATCAGGGAGACATTGCCAGGTTCCAAGCTCACTACCAGAAAATGATAGAGGGAAGGGCATTGAAAAGCTTCCTATGCTAGAGATGACCATCAAGGAAAGCAAGATCCTCGATCAAGTGAAGAAAACTCAAGCTAACATCACTCTATGGGGGATTTTCATGTCCTCCCAGATGCACATAAATTCTTTAATCAAGTTACTCACTAGACCCGTAGTTCCTCCTTCTACCACACCAGAAGAAGAGGTAAATCTGGTCGGATCCTTGACCTCTACCCAAATGCTATCATTTTCTGAAGAAGAAATCCCCAGAATTGGGCTAAATCACAGTCATACACTCAACATCTCCGTCGAAGTTATGGGGAAGGCCGTGACACTCTCTCTTGTCGATAATGGATCCGCCTTGAATGTTTTCCCACTGAGAACCTTCAAGTGTTTAGGCCTGAAAGAAAGCGACCTCCCTCCAACCTCCGCCGTTGTGCGTGCTTACGATAATACCCGTCGAGAGGTGATGGGATCCATAAATTTTGTAATAGGGGTTGGCCCTATAAACCCTTTCGTTGAATTCCAAGTCATAGACATCTCAACTTATTTCAATATGTTGCTCGGAAGCCCCTGGCTCCACAATATCAAGGGTGTCTCTTCCTCACTCCATCAAAAATTGAAGTTCTTCACTGACGGGTGAGTCATCACCATTTTGGGTGACGACAAAAATGTCGAGGGCTCAAGCACTAGCAGTCCAATTCTTGAGATACATCACGGGTCAAATGATATGCTCCTATCAGGATTCCTAGTTGAGCCACTCCTACTCCCGACAGGGGACAGTTTCAAAGAAAGGGTTTGTTACGAATATGACCCTCATGGCAATGTTAATGTTATTCAGATGTTAAAAAATATGCACTTCATGCCCGGACCGGGGCTAGGACAAAGGCAGTAATGGATACTTGAGCCCATCAAACTGAAGAAATATTTTCCTCCTTGTGGCTTGGGGTATCATCCATCAGAACAAGAGCTCAGAATGATTCTCCAGTCTCGACCAAAGAGACGATTAGACTGCATCCGAACTATCTCAGGAGATTCCTTAAATGGACGATTCATCAAGGAAGGCAAAGACTTCCCCTTTTGTGGTTTTCCAGAACCATGGTATGACCACACAGACAAGAAGATAAAGCCGGGATTGGATATATTTTTCCAAAATAGCTATCCATGGGCCGAAAGTTACCCACACCGCGTACAACCGCTCACCAAAGATACCAAAGAGACTGAGGAAAGTGATTCCGAAGATTACTTCAACTTACAGACACTGGAACTGGCACTCTACATGGTTCACTCAGGCACTACATCAATGGACCCATCCCATCTGATTAAAGCTGTTGACGCTCCCCTCCTCAACTGGCACATGCTGCGCTAGTTCTACCTCTTGAAATCTCCCCTAACCCCAATGTTTACCCTATTTCTTCTTCTGTTATCTATCCTTGTTCAATTTTAATCGAGACTTCTTTTGATGAGATTCTCAATACGGTTTTTCCTATCAATGAAATAGACGAAGATTTTGAGTATCATGCTGTGCCTTACATTAGCTACTTGAATTCTAATCAAACTTTTGATGGTGATGATTTTGAAAATGAACAATTCTTAATTGATCAAAATAAGGTTAATAATAAACAACATAACCGTATTCAAGTTAATGAAGAAGATACTATTGTTATTAATCTCGGTTCTAGTAGCCAATTGCTCAAGATTAGGTTAGGGGCCACCCTTGACAAGCATGAGCGTGCACAGCTCAAAGAATTGCTGTAGGAGTTCGTGGATGTCTTCGCATGGTCGTATAATGATATGCCTGGTATCGATCCTCAAATAGCTCAGCACGAGATCCCCACTCTTTCAGATCATAATCCGGTTAAACAAAAATTGAGAAAACTTCGCACCGAATGGTTGCTCAAAGTCAAAGAAGAAGTGATCAAACAGTTGAATGTGGGTTTCATTAGAGTAATAGAATATCCCACATGGCTAGCCAATATTGTACATGTGCCAAAATCAGGAGGGAAGGTTCGAATGTGTGTGGACTACTGAGATTTAAACAAAGCTTCTCCAAAAGATGATTATCCGCTACCCAATATCGACATGATCATGGACAACACAGCCAGTAATGATCTCAAGTCATTCGTCGACGGGTTTGCCGGATACAACCAAATCAAGATGCACCCCGAGCACCAAGAAAAACCGCATTCATCACCCTATGGGGAACATTTTGATACACCGTTATGCCATTTGGTCTCAAGAATGCTGGGGCTACCTACCAAAGGGCTGCCACAACCATCCTGCACGATATGATTCAT
This sequence comes from Sambucus nigra, assembly GCA_949130495.1. Lineage (NCBI taxonomy): Eukaryota > Viridiplantae > Streptophyta > Magnoliopsida > Dipsacales > Adoxaceae > Sambucus > Sambucus nigra. The sequence goes on along the minus strand of OX422210.1, from coordinate 516,724,411 downwards.
AAAGAGGTCGAGGTTTATGTGGATGATATGATTATCAAGTCCAAAAATAGAGAAGGTCATGTTCCCGCTCTTAGAAAGTTCTCCAAACGACTATGACGGTATCATATGCGACTTAATCCACATATATGTGTCTTCGGCATTACAAACGGAAAACTCTTAGGATTTATGGTCAGCGAAAAGGGGATAGAAGCAGATCCTGCGAAGCTAAAAGCCATACTTGAGATTCCACCTCCACAAACAGAGAAAGAAGTACGAGGTTTTTTTGGGAAATTACAATATATCAGCCGGTTCATCAGCTAGCTAACCTCCATCTGTGAACCAATCTTCAAGCTCCTCCGAAAGGATTCAACCAAGGTTTGGAATGAGGCCTGCCAAGAAGCTTTTGATCGAATCAAACAATATTTGACCCAACCTCCAATTCTCATGCCACCATAGCCTGGTCTCCCTTTTCTCCTATACCTAACCATAACCGATACTGTAGCCGGGGCTTTGCTAGCCCAATACCTTGAAGACTCTCATAAAGAAAGATCCATCTATTATGCTAGTCGGAAATTGTCCGGGTACGAGGTCAACTACACTGCTTTAGAAAAGGCATGTGTCGAACTTGTCTGGGTCACCCAAAAATTATGACACTACATGATCGTCTTCCCCGTCAAACTTATATCCCGAATGGATCCCATCAAATAATTGCTTGAGAAACCCACCTTATCCAGTCGAATGGCTTGATGGTTGATGCTCCTAACCGAGTTCGATATTGTGTACGTCACACAAAAAGTTGTTAAAGGAAGAGCCATATCTGACTACCTCGGTGATTACCCCATAGATGAAGCAGATGTTCGGATCTCCAAATTCCCAGATGAAAATATCCTCTGCACCACTCAAGACCGCCTTCGATGAAAAATGTTCTTTGATGGTGTTGCCAATAAAAAGGGATATGGCATTAGGATACTCCTGATCACCCCAAATGACTCCCACACTCCTATCGCCATTAAATTGGATTTCCCTTGCACCAACAATATAACGGAATACGAGGCATGCACAGTGGGCCTCAAAGTTGCTCTCAAGAAAGGCATTCAATACCTTGATGTCTACTGGGATTCTGACCTTATCATCAGCCAAGTGCTCAGAAAGTGGAAAATCAAGGACGAAAAGCTCCAACCCTTCCATGCCCAACTAGAAGAGTTAGCCTCCTGTTTCAGAGATATCACCTTCCATTACCTACCCCAAGCAAAGAATAACCTAGTCGATGCTCTTGTTACCTTGTCCTCCATGGTCGACATGCCTATGGGAACAACAATGACCCCCTTCCTAGTTCAAAAGCAAGACAAACTGACCCATTGCTAACATATTGAGCTTGTCTCCAACGAAGATCTCGAACTAGCCGATTGCTGGTACTATGATATCTGGTGCCTCCTCAAAAATGGTAGGTATCCCGAGGGTTCCAACAAGAAAGATCGAATAACTCTCCGAAGACTAGCCACCCATTACATTATCTATCATAAAGCCTTACTAAAGAGGAACTTCGATGGAACTCATCTATACTGTATTGCTAGGGCTGAGATTGAGAAAATAATATAGAAGATCCACAGCGGGGAATGCGGACCCCACATGAATGGTCATATGCTCGCTAAGAAGATCCATGATTGCACCACCTATGTCTGGAGGTGCCTCAAATGCCAATAATTCTCCAATCTTCAACACTTTCTTCTGCGAGAATTAATCAACATGACCTCTCCCTGACCATTCTCCACCTGGGGTATCGACATCATAGGGAAGGTTACAACAAAGGCTTCAAATGGATATGAGTTCATCCTGGTTTCCATCGATTACTTCACTAAATGGGTCGAAGCGGAGTCATACGCAGTATTGAATGCCAAGAAAGTGGCCAAATTCCTCAAGAAATATATCATTTGCCGATATGGGGTCCCCCACGAGCTAGTATCAGATAATGGGCTGCACTTTGAAGCAGAAGTCACAGAACTAGTCAACGAGTATGGGATTCAGAGACACAAATCTTCTCCCTACCAACCTCAGACCAATGGTGCAGTTGAAGCCGCCAATAAGAACCTTAAAGACATCATCAGCAAGATGACCTAAAGTTGTAGGGATTGGGACGATCGGATCCCGTACGCCCTCTGGGGCTATCGAACCTCAATCCGAACCTCTACTTGGGCTACCCCTTACTCCCTGGTCTAAGGAATGGAAGCAGTCCTATCCGTGGAGCTAAAAATACCCTGACTACGCGTCATGCTCGAAAGCGAGGTTAGTGAAGAAGACTGGTGCCAAATCCGTCTTGATGAGCTAGCCCTCCTAGAGGAAAGAAGGTTAAATGCATTGTACCACGTACAGGGGAACCATCACCGAATAGCGCGATCATTCAACAAGATAATCAAGGACCGAGGTGTCCGAGAGGGAGACTTAGCCCTCAAGAAGATAATAGAACCCATCTCGGACTCCAGAGGAAAGTTCAAGCCCAACTGGAGCGGCCCCTACACTGTGAAGAAAATCTTATCTGGCGGTGCCACCATGCTCACTGACCTAGATGGGGAAGAGATGGCTCGTCCAGTCAACCTGGACCGACTTAAGAAATTCTACCCCTAAGGTCAAAATCTTGGCTCGCTACGACTCTTCTCACCCCCCTTCTATTCTAAAAAAAACTCTTCATCTCTCTCTACCCATAACTACGTGGGCCTGATCCTCTGCAAAAAGCTATTTTGCAAACAAATAAAAACATTTTCAAAACCCCCAGAGGTACGTAGGCAGCTCATGCACCTCACCTGAGTGCTGCCCTTTCTTTTTCAAAAAATACAAATCTTTTCTTACCTCCGAGAACGGCGGTTCATTCTAAAAATACTTGAACAAAAGGATTATGTATGCCTCAGCGACCAGTATAGATAATTCAAAATGCAAAATTCATCGAAAGGCACATCTGGATGATCAGAAACTTGTTTATTTCATTAATAAGAAAATTCAGCACGGATTACATAAGAAAAAGGAACAGATAACTCCTTCCCCAATTACCACCAAAGACAAATAAAATCCCCACATATGTTACACAAAATAAACTCCCCAAGAGTCCTACCCACAGCTACCAGAAGAGCCTGCACCCTCACCACCTACATCCTGAGGTCCCCAAGTGTCCCCTGCCTGAATAGAGTGTCGTAAACATTCCATGGATCGATGAGCCTTAACCATCTTCGAAAAGACCACAACGCCCCCTTCCATGGCGTCAGATAAAACAAACCATCTTTGTCCAGTCTCCCCTGCCAACATCTTGCTGACTACCTTCCTCCATAACCACTTCATATAATCTTTGGGGACATGCCAAACCTCCCCGACAGACTGAGAGGGATGGGTTGAAGGATGCCAATTTTCCCACAGAGATCCAAGCAACAGACACAGGCGCTCAGTCAAATCTTCTACCAGAAAGAAATTTGAGGTCCGAGGAGGCACGACCGGCGCCCAACCAAATTGGAGCAAAAGCCGCCAAGGGAAATAAAAAGAGGTCTGTCTGAGACCAACTAGCCATACATATGAATACTCTCCTAGCTCCAGATGTGGCTACAACTATCCCCACCAACGCACTGACCAATACAGCCCACGATCCCCATACTCCACAAGCCAATTCTCCCAGTTCTCAACATACAGGCCAACGCTGACGAAGTAACGTGAAAAGAAGTTGGGTACGGTCGACAAGGGATACTCTGGAGGAGTCGCCAAGTGGAATCTTTTAGACAACCACATGAACAACATTACAGGGATACCCCTCAAAAAGTCAGAACGGCCTTCTCTCCAGGAATCCAAGCCATTCAGAGTCTCTACCAGTATCACCGCTGTAGGATTACGACGGTATGACATCCATAAAGTAATGGCTGCAAGTTGTGGGTCCACTTGCAGTTCCCCAGTCACCAGCAATAATTTTGAAACGAAGCCCAGAACAACGGCTCCAGCATAGCCAGCATCACCTACTTCTCGCAAATGCATGGACTGTAGCACTGCTACGAGGGAGATCATTCCTCCAACAACCAATGATCTGGCCCCCGAAGGAAAAATACGAAGAAGCCCAACCAACAAATCCCTGGGAGAATGGGAAAATTCGGCCAGAGCCGCTGCAACCCTGGAATTTACATCCAACATGGAAAAAAATTCCTCGTAGGTAGGACAAACTTCTTCCAACCCAAAGAGGAATACATGGTCTTTGGGGTACCAGAATTATACCACCGCCATCAACACATTCCACTCAAAAGGCCGATTGCGCCACAGGGAGACTCGACGCATTTTGAAAGCATCATAGTCGACATTATAAGAGCACATTTCTTCCAAGACTTCGAGGTAGTTGGCAAACTTGGTCCTACCAGGGAGAGCCATCTTAAAAGGCTAAAAGATAATGGGCAAGTGGGTAAGAATGCGAAGGTGTGATGAAAACACTCCACCCTTACCCCTTTTTATACTTGAAAACCCTCACAAAGGACATAAACCTTGCAGAAATCGGAGGGATCCTACCCCAAAAGGTACCAAAGGCTGAAGAGGGTACCATTCAAATCTTTCAAATGATGGGACTAGACTGAACTGCCGATAGGCAGGTCAGGGTGCTTGCCGATCGGCAACCCCCCATTTTTGGACATTTCCCTTTTTCCTCTTTTGTCAAACCAGAAAATTTAATAAAAATAAATTAATATTCTCAAACATAATTTCAAGAATCCCTTTTTATCCTTATATATTTTCTCCTTTTAATTAAAAACTTTCCTTCAAAAAATTCCAAAAATATTCCTTTTTACGGTCTCAGCAGCAAAGTAAAAAGCGCATGTGCATTCATTCATCATCAATAAAAGATAATTAAAAAACCCCATTGCATTGCATATATTTGTGTTTTCTGTTACATTAATTATGCAGAAAAAAAAAACAACGGGACTCAGCCCGAACCCACATTCTCTCTTCTCTCTCTCTCTCAAGAGCTTCCACCCCGATGACGTGCTCTCTTTCCCCTTCGACGAGCTGATGCGCCACCACTAACAGAGCCAGATTCCTCTCCAGATGAGGCAGACGGCACCAAGAAATAAGGAATAGGAACCGCATCTCAAATATGGGCAGTCGCCATAGATATCCAGTCTCTGATGTCCCTGAGCCAAGTGGTCGACACCTGAATTTAATGCAAGAAAAGGCAAAATCAGTATCAAAGCAAGGATGACCAAAGCAGAAAAGAAAGAGAGAAAGGAACAGAAAAGTATACCGCAGGTTGAATGACGTCTTCTGTTAAACCCAGCTCCTCCATATCCATCGCATGGGGACGGTGCAACATAGGCACCATCCCTCCATCAGCTCGCCGGATGTTGTACGAAGGGGTATGCAACCGTGCAAAAGGGACCTCCGAGGTCGCCACCGCCGCAAATGCTGAAGGACCACCACCACTGTGAGAAGAACCCACCTCCCAACTCGAACCCGTAGAAAGGAAGGGCAATGCATCATATATGTTGGGCGCCATCAACCAGCTCATCACAAAGTCCATATAGTCATACGGCGCAGCCATATAGGTAGCAAGTAGGACTCGCTGATCATCGCCGCAATCCTCTCATCCTCTGGCAGCTATCGCTCCTGCCTCATAGACGTAAGAGGCTGCGCGAGTGGCACCACCACCTCCTCCTCAGTAATATGGCGAATCACCCTCTCCTCAAGGTAACAGGAATGGTCGAACTCATGCGCTAGTAGGCGCCTCATCTGCGCATTCACCCCGGTCACCTCCACATCCTGAATGAATATCCCCCAGGGATAAAAGGTCACCTGAAAATCTCCAAGTAAGCATAAATCAATACAAGATCAAAAGGACCAAAAATCAAAACTGAAATGGAAAGAGTCTTACCCTACCACTGGTTATGTCATTCAAGACCTGACGCACCACCTCCAGGGGGAGAGATCCCTTCGACTACCGGTTGGCCTTACGCCATCGATACAATCGGTAGAAGTTCCCAACGGTGTCATCCTTCAGAGCGATCAGTGGGGTGTTGCACCCAATCACCACATAGAACCACGTCTGAATTCGCAAAAAAAAAGAGACGCATAAGGAAAATGTGAATGCATGAAAAGAAAATGCGCAAATTAATGAATACCTCAAGAAGGTACGTGGACCCAGTAAAGGTCTGCTGGAAGCACCGACTGAATGCATCCTGAGAAGAGTCAAGGGTCTCCAAGGTCAGACTTCCCAATCATAAAAAGGGATGTTCGAAAACATCCTCAAGTACGACATAAACCACAAATGGACGACGCTGCCGCTCGACGCCACCATGAAACCTCCCAACACCAGCAGAATAAATAATCGGGCCATCTGCCTCACTTGCAGCCCATCCTCCACATCGATCACCCTACTCAACAGAACTTCCTTCAGCAGGGACAAACAGATAGAATCTCCAAAAATAATCCTCCTCACATCACCAAGTACCGCATGCACTGCCTTCGGTCTCACCCGTAAAGAGACATACACCTCTATTTGCTCCCCATCACAATCCAGCCCCAGCAGCGGCTGCACATCTATGGGAGTCACAGTCATCTCCCCGAAGACGAAATGAAAGGTATGGGTAGTGTCCCACCACCTCTCCCCCAAAATGCACAAGACAGCTATCGAACGAGGCTTCTCATCCAGTGCCGATGACAACCGACCAAAACCCGCTCATGATACCACCCAGCGCACCACAGGTGGGAGATGCTCCCAGACATCCTTGAGCCCCGTTGTCCTACGGGCACGCATGTTCTTCAAGAAAATATCAGACTAACAAAAGGAAAAATCTCATCAAAAAGTTAAGAAAGAGAAATCACCAAAAGAGAAAAATGCCAAAGGTCAGGTTACTTACATAACCGCCGAGAATCACCCTCGAAGAGCGATGATGCAATGGCTCCCGCAGCAAGGTCCGTTCATTCGCAACAGGATCAAACGCATCAAAGGAGTTCTCACTCCCCAAAGCAAGGGGCACCTTGTCCCTCCAATTCACATTTGCCTAGTCATCAACGGTCAACCACTACCGGTGGACTGCAGTGCTCACAAAGGCGGCCATTTCTTAAAGATTGGAAGGCTAGAACGATTTGCAGAAGAATTGCAGAGAGAGAAAAAGCAAAGAATCTGTGAAAAAAATGAGGGTATTCTCCCCCTTTTTATAGGATGCCAAGCGCCATGCCGATCGGCACCTCCCCCTACCGTACCGATCGGCACTGACCCCTCACCTTCCCGATGCAGCCCAAAAGTCTGTGCCACTACTGAATGGCACCTCTCACACTATGCCGACCGGCACCCCACCTCAAATTTCGTACAAAAATTCCCCAAAAAATACCAGAAAACCCCAAAAAATCCTCGGAAAATTCCTAAAAATCCCAGGATGGATTTTTAACATTTTTACCAAGAAAATTTCTCATTCCCTCGAGCCGAACCCCTTGTTTCCCCAGTGAAATCCTCAAAGGCCAAGTGAAACTCCTCCAGGTAAAGCTCTAGAGGATCTCTAAGGATCTCCTGATCACTTCCCCAGCGGAATTCTTTTACAGCACCGAAATAGGTTATTCCCTCGTGCGAGGTCTCCTAAAAGCTCCCCCAGCTATCAACTCCCCAGCTCAGATCAAAACCACAAATCACTTTCTCCAGCAGAATCAAAATCAAATCTTTGTCCACTCTTGGGTCAAAATTGGCCTCAGTCTTGGATCGTCACCTGAGTTAGGTCAGAATTGACCTCGGTCCTCGGTCATCACCACTCTTGGGTCACAATTGGCCCCGGTCTTAGACCATCACCTGAGTTAGGTCAAAATTGACCTCGGTCCTCGGTCGTAACCACTTTTGGGCCAGAATTGGCCCCGATCTTGGATCGTCACCTGAGTTAGGTCAGAATTGACCTCGGTCCTCGGTCATCACCACTCTTGGGTAAGAATTGGCCCCGATCTTGGATCGTCACCTGAGTTAGGTCACACTTGACCTCGATCCTCGGTCATCACCACTCTTGGGTCAAAATTGGCCCTGGTCTTGGATCGTCACCTGAGTTAGGTCAGAACTGAACTCGATCCTCGGTCGTCACGACTCTTGGGTCAGAATTGGACCCGATCTTGGATCGTCACCTGAGTTAGGTCCGAATTGACCTCGGTCATCACCACTCTTGGGTCAGAATTGGCATCGGTCTTGGATCGTCACCTGAGTTAGGTCAGAATTGACCCCGGTCCATGGTCATCACCACCCTTTAGGTCAGAATTGACCTCGGTTATCAAACCTTTACCCTAAGCCCAAAGATTCGTCTTTGATCCACATAATTGATCATCCCCGGCACACTCCTTAGGCCCTCAAAATCGGCCTCGACCCTCTGAATTGGTCATACTCCCTCAAAATCATCATGTGGTGTCTATTCGATGGTCATCATTTGTTCCAAACTCACCCGTCGAGGGGCTTTGTAGACACCCCATTCTATTACCCCTAACTCTCCTTAGGTCCCTAGTACTTCCCCTCATCACTACAAACCTATGTCATGTCCCGAGTACTGACCTGGAAGCCATCGAGCACTCCCCGACTCCGTTTGACCCAAAAGTCAAACTCTTCATCTCAACTGAGACTCAATGAATCTTTGAAGGTCATTGAATACCCTTTCCAATGGTCCACCCAGTGCGCAATTCCAGCTTACCATGCGGACGAACGATCCGTTTGCGTCCGAAACTTGACCTAGAGGCCACCGGGCGCTTCAGGGCTCTCTTTGACCTAAGTCAACTCTTCATCTCAACTGAGGCTCAATGAATCTTCAAAGGGTACTGAATCCCATTTCCAACGGTCCATCCCATGCGTAATTCTGAATTTCCATACGGACGAACGATCCGTTTGACTTTGAGAGGTCACCAAATGCTTCTTAGGCCCAGTTGACCAAAGTCAACTATCCAAACCGGGTCAAACTCTTTGGAATGTCTAAGTAAATATCCTAAAATTTCCAATGGTTTGCCCCGTGTATGATTAAGACTTACCATGCGGACGAACGATTCGTTTGCATCCGAACGATTCCCTATCCAATGGACCGACAAATGCTTCCGATCTATATTTGGCCCAAAATCAACTCCCAAAACTGGGAGCAATCCAAAGGAATTTCGAAGGTCTCTGAATTAACTTTCTAACGGTATGCCCCGTGCGCAATTCTGAACAACGGTTTGCCCTCGGCGACTGATTTTCCGAAAAAGCGTAAAGCGCACTGCGAATTGGCAGGTTCCAGACCCTGCCTATCGGCACCTGCCTGCCGATAGGCAGGAAGGGGTCTATGCCGATCGGCACTAACCTGAGCCTATAAAAGGAGGTGTTCACCTCATTTGTAAGAGGAGCCCATATCTGATAAAAATCTCTCTGAACGAATCCCAGAAACCTCTCTCGAAGGCAGCGTGATTTCAACTTCCAAATCCCTTTTTTACTTCATCTTTTCATCATCCTTTTCATCAAATTTGGTGAATTATCCACTCTCCATCATCATCCAAGCGCAAGGGTTGCTCTCCAACATTCAAGACCAAGCTCAAGATCTTCAAGAAGGTCCAACTTTCTCAAGCTCTCCCTTAAATTCTCTTAAATTCCCAATAACTTGTTTTCTTACTTAGCGCTTTCATTATCTCATTTCCCACATCCTAATATACTTTTTATTTAGTATTATTGCACATCTCTTACTTTCATATAAATAAAAAACCCAAAAAACAAGAAAAAGAGGGTTTGCTCATAGATTCCAAATAGGGATTCTCACCCCTTTTCCACGCTTTTCTCACAACTAAAACACTTTTTCTACACACACACACACACACACACACACACACACACACACAAATAAGAGATTCCCCATTTGGATTTATGGGATAAACCCCACCCCTCGTTTTGTATGCGAACTACGTGGACTTTGATGCCTTTATAGGCTACGTAGGCGTCTCGGAGTAAAATCCGAGATTCGATTCCTTTTCTCACTTTCTCTCTTATTTTCCATTGTCTCTAAATCCATTCTCTTTATATTATATATACTTGACCTTAGTGATGCATTACTCCACATGCATTATCGTTCCATCATAACGATCAATGTAGGGGTAATCGCGTAAATCTAACTTTCTAATATTGTTCTTATACCTTCCTACGGATGACTCGCTTTATCTTTTCCATGATATAAGTCGAGGATTCCTACCTACATTTTATATATACACATGCACACATATCATGGGGGGAAACATAAGGGAAAATAGAAAATATCCATGAGAGACCGAAAGGGCGGAATGGGTGCCTAACACCTTCCCATTTCGTAACTAAGCCTCTGAACCCTTCTCGAATCATTTTGGTTTTTCACGCACCAGTATGTCTTTGGATGCCATCATTTGGGATGGCTTCCCCTTTTTCTTTTGTCTGATCTGAGTAAAATAGACTTGCAACTCTGAATCTCTCTACATTTTTCCATCACATGTCAAACGACGCCGGTCGAAGCGCTCTCCGGAGAGGGACGCGCGGGACCTATAGGATCCTTTCCCTCCGCGGCGGGGATCGAGGATGGACACAGTAGGAGCTCCTCCTCTTCAACTTTCCATTTCCTAAGGATTTGGTAAACGATGAGGGAAGAGTCTCCGTAGATGTTTATGTGTCAGATTCCTTTCTTGAGGGCGATCTTGAGGACTCCAGTGCATGCCTCATACTCAGTCATGTTGTTGGTGGAAGGGGAGACTACCTTGATGGCAATGGGGTGAGATAGTCATCAGGGGATATCAGGAGTATCCCACTGTTGTATCTTTCTTTATTAGAAACCCCATCAAATAAAATCTTGAATTTAAGGTCCCCTTGAGAGTTGTAGAGAATATTTTGATGTAAGAATTCAGCCCAATCATCAGTTCCTTACATAGGTTAATTAATAAGATAGTCAAAGGTGGATCTCCCTTTCATAGATTTTTGCATGATGTACACCATATCGAACTTAACTAGAAATACCAACCAATGGGCCACTCAAGTGGACAGAGGGGGCATTTCTAATAGGTATTTAATGAGATCCATTAGAGATACTACTCTTATGGTAAATGCAAGCATGTAATGTTGTAACTTGTGCATAACCCAAACTAGGGAGAAATATGTTTTCTACAAAGCAGTGTAGTTGACTTCGTATTTGGCTAACTTTTGACTGGCATAATAGATGGCCCTTTGCTTACGGGGTTCTTCAATGTATTGGTCTATCAAATCCTATACTGCAATATCTATTATGGTGAAATACAAGAGGAGGGGAGACCTGACAGTGGAGGCATGAGCACCGAAGATCGAGTGAGGTATTGCTTGAAATTGGTAAAGGTTTCTTGGAAGGCCACATTCTATGCTTTAGTTGAATCCTTATAGAAGAGTTTAAAAATGGGTTCATTGATAGAAGTCAGTTGGCTAATGAACCGACTTAGATTCCCTTTTCACTAACCATGAATACCAAGAGTTTTCCTTTCGTAATGACGAAAACACATTTCTGTGGATTTAAACGCATCTGGTATTGTCTCATTCGTTCGAAGAAATTTCAAAGGGTGGGAATATGACCTTCACGAGTTTAAGACTGAATGATCATGTCGTCTACATAGACTTTGACTTCTTTTTGAATAATATCATGCAGGATGGTTGTGGTAAACCTTTGGTAGGTAGCCCCGGATTTCTTAACTCTGAATGGCATGACAATATAGCAAAAGATTACCCATGGGGTAATGAATGAGTTCTTCTCCTGATGGTCAGGGTGCATCTTTATCTGGTAATACTCGATGAATCCATCAATAAATGACTTGAGGGCTTGGCTAGCCGGGTTTTCTATGATCATGTCAATGTTGGGCAATGGGTAATCGTCTTTTGGGAATGATTTATTCAAATCCTGATAGTTGATGCACATATAAACTTTTCCTCCTGATTTTGGAATAGGGACGATGTTGCCAAACCATATTGGGTAATCGACCACACAAATGAAGCCCACTTTCAACTATTTGATCACTTCCTCTTTGACTTTGAGTGACCATGCGATATGAAGTTTCTGTGACACCCCGACTAATTAAATACCGAGTAGCTACTCCTTTATTAAATTAATTCAAAATGCCAAGTTGTCTCAGTTAATAGCATCACTTTCGAAAACATTTTTATTATTACTAACCACCTAGTATTTAAAAAGTAAGTTGCCAAATTTTAATTTAAGTCTGATTAACATGCAACAAGTGTAATGAAGAAATAAATAACACCATTCACCATACTGAAGTAAAACGAATAATCATCACAATAGAGTAAATAAAGTCTGGAGGAAAACTCCTCACTACAATCCCATAACTGAAATAAATAACCGAATACTAAAAAAAATACATGCTAAAGTCTGAAACTGAAATGTAAAAGCTGTCTCTAAATAGAAATGGGCAACATGCCCTACAACTGATAGATAGTGACTCTGGAATCCAAAAGATAGAAGCGTCTACATGCAAGTCCCTGTAGCTTCCACAAACAGCTACAGCGCGTCACCTGAATGATAATCATATGCTTGGTGTCCTTGTGGCTGGGCACCTAAAATGGTTTTACAAGAAAAAGATTTGAAAAGCAAACGGGTCAGAGCCCGAATGTGGAGTTATATTTTAAAAACCTGCAAGTGCTTTAAAAACATTTAAAACATTAAATGCAAAGGACATGTTAGGACGTACACTCACATGATATTCTCACCTCTCGTCAAACTGTGCACTCCTAACGTAAGTACCCATCTACAACGATATAAACCACTAGCTAAGTGACATCATAACTAGCTAGACTGTAATAGTTCCTACCCTTATTACCCGGTTCTATTAACATACAACGCTCGTAATTAGATAGGGATTTAATGTAAACTCGGATGTTCAATATGCAATAAATATCACTATCAGTTAACTCGTTATATTATTCTCGAAACAATACCGTAATTATATTCACCATATTAACATGAAGATTCCCGTTAATTAAGTGTATATTATTCACATCATAATTATACAATACAAGCACCCTGAGAACTAAGCTGCGGTGCACACATACTCTGCTATCCATCCCGGTACATCACGTACATAAGGATCACATATTCTGAATCTCTCAGGAATAGTTCAGATAACACAAATCACAAATAGTGGAGGCGAACACAGTCACATCACATGGGTCACGCACATACATACGCTCCCACGATCAGCGGACTTATTAACATCCCAATAAGTCTTTCTCTGACCTATGTTCATCGAGGTACCAGTCTATATCCCCCCCGTAGGCACACAAGGATTAGAGGGTCCTAAGCGAACGCAACCTCCCGTGATAGCAAGTATGGTAGGTATGTCATACACACAATTCATATACCAATACTAAGTAAACACACATCTTAGTAATACCGTATTTTAATCGTAGTACATATCGCATTCTTGCACTAACTATAATTATCACAATTTATACTACTCCGGTTTGTAATCATACGCGCCATAATTTTCTCACGTCGTCATAGACACTCACATCTCAACCCCAAACGGTTCATTCTGATTTAACTCACTTGTATATAATTTCCTTCTCATAAATACCCAAATGTCCCAAACCTATCACTACATCATCATTGGAAGGTTAACTATATCCTCGAACAAGTTTACGGGACTCCAAAATTCAAAATAGTTCGAAATAGCTCAAACTGTCAGCTCGTTAGAAGTCTCATTCGAACGAGTGTTCGAACGAGTTTGGGCTATCAGCTCGTTAGAAGTCTCGTTAGAACGAGACTATTCGAACGAGATTCCAGTTCGTTCGAACGAACTGCACCTTCTAATGATATCTCGTTCGAACGAGATATCGAACGAAACTACCCTTCGTTAGAAGAGACTGGTCAACTCGTTAGAAGCTCGTTCGAACGAGCTCGTTCGAACGACCTGGGGACTGCTTCTAACGACTGGCCAGTTTCGGCCCAGATTTTTCCAAATACGTTTTTCACCATTTATACTCCTCAAATCACCTCTAAAATTTATCCCAACGATTGTTTTAAAGTCTCTAAACAATCCTAAACATAATATAACCAAATCCTATCACGTTTTTATGGATTAATTCACCCTAATCGTCAATCAATTTACAAATACTTAAACTTTTCCCCAATTCATTCATGAACATGAACCCTAGAATTTGGAACCCTCAATTCATCAAATTTAATCCGTTTTTCTTTCACCCAATCATGTATTAACATCAGATTAATCGTCTCCAAACTATTCTACATGCAATTTATCCTCAATATTCAGAACCTAAGTCCAATTAATCATGGGTTTTCATTCATCTTTCAATAACAATTATAAATCTTCAATTTTCTAACATGGAAAGAACATTTGTTGAAATTAAACATAATTAAACCACTTGCCTTGTTTGTTTCCGGATTTGGTGTTGATTTGGTGAAGAATCTCTGCAGAATTTTCTCTCTTTCTCTCCTTCTCCAAGCTCCTTCTCCAATGGTGGCTTAAGGTGGCTAGGGTTTGTTTTGGAGAAAAACATAATTAAACCACTTGCCTTGTTTGTTTCCGGATTTGGTGTTGATTTGGTGAAGAATCTCTGCAGAATTTTCTCTCTTTCTCTCCTTCTCCAAGCTCCTTCTCCAATGGTGGCTTAAGGTGGCTAGGGTTTGTTTTGGAGAAAGTTGTAAACCTAAAGATAACCTCCGTAGCTTAATGGTTTAATATGGGATGGTTAGTGGGCTTTGTGGGTTTAATCCACATCAGATTTACATCTCAAATTTTCGTCACTTTTAATTCCTAAAAATGTAAAATTACCAAAATACCCTTTAAGTTGCCGGTATGGCCTAAAAATACCCCGGGACCCAAACTACACCCCCGGGTAGTGTTTTCTGACTATCTCGACCCTTCCGGACGCGTTGGCGCACTCAAAACGACCATACGAATTATAGATTTTTAATTTACTTTCATAATTAAAATAATATACCATGACGCGGCGGTCACACGCGTCTCAACAAAATTTCCAAATTGCCGTATATAAATCTCACGACAAATTTCATAATTCCAAATTCATATATAATCATATATGCACATAATCCAATACCAACTCGCATCTCATTAGTATTTATAACTCGGATTAATTTCCAATTAATACGCATTTAATTAAATAATCCCAAAAATAAATATAGCCAAAAGTACGGGGTATTACATACTTCCCCCCTAATAACTGAATTTCGTCCCGAAATTCAAAACTAGGAAGTACCTGCTAAAAATAACTCTGGATAACGTTCGCGCACCTCATCCTCGCTCTCCCATGTGGACTCCTTGACATTGTGATGTCGCCACTGAACACGCACTAACGGGACTATTTTTTACCGCAGTTTCCTCTCGCTTCGATCCAAAATAGCAATCGGCCCCTCCTCGTAAGAGCTATCCGACTGGAGATCGATGTCCTCCACAGCAATGTGAGAATGGGCCAAATTATCTCTAAGGTATTTCCTCAGCGAGGAAATATGGAACACGTCATGAATTCGATGCAAATGCTCCAGTAACCCAAGTCTATACGCAACCGGTTCGATCCGCTCAATAATAGGAAACGGCCCCACATACCTCGGTGCCAACTTCCCCTTCTTCTCAAAACGCATAATCCCCTTCATCGGAGATACCCTGAGCAAAACCTGGTCCCCCACTTGGAACTCCATGAAAAACCTCTTCGCATCAGCATAACTCTTTTGCCTGTCTTGAGCTACCCGAATGCGACTTCGAATCAACTCAATCCTCGCCGAAGTATCCTGAATCACTTCCGGCCCAAGCAGTTTGTTGTCCCCCACCTCCAACCAACATGTTGGGGAACGACAAGGCCTACCGTACAACGCCTCAAACGGAGCCATGCCAATCGTGAACTGATAGGAGTTGTTGTAAGCAAACTCAACTAGTGGAAGGTACTGCTCCCATCCACCCCCGAAGTCAATAATGCACATGCGTAGCATGTCCTCCAACATCTGATTGGTGCGCTCTGTCTGCCCATCGGTCTGCGGATGATAAGCCGTACTCAATCGCAATTCCGTGCCCATGGCCTCCTGGAAACTCTCCCAAAACCGCGAAGCAAATATCTTGTCTCTGTCAGACACGATATTTAGGGGCACACCGTGAAGTCTCATAATCTCTGAAATGAAGAGCTGGGCGTACTGTCCCGTAGTGTAGTCAGTCCGTACGGGTAAAAAGTGAGCAACTTTGGACAACCTGTCCACAATTACCCAAATGGAGTCATGTCCCCTCTGCGACGTAGGCAACCCCGTGATAAAGTCCATGGATATGCTCTCCCACATCCACACCGGGACCTCCAACGGCTGTAGCAATCCTGCTGGTCTCTGATGATCCACTTTTACAAGCTGACAAGTGGCGCATTTCGAAACAAACTCAGCGACATCTCTCTTCATACCGCTCCACCAATACTGCCGTCTCATAACTTGGTACATTTTGTCCCCTCCGGGATGTACCGCAAACCGTGAGTCGTGCGACTCTGCCATCACCTCGTGTCGCAATTCCTCTCCTTCTGGAACTACCAACCTCCCATTGAAGCATAATCCCCCGTCTCAGCTAACGGTATAGGATTCGGCTCTCTCTGCTAGTAATCGAACTATCTGTTCCTGACAGAACGAGTCATTAGCCTGTGCCCGTACTACCTTCGTGACAATCTGCGGTGTAACGGTCATCACAGACATGAAAGATCGGGCCACTGCATCCTGGTGTTCCAATTCCTTCCACTTTGCCTTCCACACCTCTGCCACCTCATTTGCTGGCCTACGGCTCAACGCGTCTGCTACCACGTTAGCCTTTCTCGGGTGGTACTGGATGTCGAACTGGTAGTCTTTCACAAACTCAAGCCACCTACGCTGCCGCATATTCAGCTCCTTCTGCGTGAACAGGTACTGTAGGGACTTGTGGTCCGTGAGCAGTTGGAATTTCTCCCCCAAAAGATAGTGCCTCCAAATCCGTAGGGCAAATACCACTGCTGCCAACTCCAAATCATGCGTGGGGTAATTCTTCTCATGAGGTTTAAGCTTACGGGAAGCATAAGCTATGGCCTGTTTCTCCTGCTGCAATACACCTCCAAGTCCTTGAAAAGACGCGTCGGTGTAAACCAAGTACTCAACTCCCGGTCTCGGCAATGCTAACACAGGTACTGAGGTCAATTTGTCCTTCAATTCATCGAATGCCAACTGACAGGCATCACTCCAGATGTATGGCACACCCTTACGAGTAAGATGTGTCAAAGGACCTGCTATCTCCGAGAAACCCCGAATAAACCTCCTGTAGTATCCTGCTAGACCCAAGAAACTACGAATCTCCGTTGGTGTCGTGGGCTGTCCCCACTCCCTCACCGCTGATACCTTCCCCGGATCAACAGATATCCCTTGGTCGGAAATAATGTGACCCAAGAACTGGACTTCCTTCAACCAAAACCCGCACTTCTCATATTTTGCATACAACTCGTTCTGACGAAGTGTCTGCAAAACCTGCCTCAAATGCTCGACGTGCTCCTCCTCTGTCTGAGAGTAAACCAGAATGTCATCAATGAAGACAATGACAAACTGATCTAGGAAATCCCTGAACACTCTGTTCATCAAGTCCATAAACACTGCTGGAGCGTTGGTCAAGCCGAAAGGCATAACCCGAAACTCGTAAGAACCATATCTCGATAAGAGCGCAGTCTTCGAGACATCCTCCTCCCTGATACGTGAGTGATGGTATCTATATCTCAAGTCAATCTTCGAGAAGAAAGAAGCTCCTCTCAACTGGTCGAATAAGTCATCGATTCGAGGCAACGGATACTTATTCCGTATCGTGACCTTATTCAACTCTCGGTAGTCCACACACAATCTCAGTGAACCGTCCCTCTTCTTCACAAACAAAACTGGAGCGCCCCAAGGTGAGGTACTCCTGCGAATAAAGCCCTGACCTAACAGCTGCTCTATCTGATCCCGTAACTCTCGCATCTCAACTGGAGCCATACGGTACGGTGCGCGTGCTATAGGTCTCGTACCCGGTAGCAAATCTATAACGAAGTCTATCTCTCGACTGGGTGGTAAGCCTGGTATCTCCTGAAACACATCTGAATACTCCTTGACAACCGAGATCGAATCTAAAGGAATAACAACCTCCTTAGAGGTATCCTCCTCTATGTAATACAGGTGAGCGGTCGATCCTCCCTCTGGGCGAGGCATCGCCACTACAAACATCTCTTGCCCCGGAATGGCAAAAACAATGCTTCCGCTGAAGCAATCAATCATGGCTCTATAAGCTACGAGCCAATCCATACCGATGATCACATCATGAACATGCATATCTAATACCAACATGTCTGCAGGTAATACCAAACTACCAATCTCTACCCCCACTCCCCGTCATATAAAGAATATAACTGACCCACTCCCCAATGGTGAGTCGACACACGTCACCATGCTCTCTGCCGTAGCTAATAATCCTAAAGCTTTCGCGAAGTGTGTAGCTATAAAACAATGTGTAGCACCCGTATCAAATAACACCCGACCCATAGTGCCATGGATAGGAAA
Organism: Sambucus nigra; assembly: GCA_949130495.1. NCBI lineage: Eukaryota > Viridiplantae > Streptophyta > Magnoliopsida > Dipsacales > Adoxaceae > Sambucus > Sambucus nigra. Next base: position 516,705,902 of record OX422210.1, on the reverse strand, counting down.
CGTACCCTCGATCGCGGGCGGTGCCTGTGGAACTGCAGCCTGGTGGACGTTGTAGACACGTCCATACTGTAGCTGCCCCTGCTGAGCTGGGACTGCTGGAATGGGTGGTAGTGCTGCCATCTGTGGCGGTGTGGGAAGAGCGGCGGGAAACATAGGCCTCTGTGGCTCCTGGCGAGTACCCTGCTGCTGCTGCTGTGGGGCCCTGCCCCTATCAGGACAATCCTACTTCTTATGGCCAGTCTTGCCACAAACAAAGCACTTCCCTGTGAAGTTCCCTCCCCTCTGCCCCTGCTGTCCCCGGCCCTGGTGGCCGTTACCGTTCCTCCCTTGGCCCTGCTGGCCCTGGTGAAACTACTGCCCATTCTGCCCCTGTTGGCCGTTTGGACCCTGATGGCCCTGACGGAAACCTCCCTGTCCCTGCCTGTAGTTCCCTGACCGGAACCTCTTATTACCCCCCTGCTGGGAGCCCTGCTCAGTCTGTCTCTGTCCCTGACCAGATTGTGCCCCGCTGGCACCATGTCCTCCAGTCCCTCCCTGATGGCTAGACTCTCCCGACCTTTTGCCCTCGGCCATATGAAAACGGTGGTCCTGACAGTGTAACAATGCAGCGTTAACCACATCAGAATACGTGGCCAACGATAGGTTCCCTAGCAGATGCTGACGGATCCTCCAATTCAACCCATCGGTGAACTTCTCAATCTTCTTCTTCTCTGTTGGTATCTCGTCTGGAACGATATTCAACAGATTAGTGAACTCGGCCTCATACTCGACCACTGTCTTGCCCTCCTGCCTCAGACTCATCAGCTTCCTCCTCATCTCCATATGAACTGCGGACGGAAAGTACTTTCGGTCGAACCGCACCCAGAACTCCTGAATCGTGAGAGTATCCCTCTCCTCCGCGGTGGTAATAGACTCCCACCACTGCAGTGTAGATCCAACTAGCTTGAAAGTAGCTAGCACCTGCTTCTGAACATCAGTGCACTCATGCATCCTCAAGTGCCTCTGCATATCCTTCCTCCATTGGCTCGAGACTACCACATCTGAGCTACCTGCAAACTCTGGCGGATGCACTTTCTGAAAAGCGTCACGTACACGTTCCTAAGCAGACGGGAATGCATTAGCCTGTACTGGCGCGACAACCGGCGCCTGAGGTGGTGCCTGCTGAATAACGGCAATTGCGGCATTTACCGCCTGGGCTACTATAGCTGCAACCTCAGCGGCGTTCATCATGCCCTGAACTGGAGCGGGCTGGGGTTCGGGCGTTGCATCCCTGGGAACTCGTCGTGCACGTCGTGGAGGCATCTAAAATAAGAACAAAGTTTATAAGTTCGCTGTTTATAAACTTAATATAGCTGAAGAACGAAGCGTACACAAAAAGAATACAACAGTCCTAAAATATAGGGCCCTATATCAAAGAAACGTAGCGAAAACATAATAGCCGTACAGATCCTAAAGGACACTAGAACCTGATGCTCTGATACCACCTGTGACACCCCGACTAATTAAATACCGGGTAGCTACTCCTTTATTAAATTAATTCAAAATGCCAAGTTGGCTCAGTTAATAGCATCACTGTCGAAAACATTTTTATTATTACTAACCACCTAGTATTTAAAAAGTAAGTTGCCAAATTTTAATTTAAGTCTGATTAACATGCAACAAGTGTAATGAAGAAATAAATAACACCATTCACCATACTGAAGTAAAACGAATAATCATCACAATAGAGTAAATAAAGTCTGGAGGAAAACTCCTCACTACAATCCCATAACTGAAATAAATAATCGAATACTACAAAAAAATACATGCTAAAGTCTGAAACTGAAATGTAAAAGCTGTCTCTAAATAGAAATGGGCAACATGCCCTACAACTGATAGATAGTGACTCTGGAATCCAAAAGATAGAAGCGTCTACATGCAAGTCCCTGTAGCTTCCACAAACAGCTACAGCGCGTCACCTGAATGAGAATCCTATGCTTGGTGTCCTTGTGGCTGGGCACCTAAAATGGTTTTACAAGAAAAAGATTTGAAAAGCAAACGGGTCAGAGCCCGAATGTGTAGTTATATTTTAAAAACCTGCAAGTGCTTTAAAAACATTTACAACATTAAATGCAAAGTACATGTTAGGACGTACACTCACATGATATTCTCACCTCTCGTCTAACTGTGCACTCCTAACGTAAGTACCCATCTACAACGATATAAACCACTAGCTAAGTGACATCATAACTAGCTAGACTGTAATAGTTCCTACCCTTATTACCCAGTTCTATTAACATACAACGCTCGTAATTAGATAGGGATTTAATGTAAACTCGGATGTTCAATATGCAATAAATATCACTATCAGTTAACTCGTTATATTATTCTCGAAACAATACCGTAATTATATTCACCATATTAACATGAAGATTCCCGTTAATTAAGTGTATATTATTCACATCATAATTATACAATACAAGCACCCCGAGAACTAAGCTGCGGTGCACATATACTCTGCTATCCATCCCGGTACATCACGTACATAAGGATCACATATTCCGAATCTCTCAGGAATAGTTCAGATAACACAAATCACAAATAGTGGAGGCGAACACAGTCACATCACATGGGTCACGCACATACCTACGCTCCCACGATCAGCGGACTTATTAACATCCCAATAAGTCTTTCTCTGACCTATGTTCATCGAGGTACCAGTCTATATCCCCCCCGTAGGCACACAAGGATTAGAGGCTCTGAAGCGAACGCAACCTCCCGTGATAGCAAGTATGGTAGGTATGTCATACACACAATCCATATACCAATACTAAGTAAACACACATCTTAGTAATACCGTATTTTAATCGTAGCACATATCGCATTCTCGCACTAACTATAATTATCACAATTTATACTACTTCGGTTTGTAATCATACGCGCCATAATTTTCTCACGTCGTCATAGACACTCACGTCTCAACCCCAAACGGTTCATTCTGATTTAACTCACTTGTATATAATTTCCTTCTCATAAATACCCAAATGTCCCAAACCTATCACTACATCATCATTGGAAGGTTAAATATATCCTCGAACAAGTTTACGGGACTCCAAAATTCAAAATAGTTCGAAATAGCCCAAACTGTCAGCTCATTAGAAGTCTCGTTCGAACGAGTGTTCGAACGAGTTTGGGCTGTCAGCTCGTTAGAAGTCTCGTTCGAACGAGACTGTTCGAACGAGATTCCAGTTCGTTCGAATGAACTGCACCTTCTAACGATATCTCGTTCGAACGAGATATCGAACGAAACTACCCTTCGTTAGAAGAGACTGGTCAACTCGTTAGAAGCTCGTTCAAACGAGCTCGTTCGAACGACCTGGAGACTGCTTCTAACGACTGGCCAGTTTCGGCCCAGATTTTTCCAAATACGTTTTTCACCATTTATACTCCTCAAATCACCTCTAAAATTTATCCCAACGATTGTTTTAAAGTCTCTAAACAATCCTAAACATAATATAACCACATCCTATCACGTTTTTATGGATTAATTCACCCTAATCATCAATCAATTTACAAATACTTAAACTTTTCCCCAATTCATTCATGAACATGAACCCTAGAATTTGGAACCCTCAATTCATCAAATTTAATCCGTTTTTCTTTCACCCAATCATGTATTAACATCAGATTAATCGTCTCCAAACTATTCTACATGCAATTTATCCTCAATATTCAGAACCTAAGTCCAATTAATCATGGGTTTTCATTCATCTTTCAATAACAATTATAAATCTTCAATTTTCTAACATGGAAAGAACATTTGTTGAAATTAAACATAATTAAACCACTTGCCTTGTTTTTTTCCGGATTTGGTGTTGATTTGGTGAAGAATCTCTGCAGAATTTTCTCTCTTTCTCTCCTTCTCCAATGGTGGCTTAAGGTGGCTAGGGTTTGTTTTGGAGAAAAACATAATTAAACCACTTGCCTTGTTTGTTTCCGGATTTGGTGTTGATTTGGTGAAGAATCTCTGCAGAATTTTCTCTCTTTCTCTCCTTCTCCAAGCTCCTTCTCCAATGGTGGCTTAAGGTGGCTAGGGTTTGTTTTGGAAAAAGTTGTAAACCTAAAGATAACCTCCATAGCTTAATGGTTTAATATGGGATGGTTAGTGGGCTTTGTGGGTTTAATCCACATCAGATTTACATCTCAAATTTTCGTCACTTTTAATTCCTAAAAATGTAAAATTACCAAAATACCCTTTAAGTTGCCGGTATGGCCTAAAAATACCCCGGGACCCAAACTACACCCCTGGGTAGTGTTTTCTGACTATCTCGACCCTTCCGGACGCGTTGGCGCACTCAAAACGACCATACAGATTATAGATTTTTAATTTACTTTCATAATTAAAATAATATACCATGACGCGGCGGTCACACGCGTCTCAACAAAATTTCCAAATTGTCGTATATAAATCTCACGACAAATTTCATAATTCCAAATTCATATATAATCATATATGCACATAATCCAATACCAACTCGTATCTCATTAGTATTTATAACCCAGATTAATTTCCAATTAATACGCATTTAATTAATTAATCCCAAAAATAAATATAGCCAAAAGTACGGGGTATTACAGTTTCCTTTGATTTTGTTTGACCAGCTTGCATTTTAGGAAAGTTTAATCTCATGCTGAGTTATTTTCGAGTCAATGTCGGGTATGTCATCGTAGGAATATGCAAAGATGTCCATGAAACTTCAAATTGTGCGTGCTCAAGCTCGTTAAGGATGGACCCTATACTAATCTCGCCCTGATGGCTACTGTAATCGAGATTAATAACAACAGTCTCATCACCATTATTTTAAACGCAGTTATGTTGTTTGTTATTCCCCTTATTAAGACTAGATAAGAATTGTTCATATACAAAATAATCATCATCAAAGGTTTGATTAAAATAAATACAATTAATGTAAGGCATAATAAGATACTCAAAATTCTTGTTTGTTTTATTTTCGAGAAAAACAACGTTGAGAACCTCGTTAAAAGAGGTCTTAGTTACATTGATATCAGGAAAAGGAAAAACAACAGGTAAAGAGACTTGGATAGGTAAAATAATAGGTTTTGGTTACATCTGAGCAGGTTGACTAGTATAGCATTCCAGTTGAGGAGAGGCATGTTAGTAGCTTTGATTTGAGAGGACGGGTCTGAAGATGCAGCATCTGATTGGATCATGCAAAGACTCACCCCCTGTGTGTAGGTCGAATGAGTCTTCGAAATCACTTTACTCCGAGTCTTTGGTAATTTTCATGGCTTTTTTAGTGAGATATTTCACTTCAAGTTTGTAGTACTAGGCCCAAGAGTTAGTGTCCTGAAAGAAGATTTACAGCCCCAGTTTCATCTTCTTATCAATGTGGATGTACCACAGTTTAGGGAAGCCACAAAAGGGGAAGATTTCACCCTCCTTAACAAATCTTACTTTTAAAAAGTCTCTTAATATAGTCTTTTCATCTTTCAACCTTTTTATTAATCTAGGTTGATGAAATTCTTTGAGTTCATTTGGTGAAGGTTGGTAACCTAGGCCATATAGGGTAAAGGCCTCCTTCAGAACTATAAGCTCAAGGATTACTTGTTGGCATTACCCTAGCCACATTTTGGGCATGCTCTTGAACATCTGAATCACATTGACATTGGTATGAAGGTTGCGTTCTAGAAAGACTTAAAATTTGAAGTTGTCCTCTACTAGGAGGCGAAGAAGATTAATTATGAAAGTAGAGAGAAGCAAGTCGTTTGTTTATTGTTGGATCTACATTACTCGACTGCCAATGCTGACATTGTCTGTACTATCATCCTCCCCCAAAATGGTGATAACTTGAACTTAAGTAAAGAACTTCAGTTTTTAATAAAGGGAAGAGGATACTCCTCAAATGCTGTGGAGCTATGGACAACCAAGGAGTAAATTAAAGCAAGTTGGTATGTCGATGACTTGAAACTCGGTGACATGATTGATAGGGACATCCCCTAGTGTGATTTTTATGGACCCCATTACTTCTATATGGGTATTGTCGTGAGCACGCACGACGGTGGAGGCAGGAGTGAGATCACTAAATTTCAGTCCCAAACAGTTTAAGGTTCTGCGGGGACAAACATTAAGAGTATATCTATTGTCTACAAGTGATTGTGGGGTTATATTTCCCAAGACTTTAAAGGAGATATTAATACCATAATTATAATCAGGGCTGGACTTCAGTATTTCCTCTTTAAAAAAGGAGAGGAGTCTAGGAGAGATCACGGACCTAATAATATTTACAGCATCTTTGCGAGTAATGAAAGGAGTGAGAATGGGTCTTGTGAGGAGCTTTATCAAGGCATTTCAGTGCAAGTGAGAGGGCACATGTCCTCTTGCCAAGAGTAATTAATACCTCAATGGCTTCCTCATACAAATCTTCCCACTCATCGGGGAAATACAGGGGTGAAGGGACCAACCCTTCCCAAAGTTTCAAGGCGGTGAGCAACTCAGAAATGCTACAGATTTCACTTGTATGTTGAAACATATTGGCCATGATTTGTACCACATCATCTAGACTAATTTATTTGATAGGTACTACCCATTCATCTAATTCTCAGGCCCAAATTCGAGCTTTCATAAAGAAGTCGCTGAATTTTGATACTCGACAGACATCTATATGGGAAATTTTAACCAAAATTCTAAGAATTGGTTCAACACCTTTAATAACTCCATGCCTCCTCCCTCATATCGGGTGCGAATGGTTATGTAAGCCCTCGTAAAGAGTGACAAAGCTTGATCGATGAATCATATAAGGTGTAAGAGAAGAAATGGGCAAATACTGAGCAGTGTGATTCAGACAGTAGGGATAATGGGTGCCTTACTAGGATGATTTGGGTAGATTGGTCAAATTCCGAGTCACATTCTAGTAAGATGGTATTTGTATGTTTGATAAGTAGATTATGAGTGTTATTAAGTTTAGGGTTAGCTAGTGGGGAGATGATACCCATGTCAATTAGGTCTTAGACCACATTTCTTAGGTGGAAGCATTGGTCAGTGGTATGACCACTGGATTGGTTAAAATCATAATGGGCATTTGGTTTGAAGCTTTTATGGAGTGGATTTGGTAATAGAGGGTGGTCCAAGGGTTTGATAAGGTCTCAATTTAACAGGGCCTGGCAGATTTTGGACATAGGAGCATGAAGCTCCGTTTATTCTTTCTTAGTAGCATTAGGGCTACTTTCAAGTGCCCAATAGGTAGCAGGTTGTGAAATGTTGTTAATGGTTGAGACTGTAGCACTAGTATTCTTCTCATACTTCTAAGGAGTGAAATGTTCGATCACTTTCTTTGGCTCATATTCCACTTTGGTAATGCCTTCCTCAATTTCTACTCCGGCCTCTAGAAGGGCTCAAAAGTGTTGGTAATACTATCCTCCTATGGATGCTCAGATATGAGGCAAGAAGTTCTTCTTCATAATACTGACTTGTTCCTCCTCAGAGGGCCTATTGGTCATGGTGGTAACTTTCTCTTTCCACGTTGACTGTTTCCCTAGGGTTTTGCTTAAGAAGATCAAGCTGTTAGCATGTAACCGCTTGCTCCTCAGTGTACTTGTACTAAGACATGAATTCTCATATGAAATCCTCCCAACTACGGATTATGGATTCTTAAAGGAATAGAAACCACCGAAGGTCACTTTATTTCAAGGTCTGCTAAAACATTTAGGCCATTAATTCTTTAGAGGCACTAAGAAGGGTCATGTCTCGGTGATAGCTTCAAAAGTGAGCAATTGGGGGTTCGCTTGCCTCGAACTTCTCAATGTCTGGAATCTTTAACTTCTCTAGCAGTTAAGCTTGGGCTATGTAGACATATGGGTGTACTCCGTATAGTTACCAGATATCTTAACTTGGTCAAACTTCTTTGAAAATAGTTTGAGGTCTTTCTTGATCTTGTTCAATTCTTCCTATTTGGGATCCATGGGTACTGGGAGATTATCCCCTAGTTGGCCAGGGTTCGAAATTGGGAGTTGGGCTAGTGGAGACCCATTGGTAGGTGGAGCACGCGAAACATGCTGGTACTCTTTTAGGACCCAGACAGACTTAGGAGCGGGTGGACCCATGGTGTGAGGAAAGAGAACCTAGGGTTCTTCACGAATATGTGCCCAATGTTGCTGCATTTCATGCACCTCGGTTTAAGGTTTGTCAATATTGGCCCTGAGTTGGGCTAGGACGGCCCTCGGATCGGGTTGCACACTCTTTTCCTGGTTAGTGTTCTCACGTAAAGCTCGTGGATGTAGATCTCAAATTCAGATGAAGTAATAAAAGAAGCGGCGGAGCTTCAGGGCAGTTTGACAAAATATCGAAGCCAATAGGGAGCCAGGACAAAATTGGGTATGCGATCGACTTGAGAGGGAAAACGGTAAAAAAAAAATTAAGGAAGGAGGGAGAAAATTTTTGGCATTTGGGAAGGAGCAGAATTTTTTTTAGTATTTTTATTTTTTTTAAATAAGGAAAAAAGGAGAGGAATCTCATTATTATTATTATTATTATTATTATTATTATTATTATTATTATTATTATATTATGTTTTCACTTGTATTCGATTTTGCCTAAATGTAGAAGAAATGTCGAATAGGACCTGAGCTTGGGAAAATAGGGTTCGAAAATATGTAAGACACGATTTGACTTGTTTCGAGGCTCACGGACATGGTCCTATTTTGAAAAAAGTCAAAACAGCGTGAAAATTGTGGCGCTATGCCAACCTAAAATTTCGGCATAGTTTCACATGGTAACCGACGAACTAAATATGAGTGCCCTAGGTTTCATTCCTATATGAGGTTTATGCACTTGTTAGGTTAGTGGAAGGGTCTCCCCCATTGGTATGACTTCCACGATATACATCTTGCCTATAAGATGAATCATTCATCGGTACGCGTGGACAAGCCATTTGATATACCGGAGTATACATGAATTGACTCACGATATACCTCATGGGGATGGTATGTGTGAGAGTGAATTCGATATACTTGATGTACGTGGACAATTTCCCTGCTATATACCTCTCGCCTTGAGTTTGGTCGAGCAGTACAATGAAGGGGGAACCATTCATTATACGGCAAAGGTACGATGCAAATGGAAGGTGAGAGTCATATCACTTTGCCCCTGGTACGGGACAAAATTTTGGTCAATATTGCCATGCTTTTGGTGAGGTAGTGCAGAAAAATGCATGATTCTTAATTAGTATATTATGGACAAAGAGTATTTTTTATTTGAATGATGAGTAAAGGGAGTACTACATTAATGAGAGAGCATATACAAGTATGATGAAAGGTAAATCGAGCATGAAGCATGGAGACTATACTAAACTTAGAGATGGGGACATAAACATGTGAGTGAGTGACATGTGAATATTTATAAGTGAGTGTGTGTGGTAGTGAGCCTATACATGGACCAACTACAAGTGGTATGTGATATTTGTATGTGTGAATGGAGATATATGCAAGCGTGAGAAGTGTGGTATTGTACTAGTGAATCCTAAGCATGGATATTCTAAGTGGTGTGTGAATCATGTGAGTATAAGTGGAGCTAAGTGTAAGCGTGTGGAGTAAACATGGAGAGTATATACAGGTGTGTGAAGTTTATAAGTGAGTGAAAAGTTATATATACATAAGGTAGATGTACACAAAAAATAAATAGAGGATAAAAAGGAACATACATGTAGGTGAGTATGCACATATGAAGACAAGAATAACACCCACGCCGAAAATAAAATCTAGTCCACTTAAAATATGTCCCCAGTAGAGTCTCCATTGTGGCCATACAAAAGAACTTACCCCTTCTTTCTTTCTTTCTTTTCAATGTTCCCTTTCGTGAGCATGCAAGATTGCACCCTTTCTTGAGGTTCTCCGTTGTTGTCAATATGGGATAATGTGTAGAGATAGAGTCACCAGCCTATTTTGCACAAAATGGGCAAAAGAAATGTTGCCACCTAGAGAGAACGGCATCAAGGACAATACTGATGCTTGCAAAACCAAGTCGTTCAAAGGTCCGGGGACTAAGTTACATAATGGGATGGTGTTAATCACTCATTACACCCTTTCGATCACTTATGTGCATGTGTTAATATTCTTCTATTAGACTTTGTGAAGTGTGTGCTTATGTGCATGATATAGATGAAAAATAGAATCGTTCAACTCAAGTCATAGAAAAGGATGATGTGAATTCATCCTTATGAGTGTTACCAGAAATAATAATTCAAAATATAATATGAGTGTTTTATGAATCACAAATCGTTATGAAAGAACGAATGTGTATATCGAAGGAAACACAAGAATGCAAGAATATGGCAACACACACACATGTGTATATATATATATATATGTGTGTGTGTGTGTGTGTGTGTGTGTGTGTGTGTGTGTGTGTGTGTGTGTATAATATGAAAATAATATTATAACCATGCATACGGTAGGACTCGATCCTCGGGATTTACCCATGATGCCTATATAGTCCAAGGGGCTTCAAAGTCCACATAGTTCGAAGATAACCTAGGGTGAAGTTTAATCCATAAATCCAAATGGGGGATTTGTCTTATGTGTGTGTGTAAAGAGGAATGTCATTTAAGAGTGAGAATGTGTAGTGAGAATCCCTCTTTTGGAATTTATAGATAAACCATTTTTTTCCTTATTTTTTGTCTTTTTATGAAAATAGAGTATGTGAAAATACTACTAATACAGGTTTGAGATTAGTACATGTGATGTAATGAAATAAAGAGCTAAAGCAGAAATAAAACAACTAATACTAAAATAAGATAATTAGAGAGAATGGTGTAGAGTTGGACCTACTTATGAATTCTTGGAGTTGATCTTGAGTGGATACACTGATCTTGTAATGGGATGAAGGTGGTATGAATAAGTGTGGGAAATTTACTAAATGAAGTATGAAAAGGATGGAATAGGATGTTGAAAATGGACTTTTTCGGAAGGGAACATCTCTGAGTTCGAGAGAATGTTCTCTGAATTGCTGAGAGGGATGTTCAGGGGTGCCTTTCAAAGTGAGGTTATGGCCTCTATTTATAGGGATAAGGGGGTGTTGATCGGTATTATCCTGGACCTGACTATTGGCATAGAACCCCAGACACACGGTCTATAGGGAGGGTCCTAAGGGTGCCATTCGGTAGTTTGGGACATATTTTTCGAAAAAATGATAGTAAAATACGAGTTGAAAGTAAGAATCGCGCACGGTGCTGCCTTTGGAAAGGGTATTCAAAGCCCTTTCAGAATCCATTGAGCTATTCCCGAGTTCGAGAGTTGATCAAGGTTAAACGGGGCTCAAAAGCACCCGTTGGTCATTAGACAGGTGGTGTTCAGAGGAAAATGGATCGTTCGTCTGAACCGTAAGGGCGATTCACACACGAGGCATACTTTTGAAAAGTGTATTTAGTTCCCTTTGAGATTTTATTCAGATTCATTCGATTTATAGAGTTGACCGAGTCAAATGGGGCTCGAAAGTGCCTGATGACCCTTTAGAGTAAAATGGATCATTGGTCCGTACTATATGGTTGATTCGAGCATGGGAAAGACAATTGGAAAGGGGATTCAGATCTTTGCTCAAGCTAGAAAGTTGATCGGGGTAAAAAGGGTCACGGGAGAGCCCGGTGGCCCCTAAATCGGATTTCAGGGTAAAACAAACCATTTTTTCGTATCGTAAGGTTGATTCATGCACGAACTGTACCATTGGAAATGGGATTTAGAGACCTTTGAGGATTTATTGAGATTTTTGCTCAGGTCAGAAAGTTGATCCGCATCAAATGGGGCTCGGGAGAGCCCGATGGCCACCAGATCTATTTTTAATAGCGAAATGGACTGTTCATCTGAACTGTAAGGCTAACTCCTATATGTTATGGATCATTGGAAAGGGCATTCAGATCCCTTTGAAGATTTATTGATCCTTTGATCAGATTAGAAAGTTGACCAGAGTCAAATGGGGCCTATGAGCGCTCGGAGGCCTTTAGTTCGGTACTTGAAGTATGGCCTAAGGTTTCTGGTGAAAGAGTGAGTTTTAGGGACCTAAGGAGGTACTTAGGGGATCCTAGGATGGGTTTCTACACATTGTATGATATTTTTTTTATCTTGTTTGGTTATTAAAAATTTAATTTTAAGGATTAAACTATACCCTCTTTTTGCTGAGAAATCATATGTACATTTCTGTGTGTATTTGTGCTCAGTTAGCACATCTTTGGGCCTGCTAGAAGCTGATGCAACCTATGTTGCCAACCTTCACAATAGTAATGCAGTCGCAGCCGCAGCCGCAGCCTGTGAGAAAATTTCTCGTAGCAACGATAACATGTGGGAGTTATTGAAATATCCAGATCAGGATTTTTAGAACTTTTTACCCATTTGTCTCTCAAAAATTCTTTCGCCTAGAAGCAACCTCCTACCCTCCTCATTTTTATCATCATGGAAGTTATTTTAGGTTTTTTTTACCATATTCTAGTGGATTAATGTTCATCTTGATAAATTTTTCATCTATATATTTTTTGATTGACTCCTCTTTAGAGTTGGGGCCTGGTGATAGTTTTAATAGATTTTGATGAAATCTTCTCTATGCTTGATGAGTTTCTTATTATATTAAGTTAATGTTAAATATCTTGAGTAGCTTTTAGTGTGTATAGTTTTTCTTAATATTTTTGGGGTATGTCTACTCATTGTGTTAGTATGGGGTCCTTTATTTTCATTTCTATATCTCATAGGATTTAAGTGCTTGTGTCTTGGTGTGTGATTTCAATCTCTGTCATGGATCCTAAATCATGATCAGGTGCCTTAACCTCCACTAATATCTACTAATTTGATAAAATCTTCACCACATGTTTAGTGCGTTGGGAGAGGTCAATTAACTTTAACTCTTTTTCTGACGCCCATTTGTACAAGTTTTTGGATAAAAGATAATGGATTGGTATATGCTCTCAAATTGAACCATGTTGCTGTAACTTGGTGAGACAATTTTATTCAAATCTTGTGGATGGTAAGGATCACTTAGGTGAGAGTTTTTTTTAAGATAAAGTGAGGTAAATTCAAGTGAAACTTTCTTCCAAGTGGATAAGCAACCACTATAATGTCTCGGAAGAAAACTATCCCGAATATTATTACAATTTGATTATGAGTGAAACTAACCACCAAACATTATCATTGTTTTGAGTTATAACCATTATCATGCTTGGGATGTAATGACATTTCCTCTTGCACTTGTAAGGATGCATGCTCATGTATTTTTGCCATATATCACCTGCATAAAAATAACTTTAAAATGTGCACAGTTATTTTATGCCATTACAATGGGTGTTTGTGTGATTTTATTAGGGACATGATTATTTACCACACTAAGAAAAGTTTAAAAGCTCATGCTTTTCCCTATGGTTATTTGATTATGCGTTTTCTTTGGAGTGTGGAGTTCGTTTGCATTCGGATGATGCTGAGGAAAATCCACAATCTTAATTGACTATGAATTCATTTTATAAATCGATTGCTCACCTTGGCATATATAATGACACACTTAGTGCACGACATTATATTCCTCGACCACCTCTTTGTCCTGTCCTTACATTATGATCATCTAATTCATGCCCTCTGACTAAAACTCAAATTTTATAAATAGAGAAGAGTCACATATGACTAAAATTGTAGTCATATAATTCATGCCCTCTGACAAGTTTAGTTATTCACTCTCAAGATTATATGACTCTTCTCTATTTGTTGGTTTCACTGGACTATTTTACTCTCTTAAAATGCTTTGAGAAATTGATCCCATTATGTGCTTAGTTATTTCCTTTGTCGTTTTTTCGTGATAAAAAGGGGGATAAGTTTTTAGATATGGTGAGTACAGTTATTAAAGCATATTATGTGTGTTAGAGTTATTTGTTGTCATATCATGTTTATTAGGAGGAATTATATATTTGATGGGGATTTATTTTAGATAGATATGATGCTCATATTCAAAATTATATATTCACGTGTTCATATTTATCATATTTCCTTTTCATATTTGATCTCACGGGTACGTTGATTAGTTTTCTAGTGTGCAAAAAGATTTTTGAACAAGAGATTATTTTTTATACATGAAGATGGTTGAGTCTATTGAAGTCATTAGTAACTTGTAACGAATGTGATTTTTTATTTTTATACTTTCCCTTATCCAGATGAGTCATAAAATGGTATATTTCCTTCATTTTCTTATATTTTTTTCTTTTTATGTTTTGTCTTGGAATTCGACAAAGGGGGAAATTTTAAGAGCATAGTATACTCGATGTTCTCCATATAATAGATTGTCTAAATTCCCTGACCAAAACATTTTAAAGTTTTTTTCTAAGACCTCGCCATAACATTTCATCAACGATCCATATTCAATCAATGTCGTACCTCAAGTACAACACTTAGGAAAATTAAAAAGATTTAGCAAACTTATATTCACCTTGGTTAATTTTTTTTTATAATTGAAAAATCTTTTAATTAACCTTGCTTTGTAATTTTTCCAAATACACATGAAAACATACTTTTCATATAGAAAAATCTTTTTGTTTATAAAGAACTGCATCTTTTTGTGTATTTTAAGTATGCGTGTTCATGCGAGAAATAAACATACTTGGAGTTTGCCTCAAAACATATTTTTAAAAAATTTCTAAGGCAAACTGGACAAAATTTTATGGACACATGCGCGACCTGCCTTGTTGTAGCTTCTCCGTAATGATGGTTTCTCTCACGAGAATGAAATCTTGTTCGTATTTCCTTTTTAATGATAAAATACTTGATAATGGTAAGACTTGCCTCGAAACTGCTTCACCAAAATGATTGTCTTCCTCGCTGCAACAACATTCTCTCATTAGTTATTGTCCCCATGCAAAAACTTTGAACTTTAGTGTGACCTGGTCACTTCATGATCGCCACCTTGACATTGTGGCAAAACACATCAGACAACATTGATAGTCACTTTTGCCCAATATCTTTCTTAAAGATCTTTTTTAATGTGTCAAGTACATCTTTTTGGGTGACTTTGACCTTGATGTTACCCTTTAACTCCTTAAGAGCGTGACACCTAGAATTTGGGCATTTAGTTTTTTTCAAATAAAATGCTTTAAGTTAGTATGTTAACTCTTCCCAATTAAGACTGATAGCTTTGAAAAAACATTTTCGTTGATAAAAACATTTCATATGTTTGACTGGACATTTCTTCATTCATTTTATTTGAGTTCATTGAAGACACTATTTCAAATAAAGGTATATTTACTCACCTTGTGTTAAAATCTAATCTTCATTACTGAGTAAATATTTTCTATCACTTGTCTTGAAAAAACTCATTTCAAGATTTAATGCACCAAACCTTTCCGTACACCCCAACATACATATCTAAATTATTCCCTCAAATACCCTAGGTGTAGCATTGTGGTTCCTTAAACGTTCCGTCTAGGAACAAAAGTTAGTTGAGCTTTAAAGTAGAAAATTTTGGCCAAAGGTTTGAAGGCATTAGTTGCAGAACAAAACTTGTTTCAGTTATGCATCGTAATCCCGTTATTTGCACTCTCTATGGAGAATATGGTGGGAAATAGTGTACAGTTGGTTGTAGAACCATTAGGTTACAAGTCTATTACTTCTATTTGTAAAAATCTACCATAGTGCATTTGTGGCACTTATCGGTCTGAAGTTTTTCCCATTTGTTGGGTTTTCCCTCATACATCTGGTCTTGAGTTTATTTTACTCTTTTCACATCTTTTATAATTATTGTCTTAATTAAAGAAGATAAAAATTTAAAATTCTAAAGCTCAGTAAAATATTTTGTTACATAGACTTTTGGATTGTGAAACCCTTTTATAATAATATATTAACAAACATTTTTCTTAAATTAGGAGAATTAAATTTTATTTTGGTAGCTACCGTCGATTGACACACTCTCGAACTAATTGAATGGTTTCTTCATAATGGGAAATTAAATGTTGAAACACACTTTGAGGAAAGTATTTTTCTACTCCTCTCCTTTTATATGTGTTTTTACTAAAATTCACCTAAACCTAGTTATAATGCTAAATCAATTTGTAACCCTTAGGAAATTATGTGTTCCTAATTTATAGTTGAAATTGTGTGGATTCTAATATTCTTACATGTTTGAAACGTATTGTTGATCCCTAAGAAAGAAGGAAATTGAATATTGGTCCTTAAGTATAGAAATAACGTTTTAGGATTTGGACCCCATTGCAGAAATTGACAATTTGAGATTTGAAAATGGATGACATGGACTTAATTTAGAATTCATCAATTCTAAAATTTATGCATGCTTAGTAGGGTTCCACCTTTTTCTTTAACGGTAGTAGGTTTTGTAATTATAGCCCAAATTCATGAAATTTAGAATGAGGATCCTAATCATTATATTAGAATTTATGGGAACATAATATAGTTGATTTTAAATACTTGGATCGCTAAATAAATGATCATGATGAAATATGCCTTTCAAAGTTTTATTACATGTTTCTTTTATTCAAGAACACATTTTGATTCCTCACTTGAGATATTCTTATTGTTGATATCGGTTTTATCACAAAGATGATAGAAGGAGTACGAGATGCTTTATGTTGGTTATTAGATGGTGGTGTTGAACTAGTTGGGTTGATTGTACATGCAGACATTTAATTCCTTGCCTTACTCTCTCATAATAAATCGTGATTATTTTTATTAACAAATACCACATCTAAATGGAAGTATATGTGGGGGTTCCTGATTTGGATCTTTCTTTAGTGAGATGTTCCACACATTATGTTTAGAAAAAGGTAAAAGTGATATCTCAAACCTTTAATGAAATTAATACCTCTAGTTTAATGCTTTATTTTACAATAAATTATTTCTAGGATAGTTTCCCCCTTAGCTCCTTATGAAATGGATTAAAATGTATTAATGACTTTAAATGGTAATAACCCTCGGTTGGGGTAATCGGGTATTGATCTTATGGCAATGATCGATAAAAGATGTATTAAATTGTGAATATCATCGATAGATGATTATGTGAAGCATAAATGGATGGGTGAGTGTCGAGGGGAAATACCGATATATTAAGATACTTGATGAGCATTATTTATTATGAGATGTTATTACGTCACATGGTTTCTGGAATTTAAGTTATGTGTAGAAGGGTGGATAAGGGTTTATCGGTGCTATGAAAAAGGGAAACGAGTTTTAAGTGAGAGTTTGATTTGACATACCATATGTTTTTTAAATGGCATAGAGTAATTGGCACATGTCGGTTACGTGTTGATTAATTAATGATAATAATTAATTAATGTAATGAATTGATATAATTCTAACACATTGTGAGGTTACAATTGTATGTGGTGAGTCATTCATATGAATGATATAAACATTGATTTTATCATCTACGTATACAACTGCGTTGATTTTCATAGCTAAGCAACTTTCTAGGGTTTTGAACCATCATTTTTACATGGTGTCTTCAGGTGCTAGAGACGGGCCTATGATTTAGACTTCTCTCCAGTTTACATATCTACGTCATATCTTACTCTACAAGATACCTGCTTTGGAGACATTGTGAGTCTCTACCTCTTTTAGTTTTTTATTTACTTTTTAATTTAGTACTTTGAGATATTGTAGTTGGCATGTATTATGAGATTCGAATGTTGGCTTGTGTTATTTTGGGAGTATCATTTGAGATGGTGTTTGGATATTGTTATTATCTCTCTTTAGATGATGGATTTATTATGAGTTTATTTGAGTATCTTCATATCGCTTCCATATAATTTTCTACATGTGTTCGTTTGATCTCTCCATGTTAAGATTTTAATTATATTATTTATTATCCTCTATGATTTTATATTTTAGACTTAATCAACGTAAGTGTTTGATTACAAGAGGCTTCATAGGCAGATTAAAAAATAATGACGTGTTTTATTTTGAATGTCTTCGATAATATTTATAGCAAAGAATCAAGTCCACATAGTTCTATTAAAATGAAAATTTTAGGGAACTGATGTTTTTAGTTGACTTCAAATGAGGGATCAATAGATCAAGTGGGAGTTTTTATGTAAGGCTAGAATTGTGTTTGGTTCTATGTGGTTTTCCCTTCTTGTTACAACCAATTGTCTCTATACTGAATCAATTTTTTCCTTTTTCCACAGGTTGGTCTAAGGAAGGAATCTCTTCAATCGATTGAGATTGAAAGGTTGGGAAAACATAAACCCATCGAGATCATCAAATGTAGCTTCTCCAAGGGTGTTTATTTTTGTGACTAAGGTCTTCTCTATTTGGGTGCAAATTTTCCTTCGAGAGTGTCATCATGTTTGATATTTTCTTCTAGGACTAGGTCTTCTAAGAACAATTTTTCTAACATTGTTCACAACATAGCTTTAGACTAGTTTGGCATATCATGTTACAAATTATCATTCACCGTCATGACGAACTAAACTCAAGCATCTCCAAGTTTGAAGACTTCACGAAATCCCGATAAGGTTTGAAAAAATTTATAGTTTAACCTAATTTATAGAATTTTTTTGAGATGTTTATTTTTATTCAAAAATGTACAGGGGTCTTTTATTTTTGAAAAGACGAGATGACATGTACTTAGAAGGTCGTTCAAAGGGTTTTTAAAATGAGGTTCAAATGAGGGCTTACTGTCTTAGATTTTGGATGTCATTGGAAGTGAGCCTTGTCTCATTCGAATGAGAGCATCATATCGTTAGAACGACTTTATGTTATCGTTCGAAAGATGTCACTGCCTTAAATTTTGTGAACATCCTATAAATACTTATTTCATGTTCAGATTGTTTAAGACTTTTGCTAGATTTGTTTTTGCATAACTTTTTCGAATGTTTTCACTTTTTGTGTTGCAAAAACACTATTTAACTCACACAAAAAAAATCCTGAATATTTATTTTTGAGAATTTCTTTAAACCGTATAAAGTTTTGTATCCTTTCATACACCTTTGTGGATAAGGAATCTATATGGCTGACTTATGATACCAGAGGGGACTCACTACTGAAGACAAAGTCTGAGGCTGACGGAGGAGTGCGGTCTTGTGATTCTTGCGAGGATCGTAGTTATTCAGCAGAGATTTGCGAAAATTAATGCATTATACTTGTGATGGTTATCAAGTAGTTTGTAAGTCGTCTGTCTTCTATAATTCTAAAGTGAATAAAAGGTTTTAGCCGAAATGGTTTTTTCCTTAAACCTTGTCTTCGTTGAATGGATTGGATTAATTTTTCTTTTTTATCACCTAGATGCATTTTTAGGATAAAAAGATAAAATTGATTGCTCACTCTCAAATTGAATTCGTGTCGAGCACATGTTTATTCCTCATTTACAAATTGGTATTAGAGCACTCAATATTTTGTCCCAATAATTAGTATACGATCTAGTTGCACTAAGTTATTGTGTTAGATCCTTGTTTAGTGCTTTTTAGGTGTTTTTATTTTTCTCTCAATGGAATCCCTTAGTTTTGACGGCTTAATCGTTTGAATTTGAAGTTTGCTAAAAGAATTGATATTCTTGAAAAAGAAAATTCTCATTTTAAATCCTCTATGGATCTTTTGCAAACTGTTCAAAGTCAAAGATATTTCTTTCATAAGAAACTTGTGGACATGGACCGTGATTTTAGAAAATTAGAATTGTCCAAGAAAGAGAGTGATAAGAGTTCAATTTTTAGAAAAATAATTAGAGGATTTGAAAAATTCTAGGGTTGATGTGTGGGCGGGAGAGGATAGTGTTTTTATTAATGATTTTAAGGCACAAGAGAAAAATCTTAAGGATAAGTTTTCTTTTATTGAGTGGGATAGAGATAACCTTTTAGAAATGATTAAACATATGAAAAACGAGTCCCTAAAATTGGAAGAGTCTAATTATTTGCTTGAGTCCAAAATTTTGAAGTTAAAAGATGATTTAAAAGACTATAGTAGCGCTAGTAGTAATGGCTTTGGCTCACATATTTCTAATGCTTCGAGTGTTAAATCCATGACCATTGTTTGTTTTGGAGGGTCAACCAAATCCAAGGACATTAGAAAAGGTCAAACCATAGGTAACATTACTCGTGTTTAAATGTGTTCACATTGTGCTTTGAAAGGTCACCTTAGGCATTTTTGTTATGATCATAGAAGAGGTCCTAGGAAGTTAAAGTCTAGTGTTCCCTTGGTTCTTGAATCCTGACGCGTTAAGTATATTTCGATTTGGGCTAGGAAATATGTTTTGGAAGAGCTAGATGTTAGACTTATTGATTCTCACATACTTTCACATCATTCTTTTCTTGCTATATCTTATAAATGATTGTTTGCATGATTTTATTTGATATAATCTAGTTGTGCTTCATGATATATGTTTGCTGGTGTCATGACATGTATATCTTTTATATTATATTTTTTTTCTTTTATTGAATCATATTTGAAACATACAAAAAGATTTTATTTTGATAAATTTTTTGAAAAATATAAAAAGATTTTTCATTTTTTGTGTATTTTCGTTTTGCACATTTAGTGTGGCATATTTATGTGCTTGAAACCGATTCAATACCCAATTTCCATGTGGATAGGACATTTAGTTATGAGTTAAAATGATTAGATTGTTCTTAGCCATGTTTATGAAGTTGTTTCGAATTTGATTTGCTTTACGGATTCAACTTTGTATATGCCTTCGCACACACATGCATGAGCTTATTGGATTTTTACTTTACTGTGTATATTTGATCTTGGTGAGATATTCTCCCATCAATTTTGTCATCTATAAGTTTAAGTGTCTATGGGGGAGTTGTGCTTTAAGAACCGTTGCCCATGAGATTTTATTTAGTATTGAAAAAATATGAGTATACATGGGAAGGGCTATGAGAGATAGGTTAACTCGTTGTGAAAGCCACTATTTAAAAAAAGCCTAAGAAAATATTAAGGCAATAAAAAGAGCAAAAATTTCAAAAGGGGATCAACATAGTTTAGTTTGTTTTATCATTGAAAAGAAATCACTTCAAAAGAAAAGAAAAAGAATAGAATAGAAAATATGATCATGTTTATATTTTGAGGGAGTTTACTTGAAGATCAACAGGTTTTCACAATGATTCCTAGTTATGATTATTTTGTCATAACGCTATTGATTTGAAGAGTCATCAACATCCTAGTCTTTGTTCATTGTGCTTGTTTTGTTCATTAACTTCAACTTTATTTGTCAATTGAGGCTACAACTTAGTTTGATAAAGTTTTACGGTCAATTAGAACCTCTTGAACATATTTGAGTGTTTGGTTTATCATTAATTTCTAACTAGTTCACACCCATTCATTCCATCCCATATGTTTAGACACATCAATACTATGCTAGTGTCTAAAGCTTATGTATTTTGTGTCGTATTTTTTTGGTCGTTTATACCTATATATTTGTGTCGGATTCACTTTGATATATTTTGCATATATTATATATGGTATTGTTTGTTGTATTTGTTTTTTTGGAAAAGGATGAAAATTTTAAAAAATAGTTGGTGTTTGATGGCCTTTGAGATGATTATTACACATGCTTGATTTATATCTTTCTGTAATGATATCTTATCTTCTACGTGATGCTTCATATTTCATGGCTATGTTTCTACTTCTTTGTCTATTTCGGATAAAAACAAAGTGACAGAGCAAATTAAAAATGAGTTTTGATGAGTTTTATTTGCAGGGGAGAATTTATTTATGAGTTTTATTTTGTTTCAAACTCAATGTGTCACGGGGTATATGTTTTTGTCTCAAGACCGGACGAAGACAAAAGTTTGCCAAAAGGTAAGAAAAAGAAGTTTGAAGACATAGAGATTTATGCGATTTCGTTCTAGGGTTAGGAATGGTGTTCGTATTTTTGTCATAGGAGATTAATGATTTTAATTTGGTCTTCGATAGTGTTTGATTATTTTGTTCCGGAATAGCCAAAGGGGGAGATTTGTAAGGAAAAAAATTCCAAAATTATTTATAGCATAACTTTAGACTAGTTTGGTGTATCCAATTACAAATCGTCATGCATCGTCACGACGAACCGAACTCAAGCATCTCCAAGTTTGAAGGCTTCTTGATATCCCTATAAGATATAAAACAATTTAAAGTTTAAATTAATTTACAGAATTATGTTTGGGATGTTTATTTATTATAAAAAACAAACAAGATTTTTTATTTTTGAAAAGAAAAATAATTTTATTTTTATCTCTCGTTCAAACGAGATAACATGTCATTAGAAGGTGGTTCATAGTGTTTTTAAAACGAGGTTCAAATGAGAGTTTACTGTCTCAGATTTTGGATGTCGTTAGAAGAGAGCCTTATCTCAATCGAATGAGATCCTCATCTCGTTAGAACGACATTACATTATCGTTATAATGCCATGGCCGCCTTGAATTTTGTGAACGTTGTATAAATACCTATTTCGTGTTCAGATTATATATGACTTTACCGATTCGTTTGTGCAAAACTTTTGAGAAAGTTCTTCACTCTTTGTGTTGCAAAAACTATGTTTAATTCACAAACAAACATCCTGAATATTTAGTTTTTTTGAATTTGCTTAAACCTTAGAAATTTTGGTATCCTTTCATACACCTTTGTAGAGAAGGAATCTCCATAGATGATTTGCAATATTTAAAGGTACTCACTATTAAAGACGAAGGTTGAGGATGACGTAGGACTGCGGTCTTGTGATTCTTACGAGGATCATAGTTGTTCACTGGAGATTTACGAAGATTAGCATAATATACTTGTGGCGGTTAACAAATAATTTATTAGTTGAATGTCTTGTTAATTTCTAAATCGAATAAAATGTTATACCTGAAAGGGTTTTTTTCCTCAAACCTTGTCTTTATTGAATGCCTTTGATTGATTTATCAGTTTTATCACCTAAATTCATGTTTAGGATAAAAAGATAAAATTGATTTGAAATTAATTGCGCACTCTCAAATTGAATCCATGTCGAGCACGTGTTTATTCCACTTTTACAAATTGGTATCAGAGCACTCATTATTTCATCCTAAAAACTTGGTATCAGAGTGCTCATCATTTCGTCCCAACAAGTGTCCTTATATATCAAGAGTTATATGGGAATGACTGCTTCTATGCCATAAATTAATGAGTAGGGAGTGGACCCTATCGAGTTTCTTTACGTAATGTCGTAACCCTAGAGAGTGTATAAAAGTTTGTATTACCAGTTGATCAAGGTTTTTGTTATCTTGCTAATTATTTTTTTAGCGTTTTTATTATTAGGTTTAACTGCTTTGTTGGTATAAGGTCCAAGCAAGACATATACCGAGTGATAACATCTTTGTGTAACAAATTAGATACGTCTTTCTCAAAGTGATATTGATCATTGGATACCAACTCATGGGGTACGCCGAAGCGATTTATGATGTTTTGACGTATGAACTTAGCCACATTTTTTAGCATTGAGAAGCAAATGAGTCTCAACTTTGACCCATTTGGTGAGGTATTCAATGGCGACTAAGATGAATCTGATCTTGGTGGAGGCCTTAGTAGTCACTTCCTTATGATTTTTATCTCCCGGATGGAGAAAATCCATGGAGAGGTCATACAATAGAGATCTCGGGGAGGAAGATGTTGTTAGGGGGCGTATAATTGGCATTTGTGAAAGTTCCTAACATAATCGATGAAATCCTTATGCATGGTCATCGCGTAGTATGACTCTTGATGTATTGTTCTAGAGAGGACGTGTCCACTCAAATGCATAATCGTCACTATAAGTTTTGGCAATAATTTCAATGTTCTCCTCTTATGTGATGCATATTCTATGTCCTCCAGCAAATCCTCTTTTATAGAGTTAGCTCCCACAGATGATGAACTGAGTTGCTAATAGACTTAGGGAGAATCGATCGATCAAAGTCAAGTCTAGTGGATAATGGTTGTTGTTTAACGTGTTCCATAGGTCAAAGTACCATATTGTAGGCTCTACTATCAGTTTCTCGATGGTGTTGATCTGAAAGAATTATAAAGGGATGCTTTGACTTATTACAGCAGTTACAGTCACTCAATAAGATAAGTTATCTAGTCCAAGTTGTCCCATATATCTCGGTCTACCCGTGTGTTAGCTCCGTACCATACTGAGAGGATGAGACCTTACAACCATCTTGAGATGATATTATGTGGCCTTCATAGTCGTCCTCTTGGGAGAAGATCATGTAGTCTCGGCTAGATCAGAGCCCATGTGGACCACCTTGATATCTCACATGGCACACATGACTTATGAGCCATCAGCCCACGTGGACATACTGTTACAATAGATCTTCAGCCCATGTGGGGGAATATTTTATCATCATAACATACTTATGTAGGGATAGCTAGCCCTCTTTATTTGTTGCTCATCTCAAGCAAACTAGGTATATGCTTGGGGGTGCACTGTGCCCCAAGCTTATATAAACCTTAATCTTATTCATTTACATGGATCAAATAATGAGCAACCCTAGCAAAACAGTATCAAATTGTAACCAAAATAGAGAGAAAGTTTAAAATATTTTATCCATGTCCATTAGAGCCTTATTCTAATACATACACTACAAACCTTGCATAATGGAGTAGGGCCTTAGCTGAACCACTTTATATCTCTATGTATTCTCCATTTTATTATCTCCTTCTTTTTATTTTACATTCCTGCATTTATATCTCCATTGCTAACGAGGCTAGATCTTGAGGTTTTAACACATTTGAGTGGTGATTCTCAACATCATCACTGAATTTAATTTAAATTTTAGCTAATGCATACACTTACTTTTTTTTAAATTGAGAGAATTTTTCAAAAAAAAATTCTTTCGAAAAATAGTTTTTGGTGTTTTGTATTTGTTTTATAAAATGTATTCAAGCATGGTACAATTTGTAACCATTTACACGATAAGTGGCGAATCATCTGCAAGCCAATATTCTTTCACCATGCGTATAACACTATCTCATACACGAGTTGGGAACCTACTTACCAACATCATGTGCATGGTAATTACTTAATCGTGCGCACGATGGAGTGAAAATTCAAAATTTCCTATAGATGCCTTGTTTTCCCTGCATCTGTAAATAACTCTTTTGTACAATTCTATATATATTCTCTCTGAAGAGTCTTTATTTGTGTGTGGTTTTATTTCTCTCTAGTTCAAATTTACCTAATTTAAATTAAGAGTTGGAAGTTTTTGAGATCTATCATGAGATCATAAACTGGGAGTTAATTTGAGAGTTTTTAGTCCATAATTCATCTAAGTTTACAGCCACTTCTGATTTCACATATGATATACACTTTGAGATATAAAATGGAGGTGTTGAAGCTATGCAAAGGTTGATCATGGTGTGCATCTAGGATGGAGATTGGATTCCATGTTCGAGTGATGGAGTTCACTTGGATTTCTCATTAAAATGGAGGATTGTGGCGATATTCATCTGTAAATTTTGTGAGTGAACTTGATTCATTTATCTTTTTGTACCGTGTAAATAAATTTTTTAAATTTAACAAGATGCTAGGTCACACTTAGGTTTTTTTACCAATGCTTTGGGTTTTTTCCTCATATACCCAGTGTCATGTGTTTTTGTGTGATTGATTGTTATTTTTGATTGCTTAATTATGTTTGTTTATTTGCAATTACACTATATTACCTTGAGATTTGAAATTTTGACCTAGATCTAGGTTTTTTAAATTAAAACTTGATATTCGGACAAAATTTGTGAAATAGCCTATTCACCCGACCTCTAGGTTAATTGGAGTGAACATGCACTTGAATCCTCAATTGACATAAGAGCATGATTTCTCACATAGTCTTTACATACTGGTTTAGATCATTATTCATCTATTTATTTGTTTGTTTGCATGTGTTTAATAGAAGATTGTTAGTGTGTTTAAGTGTTTGTATTATATATAAGGACACAAGACATCACCAATTGAGATCTTCTTATATTTAGTTTGTGAAGGATGATGAAAGTGAGAGATGAGTACATCTCTATTTGGAAATTTATCGAGAGACATATCGAAAAGGCTTGTGCTCATTAGAAGTACTCGATATTACACATACAGACCCATGTAGCCAAGATATCAAATCCTACATAATTCGGTCTTATGGGGAGCCACATGAAAAGGTTTTAACGTGGTGTGTGTGAAAGTTTAAGGATTTGTCTTGAGTGGGGGAACAAATGTTTGGGAGTTAAGAGATTGACTCTAATATGGGTGAAAAATGGGAGTGGACCTAAAATCATCAACAAGGGCATTCATGTTCCTTGTCGAACAATAAATATCCCAGAGGTGTTGTAAGACCTCGGGCTAATTTGCAAATAGAAAAGGTGTAATGTTTTAGACATCCTTCACTACCTGCAGTTAGAAGCCTAGGGGTGCCTGTTAAGGATGTCATGTTTTAGATCCATGAGGCTGAATTTAAAACGACACTCATAGAATAGTAGCGGACCAGAAGTAAATAATAGATATCTCAGTATCCCTTATCTAATGACTAAAATAGCAAAGGTGTCGTAGGGACTCAGGATGGTCCGATGTGATAAAGATGATCACTGCAAATTATAATGGGCATTTGGACTAGAGATGGAGGCATCCATTTGCTAAAGATAATACATCAAAAGACGTATTATAAGACTTGGACTCATGAGTGTAGCTCAGTATTACGCCTACGCACCCATGAAGTCCTGGGATAAAAAACAACATAGTTCCAATGGGATGTGGGTCATTGCATTTACATGAATAGGCCATAAAATACTGGGTATAAACTATATAATATCATAGTAATTATGGATCCTAGTCCTTTATATAATATTTCCATTATGAGCAAGAGTATTTTAGTCATATGTTAAGAATACGTAATCAAAATATTCCAGGAAAGCACATATTTTTGGGTTCTATGATTTGGGATGGAAATGTTTGCTGGGATAAGTGGTTAAGAGTATTATGACTTTCAACTTTTAGTTTTAGCAAAGGTTTCAGATTATCTCTATTCAATAACACTTTCCAGGATATGGGTTTAAAAAGTTTGTTTTCATGTTGTAATTAGTCGTACCGATTTGAATTAATGTTCTTTAACATAGGAATATGATATTTTTCTCAACAAATGGTAATGCTAGAGAAAAACCAATATCTAAAATATAAACGTTGTGAAATGCATACTCGGTCCCCAAGAGGGAACCGGACTTAGTTGTTTAAGTTGATATGTACATTCATATATCCCAATATATATTTATGATATTGATTCAAGTATTATTCAAAGTGTTTAACCTTATAATGTGATCCAAGTTCTTACTAGGGGAATGTACCCTTTAAGGTGGCACCATCAAACAAACATTTGTTTGGAAGGGCTCATTTCCACAGGATGCGTGTAGAGGTATGCCTCTATTTTTTGGAGAAGCAAATTTTGAAAACTTATAACTTCACTCGGGATTTTGGATAAAACTCGAGATTCTTGGGTACTCGAGTTTGAAGAAAATTAGAAAATTGACTTAAGGTTGGATTTTTGGGGTGATTTTACCAATGGGGTGGGACCCCCTTTTAATAACATCCGAAATCTGGCAATCGCTTGTGTAGTTAAAGGCCCCTTTGATTGTCCATTCAAAGATTTAGGACATTTGTATGTATGGGTATGGATTTAATGGGACAGGTGTTTGGAGAGATTAATCACGTCGTTGATTAGTCGATCGTGCAGTTGATAGGTAATGTATGTAATGATTAGAAAATATCTTCAATCATTTGGTTTGATTCATTATTCGTATGCTCAAAGGGAGATCTAACCAAATGATTGAATGACTAAACTCAATTTTTTTATGGTTGGAGTTTAGTTTGATTTTTTTGTCTATTTAGGGTTGGGCCCTGTATCTTAATTTATATGTTCTTTTACGACCTTCCCCAAAGTTGGGGTTTTCATGTATTGGATGTTTTGCGATTCAAGGTTTCTCGTGGTTAAAAATTAAGATCTCGATTAAGGATAGAGGTGTATATGATACCATCAGCTCATAAACAAAGTAAAGAAAACAATATGAAAATCAAGACAAATCGGTCTTCTTAATGCATGCAAGAATAAGCAAAGAGTTTCATGATAAAAAAAAATAAGTCAACCAAAATAACAAGACCATGATATAACCAAAGCAAGAACAAGACTCATTTCAAGAAGCAACACTCCAATCCAAATGATTAAAATATTTAAGGACGGTCATTCCACAGATTAAAAGGTTTAGGTGATTTTGTAAAGGAGTAAACAAACTAACAAAAGAAAGGGCAAACCTCAAACCTTCATCCTAAAATAATCCTTAAACATCCCCTAAAGATTGAGATCATTTAGAACCACTTTTTCCTATGTTAGAGTTAACTCCATGAGGATAGAGTTAACTTCATGTCAGGATAGAGTTTACCCCAGGGGTAGGTACTTTAGGCAAAAAAGGACTCACTTTTTTTCTGGACCAAAAATCAAAAGAATAAGTTTTCAAAATGATATGCCAACAAATAGAGTCGACATCAAATATATAAAGTCGACTCCAAGGGTATTTTGGTCAAAGTTTTCCACAAATATTTTTTGAAATTCAAATTTCCAAAACCCCTGAATTTACAAAACTACCTTCTAACGGCTAGTTTTTTTTAAATCCTATAGAAAGACATATGTGGCTTACATTCTAAATACACAAGCTATTACAACATCATCCCAAGGGTAAAAGTCCAATTATAAATCTGATTGATTAATGTCAAATATTGCATTTTATTACCCCTAGTACTATATAATATTCTAGTTCTATGTTCGTAAACTCACGTTTTACACTCATTCAGTAAATAACCTTAAATATTCATCATTAATTGCTTCTCTAATATTTATTTGAGAATTTATGGGGTTTACGATTCTAATAGTGAAGTCCAGAAGAAATCGGAGTAGGAAACAATCATATACTCACCTTCAGGGGGATTTTGTTAAATTCAGAAGACAAATTTCGGACTTAAACTATTCATGAAAGATTTCATCCTCGAATCAAGGAACACCTGGGTACAAATAGTATGTCAATTCAATCTCAAATGAAGAAATTATGACCGTGCATAATTTGAAATTGAAAGAAATTTAACGTCAAAGCCTCGGATCAAACCCGAAATCAAACCTCGTGACCCAGAAATAATTAAAATATTGTTGGCCCCGAAATATGGGTCACATAGGTTCTTACGGTGGGCAAATCGAAAGTCGTGTAGAGAAGATAGGAGCTTGGGGGGATTATTTATAATTATGGAAAATTTGTTTCTGAAAAGGGTTATATATATGGGTTTATTATAATTATTAAACTACTGGTTGGCTAAGTGGTTAGGAGTGGTTTTGCATTGCTTTTTGTCGTGAGTTGGGAGGGGTGTGTTTTGCTTAACATCCTGGCATACCATGTGGTGCCATCCTGGTAGCCCACGTGGTAGTGCCACAACCATTAGTTCCGTACCCAGATCACGCACCCCGTGCAACCACTTTTCCCTTCCTTCTGTCGAGATTCTCTTTTTCATTTTTATATTTTTTACCCCATAACTTCTTTTCTTTTCTATTCTTTCCATTCCTCTCCCGTAATTTATTCTTTTTTTTTAAAAGAAACAAAATTTTATATTTTTTCTCCCACACTCATGATAATCAAATACCCCCTTGCACATAAATAATTTTTGGTTTTTCATTAAATTCATCCATCATTTTGTTAAATTCCAATGGTTCTCCCAAGCTATTTCTTTCAACCTATAAAAGGGTCATTGGGTTTCATTATTCCATCATCCCATTTTTGTTGAATAGTATTACCCAAATTATAAATATCATTATAATTCCAATAGGTTATAATACAATTTTCGATATTATAATAGAGAAATTGGGTCCTGTATTGTTTTTTTTAAAGATTTTCGAGTTTGTTTGCGTGTAATACACCGGGTTGAAGACTAAACAACTATAAAGTGAGGATTTTAATCCCACTTCTTTGTAATTTACTTTAAGGCTATGAGATTATATTAAAAGTATTCCGAAAGAGTTTCAACCATTCGTTCTACCTTATTCTTTTACATAATTATCGTCTATTCACGAAAGCCTTAAATTTCGTTTCAATAACTATTATGAGAATGAATTCTTTATATATTTGTGTTCCATGTACTATTATGATCATGTTAGTTATGAGCAACTAAGTTATTAATTGTTGCGGTTTATGAACCCACCTATAATATTTATATTGTTATGAATTAATTTATGTTTTAAGAATAAAGTTGTAGAAAGTAAGATGAAGTAAATACCAGATGAATTACTAATTATTGTCATACATTAGTTATTGTTAAAGGTCCGTGTATATATTTTCCCAAACTTTCAGACTTATATTCATGAAGTTTAGTGAAGTTTTCATATTTTATGTAGCAAATCGTCTTGCATTTTCGATAGTTCACTTTACTTAATTTCAATTTTCACACTTAATTATTAAAACTAATTAAACTTATAAAAATTACAACTCTATGTGGGGTATTAATGGACAACCTTTATTTCTCTCAAAAATAAAAAACTCCCTTTTTAACTCTATTATCCTTTTCACAAAAACTAATAAAAGCCCACTTTTGTGTACATTTATAGAATTAATTAAAAATCACAAAAAATAATCTTTTCTTATTTCTTTTATTAATTTTCTTACGAACTCGATTTGTATTAATTATGCCCTCTCATATTCAATCTTTGTTGATACGATAGCCAAATAATCATTACACTCGTTAATCCTTAAGTTGTGTAAAAATATAAAGTTATTTCACTAAATGACTCGATGATATTACTTCTCGCCATAACTTTGCTTAGAAAATGATTGTTTCATATTTTACAAAACAACAAAAAGTGCTTGTCAAAATGGCATTGTTGCCGGGGATTGAAAAAAGAGCATAATTAAAACGAATTAAGTTTTTGTGATTAATTTGCCTTTTTAGTTGTTATTTATATGTAATGATTGTTAAAGATGTAGAAATTATGTTAATTGTCCAATGAACAATGAATTTAGCTCAAATTACGAAGAAACATTCATCGATTTAGACCTCACCTCAACTAGTACTAGTCACTGCCAATTTTGGCAACCATCTCCATCGTCCAACCTACTGTTCACTCTCACTACATCCCTATCACAAATATCATTTCTGAACCATCATCCACACCACCTTCCGTCCAATCATCATATAAACCACCCTATTTACCACCCAATTACAACTCGATGACCAACTTCTAAGGTAATCGAGGTGTAAATGTACCTTAAAATTTGGGAGATTATCTCCGCTCAGAGATAATTACGTCCTTGGGATGCATTACATACCCTTATAATGCTGGGTATTCCGTTTTCGTAACGATATGATTAGACTTTTTTGAATTTTTCATGGAATGGAAAATGAAACTACTTATAGTCATCTAAGTGATTTTGAGGAAGTGTGTAACACTTTCTCCAACCAAAATTGCTATCCTAATCTTATAAGACTAAAAATTTTCTCCTTCTTTGTGAAGGATAAGGATAAAGAATGGTTGACAACATTGCCTCTCAATTAAATTGGTACATGGCATTAACTTCAAGATTTATTTTTTAAAGAATTTTTTCCTATTCATAGGATACATTTTTTAATGAAACAAATCCATAATTTCACGCAAAAGGAAGGTGAAACATTCAATGAATGTTGAAAACGTTTTAAAAGCCTATTATGCCAATACCCACACCACATATATGATAAAATGATACAAATTTCTATTTTTCATGGTGCTCTTATCCCAATGACAAAGCAATTGGTTATGACAATGTGTCAGGGTAGTTTTCTTACCCTTACTGTAGTTCAAGTCGAAGCTCATCTTGAGTTTGTCGCTAAAACCTCATAAGTTTGGGATATTTCCAACCCTTATGGTCGCATTCAAAAATCCGACATTATTGCCTCAGGGAAACAACAAAATTTATACCTCATGAATGTAGAAGAAGATAACATACACACAAAGTATGCGCTACTTTGTTGCAAAGTTAAGGTGATGCAAGTAAGCCAGGGGAAAACAACCAAAGCCCCTATTATACAAAAGGCTTGCGATGTTTGTGACTTGGTTGGACACCTTACTAAGGAGTGACCTGCACTCCCCAACATCAAGTGGGTCATTATCGAGCACACTAATGCCATGGGAACATTTCCAATAATCTCTATAGTGACAAAAATAACCCCTCTTATAATTCAAATCCTCAAATTTCATGCAAGAACACTCAGAATGCCAGATTTTTAGGGATGAGCAACCGACCTGCCAATTCACCACGTCCAAAGTTTGAATGACTATTAATACCAGAAATTATCCATCTACATGGACCAATCAGAAATAAACATGTCTTCTCCTACGTGGCCTTAATCCCAATCAGTTGATAATAGACTAACAAGGAATTTCGACCAATAAAAGGAATGCCGACCAACTACGGAGATGGCCGACCAACAAGATCAGTAAAGGGTTAACATATCAAGAGTCATATTACTCATAGTTTGTACAACTAATCGTTACATATAGTATGTAAGGATGTAAATTCTTAATATATATATAAATGCATTCCATCACTTGACATTCCAACTCTTGGCCTCCAGGTCATTATAAATCCATTGTACCCCTACCATCAAAGGCAAAAACACAAGCATGTAACTTATTTCAACGACTAATACCATAATAGTGGACGTAGGCTTTAATATATAGCCGAACCATTTCAAAATCTTATGTTGTTCTCTTTTTATGTACGTATTTTATTTGGGATTAAAGAATTAGATCTAATCTAGTTTTGCACATCAACATATTGACGCCATATGTGGAAACGAGTGTCTAATAACTGTTCACATTATCTTACACTCTTGTTCAAACAAGATGAATGATCATGATCCTAGTACCAAGAATGAAGGCAACCCACATGCTCCACTTTCTCCACCAAACAATGATCTAAATTGAGTTCTTGTTAGTCTCGCTAGAGGACAGGAGGCCATGTAAGACACAATGATACAACTACCCCAATCATTGAAAGTTAGATAGAGTGAAATGCAGCCTCCACCTCCAAGATCTAGTAAACACAATTATTCCAAAACTTCACGCGATACTCCTTATTACCCAGGAGCGAGTTCATCACTCAGGTCTACAGAACCCTATGGCGTTCATTCTTTTTCTCCTGAAAGGATAAGTGTCTTGGAAAGGCTAAGTAAAGCTTTAGATTTTGATCATCTGGGACCTTGAGGAAATAAAAACCCTCCCAAGGCATTATCCAGGAGCATTCGATTTCCATCCAACCAACATAAGGATTCAATCCGATCAAGATTAAGCGTCCAACGATTTGTACGCGCTGAGCATACCTCTTAAGAGGAGAGTTCAGCGTAGACAAATGGTTGGAATAACTGAGATACTTCACATACATCTGATGCAGGTAATCCTTCGTGGAAAGGATCAATATATAGGTTAGAAGATAGGTTGGGTGGAATGGAGAAAGATAAGAATCCTTTGCAACAGAGATTTATTAAAGGGTCTCCTTTTATTCAAGCAACTGTGGACTTTCCTAATCCTTCTAAGTTAAAGATCCGATAGTTATCCTCAAATATGATGGTAAAACTAATCTTGTTCTCCATTTTGAAAAATATCAAGCTACAACAGATATTTATGCAGTACCAGATGAGTTGAGATGTAGAGCAATTTCTAGCACCATTACTGGCTCAGTCCAAATATGGTATAACAATTTGTGCCGAGGGCAGATCACCAACTTTAATTAGTATGTCGATCTATTTATTAGAAACTTTTTCTTTATAACTAAACTAGTAAAAATAATGGCTCATCTTTCGAATATGAGACAACAAGTGGGCAAAATCACCAAGGACTACATTACTCGGTTCAACAATGACAAGTTAAAGGTAATTAATTACGAGGAAAAAATAACCATCACTGCCCTTATAAGGGGTTTGCTTCCCAAGAAGCTATATTACGCTTTGGCTAATGATCCTCCCAAGACAATGGCTTAATTCATGGAAAAGGAGGGAAAGATAATGAACACCAAGAAAGCATTGGTTGCCAAACAGAGTCCATTGACAAAGTTTGATGAAAAATCTGAGAAGAACGAATAAAAGGACCATAAGGAGTCGAAGGAACATAGGGTAAAGAAGGAAGAAAAACTCAAGAGATCTGGGAATTACATCCCATTGAGTATTAGCATTCATCATATCCTAGAAGAAATCAATCATAGCAAGGAATTTCAATGGCCTAGGAAGTTGAGAGCCCCACCTAACCAAAGAGATAGATCCAAGTACAGTAATTTCCACAAGGATGATGGTCACACAACTAATGGTTGCATTGCTTTACAGAATGAGATAGAATCTCTTATCCGCTAAGGAAAACTCAATAAATTTATTGATCGGTGTGATAGCAGAGAGTCTATAAGAAGATCAAATTCTCAATGTATGTCGAGAGAAGATAATAACAGATATCACAATGATGATTATGAGGATGATCCCAATCTGTAGAAGAGGCCTAAGCAATTAGAACGTGAGGTATTTATGATAAATTAAGGTTCATTTGATTATCATATGATTATATGTGGTGAACCAGGAGGAAGAGATCACACGACTGGAAGAAAAGCTTACCTGAATGAGGTCCAATCATGTTATTATATCTAAAGGATCAATTTTGCCTAGGAATCTCAACAAAGATAAGCTTGTGATTAGCTTCTCCAAAAATGACCTATATGGGGTGATTTATCCTCATGATGATCCGTTGGTTGTCAAATTTAGAATTTAAGATATAGTCATCACCGGAATATTGTTGATAGTGGGATGTCAGCAAACAAAATGTTTTATCCCTATTTTCAAAGTCGAGACTTGAAGCTTAGCCAGTTAAAGCCATATCATAGGCCACTAATAGGCTTTTATGGTGAAAAGGTCTATCATCTGGGAACAATTAAGTTATAAGTATTATTTGGCCCCTAGCCATTAAGCCATATGAAAAAAAATTATTTCTTCGTAATGGATAAAAATGTTCAACCAACTTATAATATGATCCTCGACAGGGTAGGGCACAATAAGTTTGAGGTTATCCCATCAATAGTGCATCAATTCTTGTAGTTCTCCACTCATTTTGGGGTAGACATAGTGAAAGAAGATCAAAAGGCAGTAAAAGAATGTTACTACTCCTCATCCAAATAAGAATACCTAATTAAATTGAAGAATAAGACTACAACTTAGCAGGTGGATATCACTGAGCCTAATAGTGAATCTGAGGTTGAAAGCTTAGATCCATGGGATGAACTAGAGTTGGTCAAAGGCCAAATTGTGGAAATGATCAAAAACATCATTGTGGATGAAGACAAACCCGAAAGCACTACGCTTATCGGCTCACAACATGATACGGTCCTCAAATTGGAGTTGATTATGTTCTTGTGGCAGCGATGAAATCTATTTTCTTGGAGTCATGAGTATATGCTTAATATTGATCCCACTTTCATCTATCATGAACTCAACGTTAGCAAACATGCCAAGTCGATCAAGTAAAGAAGTAGAGTTTTTAGTCCTGAGAAGAATCAAGTTATCCAAGAGGAGGTAGAAAAGCTTCAATAAGCCCGATTTATTGAAGATGTGAAATATCCGGACTAGTTGGCCAATGTTTTTATGTTAAAAAAGAAGAATGATAAATGGAGGATGTGTATAGATTTTACAGATCTAAATTAATCTTGTCCCAAGGATTATTTTCCCTTGCCAAATATTAATCAGATGGTAGATGCTACATCAGGATATAAGCTTTTAAGCTTTATGAATGCCTATTCTGGTTATAACTAGATAAAAATGAAGCTCGAAGATAAGTAAAGTACAGTTTTATCACTCCCCAAGGAACTTATTGTTATAATGTGATGCCTTTTGGTCTTCAAAATGCAAGGGAAACATACCAGAGGTTGGTAAACAAAGTTTTTGAAGAGTATATAGACAAAAACATGGAGGTTTATATAGGGGACATGCTAACAAAAAGAAGAAAACCCTTTGATCACATTCCTGACCTAATATAAACTTTTGACCAGTTAGAGAAGCATCAGATGAAGATGAACTCGACCAAGTGTGAGTTTGGAGTCCAAGAAGGGATGTTCCTCAACTTCATTATCAACCAAAAGGGAATTAAAGTTAATCTCATGAAGATAAAAGCTCTGATTGACATGAAATCCTGAGTCTGTAGAAAGGATGTGTAGAGGCTGACTGGAAGAATGGCAACTTTAAATTTATTTGTTGCCCAAGAAACACATAAGTGTCTAACCTTTATTTAAAGTATTGAGGAAGACCTTTGAGTGGAATGAATAGTGTGAAAAATCTTTCCAAAAGATAAATAAATACTTGGGATCACCAGTACTGCTCTCCCTATCAGTTTTAGGGGAGAAATTATACTTATACCTTATCGTTTCTGAATCAGATGTGAACTCAACTTTAGTTAGACATGAAAATGGAGTGTAAAATCTAGTAAACTACACCAGTAAAGCCTTTAGGGGAGCTGAGATCAGGTAACCACGTTTGGAAAAATTGGCCCTAGCCCTTATTAAGGTCTCTAAGCGAATGAAGCCTTATTTCCAAGCACATACCATAGTAGTATATATAGATCTACCTCTTCGTCAAGCACTCCAAAAACCTAAGAAGTCGGGAAGATTGATGTATTGGGCAGTGGAGTTAGGAGAATATGATATTTTTTATGATCCTAAATATTCATTGAAAGGTCAAGCTTTGATAGATTTTATTGCCAAATTCACTTACCCAGAAGTTCCCAACCAAATAAATTTGCCTGCGGAGCCGAACTTAGAAGAGGAAAGTTCATCTCAAAAGAAAGTTGAAGTTGTTACCGAGTAGAATGAATTTCCCAAAAGCCAAGAAATGGCATAGAAGTTTACTTAGGAAAGTAATAAGATCTCTAATCATGTGTTGTTGACTGATGAAAATTTTAATAGTGATCTCTTGATATGGAAATCATATATTGATGGGTCTTCATGCGCTATTGGTTGTGGAGCAGGTATAGTCCTTAACACTCCTGATGATATTAATATTGAATATGTCCTCAGGTTTCAATTCAAAGCGTTGAACAATGAGTCAAAATACGAAGCCCTGGTAGTTGGGTTGAATCTATCCCAATCATTAGGTGCCAAGCAAGTAGTGGCCCATAGTGACTCACAACTAGTAGAGAATTAAGTCTTTACTATATATGGAGTCAATGGATATTTCATGACAATTTACCTTGACAAAGATATAGAAGTGATAGTCGGCTTACCTGCTGCCCAAATATAAAGAATTCCAAGAATAGGGAATGCCCGAGCAGACGCACTTGCTCGGCTAGCTTCAGCAATAAGGATTGAGCTTAGAAGGAGGAACTCGATAGTGATTATTGATAATCGGAGCATCAATAAAGACCTAATGGTCAATTTCATTTTAGAATATTTAGGACCCTCCTGGATGAAGCACACTATATAAATGACTCACTTGAGTCTAAAATATAGGAGCTTGTCTAGTTTGGAAATAGAGACAAAATTGTGTCATCCTATATTCAACCCTAAACCGCATGCCTCTTCATGATCTTTATCAAAAATTATCAAGGACAGGAAAAGGTAGTACCCAACATAACTCACAATACCTAGGACTGCATTTATTTGAAATTATGTGTGTATGAGGGGTGCGTGTGTTCACATTGGCTTAAAATTATTTCATACTATTTTAAAGGTTTTTTAGGAATTTTTTAAACATTTAAAATCTATTTTTTTAACATTTAAAATTAGGTTTTAAATATGTTTGGGCCATTTTATATTAATTCAAAGTTCCTAAATTTTTCCTTGGGTAGAATCCAAAAGCAGTAGAGAGTTGGGGTGGAAAATGAGATTTTATAAAGATAAAAAACATGCATTTTTAACTTGTATTCTCCACACACACGTTGAACTCATAACGGCTTAGATTGTGTTTTCCCGCACTCACATATCAGAGAGCTAATCTTGAACGTTGGTTTGAAATCATCAATGACCAGCATGCATTTTATCTGAATCCATGTCTAACCTAATTGAGCCAATCATAAGGTATTTAAATGCGATACATTGTAGACTGTAAGATTTACAACCATTTGGTAGATTTAATCATGGCCTTTGATTTCGAACCCCATTCTAGATCCTTCCATTGACCTCTATATATATAACCTTAAGGTCAATAATTTCTAACTTTTGGAGAGTCTGAGAATTGGGAGAGAGATAGAGATATATAGAAAGATAGATAGATAGATAGATAGATAGATAGATAGATAGATAGATAGATAGATAGAGAGAGAGAGAGAGAGAGAGAGAGAGAGAGAGAGAGAGAGAGAGAGAGAGAGAGAGAGAGAGAGAATCAAAGAGAAGAAGATAAACCTAAACCAAACTCTGGCCAAATTTTTCCAAAAATTTCTTTCAGAGTTTGAAAGCTTTTACTTAGTCGTGATCAAATCCTCATTGGTTTACATCTCTTATCCAACATCTTCACTAAGTTGATATCTCGTCTCACTTCATTGAGACTTGTAAATCTAATTAAAGTGATAGATTAACATTTAGTGGATTAGGATTGATTTCTTCATTATAAATCATGCCTCTGTTGGGTTTGTTGATTTCAAACGTTTTTATTAAAAAGTTACCCAATAAATCACCTTTCTTGTTTTCAAGATTTTTTTAGAAACAGACTTCGTGATTTTCTAGATCTAAAGATGTTTATCTCGCCCAATTTATATATACCATTTTGTGAAATAAATTTGTAAATAAATAAGATTGAGACATATAGGATCTTGGCTCTTTTCAATAGCAATATTGTTTTCTCATCTGACCTTAAAAAGAAGTCTATTTTTCAAGAAAAGTTTATTCCAACTCTTGCATGTCAATTTAGAACAAATTTGTAATTTGTAGGAATATTGTTTGTGTACGCGTGAGTGAGTTGCATGCATGTGTTAGGCACATCACTTCACTCCACTTTCACACAACATTGCTAAAGTTATGTTGGGCTGACATGTCACCGCCTTTTTTATTATAAATAAGGGTATCATGCTTCTGATTTTCGTGTGGAGAAAACATTGGTTTAACATAATACGTTTTGAGTGTTTTTGTTTATTCTCCAACACATTTTTTAGGATTTAAACTGTGTTTTTACAATTCAAAAATACCAGACTTTGTGTGTGAGTTGTTTTTATGGAACCTAAAGCATATTTTTGCTGGAAGTTTTTCTACTGAATCATAGGTGCCTTGGAAAGATTCTGGGCTGCTCGGCTGCGTGTCATAGGGAGTGTTGTGGTGTTCCTGGACTGATGACTACGAACCGACACCTACGGGTATTTCCTAAGTCAATTGTATTTTCGCTGTAATCTGATTGTAAACTGTTCTTTTACAAATTATAGTGGAAATAAAAGGTTTTTACCCTGCGAGGATTTTTTTTTATATCTGCTTTTGTCAGCATTTGTCATCGCAGGATTTAATTTGAGATTTGAATTGTCACGTAGTTGCATGTTTAGGGGCTGATTTAATTGGTTTTTTTGGTTTTAAAAAATTTAGACATCCAACTAAATAAGTCTGAGTTGGAAATTGCGAATCTATTTGAATCAATATCGCACATGCACTTTCAAATTGGTATCAGAGTAGGTTACGCTAATTTATCGCGTATTCTTATTTTTCGCAAACTTGTGAGCTATTGATTTTTTTAAAATTCGATTTTAGAAGTTTGTCGCAATGTTTCCAAACGAGCACTTATATAATCGAATGCTAGTTTTTTATGGGTCCAATGATACCTATTGGAAAGCTTGTGAAATCCCATGTGAAATCCATTAACGAATGTGTTTGGATTGTTTGTGAACGAGGGTGGACTCCTCCCATTGTCACTGCTAATAACATCACCTCTTTGAAATCTGTGTCAGATTGGACTGAAGATCATTTTAAAATGTCTAATTTTAATTCCAATGGTTTGAGTTTTATTTCTGGATCCATCACCCCCGACGAGTTCCGTCGAATTATGACATGCACCACGTCTAAAGAGGCATGGGATGTCCTCCAATTGACACATGAGGGTACGAACGCAGTTAAAGAATCAAAGTTGCAAAATTTGGCCACCCAGTTTGAGACCATTACTATGTATGAGTCTGAATGTTTTGATGAGTTTTATGACGTTTGTCAGAAATTATTAACTCGAGTTTTAATTTAGGTGAGCCGATTCATAATACGCGTGTCCTTAAAAATATTTTGAGATCTCTTCCAAAGTGTTTCATTCCTAAAACCACTGTTTTGAATTCATTAGGAAAGTTAAATTCACTTAAGTTAGAAGAGCTCATAGGAGACCTAAAAACTTATGAGATTGATATGTTTCCCCAAACCATTAAGGCTAAGGATAAAGGCATTGCTTTAAAGACCCAAGTTTGAAATAAAAATAAAGAGAGAGTGTATGAGTCTGATTTTAAGGAAGAGTTTACCATTGACGATGTGGCCTTATTTGCAAAAAAATTTAGAATGTTTGTCAAAACGAACAAAACGAA
The DNA here is from genome assembly GCA_949130495.1 of Sambucus nigra. Taxonomy (NCBI): domain Eukaryota; kingdom Viridiplantae; phylum Streptophyta; class Magnoliopsida; order Dipsacales; family Adoxaceae; genus Sambucus; species Sambucus nigra. The sequence continues at coordinate 516,665,439 of OX422210.1, read as the reverse complement.
TTCTTCCAATAAAAAGTCTTTTGAGAAAAATAAAAAGAAATAAAAGGCCACATTGGGCAATGGAAAAGAGAGTGAGAGAGAAAAGGAGGAAGAGAGTGGGGATGATGAGATGATTTGTTTCGAATGTCAAGGCAAAGGTCATAGGACTTTTGAATGTTCGACTAGGATAAGGAGAAAAGGAAAGAAATTAGCCATGCCCACCACTCTTAGTGATAGTGAGGGAGATGATTAGACAGATGAGTCTGAAAAAGGTTTAGCTCATGGTATGTGTGTATATTTTTCTAGTCGTATGAGCGTACCCACTTTGTCCCATGATAATAGTGTCCAAGAGAGCAACGGCGATGGGTCGAGTGTTTCTAGTGGAAATAAGAGGGAGTTTGAGAGTGGAGATGAAAGTGATCTCCAAATATATTTTAGGGATTTGTACACCGAGACCTTGAAAATGAAGAAATGTAATAGGTATTTAGGTCGTCGTCTTTTTGATTTGGAGTGAGAGAAGAAAGTTTTAAGGAGGGAAAAGTGTGACTTGACCAACACGGTGTCTATTCTGACTACACGTGTATTCCAAATCGAGAGTGATCTCGAATGTTCTCGGGAGGTCAAAGTCCCTTTAGAGAACGCATCTAAGAATGTTGAAAAGATGGTTCTTAATCCCATTTTGGGTGGTGGTGAGAATTTAGGAAAAGGTCATGACAGTGCATCCACTTCTATTATTGCACCCGAGCCAGTTCCCACTTTAGTGACTTGACCCAACCCACCTAGGCGTTCCATACCTGTTAGGAGCGTACGTCCTAGAGTTATTGCGAGAGGTGTAATTAGGCCCGTTTATGTTTTCTCCCATTGCAAAAAGAGAGGACCCCTTAGGGAATTTTGTTTTAAATTGGGTTATGTGTGACGTTTTGCTCCTACACATATTCGTACATATGTACCCACCCATTATTCTTTACTTGCATGTACTGATAGTGAGTTTGTACATATTTGTGAGAAAGTAATGTTTTTGTTCAAGACGTCTCATAATTTGATGGAGTTGTTTCAAAAGATGTCATCGTCTTTGGAAAACTCCACCATACCTACTGGTTGAGATCTAGACATGTTTGCTAGCATAGGTTGATTTGCATGAATCTTATGCCTATTGATAGTATGTACCTTATGTTTTGTTTTTATTATTTTTGGTTCCAGGAACTTTTTTTATGAAATTTTCTCACTAGATGAAACTGCTTGTCATTCTGGATAATCCGAGAAATTTGTGTGTTTCTCATTCTAACGAGATTTCATCTGGCGCGAAATCTTCTCATGAGATCGCCTGTCGTTCCAACGACATGGAATCTCGTTCGAACGACCTTGCATTCTGTTTGTAGTCCCCTGTTTATTCATGTTATATATTATTGGTACTTCTCGGTTATTTCTGAACAGTGTTTAAAAATTCAAAAATATTTTCTCTTTTTAGAAAAATTTTGAAAAATTCAAAAAGAGTTTTCTATTTTGTTTGCACCTTATATTAATAGACATTTAGGATGACCAAGTCACAACATCATGCGATATCCATGTGACTATTTGATAGCGTTTTGAGATAATATGTTATGTCATTCATGTGCTTTATAGTGTTTGGAGTCATTAAGATGTAATTAAGTGTTATTACCTACATGATTGACTCATTATTTCCTTTAATGCACACGAGCACGAATTTGTTTTAATATTGTTCTTCTCAAATCACATGTTGCTTACGTATTTTCGTCTCAATTTTGTCTATTAAAGCGAACCAATTGTGATAAAACAAGATAATAAAAGGTGTGCATGTTTTAAACCGTTTGCCGTGAGTTTCTGTGAATTTTAAAAACGGTAAAGGGCAATGAAAGGTTCACATATATCCTTTGAGATTAAGCAACCATTTAATTGGATCTAAAAATTGAGGTTATTTAATTATCTAGGGTCCAAAGAGGTTTAAAAGAGCCCGAAAAAATTTAAAGGCAATAGAAAGAAATTTATGCCAAAATGGGGTCGTTAGGTTTATTCACCAATTCTCGAACGTTTGAGAATTTATAACACCTCAAAAAGAAAATATAAATGAGGGAGTTTGGTTGGAGAATTAAAACGGCTTTGCACGTCCTTAAAAATCTTTAAAAAGTGTTAAAATTTTTTTAGACATTATTGGTGTGATAATCATGTAGACTTTGATTTGTTGATTTTGATTTAAGACGATGTCATCTAAATTCAACACTTTTACACCTAAGGACGATTTTGATGCTCATTCGTTAGGAATACACAATATGCATTGTGCACATATGACGTGATTGATTTTTATTTTCTATAGAATATGTTCACACCCATTCATACCGTTTCCACGATTTGATTATCTTAGTATGAATTCATGGTCTGTGTTTGTAACACTTTTGTATAAAAAAATTGAAAAATCAAAAATAGTTTGTGAAGTTTTTAGAGCATATCCTACATTGATCACGTTTGTCATATTTGTTTGCCTTGTTTACCGTGACACCCCGATTTGATTTATTTGGTTTATTCTTTTGATTGTCTATTTCGGACAAATAAAAAGGGGGAGAACGAATTATGATATTATGGGGGAGTTTATGTATGGGGGAGATTTGATTATTCTTTCATCTTTATGCTTTATATCATTTAAAACTCCATATGTCATGATTTTTTTTCTTTATCTCATGTGTGTAGGTACAGTTGAACATTTTTGGATTGCACACCCTGATGAGAAAAGCTTGGACATTTGAAATGTTGATTATTGAAGCAAAGTTTGAAGACTTGTCAGTTTATCTTTTCGCTTTTGAGTTTTTGGGAGGGTAGATTTGTAAAGGTCATTTGAGATTGATAATTCGGAAATTTTTATTTTGTATCGGCATAGACATAGGAGGGGATTTGTAAGGACATTTTTCATCACATTTCGTATGTCATATACCGCTACAAGTTGTCGAAGAATTGGGAAGCTAACATCTACAAGTGACAATCAGAATTTCAAGACGACTTCAACATTCAATCCCAACATGGATGAATTTGGTAAAATGTGTTTTAAGTTCCATTTAGATTTTACATTAAAAGTGTTGGGATATTTTTTTATAAATGTTAAAATGATTTTTGGAATTTTAATAAATGATTTTTACTTTTCAAAAATATTATATCATAAAAGTTTTGGATAAATATCTCCTGATCCCGTGAAAAGTTTTAAGGTTTGAGGATTCCAAGTTAATTAAAACTTCGAAAATCTTTTTTAAAGGGCTCAGTGATTGTCGTTCAAACGATGTCACATCTCGTTTGAACGAGATGGAAGTTCGCTTGAACAACGTCGCATGTCGTTCGAACGAGAGAGGTTTAAGCTGACACGTCACCGCCATGATTTTTATTATAAATAACGGTGTCAGTATTCTGATTTTCATGTGGAGAAAACAGTGGTTTTAACAGAATACGTTTTGAGTGTTTTTGTTTATTCTCCAATACATTTTTGAGGGTTCAAAATGTGCTTTTACAATTCACAAATCCCAGACTTTTTGTGTGAGTTGTTTTTATAGAACCAGAAGCATATTTTTGCTGGGAGTTTTACTGCTCAATCATAGGTGTCTTGGAAAGGTACTAGGTTGACCATAGGTGCCACTTACGGGAGGAACTAGGCTGATCGACTGCGTGTCATAGGGAGTGCTATGGTGTTCTTGGGCTGATGACTACGAAACGACACCTGTGGGTATTTCGTTAGTCAATTTTATTTTCGTTCTTATCCGATTGTACACCGTTCTTTTACAAATTATAGTGGAAATAAAAGGTTTTTTCCCTGCGGGAATTTTTTCCTGAGATCTGTTTTTGTCAGCATTTGTCATGGCGCGATTTAAATTAAGATTTGAATTGTCATGTAGTTTCATGTTTAGGGGCTAATTCGATTGGTTTCTTGGTTTGAACAAATTTCAACACCCAATTAAATAAGTCTGAATTGGAAATTACGAATCTATTTGAATCAATATCACACACGCACTTTCAACACCTCATAGAAGAGAAATTTGAGAGACTGGGAAACTTATCCCGACCTCCTCTCTTCGATCCAAATAATTTTCCTTACTAGAAAGTAAGGATGACTGCCTTCATTCAAGGAACACTGGGAGATGAAGTCTGGGATGCCATAGAAAATGGTTACTTTCATCCTACTAAACCTTTATCAGAAGGAAGTGAAATAAGAATAAAAAAACTTCTCACTGAAGTTACTAAAGAGGAGAAACTTGCCTCCCTTTACAATAATAAAGGCAAGAATGCAATATTCATGTCTGTAAGTGATCATGAGTTCAAAATAATCTCTATATGTACCACTTCCAAGGAAGCCTGGGACATGTTGGTCACAACCCATGAAAGTGATACACGTGTTAAGGCTACCAAGACTCAAATGATCATTCAACAATATAATACCCTAGTTATGACAACAACTGAGACCGTCGATGATTTTTATATCAAATTGACTAATGTCATAACAAAATTACAAGCTAATCGCATTATCTATATAGACGATAAATTTTCTCTAAAATCCTAAAATCACTTCCACAAAAATTGGGTATTATTGGGTACACTGATGCTGACACACCGAGCACTATTATTGGGTACACAGATGACACACCGAGCACTATTATTGGGTACACTGATGCTGATTAGGCTGGATGTACTGATGATAGTAAAAGCACTTCAGGCGCATGTTGTTATATTGGTAATAACTTGGTAGGATGGAGTAGTAAAAAATAGAACTGCACATCTCTCTCGACTGCTGAATCTGAATACATAGCCGCTGGTAGCTGTTGTGCCCAATTATTGTGGATAAAACAAATGCTAAGTGATTATGGTATTCAAGAAACCACACTTCATCTCTATTGTGATAATCAAAGCGCGATTAATATTTCTAAGAACCCGGTTCAACACTCGCGAACTAAGCACATTAAAATAAGACATCACTTTATTCATGAATTAGTTGAAACCAAGGAATTAGAAATCAATTATCTTCCTATTGATCTACAACTTGCAGATTTGTTTACCAAACCTCTTGATTATAATAGATTCATTTCTTTACGTAAATCTATTGGTATGGTTTGTGTCGAGTAAATACCTGTTATATTTTCCAAGTTCCTTCCCTTTGTCCATTTGAGACAAAATGGAGGAGAAATTTGAGTCTATCTCTGCATATACTAAACAGCTTGATCTTAGTAATTCTTTGCAGGTATTCTTCTTGTACAGTCATTCTCTATTGTAATAATAGGATGTTAAACTGTATATAGTTGAGTTATGTAATTTTTGCTTTCTAGGATTTGGGTAGATAGAACTTTTATAGGAATAGGTTTTTTATTTGTTGTCGCCCTAAGAGTTCTAGATGACTCAAAGGAGTTTTTGTCTCATATTTCCAAAGGGGGAGATTGAAGCCCTTATACTTTTGACTCATTTGAGTCTAGACTGTATAAGAGCTCATCTAGTTTGGAAATTGTGACAAAATTGTGTCCATCCTAGAAACCAAAGAGCCTCAGAGATTGGTTTGCTTCTTCTCTTATTCATCTTGTAATGATCCTGAGACTATAGCCATCACTCACACACTTAGAACTTATTTTTTTCATATCATATTGCACCTTTATGTGTATTAATGTGGTGAGTGTGTTTAAATCCCTCAATTTTATTTTTATTAATTTTTTGGGAATTTTAAACATCTTTTAATTAAGGTTTTATTAAATTAAAACTTGATTTAAAAAGTTTTGGGGTTAATATCTAAATATGTTTTGTTGTGGTTTTTGGCCTAAAGTTACTCTGGGTAGAAACCAAAAGCGCCAGAGACTCCAGGGTTGGCTTTGTAATTAGTTTTGGACGCGCGTTTGTATTCATTCTATGGCCAACACTTGCTGCTCTCTGATTGGCCAGAGTTGTGTTTCTTTACAAAGACAAAACTTCGCATGTTTACAGCCCTTGGATCAACCCTTATCAATGGCCTTCACGCCGCCTGAGTGAATCCCCGTGTAAACCTTTAAGCCAATCACAGCCTGTTTAATCCACCGCCTGTTGTGAGCCCTTGGATTGAAGTCAAAGAAGCTTGACTCAATCTCAGCCGTTGTTTTTTAATGATAGTCTGGAACCTTCTCCTCTTGCTATTTAAAGGAATCTCATCTCAGCCTTCGAAAGCTTTTGCCACTTTGAAAATTCTCAGAGAAAGAATAGAGAGAGAGAGAGAGAGAGAAGAGAGAAGAGAGAGAGAGAGAGAGAGAGAGAAACCAGAGAGTCAAGTTAGAAACCCTAACTTCGTCTAAAACTTCTCCAACCTAAACCACTTACCTCTCCAAAAAACCATAACCAAATAAACACCATCTTTAGTGTTTCTTGGGTTTATGAGAGTTCGAGTTGAGTGATCTTGGGTTGCTGTAACCTTGTGTTCATAAAATCTTATTTCTAACTTAGACACCTACTCAGATCTTGTTTCTGATTCAATAGAAATCATAGATCTGAATTTTTCATGTCACAACACACTTAGTTGCATTTTATTTCTCATCTTGAGAAGTACGTTGTTGATTGTTTTCTGTTAAAACATTTTCTTACTTCAGAATCAACAAGAGATGTTTTATGTTTCTATTTTTACAAAACTTAACCTGACCTAGTTGGATTCGCACTTGGAGGGTTTTCAATCTCCTAAATATTTTCAAAAGAGATTAAGAAAGGTCTTGACCGATTTCTTAAGCAAGATTTCCGTGGAATCTGGGTTATATTGAAAGGTCAAAAGGTTCTTGGTTTTGTAAGAAAGAAAAATAACAAACTCGCTGCATATAGACTTTATATGTAATTTGTTAGGATTGTTTGTAACTAATAAGAGTGCGTGTGTGCATGCATGTGTTATAGAACACTTTTCACAAACATCTTCACACTACATACACTGAAAGTGTTGGCTATAAGATTTGGTGAACATAAGTCGACGTATACTACTGAAACAAAGGAAGAGTTGACAAACTGAGAAGACTACATCAACTAACAAGATCTGCAGAAAAAGTTTAAGGACGCCAGAGGGTACAATCCTGAACTTGTATAGATTTGTTATTGTGTGCATGTTAGTTAAATAGATTGTAACTCACATATTTGTTTTAGTGATATTTTTGTTTTACTCCGTAGAGGGAGTCGTGGATGTTTCCTCAAGGGTGAGGTTTTACCACGTTAAAAATCCTGAGTATTAATATTTCTACATCTTCTCATCCCATTCTGATGTCTGCTGAGTTTAAAATATTTTAAACTGTTTACTAAAACTTGTTATCAAATCTTGTCCTAATCTCGTACATAATTTTGTTAACACATCTTGTGTTCAAAATCAGTTTGATTTAAGTAAAGAGTTTCTTCAACAAACTTTTCGGAGTTGCTTAAATAGTTTATTTTCAATAAACGGCTTTAGCAACGCTATTTCAATTGGTATCAGAGCTTTTGGTGAACTTATTTAAAAAAGATCCTGAGTTTCTGAAACTGTTTTCTCAAAATCAATCATGGACGAGAAAAATGAAAGATATGGTAACTTGACCAGACCTCCAGTCTTTGATGGAACCAATTTCTCTTACTGGAAAGTAAGGATGATTGCTTTCATTCAAGGAACTCTGGGAGATGATGTCTGGGACATTATTGAAAATGGATACTCTTATCCTACTAAACCAGCCACTGAAGGAAGTAATGAGAGGGTTAAGAAAATATTAAGTGAGTTTACTCAAGAAGAGAAACAAGTTTCTCGCAATAATAATAAAGGAAAGAATGCTATATTTATGTCTATAAATGAACATGAGTTCAAGAGAATCTCATCTTGTACCACTTCTAAGGAAGAATGGGATACCTTGATTACTGCCCATGAAGGAGACTCTAGGGTTAAGGCTGCTAAAACTCAGATGTTAATTCAACAGTATAATTCTTTAATCATGTCTGAATCTGAGTCTTCTGATGATTTCTATATGAACCTGACTGATATTGTCACTAAACTGCATGCTAATGGTATAACTTATGATAGACAAGAAATTATGTCTAAAATTCTGAGATCATTACCACAGAAATTTGACAATAAAAGATATGCTATTGAGGAAATGTGTGATATAAATCTCACTCCTGAATTACTCAATAGTAAATTAAGAACTGTGGAAATGGAATTAGAGTTTAAGAAATAATTGACCCACACTCATAGGAAACATACCAATTCCAATCTTAGCTTTACTTCTAAGATGATTAAGCCTGAGTTAAACACGCCTAGTAATGATTCTGATGAGGACTGTGACTTAGAAAGTCTAGATAATCAGATTGCCCTAATGTCAAAACAATTTAAGAAAATTGTTAAATTTAGAAACAGTATTGCAAATAGACAGGGCAAGTCTAATTATTCAACTCCTTCAAATCACAATTCCCATGAGAAACCTCATGACAAACAGAACAAGGACAACACAAGACCTCACTGAGACCTCAAGAAAACTGAATGCTATAGATGTGGTAAACTAGGACACATTGCTCAAGACTGTAGAGTTAATTTAAATACCCGAAAGAAACACTCTAGAGCCAACATCTGCAAAACATGGGATGACTCAAGTGACTCTGAAAATGAGGAACCTGAGACATCTGATGGTTTTGATCCTTGTTTATCCTTCTTTGCCAAAATCATATATAATGATGATATGCCTGTGCTTGATAGTGAGGATGATTCTAGTAATTCTAGCTCTGTTGCTTTGAATCATACTTTAACTGGTTTAGATGCTTTACTTACTGAGAACATTAATACTTCTTCCTCGGGGTGTGTGAGTCAAAGGGGAATCGATACTGCTGATGCCAATGGGTGCGTGAGTTTAAGAAATGAAACCTTAGGGGTCACTTCACACACCTCACTTAGTGACTCAGACAATGAAGATCTCCCAGATATACACACTCTATATTCTAAAACTCTAAAGAAAAGCACTAGACTAGAAAAGATTGTGAAAGATCTTAACAAAAAGCTAGAGGATCTAAGCCTGATGGTAAAACTGAATGATGAAGAGTATACTACTCAATGCATGTCTCATGAAAGTGAAGTCAAAGTGTTTGATGAAAAACTGAAAACTTTGACTGAAGCTAATGAAATTCTGGAGAAAAAATACAAAGGGACATTATTAGAATTTGAACAAACCAAAGAAAAGACAGCAACTGTGTTCAAAAAATTTACAAAATTTGAAAACAATTCTAAATGTTTTGAGGAATTCGTTGTTGAATCTAAAACCAATTCTGATGATCGAACTGGTATAGGGTTTTGCCCCAATTTGAAGACACAAACAAAACATGTTGAACCTATCAAATTTGTGTCATGAGGCAAAAGACCTATTGAAACATGTCCAGACTTTCATTCACTAAAAAGTGAGTTTGATCATCAAAACACTAACATTGGAGATGCAAGTTGCTCTAAGCATGAAAGTTTACCAAAAGGAAAATATGTCTGCCCCCCTATTAGGAAAAGTGAACCTGCTTTCAAACCTGTGCTACCTAGCAATAAAATTCAGCCTCAAAATTTCTCAAAACCTTTGTTTAGAGACATTCCTAAGGTAAACCCCATTCTGAGCAATCTTTATTGCTCCTATTGTGACATATACGGACACTCTTTCGATGATTGATATGCTAGGAGACTGATTAAGCCTATCTATAATACTTCCATGTATCAAAACTTTAACTATTCTAGGAGGAGTCGTAACAATTATGTCCTTCCCAGGCCACCAGACAAAAACTCCAACTATAGGAATAGAAAGACTAAACCTAAAAGGACATTTACTAGAAGGAATCCCAGAAACTTTTCTAAATCAAATGCTCAGGTGTTTAAATTTACTCAAAATCATGCGCAAAATGTTTTTCAACAAAAATCTAATGCTCGCAAATTTTATCAAATGAGAGCAAACAAGCACAAACAGAAAACCAGAGCAATTTGGGTTAGAAAAGATGATCTAGTACCCCAGATGAAGTGTAATATTGTTATTTCTGCCCTAAAAGCTGAACTTACATCTTCTGGTTGGTATTTGGATTCTGGATGTTCCAAGCACATGACTAGTGATGATACAAAACTTTTTAATAAAACCATATTTGATGGAGGAAAAGTTGTTTTTGGTGATGGAGTATCATCCCAGATCATAGGCAAAGGAACTCTTAAAGAAAAAGGACTTCCTGTTCTTGAAAATGTTCTCTTAGTTAAAGGTCTTAAGGCTAATTTACTCAGCATTTCGCAATTTTGTGACTTAAACCATACTGTTACCTTTTCAAAGAACAATTGCAAGATTTTAAATGAAAAGGGAGAATGCGTAATTACAGGATTCAGGACTCCTGACAATTGTTATACTGTCATGACTAGTTCTGAAATCTGTAATGTTGCCAGAATGGATGACAATGAGATATGGCATAACAGAATGGGTCACATTAATTACGAAAATTTGAGTAAATTGTCCTCTCAACAAATAGTTAGAGGAATACCAAAAATTAAACCTATTCATAACATTGTCTGTGGTCCCTGTCAAGAAGGAAAAATTGTTAAAGCACCTCATAAAAGGGTTAAAGATATCCTTACCTCTAATCCCTTAGAACTCATCCATATGGACCTAATGGATCCTTCTCAAACTGTTAGTCTCTGTGGACACAGTTATATCTTAGTTATGGTAGATGACTTCACCAGATTCACTTGGGTAGCTTTCTTAAAACAGAAATCCGATACTTTCCAAACTTTTTTAAAGATTTTTTTACGGATTGAAAATGAGAAAGACACTCAAGTGAATAGAATCCGAAGCGATAGAGGTGGTGAATTCAAAGATACTGGTATTATAGAATACTGTGACTATAATGGTTACAAACATGAGTTCAGTGCTCCTAAGACCCCTCAACAAAATGGTATAGCTGAGAGAAAGAATCGAACCCTTCAAGAGATGGCACGTGTCATGCTCCATGCCAAGAACTTACCTAAGTATTTTTTGGTAGAATCTATTCGTACAGCATGCCATCTTATTAATAGGGTCTATCTGAGAAAGAATTCCAAACAAACTCCTTATGAACTTTGGTACAATAAAAAGCCTAATCTTAAGTACCTTAGAACCTTTGGTAGTACCTGCTATGTGTGCAAAGATAGGGAACACTTATCTAAATTTGAGAGCAGGGGAGATAAAGCCATATTCTTAGGATATTCACCTAACAGTAGAGCTTATCGGGTGTATAATCTTCGCACTAAAACCATAATGGAATCCATAAATGTAATTTTTAGTGACACTACTATAGAAAGCAAGACTAGTGAATTAACTATAGAAGAAGAATCGTCAAATATTTTAGAAAATGACTCTTCTGAAATAGATAATTCATTACCTATTGAGTCACCTGAAGTACCTAACTGGGTTTCTAAAGACCATCCCATAAACAACGTAGTTGGTAACCCTAGTGAGCCAGTACGTACAAGATCCCAACTTAGAAATTATGCACTTTATGCATGCTTTGTTTCTCTTGTGGAACCAAATAATGTAAATGAGGCATTGAATGACTCTCATTGGATTTCTGCAATGCAGGATGAACTTTTACAATTTGTCATTCATGATGTATGGTATCTAGTTCCACGTCCTGATCACAAAAAGGTTATTGATACTCGTTGGATTTTCAAAAATAAAACTGATGAAAATGGGATAGTAATTAGAAATAAAGCTAGATTAGTTGCTCAAGGTTATTCCCAAATAGAAGGAATTGATTTTAACGAGACTTTTGCTCCTGTTACTTGTTTAGAATCAGTTCGTCTGCTTCTTGCTATAGCTTGTCACATGCATTTTACATTATATCAAATGGATGTAAAATCTGCTTTCCTTAATGGAATACTTTCCGAGGAAACCTATGTAGAACAACCTAAAGGGTTCATTGACCCTAATTATCCTAATCATGTATTTCGGTTGAAAAAGGCTTTATATGGTCTTAAGCAAGCTCCTAGAGCTTGGTATGAGCGCATGTCCAGTTTTCAACTGGATAAAGGTTTCAAAAGAGGTGGAAATGACCAAACCTTATTTGTCAAACATTTTGGCAAACACATTACTATCGCTCAAGTCTATGTAGACGATATCATATTTGGATCCACTTCTACCTCAGAAGTAAAATCTTTTGCTGAAATTATGAGTAAGGAATTTCAGATGTCCCTTATGGGGGAGTTACAGTTCTTCCTAGGTCTCCAAGTCAAACAACAACCAGATGGATTGTTTATTTCGCAGACTAAGTACGCATTAGAGATAGTTAAGAAATTTGGCCTCGAGAGTGCTAAAAGTGCTAAAACGCCCATGAGTACTACAGAAAAATTGTCAAAAGATGAAAATGGAAAATCTGTAGATCCTACTATATATCATAGTATGATTGGCACATTACTCTATCTGACTGCCTCGCGTCCTGATATCATGTATGCTGTGTGTGTTTGTGCGCGCTATCAAAACAACCCCAAAGAGAGCCATTTAAACTCTGTTAAACGGATAATTAAATATGTTAAAGGCACTCTAAATTTAGGAATTTAGTACACGAATGACACACCGAGCACTATTATTGGGTACACTGATGCTGATTGGGCTGGATGTACTGATGATAGTAAAAGCACTTCAGGCGCATGTTGTTATATTGGTAATAACTTGGTAGGATGGAGTAGTAAAAAATAGAACTGCACATCTCTCTCGACTGCTGAATCTGAATACATAGCCGTTGGTAGCTGTTGTGCCCAATTATTGTGGCTAAAACAAATGCTAAGTGATTATGGTATTCAAGAAACCACACTTCATCTCTATTGTGATAATCAAAGCGCGATTAATATTTCTAAGAACCCGGTTCAACACTCGCGAACTAAGCACATTAAAATAAGACATCACTTTATTCATGAATTAGTTGAAACCAAGGAATTAGAAATCAATTATCTTCCTACTGATCTACAACTTGCAGATTTGTTTACCAAACCTCTTGATTATAATAGATTCATTTCTTTACGTAAATCTATTGGTATAGTTTGTGTCAAGTAAATACCTGTTATATTTTCCAAGTTCCTTCCCTTTGTCCATTTGAGACAAAATGGGGGAGAAATTTGAGTCTATCTCTGCATATACTAAACAGCTTGATCTTAGTAATTCTTTGCAGGTATTCTTCTTGTACAGTCATTCTCTATTGTAATAATAGGATGTTAAACTGTATATAGTTGAGTAATGTAATTTTTGCTTTCTAGGATTTGGGTAGATAGAACTTTTATAGGAATAGGTTTTTTATTTGTTGTCGCCCTAGGAGTTCTAGATGACTCAAAGGAGTTTTTGTCTCATATTTCCAAAGGGGGAGATTGTAGCCCTTATACTTTTGACTCATTTGAGTCTAGACTATATAAGAGCTCATCTAGTTTGGAAATTGTGACAAAATTGTGTCCATCCTAGAAACCAAAGAGCCTCAGAGATTAGTTTGCTTCTTCTCTTATTCATCTTGTAATGATCCTGAGACTATAGCCATCACTCACACACTTAGAACTTATTTTTTGCATATCATATTGCACCTTTATGTGTATTAATGTGGTGAGTGTGTTTAAATCCCTCAATTTGATTTTTATTAATTTTTTGGGAATTTTAAACATCTTTTAATTAAGGCTTTATTAAATTAAAACTTGATTTAAAAAGTTTTCGGGTTAATATCTAAATATGTTTTGTTGTGGTTTTTGGCCTAAAGTTACTCTGGGTAGAAACCAAAAGCGCCAGAGACTCCAGGGTTGGCTTTGTAATTAGTTTTGGACGCGCGTTTGTATTCATTCTATGGCCAACACTTGCTTCTCTCTGATTGGCCAGAGTTGTGTTTCTTTACAGAGACAAAACTTCGCATGTTTACAGCCCTTGGATCAACCCTTATCAATGGCCTGCATGCCGCCTGAGTGAATCCCCGTGTAAACCTTTAAGCCAATCACAGCCTGTTTAATCCACCGCCTGTTGTGAGCCCTTGGATTGAAGTCAAAGAAGCTTGACTCAATCTCAGCCGTTGTTTTTGAACGATAGTCTGGAACCTTCTCCTCTTGCTATTTAAAGGACTCTCATCTCAGCCTTCGAAAGCTTTTGCCACTTTGAAAATTCTCAGAGAAAGAATAGAGAGAGAGAGAAGAGAGAAGAGAGAGAGAGAAACCAGAAAGTCAAGTTAGAAACCCTAACTTCGTCTAAAACTTCTCCAACCTAAACCACTTACCTCTCCAAAACACCATAACCAAATAAACACCATCTTTAGTGTTTCTTGGGTTTATGAGAGTTCGAGTTGAGTGATCTTGGGTTGCTGTAACCTTGTGTTCATAAAATCTTATTTCCAACTTAGACACCTAATCAGATCTTGTTTCTGATTCAATAGAAATCATAGATCTGAATTTTTTCATGTCACAACACACTTAGTTGCATTTTATTTCTCATCTTGAGAAGTACCTTATTGATTGTTTTCTGTTAAAACATTTTCTTGCTTCAGAATCAACAATAGATGTTTTCTGTTTCTATTTTTACAAAACTTAACCTGACCTAGTTGGATTCGCACTTGGAGGGTTTTCAATCTCCTAAATATTTTCAAAAGAGATTGAGAAAGGTCTTGACCGATTTCTTAAGCAAGATCTCCGTGGAATCTGGGTTATATTGAAAGGTCAAAAGGTTCTTGGTTTTGTAAGAAAGAAAAATAACAAACTCACTGCATATAGACTTTATATGTAATTTTTTAGGATTGTTTGTAACTAATAAGAGTGCGTGTGTGCATGCATGTGTTATAGAACACTTTTCACAAACATCTTCACACTACATACACTGAAAGTGTTGGCTATAAGATTTGGTGAACATAAGTCGACGTATACTGCTGAAACAAAGGAAAACTTGACAAACTGAGAAGACTACATCAACTAACAAGATCTGCAGAAATGTTTAAGGACGCCAGAGGGTACAATCCTGAACTTGTATAGATTTGTTATTGTGTGCATGTTAGTTAAATAGACTGTAACTCACATATTTGTTTTAGTGATATTTTTGTTTTACTCCGTAGAGGGAGTCGTGGATGTTTCCTCAAGGGTGAGGTTTTACCACGTTAAAAATCCTGAGTATTAATATTTCTACATCTTCTCATCCCATTCTGATGTCTGCTGAGTTTAAAATATTTTAAACTGTTTACTAAAACTTGTTATCAAATCGTGTCCTAATCTCGTACATAATTTTGTTAACACATCTTGTGTTCAAAATCAGTTTGATTTAAGTAAAGAGTTTCTTCAACAAACTTTTCAGAGTTGCTTAAATAGTTTATTTTCAATAAACGGCTTTAGCAACGCTATTTCAGAGAAACGCCACAATAACAATAACAGACCTGACAAAGACCATGGCAAGTCTAAATGCTTTATTAGTAGTAAACTAGGCCACATTGCCATTAACTGTAGGGTCAACCTGAAAAAACATAATAATGCTAATTTATGGAAAACATCGGATGATTCAAGCGATTCAGATGATGATGAGCCTGAATCATCTAACATATTTGACACATGTATGTCATTTTTGCAAAGATAGTATATTCTGATGATAATACTGATGAGAGTCTGCCTAATAATTCTTTGACTATTCTTGTTAATGGTTTATCTGTTGTGTGTCCTGAGAATGCTTATAATGGTTATGCTGATAATAGTAGCTCCACTGACGAAACTGAATGTGTGTGTGAGTTCAAAAATTGAATCGATAGGAGACAAATCACCCACCACACTTAGTGAGTCTGATCATGAAGACATTCTAGACATCCACACACTGTACACTAAAACGCTTAGGAAAAGCACTAGATTAGAAAGAACCATTAAAGACTTTAACTGAAAAGATAGAATCTCTTAGTCTTGTGGTTAAACAAAATGCTAAAGACTACACTAATCAATGTCTAGCCCATGAAACTCAAACAAAGCCTTTTTTTTAAAATAAAGGATCTTTCTGAATCCAATGAAATTCTTGAAAATAAATACAAGGCCACGTTGTTAGAATTGGAATAGGCAAAAGAAAAGGCTTCAATAATCTTCAAAAAGTTTGCAAAATTTGAAAAAAAATCTAATTTTTTTAAAGACTTTGTCGCATCCAGTAAAACCAATTATGAGGACAGAACTGGAATAAGATTTAACACTGACACACAAAATAAAAATTTACAAACCATAAAGTTTGGGTCAGGAGGAAAAAGGCCAATGGAAACTTGTCTAGGTTTTCGGTCTATAATAGCTGATTTTGATAAATAAAAAAAAAACAGAAAGGAATAGACGTGGGAAATAGTAGTAATTCTAAGGAAAATGTTGAACCTAAGACTAAATACTTCTACCTCCCCATACGACAAGGAGAGTCCTCATTCCATCATGTCCATGAGACATAGGACTAAAAACCCATACTTAGACAAGACCATCTTTAAAGGTCTTCGAGAAAATAAGAAATCGTCGAGCCACCTTTACTGCTCCTATTATGATGTCTATGGAGATTCACTTAAAACATGTTTTCAAAAGAGTCTATAACAATCCTTTTCATACACCTTAACTATCCTAGATAGAGTGGGAATAAGTACGTCCCTCCTAGAAAACCTGATAAGAACTCTAACTATCGAAATAGGAAGAAACGATCTAACACTAAAAAAAAGTCCAAGTGAAAGGAACCTGCACTCATGACTAAACCAAATGCTCCACAATCTTCCAAAAATGAGTTTATAGCGCAAAAATATTTTAAAGAAAAATATGATGCTCATAAATTTTATCATATTCGAGCTAATAAGCAGAAAATATTAAAAACTCGAGCAATTTGGCTTAAGAAAGATGAACTAATACCCCAATTGAAGTGTGATGTTGTCATTAGTGCTTTAAAAGCTTAACACACTTCATCTGGATGGTATTTGGACTCATGTTATTCTAAACATATGATCGGGGATGATATTAAACTAACCAATAGAACCGACTTCTCAGGAGGAAAAATTTTGTTTGGACAAAGAGTATCGGCCAAGATCATAAGTAAAGGGACACTCCAAGATAAAGGTTTACCAACTCTTGAGGACTTACTTTTAGTAAAGGGACTTAAAGCAAATTTACTAAGTATATTGCAATTTTTTTACTTAAACCATACCGTGATATTCTAAAAAACCAGTTGTAAAATTCTAAATGAGAATGGAGATTATATTATTGCAGGCCTCAGAACACCTGATAACTTTTATACAGTAAACATAGGAACTGAGAATTACAATATCCAGTATGGAAGATAATGAAATCTGGCACAAATGGTTAGGTCACATAAATTACGATACTATTGGTAAGTTAAGCTCGCAAGAAATAGTTAGAGGTATGGAAAAAATTAAACCCATTTCCAATATTATATGTGGGCCTTGTCAAGAAGGAAAGATAGTTAGAGCTCCTCAAAAGAAAGTTAAATAGGTTCTATCCACCAAAACTCTAAAACTCATCCATATGGAACTAATGGGTCCTTCTCTCACTGTTAGTCTTTGTGGCAACATTTACATCTTGGTTATGGTTGAAGATTTTACTCGATTTACTTGGGCTGCTTTATTAAAACAAAGATCAGAAACTTTTCGTAAGTTTTTGAAAATTTCATTACAAATTGAAAATGAAAAGGAAGCCCAAGTAAATATAAATTGTAGTGATAGAGAATATGATTTTATGGATTTAGGAGTTATTAAATATTGTGACTACAATGGTTACAAACATGAATCCAGTGGCCCTAAGACGCCTCAACAAAATGGGATAGCTGAGCGTAAAAATTGCATTATTTAGAAGATGGCTTGTGTTATGATCCATGCAAAGGATTTACCTAAATATTTTTGGGTTGAATCTATTCTCACAGCTTATCATATAACTAATAGAGTATACCTTAGGAAGAATACCAAGAAGACACCTTATGAACTTCGGTATGGGAAAAAACCTAATATAATATATTTTTGAACCTTTGGTAGTATATGTTACGTATGCAAGGAGATATAACATTTGTCTAAATTTGAAACCAGAGGTGATAAAGCAATTTTCTTAGGTTATTATCCCAATAACAGAGCCTACCGTGTCTATATTCTTCGTACCAAAACCTTAATGGAATCCATTAATGTAGTAGTGAGTGACACCAATCCAAAGAATAAGATCATAGGACCAACTATAATTGATGAGTCAGAAAACCATTATGTGCCAAATTGGGTTTCTAAGGATCATTCCCTAGATAATGTGGTCGGTAACCCAACAAATCTTTTTCTAACAAGATCCCAATTACGTAATACCGCTCATTTCGTATGCTTTGTATCTTTAATAG
This sequence comes from Sambucus nigra, assembly GCA_949130495.1. Taxonomy (NCBI): domain Eukaryota; kingdom Viridiplantae; phylum Streptophyta; class Magnoliopsida; order Dipsacales; family Adoxaceae; genus Sambucus; species Sambucus nigra. Next base: position 516,647,164 of record OX422210.1, on the reverse strand, counting down.
AATCAAAGAATGTGAATGAAGCATTAAATGATTCCTATTGGATAGGTTATATGGAAGAATAACTCGTTCAATTTAAAACTCAAGATGTATGATAACTTATTCCCATACTAGAAAATAAATTGGTTATTGGCACTAGATAGATTTTTAAAAATAAACTAATGAAACAAGGATGGTAGTTAGAAACAAAGTAAGACTTGTGGCCCAGGGTTTTTCTTAAATTGAAGGAATAGACTTAGAAGAAACTTTTTCCCCCGTTACATGTCTCAAATCTATTAGTCTTCTTCTTACTATTGCGTGCCTCTTAAAATTCACTTTATATCAAATGGATGTAAAGTTTGCGTTCCTTAATGGTATTTTAAGTGAGGAGAACTCTGTATAACCACCTAAAGGGTTCATTGACCCTCACCATCCAAATCACGTCTATCGTTTGAAAAATGCGCTATATAGGTTAAAACAAGCCCCTCACGCTTAGTATGAATGATTGTCTACTTTTCTCTTAAATAAAGGTTTTAAGAGAGGTGGGAATGACCAAACTCGTTTTTTCAAACATTTTAACAAAAATGTTATAATAGCCCAAGTGTACGTAGATGACATTATTTTTGGATCTACCTCCTCGTTTGAGGTTAAAAAAAATTCTAAAGATATGCATAGGGAGTTTCAAATGTATCTTATGGGGGAGTTACAATTCTTTTTAGGACTTCTGGTAAACAAAATTCAGAAGGTTTATTTATAACGCAATCAAAATATGCTCTAGAGATAGTAAAGAAGCATGGCTTAGAAAATGCAAATGATGCTAGTACACCCATTAGTACATTGATAAAATTATCTAAAGATGAACATGGGAAATCCATCGATCCTACACTGTATCATTGAATGATAGGAAGTCTTATTTACCTAACTAGCTCAAACCCTGACATTATGTATGTTGTTTGTGTTTGTGGTCGATATCAAAATGCCCCTAAAGATAGTCATTTATTGTGTGTTAATAGAATTATAAAATATGTAAAAGGAACTCTTAACTTAGGACTTTGGTACAGAAATGACATATCCAGTATGATAATAGGATACACCGATGCTGATTGGGTTGGGTGTTCTGATAATAGTAAAAGAACACCAGGAGCATGTTATGACATTGGTAAAAACTTAGTCGGGTGGAATAGTAAGAAACAAAATTACACTTCCTTGTCCACAGTTGAATCTGAATATATAGCCGTAGGAAGCTGTTGTGCTCAACTATTGTGGATAAAAAAGATGTAAACAGATTATGGAATTAATGAAGATAAATTACATCTCTATTGAGATAATCAGAATGCGATTAACATTTCCAAAAATCCTGTCCAACACTCATGTACCAAACACATTAAAATCAGATATCATTTTATACGTGAGTTAGTTGAATCTAGGGAATTAGAAATTAACTTTTTACCTACCGACCTTCAATTAGAAGATATATTCACGAAACCTTTGGATCACACTCATTTTGAATCCTTATGGAAATCCAAAGGTATGGTTATGTCATATTCAAATATCATCACCTAAATCTATATCCTTTGGTTATTTACATGCTTATAATTAATCTCTGAGGTTATAAAGCATGGTTGTTAGATAATGTCAAATAACACTTCTTATATATATATAATGTAGGATATTCATGTATTTGCCTGTTGTATAAATTTGGGATGCTATATTTATTTCAAATATACATTTTTGTGATTTTTTCCTTTGTCCATTTGATACAAAATGGGGGAGAAATATTTGAGTCCATCTTGGACAAGTATTGTACATTTCAACTAAAAATATTGATCTTAGTTGTTTTATTTACAAGAATAAGTACCATAATGTGCATCTAGATATTTTTAGGGTATTGGTCTGTAATTAGTTGAGTTATGTATTTTTTATTTTCTAGGATATGGGGTAGATAGAATTTTTGTATAGGATTAAGGTTTTCTATTTTTTGTATCCCTACGAGTCCTAGATGACTCAAAGGAGATTTTGTCTCATATTTCCAAATGGGGATATTCAAGAACACTATATATATGAATCACTTGAGTCTAAAATATAGGAGCTTGCCTAGTTTGGAAATAGAGACAAAATTATTCAAACCTAAACCTCATGCCTCTTCATCATCTTCATCAACAGTTATTAAGGACTGGAAAAGGTAGTAACCAAAACAACTCACAATACTTGGGACGACATGTATTTCACATTTTGTGTGTATAAGGTGAGTATGTTCACATTGGCTTAAAATTCTTTTCTACTATTTTTAAGGATTTTTAGGAATTTTTTAAACATTTAAAATATATTTTTTAAACATCTAAAATTAGGTTTTAAACATGTTTGGACCATTTTATATTAATTCAAAGTTCCTAAATTTTACCTTGGGTAGAATCCAAAAGAGGTAGAGAGTTGGGGTGGAAAATGAGATTTTATAAAGATAAAAAACATGCAGTTTTAACTTGTATTCTCCACACACGCGTTGAACTCATAACGACTTAGATGATGTTTTCTAGCACTCACATATTTGAGAGCTAATCTGGAACGTTGGTTTGAATTCATCAATGACGTGCATGCATTTTATCTCAATCTATGTCTAACCTAATTGAGCCAATCATAAGGCATTTAAATGTGGTGCATTGTAGACTGTAAGATTTACAACCGTTTGGTAGATTTAATCACGGCCTTTCATTTCAAACCCCATTCCAGATTCTTCCATTGACCTCTATATATAGAACCTTAGGGTCAATCATTTCTAACTTTTGGAGACTCTGGGAATTGGGAGAGAGAGAGAGAGATAATCAAAGAAGAAATTTCTTTGAGAGTTTAAGAGTTTTTAGTGGGTCATGAGAAAATCCTCACTGGTTTACATCTCTTGTCCAACATCTTCACTAAGTTGATATCTCGTCTCACTTCATTTGAGACTTGTAGATCTAATTAAAATGGCACGTTTAGTGGATTGGGATTGATTTCTTCATTAGAAATCATCTCTTTGTTGGGTTTGTTGATTTCAAACGTTTTTATTAAAAAAAGTTACCCAACAAATCACCTTTCTTGTTTTGAAGATTTTTTTAAAAACATACTTCGTGATTTTCCAGATCTAAAGACGTTTATGTCGCCCAGTTTATATATCACATTTTGTGAAATAAATTTGTAAATAAATAAGATTGATACATATAGGATCTTGGATCTTTTTAATAGCAAGATTGTTTTCTGATCTGACCTTAAAAAGAAGTCTATTTTTCAAGAAAATTTTATTTAGACTTTTGCATGTCATTTTAGAACTAATTTGTAATTCATAGGAATATCATTTGTATAACTGTGAGTGAGTTGCATGAATGTGTTAGCCACATCAGTTCATTACACTTTCACACAACATCACTAAAGTTGTATTGGTAAAGAGATTTTTACCATCAGAGTCGACGTAAAGAAGAAGCAAAGGAGTTAAGCTTTGGAGGACGTTAAAGACAACAATCAGAGCCAGATAAGTCAGAGAAAAACTAGGAGGGCTGGTATAATTTATTGACTTAGTTTTAGGTCTGATTTGTGTGGATAATACGTTTTTTCTTGTAGTCTAAAACTCATTCTAGTGGATTTTTTATTTTACTCCGTAGAGGGAGTCGTGGATGTTCCCATGTTTGATAGGGGTTTTAGCACGTTAAAATATTGTATTATGTGTGAATTCTTTTTTATAATTTCTTTACTCTTTCTATCACTGCTATAGGTGTTTAAATTTATTTTAAACTTTTAAGATTCCAAGTAAGTGAAATTTCTTGTTCAAAAACATTTTTAGCACAACTTGTGGTTTTTTTGGTGTTATAAAAAGAGTTTCCTTAAGAAAACAATCCAGACCCTTCTTAACTATTTTAACGTTTGATTAAACGAATTAGTAAGGTATTTTCACTAGCTATATCCCATCATAAGTTATATTAAAGATGAAACATTACTAGCAGATCCCATGGAAGCTAAAAAGTTCAAATATAAGGTTGTATGATATGTACTGGACAAAGGATTACTATACTATGCAAAGATGTGTTCACCTAATAGAAGTGAAAGATTTGATCCAATAAGTTCATTAAGGTTCTTGTGGGGCTCATTCAACTGGGAGAACATTTCTTCAACGAATTAACACACTAGGATATTACTAATCGACCATGGGGGCAGATTGCAGAACCTTCGCAAAGAAATGTGATAACTGCCATAGGTTCTCTAACGTTAGAAAAATACCCAATACTGCTTTAACTCTAATCAATTCTCCTTGGTTGTTCGCTATCTGGGTAATATACTTGTTTGGCCCATTTTCAACCACCAAAAACAGGTTTAGATACCTAATCGTTGTTGTTGATTATTTCACCAAATGGGTGGAGGCAGAGCCACAAGTCGACATGCCTTATGAAAACGTATATGAGTTCGTATGGAAGAGCATAATTTGCAGATATGGTTTGCCATGTGCTTTTATTGCAGATCGTAACACTCAGTTTGACAATGAGGAGTTTGGAGCCTACTGTGTCCAATTTAAAAATCAGAAGCTGCATTTGGCACCAATCCATCCTCAAAGTAATTGTCAAATAGAAATAACAAATAGAAGTCTACTAAATGTACTAATGAAATGACTTGACGCAGCTAAGGGAAATTGGACCAATGAGTTGCACTCAGTCCTATGGGCTTACAAAACAATTTCGAGAATAGGAACAGGGGAAACGCCATATATGCTTGCGTTTGGAACTGAAGCGATGATACCAGCCAAGCTCGGCTTACCAACCCACAGGGTATTCAACTTTAATTCCCTAGTCAGTGATTTAATGAGGAAAATAGATCTTTATGTGGTAGAATAAGTAAGGGATGATGCTACCATGAGAAATACTACCTACCAATAGAAAACTGGTCACTTTTATAATAAAAGGGTCAAGTCCACCAACTTGAAAGAAGGAGATTATGTTCTCAAGAAGGTGATACAGAAGTGCAATAAGATTGAAGCTAATTGGCACAGTCCCAATCGTATTTCTGTTGTCATCCGACCAAGCACTTACCAGATAGAAACTTTGGAGGGTGCAGAGTTCAAGAACCCTTGGAATGTCGAGCACCTTAGAAAGTATTATTAGTAGATTGCAAGCTTTGCATTTCAGTTCAGTTTTCATTTTTTCAGTTTAGTTTTTGATTTTTTTGGAGTATGGAGGTACGTATAGATATATCCCTCAGATCAAAAATCTCAGTTTCAACTAAAGATATTAGTTTCGATCAGTTACGATAATGATAAAAAGTCGTTGTCACACCTCATAAAATTCGACAGATGAGGTGGACAGCCACCGCCGCTGAACCGTGTCGGGCATGAGTAAATAAATACAATTCATAGCATGAGAGAGATATGAGACATAAATAAATCAATCCATCAGATAAGTAATTGAATGAATCCCAACTGACAATAACAATGAAACGATAAAAGATCCATCACATGCTAAAACTCCGAATAAATCCAATCTCCAATAATGATTTAATTAAAAACTAAATGATAATCAACTATGAATAATCCAAATGAAATCCTCTAACAAATTTTGAACCGAATGGCCTAATAAAAAAAAAACAAATGAAGTCTCATAATGAAATACGACTGAAAAGAAAGTCTAACTAAATAGAGAAATAAAATGAATAAACTCAATCTGCACCTCCAAACTATAACTCCGATAATCCTATGCATCTTCTCCAAAACATATCCTGAAAAATTTAGACAACACACGAGGTCAGAGTTCCGAGCAGGAATACACACTACTCCCCTCAAATAGGGTCCGTGAACCCAGACAGTAGCATTATACGCAATACATATCACGATAGAGTATTTTAATAAATATGAGATAATTAAACGCAAGAAAGGTAAATTACTAACCACCCCCAAAGATTCTTATAAAATCACACCAATATCATTTTAAATATCCTGCATTCACAAATTGTTAATTTAATTAAATTAACTCAAATTATCATCATTCTCACTTTTTATTATGGCGGTCCTCCAGCCCCGGGTGGTAATTTTCACCAAAGTTTATCACTTCCTCTTGTCAAAACGACTGTTGATTCATTTAAACTTTCGATCCCGTAATTCGACTGGCCCATTTAAACTGTAGGCCCTCGCTCTTTATCCTGCCCATATTTTAATATCATTTTTATCTTAGGCATTAATTCTCAATTTCACAATTAACAAGTTTCCCCCACCCTTTTAGTCAATGTGAGATCCTCAAAATATCCCTTAGTCCCCTAACTAAGGATCCCCCCAGTCACCATTACGTCCTACCTTATGTATAGGATAAATTTTTAACATAAATCTCGACCTAGTATCATGCCTAGGCTAACGTAATGATGATAAAATATAAAAAATTAGCCCACCCCCGACATAATAAATTCGTAATAATCTACCCTCACTAGTCCCATACGTAGAAGGCGTAAATCATCAGAAGGCCTACCCAGTACTCCCATACCTAGAAGGCATCCTAAAATAGAGAGAAAGCAAAAATACCCAACAACCTATCATCAAAATGGTAATTCAATAATACCAACAAGTGACACAAACAAGCATAATAAACAATGTATAAAACTACGCATAATAGTCCAGTTCAATTAAATCTTAATTTAATTATCACATCCTCATAAATACCCAATTAATCCCATTTAATTATTTTAAATTAAATATACCGAGATTTCATCATTAATACATCATATTTCCAATTTCATTATCTCTACACAATTTACATGAGTTATACGTCCCCAAATTCATTTAATTCAAACCCCAGGTTTTTCTACATGCAACCTACACCAATAAAACCCAAAATCCACTCATCAATCCTATGTACCCAATGGCTATGAATATTATTCAGATTAAAAGATTTAATAAAAAGACTCCCATAATTAGTGTCCACTTTTCCTAATTAAGTCACTACTTTCTTTTAAGAATAACTTGATTAAAGGTTTGGGTAATACTTAAAATGCATAATACCAAAGGAAAAGAATAAAGTATTCATGCCTGAGATTAAGTTGAAGAATAATTGGTATCATGGTTGGATTACTCTCGAAAAATTAACAAAGAAGCGTTCCTGAACAAACTTGATTAAACCTCAATTAAGCCTTCCAAAACTTGTGACAAAGTCAATACACAAATTACCAAAGTGTTCACGACAAATATCTCTTTGAGTTTGAAACATTTGCAAATATTCAAACTTATTTTTAAAAAGGGATTTTTCTTCTTCAAAAATTTTAATTCTTTTGCAAAGTTTCAAATTCAAAAGAGTATATTTTTTCGCACGCTCGTGAACTTTATCAAACTCATCACGACTAATAATATCAACAGTATTAGAATCCATCGAGAAAACAAATTAGGAGAGGAACATAAATAACCACAAAAAAAATTCCGCTACAGGATCTATACAGTAAATTAGTGCAACAGGCTCTGATACCAATTTGAGAATGCAAAATATTAATTGCCTTTGTGGTTTTCACAAATTCCTTAATTTTAAACCAATTTTAGTTCATCCCTAAAATATGTAACTATGTGTCAAAACAAATAAAGTAAGCGTGCGACAACAAAATTAGGAAAAATCCCCGAAGGCAAAACCTTTATTTCTAGAACTTTGACAAGTTTACAAGACCATTGACTTACATATAACCTGATAATCGCCCACAAGTGTAACGCATTGTGTCTTTGTCAAACCTTCAAAGAATCGTCTAGAAATGAACAATGGTTCACAAACACCTATACCACAAGGACACGATGTCCAGACATGCAGTCTTCAGCAAAGAACCAACACGCAGAAGATCCTCAATGACATGTAGTCATAAACTTCATAGCAACTCACTCCACAATAGCATGCAGCTCTCGGTTGTTGTAGGGATCTCCCCACAAAGGATGAAAAATATCAAAGTATGTTCTTTGGGTTCCAAAACAATTCACATAAAGATATTTGTATTTGTGAATTGAAAAACAAAAATGGATTAAACCATAAAGGAAGAATCCAAAAGGATTATGCAAATCGCAGTTTGTCTGTTCTGTAAAACGCTGAGACATGTTCACAAAATACGCCTCATTTAACACGCTTATATAGAAAATATAAGTCGGCGCTTCGTTCGAATAAGATCCTATTTCGTTTGAACGATATCTGATGTCGTTCGAATGAGCTATCAAACGAGAATTCAGACCATGTTTGTGAATAATTTCTATACGAACGCGTGGTCGCCAGTTTCATATTTTTCTAATTTTTATAATAAGTTATGATTTTTCTACGGAATGGAGTCTGTGAACAAAATCTTTAGATACAATGAATTCAAAAAAAATTAATAAAAACATTTAAAGCTCCGCTCCAACACTTAAACAATATTTTATGAAAAATATTCCCAATACTCTAAGTGCATTATTAAGGTACTATAAAATGTAACCTTACCAAAGTTAACCTTACGGAGACTGTTTGTTGAAGAACCTTGATCATTTGGATCCATCTTAATGTGAATGTGATCTTCAACTTCTTCGACGGTGTAGCGGTATACGACATATAAATTGATAACGTACACAAATGTCCTTACAAATATCCCCCTATGTCTATGCCGGTACAAAATAAAAACATCTGAATTACCAATCAAAATATGACCTATACAAATCTACGCTCCCATGAACCCAAAATGGAAAAGTTAAATGGCAAGTCATCAAACGTTTTCAATCTTAAACAAACTTCAAACATTCTTTGTCATCATCAGGGTGTGTAATCTAAAAATCTTCAATTGTACCTACACACATGAGACAAATAAAAACACCTTGTGATGTATCGAGTTCGAGATGATATAAACATAAAACATGTAAGCATAATAAAATCTTCCCCATACTTAAACTCCCCCATAATATCATAATTCGTTCTCCCCCTTTTTATTTGTCCGAAATGGACAAGGAAAAGAATAAACAAAATAAATCAAATCGGGGTGTCATGATAAACAAGGCAAATAAATGTGACAAATGTGCTCAATGCAAGATATGCTCAAAAAACTTCACAAACTATTTTTCAATTTTTTTATACAAAACTGTTACAAACAACACCATGAATTCATACTAAGATAACCAAATCCTGGAAACGGTATGAATGGGTGTGAACATATTTTATAGGAAATAAAACTCAACCACATCATATGTGCACGATGCATATTGTGTATTCCTAACGAATGAGCATCAAAATCGTCATTAGGTGTAAAAGTGTTGAATTTAGATGACATCGTCTTAAATCAAAATCAATAAATCAAAGTCTACATGATTTTCACACCAATAACATCTAAAACTTTTTAACGCTTTTAGAAGACTTTTTAAGGACGTGCAAAGTCGTTTTTAATTCTCCTACTAAGCTCCCTCATCTATATTTTCTTTTTGAGGTGATCTAAATTCTCAAACATTCGAGAATTGGTGAATAAACCTAATGGCACCTTTTTGGCATAAATTTCTTTTTATTGCCTTTAAATTTTTTGGGGCTCTTTTAAAACTCTTTGGACGCCGGATAGTTAAAATACCTCAATTTTTTGGGTCCAAGTAAATGGTGGATTAATCGCAAAGGATAGATATGTACCTTTCGTAGCCCTTCACCATTTTTAAAAATTCACAAAAACTCATAGAAAACGGTTTAAAACATACACACATTTTACTATCTTATTTTTTCGCATTTGGTTCATTTTAATAGACAGAATTGAGATGAAAACACGTAACCAACATGTGATTCGACAAGAACAGTATTCAAACAAATTCGTGCTCGTGTGCATCAATGGAAATGAGTCAATCATATAGGTAATAACACTTAATTATATCTTAATGACTACAAACACTATAAAAGCACATGGATGACATGACATATGGTCTCAAAACTCTATCAAATAGTCACATGGATATGGCATAATGTTGTGACTTGGTCATCCTATATGTCAATTCATATACGGTGCAAACAAAATACAAAACTCTTTCTGGATTTTTCAAAAATTTATCAAAAAAAAATCTTTTTGACTTTTTCAAAATTTTTCATACAAAAAGTACATGTCAACACACCAGAAAATATATATCATGAAACCACAACTAGTTGATAACTAAAATCATGCAAGCAATCAACGAAATGAAATAGCAAGTGACGAATCATGTGCAAGCATGTGAGTCTCAAAACATCTAAAGTCTAGCGCATCCAAAAGTGATTTCCTAACCCAAACAGATGTGACACGTTGACACGGGTTTTGGGGAACCAACAAAGTACAAGACTTGGACTTCCTAGGACCTCTTCAAATATCAAAACAGAAATACCTAAGGTGTACTTTCCTACCACAGTGTGAACAAATGTAAGCGGGTGGCATGACACTTTTGGGTTGACCTTTTCTAACGTCCTTAAGAGTGGTTGACTCTCTAAAATAAATAATGGTTTCGGCTTTAGCAATGGAAGCATTAAAACATAATGAGCCATTACCATCACTATCAAACCTACTTGAATCATTTAAATCATTTTTCAACTTCAAAATATTTGATTTAAGCAACAAATTAGACTCTTCCAAAGATAGGGATTTCTTTTTCAAATTATCAATTAAACTTATAGTTTATTTCGCTCATCCTTAATTAAAACAAACTTATCCCTAAGAGTCTCTTCACATGCCGTAAAATCATCGATTAATTTTTTATCCTCAATGGAAGAAACAGGAACCCTTGAATTTTTTAAGTCCTCCAATTCTTTTTCTAAAACTAGGACTTTATCATCACTCAACTTTTTGGAAACTATTAAAGAATCAAAGTCAATACAAAAATTATCAAAGTGTTCACGACAAATATCTCTTTGAGTTTGAAATGTTTGCAAATATACAAACTTATTTTTAAAAAGAGATCTTTCTTCTTCCAAAATTTTAATTCTTTTGCAAAGTTTCAAATTCAAAAGAGTTAATTTTCCCTCACGGTCGTGTACTTTATCAAACTCATCAGGACTAATAATATCAACAGTATTAGAATTTATCGAGAAAAAAAATTAGGAGAGGAACACAAATAACGAAAGAAAAAATTTCACTACAGGATCCACACAGTAAATTAGTGCAACAGGCTCTGATATCAATTTGAGAATGCAAAATATTAATTGCATCTCTGGTTTTCACAAATTTCCTAATTTTAAACCAATTTTAGTTCATCCCTAAAATATACAACTACGTGTCAAAAGAAATCAAGTAAGCATACGACACAAAATTCAGGAAAAATCCCAGAAGGTCAAAACTTGTATTTCTAGAACTTTTACAAGTTTACAAGACCATTGACTTACATACAACCTGATAATCTCCCACAAGTGTAACACACGGTGTCTTCGTCAAACCTTCAAAGCATCGACTAGAAATCAACAATTGTTCAAACGCAGATATACCACAAGGATACGTAGTCCAGATACGCAGTCTTCAGCAAAGAATCAACACGAAGAAGATCCTCAATTACAGACAGTCATAAACTTCGTAGTGACTCCCTCCACAATGGCACGTAGCTCTCAGTTGTAGATATCTCCCCACAAAGGATGAATAATAACAAAGTATGTTCTTTGAGTTCCAAAACAATTCACATAAAGATATTGGGATTTGTGAATTGAAAAAAGAAAAAGGGATTAAACCCTAAAGGAAGAATCCAAAAGGATTCTACAAATCACAGTTTTTTTGTTCTGTAAAACGCTGGGACTTCTTCACAATATACAACTCATTTAACGCGTTTATATAGAAAATCTAAGTCAGCCCGTCGTTCGAATGAGATCCTATTTTGTTCGAATGAGATCTGATGTCATTCGATCGAGCTATCAAACGAGATTTCAAGTCATGTTTGTAGATAATTTCAATACGAACGCGTGGTCGCAAGTTTTGTATTTTTTTGATATTTTTTTAATTAGTTATGATTTTTCTACGGAAAGGAGTGTGAGCACAAAATCTTTAGATACAATGAATTCAAAAAAAAATAAAAAAAATATTTAAAGCTCCGCTCCAACACTTAGAAAATATTTTTTGAAAAATAATCCCAATAATCTAAATGCATTATTAAGGTACTCTAAAACGTATCCTTACCAAAGTTAACCTTACGGAGACTTTTTGCTGCAGAACCTTGATTATTCGAATCCGTCTTGATGTGAAGGTGATCTTGAATTTCTTTGATGGTGTAGCGGTATACGACATATAAATTGATAACGGGTAAAAATGTCCTTACAATTCTAATTAATTAATTAAATTAATTAATAAAAACACGGGGTGTTACATACTTTCCCACTAGCAAAGAATTTCTTACTCGAAATTAGACGAAGCATACACATCAAATGTAAATCTCGCAGAAGAAAATAAGGCTCACATATGTGTACCCGTAGAATGCCATAATTGGACACCCATACACGCAATCCCATGCGCACCTAACCCACAAATAATAAAATAATGTATATATATTTCCTATATATATGTGCATAACTATGAAAATAACGGCATACCACACGCTCTAACAATTCCCTACTCGATCCTATCTCCGAAAGTCATCAAAATGCTAACGTCCTCAAATTAAATCTCAACACAAAAAAGAAATCAATGCTTACGATACCTAACATCTGTACTAAAATCTCCAAATAATTATTGTCTCCATAATACAATCTAAGGATCCTCACATCAAGCTTACTAATTCTAAACTCAATGCCTACAACGTCCTTAACGCAAAACTTCATATCTCCAAGAAACACATCTAACACATATGCTAGACCCACTACCATAAGGAATACGAATCGATAAAGGGAATCAAAGATCGATGATGTGGAAGCTAAGACAGACTCACAACCTACGAGACCTAAGATCGTGCTTTGAAACCATCTGTCACACCCCAAAAACTCCGACAGGTGGGGTGGCCAGCCACCGCCGTCGAACTGTGTCGAGAGTGAGTAAATAAATACCATTCTTAGCATGAGACAGATATGAGACTTAAATAAATCAATCCACAAGATAAGTAATTGAATCAATCCCAGCTGACAATAATAATTAAACGATAAAAGATCCATCACATGCTAAAACTCCGAATAAATCCAATCTCCAATAATGATTTAATTAAAAACTAAATGATAATCAACAGTGAATAATCCAATTGAAATCCTCTAACAACTTTGGAACCGAATGGACAAATAAAAAACCCCAAATGAAATCTCATAATGAAATATGACGGAAAAGAAAGTTGAACTAAATAAAGAAATAAAAGGAATAAACTCCAGATGCACCTCCAAACGATAAACTCCGATAATCCTATGTAGCTTCTCCCAAACTCGTCCTAAAAAAGTTAGTCAACGCACGAGGTCAAAGCCCCGAGCATGAATACACACTACTCCCCTCAAATGGGGTCCATGAACCCAGACAGTAGCATTATATGCAATAAATATCACAATAGAGTATTTTAATAAATACGAGATAATTACACGTAAGAAAGGTAAATTACTACCCCCCCCCCCACAAAGATTCTTATAAAATTACACCAATATCATTTTAAATATCCCACAATACCAAATTGTTAATTTAAGTAGATTAACTCAAATTATCATCGTTCTCACTTTCTATTATGGCGGTCCTCCCACCCCGAGTGGTAATTTCCACCGAAGTTTAACACCTCCCCTTGTTAAAATGACTGCTGATCCGTTTAAACTTTCGATCCTGCAATTTGACAAAGTTCCACGCACGACACAACATAGAATGTCGGCTGGCCCGTTTAAACTGTCGACCCTCGCTATTTATGTCGCCCATATTTTAATACCCGTTTTTATCTTAGGCATTAATATTCTCAATTTCACAATTAACAATTTACCCCACCTTTTTAATCGATGTGAGATCCTCAAAATATCCCTTAGTCCAATAACGAAGGGTTCCAAGTCACCAATACATCCTACCTTATGTATAGGATGAATTTCTAACATAAATCTCGACCTAGTCTCATTCCTATGCTAATGTAACAACGATAAAATATCAAAAATCATCCCACCTCCGACATAATGAAGTCGTAATAATCTACCCTCACTAGTCCCAAACTTAGAAGGTGTAAATCATCAAAAGGCCTACCCACTAGTCCCATACCTATAAGGCATCCTAAAATATAGGGAGACCAAAAATACCCAACAACCTATCGTCACAATGGTAGTTCAATAATACCAACAAGTCACACAAACAAGCATAATTAATCAACATATAAAACTACGCATAATAGTACAATTCAATTAAATCTTAATTTAATTATCACATCGTCATAAACAACCAATTAATCCCATTTAATTATTTTAAATTAAATACACCTATATTTCATCATTAATACATCATATTTCTAATGTCATTATCTCTACACAATTTACACGAGTTATACGTCCCCAAATTCATTTAATTCAAAATAAAGGTTTTTCTACATGCAACCTACACCAATAAAACCCAAAATCCACTCATTAATCCTATGTACCCAAGGGTTATGAATATTATTCACATGAAAAGATTTAATAAAAATAGTCCCTTAATTAGTGTCCACTTTTCCTAATTAAGTCACTACTTTCTTTTAAGAAAAACATGATTAAAGGTTTGGGTAATACTTAAAATGCATAATACCAATGGAAAAGAATAAATTATTCATGCCTGAGATTAAGTTGAAGAATAATAGGTATCACGGTTGGATTACTCTCGAAAAATTAACAAAGAAGCGTTCTTGAACAAACTTGATTAAACCTCAATTAAGCTTTCCAAAACTTGTGACAAAGTCAATACATAAATTACCAAAGTGTTCAAGAGAAATATCTCTTTGAGTTTGAAACGTTTGCAAATATTCAAACTTATTTTCAAAATCGTGACAAAAACTTGATTATGTTGGAGGTTAATGATTATGGTGGAGAGGAAAAACTTTTGGAAGAGTTCTCTCGTGAAAAACTTTGGAAAAATTGATTATGAGAAGTTTCCCCACGAATTATTAAGGTTATATACTAATTAGGAATCCTAACCCAACTCAAACTCTAAAATTAAGAAGTTGGTCTGCGCTAAAAACTGGCAGGCCGATAGAGCAACTCCCAGGGTCGATCGATCAATCGAGCAGATCTGGTGACAGTTCCCCATAAAAATTTATAAGGCAAAAATAATTAAAACTCAATTAAAAATCCATTTTATATCCGATTTAAATTCCTCTTTAAGTTTTATTCTTCTAAAATCATAACCAACATATTTAACCAATAAAAATTATTAAATCCAAAAATTATTTTCCTCGAATTTTCTAATTAATTAATTAAATTAATTAATAGAAACATGAGGTATTACAGTCCTCAGCACTTGATCGACAAAAATCAACAATCAGAGAAATAACTGACCAAGTTAAAATAGGATTTCAATCCTCAATATTTGGTCGGCTATGAAAAATCCAAGTCAAAATAAGAATAAAATCCTCAACACTTGGCCAAAAAATTTAGTGGTACAGATGCATTTTACCTAAACCAAGTCAAATCAAGGAAGGCGTGTAAAAATTCCTAGATATATGAATATATACATAGATTCCACATACGTTTGGTCACCGCTGGTAACTAATGCTATACTTAGGTCAATAAATCTAAGTGCATTAGTAGAACCTATGGCAACACCACTGGTAACTAATGCTAAACTTAGGTCGATAAATCTAAGTGCATTAGTAGAACCTATGGCAATACTATTGGTAACTGATACTAAATTTGGATAAATATATCTAAATGTATTAGTCGAACCAATGGCACAACAATTGCAAGTTAACTAATTGATTTAAATAGTCAAAAATTAACATATTTCATTCATATAAATTTTATTACAATCAGATGTAATTCAAATGAATTACAAGATAATTATTCAATTTGATGTTTTCCTTTATCATTGGAAGATGCTTCACTTTTTCCATGCCAGCAGGAGGATCTTCTAGCGTATAAGGAGAATTGATGAATTTGAAATCTTGAAGCATCCTTCTGTTACTGCTACACGGTGTGTTGGTTAGATGAGGAGGTCGAACTATTTCAAGATCACCATGTAACTTATAATCCCCTAAGTATTTTTATATCAAGCATTGGGGAATTAATTCAAAAGGAATCCAGTTTCCATTTAACTTGAACGGAGGCTGCTGGCAGTCTAAAAAATTGGGATCACGCCAATACCAGAGTTTGCTATCTTGATCAACCTTCATCACATTTTACAAATTAGTTTAATACCATTTATAACCTTCACGATTAAATTGACCAAGGTGACTATCTATATCACCCAAAGCTTCATTATAGCCATCCATACGTACTTCTTAGGGTTACTTGTGAATTGGAAGGTTAATCTTTTAACTTGATGTTTAAGTCTCTTTAAAACCTCATCATACGCCTTCAACTAGGAAAATTGGTCAGCAAGGGCTTGGTCTTTAACTTTGAACTTTGTAGACAAATCAATAATATCTCGATTCTTGGGCTTCTATGTAGCCTGATCAGTCAAAGTCTTCTTTGTCTTGGCCTCTTCTACATTTGGTCAGCTATCTCTCTATTTGGAAGATTATGCAGGTTTGGAATTTTTTAAAGCTTCAAGTTCTTTTCTTAATTTAGTATTCTCATTGTCCAGGATAGAAGAACCTTCGTCAGTAACAACAGTGAAAGAACTTTTCAAAGACCCAAGTTCATCTCTCAACTTATTATTCTCTTCGTCGAAGAGTTTAGCAATTTCTCTAGCCTCGTCAACTTCACGGTTCAACAAAAATTCCTTCTTCCTAAAAGAAGAAGCATATTTCTCCATTTTTTCCTCAAACCCCAAGGCTTCACTTAATGTTTGGTATTTAGCCTCGTAGTTGGCATGAAGTAAAGCTTTGGCATCATTATGTTTTGCCTGTAATTCTTTTATCATTTCATAGTATGCAACATTATTGGCCATAGCCCGATCAATAAGAAACTTGAGATAAGTATATGCATCTTTGGCTTAATCAGAAGCATCTGCATTGAACAAGTCTGTCAATTCTTCATCAATTAAATCTAAGTGGCCAGTTTTGAATAAATTGTTGCACCACTTGAGTAAATCAGAATCATCGGAAGAAATTTTTTCCATCATGTCTATGAACTAAAAAGATAAAGTAACAATTGATTAATAATAAAAGAAGATATAACAACATCCAAGCGATAATAAACAGTATGAAGAAAGGGTTCTTTCATTAATAAATAAAGGAAAATTACAAGTACATTAGAGTGGAAATAGAAAGAAAACAAAAGAAAGATGAAAAATACAAAGACCAAATGTCTAACAAGTCTACACCTTCTTTTTATTCTTTTCAACATCAAGATTTACACCCTGGTCGACAGAAAAGGCAGATGGATCAACAGGGTTTTTATGTTGCTCGACTAGAGGGATAGCTAAATTAACAACATTCCGGTATTGGTCAGAAGAAGGGATAGAATACTCAAACACCAAAGATGATTCCACCGAACCAACATCATCATCAACTTCATTATCAAGAGTGGTAGGAGAGGCAGCGTCATACTTCAGAAAAAGTTCAAAATCCTCAGCAATGTTAACTTCCTTCAATGTTGTCGACCAACCTTCCTTAAAGAATTTCTTCTTTGCGTATTCAATTTGGGAAGCGGAGGTAGAAATGGATTTATCTCAAGACTTATTGAAGGATTAATCCCTAGATTTCTTTCTCTTATCTTTTTCAAAAGAAAGGACTTTTGATAGTTTGGACACTTGTCCTTCAATAGCCTTTGCTTGCACTCAGCTTAAGAAGTAATCGAGTCAGCCTTTTGTCGAGGTTCTTCAGCAGTCTTGATCTTCTCTTTCTAAGTCTTCTTCTCTGTCTCCAAGGCTTGTTGGGAATCCAACAAAGATTTTCTAAGACCTACAAAGGCCTCTTCTAAATCATTCAAAGAATGAAGAAGATCATCTCCATCTAACATTTGGTTGTAATCGACCAAGAACTGCAAGAAAAATCCAAGTCAGAACAAGTCAAGAAAGACATGAATAATATCTGAACAACTTTAAAGCTAAAAACTTACCAAGGCTAAGCTCTGAATATCCATTTTTAACAGTTTTAATCGGGGCAAAGAGGCAATAAAAACTCTATGGCCTAGGAGGGTCCCAAACTTAATCAATTTCCTAGACAAGCTATGATTTAAGGCTACAAATGAACCAGCAGCAGATGGAGAAGTACCAACTAAGCCCTATTGGTTGGAATCAATAACTTTCTCAACCTTCTTATAAGCAGGACCTCTCCTCATTCATTTCAGAAGAGATTCGTCACCCTTTTTGGTTGGGGGCTTCTTTCCAACATCTGGCTTCTTCTTTGAGGCACCAATTTCAACAATCTTATTGGTGCTAGTATCTAGGGATGGGAAAATGGATTCAAAGAGAATCATCCACCCATTTCTACCCGTAATGGTTGAGAATGAACACCACCACATTTATTTCTAGAGGGTAGCATATGGGTCACAAAAAACTCACTAGTTATATATGGGTTTAGGCAGATTAAAAAATGACCTGTTGTCTAATCCTGCTCATATAAAATAGGGATCTGTAATTAAAAAAATTTGAATGAAAAAATAGATCGGTGATTAATTCGACCCAAATCCAACTCGCAACAATCATCATCCCGCTATTAACCCGTCCAAATATGACACTAACCAGTTAACGACCCGGTAAAATATGCCCACACCTATCCATTTGTTGGCCCTACCAGCAGCAAAGTCATCCCCCAAGAGATTGGAAAGTTCCTTTTACCCGTACTCACAGAAAATTGAAGGTCGGAATCAAAAGAGGAGGAAGTGCCAACAACAAGTTCACCACCACCGGATATAATGGCAGAGGAAGTAGAGATTGGATCTCTCTCCAAGTCTATGATGTTAGAAAGGGTGGTTGTTATTAGTCGAGCAACAAAAGAAGTTACCAAACTTTTATACTTCAGCAAGTATGAAAACGACCTAATATGCTCCTCACCTATCTTTTGATAAATTCCCCACAAAAACTTGAGCTCGTCAATCTTGATGTCACTTTCTTTGGGACTCTTCTTCTTCTTATCAACTATAAGTAAATAAATAACAAATGTTAATTGGTAATATCAACAGGTATTTCATCAGCATAAATACACAAATTATGTTTATTACAACCTATGTCATAGCCCTCTTTAGGGCATCTGGGTTCATCATATACTTCACCCCCTTAAAGAGGAATGTATTGCCATTTCTCTCTAATAACCCCATGATCAAATCTTTATTGGAGTTAGGCAAAATTGATAACTAGGGCTTTATTGGCAAACCTCATCTTCAAATAATAAGTACTGTCACTGGTGACCCATTTGTGATAGAACATAATGTCATGGATTTTGATATGGGTCCCATGGATTTGGATAAGTCTATGGATTCCATTAAAAATCCTCCAGATATTGGGGGATACTCTAGCAGGTACAACATCAAAATATTGATAAAACTCTAAGAAAAAATGATTTGGGGAAAAATAAAGCCGCACTCAGCTATGAATAAGGAGGGAATCCAATGACCCTTAAATAATGAGAAGACATCAGCAGGTGGACTAGGAAACTCTAAATCTACCTAATCTGGTATATTCCATTCCCACCTAAATTTTTCTAGAAAATCAATATGAATTATGTAAACCATGATTCAAGAAGAAGAAAATAAGGAAAAGGAAAGAATTCTTATAGAGACTTAAGGATTCAGCAAGAACTGTGAAAAGATATGAAGAACGACGACAAATGGGAACTCAAGAGTTCAAAGATAGCTTCTACAGTTCAAAAGTTTGGGGGTAAAGAAAAATCGAGAAAGTTCACCTCCTTTTATAGGTTGCCTCAAAAACAGCAAACGTACTGATTAAACGTACCAACGGTTGACGTTCCGATGGCTTTGCAAATCAGATGATGAGAAATACTCATTTACCCTTGGGCGGTTCATCAAATTTCAAATTATTTGAAAAAATTCCATATTTAAATAGTACTAGTTAAATTTTATAAGTGTGGTAAGTCGTCCGCCAACCAAGTATTATGAAAATAGCCCGAGATATACCCTAAAGAAACTCTTTATACTTTCATGCAAGCATCAGGCATAGAACATTTTGTTAATACCAAAAATTATCTATATATGTGGACTAATCAGAAATAAACATTTGTTCTCCCACATGGCCTTAATCCTAGTCAACTCATAAAGCCTAACAAGGAATGCCAACCAACACAAGGAATGACGACCAAGTACTGAGAAGGTCGACCAACAAAATCACTAAAGGGTCAACATATCAAGAGTCGTATTACTCATAGCTTGTACAACTAATCATCACATACAATATGTAAGGATATAAATTCTTAATATATATAAATGCATTCCATCCCTTGACATTCCAACTCTTGGCCTTCGGGTCATTATAAATACATTGTACCCCTATCATCAAAGGCAAGAACACAAGTAAGAAAGTTATTGCAATGACTAATACCATAACAGTGGATGTAGACTTTAATACATAGCCGAACCACTTTAAAATCTTGTGATTTTCTCTTTATATTTACATATTTTATCTGTTATTAAAGAATTAAATCTAGTCTAGTTTTTTTAGATCAATAATTCCAATACTAACCTCAACCCTAATATCAAACATCACCACAATACCAATATCCACCTCATACAAATCCATCTCACGTACCCTAAATTAAGCCCCCATAAGAAGTCCACTCAAATGCCTCAAGCTATGAATCAATGACTGAACCAACTAGAACAGAGTGTCCATGCACAATCATCGCACCCAGGCCATGCATGAGATATAAGCATCTTTAGCGCAATTCATTCAAATCCATCAAGGAGGTAAAAATTCTTATATCCCTGCTCAAACCCAACAGAATCCAATGGTCCAAGTGATCATTAAGGGGTTAAACCCCAATGAGAGACATACTAAGCATGGAAAAGCTATTACTACACCACGAAGTGGTAAAACAATCGACAATTGAATCACAAGGCCACCTATGGAACAAGTTATTTTCAAACACTCCTTGGGAAAAATGATGGACCTAATGGATGCAAAAACTGTGAGAGTTAGACAATGATATCTCCACCAAGAGAGAAGATAACAACTCATACTTCCAACCCCACAAATCCAAAACATGAACCGTTTCCTTTGAGACTAGAGCAAAAAGCGAATAATGTCATCAATGAATGGTTTTTGTCACTCTTTAAATAAGTAAACATGATTGTTCCATTGCTTGAGGCAATTTAACACATACCATATTATGCTAAATTCCTTAAAGACTTGTGCACAATTAAGTGAAAGAAAAATGTGCAAAAGGAGGCATATATGGCGGCATAAGCAAGCTCTATCATCACTAATGAGCTTGGTCCAAAGTTTAAAGATCCCAAATGCCCCACCATTGCGTACATAAATGAGGATCAAAACATTGATCATGCGCTCCTTGACTTAGGCTATGGCATTAAACTTCTTATATATTCCTTATAGTTGGAGTTACAATTGGGAGAAATTAAAGAGACGAAAGTCACTCTACAACTCACCAATCGATCCATCAGGATACCTCGTGGAATTTTAGAACATTTTATCATCAAGGTAAATTCATTCTACTACCCGGTAGACTTCATTATCATGGACACACAAATATCTATATTCTTTGGATGACCATTCTTGGCCACTGTTCATGCCAATATCAACTTCAAGAATGGGGTGATGAAATTATATTTTGGTAAAGTGATCATTGAGGTGAATGTTTTCTCTCTTCTAAATAAACCTAGTTGCTCTGATGAGGAAGAAACTGATATAGTTGCATATATAGAGACACTTATTTTAACCTCTCTTATTTTAAAGATCCTTTAGAGGCATGTATTTTTAACTCTTTGAATGGTGATTTGTGCAGTAATGAGTCTGAAGATAAGGAATAACTCACTTTAAATTACTATTTATTGAGTGATGAGATAAGGGACAATTGTTTTCCCTCGAGTTAAGTGAGGAAGACTTTGTTAACAGAAAATTCAATAACATGGAGGAGAACTTTACTATTGAGGATAGTGAGGGGGGTATCAATGAATCAATGTGGGTCAACCATTTTGAGAAATTACCCCCAATTGAAACTTTCCTTTTTCCCTCTACTATATCAGTTCCAACTATTGAGCCCAAACAATTATCTAAAGAGATCAAATATGCATTTCTAGGGAGTCTGGATATGCTTCTGGTTATAATTCCTGTCCATCTCGACTCGTGTTAGGAAATATCTCTTTTAAGAACGTTAAGAAGACATAAGAATAACACAGGTTAGTCTATTTCTGACTTGAAAGGGATAAGTCCCTCCGTTTGCACCAATACCATTTACCTGGAGGATGATGCCAAACTTACCCGCTAAATGAAAAGACATTTAATCTTGAATATTAGTAAAGTGGTAATGCTAAATGTAATCAAGCCTTTTGATATAGGGATCATTTACCATTTCTTAAATAGAAAATGGGTGAGCCCAACCCAAGTGGTGTTGAAGAAGTCTTTCATTAGAGTAATAAAGAACGTCATGGTGACCTTGTTCCATCGCTTGTTCCTAGTGGATACCGCGCATGCATTGACTATCTTAATCTCAATGAGGTTATAAATAAAATTATTTTCCTCTACCCTTCCTCAATAAAATTTTAAAAATAGTATTCGGTCATAAGTATTACTATTTTCTATATGGTCACTCGGGCTATAATCAAATCAAAATAGCCTCTCAAGATAAAGGAGAAAAAACCTTCACTTGTCTGTACTACACTAAAGCACACTTTTAGTAAAAGATAAATATTTGAATTAGTAATGATAGAATGTCGTTACTATTTCTCACTAGGTTTATACCCCGCATGATGCGCGAGCGCTTTATAATTCTCCTAGTAGAATAATTTAAACATATTTTTCATTTTTAATCAGATTTTTTATATTAAGTGTCAGCCGACATTAAACTTACCAAATACACAGACAAAATTGCTACCGCCTTATGATATTCTATGTAAGATTCATTATCAGTAAAAACATAAAATAAATTTTTCAATAATGGTTACAGACCAATAATGTTTCATTAAAAGATATAAAACATGTTACGATTTGAATTAAACATGTATCTCATTAAAATATTTAGAAATAAAAACTTAGAATTAAAAATAAAAAAATCTTCTCTCTCTTCATCCTCATCAGTTATTCACATATTTGAAGAAGGAAGTGATCATGTGTGCCTTGTTGTGCAACCAATTAGGGATGATGTTTTTTGCTTTACTACCAACGATGGCTCAAATTGTTGGAGTTGAATGGTGGAAAAGAATCTATGAAACTGTCAACCAAAGACTTACTTCCTCTTCAAGGTTTAGGTCCACAAGAATGCCTAGCAGTTAGTATTGACGGATCTAGATTTACCACAAAAATGCATCTGAGAATCTTTGAATGTCCAAGCATGCGCTTCATTTTAGATGAACTAAGATCTCACAAGTCATTCTGAGACATGGATTTTAGGCTAGACTCAGAGTTCTTAGCTTCAACGTCTATTGATGGATTTGCAAGAATTTGGAAGATAGATGATGGTGTTCTCGTGACTTCTTTGAGTCGCAAACCAGATGAAAAATTGAAGTATGTCAATTTTCGAAGGATGGAACAAAACTAATCTTATTTTGCACTGTTCAAAAATGTAATGGATCATTCACTATTGTTTAGGACATGAGTACGTGGAATAAAATTGGGCACAAAAGTCTACTAAGAAAGCCTGCTTCCATAATGTTCATCAGTCTCGATGGGAAATATCTTGCCCTGGGAAGCAGATATGGGAATATATTATAAGGCAGTGAGATTACTGAGAAGGCTCCGTTTGGAGAAAGAAAGTCAGCAGGTAAAGGAGACAAATGGGAGTGGTTGAAGAGTTTTGGAGGGTTTAAGACTTTAACATATAGAGGGATTTGGAGAGACGTGACCTTTATAGAGTGAATTAGAAGCATGGATTGGGTAGATGAAACAGTTATGTTTTTATTGGGTAGACGAAGAGAATATGGTGACTTAATGTTTAACCTTTAAAAATTTAGGAGTTCAATTAATCTTTAACTATAAATATGCATTCACGTGTCAATCATCTAAGAGGAGACACCAAAATTATATTTAGATATTAGGTGTGAATTTACCATTAGCAATCTAATATAAATTTTACTAAGTGCCCATTTGACAATCCAATTCCAAGGCTTGAAATTGGAATTGGAAGGCCAATTTCAATTTCAAGGAATCAAAATTTTCCTTCCAATTTGATAAACAAGGGTGGTCCCTTATGTGTGTGTGTTTCAAATCAAACCAATTTTTACCAAAAATTATCCAACTTTTAATGTGCACCAAACCAAGTTATGAAAAAACAATTCTTACTTTAAACCAGTTTTATCTTGATTAATCCTAAACATGCATCTAATGATTAAAGCAAGTAAAGTAAAGTAAAGTAAAGTAAAGTAAAGTAAAGAATACTCACAAGGCCGTATGTATGAGGAAAAACCCAAGACGGGAAAAAACCTCGGATGGCCCAAGCCAGATAATCACTATGAACAATGGTTTTACAAAGATATATTAGCCTTACACAATGACTCGATCCCCACGGTTCTTGATGCTCCTTCTGATCTTCTACCATTCTTTAATAGTGCCCACACAGAAATTGCATCTTCCACGATACCTGTCCACAACACTCAACTCCACGAATGGCTCGGTGTCCACCGATTGGCTTTGATTTGTCTACGATGTCGAACAAGAAGTCCTTCTATTTTCTTCATCCCAAAACCCTGATGTTCATTGATAAAAAAAACTTCTTGATGCAGCAAGATCATGTAAACATATAAGAATGATAACTCGGATCTTTTAAAACTCTAAGGACGTGTTTAAGATTTTTAAACCTTAGAAAACATGTGCAAACAACATACTGGATGGTAAACTATTTTTCCAGAGGCACACCTACGAAACTCTGATAAAAACACGCTTTAAAAAATAATTAAGCGCCTCCTTGAAAAACGTGTCATTCGAACGACAAGGACACATCATTCGCGCGACATGAGCATCTCGTTCGAATGCCAGCTTATGTCATTTGAATGACAGCGCATAAGTTTGACTTTTTGATTAAAACGTTTCTTTTAAAAGAGATCCAAATTAGTCAAACTCTATTTTGAGCTTATCAGAATAAAACGTAGTGTAAGCCATTAAAACACTTTTAAAAACATTTTAAAATATTTTTCTTTATAAAAATACATCCTTATCTTTAATAAAAATAATTCCGAGCACCATTAACTATACGCATTCATACCTGATTGATCTCGGAATGCAATTAACTTTGAAGACGATTAAACTTGGACCAATTAAACTTCGGCATGATTATTTCTTTGAAGCTTTTTCGCATTGTCTTCAATTTCTTTAATAGGTCATAGACCAAGTGGTATCGTGATAAAATAAAAATCTCCTTATGACATATTTCAAACACAGTTTTATTCACAGAATTAAGTCAAAACTATATAGGGACTCAATTAGAAATTTAGTTGCTTATAAATCTCCAACTTTGATAATTCTGGGACAAAACTAAACCAGTGAAATGCCTAAGTCGGTCCGTCAAGCCGTATGACACCTAAATCCCATCCCATAAACCCAAAATCAAAAATACAGGACATGGACTAGCATGAACTGTCTGAATTTGATGTAGACTTGAAATCTCGAATCGCTGAAGCATACCTACACACATGAAACAGATAAAAAAATACCTAGTGAATTATTGAGGAACAAATGAAACCAATATATCTATCCAAATGATACCAAATGATAATGGATACCAATATGAATAATCTCTGAAAAATCATTTGTTAAACAATTTGAGCAACAAAATGATACCAATCTGTGATACCAATTTGTAAAATATGAGATCCAAAACATGCTCAAATCTCCCCCTACATCACATACATCTCTCCCCATTTTTGTCTCGAATAGATAATGCAGTGAAAAGATAAACCAATTAAAGTATTTAGCATAAGAATATAAACCAACCAGCTAAAAATGTGAAATCGCTGGATAATCATGAAACAACCAGCTAAAAATGATCAAGAAATGACAAATCAGTAGCTAGTAAACCAATGAATCACACAAAAAATGTAGCAAATTAATAAGGTGTGATAAACGAACTATATGCAAAAAAACAATTTAGAACTACTAAATCCTGCATATAAACCAGTCAGTCTAGAAATAATTTCAGCAGTACCAAAAATATGACTGCAAACCAACCAGAAGCAAGAATCAGGTTGTCGTTCAAACGAGCCACGGACGTCGCTCAGACGAGATGAGGACGTCGCTCAAACGAAGTACAAATGTCGTTCGCGCAACACGGATATGTCATTTGACCGACTTCTCTCAACCTGCCAAAATTTCTAAGATTCCCAGAAATAATATATATTATTGCCCAGTGAAAAAATTTCCATAAAAAAATTCCAAGAAGGGCCTGATAGCAGCAAAACAGTGTTAAGATAGTAGGCTTTTAGCACAAAACGCATAAACGCATAAAAAGAAACAATGAGAGTTACATGCAAACATAGTACTTATGTACTCAAACATGGACATGGAATGTATGGGCGTGAAACTACAACAAGTGAGTCACAATTCCAACACATCGAAACAATCAAGAATCTCTAATTAATAGAGATAAATCATCAAACTTTATCATAGCCATATGACAATTAAAGTGTGAGCTTAATGAACTAAACATACTACATGCACACAAATCCAGAATTTTGATGATTCAACAGACAATAGCGTCAAATTGCAATGTTTCAACATTAGGATTAGTTGTGCAAACCTGTTTAAAATTTCTCCAACCAAACTCCCTCATAAATATATACTTTTTAAATTTCTTTTGAGCTTTCTAGCATTCTCAACTTAGAGAAAATCTTATTGGCCCTTTTTCATTTTTCTTTTTCTTTTGGGCTCTTTTAAATGGTGGCTTTCACGGCGAGTTAATTTTGAACTCTCGTAGCCCTTTCTCATGAATCACTCATCATTTTTTCAATTAGATACAAATTAAAATCCTCACGGTAAAAAGTTCTTACATGCACACTTCTCCTTAAGTCTACTTACGCATAGATGACAGGATTGAGATAAAAATGCCTCACCAAATTCAGATATGCAAGAGAAGTCAAACATCCATATAAACTCATGCATCTGTGCAATGTTGGCATATATACAAAGTCGAATCAAAATGCATATAATCTTCGAAACAACCCCATATAAATAATGATCAAGATCATTCTAAGCATCGATAATAATGACCAAATGTCCTAGCCACATGGATAATGAAATGATGGGAGGGGGGTCCAAGCACACCAATATGCCACATCAAACATGTAAACTCAAAAACACAACCAAACTACACAAGTAAACAAAACTATTTTTAGTTTTTCAAAAGTTCTATCAAAAACAAAAACTTTTTGTATTTTTCAAAAGACTCAAACAAATGAAAAATAAAATACATGGAGATAAACATGTCATTATACTAGCAATGAATATATCATGAAGAAAACTAGCATAAGATAAACATGGAAACACTATCATCCTTTAGATTTAGCATGGGAAGAATCAAGTGCACCCAAACGAGAATCAAGAAGTCTTATTCCTAAAGCCACTAAATCCGATTTCCTAACGCAAGTAGGTGTAAAATGACGCATGGGGGTTTGGGGAACCGGGGCAACTTTATTCCTAATATTCCTAGGAGCTTGTCTAAGGTCGTAACAATAATGCCTAAGGTGACCTTTCCTACCACAAAATGTGCAAGTGAAGCAATGGTGGGAATGATTACCTATATGTGGACCTTTTCTAACCTTCCTTGTGGTTTTCACTCGTGCGGGGGAAATGGGAACAACTCTCTCATTAAAACCTATACCTCCCCTATCTCCCTTAATTTGGACGGTGCCTAAGATCTTATTTAGCTTTTTCGACCTAGCCTCCAAATCAAACTTAACTCTAGATGAGTCTCTCAAACTCTTCTCTAACTCTCTAACATTAAACTCAAGCAAATGCCTACACTCCTCAAATGCTAAAATCTCCTTTTTCAAAGACTCCATCAAACCACGGAGATTATCTCTCTCACCCTCTACATACTCTAATTTCTTCCTAAGAGTCTTCTCTCGTGCCCTTAGATCCTCAATCAAACTATCATTATTTTCTATGGCACGCTCATTCAACTTAGCTTCCAATTTTGCATTTGCCTTTTTCACCTTCACCATCTCGGCATACAACTCATTAAATGCAACTTGCAACTCTTTCACATCTACCTCCTATTCCTCACTCTCTTCACTCTCACTAATATGGGATTCACTCAAAACCTCCTCGAAAGTGTCATTCACATGAGAATCATCATTGCTCACATGACATTCCATAAACACAACAAAGTTACGCTCAATGGGGGGAACTCTCCCCCTCTTTCGAATCACTATTACTTAAGGTGGCATTATATGAAATAGGTTGCTTGCCCTCTTTCTTAAGTCGGGTGGGACACTCCTTAACTTTGTGACCGTACCCCTCACACCCAAAACACCTATCCGACTCATCTCTCTTAGGCTTCTCAAACTAATCCTTAGAGGTGGGATCTACTTTGATGTTCTTGAATTTTTCAAATTTCTTGGCATCTTTCGATTGCTTTTGAAACTTAATAAATTTTTTAAATTTCTTTGCCAACAAAGCAACATCCTCAAAATCAGAATCAGAATCGTAATTCAAAACTTTAATTTCCTCCTTCCGGGTTTTCAAAACAATACCCTTTTCTTTCTTAGGCACTTGCTTGGAGGTAATCATGTCGATTTCATAGGTTTGTAAGTCACCTACAATCTCTTCTAGTTTCTTTGACTCTAACTTACCCACGGAGTTTAAAATGGTCACTTTCGCATCAAACCTACTAGGCAACGACCTAAGTATTTTCTTAATGACACGGTTGTCAGGAATTTTCTCACCTTGGTTAAACAACGAGTTGACAATATTGGACAACCTAGCATAAAACTCATCAAAAGTCTCACTCTCTAACATCCTAATGGTATCAAACTGTGTGATGAGGTTTTGAAGTTTAGATGCCCTAATCATGCTAGTGCCCTCGTGAATGAGTACCAAAAGGTCCCAAGCCTCTTTTGATGTTTCACAAGACATAATTATATTGTATTCTTCTTGTGTGATATGTGAAGAAATAACGTGCAGACCCTTAGAATTATATTGTGAAGGTCTTTGTTCAATTTCGATCCATAACTCAACAGGCTTTAAACTAGTGACCTCGCATATAATAGTGACAGGGGGTGTCCAACCTTTCTCAACAGCTAGCCACACATTCTCATCAATAGATTTTAATTCACATCTCATTCTCATGTTCCAATAAGTGTAATTAGTGCCATAAAAAATAAGAGTTCGAGAAAATTCGTTATATCTAGAATTCATCTTTGAAAACAGATGGGATCACAAAACTAATAAATTATGTTTTCTAGCTCTGATACCAATTTGATAAACCTGGGTGGTCCCTTATGTGCGTGTTTCAAATCAAACCAATTTTTACCAAAAATTATCCAACTTTTAAAGTGCACCAAACCAAGTTGTGAAAAAATCATTCTTACTTTAAACCAATTTTATCTTGATTAATCCTAAACATGCATCTAGTTTTAAAGCAAGTAAAGTAAAGTAAAGAATACTCACAACGCCAGATGTACGAGGAAAAACCCAAGATGGGAAAAACCTCAGATGGCCCAAGTCAGACAATCACTATGAACAATGATTTTACAAGGACAGATTAGCCTTACTCAATGACTCTATCCCTATGGGTCTTGATGCTCCTTCTGGTCTTATACCATTCTTCAATAGTTCCCATGCAAAAATTCCATCTTCCACAATACTTGTCCATAACACTCGACTCCACGAATGTCTCGGTGTCCACTGATTGTCTTTGATTCGTCTACGATGTCGAACAAGAAGTTATTCTCTTTTCTTCACTGCAAAACCCTGATGTTCAATGATAGAACAAACTTCTTAGTGCAACAAGATCACGTAAACATATAAGAATGATAACTCAGATCTTTGTAAACTCTAAGGATGTGTTTAATCCTTTTAAACCCTAGAAAACATGTGCAAACAACGTACTGGATGGTAAACTGTTTTTCCAGAAGCACACCTATGAAACTCTGATGAAAACACGCTTTAAATAACAATTAAGCGCTACCTCAAAAAATGTGTCATTCGAAAAACAAGGCCACGACGTTCGCGCAATAAGAGCATCTCGTTCGAACAAGAGCTTATGTCGTTTGAACGACAATGCGTAAGTTTGACTTTTTGACTTTCTGATTAAAACGTTTCTTTTAAAAGAGATCCAAATTAGTCAAACTCTATTTCGAGCTTATCGAAATAAAACGTATTGTAAACTATTACAAAACTTTTAAAAACATTTTAAAATATTTTTCTTTATAAAAATACATCCTTATCTTTTATAAAAACAATTCCGAGCATCATTAATTATACGCATTCATGCCTGAGTGATCTCGAAATGCAATTAACTTTGAAGATGATTAAACTTGCACCAATTAAACTTTGACGTGATTATTTCTTTGAAGCTTTGCCGCATCGTCTTCAATTTCTTTAATATTTCATAGACCAAGTGGGATCGTGACAAAATAAAAATCTCCCTATGACATATTACAAATACATTTTTATTCACAAAATTAAGTCAAAACTATATAGGGACTCAATTGGAAATTTATGTCCTTACACTATTCCATTTCCATGACTTGGAATTGGATTGCAAAACAGACCCAAAATTTTGTTCTAAATTTTAAAAGTAAATACTAAAAAAGACCTGGCTCATTTTCCCTCCCAATTGAACTAAGGGTCCGTTTGATAGCCTTAAAATTCCTAGGCAAATTCAGAAAAGTTGGAAATTTTCAAATTTTTTCAGCTTTTAGATCATTTGATAGCCTAAATTTGCCTTCGAATTTGTTTTCCAGGTACAACACCCCTTAAGTACAATTTGCTCCTTGGAGTGGAATTCGTTTCTTGTTGGGGGGGGGGGGGGGGTCTGAGGTTTTTGTTTGCCACCTTTGGGTGGCAAATTACTCAAAATCAATTTTATTTTAGAACTCTATATATTTCATAAATATATATTATTCATAAATTTTATATATATATATATATATCTTAAATAATTATTTACCTACTTAATATACATTATTTACATATTATATAAATGTACAAAATGTATAAATGTATGAAATATATAAATGTACGAAATATTGAAATATATGTGAAATATATATAAATATACGAAATATATACAAATATGAATTATACGGAATATACAAAATATACATATATAATAAAATACATAAAATATACGGAATATATATATAAAACATACCGGATCGGTTCTCTGATGAATTTAGTTAACGGGAGTAAATGACGCATTAATATTGTCCACAAATTCTTGGGACCGCTTTGTCTTTTTCGGGCCACCTTTTGGGGACCGCAACGTCTTTTATATTCCTTTGTCTTGTTCTAAGTTTTAGGGAATAGGAATTTTTAGCCCAATATGTTCTAGCGTCTTTAAGCTGATTTTTAATGTTTAAATTAATCTGGGAGTCGAAGAGAAGTTTCAGAGCTACTTTTGCTTCCCGATCTTCTTCCGTCACTATCGTACTAGAATTCTGAATAGCGAGGATTGTCTATATAAACTGTTTCTT
Source organism: Sambucus nigra (assembly GCA_949130495.1). Classification (NCBI taxonomy): domain Eukaryota; kingdom Viridiplantae; phylum Streptophyta; class Magnoliopsida; order Dipsacales; family Adoxaceae; genus Sambucus; species Sambucus nigra. The sequence goes on along the minus strand of OX422210.1, from coordinate 516,615,458 downwards.
CAGGGAGTCTAGAAATTACAAACATTTTTTATGGAAAATATTCTAGTTTTAAATACCTTATACGATATTAAAGTTTTATCAGTCTAGTTCTTTATATATCTGATTAAAAATATCCATTATATCGTTATTTATAAATTCATCTAAATTATTATCACCATAGGATGACAAAAATCTATGATATGTTCTAAGGGAAGTTGTCTCTACATTTTTAAGAAGAGGACGGATTCCTCCAGCTCTAATTAAAGTGGCTTTAATTTCTGCTAGCCTTTTTCTTCTAATAAATTTTAATACGTCTATACTGTCTTCAAGTATCTTAGTATATTCTTGATATTTTTCAGGTCTTGACAGTTCTTCTGTAAAATCTTCAGCTCTTAATTTTCGTCTAAAGAGATCACGGATCCATGTTCTAGTTATTTCTACTCTAGGTACTTCACATACTAACCATTCAATAACCTGGTCTATATATTTGAAATTACCACCCGCATATTTTAAAATAGATTCTATAGTTTCTTTATCTTTAGGGTCTATGAGAGTCCAATCTTGGATTTATCTAGTTAAGTCTAAATTTGTTTGATTAACAAATGCTAAAAAGTCTGTAGTGATCTGTAGGCTCATGCAAGTTTCTTTTACAACAATAATATGTAAAATAGTTAAAGGTTTGATTCAAGTTATACCTTCCTTCTGGTCTGTAATATCTTTATCTTCTTTTCTTCTTCTCTTCAGACTTGTTACTATTCTTCTTCGATCTTGGCCTCCTGCAACTCTCTCTTTATATGTCACACCTCAATCCACTATTTTGGCGTTATACCTGTTTCCTGCCTATACACCTCCATGCCTAACGCCCACTGGCTAACGACTCATGGAAAATCGACACCTGACGACGGTTCAACAGTATAACACCTTGTGTGCTACACTAAAGGTTCCACACAATAGTCCTCTATGAATAGAAAGTTAGGGGTAACTTTGAAAATAATAACAACTTAACATAAGAGATTTCTGGAAAAAGAAAATACTTTTATTGCACTGCATTAGTAATTACAACTCTCACCATTCCCCTGACTATATGGGAATTACTCACTCAAGTACATATTACTTTCTATAAGCTTACATAAACTCTGTCTCTAATATCTGATATCTTTCTCTACTTTCTACCTTTCCTTTTATATCATAAGGAGGATTACAGATGACTGGTAACCGGTTAAAAAGAGTGATCTGGTTGAAAAATACAATAATTAAAGCAAAATACAATAATTAAAGGTCTACAGCTTTGCATCTTTGAGTCTTCTCATTTTTGCTTCTCCAAAAGCAGTCTTGGCGTCTTGTGATAATTGCAAACCTAATGTCTTTGTGCATTTCTATTTCTTTTTTATGAAAAGAAGTTGTCTGGGGCCTATATGGAGTAGGTCTGATCCTTTCTTTATCTTCATAATGCAAGGGAATAATCAGTCTAAATAATTGAGTCTTCGGTCTTTAATAATTCATTGAGTAGGGTAGAGCCCTTCTTTGTTCTATCATCGCCTTCTTCTTCTTCATCTTTGTGTCCATCTGGGAGAGCATTATTATTAAAGAATTCATCAATGAGGCCTACCACTCTAAGGCTTGATGGAAAAGAAATCTCCACCATTTCCTTATATTCTTTCTTAAATCTTCCATTAAATTGCTCATCAGCCTAGATAATGAGGTCTTCTTTATGGTATGCAGTATACCATCAGTCTTCACCTGTTAAAAGTTCCATGATTTCTATCGTCTCCATATCTTGGGAAATCTGGAGCTTGGAATTATTAACACTTAAGTCTTTACTATCATCTTCGGATAGAATCTCCACATCTTTAAAAGAATAATTGGAAAATCAAACAAGTCTAAACCCCTCAACTCTCATTCTTCTGCAAGAACTTGGAGAAATCTGATAGATCCTGACAAATAGGGAAAGGAAGTTTTCTAACTTTTTAACATACTCATGTACTATTTTTCCATGAGCAATAGAGTCTTCTACCGTCTTTATCTGGATGAATCCAATGAACCCATAGTCTGCTAAGGTGATCTGGGAAATGTCTGCTTTTCCAAAAAGATAAATTTTTGGAACATCTTTGAAGAAACCTCTAAACATTAAGGAATATCCATTAATTTTGGATAATAACATATTAAAATGTTTAATAATGTTATTAACGCCTTTCTGATAGTCTTTTGATATAGGAATATTAGTATGACAAAAAGGTATAACAATCTTAGTCTTAAAAGTCTTTTTCTGATAACCAAAATTATCAGCAGGTCTAGTTTTGAACGATTCTCCAAGAGTCTGAGCATAAGTCTGAGTCTGTGGTCTAGGGATAGAAGTACCACTGAGTTGGGTGACTACAAGTCTTTGAGTCCTCATGAATCTGGCAATGACTACCAAATTTTTTTTGAACTCTATCCACTATCTATTCTTCACATTCCGCCATATAGCGTCTATAAGAGTATTTTCATTATCTAAAAATTCTCGTCTAAATTTTATATAGTATAGATATCTTTGGTCAGGTCTATATTGGGGGAAATACATCTTCCCAATGAGTGTATTTTGAGAAACAATCTCATGTCTAGATTTTCTAGGAGGAACTAAGATATCATCAAAGTTCTCTAGGATTGGTATTCTTGAGAGTCTTGAATGTGAGTCTATCTTTGATTTACACCAGCATTTGGTATTACGCATCTAAGATAGTCTCTAACGTCTTCTTTGTTCAGTCTATTCGTTCCAAAGGAACTCATGTTGTCTAAGTCTTCTGTTTGCAACATAAAATATGAAATCATATTAGTGTTAGCAAACATTGGCTGTCTTGATATAATATCTGGAGTGGTATTTTTACTTACCTTAATATGTATAACACAGAAGTCATAACCATTAAGAAATTGTTTGCCATCTAATAAGTCTATTAGTCCTAGATTTGGACAAGTCTAAATCTCTTAATTTTACTATATAAGAAGAATCAGTATACACAATAAAATGTTTAGGTCTAAGAAAAAGCATATATTTTTCTATTGCCCTTCCTATAGCTAAAATTTCTTTTTCATGGGTAGTGTATCTTATTCTTAGATCAATAAAGGTTCTAGAACTATATCTAAAAAGTTTATTCTTTTTAGTGTGATGATCAATGGCAAAGTATATTCCTCCCCATTGTTTATTATATGCGTTTGTTTCTACTATAAATTGGTCTTCAGCATTGGGCAGTTCAAGTAAAGGAATATTTTTTACTGCTTATTTAATTTGTCTTATAACTTCAAATCATCTTTAGTCCAATAAAAAGGATTATTATTGTCTGTTCCTTTTAATTTGGCAGTTAAACTTTGTCTCTTTGAAGTAAGGTCTTTAATAAATTCTACAGCACAATTAAGCAATCCTAAAAATGATTGTAATTGTTTTCTATCTTTAAGCTGGTCTGGAAATTCAAGAATCTTCTTAGTTATGTGTTCTGCTAAGGATATTTTTCCTTTGTTTATATGCATTCCCACAAAATCTATTTCAGTCTGAAATAATTGCATTTTCCTTTCGAAAATGACAATACCATGTTTATCTAATTTTAAAATAATCTTTTTAAGATGGTGTACATGCTCTATCTCAGTCTTACTGGCTACAGAATGTCATCTATGTAAACAAGATAAAATTATGAATAAGGTCTAAATATATTATCCATTATTCTTTGGAATACTTGAGGAGTATTCAAGTATCCAAATGGCATTACTAGCCATTCGTATTTTCCTTAGGGCACACTAAAGGTTGTCCAAGTAATACTGTCTCGATGCATCTTAATTTGCTAGAAGCCTGATTTGCAATCAAACTTACTGAATATAATTATATCTTCAATCAAATTGATTAAATTATTCTTCTCTAGTATCTTATAAGAATCAAATTCACAATTCTTATTTAGTTGTCTTTGATCTATAACCATGCGTCTTTTTTCTCTTTTTCTTTCAAATTCATTTTGAACATAGAAGGCAAGGCTATTATGTCTACTCTTGCTTTCTGTAATGATGCCTAACTTAAGAATTTCATCTATGTCTTTTTTGAAGTCCTCCCTATCTTCTTGTGAATATCCATTCTTATAGGTTCCACCATTCATAATGTCGTCTGGGTTAATTGGGATAATTTCACAATAACTTTGGTCTTTATTCCATTTAGCAATGGGATTTTCTCCTAAAGTAGGCTCTACTAGTTGCCTAATCTTTTCTTTTTCTACTTGTATATCCATTTTCTTTTGTTTGGATATAGCTTGAACCTATAATAAGGTGTGCTAGTCTTGATATAGAATGTCTTGTTGTATAAGCGCTATTTGCTTATAACACTTTTGGTCTAGACACTAACATTCTTTTTGTTATGGTTTAGTGATTTCTAGGGCTTCTTGTTGGTTTGTAGGTCTAGCTCCACCATGCTCAGCTGAAGAACTCTGATGTTTTATAGCTCTATAATTGGGTTTGACCTACATAAGGTCAAAGGCAGTCTTGTGATCTATTAGAGGAGCTTTAATATTAAATTCCTATTTATCACTAATTGATATCTTATCATTATACTGAGTATAAGGATGATATTTACCAATAAAATCTTGTCCTAAAATATTATTTCCGGTGAAACTAGGACGAGGATCCATTATCCAAAACTGATGATTTATAGTTTTGTTAGTGTGATTTCGTAATTAAAATAAATAGGAATAGTCTGAAAGTATAAGGTAAATGGTTCTCCATTAGCTACCTTACAATATATATCTTGATTACTTTCTAGAAAGTAATCTTTAGGAAAGACATTAGCCTAGCAAATACTCTGAGAGCATCCCGTGTCTATAAAAGCTGAAAGTCTTTTAGGATAATCATTGTGTTGCATGAATAACTCTACAAAATAAGCATGTGGTTTAGTAGATATTCCTAAATTATTCTTTTCTAGAATATATATTACTTTTTGAGGTTTATCTATAAAATCAAAGGATGTTAGATCTTATGTACTACTATCAGAGCAATTGTCTTCTAAGTCATAGGAAATTCCCTTTTCTTTTTAAGTTTTCATTTTCTGGAAATCTTTTAGCTATATTTCTATCAATATCTTGATAGTATCTTTTAATATCTAGTTCTATATGAGCGTCATACTGGCTAGTATAGATTGCTTTAAATCTAATTCTCCAATAGTTTTTATGGTAGTGTAATTGACAAATAACACAAACCATAAATAATTCTGTTTGTATAGTCTCAAAACATTCTACACATCTAAAGTCTTTATTACTACATTTCATTTCAAATGTGCAATAATGTCTTTCATTAAAGTAACATCTAGGTGTATATGTTAGTAACTCAGGATTACTAACTGTCTATCTTTTCTTTAAAAAGGGGTTTAATATATTTTTATACCAAGCTTCTTCAAAGTCTATATATTCATCATCTAAATCGTCTTGATTATGCATCATATATAAGTCTAGAGTATCCTGAGAATCTTCATACTCATCAGTATCACTATTATAATCTTCTAAATCACTGTTTGTATATGCACTGTAGATACTAGTATTATCATCATCTTCTATGTATGATATTTCTATAGCATATAGGATATCTAAATCTTATTGATATGCATTGTCTAATATTGTATTAATAATCTTAATACCTTCTTTATCTTTCTGATTAGGGCAGTCTTTAGCAAAGTGTCCTTTTTTGCCACAAGTCCAACATTCTTTGATGGCAGTCTTGGATTGAGATACTTCTTTTCCTTTCCTATATTTAGGAACCTTCTTATATTTACTAGTATTCTTCTTAAAGTATATTCTTTAGTTAAATCTATTTTTCTTAGTCTTAGAGTTATTTCACTAAAGGTCGTAGAAGGTCTAAATCTATACTTCTTTGGAAATCCTAAAGGTCTAGTCTTAAACTTTCTATGTTTCCATTCTAATTTCTTTTTAAATTTCTTAGATTCACTTCCACATCCCCATTGGATTGGAGCGATGTCTCTTTCGTCTTTGATTGGAGGGATTTTCTTGAAAGTTTCTTCTATTAACTTACCTTGATTTATATCACGTCTCTTAGATATGATATAGTCTTTGGAAAAATTGATTCTTTCACCAAGGGAGTAATTCTTAACTCCAGCTACTTCTGGACAATTCCTATATTCATTAATTAGGATTTGTCCTATGGCTAGTATCTTTCTAAATTATTCATCTTTTAAGGTATCTCCAAATTATTTAATTTGGTAATATAGGTGCTCATAATTATTGCTATATTCATTGATCTTGTCTAGTTTTCAAATGCTAAGCAGGGCTAACTTGGTTTTTGCTAGGTCTTATTCATTGATATGAGCCAAATTTCCAGCTCCAATGAATTCTGATGTGAACAATTGAATATATTCTTTAATTGATCTTTCTTCTAGGTTCTCCTTTATCTTCTCAATCTTACCTAAGGAGTCTTCACCTGTATCATTTCTTAAACTATCTTAATAATCTTTTGCAATGCCTCTAATGGATTACTCAACGTACTGCTTACATGAGCTTGCATCCCATTATTCAGTTGATGTAAAACACATGTTCATCTGATTACACCATTCATCTAAGGCCTTCTTCCTATCTTGGACATTGTCTAAGTTAAGGTATATCCTAACTAGATCTATGGCTTGACTTGACATGGTCTTAACAGGAGTAAAAATCTTGTTACTAGTTGGAAAGTCTTTTATATAATCATGTTTAGTCTTGACTAAAGTTCTAGAGTATATATGAATATTTATTCCTATTGGTTTACTAAAAATTCTAGGAGCATCTTCTATCCTACTACTACTTCCTATTTCTTGTTTATTAAGACATACTTGTGTAGCTGTCATTAATCTTTCTTATCCTTCTTCTATTAGTCCTAGGTTTCTAAGAAGTTTTTTAGTATTCTTAGATTCTTTTAATTTTAATATACGCTCTTGAGGTATCATATTAAATCTTTCTCTTTCTTAAAATCTAACAGAATGAATTTTCTTAAGGTGATCTTTAAATGTCTTCATGTCCAATTCTGAGGGTTCATGTTCAAAGTTTTGGATCCTATCTTTTTCTTTAACTAAGTCTTTTTGTTCAAATGAACTTCTAGGTTTAATTACTGAGGCTTGTCTTATTAACCTAGAACTAGTGTTACTACTACATTCTCCTTCTGCAGGATCATTGATTATGGCTTCTCCCATATTCCTAAATCTAACTTCTTCAGTCTGAATATTCTTATTGATAATCTTAGGATGTCCAAACTGGATAGTCAAATTTCCAGTGACATCGTCTTGATTATTAAACAAAGGTTTATTTTGTATAGTCTTAGTTTCTTAAAATTCTGGAAATTGCCAAAGGGTCTTATCTTTTACTTTCATAGGTCCAGTATTCCTAATACTGTAAGTCTGGTTGTAATCTGAAATATTTCTTCTAACTAGTATTTCTTCATTAAGTCTACCGCTAGGAATTCCCGATTGCATTCCTTCATAAGGAAATTTAAAGAATTTCACATAGCTTTGGAATTCTATATTTATATTAGCGTCTGGGATAATATAGTCTTCATAGCCACTAGCATATAAGATTAACTTAAAATGTTTGGCTGTGTCTATGGTTACTGTAAATGCCGGAATGACATTAAAGTATCCTATATTGTCTGACATTTCTATTTGGGCTATCCCAATAAGGCTTTTCTCAAAATAATTCCATCTTTTATCTACTAAACAACATAATATGTTGATGTTATTTTGAGGTCTATGTAATCCTTGGATTCTTTCTTGAAAAATTCTAAAGGTTAGGAATTGGAACTTCCTATCAGTTCCTCTAGATCTAAGCCATTATGAGTCAAAAACTTGAAGCTCATTGTAGGATTTGTCTAACACATGATTTCTACAATGATAAGTCATGTTATAATTAGGAGTTGTAGGAGTGGCACCTTCTTTAAAAAATTATACGCATCTAATGGCTGGAAGTTGTGACACCCCGCCTAATTATATAACAGGTGATCAGTCCTTTATTAAATTAAAATCAAGGTGAACGGTTGGTTCATTCTTACCATCACTGTCGCAAAATAATTAATTCCAATTTAAACACGCTAAATAATTAAGCTAAGTGTCGAAACAATTTAAAGCCCACATTTATTTAATTTAGTTGTAAAACCTTTTTAAACATAATCAAATTTTAATAATACCAATGATAAACATACCAATCATCCAACGAGCCATGCCAACTAGATTATCAAATGCAAATAATTAACCACAAACCACAGATAATGTGAGAGATAAAATAATCCCAAATGAAAACAGAGTACTGAAATGATAGAATTATGCAATGCCTATCAAGTCTGAAAAATTCTGTAAATGGGCGACACATGCCCTAACTAAAAGAGATAAACATAAGTCTGAGGAACCAAAGGAGAAAGCGTCTACTGCAATGACCTGCAACTCCCACACAAGCTGCAGCACGTCCAGTCAAATGATTCTACACCAGACGCCCCTGTGGCTAAGCACCTGTAATATATACATATATATATGCAAGAGAGAGAGAAAATGATAGAAAATGGGTCAGAGTCCGATTGTAAAACAACTTTAAAAATAGTTTAGCAAGTATTTAAAATGCATACTGGCTAATATAACTACCGTGTTATTATGTGACACTCTCTTGAGAATTCCCTCATCTCATCTAGTGTGTACGCCTACCATACTACCTAATCTCGTAAGTCTATCTAACTTATCTCCCAATGATTTTATTTCGATAAGTCACAAGGCTATAATGCTTAGTTTAGAGATCAATATCTTAATGATTACTTACGTTACGTAATATATATCCGTACCGTTAAAAGTTCCTGAATACTTACTATAAAATTTGAAGCATTTATTCCATACTTAACTACTTATATGCACACTAGAATATTTCCATATATACGTGTGACACCCCGCCTAATTAACCCCGGGTGATCAGTCCTAAATTAAGTTAGAGAAGGTTCCTCAGTTGGATCATTCTTAGCATCACTATCGGCTTTTTAATTACTAACCACCTAAGTGAGAAAATTAGACTGGTGCCAAGTTTTATCTTCATTAACTTAAATGAAACTCATGCGGAAAATAAAATAACACAATAATCATAATTAACTAAAACAACCATTCACAATTTATTAACTAACCGAATAAACCATCGGCCCAAACTCCAACGAATATAAAACAGAGATAAGTAATAAATCTCAAAAAATATGACAAAAACTAAATGAACTGTGAGCGACATGCTTGAAATTACTGATAGAAGTCTTTATGCTAGAATGAAAGAATGAGGCGTCTATCAAACTCCCGCAACATCCATATATGCTGCAACAACGGATCCCTGGAATGAATTAAGCCTGGTGTCCCTGTGGCTGGACACCTAAAAGGTTTTTGAAATTTTTTATAGCAAGGGTTAGAACCCAAAAACATTTGAAAAACATTTAGCAAATGATTAACTTGCAGTTATAAGTAAATATGCATGCTCTCCATATTTTAGTTAGTCCCGGACTCCCTTGAGGACATCCTCACCCCTCCTCTAATGTGCACTACTAATGCCCTAAATAAATTCACCTAGCTCCTCATCTTATGACTAGATAAATTATGAAACCCCTTGCAAAACACCCTACTCTAACCGAGTATTCCTTAATTATGATTCTTAATTTATTATCAACATCAACTTAATTAAATCATTTCCCTTTTTAATTTCATATAACTTCCACATCTGTTATACATATAATACAACTCATGCTTTGTATTAATTAGCTCGTATATAATTATTTACCTAATTATATACTCAATCATATTACAGTATTCACAAACATACTGATATAATATTTAATAATAGTATTTCCCCCGAATAAAGTCTCACCGGGTATAAATCCTCTAAAGTGCTATCCCACTAGGTATGTTCACATCACCCAGTTACCGCAAGTCAGAATCGCTCACTAACTTGGTTAATACATAAATGTTGGAGGCGGTCATATTCCTTGCCTGAAAGTGAGATGCCCCTCACCCATATAACGGACGCTATGACCTGGGATTATACTCTCCCTACTCCTCAAGCTAGGGGATTCATCCACTACGCGCAACCTCCCCCTATAGCACTAGAGTATAAAATAGTAATATCTATCCACTGATATTAATGCACACACCATATATATACTATCACACACTGTATATATATATATATATATATATATATATATATATATATATATATATATATAATATAAAATATCTCGGCTACGCCATACACTAAGTCCGTGACACAAGACCATTCCATTATATTTTGAGTTTATGGCCCAACTCTGATTATTAATTAATTTTCACATTAATTCCTTTTGGTATCACCCCAACCAATATATTCGGACTTACTCTCGTGGCCCGAAATAACATCACCCAAGTCTAAATTCCCGACTCTAAATTATTTAGCCTTCACCTAAATAAAATTTAAATCTCGATATCGCTCAACCGTTATTCCCAGACTTGTTTACTACGTCCCCATTTAATCATTTCGAAACAACCTTCCAAAATTTAACCTTACTGTGGCACATCTAATTTCCTCCAAATCCCGATTAATTTTAATTACGATGTCACACCAAGCCGCCCTCAAATCCTAATTAATTTTATTCACTATTAATTAGATTTAAACCCATGTATTAATTACTCAAAATAATGCATGGAAGAATTCTTATTAAATTTCCCGATATATTACAAAGTGGGCGAACTGTCAAAGTTTTAGGACCATCGATCGATCGATGGTCCACCTTCGATCGTTCGATCGATCAGGTCCTCGTCTTCCCCGAGTTGGTTGTTTCAGCCATGGACGCACACCTCCAAACCCTAGTTTCTTCTATACTGAAAACTAAGCTTTTCCATCGTCGTTAGACATCAAAAACCTTATAAGGAACCTTCCCAACGTCCAGAAACATCACTTAATTTCTTTTCTCCACTGTTTTCACAAGTTTGGGTTTAAAATTCAATTCAGTCTTTAACCCATATAAACAACAATTCCATATCACCAATTCCTTTCTAATTCCTCCGGGTTTACCCAACTTACCATATTACAAACACACAACTCAGATTAAATATGAATTTCTACTCACTTTAGAAATCAGATTCATAATTTACAAAAACCCATGTTTATACCCCTTTAAATCCCAAAACGAATTTCTTTGATTATCCACATCACATGAATATGAATTGAAATACACTTTAAATGCTACATCAAGTTAACCACTTGCCTTAGGGTTCGTAGAGTCTGAATTTGGAATTGTGCGTGCCCAAGGTTGAAGATTACTCTTTTTGGCTCTCCTGCGATCCCCAAATTTGTCTTTGGTTGTTGTTAGGGTTTCTTAACCCCCTAAGTCTTATCTAAAATCAATTCCACCGTTCCCTTGTTTCTTTTAATTATTTAATTAGCCTTAATCCCGTTTTTGTCTAATGGGCCAAGCCCAAGTGACCCAAATGCCCTCGTGTGGACCCGGTTGTGTCTAACAATGTCTCGTGACCCATTTACTACCCCCGGGTACACTTTTCTGACCATCTCGGCCCATCCGAACTCAACCATACACTCAGAATTGGCATCCGAATTAATTTATAAAAATACTTATTTCACACCCAAATTAGTCTATATCGACTCCCGGCTGAAATAAGTAAATATCCCGTCATTAATACCCGAAATGACGTAAATACATTATTACTATTCACTTAGTAAATAAGTTTCCCTAAATATTAACCATTCACTTCCCGATTAATATTTAAATATAATTTCCATAATTAATTCAATTAAAATTATGACTCATAAGTAATTTTTAATTCCCAAATTAATTAATTAAATTTTTAAAGCATGAAAATATGGGGTGTTACATACTCCCCCTTTACAAAGGAATTTCGTCCCCGAAATTAGGTCGTACCTGTGGTGAACAACTCTGGATATTATTCCCGCATATCCTCCTCCTGCTCCCAGGTAGACTCGTTTACGTTGTGATCACCCCACTGTACTCTAACTAGTGGAACAACCTTGGATCGTAACTTCCGCTCACTACGGTCCAGAATAGCCATGGGTCTCTCCTCATATGAGATGTCTGGCTGTAAATCGATTCCCTTGAGTGGAATGTGCCAGAAAGCCCTCTCGCTTCTGGGATATTTCTTCAGCGATGCCACATGGAACACGTCGTGTATCCGTTGAAGGTGCTCTGGCAATCCCAGCCTATAGGCTACTAGCCCCACCCTCTCGATAATAGGGAAAGGTCCCACATACCTCGGTGCTAACTTACCCTTCTTACCGAACCTCATCACCCCTTTCATAGGGGACACCCGGACCAATACCTGATCCCCAACCTCTAGCTCCACATATCTCCGTGACGCATCAGCATAACTCTTCTGCCTATCCTGAGCTATCTGAATCCTCCCTCGGATCAGCTCTATCTTAGAAGATGTCACTTGAACAATCTCCGGCCCCAATAGTTTGTTATCCCCCACCTCTAACCAACAAGCGGGTGAACGACAAGGTCTCCCGTATAGTGCCTCGAATGGTTCCATACCGATCGTGAATTGGTAAGAGTTGTTATATACGAACTCTACCAAAGGAAGATATTTCTCCCAACCTCCCCCAAAGTCTAATATGCACATTCTAAGCATATCTTTAAGCATCTGATTGACTCTCCCAGTCTGCCCGTCAGTCTGTGGGTGATAAGTTGTACTTAAACGTAACTCCGTGGTCATGGCCTCCTGAAAACTCTGCCAAAAGTGGGCCACAAAGATCTTGTCTCTGTCATCCATAATATTTATCGATACCCCGTGTAGCTTAATAATCTCCGTTATGAATAGCAGCGCATAACGCATCGTCTCAAAGTCTGTGCGAACCGGCAGGAAGTGGGCTACTTTGGTCAACCGATCCACAATGACCCATATGGAATCGTGACCCCTCTGTAATGTAGGTAACCCTATAATAAAGTCCATCGAGATGCTCCCCCACTTCCACACGGGAATATTCAGCGCCTGTAGCATCCCTGATGGTCTCTGATGGTCAACTTTCACAAGATGACACGTGGCACATTTCGAAACAAACTCTGCTATGCCTCATTTCATTCCTTCCCACCAATATTACCTTCTCATATCCTGGTACATCTTATCCCCACCGGGATGTACCGCGAATCTCGACCCATGGGACTCTGCCATAACTGCGTGCCTCAACTCCTCATCCTCTGGCACAATTAACCTCCCATTAAAGAGTAAGCCTCCTTCCGAGCTGACCGAGTAACCCTCTGCTCCCTCAGCTAGTAACTGGCTCACCCTATCCCGGCAGATCTGATCCTCTGCCTGAGCCCTCACAACCCGCATAATTATCTCAGGTGTGATGGATAATGATGACATGCAAGCCCTGGCTACATCATCCTCATATCGAATCTCTCTCCACTTCGCTTTCCAGACTTCTGATATTTCCCCAGTCGATCTCTGGCTCAATGCATCTGCTACCACATTAACCTTATCAGTATGATACTGAATATCAAACTAGTATTCCTTCACTAATTCTAGCCATCGCCTCTGCATCATATACAGATCCTTCTGTGTGAAGAGATACCGAAGTGATTTTTGATCCGTGAATAACGTGAACTGCTCTCCCAGAAGATAATGTCTCCATAACCTCAAAGAAAAAACGGCCGCTTCTAGCTCCAGGTCGTGAGTGGGGTAATTACTCTCGTGGGTCTTTATCTTTCTGGACGCATAGGCTATAGCCCTTTTCTCCTGCTGAAGAACACCCCCTAATTCCTATAAGGATGCGTCAGTGTAAACCCGATACTCTAATACTCCGTTTGGTAACACAAGTACAGGTAAAAATGTCAACTTGTCCTTTAGCTCGTCGAAAGCTAATTGACAATGATCACTCCAAGTGAAAGGTACCCCTTTCCGAGTTAGATTCGTCAAAGGGCCCGCAATCTTTGAGAATCCTTTGAGGAACGGCCTGTAATAACAGACCAATCCCAAAAAACTGCGCACCTCAGTCGGTGTCGTGGGCTGTCTCCACTCCCTTACCGCCGATACCTTACTTGGATCCACCGTAATACCCCGATCTGACACCACGTGGCTAAGAAATTGAACCTCCCGTAGCCAAAATCCACACTTCTCGAATTTGGCATAGAGCTGGTGATCCTGTAATGTTTGTAAAACTATACGCAGATGGTCTGCATGCTCCTCCTCGGTGCGTGAGTAGATCAGGTTCTCTTCAATGAACACGATGACAAACTCATCGAGAAATTTCCTGAAACCCCTATTTATGAGGTCCATGACCACTGATGGTGCATTGGTGAGCCCGAATGGCATCATCCTGAACTCATAAGATCCATACCGCGACAGGAAAATAGTGTTAGGAACATCCTCCTCTCAGATACGTAGTTAATGATACCCTGACCTCAAGTCGACCTTAGATAAGTAAGATGCCCCTCTCAACTGGTCAAATAGATCATCAATCCGAGGCAACGGATACTTATTTCGTATCGTCACCTTGTTTAGCTCTCTATAGTCCACGCATAACAATAGTGAGCCATCCCGCTTCTTTACAAACAACACCGGTGCACCCCACGGCGATGTACTCTGCCGAATGAAACCTTGACCTAGAAGCTGTTGAATCTGTTCTCTCAACTCACGCATCTCTAAAGGGCCATACGGTATGGGGACCGAGCGATCGGCCTCGTCCCCGGTGCTAAATCGATCACGAATTCAATTTCCTTGCTAGGTGGCAACCCTGATATTCCTGGAACACATCCTCAAAGTCCCTCACTACTGGGATTGAGTCCAATGAAATCTCCACCTCCTGTGAGGTCTCCTCCTCGATGTAATACAGGTGCGTGCGTGACCCTCCCTCAGGAAATGACATTGCTATCAAAAACATCTCCTGTCCTGGAATGGAGAACACGATTGTCCTCTCGTAGCAGTCCACTGTCGCCCGATAACCTGTCAACCAATCCATACCTAAGATGACATCGTACCCCTCCATATCTAACACCAAGAGGTTCGCTGATAAACTAAGCCTCCCAATCAAAATGTCCACCCCCAAAAAATTGAGTGAATCGAAACCCCGCTGCCTACTAGTGACTCAACACACATTCGAAGACTACCCGCGATCTCTAGTAACCCAGCCCGTTTAGCAAAATTATATTTAATGAAGGAATGTGATGCTCCCGTATTAAAAAGAATACTACCCTCATAACCATGAATGAGAAACGTAGCCTCAACTAATGGCAGTTCTTGCTGCGCTAGAGGATTGGGAACATCCCAGATGTTATACACACGCCCGTAGTGAATTGGCACCTGCTGCAGTGGGGCGGGTGGGGCTGGTGCTACTGGCGGCATCCGCCCCCGTTGCCCCTGTTGGGCCTCCTGCTGATGACATCTGCCCCTCTGTGGGAATTCCCTCTTAAAGTGTCCTGGCTGGCTACAGACAAAACAGCGTCTCTGACCATCCCCCTATCGTTGGCCCTAATGTGGCTGGCCCTGCTGGCCTCCCCCATTGTTCCCTTGGCCCTAACGACCATGAGGAACCTGCTGCTGCTGATTCGGGCCCGGCTGCCCCTGCCTGAACCCCTGACCTCCCTATCGGAACCCACCAGGCTTAAACTTCTTAGCATGATTCCCTTGGTGACTGTCAGTCTGTTGCTGAGTAACACTCGTGTCACCACTAGTAATTGCCTTGCCCTGTTGGCTCGGCTCCCCTGTTCTCTTGCTCCCCTTCGCATGGAAGCGATGATCCAGTAAATGTACAAGTGCGGCATTAACGACATCTTTATAAATCACTAACACCGGATTCCCAATCAAATGTTGCCTGATCTTCCAGGCTAAGCCACCCATAAATCTTGATTTCTTTCGCTCCTCATCGCTCACCTCATTTGGCACAAAGTTTGCCAAATGGGTGAACCCTTCCTCATAGTCTTCCACTAATCGGTCACCCTGTACAAAATCACTGAACTTTTTCCTCATCTCAGCCTTTACCGTTGGTGGAAAGTATTTGCGGTCGAACTGCACCCAGAACTCTGCTATCGACATTAAATCCCACTCCTCAACGGTGGTAACTGACTCCCACCACAGTAAGGCTGTCCCTGACAGACGAAAGGTAGCAAGTATCTGTTTCTGCACCTCGGTACACTCCAGCATGCGCAGATGGGGAGGAATGTTCTTCTTCTAGTCACAAGCCTCTTCTACATCTGTGCTACCCCGAAACTCAGGTGGGTGACCCTTTTGAAAGGTCTCCCTAACTCGCTTCCAAGATGGTGGCCCCACTGGAGCCTGAACTGTTGGTTCCACTCGAGGCGGTGCCTGGGGCTGTGGAAAGTGAGCTGCCATAGCTCGCATCGCTGTCTCGACCGCCTGGGCACCTATCACTGCCACATGAGTAGTGGAAATCAACTCGGGTGGGGGGGTGGCGGTACCTGTGGCTCCTGATGAGCCTCCCTGACCTCATCCCTAGCCTCAGCCCTCTCCGTTCTCTGTCTCCTTGGTGGCATCTGAAATAAATTGAATCGTATAAGTACACAATTTACACAAAAATATCCACAACAGAAATACGATATCTCACAAGCGGAAAATGAACAACTCTCCTAATAATAGGGATCTATAATAACCGAGTGCTACGCTGAAATGTATAAAGCCGCACAGATCCTAAGGACACTAGAACATGATGCGTTGATACCATCTGTGACACCCCGCCTAATTAACCCCGGGTGATCAGTCATAAATTATGTTAGAACAGGTTCCTCAGTTGGATCATTCTTAGCATCACTGTCGCCTTTTTAATTACCAACCACCTAAGTGAGAAAATTAGACTGCTGCCAAGTTTTACCTTTCATTAACTTAAATGAAACTCATGCGGAAAATAAAATAATACAATAATCACAATTAACTAAAACAACCATTCACAATTTATTAACTGACCGAATAAACCATTGGTAAAAACTCCAACGAATATAAAACAGAGACAAGTAATAAATCTCAACAAGTTTGACAAAAACTAAATGAACTGTGAGTGACATGCTCGAAATAACTGATAGAAGTCTTTATGCTATAATGAAAGAGTGAGGTGTCTATCAAAATCCAGCAACATCCACATATGATGCAGCAACGGATCCCTGGAATGAATTAAGCCTGGCGTCCCTGTGGATGGACACCTAAAAGGTTTTTGAAATTTTTTATAGCAAGGGTTAGAACCCAAAAACATTTGAAAAATATTTATCAAATGATTAACTTGCAGTAATAAGTAAATATGCATGCTCTCCATATTTTAGTTAGTGTCGCACTCCCTTGAGGACATCCTCACCCCTCCTCTAATGTGCACTACTAACGCCCTAAATAAATTCACTTAGTTCTTCATCTTATGACTAGATAAATTATGAAATCCCTTTCAAAACACCCTACTCTAACCGAGTATGCCTTAATTATTATTCTTAAGTTATTATCATCATCAACTTAAGTAAATCATTTCCCTTTTTAATTTCATATAACTTCCACATCTATTATACATATAATACAACTCATGCTTTACATTAATTAGCCCGTATATAATTATTTACCTAATTATATACTCAATCATATTAGAGTATTCACAAACATACTGATATAACATTTAATAATAGTATTTCCCCCGAGTAAAGTCTCACCGGGTATAAATCCTCTAAAGTGTTGTCCCACTAGGTATGTTCACATCACCCAGTTACCCCCAAGTCAGAATCGCTCACTAACTTGGTTAATACATAAATGTTGGAGGCGGTCATATTCCTTCCCTGAAAGTGAGATGCCCCTCACCCATATAAGGGACGCTATGACCTAGGATTATACTCGCCCTACTCCTCAAGCTAGGGAATCCATCCACTACGCGCAACCTCACCCTATAGCACTAGAGTATTAAATAATAATATATATCCACTGATATTAATGCACACACCATATATATACTATCACACAGTGTATATATATAAATATAAAATATCCCGGCTACACCGTACACTAAGTTCGTGACACAAGACCATTCCATTATATTTTGAGTTTATGGCCCAACTCTAAATATTAATTAATTTGCACGTTAATTCCTTTTGGTATCGCCCCAACCAATATATTCGGACTTACTCTCATGGCTTGGAATATCATCGCCCAAGTCTAAATTCCCGACTCTAAATTATTTAGCCCTCACCTAAATAAAATTTACATCTCGGTATCGCACAACCGTTATTCCCGGACTTGTTTACTACGTCCCCATTTAATCATTTCGAAACAACCTTCCAAAATTTAACCTTACTGTGTCACATCTAATTTCCTCCAAATCCCAATTAATTTTAATTATGATGTCACACCAAGACGTCCTTTAATCCTAATTAATTTTATTCACTATTAACTAGATTTAAACTCGTGTATTAATTACTCAAAATTGAGGCATGGAAGAATTCTTATTAAATTTCCCTATATATTACAAACTGGGCAAACTGTCAAAGTTTCCGAACCATCGATCGATCGATGGTCCACCTTCGATCGATCGATCAATCAGGTCCTCGTCTTCCCCGAGTTGGTTGTTTCAGCCATGGACGCACACCTCAAAACCCTAGTTTCTTCAATACTGAAAACTAAGCTTTCCCATCGTCGTTAGACATCAAAAACCTTATAAGGAACCTTCCCAAAGTCCAGAAACATCACTTAATTTCTTTTATCAACTATTTTCACCAGTTTGGGTTTAAAATTCAATTCAGTCTTTAACCCATATAAACATCAATTCCATATCACCAATTCGTTTTCAATTCCTCCAGGTTTACCCAACTTACCAGATTACAAACACACAACTCATATTAAATATGAATTTCTACTCACTTTAGAAATCAGATTCATAATTTACAAAAACCCATGTTTATACCCCTTTAAATCCCAAAACGAATTTCTTTGATTATCCACATCACATGAATATGAATTGAAATACACTTTAAATGCTACATCAAGTTAACCACTTGCCTTAGGGTTCGTAGAGTCTGAATTTGGAATTGTGCGTGCCCAAGGTTGAAGATTACTCTTTTTGGCTCTCCTGCTATCCCCAAATTTGTCTTTGGTTGTTGTTAGGGTTTCTTAACCCCCTAAGTCTTATCT
Organism: Sambucus nigra; assembly: GCA_949130495.1. Classification (NCBI taxonomy): domain Eukaryota; kingdom Viridiplantae; phylum Streptophyta; class Magnoliopsida; order Dipsacales; family Adoxaceae; genus Sambucus; species Sambucus nigra. The sequence continues at coordinate 516,596,368 of OX422210.1, read as the reverse complement.
AAAATCAATTCTGCCATTCCGTTGTTTCTTTTAATTATTTAATTAGCCTTAATCCCATTTTTGTCTAATGGGCCAAGCCCAAGTGACCCAAATGCCCTCGTGTGGACCCGGCTGTGTCTAACAATGTCTCGTGACCCGTTTACTACCCCCGGGTACACTTTTCTGACCATCTCGGCCCATTCGAACTCAACCATACACTCAAAATTGGCATCCAAATTAATTTATAAAAATACTTATTTCGCACCCAAATTAGTCTATATCGACTCCCGGCTGAAATAAGTAAATATCCCGTCATTAATACCCGAAATGACATAAATACATTATTACTATTCACTTAGTAAATAAGTTTCCCTAAATATTAACCATTCACTTCCCGATTAATATTTAAATATAATTTCCATAATTAATTCAATTAAAATTACGACTCACAAGTAATTGTTAATTCTCGAATTAATTAATTAAATTTTTAAAGCATGAAAATACGGGGTGTTGCAATACGTATATATACTAACCACCCATATAATATATATACTATAGGCACCCCACATAAAATCTATGGTGCTGGCATACTCTGCTATCAAGTCCCTATATCACTCGTACTAAGGAAAATACTAGTTCGGAATCACTCTCGAACTGTATTAACACAAGACACACAAAATGGAGGCGAAGAATAGTTCCAAGTTACTAAGAGGTCAGTACATACCCCTCACGTCTCCTAGGACCATCTGACTATTATTCTTAGATAGCATGTGCCAAGGAATCCTATGTTCTAGGATACAAGTCAATATCCCCCATAAAGGTCCCATCGAGATAAGACTGTCCCGACGCAAAAACCTTCGTGATAGCGGGTAGCACGGGTATGATTATACACAAATATAATATAAATATATACACATGAACTCGGTCATATATTTAAATATTCTCATTTTCTAATTAGGTTCGCCCACGACCCAATAGTAATATTTTAATCGTACGTAATACAGTTTTGCCCAATTATCTCGCATAAAGGATTCGTCTCTTTTATTCCCAATTATAATCGTTTCATACTTACTTCTCATCTCTCGAAGTATTATCTCTCACAAAAGATAATTTCAGTAGGTTCACCCTCTCTAACCTACTTGTCTAAGTCATTTATAAACATCCCATTTCTTTAGCTAACGTGCGAATGATTTTGAATGTGTGTTAAACCCTCCGTTAACCCGCGGTTTCATTCCATATAAAATTTCATTCAACGGTATTATACTTAGACCCTACTGGTCCTCTTCATGATCCATTATGCTCTTTAAATAATATTCAAGGGTTCCTACGCATTTTATCCGAATTAAACAAAAAGGGGAAAAACATGCTATTTTCTAGGAGGGATCGATCGATCGAGGAAAGGGGTCGATCAATCGACATTCTTGGGTCAATCGATCGATCAAGCCGTTCTTGCCCAAAAAATTGCAAATTCGACCTACGAGTTTCATCCAAGAATTTCCTCCAAAACACCATTAACGATCCTCAAACTCCCAAACAAGTTTATTACTGGTTACCAAGGTTCTAAAAAATGCGGGGCGTGATCGAGGCGTGGAGGCCAAGCCTTAAGCCTTAGAAGCCTAGGCGGGTTTAGGCGTAAAAAGGCATGAAAAGGTGTTTAGGTCTTCTTAATATATTTTAATAATTTTTACCCATAACAAGGCTATTAAAATACTAAAATTGTACATATCATATAAATATGTCTGATTATATGCAAATTAAAATACTATTTGATTGTTTTGGATCAGATAATGGTCCGATTTGTAAAAATATTCTTTAAAAGGCGATATAGTTTCACTAAAGCATTGTTGTTTTTAGAAAAAAGTGCGCCGTAAGGATTTTACCAAGAATAAGGCGTGAAAAGCGTAAGGCGAGGCGTTTCTCCCAAGCCTCAAGCCTAGGCGTGCCTAGGCGAAGCCTAGGCGGGTTTTTTAGAACAGTGCTGGTTACATATACCTAAATACATGATTTCCTACATGAAGCATGTACAAATTCATCAAAAAATGTCGGATTAAAGGGCTAATTCGTCATAATTATCAAGAACCCTAGTTTTACATTAATTTCAAATCTTCTAATTCTTTTTCCAGATTTCTCACTTCAAAATCAATACAATTTCGTGGGTAATCCTCTACATATGTTGAGATTTCCTGAATACACTTATTTCCTCTAAAGCATGTGATTTAAATTCCCTAAATCATCAATTTCTTCCATAAAACATATACTCATCAACCCTATTCTAACATGGGAGAATTATTAACTAGAAAAAATAGCTAGATAGATACTTTCGTGGGATTCGAATGTCTGGTTTTTGGTGATAAGGGTATGGTTGCGTTCATCGTCTTACGATCTATGCCCCAGTGGTGTTAATCTTCAAAGAGGTGCTACGGTTTGTGATCAATTCTTGAAAATCTCTCTACCTTTCTTCTCTAATGGTCGTTCTAAGTTTCTGTGATTGTTAACCCTAAAAGCTAACCTCTAATAGATGATATAACTTAGGAAAATTTGTGGGTTTAGTTACCCAAAAATACAAAATGACTAAAATACCCTCTCGGGATGCCAGTTAGGCCTAAAAACGCCCCGAGACCCAAACGAAACCCCTGGGTACACTTTTCTTACTATCTCGACCCTTCTGGACATGTTGGCGCATTCAAAATGACCATACGGGTGACTTGTAATTTATGCACTTTATAATAATAATTTAGTCCCAACATGACACAGGCGCAACCTGACTTAATTTTCATAATTGTAATGTTATTCACTCGTGACAATATTAATAAATTCAATCTCATATATTACTTTACTTATCTAGTAATATTCAACAATTTCCCAATATTTACTAACTCTCGTCACGCTAGTAAATATTATTAAATAAAATTCTGGATTAATATTAAATTAATAACCCAATTAAGTTTAATAAATCTCCAATTTTAAAAGCCATAAAAATATGTGGTATTACAGAAGTTGTCCAGTATGAATGGAATCTTCAATAATCTTCCAGTCAACTTCTCCCCATTCTTTCTGTTGATGTAAAAAATTAGATCGCTCTAATTATTCAATCACAGATAAATAAAATGAGACAAAGATTTTTAAAGTGGTTCAGCCTTATAAGAATGGCCTACGTCCACTGTTATGTTATTACTGAGTGTTTTGGGAATTCTCGATTACAAGCTTTCTCAAGAAATTCCGGTCCTTTTGAATGAGGGTAATACAATGTATTTATAGCCTTTAGGCCATAGTCTGAAAGGGTGATACATTAAATGATATTCATATGAAAGGGTAATTCATTTAATGATCTTCAAGCGTGTGCGTCAAGATGATAAGCATTCAATGAATAGTTGAACTGTTGATTATCTGGCAATCAATGTTGTGGTCGAGATGCAGCTCGAACCGCCTTAGTTGCTCGTCGTTCAGGAGTTCCTCGGAGAGCTGAAGTTCCTCGTCGCTATTGTGCCACGTAGATTGACACGTGTCTTCTTATTATTTGTCCATATCACCATACTAATTTTGGTATCAACAGAAGCCCCCAATGTTTTATATTTCAAACTTTGAGGAGTATGGAACATTCTTTCTCGGTATATGGCAATATTAAATGACCTTCCTGGGTTTTCGGAACATTTTCTTCGTATTTGAATTTCTTTCCAAATTCGCAGAATCCGCCTTTTTGAATTTTTATAAGCGCTTCGATCTTTGTGCACTTTTTGTACTTTTAACCGCCGGTGGCGTAATAGTTTCTTTTTTGTAATCATTTCTTTCGCCGTTTCCCAAGGCAAGGTATTTAAGCTTCTTAGGTAATCATACCGTCTTCTACCTTTTCTAATTTTCTGCTTTCGAGTTTTCCATAGCCTTTCTTTCTCTTGTGCGTTAATCCTTGTTTTCGTTCGTTGTCAACAAATCTCCTTTTTTCCCTATAAGCTCTTCTTCCTTCTTCTTTTATTCATCATGGTTTATATTATTGAATCTCTTGAGAAATTCCGTTCTGATTTCTCTATTCCTTCTTGGGTAACTTTGGAGGATCTTTCTAAGCTTTCAAATTACTTTCGTTTGGCTGAGGGACATTGGTTCCCCAGTCTCTTTATTGCTAAATGTGGATTTTATTTTCCACCAAACCCTTTGTGCTTAGATTTATGTCATCATTTTGATGTTGTTCCTGCAAAAATAGCCCCCAATACATGGAGAATAGTTAATGGGGTGCATAGGTTAAATCAAACTCATGGAACTCATATAGGAATTCCTGAGATTATGTACTGTTATAGATGGGCTATTCTAGACAATGTTTATTATTTAAAAACTAGATTTTTAAATAGGGCTTTAGTAGTAAATCTCCCTGATGCTAATAGGGATTATTTTGAACATGGGGTAGTTATAAAAAATTGGCAACATGCCCCTTTGGTTGGAGATGAAGTGTATGAAGGTCCCAAATGCCCTCCATATGGCAATGGGATAGGTTATTTTCATTTTATTTCTGAAATTGTGATTTCATTATGTTTGAATAAATGCATGATTGACATTTCAGTATGTTTTTGTTTGCAGTTGACAACAAGAAACACCCAAAGAATCAGAAGTTAATATAAAGCATTTGAAACATATATGGAGTTTGCATCAAAAGGTTGCAGACGAGCACGTCAGGTCTGCTTCATACTTGTTGCAGTACAGGAGCTATACATCGTCTTTTACTGCTCGTCCTGTGGTCAGCATTAGTGAACCATTGCCATCTTTTGAGGACTCTTCTCCAGAATATCACATTCCTCTAAGTCAGAAAATGGGCAAGAGGAGAGTTCCTGCTATCTTTGAGGAGACTGCCTGTGATGGAGAGGGTAAAAGAAAAAAATCTGACGTCCCAAACGGGACAAAGAAAGTTGATGCTGCTCCTTCTGTTGCTCCTCAGAAGGCTGCCGAGAAGCCCCCAGTGGCTCCGAGCAAGAAGGATGCACCTGTGGAAGTGATCACCATTTCCCCAACCAAAAGTTCTTCTTTGGTTGAGACTGTTGAAGTGCCATTGAAGAGACTGAAGAAGTCCTCCTCGGTTAGTTTTTCTAAAACCATTCCCCAGCTCCAAGCTAGTGGAGTTGGTGTTCCAACCATTATTCCCCCAAGTTCTGCAATGAGCTCGGTAAAGACTTGGACCATTCCTGAAGTCCAAGGAATTGAAGAAAATATGTCTAGGGATATGCTGACATCCCTAGCTACTCGTCACATTGCTTCAGTAAGTTTCTTTTATCCTGAATTTTTCTTTCTTTTAGTCAATATATGTATCTCAGCACTGACTTATCATTACCTTCCTTTTCAGCTGGTGAGTTGCTTTAACACCATAGCGAAGAAAGATGAAGCAATCAAGGCTTCTAGTTCCTCGTCGGGAGTAAAGGATTCTTTACTGGGCTTGGCCCAATCTTTGAAGGATTCCCGTCAAAAGTACGACGAGGATAAAGGTGAATGGGAGAAGAAGTTGGCTGCGTCTGAGGTAGAGAAGGTGCAGTTGGGAAATAAAGTGAAGGAATTGGAGAGAGAGAATAAGACATATGCCGAGAAGATCAGTACCTTTGGGGAGCTTGAAAATAAATTGAAATCGGCTGAGGAAGAGCTAACCCTTCTACGAGAAGTAAACTGCCAGAAGGAGGAGGTGGAGGCCAAGTTGAAAGCCTCCGAGGATCTTCTGTCCGAGAAGCTCTCCTCGGAGAAAATGAAAAGAAAAGTTACAGTGAAAAAATCTTTTCGAACTGGTTGGGATAAAGGATGGGATAGGGGGTAGTAGCGATGATGGCCCAGGTACAATATGGGAGTTTGAAATACTTCCGAGATGGTTGGGTTGCTGCCTTGCAAGAATTGAAGGTGAGCGAGGACTCTGAGATATTTCAACAATATCTTCCTAGCCCTCCTCCTGTAATTGAAGATGAGGATGAAGACGAAGTTGCATCTGAGGAGTCTTCAATGACAGCGAGTGATCAAGTCCTTGCTCCACAACCCAATCAAACAGCCATCGAGGAGATTTCGTCTTTGCTTGCTCCTCCTGAACAAATTCTAGCTCCAGCCGACCAACTTGTTATTCCCACCGAGCAACCGAGCTCCTCATCCCAGTCTCCCGAGAAAGTCTTGGGAGATAAGGAAAAGGTGTGAAGTTGTTCGGTATTGTCTTTCTATTTTTCTTCTTTTTTAAATGTAACCCAGATTTAATAAAATTTGAAATTTGAGTTCTTTTCTTCCATATGATTGTCTCTTCTCTATCTGTACTCTGTCTTGATCTTCTTTTTTATGATTACTTTTCTTTATCTGTTAGTTTCTGGCCAGGATGGATCTGTTGTCTGCTAATGACACAAAGTTGATGCAGCAATGTCATGAATATTATAAGGCTGTTCACACAGAACTGAGTGCATCAGAAGTTGCCGACATCCTTGGTCATGGTGCTTCAAAGCAGGCAGTTGAAGCTTATCAGTATCTGAAGGATTTACTTGATCGAGCTGTGGCCAATAACGTGGCTTATTACGAAATGATCGAAGATCTTCAATGTACCTTAGAAGACCTTCAGAATCAGTACAAGGAATCAACTGCCCTTTTGCATGAGGGGTATGAGAAGAGGTATCAACAGCTCTCTATCGAGACAGGCCACAAAAAGATCCTTGCTGGATACGATGTCAGGGAGAGAACCCTAAAGGGTGAAGTTGAAGCTTGTAGACAGATTGTCGAGCTGCTAGAACAAGAAAATAACAATTTGCAGAAAGAGCTGGCACAGTATAAGTCTGCAGCATCTTCTTCAACAGCTGTAATCCCAGTGACTGATGAGGGATTTTCATTTCTAGAGGTTGAGAATGCCAAATTAAGGCAAGAGTTGGACATCCTGAGAAGGTCTGGCACTTCTACTTCTGCTCGGGGATGAGGAAGAGGTTCTCGTGGGCGAGGAAGAGTTGCCCAGGATGTTGTCGAGGAACAAAGTACTCCACCTTCTCGGGGTTGATCAAGAACTGTTCGTCATACTGTTGAAGAAGCTCGTACTCAGTCAACAATGGAAACTCAAGCATATCAATTGAATGCAAAAGATTGGGCTTTGTTTGAACTGTCCAAGAAAGTTAAAGAATTGGAACTACAAATCTCTGCAAAGGAATCAGTGTTGAAGACTAAGGAACTTTTCATCCAGAGTATTCATGAGAAGCTTGAGAGGTTAACATTTTAATTCCATAAATAGCCCAGGGAATTTTGGATGGCTGGATACAACGAGGCACTATTCCATTTAGATGCTCGTATCCAGAATGCCAATAATGAGGGCTACAAACAAGGCTGGCTGAATGCCTTATGTGTATTGAAACTTGAGCAGGGACATTATTTTTGGGACTACTATGAGCCTGGATTGCTCGACTTGCCTATGCCACCATTTAATTTGGACATGGAATGGATCCCAGCTCGTGCCATTCCTCAGAGATTACTTGCGAAGTATCTTGGTGACTACAGTTTGCATTCTCAGTTTGAGGTATCTCGTCCTGAGCATCTCCTAGATCGACCTTCTGTGATGAACGTTAGGATGCTTAAGGACTTGAACTTCATTAATTCTCCTCAGACTTTAAATGATCCGCCTGCTGGCGAGGAACCTGTATCGAAGGCTGAGGGGAAAAAATCAATAGAATAGGAAATTCTTATGTAACAGTTAGTATACATATTCCATTTATCAATGTAACTTGTAATTTATTTTGAATTTTAATGAAAGACTTTCATTTTTATTTGCAAATATGTATTGCTATTGTCTTGTATTTGTCAAACACTTTATATTTGTGCTTGCATAACAATATTGTGTGCTTCATCAACCAACTTGGTAATAAAAAGTTACAAGTATCAGAAATGTTGCTCGATCACTTAATAATAAGGTAATGAGTATAAAAATGTTGAAAATTATTCCAACCAACCAAGGTTGTAAAAATAGGCTTGTCGACCAATTATAGTTAGTGAGATTTTATCCCCGACTAACCATACTTGGTAACTTTTTGTCTTTTTCATAAAATGTGTCCGACCAAACAAGGTCGATAAATTTTCCTCGTCGACCAACTACAAATAGTGGGTTTTTATCCCCGACCAACCATACTTGGTTCAGTTTGGAATATTTTGTTCTTCGAGGAACTTTTGTATTTTCTGTAATAATTTTACCTCCCGACCAACATAAGTTGGCGTTTGAGAGCATATCTTGTTTCCTAACCAACCGAGATTGGCCTTTTTAGGAGTCTCGTGTTCTCTCCCTTTTACCAACCGGAGTTGGTCGTGGGTTTGAACTATCATGTCCACTAGCTCTTTTACCAACCTGAGTTGGTCACGCTAGTGTACGCCTCCTAACCAAAGGAGTATAGTTTGTTCTCGCCCTTTTACCAACCGGAGTTGGTCGTGGGTTTGAACTATCATGTCCACTAGCTCTTTTACCAACCTGAGTTGGTCACGCTAGTGTACGCCTCCTAACCGAAGGAGTATAGTTTGCTCTCGCCCTTTTACCAACCGGAGTTGGTCGTGGGTTTGAATTATCATGTCCACTAGCTCTTTTACCAACCTGAGTTGGTCACGCTAGTGTACGCCTCCTAACCAAAAGAGTATAGTTTGTTCTCGCCCTTTTACCAACCGGAGTTGGTCGTGGGTTTGAACTATCATGTCCACTAGCTCTTTTACCAACCTGAGTTGGTCACGCTAGTGTACGCCTCCTAACCGAAGGAGTATAGTTTTTTCTCGCCTTTTTACCAACCGGAGTTGGTCGTGGGTTTGAACTATCATGTCCACTAGCTCTTTTACCAACCTTAGTTGGTCACGCTAGTGTACGCCTCCTAACCAAAGGAGTATAGTTTGTTCTCGCCCTTTTACCAACCGAAGTTGGTCGTGAGTTTGAACAATCGTGTTGCTTTTATTGCTGAACAGCGTAGTGTTGTACACTAGTATTCCCTAAAAAACTTTCGATAAAAAGAAAGAAGATGGAGAAACATCATCGTTTTATTCATATTGATGAAATTGCTTTACATTTTACATCACTGATAATACTTTCGTAGGTGTTCAGCATTCCATGCATTCTTAAATTCCTCTCCTTCTAGAGTTTCTATGAGGTAAGTTCCTGGTCGAACAACTTCTGTAACTCGGTAAGGTCCATGCCAGTTTGCTTCCAATTTATTGTGCTTCTGAATGACCTTCTTTAGCACGTAATCTCCTTCTTTTAAGTCGCATTTCTTCACCCTCTTGTTATTGAACAGAGTTGTTCGTTGTTGGTAAGCAGCATTCCTAATGGCTGCCTCTTCTCTAACCTCCTCGAGCATATCCAAATCCAATCTTTTCATTAAGTCGATGACTGGGGAATTGAAATTCAGCACTCTATGTGTTGGAAGACCCAACTCGGCAGGTATTACAGCTTCACTTCCAAATGCCAGCATATATGGTGATTCTCCAGTTACCGCTCGGGGAGTTGTTCGATAAGACCATAAAACTAATTGTAGCTCATTAATCCAATTAGCCTTAGCCTCACTTATCCTCTTCTTCAAACCATTTAGTAATGTTCTGTTCATCACTTCAGTCTGTCCATTGCTTTGAGGATGGCCTGGTGCTGAATGAGTCTTCAAAATGTTTGATTGTAGACAATAGGCAGCAAACTCCTCGTTATCGAATTGTGTTCCATGGTCTGTGATGAAGGCATGAGGGAGACCATATTGGCAGATTATATTCTTCCAAACGAACTGGTATACCTTCTCGTACGTCATATCAATAAGTGGCTCAGCTTCTACCCACTTAGTAAAATAATCCACTGTAACGACGAGGTACTTGAATTTTCCTCGGGTTGTTGGCAGTGGTCCAACCAAATCCATTCCCCACATGGAAAATGGCCAAGGGGAAGTTATGGGTGTCAACAATGCTTATGGAGTACGTCGGATGGAAGAGAAACGTTGGCATTTATCACATCTTTTGGCATAGGCTATACAATCAGCCCTCATCGTTGGCCAGTAGTACCCCTACGTCATCACTCTTTATAAAAGTGTCCGACCTGCTACATGTGCCCCACAAGACCCTTAATGGATCTCTTCAATCAATTTTTTCACCTCGAAGGGATGTACACATCTCTGCAAACCTACCATAATTCCTCATCTATACAAAACACCATTAGTTAGTACATACCGAGCAGCTTTAAACTTCAATTTATTTGCAGAGAGCTTATCCTTCGGAAATTCTCCCTCCTCAATATATGCCCTGATGGGATCCATCCATGATGGTCCTAAATCAAGGGTAATAACATTCATCGTCAGGTTTTCATCTATGCTCCGAGTTTCTAATACTTCAATCGGTATTGTTCTTCGCAGCTCGGTACGAGTAGCTGATGCTAGTCGGGCCAATGCGTCCCCTTGTGCATTTTCCATTCTTGGTATTCTGATCAACTGAATGGCTTCAAATTCTGCCAACAACTCCATCACCTTTGCATGATACTTGACCATTAATTCTCCTTTAACTGCATATGTTCCCATCATCTGATTCACAATTAATTGGGAATCACTGAATACCATCACTTGTTGTGCTTCCATAATCTTTGCTAAATTAAGACCTGCTATCATTGCTTCATACTCAGCCTCGTTATTGGAGGCTTTGAATTGGAATCGTAGGGCATATTCCATGTCAATCTCATCTGGGGTTTTCAAAACAATCCCTGCTCCACAACCTGTTGTGCAAGATGACCCATCTACATACAATCTCCATGTAGGTAATTCGTCTTCAAATTTCTTATCTGACAGAGTTCCTCGGTGAAATATCTGTTATTTTCTTTCATCCTCTCCTGGTAATTTTCTCTCCTCGTCGACCATCTCTTCTCGCCCTTTTACCAATTGGAGTTGGTCTGGGTTTGAATTTAATGATCTTTCTACATCCACAAGTCCTTTTACCAACCGGAGTTGGTCTAAACTTATGTTTGTTGATCCTGTAACATCCACAGGTTAGTCAGCGAGCAATTTTTGTTCCTCGGGGGTATCAGGATATGTAAACTCTGCTATGAAATCGGCTACAACTTGCCCTTTTAATGATGATCTGGGTTCATACACAATGTCATATTCACCGAGCTCTATTGCCCAGTACATCAGTCTCCCTGATTTTTCTGGCTTATGAAGGGCTTGTCTTAGTGGCATGTCGGTGTACACGACGATGGTATGGGCCTGGAAATATGGCCTCATTCTTCTACTTGCTTTAATTAATGCCAATGCCAATTTTTCCAGCTTTGGGTACCTGATCTCTGCACCTCGGAAAGCCTTACTCGTGTAATAAATTGGTTTTTGGACTCCATTATCCAATCTGGTCAATGCTGAGCTGACTGCATTCTCTAATACTGCCAAGTATAAGTATAACTTTTCTCCCATTACCGACCTGGACAATAGTGGAGGTGCTCCCAAATATTTCTTCAAGTCTTGAAAGGCTTTCTCACATTCATCATTCCACTTGAAAGTTTTTTGAAGTGTTTTGAAGAATGGAAGTCATCTATCAGTTGCTCGGGATACAAATCTGTTGAGCGCTGCAACTCGTCCTGTAAGACTCTGCACTTCTTTCTTCGTCGTTGGAGATCGCAACCCTAAAAGAGCTTTGATCTTTTCTGGATTCGCCTCAATGCCTCTTTGGTTGACGATGTACCCGAGGAACATTCCTTCTCGTACTCCAAATGTGCACTTCGTCGGGTTGAGCTTCATTTGGTATTTATCCAGTTGATCAAAGGTCTGACTTAAGTCAACCAGATGATCAACAACTTTCTTGCTCTTTGTTAGCATATCATCGACATAAACTTCCATATTACAACTGATTTGTTCGGTAAAAACCTTGTTCATCAGCCGCTGGTATGTCGCTCCTGCATTTTTCAAACCAAAAGGCATAACATTATAGCAATAAGTTCCCCTAGGGGTAATAAAAGAAGTACTTTCCCTGTCTTCAACTTTCATTTTGATCTGGTTGTAACCAGAGTAAGCATCCATGAAGCTGAGCAGCTCGTGTCCCGAGGTAGCGTCCACTAGTTGATGAATTCTAGGCAATGGAAAGTGATCCTTTGGGCATGCCTTGTTGAAATCGGTGAAAGCAACACACATTCTCCATTTATTATTTTTCTTTTTTACCATCACCACGTTTGCTAACCAGTCTAGATATTTCACATCATCAATGAATTGGGCTTTCTGGAGCTTCTCGACCTCCTCTTGTATAGCTTGATTCTTCTCGGGGCTAAATACCCTTCTTCTCTGCTTTACAGGCTTGATCTCCTTATTGACATTGAGCTCATGACATAAGAAGTTTGGATCTATTCCTGGCATGTCTTCATGACTCCATGCAAAAGTTTTCTTCCTATTTCTCAAGAAAGTTATCAACTCCTGTTTTATTGAAGCATCCAACGTTTAACCTATCTGGGTTACTCGTTCAGGGTGCTCGTCGTCCAGAATGACATTTTCTGTAGATTCCACCACCTGTCCTTTTACAAGTTGGGATTCATCTCTGGGATCAAGTGTTTCAATTTCTGTACCTTCATCCACCTGGTAGGTAGTAGTCTTTTTCCTTGACTCTTCAAGCTCCTCTTGCTCGGCAGATTAATAATAGCATTCCCGAGCTACTTTTTGATCACCTTTCACCACTCCCACTCCGAAATTTGTTGGGAATTTTAAGCATTGATGTATTGTAGATGGAACTGCTTTGAACTTCTTCAAACCAACTCTTCCCATGATGATGTTGTAGGCTGACTGCACATTCTTATCCATCACAAAGAAGCGTATTCTCTATGTTCGACAAGCAGGCCAAGTTCCAATGAGTATATCCAACTTGATCGTTCCAAGTGAAAAAACTTTCTCGCCAGCAAAACCCAGAAGAGGTCTGTGATAAGGCTCCAATTGAGATAATTTTAAATTCAAACTGTCAAAACACGAGTAGTACATGATGTCTGCTGAACTACCATTGTCTACCAGCACCCTTGAAATCACTACTTCTTTCATCCTCATTTTGATCACCAAAGGGTCGTCGTGAGGGTAAAGAACACCTGCGAGGTCATTTTTTGAAAAGCCAATGACCAGCTTCTCTTTGTTTACCTTCCTCGGACGATTCTCCTCGGCCAAATCTATTCGCTGAATGTACGAGTAAGCTTGGGCCTCTCCGAGGTAAGCCTTTCTTTCTACCGTAAGGTCTCCTCCTCCTGCATCTCCTCCTGTAATAACATTACAATCAAATGACCCAAAACGTATGGAAAATACCTCTCATTCTGGCTGCGTTGGTTTCTTAGGAAGATCGGGGTCATCATCTGGATCATCTTCATGATTTCTCTTCTTTTTATCCTCTGCTCGTCGAGGAGATCTAGACCTCTTTCTAGTTCGATCATTATTTCTTCTTTCTCCTCCCCGATCAACATACTTTGCTAGCTTTCCTCTTCGGATGAGTGTTTTAATGTCGTTTTGAAGAGCTATGCAATTTTTGGTCATATGACCATGATCCTTATGGAACTCGCAATATTTATCCATGTTCCTCGTATCAGTGTCTGACCTCATTTTCTTCGGCCACTTTACCTCCTCGCTATTCTTGATTTCTTCCAAGACATGATTAATACCCATTTTCAAAGGAGTATAATTATCGAATTTCTTCAGGACTTCCCATGACGACTTGTTATTCTTGGAGTGTTTGTCACCGCCATTTCCCTTATGCTCTTTCTTTTTAGATTTGTCGCCCTCCTCTTTGGTTTCTTTATCCATATTCTTCTTCGCAGCCATAGCCTCCTCGGCATTCATGATTTTGGCCGCTTTTGCCATCAACTCTGACATAGTTGTAGGTGGATCTTTGGCCAAGGTGTAACACAACTTGTTAGGAAACAACCCACTCATCAAGGCGGTGATTGATGTCTTCTCTTCATAATCTATGACTTCCAGCTTCTCGTTATTGAAACGAGTTATGTAATCTCTAGTACTCTCACCAGATTTTTGTCTAACACTTAACAAGTGTGCTACTCGTTTTACTGGTTTTGCTCTAAAACAGAAATTTCCAATGAATAACTCGGCCAACTGAAAGAAAGTTGAAATCTTACCCCGAGGAAGATTGTTGTACCATATCTGGGCAGATCCCGTAAGAGTTCCTGAGAATGCTCTGCATCTCATCTCGTCGGGGACAACATAGATGTCGGCAGCAGCTTGATACTGCTCTATGTGCAAAACAGGATCTGTCTTTCCATCGTATTTGGGGGTCACTATAGGTGCTTTAAATTTTGACAGTGTAGGAAAATCCACAATAGCCTTGACAAAAGGTGTCCCTTGAACCAAAGTTCGTTGTAGGGGATTCTTCGCCTTAGCCATTTCTCCCAATCTATCCTCCAACCGCTGAATGGACCCTTTCCATGCATCATTTCCTTCCTCGGGCATATTAGTTCGAGCAATTGATTGTTCTGAAGTGGCCTCCTAAGATCTATCTTGATGAGGAACTGGTCGTGATTGTGCTGATCCTTCTCTTAGATCTGACGGTTGTCGAAAACTCCTCGACACGGCTTTAGGTGGACTCCTATTCCTCCTAGGGCCTAATCGACTGAAAGGAGACACACTTCTCAGTCTTTCCAAGGCACTGGTCCTTTCTGGAGAAAGAGTAATACGTTGCTCAGTATCTGTGGCCCTTATCGATGAAGTTTGCCCAGGTTGATAAGAGAAATCATCAGATTCCTCATTATGATACGTCTCTGTATGTCTGGATCGTGAAGAAGGTGCACGGGTATTTCTTTGGATGTTTTGTGATCCAGGATGGGTTGGTGTACCGCCATGGAGAGTTTGGATGAGTTACCGCATTGTCTCTTGCATGGCGGTTTGTCCTTGAGTCAGATTCGTCATAATTCCAGCCAGATCTGGAGGCGAAGAAGGATTTGGAATATTTCCAGTATTTCCAGCGTTTCGATTGCTGGATTCCGGATTATCTGCCATTCAGAATGAATGATTTTTGGTGAAAAACGATAATAACAATCATTCCCACAGACGGCGCCAATCTGTTGATGTAAAAAATTAGATCGCTCTAATTATTCAATCACAGATAAATAAAATGAGACAAAGATTTTTAAAGTTGTTCAGCCTTATAAGAATGGCCTACGTCCACTGTTATGTTATTGCTGAGTGTTTTGGGAATTCTCGATTACAAGCTTTCTCAAGAAATTTCGGTCCCTTTGAATGAGGGTAATACAATGTATTTATAGCCTTTAGGCCATAGTCTGAAAGGGTGATACATTAAATGATATTCATATGAAAGGGTAATTCATTTAATGCTCTTCAAGCGTGTGTGTCAAGATGGTAAGCATTCAATGAATAGTTGAACTGTTGATTATCTGGCAATCAATGTTGTGGTCGAGATGCAGCTCGGACCGCCTTAGTTGCTCGTCGTTCAGGAGTTCCTCGGAGAGCTGGAGTTCCTCGTCACTATTGTGCCACGTAGATTGACACGTGTCTTCTTATTATTTGTCCATATCAGCATACTAATTTTGGTATCAACACTTTCCATTGGAGAGGATTGGTGAAATTTCTCTTCTTCCACCATGTCCTAACATTGGAGGATAAATCTTTAAGTCTTCGGAGCATACAATCACTATGTCCAATATTTGGGATAGGGCTAACTATCTTACTAGTCTTATGTAATCCATCATTTATGATTATTCTAGGTATGGTCTATCTTTCCTTAGTTTTTATATAAGGAGATTCTTTAAATTTACAGGTGGTTACCTATTTTTGTTCAAGTCTTTTTTCAATCCTTTCTATAGAGTCTGAATAATTTGTTTGTCTTTTTATCTGCCTAAGGATTTCTTCATTAAATGTCTTATTCTCTTTTCTTGCATTATTGTTAATATATTCATTATTTTTAACAAAAGTATTAACAACATAGTTAGCAATCTTATTAATATAATCTTTTACCTAATCTTCTTTTTCTTGTTTATGCACAGATTCATGTGCCATCCTAGCTTCTATGGTTTCTACTGTTTTTTTTATTTTATCTAAACAAGTTAAAATAAATGGAGAGTCTAATTCGACTTGGGAAGGTTTATTATATATAAACTTAATTCCCTTTATAATTTCTTCATATTTTTCTTCTACTTGAGCCATGTCTAGTCTAAGTTCATTAATAATACTATACATTTTGGATAGGTTATGGCCTTCCATGTTATTAAGATAATTTGCTAAATTTTGTTTAAATTTAACAAAGTCTATGTAGAAAGTTATTAATCCTTATGTCTTATCCTTTAAATCTAATTGTAAGTCTTCAACAAATCTACTGTTATAGTCTTGGGTAGTTGATATAGATATAAAAATTAAATTTAATCTTTCTAATATGAGTCTAGTTTCTTTAACAGCATTGAGAATCTCATTTTCATTTATCTTATAATAAAATCTATCATCATTTATCTTTTCTAGAATTCTTTGGTAAAAATATGATATGGTCTGAATGGAGAGGTCTATAGATACCTCATTCCAGTCTGATCTAACTATCTTCGTTAGGTAGATAAAGTTTAATTAACTCACTATCTTTATTTTTTATCAAAGTCTTCATTTCTAAAACGTCTTTGTTAAGGACTTCTATATGGTTAGTTTTAAGATTTATTTCTTGTAGAACTTGTACTATGTCTATTGGGATTTTGCTATTTATTTCTTGTATTCTTTTAGAGATATTTTTTACCTCTATTTCTAGGATTTGAGAGTCTTCAAATAATTGTCTTAAAATAAAAAGTGTACACTTATTTTGGTCTATTATGTTATTGATAGCACTTGTAATAACTTGTCTACTGTATGCGTGTTTGGCTAAGATGTGTTCAATGTGTGAATACTTGTCTATGTGTGCGATTAAGAAACCTTCTCAGTTTAAATAAGTTACGGGTATAGGTTGGTAGTCTAGGTTGGCTCTAGAAATATCTTTGTAAATGCGAGGGTAAAATCACAAGGGCATTAAAGTCTTCTTACTATACGTCTAAAAGGAGTGTCTTGGCTTTGATACCAGAATTAGGGTTTTGGTCGAAATTTGGAGGGTTTCTAAGGCTTTTAAAGTCTTGATATAAATTTGGGTCTAAATTATAAATCTTGTAAAAATATAGTCTTAAAAGAAGGTTTTAATATAAGACAAGAGGGAGACCATATACAGAAAATAACAAAAAGTCTTTGGGACCACGAGTGGACCATGTGCGGGAAATGACAAAAAATGCGTTAATGCGTTCTTTATGAAATCCGTTATATATATATATATATATATATATCGTAAATAAATTTTCATATTTATATCTATTTTTCAGGTTTTGTGTTTGATAGAAAATGTGAAAAATTAATGATTTTCCAACTTCGGCCCGGAATCATTTTCATTTTTGAGTTTTCTATCAAATGGACCTTAAACCAAAAATTCAACCCATCCCCAACGTGATCAGCTTCCCTTTCCTTGATTTCTCTCTCTATGGAAATGGTAACAATTTTCATATAATTTGTTCATAGATTTATGGCATTAGCATGGCTATATTTATTTTCTCTATTAAATTATGGAGTTTATCTGAAAAATGAACTATGCTATTGTGATTGTTTGATGCAATTTCAGTAGAAAAATTGAACAATTTGAAGTGGGCATGCTGTAGTTTTTAATGATTTTAGTTTTTCTATCTTATACTCATAATAACAATAAACCCTAGGGTTTCAAACAAGAGTATGGTGTTAGTTTTTTCACTACGACAGCTGAGGTTTGTGGACATGAAATTGCACATCAAAGATCAGGCCAAATTGGGAGAGAAGGAGCCCTAAAAGAAACCCGTGGACAAAAGGGAACCTTAGCTTGAATCTTTAATTAACATTGCTTCTAGTTTTTTTGTTAGTTATATTTCAATAATATCTGGGTGTTACTTTGCTTTTAGTTTTTTTTTAACATTTGAGGAAGCTAGATTTGTCAATGTGCTAAGTAATGGAGGTATGGATGTTATATGGGTGTAATAAAATGCGGGGCTTGGTGTTTCTTGATTTTTATCTCTACTAGATATGGGTGTGAAGTGGAAATATGGCGATTTATCATTGTAGGTTTCTAAATTATTTTTTCAGTTTATGTTTTATACATTCAAATTTCATTGTTGTTTAAATGAGAATCTCCATCTAGCTATGTTTATTCGGTAAGAATATTAATATTTAATATGCATGTATCTTTACTATGGGAAGTGTTGGAGATCTTCGATGCTTTTAAAATGAACTTATCTCCCTCAATGTAAATCTTGATTTTCACAGAAACCCAATTTCAAAAACTAGTGAATGTTGTCATCAAATAAATAAAATTGTTTGTTGAATTGCATTTACGAAAGAATCATGAATGACCCCTATGTTCTTATCTTATCAAAGTCTTGGTGTAGTCTATGGGGACCTCAGCATTTCCCCTCTTAATACAAGAGCATATTTACATAATACATTCATCACTCGGAGATAAATAAAGATATTTATGACGTGCTTTAATTTATCTTTTGGACTATAACTCTTGTTCCTCTATTCAAATATGTCTTTGTAGTCCTTAGAGCTAATGACAATAGGTAGGGTGAGTTATTCTTATCGAAATTATTGATTCATAGGTGAATGATTTTGGTCATTGATTTGAGGTCTTTTGTGCATAGTTGTGCTAGTGGTACTTTTTCCATATATTCCTTGATGTCCAGGCATAGGGGGGGGAAGCGGTACGGGTTTTTACCGTACCGTACCGTTTTGGTCTGAAAAAAAATCGTTTTGATTTCATATATTAACATACCAGAAACTAGTCTTACCGAAATCGAAATTATCACAAAAAAGTTGGTTGGTTTTGGTTTTAATATTTAAAAAATCGATTAACCGAGATTACCGTACCGAATTTACTGAAACCAGAAAAAACCGTACTGAAATTACCATACCGTACCGAATTTACCATAACCATAAAAAACCGTACCAAAATTACGGTACCGTACCGAATTTACCAAAATTACCGTACCAAATTTACCAAAACCAGAAAAAAGTTGGTTTTGGTTTTAATATTTAAAAAAGTTGGTTGGTTTTGTTTTTAGTTTTTTGAGACTTTTAGTGTTGTTTACCGAATCAGAAAAAATCGAAACTAGAAACTAGAAAAAAACCGGAAAAAACCAGAATTACCGAAACCAGAAAAAAACCGAAATTACCGAAAAAAACGAAATACCAGTCGGTTTGGTTTTGGTATTGATTTTGGTGTACCGGGTGGTAAACTGGTACGGTTTGATTTTACCATTTAGAGTTTGATTTTGGTATTGGTATCTACTATTTACCGATCAAACCGTACCGCTTACACCCCTATGCAGGCATGATAAAGTAAGCATTTTACCCAGTAGACAAATTATTGATGACTCACTCTCTACGTATAAATGGAATATCCATCAAAAAAATAAAACAACTCAGGGGTAAGATGAGTGCTTGAGAGGCATAAATCCTTTCATACTACCTGCTAATTGACACTTGTAT
Organism: Sambucus nigra; assembly: GCA_949130495.1. Lineage (NCBI taxonomy): Eukaryota > Viridiplantae > Streptophyta > Magnoliopsida > Dipsacales > Adoxaceae > Sambucus > Sambucus nigra. The sequence goes on along the minus strand of OX422210.1, from coordinate 516,576,932 downwards.
GGTAATTGGAGATGGAATTCTCACATCGGCAATATTTGGTAATTTATTTCCATGTTGGACATGTATGTTTTACAACATTTCCTTGTACTTTAGTGACTATAACTTGTTTCTCCGTCTATTTTTTTCAGCCATTTATGGACTTAAGTTATCAATGTCTAAGGAACACCACTAATATAATCTTCTTATTTTCATTATGATCCATTTTATTCAATCAAATTTGGAATTATTATGCATTTATCTGAACATGAAAATCCTATAAAATAGTTTCCTAAATGTGAGTTGCCTTTTTATTTTAGTAAATCTAACCTTTTTTGGTTAAAGAGTTGGCTCTAATTTTATTAAACTATGAAAGTGATGGTTGGGTAGAGTCCTTGGACAAAAAGTTCAAAAGCTGAAGATAAACATTCATTTTTTCATAAGAATATTACCTCTCATATCAAACTGTGGAATGATGAGCAATTTATTTCTTATGTTCTTTCTTTCTTCATATTCTTGGATTTGTACATTGGTTTGTGTTTATATATGAACGGATTACCAATCCTAATAAGGTTTGAATTTTTAAGTTTACATAATAAGGATAAAAATAAGGATACCTTGTCATAGATGGTATGGGTACATTCCTCACTAAAGTAGCGCACAAATGTTCAGGTTCCCCTTTAGGACTTGACACAATATATAGTAGGTATGGGTTAGTTTTGTATAATCGAAGACCACTTTAGGACTTGACACACTAATGATGGGATTATTGCATGACTTAGGTTTTGGACCTCCTTTTTATCTTTCAAATTTAATGAAAAATACTTGTATATCTAAGAAAGAGGTGGTTATGAAGTATTCCATCAATTTGTTTTTCATGGTTTAATTTGGCAAGATGTTTTTTAATGTGTTTGTTGATCTGGAGTCAATACCGTAATTATGGAAGAACTATGAATTATACTAATTTACTGAAACTTGTCAAATGATATTATGAGTGAAGAATGCCCAAATTGCACGAAGAAATTATAACTAGGAATCTGTTATAACAGTATATGAGGAAACTGAATAGGCCATCCCAAATGCTTTGTGAAATGGAATGTTCTAACGACATTTATGTTTGACTGCACATCATGGAACACGCATGATGCATGTGAAATATCATGGAACACGCTATGATAGTGTTAATTTCCTTTATATTGCCCTCATTCTCTATTTTTGTGATTCTGTTTTCAGATTCCTTCAACAATTACTTTAGCAACTATGGAGAAATCATAGATTCTATAATAGTTATGGATAAAATGTCTAGAAGACCACAAGGATTTGGATTTTTATGACCCAACAATTGCTCATGAAGTACTGAAATAAGAACATGTCATAGATGGCAGAGCGGCAAAGTCCTTTTTTAATGAACTATTACATAACGTTTAGTTATTGTATTGATGGCGATGAAAATCATTTACTCTAATGGTTTTTGTGTTTATTAACTTAAAGTGGATGGGAAGAGGACAGTCCCTAGGGAGGGCATGCAACAGTAGCAGGTTAAAGGAGTGTTTATAATAAAGAAAATATTTGTTGGTGGTATACCAGTATCTCTTGTTGAAGGTAAGGAATTTAGCTCTCGGTTAGATTCTATTATAATGCATGGTAATGTCTAATTGACCAAATGGGATGATGTTGTAGATGAAATGAAGGAATATTTTTCTTCTTATGGTGATGTTATGGAGCACTGATTGGACCATAAAATGAGTCGGTCAAGAGGATTTGAGTATGTCACCTTACTGAATGAAAACACAGTTGATAAGATATTTTCTAATGGTCAAATACATGAACTCAGGGGCAAAAAGTAAGTCTATGGGCCTTGTATGGTTCGAAACTCATAAACCTATTGTACTTAAGGGTGTGCTTTTTTCGAACTGCATTTTTTTCAATATCTAACATTTTTTTCCAAACTTGGAATGCCATTTTAAAAATTTAATTCCCAAGGTTCTGAACTTTTTGAAACAAAATCGAATCAGAATTAGAAGTACATTATTATGCTTGATTGGCCAATCTTGTAAACTTTATCTTCTTAAACTTTGTATCAATTCTCAATTACAGTTGGTATTTGTGTACCTGCCACATGTGTTTATTTTAGGCATTAATATCGAGTTAAGATACTTATCGTGAATTGTTAAGTGGATAAGGAATTCCAATATGGGATCGATTTACTTTATTTCTTATCAATTTAATGCCCCTTTCATAAACTTTAGCTCTTGGAAATGTGATAGATCATATTTTAAGGTAAACTTGAGATTGAGCTAATTTTTAACTTACTTTAACATTTTGAAATTTTGAATTTTTTTAATAGCTCGGCATTTATGACCCTTTTGGCACGGTTCCCTACCCCATCTACTATCTCATCTTTAATTGCTTATGCATGGTGTTCATTTTCAGTAACCGAAAATAAATACTCTTTTTTTGCAGGAGTGTCTTCATGACATAGGCCATCAGAAAAGTTGTAGCCTTGAGAGGTTAAGAAACCTCCCGCCACATGAAGTAAAGTAATCCAACATGTATAGTTTGATTAATGGTGATAAGTATATAATTACAAGAACATTAAAAATAATGATATCAAAAGAAACACATTTGGATATCTATATATATCACTTACTCTGAATATATTTTCAATGTTTTATACTTCCAAGGATTAGTTGTTAAAGATGTATGGAATGGGGATGAAAAGTCTGGAGTGGATACGACTATTTACATTTCACCATCTTGGATTTCCCGTAAGATTATATAATTCCTAATCCGATGTTAGCCTACTTAGTGTTTGATAATGTTGAAAACATATTCGGTATCATTGCTGTAATAAGGTTATTACAAATGATGGTCGAGTAGAAGTGTTTGGCATGGGTCCCTCTAAAACTACTACTTAAGGAGGAAGGTTAGGAGGAAGTTCCAATACATCTTTTGAAATAGTAAGTATACTATGGAACTGAGGCCCCATTTGGTTTGGAGTGAAATGTTTTCACTTGTGTGAAAGGAAAAACGATGAAAAGTATTTTACCTATCTAATTTTTTTAAATTGTCTTTTGTATATGTTATAGTTATGTGATTTTTAAAAAAAAACAATAACAAAGTTTGGACTCCTTATTGGTAAAAATACTTTTCATAGGATTAGTTTTCACCTAAACAAAGATGTTTAACCTAAATTAAACAGGCCATGTTCTAATCAAGTGAAAATTTTGATGACTGCATGTGTATATATATATATATATATATATATGTGTGTGTGTGTGTGTGTGTGTGTGTTAATGTTACATATTGAATTTATTTTAACATAAACAAGAATCTTGTAATATACAGATAATTATGTGGGGAAAATGAACATTTCCCACATAATTTTTGAATAAATCCTCTACAATAAGAAGAAGAAAAATTCCATACTTACAAATTGCCTACGAATGCACATAATTTTTTAACTAGGCAATGTCTGATTTGGTAAAACATATTGGAAAGTAGAGATGTAGAATTTTCATATTTTGTATATGTGTTTGTGCACGTGAGTATATATGTTGGGGCTTACTGGTGCAAATTTGCACCTTTTTAGAAAATTTTACGAAGACAAGGATCTAAATTTAGAAGACTCGCCTTTAACTTCCATGAAAATTACCATTTACATGGGTCGTCATTATATATTATTTATATGTAAGAAAGAGTAATATATTTTTCCATATTCATTAGTTACAAGTTTCTTATGGCACCACCTCAATCATCTTTAATATTTGATAATGGTCATGGGTGGAGGTCGAGGTGGAGGCAAAGAGGTGTGATTATTCCCCGTTGATTAAAATTTAGAGATGGAGTTGAAGGACTTCTTTTTTATATTTCATCTGCTTGGTTATAATTTTAAAACATCTCATGTTCGGGGTGATTTTATTAGGATATTATATTGTTTGCATTTTATGAAAATATTGTAACTTTCGGGTGATTTTATTTGGATGTTTCATTTTCTTGGTTTAAATTTGTTTTGTAAATAAAGAGTTGATTTTTATATAATATGTAAATATTGAATATATTTCCCTTATTTATGTGGACTATTTTTGTATATGTTATTGGGATTTGAATAATGTGGCAAGCATATTTAAATTTGTTCAAATATAAAACAGGATATCGAATCTTAAAATATATATTTTTAAATATGTATTAATATTATCAACGGACTTTCATAATTACAAAATCGAATAGAATCGTTACAAAACTTGTGTAATAAACTAGAAATTGTAAAAGAAAAGTCCATTACTAAATTAGAAATTGTAATGGTAAAATATCATTGGTAAAAACCTTATTATTAACAATACGATACAGTTGTTATATCTAGTACTAGTAACGGTAAATATATGTTACTAATATGGTTCTCTATGCCTTTTTTCCAACAAAAAATTATCGTAACTAATTATTTTTGTAATGGTAAAATACTGTTACTAAAAGTTAGTTTTTATATAGTGTCGTACGACACCCTTGCCTTTCGAAGAATGCCTCTGTATCAGCGACCTTTCAACGGTGCATGTTGAGTATTTTTTAGTGATATGGTGGAAGACATTGTTCAAGTATTCATGAATTACAATAGCGTGTTTGGTAACTCTTATGATGCTTATGTAGAGAACCTCGATCGGGCGCTAGAAACATGTGTTGAGAAGAACCTGGTTCTCAACTGGGATAAGTGTCACTTCATGATGACACAAGGGATCATCTTGGGCCACATTGTATCCAACGAGAGTATCCAAGTTGATTGAAGATTCATTCATAACTTTATCATGATCGCATGCCCTATGTGTGGTCTCTTAGCTAAAGATGTTCCATTCCTATGGATAGACGCGTGCTAAGAATCGTTCGAGAAGTTAAAATCTCTCTTGGACACATCTCGCATCATGCAATCACCAGATTGGTTTCTTCCATTTGAGTTAATGTGTGATCCTAGTGACTATGCCATATGGTTTGTTCTAGGTCAAATAAGAGATAAGAATACCCATGTGATATGCGGCCATCCCGTGATCTTCCCCCTCCCCTTGGGCGCTTTTGGGGGGGAAACATACAGAGATAAAGGTCTTGCGCCCCTCACTATATCGTGGGATGCTTCGGTAATCGTCGATTTTTGGGTGATGTAAAGAGATAGAGCCTCCATCCTATTTTGTACAAAACAGGCAAAAAGACATGTCGTCGCCTCGAGAGAGTGACATCAAAGACAAACTGATGCTTACGAAACCAATATATTAGAGGTTCGAGGGAAACGTTACGTAATTGGAAGGTATTAGGCACCCATCCCACCCTTTCGGTCTCTAATGGTCTTATGTTACTATTTTCCTTAATTTCTCTGTGAAGTGTGTGTGCGTGTATATATAAGTGGAAATCGGAATCGATCGATTCGCATCAGAAAAAAGATGGAGTGAGGTCATCCATAGGAATGTTCCCAAAATAATAATAAAAAATATTTAATGTGTGCGCTTATCGAGACATGGATTATTATAATGAAACGATAATATATGTTAGATAAGATGCCAGTATGAATCACAAGTATGATTATATATGAATAATATATGGATAAAATAGGAAAATGATGAAAATATGAAAATAGGACTCAAGTCTTGGGTTTTAGCCCGAAATGCCTACGTAGCCTATAAAGGCATCAAAGTCCACGTAGTTCGCATGTGGTATGAGGGTGGGGTTTATACCATAGATTCAAATGGGAGTTTACTATATGTGTGTGTGTAGAAAATATAGTTTTTTGTTTTGAGGAAATTTGATGAAGTATTGGAGATTAATATGTGTGATCTAAAGTAAAAACTAAATTTAGAATTTAAAAAGAGAGAATAATGTTTGGACCTTCTTTGGAGACTTGGCGATTAATATTAATTGAACTTCCTTGTAAGTTGGAATGAATGGGGGATGAGAGAAAAGGATATTTTTGCTAAGTTGGGTATAAAAGTGATGGGAATGAAAGGAGGAGAAGAGTTGCACATAAGGAAACTTCGTTGATTGCAGAAGAATGTTGTTGAGATCACTGAAATTAATGGTTCTGAGGTGCCTCTCGAAGTGACCTTATGCTCTCATTATATAGGGTAGGGGGACTGCTGATCAGAATTGTCCTTGTCCTTTATATCGATAGGTAACCCTAGACACACTACCGATAGGCAGGGAAATAGACACGTCAATTGGTAGTCTCATGCAGATTTTTCAAAAAAGTGATCATAAAACGTAATTCATAAGTCCAAATTTTGCACGGGGCATACCTTGGAAAGTTAATTCATAGATCTTTGAGAATTCTTTAGGCCTCTCCCAGGTTCGAGAGTTGACTTTGGATCAAATGGAGCTCGAAAGCATTTGTCAGTCCTTTGCACAGAAGATCGTCAGACGACGATGGATTGTTCATCCAAACCATAAGTTCGAATTGCGCACGGGGTGGAACTTTGAAAAGGTTATGAGAGGTACTTAGATGTTACAAAGAGTTTTGCTCGGTTCGGAGAGTTGACTTTGGTCAAACGAGGCCTGGAAGCGCCCGGTGACCATTCGAAAAAAAAAAGGACCTTATTGTTTTGTACCATGAGGTTCATCCGTGAGCGGGATGGACCATTTGAAAGGGTATTCAGTTCCCTTAGAAGATTCATTCCGTCTCGTCTGAGCTGAAGAATTTACTTCGGTCAAATAGAGCCCGGGAGTGCCCTATGGCCTCTAAATCAGTTTTTTAGGGAAAACGGATCGTTTGTCCAAATTTTTATGTCGTTTTACACACGGGGTTGATCATTGGAAAGGTTTTTCAGTGTCCTTAGAAGATTCATTGCGCTTTCCCTCTGACGGTGAAGTTTATTGGGGTCAAATCGTGGCCCAGGAGCACTAGTGGATCTAGATCAATTTTCAGTAGTGGGTCATTTTGTCAGAACCCTTATGTCGATTCGCACATTGGGAAGACCATTGGAAAGGGTATTCAGATCCCTTCAAAGATTCATTGAGCTTTCACTTTGATGATAGAGTTGACCAGGGTCAAATGAGGCTCGAGAGCGCCCGATGGCCGCTAGATCGGTACTCAGAGTATGACCTAGGGTTTATAGCGAATTGGGGAGGTGCTAAGGAATTAAAGAGAGACTTCAGGGGGGTTTATAATGTGGCGTCTACAAATTCACTCGACGGGTGAGCTTGGAATAAGTGAAAGTCGACGAATAAACACCACAAGATGTTTGGGGAAAAGATCAATTATGCGAACCTAAAGGGACGAGGATGACCATTTCAGAGGGTCAAAGTCGATCCTGGGGACCAGAGGAAATTATGAGGATGGCCAATTCTGAGCACCTTAAGTAGGGACGACCGATTCTGAGGGTCGAGGTCAATTTCGACGGCCTAAAGTAGGGGCTACCAATTCTATGATTCGAGGTCAATTCTGAAGCCCTTAAGTAAGGGCAACCAGTTATGAGGGCTGAGGTTGATTTTGAGGACCTTGAGTAGGGGAGACCAATTTTGAGGGTTGGGATCAATTTTGAGGACCTTAAGGAGGGGCGACCAATTTTGAGGGTCGAGGCCAATTATGAGGAAGTTAAGTAGAGGCGACCAATTTTATGGGTCGATGCCAATTATGTAGGCCTAAAGTTAGGGTGACCAATTCTAAGGGTCGAGGTCAATTATGAGGGCCTTAAGTAAAGACGACCAATTCTGAGGGTCGAGGTTAATTTTGAGGACCTTACATATGGGTTTGCTTTCTGGGGAGTCTTTATTTTACCTTTTTTGAGACTCTACTGGCGAAGAGACATATGTTTGGAGATTATGTCTTTTTGAGAAGAGATAGCTTTGCTGGGGTAGCTAAAATTCTTAGTCTGGAAATTCCACTGAGAAAACAGTTGATGACTAGAGGTTTTGGGATTCCGTTGGGAAATGTGTTGATGACTTCAGGTTTTGAGATTCCACTGGGGAATGTGTTTCTTGGAGACATCGCTGGGGAGTGATTTCCAGTTAGGGCTTCTAGCTCTACTTGAGGAAATTAGAATTTTATGGTCAAACGTTTAATTCGGGAATTCTTGTTGGGTAGGATATTACGTAGCTCCACTCAGGAAGCGTTTGATTTCTGCTAAGGATGAGGTTTTTGGGATTCCACATCGGGATGTGGGTGTGATGATTTTTAAGGTTTAAGCTGGGTATAAAATATGGTATTAATCCGTCTGGGGAGTTGTGAGCATGAAAAATGATTTTCATGATGAAGAAATATCCCAATATTTATTTGGCAATTTTAGGAATTTTCGAGGAAATTTTTGGCATTTTTTGGGATTTCTTGTACGAAATTTCAGGGGTACTGTCGATCAAAGGGTGGCAAGAATTTCCAATCGGAAGTGGCACGATCTTATGGGTCACCTTGGGATGGGGAATATGCACGTGACGATTGGTGGGCATCAGAGAACTGATGATCAACATGCCCCTTAAACTCCTATAAAAAGGGGTGAATTCTCTTCATTTTTCATAGCTTATAGCTTTCATATCTTCTTATTCTTCTCTCTTATACAATCTTCTCATGTGTTCTTTCCTAATTCGAGATTAGAAAATGATGAATTTATCAAGTAGAGAGACCCGCATGGCGTGGTTGGGCGTTGATGATTAGGCGAACCTGGAGTGGCGGTCTAGGAGCCCCTGGCTTTGGGTAACGAGAATGATTTTGACATGTTCGAGTTTGTTGCTGATAATTACTTTCTTCTGCGTGAGCCTTTACACCACCGGTTGTCTATGGTGAGGAACCCTAATGGATATGTAAGTACAACATGACTTTTCGCATTTTTTTCCCTCTTTGTATTTTCTTGTTTCTTTGAATTTTGACAAAAGGTTTCTTTCTTCTATTTTGGAAAATAGACATAGCTTCTACGAACTTGCGTTCCTGTGGGATGATGGGATTCGGGGATGTGTGGGAGCACCTTCCTACAATGGTGCACTGGGTAGTCTCCTCCATGGGTTTTGGTCATTTTGCATCTGCTTTAGATGAGACATAACGCTTTACATCCGTTCTCTGTGAACTGGGGGAGAGGTGGTCGGACACTACGCACACCATACACTTGGGATTCGGGGAGATGATGGTGACTCTTATCGATGTTCATAACCTTCTTGGGATCGACTGTGAGGGTACGCTGATAGAGGTGGATCGATCTCTAAGGGGGACACAAGTGGCGATTGATTCTGTATTAGGAGATGTGGGGTGGATAGTCTCGGGGAACTCGATCCGTATTTCTCTTCTTGGGGAGGTTTTGCTGAGTTAGAAGATCGATGAGATCGATGGGCTGCAGGTGAGGCAGATGGCCCTTTTGTTTATTCTTTTGCGGTTGGGGGGTTCTTTGTGGCGTCGAGAGGCGACGTCGTCCACTTATGGGTTTTACTATACTTGAGAGTAATTTTAAATTGCCCTCTCTATGACTGGGGGATCCTGACTTTGGAGACCCTTTATTCTTCTTTGGATGCTTTTAGCCAGTGCTACTGGTAGACTTTTACTAGTGCCATGTATCTTCTAGAGATAATTTTCTCATTTCTCCTTAATGTATTTTCTTGCATTTTTCTTCTTTCTTCTGCTTATTCCTGCCTTTTATACAAAAGTGGTTCTATGAGGTTATCGGGCTCAATGCCTATTTGATAGGTTTATAGGATGAGTCAGTGAGGAACTTCTATAGGATGTACCTATTACGGAAGTCCAATCGGAAGTTGAAGCGGTCTCTCTCCTTAGTAGTAGTGCGTCAGGTCTTGAATGTCCTAACGAGTGATCAGGTTATTTCTTCTCTTCTGAATCATTTTCTTTGTTTATGCAAGTATTTACTTTATTTTGGAAAATATCCAGTGACTTTCTATACTTTGGAGATGGCTATCCAGCATACAGGGGTGCCAAGGGGGAATGCGCAGATATGCCGACTGCTGACGCTTGAGTTCAGCTATTCTTGGTAACTAAGAGATAGAGTAGTCTGACAGATTATAGAGGATGAGGTGGTGGTCCCACTGATGATGCCCCTAGGTGCATGAGGCATGTGAGAGATATATCAGAGGAGTCCAGAGCGATGGTGATGATTGGAAAGCCCTTCCCGTCCTATACTAACATGGTGGAAACTTACAACTATATTGATTTCGTTACGAGTTGATTGATATCCTCATATATTTAAGATGTAGTGAACATGCCTCCTCCTTCTACGGGTTCTGGCAAGGGTATGAGTCGGCTAGTGGGGTCTTCCCACAGTGTGTCATTTTCAGTAGAGACAATGGTGACAGAGGTTCCATTAATCCGGCTTACTACTCCTTCCTACAATATCAGACTGGCTAGAGGGGGATCGTTGAGTATGAAACACCACCCTAATGCGGTGGACCCGATGGTGGTGGGGCTGATGGAGGATGCCTTTTATCCAAAGGTATATCTTTTCATTTCTTTTTCCTTTGTCTTTCTGATTTCTTCTTTTCTCTCTTAAACTGACTGATTTATCTTTTCATTTTTCTAATAACATGTTCGGGTGTCGACTACTTGGCTGAAGGATATCCGAGCACTACACCAGCTGGTCGAGGACTTGGGTCGTGACCCACTCAATATTTGGCGTGACCATATTTATTATCACACTAAATTATCGATGCTCTAGAAGTGGTCACGGACCAAGTCCGTGACCACAGTGGTCCCGGACTTGGGCCGTGACCATGTCGTGACCATCTTGGCGCCAAACTCGCACCAAAATTCCCTCCAAGCTTGGTCGCGGAGGGGTCACGGCCCAAGTCCGTGACCCAAGGCATGACGAAGAAGTGATTACACACATTGGGGGTCACGACTTCGGGCCGTGACCATTTATGGGTGTGGGTCACGGCTATGGGCCGTGACCATACCTCATTCAAGCACTATAGGGTGGATGAGAAGGGTCGCACATCACAGATCAAGGGTCACAGCTTGGGGCCGTGACCATGTCTTGGTGTGGGTCATGGCTATGGGCCATAACCAAACCTCATTCGATAGTTGTTGTTGGTCACACAAGGGGGTCACGGCTGTAGGTCGTGACCATTCTTCGTCAATCAGGTCTCAGAACTCCAAGGGGTGTTGCGATGGTGGGTCACGGCTTTAGGCCGTGACCAGGTCATTCCTAAAAAATAAAGAGGCGCCCTAATTTAGTTTTTCATTTGCCCGCTTCTCTCTCTCTCTTCAGATGACCTAAACTCTTCTCTCTCTCTCTCTCTCTCTCTCTCTCTCTCATCAATCAGGTAGCGGTTGGAGTTCTAAGGAGGTTAGTCAAACACCTAGCAGCAGTAGCCCCAGCTCCGCCCCAGCTCTCTCCCGGGTAAATTTTATTTTTTTTCTCCATTAATTTATATACATTCCATTAATATATGTATATACAGTTTACATATCTTTACAATTATACACAGTATATATAGTATATATAGATAATTTATATGATTTGAATTTGGGATTATATTGTGGCAGAGATAATTTATATGTGTGAGATAATGTTTTTAAAACTTTAGTCTTACAACCTACTAGGTTGTTAATATTAGTAAAACAAACTGAGGGTAAGCCAATTTATATCACATATATAGATTTTAGGATGTTAATATTCATATTAATCGATTTTAGCTGAACTTCTAGAGCTATTTTAGTATATTTGGTATTTTAGTCCTAATTTTTATTTTTATCATCTTTTTTCCTTTTTGTATTATATGGTTAATGGAAAACCTCGTAGAAAGTACATTATATGAAATGGTTGCAGAGTTGATTACTTAAGCTCCTGAATCTACTAGGTCTCTTTTGAGACAGATTGAAACTATGCAGGTTCATAAGTAAATTATATTTACATTTGTTTCTTGAATATTATGATTTATTATACTAACTTTACAGTCATTTTCTTTGTTTCATGTCCCTGACTTGAGTCCTTTCTGGATTAACTAGACCCTCATAGTGCCCCTGAAATTAACCTAACCAGACCCTCATAGTGCCCCTGGAATTAACGGTTCAGGGGCAATATGTCGTCATAGTGACCCTCGTATTTTAACGGCATATTGTCCCTGAAATTAACGGAGTGTTTAAATTAACCGATTATTTTAACGGAGTGTAAATATTTTTTCAGATTTTGTACTTCACAGTGAGTGAGCATCCGGATAGGGGTGCAACACTACTACCTAAACATATCATGGTAAACTTTATGATATTTTTTATTTGTTCATCCAATTTTATAGAAATTAAATGCTTACATACATTATTACATACCAATTAGATACCAGTTCTTTATTACATACCAATTCTTCATTACACACCAGGTACTCTTTACTTTAACTAAAGTAGTTATATAATTGATATACATTATCTATTAAATCCTTTAGATGATAGAAGGAGTACGTGATAATTATTGGTTTTATTTGGTTTGGTTGTTGGATAATTATTGGTTGTTGACTTGTTGTTGGATAGTATGTTAGAAGGAGTATGGGATAATTAGAAGGAGTACGGGATACGATGATAACTTGTTAATGTCTAGACTTAAACTTAAAAACATGGCACCAACACCTCTCACGGGACCAATGTAACACGTGGGAACTGACCCCGCGATCACGGGACTCCCGATTTGAGAATACGACGATAATTTAAAAATATTATGACTTAAGCTTAAAAACAAGGCGTTAAATAGCAAAAATACGAAACAACCCTCATACGGACCCGTGAGAGGCACCAACACCTCTCACGGGACCAATGTAACACGTAGGAACAGACTGCGCGACCACGGGACTCCCGGTTTGAGAATACAGCGATAATTTTAAAATATGTGGACTTAAGCTTAAAAACAAGGCGTTAGATGGTGAAAATCTGAAACAATCCCCGAACGGCCCCGTGAGAGGAACCAACACCTCGCACTGGAGTAATGTAACTCGTAGGAACTGACCGCGCAATCACGGGACTACCGGTTTGAGAATACGAGGATAATTGTAAAATATAAGGAATTAGGTTTAAAAACATGGCCTTAGATTGTCAAAACCCGAAATAGCCTCCGAACGGCCTCGTGAGATGCACCAACACTTCGCACGGGACCAATATAACTCGTAGGCACTGACCGCGCGATAACGGTACTCCTAATTTGAGAATAGGACAATAATTTGCATATATAAGGAATTAGGCTTAAAAAATGGCGTTAGATAGTAAAACCCTGATACAACCCCCGAATGGCCCCATGAGAGGCACTAACACCTTCCACGGGACCAATGTAACTCATAGGAACTGACTGCGAAGCCGCGGGACTCCCGGTTTGAGAAGGCGACGATAATTTGCATATTTCTAGACTTAGGCATAAAAACATGGCTTTAGAGGGTGAAAATTCAAAACAGCCCCCGACCGGCCCCATGGACGGCACAAACACCTCCCATGGGACTAATGTGACTCGTAGGAACTAACCGCGGAGCCACGGGAATCTCAGTTTGAGAATACGACGATAATTTGCATATTTCTAAAGTTACGCTTAAAAACATGGCGTTAGAGGGTGAAAACGCGAAACAGCCCCCGAACGGCCCCGTGGGTGGAACCAACACCTCCCACGGGATCAATGTGACTCGTAGGAACTGACCGCGCAGTCCCGGGACTCCCGGTTTGAGAATAAAATAATAATTTGAATATTTCTAGACTTAGGCTTAAAAAGATGGCATTATTGGGTGAAAATGAGAAATACCCCCCGTACGGCCCCGTGGGTGGCACCAACACCTCCCACGGGACTAATGTAACTCGTAGGAACTGGCCGCGCAATCTCGAGACTCCCAGTTTGAGAATACAATGATAATTTGCATATTTCTAGACTTAGGCTTAAAAACATGGCATTAGAGGGTGAAAACCCAAAACAACCCTCGAACGGCCCCGTGGGTGGCCCCAACACCTCCCACGGGACCAATGTAACTCGTAGGAACTGACCGCGGAACCGCGAGACACTCGGTTTGAGAGTACGATGATAATTTACAAATTTTTAAATTTAAGTAAAACATGGCGTTAGAGAGTGAAAACTCAAAACAATCCCCGAACGGCCCCGTGGGTGGCACCAACACCTCCCACGGGACCAATGTAACTCGTAGGAACTGACCCCGCAGCCGTGCATCGTTCAGTTTGAGAATACGATGATAATTTTCATATTTCTAGACTTCAGCTTAAAAATATGGCGTTAGAGGGTGAAAACTCGAAATAACCCCTGAACGGCCCCATGGGTGGGACCAACACCTCCCACGGGACCAATGTAACTCGTAGGAACTGACCCCGCAGCCGCGGGTCTCTCGGTGTGTGAATACGATGACAATTTATATATTTCCAAAATTTGGCGTAAAAACATGACGTTAGACGGTGAAAACTCAAAACAACCCCCGAATGGCACCGTGGGTGGCACCAACACCTCCCATGGGACCAATGTAACTCGTAGGAACTGACTCCGCAGCCGCGGGTCTCCCGGTTTGAGAATATGATGATAATTTGCACATTTCTAGATTTAGACTTAAAAACGTGGTTTAGAGGGTGAAAATCCAAAATAGACCCCGAACGGCCCCGTGGGTGGCGTCAACACCTCCCACAGGACCAATGTAACTCATAGGAACTGACCGCGCAGTCGTGGGACTCTCGATTTGAGAGTACGATGATAATTTGCATATTTCTAGACTTAGGCTTAAAAACGTTGCTTTAGAGGTTGAAAACCCAAAACAGGCCCCGAACGGCCCCTTCGGTGGCACTAGTAGCTCTCACGGGACTAATGTAACTCGTAAGAACTAACCGCATAGCCCCAGGACTCCCGATTGGAGAATGCGGTGTTAATTTGCATATTTCTAGACCTCAGCTTAAAAATGTGGCTTTAGAGAGTGAAAATCCAAAATAGACCCCGACCGGCCCCGTGGGTGGCTCAAACACCTCCCACGGGACTAATGTGACTCGTAGAAACTGACCGCGCAACCGCGGGAATCCCAGTTTGAGAATACGATGATAATTTGCATATTTCTAAACTTAGGCTTAAAAACATGGCGCTAAAGGATGAAAACCCGAAATAGCCCCCGAACGGCCCCGTGGGTGGAACTAACACCTCCCACGGGACCAATGTGACTCGTAGGAACTGACCGCGCAGTCCCGGGACTGCCTGTTTGTGAATAAAATAGTAATTTGAATATTTCTAGACTTAGGCTTAAGAAGATGGCGTTATTGGGTGAAAATGAGAAACAACCCCCGTACGGCCCCGTGGGTGACACCAACACCTCCCACGGGACTAATGTAACTCGTAGGAGTTGGCCGCGCAACCCCGGGACTCCCGATTTGAGAATACGATGATAATTTGCATATTTCTAGACTTAGGCTTAAAAACAGGACATTAGAGGGTGAAAGCCCAAAACAGCCCCCGAACGACCCCTTGGGTGGCGCCAACACCTCCCACCGGACCAATGTAACTCGTAGGAACTGACCGCGTACCCACGAGACTCTCGGTTTGAGAGTACGATGATAATTTACAAATTTTTAGATTTAAGCAAAACATGGCGTTAGAGGGTGAAAACTCGAAACAATTCCCGAACGGCCCCGTGGGTGGCACCGACACCTCCCACGGGACCAATGTAACTCGTAGGAACTGACCCCGCAGTCGCGGGTCTCCCGGTTTGATAATACGATGATAATTTGCATATTTCTAGACTTCGGCTTAAAAACATGGCGTTAGAGGGTGAAAACTCGAAACAACCCCCGAACGGCACCGTGGGTGGGACCAACACCTCCCACGAGACCAATGTAACTCGTAGGAACTGATCCCGCTGTCGCGGGTATCCCGGTTTGAGAATACGACGATAATTTACATATTTCTAGACTTTGGCTTCAAAACATGGCGTTCGAGGGTGAAAACTCGAAATAACCCCCAAACGACACCGTGGGTGGTACCAACACCTCCCACGGGACCAATGTAACTCGTAGGAACTGAACCCACAGCCGCGGGTCTCCCGGTTAGAGAATACGGCGATAATTTGCATATTTCTAGACTTAGGCTTAAAAACATGGCGTTATAGGGTGAAAACTCAAAACAGCCCCCGAATGGCCCTGTGGGTGGCACCAACACATCCCACGGGACCAATGTGAGTCGTAAGAATCGATCGCGCAGCCGCGGAACTCCCAATTTTGAGAATACGACGATAATTTGCATATTTCTAGACTTAGGCATAAAAATATGGCGTTAGTGGGTGAAAACGCGAAACAACCCCCGTACGGCCCCGTGGGTAGCACCAACACCTCCCACGGGACCAATGTAACTCGTAGGAACTGACCGCGCAGCCGTGAGACTCTCGGTTTGAGAATACGATGATAATTTTCATATTTCTAGATTTAAGCAAAATATGGCGTTAGAGGGTGAAAACTTGAAACAACACCCGAACGGTCCCGTGGGTGGCACCAACACCTCCCACGGGACCAATGTAACTCGTAGGAACTAACCCCGCAGCCGCGGGTCTCCCGGTTAGAGAATACGACGATAATTTGCATATTTATAGACTTAGGCTTAAAAACATGGCATTAGAGGGTGAAAACTCGAAACAACCCCCGAACGACCCGTTGGGTGGCACACCCACCTCCCACGGGACCAATGTGACTCGTAGGAATTGGTCGCGCAGCCTCGAGACTCCCGGTTTGAGAATACGACGATAATTTGCATATTTCTAGACTCATGCTTAAAAACATGACGTTAGAGGGTGAGAAACCAAAACAGCCCCCGAACCGCCCCGTGGGTGGCTCCAACACCTCCCACGGGACCAATGTAACTCGTAGGAACTGATAGCACAACTGCGAGACTCTCGGTTTGAGAATACGATGATAATTTTTATATTTTTTTATTTAAGCAAAATATGGCGTTAGAGGGAGAAAACTCAAAACAACACCCGAACGGTCTCGTGGGTGGCACCAACACCTCCCACGGGACCAATGTAACTCGTAGGAACTGACCCCGCAGCCGCGGGTCGCCCGGTTTGAGAGTACGATGATAATCTGCATATTTATAGACTTAGGCTTAAAAACGTGGCTTTAGAGCGTGAAAACCCAAAACAGTCCCCGAACGGCCCCGTGGGTGGCACCAACACCTCCCACGGCACCAATGTAACTCGTAGGAACTGATCGCGCAGCCGCGGGACTCCCGATTACAGAGTACGATGATAATTTGCTTATTTCTAGACTTAGGCTTAAAAACGTGGCTATAGAGGGTGAAAACCCAAAAAAGCCCCCGAACGGCCCCTTGGGTGGCACCAACAGCTCTCACGAGACGTAACTCCTAAGAACTGACCGCGTTGCCTCGAGACTCCCTGTTTAAGAATACGATGTTGATTTGCATATTTCTAGACTTAGGTTTAAAAACGTGGCTTCAGAGGGTGAAAATCTAAAACAGCCCCCGACCGGTCCCGTGGGTGGCTCAAACACCTCCCACGGGACTAATGTGACTCGTAGGAACTGACCGCGCAGCCGTGAGAATCCCAGTTTGAGAATACGACGATAATTTGCATATTTCTAAACTTAGTCTTAAAAACATGGCGTTAGAGGATGAAAACCCGAAACAGCCTCTAAACGGCCCCGTAGGTGGAACCAACACCTCCCACGGGACCAATATTACTCGTAGGAACTGACCGCGCAGTCTCGGGACTCCCGGTTTGAGAATACGATGATAATTTGCAAATTTCTAGACTTAGGCTTAAAAACGTGGCTTTAGAGGGTGAAAACCCAAAACAGTCCCCGAACGGCCCCGTGGGTGGCACCAACACCTCCCACTGCACCAATGTAACTCGTAGGAACTGACCACGTAGCCGCGGGACTCCCGATTAGAGAGTACGATGATAATTTTCATATTTCTAGACTTAGGCTTAAAAACGTAGCTTTAGAGGGTGAAAACCCAAAAAAGCCCCCGAACGGCCCCTTGGGTGGCACCAACAGCTCTCACGAGACATAACTCCTAGGAACTGACCGCGTTGCCCCGGGACTCCCTGTTTGAGAATACGATGTTGATTTGCATATTTCAAGACTTAGGTTTAAAAATGTGGTTTCAGAGGGTGAAAATCCAAAACAGCCCCCGACCGGTCCCGTGGGTGGCTCAAACACCTCCCACGGGACTTATGTGACTCGTAGGAACAGACCGCGCAGCCGTGAGAATCCCAGTTTGAGAATACGATGATAATTTGCATATTTCTAAACTTAGGCTTAAAAGCATGACGTTAGAGGGTGAAAACCCGAAACAGCCTCTAAACGGCCCCAAAGGTGGAACCAACACCTCCCACGGGACCAATATTACTCGTAGGAACTGACCGCGCAGTCTCGGGACTCCCGGTTTGAGAATACGACGATAATTTGCAAATTTCTAGATTTAAGCAAAACATGGCATTAGAGGGTGAAAACTCGAAACTATCCCCGAACGGCCCCGTGGGTGGCACCAACACCTCCCACGGGACCAATGTAACTCGTAGGAACTGACTCGAAAGCCGCGGGTCTCCCGGTTTGAGAATATGACAATAATTTGCATATTTCTAGACTTCGGCTTAAAAACATGGTGTTAGAGGGTGAAAACCCAAAACAACCCCCGAACGGCCCCGTGGGAGGCACCAACACCTCCCACGGGACAAATGTAACTCAGCGAAACTGACTCCGCAGCCACGGGTCTCCTAGTTAGAGAATATGATGATAATTTTCATATTTCTAGACTTAGGCTTAAAAACATGGCGTTAGTGAGGGAAAACCCAAAACAGCACTTGCACGACCCCGTAGGTGGCAACAACACCTCCCACGGGACCAATGTGACTCGTAAGAACTGACCTTGAAGACCCAGGACTCCCGGTTTGAGAATATGATAGTAATTTGAATATTTCTAGACTTTCCCAAAATATGGCGTTAGTGGGTGAAAACTCGAAACAGCCCCGAACGGCTCCGTGGGTGGCACCAACGCCTCCCACGGGACCAATGTGACTTGTAGGAACTAACTGCATAACCGCGGGACTCTCGATTTAAGAATACGACTATAATTTGTATTTTTCTAGACTTGGGGTTTAAAACATGGCTTTAGAAGGTGAAAACCCGAAATAGCCCCCGAACGGCCCCGTGGGTGGCACAAACACCTCCCACGGGACCAATGTGACTCGTAGGAACTGACCGTGCAGCCACGGCACTCCAGGTTTGAGAATACGACGGTAATTTGTATTTTTCTAGACTTAGGCTTAAAAACATGGCGTTAGTGGGTGAAAACCCGAAATAACCCCCGAACGTCTTCGTGGGTGGCACTAACGCCTCCCAAGGGACCAATGTGACTCGTAGGGGTGGCCATAGGCCCGAGGCCCGCCAAGCTCGCCCAACCCGCCCAATAAAAAAATAGGGCTTGGGTAAGGTAAATAGGCCCGCAAAGCGGGATTAGCAAAATTTTATAGGCCCGATTTTTTTTCGGGCGGGCTTGGGCATGAGTTCTTAAACCCGATGAGGCCCGGCCCGGCCCGAGGCCCGAAATATATATATATGTAGGGGGGGGACTTCTATAAATATAAAAACGTATACCAAGTCTTTTCATGTAAAGTGAGAAACTTTATATATGGACTTTGTAATATATGGAGTTTAAAACAGATTTTTAATTAAAAAAATTAGTCTTTAAATAAAAAAATAGGTATTTTAATTTTTTAAAAAAATCTTTTAATTAACATAATAGGGCCCGATCGGGCGGGCCTGGGTAAAGAGCTTTCAAATCTGGGCGGGCTTGGGATTACATAATAAGGCCCGAGCGGGCTTGGGATAACACTTAATTTTTTAAGCCCGGCCCGAGCCCGACCGGGCCTGCTCAGGCCCGGCCCACGGCCACCCCTAGTGACTCGTAGGAACTGACCGCGCAGCCGCGAGACTCTCGGTTTGAGAATACGATGATAATTTGCATTTTTCTATACTTAGGCTTAAAAACATGACTTTAGAGGGTGAAAACCTGAAACAGCCCACGAACGGCCTCGCGGGTGGCACCAACACCTCCCACGGGACCAATGTGACTCGTAGTAACTGACCGTGCATCCACGGCACTCCATGTTTGAGAATACGACGGTAATTTGCCTTTCTCTTGACTTAGGCTTAAAAACATGGCTTTATTGGGTAAAGACCCGAAACAGCCCCCAAACGGCCCCGTGGGTGGCACCAACACCTCCCACAGGACAAATGCAACTCGTAGGAACTGTCCGCGCAGCCGCGGGACTCCCAGTTTGAGAATACGACGGTTATTTGCATTTTTCTAGACTTAGGCTTAAAAATAAGACTTTAGAGGGTGAAAACCCGAAATAGCCCCCGAACGGCCCCGTGGGTGGCACCAACACCTCCCACGGGACCAATGTGACTCATAGGAACTGACCGTGCAGCCACGGCACACCCGGTTTGAGAATACGACGGTAATTTGTATTTTTCTAGACTTAGGCTTAAAAGCATGGCTTTAGTGGGTGAAAACCCGAAACAGCCCTTGAACGGCGTTATGGGTGGCACCAACACCTCCCACGGGACCAATGTCACTCGTAGGAACTGACTGCGCAGCCGCGGGACTTCTAGTTTGAGAAAACGACGGTAATTTGTATTTTTCTAGACTTAAGCTTAAAAATATGGCTTTAGAGGGTGAAAACCCAAAACAGCCCCCGAACGGCCCCGTGGGTGGCACCAACACCTCCCACGAGACCAATGTGACTCATAGGAACTGACCGCGCAGTGGTGGCACTCCCGGTTTAAGAATACGACGGTAATTTGCATATTTCTAGACTTAGGCTTAAAAACATGGCTTTAGTGGGGGAAAACCCGAAACAGCTCCCGATAGGCCCCATGGGTTTCACCAACACCTCCCACGGGACCAATATAACTCGTAGGAACTGACTGAGCAGCCTCGGGTCTCCCGGTTAGAGAATATGACGGTAATTTGAATATTTTTAGACTTTCGCTAAACATGGCGTTAGTGGTTGAAAACCCGAAACAACCCCCGAATGGCTCCGTGGGTGGCACCAACGCCTCCACAGGACCAATGTGACTCGTAGGAACTGATCGCGTAGTCGCGGGACTCCCGATTTCAGAATATGACCATAATTTGCATATTTCTAGACTTAGGCTTAAAAACATGGCTTTAGTGGGTGAAAACCCGAAACAGCCCCCGAACGGCATTGTGGGTGGCACCAACACCTCCCACGGGACCAATGTGACTCGTGAGAACTTCCCGCGTAGCCACGACGCTCCCGGTTTGAGAATACGATGGTAATTTGCATTTTTCTAGACTTAGGCTTAAAAATATGGCTTTAATGGGTGAAAACCCGAAATAGCCCCCGAACGGCCCCGTGGGTGGCACCAACACCTCCCACGGGACCAATGTAACTCGTAGGAACTGACCGCGGGGCCGCGGGACTCCTTGTTTGAGAATACGATGGTAATTTGCATTTAACTAGACTTTGTCTTAAAAACATGGCTTTAGAGGGTGAAAACCCGAAATAGCTCCCGAACGGCCCCGTGGGTGGCACCAACACCTCCCACGGGACCAATGTGACTCGTAGGAACTGACCGCGCAGTCGCGGCACTCTCGGTTTGAGAATATGATGGTAATTTGCATATTTATAGACTTAGGGTTAAAAACATGGCTTTAGTGGGTGCAAAACCGAAACAGCCCCCGAACGGCCCCGTGGGTTTCACCAACACCTCCCACGGGACCAATATAACTCGTAGGAATTGACCGAGTAGCCTCGGGTCTCCCGATTTGAGAATATGACGATAATTTGAATATTTATAGACTTTTGTAAAACGTGGCGTTAGTGGGTGAAAACCCGAAACAACCCCCGAATGGCTCCGTGGGTGGTACCAACTCCTCCCACGGGACCAATGTGACTCATAGGAACAGACCGCGCAGCCGCGGGACTCCTAATTTGAGAATACGACGATAATTTGTATTTTTCAAGACTTAGGCTTAAAAACATGACTTTAGTAGGTGAAAACCCGAAACAACCCACGAACGGCCCCGTGCGCGGCACCAACAACTTACACGGGACCAATGTGACTCATAAGAACTCACCGTGCAGCCACGGCACTCCCGGTTTGATAATACGATGGTAATTTGTATTTTTCTAGACTTAGGCTTAAAAGCATGGCTTTAGTGGGTGAAAACCCGAAACAGCCCTCGAACGGCGTTGTCGGTGGCACCAACACCTCCCACGGGACCAATGTAACTCGTAGGAACTGATCGCGCAGCCGCGGGACTTCCAGTTTGAGAATATGATGGTAATTTGTATTTTTCTAGACTTAAGCTTAAAAATATGGCTTTAGAGGGTGAAAACCCGAAACAACCCCCGAACGGCCCCGTGGGTGGCACCAACACCTCCCACGGGACCAATGTGACTCATAGGAACTTACCGCGCATTCGCGGCACTCCCGGTTTGAGAATACGACGGTAATTTGCATATTTCTAGACTTAGGCTTAAAAACATGGCTTTAGTGGGGGAAAACCCGAAATAGCTCCCGATAGGCCCCGTGGGTTTCACCAACACCTCCCACGGGACCAATATAACTCGCAGGAACTGACCGAGCAGCCTCGGGTCTCCCGGTTAGAGAATATGACGGTAATTTGAATATTTTTAGACTTTCGCTAAACATGGCGTTAGTGGTTGAAAACCCGAAACAACCCCCGAATGGCTCCGTGGGTGGCACCAACGCCTCCACAGGACCAATGTGACTCGTAGGAACTGATCGCGTAGTCGCGGGACTCCCGATTTGAGAATATGACCATAATTTGCATATTTCTAGACTTAGGCTTAAAAACATGGCTTTAGTGGGTGAAAACCCGAAACATCCCCCGAACGGCGTTCTGGGTGGCACCAACACCTCCCACGGGACCAATGTGACTCGTAAGAACTGCCCGCGCAGCCACGACGCTCCCGGTTTGAGAATACGACGGTAATTTGCATTTTTCTAGACTTAGGCTTAAAACATGGCTTTAATGGGTGAAAACCCAAAATAGCCCCCGAACGCCCCCGTGGGTGGCACCAACACCTCCCACGGGACCAATGTAACTCGTAGGAACTGACCGCGGAGCCGCGGGACTCCTTGTTTGAGAATACGATGGTAATTTGCATTTAACTAGACTTTGGCTTAAAAACATGGCTTTAGAGGGTGAAAACCCGACATAGCTCCCGAACGGCCCCGTGGGTGGCACCAACACCTCCCACGGGACCAATGTGACTCGTAGGAACTGACCGCGGAGTCGCGGCACTCTCGGTTTGAGAATACGACGGTAATTTGCATATTTCTAGACTTAGGGTTAAAAAGATGGCTTTAGTGGGTGCAAACCCGAAACAGTCCCCGAACGGCCCCGTGGGTTTCACCAACACCTCCCACGGGACCAATATAACTCGTAGGAATTGACCGAGCAGCCTCGGGTCTCCCGATTTGAGAATAGGACGATAATTTGAATATTTATAGACTTTTGCAAAACGTGGCGTTAGTGGGTGAAAACCCGAAACAACCCCCGAATGGCTCCGTGGGTGGCACCAACGCCTCCCACGGGACCAATGTGACTCGTAGGAACAGACCGCGCAGCCGCGGGACTCCTAATTTGAGATTACGACGATAATTTGAATTTTTCTAGACTTAGGCTTAAAAACATGACTTTAGTAGGTAAAAACACAAAACAACCCACGAACGGCCCCGTGCGCGGCACCAACAACTTACACGGGACCAATGTGACTCATAGGAACTGACCGTGCAGCCACGGCACTCCCGGTTTGAGAATACAACGGTAATTTGTATTTTTCTAGACTTTGGTAAAAACCCAAAACAACCCACGAACGGCCCCGTGCGCGGCACCAACAACTTACACGGGACCAATGTGACTCATAGGAACTGACCGTGCAGCCACGGCACTCCCGGTTTGAGAATACGACGGTAATTTGTATTTTTCTAGACTTAGGCTTAAAAGCATGGTTTAGTGGGTGAAAACCCAAAACAGCCCTCGAACGGCGTTGTGGGTGGCACCAACACCTCCCACGGGACCAATGTAACTCGTAGGAACTGACCGCGCAGCCGCGTGACTTCCAGTTTGAGAATACGACAGTAATTTGTATTTTTCTAGACTTAAGCTAAAAAATATGGCTTTAGAGGGTGAAAACCCAAAACAGCCCCCGAACGTCCCTGTGGGTGGCACCAACACCTCCCACAGGACCAATGTGACTCGTAGGAACTGACCGTGAAGTCGCGGCACTCCCAGTTTGAGAATACAACGGTAATTTGCATATTTCTAGACTTAGGCGTAAAAACATGGCTTTAGTGGGGGAAAACCTGAAACAGCCCCCGAACGGCCTCGTAGGTTTCACAAATACCTCCCACGGGACCAATGTAACTCGTAGGAACTGACCGCACAGCCGCGGGACTCCTGATTTGAGAATACGACGGTAATTTGAATATTTCTAGACTTTCGCAAAATGTGGCTTTAGTAGGTGAAAACCCGAAACAACCCCCTAACGGCCCCGTGGGCGGCACCAACACCTTACACGGGACCAATGTGACTCGTAGGAACCGATCGCGCAGTCGCGGGACTCCCGATTTGAGAATATGATGATAATTTGCATATTTCTAGACTTAGGCTTAAAAACATGGCTTTAGTGGGTGAAAACCCGAAACAGCCCCCGAACGGCGTTGTGGGTGGCACCAACACCTCCCACGGGACCAATGTGACTCGTAAGAACTGCTCGCGCAGCCACGACGCTCCCGGTTTGAGAATACGACGGTAATTTGCATTTTTCTAGACTTAGGCTTAAAAACATGGCTTTAATGGGTGAAAACCCGAAATAGCCCCCGAACGGCCCCTTGGGTGGCACCAACACCTCCAACGGGACCAATGTAACTCGTAGGAACTGACCGCGGAGCCGCGGGACTCCTTGTTTGAGAATACGACGGTAATTTGCATTTAACTAGACTTTGTCTTAAAAACATGGCTTTAGAGGGTGAAAACCCGACATAGCTCCCGAACGGCCCCGTGGGTGGCACCAACACCTCCCACGGGACAAATGTGACTCGTAGGAACTGACCGCGCAGTCGCGGCACTCTCGGTTTGAGAATACGATGGTAATTTGCATATTTCTAGACTTAGGGTTAAAAACATTGCTTTAGTGGGTGCAAACCCGAAACAGCCCCCGAAAGGCCCCGTGGGTTTCACCAACACCTCCCACGGGACCAATATAACTCGTAGGGATTGACCGAGCAGCCTCGGGTCTCCCGATTTGAGAATAGGACGATAATTTGAATATTTATAGACTTTTGCAAAACATGGCGTTAGTGGGTGAAAACCCGAAACAACCCCTGAATGGCTCTGTGGGTGGCACCAACGCCTCCCACGGGACCAATGTGACTCGTAGGAACAGACCGCGCAGCCGCGGGACTCCTAATTTGAGAATACGACGATAATTTGTATTTTTCTAGACTTAGGCTTAAAAACATGACTTTAGTAGGTGAAAACCCGAAACAACCCACGAACGGCCCCGTGCGCAGCACCAACAACTTACACGGGACCAATGTGACTCATAGGAACTGACCGTGCAGCCACGGCACTCCCGGTTTGAGAATACGATGGTAATTTGTATTTTTCTAGACTTAGGCTTAAAAGCATGGCTTTAGTGGGTGAAAACCCGAAACAGCCCTCGAACGGCATTGTGGGTGGCACCAACACCTCCCACGGGACCAATGTAACTCATAGGAACTGACCGCGCAGCCGCGGGACTTCCAGTTTGAGAATACGATGGTAATTTGTATTTTTCAAGACTTAAGCTTAAAAATATGGCTTTAGAGGGTGAAAACCCGAAACAGCCCCCGAATGTCCCCGTGGGTGGCACCAAGACCTCCCACGGGATCAATGTGACTCGTAGGAACTGACCGTGTAGTCGCGGCACTCCCGGTTTGAGAATACGACGGTAATTTGCATATTTCTAGACTTAGGCATAAAAACATGGCTTTAGTGGGGGAAAACCCGTAACAGCCCCCGAACGGCCTCGTGGGTTTCACCAATACCTCCCACGGGACCAATGTAACTCGTAGGAACTGACCGCGCAGCCGCGGGACTCCTTATTTGAGAATACGACAGTAATTTGAATATTTCTAGACTTTCGCAAAACGTGGCTTTAGTAGGTAAAAACCCGAAACAACCCACGAACGGCCCCGTGGGCGGCACCAACACCTTACACGGGACCAATGTGGCTCGTAGGAACTGATCGCGCAGTCGCGGGACTCCCGATTTGAGAATATGACGATAATTTGCATATTTCTAGACTTAGGCTTAAAAACATTCATATGTTGATAATTTTAACTCATATATGCAATTTTTCAGCTTGATTAAATTTTTTGTAAAACTACTTTGTTACTGATACTTTTTTTTTGTATCCTATCATATGTAGGATTCTTGCACGTCGAACAAATGAAGGAGGCAATGGTTTACAACATGAAGATTATGTTTTTTATGTGTTACAGCCGTGCGGGCTTTTATTGTTTAGTTTTATGGCCGTGCGGGCTTTTTAAATTTGATTGTTGAATTTTATGGCCGTGCGGGCTTTTTAATAAGCAGGTTTTACATTTACAGGGTTTAGAATGTCAAGAAAATAGAGGAAACTCTGCCCAAATTTTTTTTTGTCCGTGAATTATTAAGAGTTGTAAAATTTTTAAGTTGTATATATATTTGTTTATTAACAACGTTCTCGATTCGCAATTTGTGATTTGTTTTATTGTTTTGCCAATAATAAATATTTGTATCACCTCTTACGTGTCCAACATTACACGTAACAACCGACGGTGCACTCACAGGACCCCCAAATTTTAGGATTTGATAAAAAAAATACATTTTTTGAAAATTATAGTTAAATATGGTCATGGACTTTGTCCACGACCATTTTTATTTTTTCCATCGCGCATAAAAATGGTCGCAGTCAAAGTCCGCGACCATTTTTTTCTCTTTTTTTTTGTCACGGTTGTGGGTTGCGGCCCAAGTCTGCGACCAATTTGTCACGTATGTGGGTCACGGACTTGGGCCGCGACCATTTTTTTTGTCACGGTTGTGGGTCGCGGGTGACCAATTTGTCACGGTTGTGGGTCACGGATGAGGGCTGCGACCATTTTAATTTTTATTTTTTTTGTCACGGTCGTGGGTCGCAGACTTTGGCCACGACTAATTTGTCACAGTTGTGGGTCGCGGGTAAAGTTCGCGACCAATTTTTTTTTTAATTTTTGTCACGGTTGGGGGTCGCGGACTTTGGCCGCGACCAATTTTTCATGGTTGTGGGTCACGGACGAAGACCGCGACCCGTCTCTTCATGGGTCACGGCCCAAGTCCGCGACCATATGCCGTGACCCCTCCGGGCCGTGACCATTTTTTGGTCACGGACTTGGGCCGGAACCCACGAAATTGGTCACGCCCGGAATGGTCACGGCCCAAGTCCGTGACCCACAGTTTTGGTCAGGGATTTTGGCCGTGACCAATCGCCAGTTTTGGTGTAGTGGAGACTAGGTGGATTTTGCGACATCTCATATTTGGGATTCAATTTTGGTTCCTTCCTCCTTGGATCTATCTGTAACTTCTGAGGAGGGTTCTGGATCAGGTAGTGGAGTCTCCTTAGCTCGTCGCCGGGGGAAGTGCATTCGTTATAGGACGAGGGATCTTAAAGAGAGAGAGTTTAGGAAATATATATATAAATGAATGATATTATATTTTATCTTTGTTTAAATGACTTATTCTACATGCACTATTTACTTTGTTGCTGAGACCGTAAAAAGGATGGGTCATTTTATTTTTTGCAAAGAGAGAGTCTAAATACTCGAGAAAGAGATTTATTTTTTAGGCACAATGGGTAAAAATGGATAATGCAAGAAGGAATAGCCTAGGGGTTCTTTGAAATAAAGATGTATTTTTGAGGTATTTTGGATTTGTCAAAAAGGAAAGATAAAATTTTCTAAAAATAGAGGGTTACCGATCAACATTCCCCTTGTCCTTCCTATCGACATATGGGTCATGTTAAAACACTGTAGGGATTTGATTTCACTTTCTTGCAGCTTAGAGTCCTTTGGGGGGGAAAGGCTTTCATTTGGATTTGCAGACTTCTTATTTTTATCCAAAGTTTTAAAGTATAAATGGGGAGCAAGGTGATGTTATTTTTCACTCATCCTTTATTTCTCCTTCTTGCTTATTTCTTGCCTTATGTCTTAAATTTTCCAAAATGGCCCTTCCCATGAACAAAAAATTTGCTTCTTATCTTGAGAATTTATAGGCTATGTGTTTGTATAATGTATATTATGACTCTTTTAACTTATGTCGGGTCTCTTTGTGGTGTACCGGCCCATCCACTGCAACATGATGGCAAAGGCAGCATAATTTTTGTATCCCGAGGATCAGTTTTTCACTTTGGCTTGGACGAGGTCTGTTCAACCTATGAGGAGTTTTCTTCTATGTTGGGGTAAATCCCAGTGTGGCGACGACTATTCCTGAATTCTCTTGGTCTTCTCGGGGGTTATTAGCGGGACTTCTCCACATCTCTCCTTTGGCAGCTCGATCATTGGTCACTGGGTAATGATTTCCCTCCTAGTTGTTCTCTATTCTATACGTCAGAGGGATTTTAATGATATGGGCCATGCCTAATCCATTTCCCTGAGCTTAACTTCGAAGCTACTATTGGTGATTGGGGAACTGATGGTGGACCCTGAACTGGTTTCCATTACAGCGTGGATGTCATATCATTGCAATCCTATGGCAGTGATACTAGCAGAGACCCTGAATGGCCAAGATACTTGGCGGGAAGGTCGTTCTGATTTTCTAAGAGGAAGACCAGTTATGTTGTTCATGTGGCTGGCTGAGAGATTCCATTTGGCATTCCCCCTGAATATCCCTTGGCAATTGTGCCAAATTTCTTCACTCATTATTTCATCATCTTTGGCCCATCCATAGAGAACTAAGTAAATTGGTTTATGGAGCATGTAGCTCGATGTTTGCACTGGTCGGTGCCTTGGTGGGGGTGCTGCAGCCCATTCTGAAAATGGGGGAATACCGTATGTTCGATTAGTTGGTCTCTGAGAGACCTCATTTGATTCCCCTAGCAGCTCCTGCATTAATTCTGATGGGAGCAAATTGTGCCTTCCCATATATTGGATTTCTTTCCTGTAGAGGATTTGATTGAAAGCTTGCGCTTATGATTAGGATCTTTATTGGAGAATCATCAGCCATCAACCCGTCCTACTCAATTCGTTGGTAGGGTTTGGCATGTTTCTGTAATACCCCATATTTTTATGGCTTTTAAATTTGGGGATTTATTAAATTTAAATTGATCTATTAATTTAATATTAATCCGAAAATTTATTTTAAATATTTACTAGCACGATGAGAGTTAATAATTATTGGAAATTTGTTGAATATTACTAAATGGGTAAAGTAATATGTATAATCGAATTTATTAAAATTGTCACGAGTGTATAATTTGACAATTATGGAAATTAAGTCGGGACGCGCCTATGTCGTGTCAAGACTAAATTATTATTATATAAAGTGAATAAATTATAAGTTGCTTGTATGGTCATTTCGAGTGCGGTAATGTGTCTAGAAGGTCGAGATAGTCAAAAAAGTATACACGGGGATTTAGTTCGGGTCTCGGGGAGTTTTTAGGCCTAATAGGCATCCTAGAAGGGTATTATAGACATTTTGTATTTTTAGGTAATTAAACCCACGAATTTCCTTAGGATATATTAGCCATTAGGAGTTGTCTTTTAGGGTTAACAAACATAGAACCTAAGAACGACCATTAGAGAAGAAGGTGGAGAGCTTCCCAAGCAATCCAATGCCAAGAACTCACTCGATTACACCGCCACCACCACCAAAATGTAGATCGCACGACGAGGAACGCAACCATACCTTTTTCATCAACAAATTACACACTTGAATTCCAGGCAGGTATCTATCTTTCTTTTCTTTTAGTTATTGTTTCATCTATGTTAGACTAGGATTGTTATACACATGTTTCATAAAAGAATTTGATGAATTAGAGGATTTAAATCATATGTTTTAGAGGAAATAGATATACTTTGGAAATCCAAATCCTACGTAGAGGATTACCCATGAAATTGTATGGATTTAGAAGAAATAACTCTATAAAAGAATTAGAAGAATTGATGTTTCATGAAAAATTAGGGTTCTTGAAAATTATGTTAACTTACGCCATTAATTCTATACCTTTGATGAATTTGGACATGTTTCACGTAGGAAATCATGTATATAGGTATATATGACTAGTAGTAATCTTGTTTGGGAGTTTGGGGATCATTAATGGCGTTTTGGAGAAAATTGTTGGTTAAAACCCGTAGGTCGAGTTTGAAGATTCTAGGCAAGAACTGCTTGATCGATCGATCAATCGTTCGACCCCTTTTCTCGATCGATCGATCCCTCCCAGAAAACTTCATATTTTTCCCTTTTTTTTAATCCGACTAAAATGCATAGGAACCCTTGATTATTATTTATAGAGTATAGTGGGTTATGAAGAGGACCAGTAGGGTGTAAGTAGACTCCGTTGAATGAAATTTAAAATGGGATGAAATTGTGGGTTAACGGGGAGTTATTCATATATTGGAAATTGTGCGTACGTTCACTAGAGAATTGATAGACTCGTGAAAGACTTAGACCAGAAGGTGAGAAAGGGTGTACCTACTGAAATTATATTTAAAAAGAGAGAGTACTTCGAGAGATGAGAAGTAAATGTGAAATGTGTATAATTGAGAATAAAAGATATGAATCCCTTATACGAGATAACTGGGTAAAATTATACTAAGTATGGTTAATTATAATTATGAGTCATGGGCGAACCTAAGTGGAAAATGTGTATCTATATATGGCCGTGTGACTGTGTACATATATTAAATACTTTATCTTTCTATGATCATACCCAATCTACTTGCTATCATGGAGGTTTTCGCGCCGGGACAGTCTTATCTCCATTGGACCTTTATGGGAGAAATTGACTCGCACCCTAGAAGAAATTATCCTTGATACAGGCTATGTGAGTGATATTCAGATGGTCCTAAGAGACGTGAGGGTTTGTGCTAACCTCTTAGTGACTTGGAGTTATGATTTGCCTCCATTTTTGTTTGTATTGTGTTAATACAGTTCGAGAGCGATTTCGAACTAGTATTTCCCTTAGTACGAGTGATACGAGGACTTGATAGCAGAGTATGCCAACACCATAGACTTTATATAGGGTGTCGATAGTATATATATTATAGGAGTGACTATATATATATATATATATATATATATATATATATATATATATATATATGTGTGTGTGTGTGTGTGTGTGTGTGTGTGTGTGTGTGTGTGTGTGTGTGGAAACTTTCTACTGTGCGTATAAGTAGTAAAGTAATGAATAACAGCTCCAACTTTATAATAATTATTCGGAAACTTTGTAATAATACGGGGTTGTTCTAAGTAACTTAGTAAATCTTAAGGAGATTAATTTTTTTTAAACTAAATATCATGACCTTTCTACTTCTCGGGATATAACTTTATGGACAAATGAGTTAGATAGACGTATGAGTTTAGTAGTATGGTAGGCGTGCACACTAGGTGAGAGGTGAGAATTATTAAGAGAGTGATGCATATATACTAACATGGTTGTTACATTAGTCGATAAGCATTTTAAATACTTGCTAAACTATTTTCCTAAACAGTTTTACACTGGGGATCTGACCCGTTTCCTGTCTTTTCTCTTTCTTGTATGTATTACAGGTGCCCATCCACAGGGGCGTCATGCATAGATTCTTTGGATTGGACGTGATGAAACTTATGTGGGAGTTGCAGGCCTTTGCTTTAGCGACCTCTTCATTGACTCTATTCCTACTTTAGTTTTGTTTAGTTAGGTCATGTGCTGCCCGATTTCCTATTCTGCTTGAATTTGTCAAAGATTTATGTTTATTTTTATTTCCAGTATTTGGTACTCATTGGAGTTAACTCTTGTCAGGATGATTTCATTCATAGTTCATAACTTGGTTTGGTTTATCTAGATGGTTTAATTCTTGTGTGGTAATGGTCATCCTTATTATTTATGTTACTCTTAGTCCGTTGTTAATAATAAAAAGGTCTTCATTTTAGAATTTAATAAAATGTAAATAAGGTTTTAAATGGTTTTGACACTTAGCTTAATTATTTAGGGTGTTTAAATTGGAAATTATATTTTGCGACAGTGATGCTAAGAATAAATCAACCGTTCACCTTGATTTTAATTTAATAAAGTACTGATCACCCTGAATTTAATTAGGCGGGGTGTCATAGTTTCTAGAGACTATATGAAGTGGCCACAAAAGAGAATAGTGGTAAGACATTGTCATAGGAGATTGAAAAGAGATGGTTTGTCATGTTTGACACTATAGAGGGAGGCGTAGTGGTTTTCTCTAGGTTGTTCTGGGCTTATCGTTCCATGGAGCTTTTCAGCATACCATCTAAGCAGGGGAAGTTTGGGGGCCTCAAGGAGTCGATAATGATGGGGCTGGGTCTTCCGATAGTTGCGCACAGGTTCCTTTGTGAAGCTGATGTTTATTTGTGAAGCTTTTGTAATGGTTATATGTTTGGTTATTTTTGGTTGTTGGGAATAAATTTGGGAAGGTTTGGTTAGTTTTGTTCTGCGGGTAGTTTGGTTTGATTTTTTTTAGGACAATTATGTTGGCGGGGGTAGTTGTTTGACTGCCTAGGCGATATTTCGTGTAACTGTATCGAATTTTTCCATAATGGAATAAAAAAGGATTTTAATTATATTGTTGTGCCTCTTGATGAGTTTTGCATTTGAAATATATTTACCAATATCTAAGGCATACATAATCCTTTTGTTCATGTAAATGATAAAATGAATTATCATTCTCGGAGATAAGAAAAGAATAGTATTTTGTGAAAAAAAAGGGACCATGCCCATGTAAAGTTTATGAGCTGCCTACATACCTTTAGGGATTTTGAAAATTTTTCGAGTTTCATTTTGAAAGTAAAAAGTTTTTTTAGAGGATTAGTCCCCGGTAGTTCTAAGTAGAGGGAAATGAAGATTTTTCTAGAATATAAGTGGGATGAGAGGAGTTGTAACGCGTCGAGATTTCGGACTAGGGGTAGAATCTCTTGAGATGATCCAGGTTAACTGGACGCGCATCTTTTCTCCATTAAGATCGGTGAGCATAGTGGGGCCACCGAATAGGATCTTCTTCACGTTGTAGGGGCCACTCCGGTTTGGATTGAATTGCCCTCTAGGGTCCCAGACGTGTTCCATGATTTTTTTGAGATCTAAGTCCCCTTCTCGTACACCACGGTCCTTGACTCTCCTATTTAATGATCACGCTATTCAGTGATGGTATCCTTGTATATGATATAGAGCCTTTAGCCTCCTTTTGTTTAAGAGCAATAACTCGTCAAGGCTACTTTGATGCCAGTCTTCTTCGTTAACTTTTCTTTCAAGCATGACACATAATGAAGGTATTTCTAGCTCAACAGGTAGGATTACTTCCATGTTGTATACCAAGAGTAAAGGGTTAGCCCCAGTATATGTTCGAACTGAAGTACGGTTGCCCCAGAGGGCTTAAAGGATCCAATTGACCCAATCTAGGTAACTCTCAGTCATCTTGCTGATGATTGCTTTGAGCTTCTTTTTAGCGGATTCAACTTCACCGTTGCTTTGTGGCCGGTAGGGAGAAAATTTTTGTCTCTGAATCCCATAGTCATCGACCAGTTATGTGACTTCTGCATCGAAATGTAACTCGTAATCTAACATTAGCTCATGTGGAAGCCTGTATCGAAAGATGATGTTCTTTTGGATGAATTTTACTACCTGTTTAGCATTCAACACTGCGCATGACTCGTCTTCGACCCATTTAGTGAAGTGATCAATGGCATCCAGGATGAACTCATGCCCATTGGAGGATTTGGGTGTGACTTTTCCTACGATATCAATGCCCCAGGTGGAGAAAGGCTAGGGAGAAGTCATGTTGTTTAATTCGTATGGAGGTAAGTCTTGGAGATTGGCAAACTGTTGGCCTTTAAGGCATCTTCGTACATAGACAATGCAATCCTGAACCATGGTAGCCAAATATTAACCCTGCCGGATAATCTTCTTGGATAGTATATGGCCATTCATGGGGGGTTCGCATTCCCCACTATGGAATTTTTTGCATCATCTTTTTAATGTCATCCCCTGCGATGCAATGTAAGTGGGTTCCATAGAAGTTTCTCTTAAACAGTGCTTTATCGCAGATAATGTACTGGGTAGAAATTTATGGAGGGTCGCTTGGTCTTTCTTATTAACATCTTTTGGGTACCTAGCTTGCCTAAAGAGGTGCCAAATGTCGTAGTACCAGGACTCAGTCATATTGGAGTCCTTTCTTTGACGAGCCCAATGTGGTAGCAGTAGGTTGGTTTAGCTTGTTTTTGGACTTGGAAAGGGGTCATCATTATTTCCTTTGGCATGTCGACCATAGATACTAAGGTAGCAAGGGCATCGGCCAAGTTGTTCCTTGCTCAGGGCCAGGATTGGAAGGTGATATATCAGAACTAGAAGGCCATCTCCTCTACGTGGGCATGGAAGGTTAAGAGCTTTTCGTCTTTGACTTTTCCTCTTCTAAGGACCCGGCCGATGATGAGGGTAGAGTCCCCGTAGACATCTAGGCACTGAATATTTTTCTTGAGAGCGACTTTTAGGCCTGCAATGTATGACTCATATTCGATTATGTTATTGGTGTAGGAAAAATCTAGCTTGATGGTTATGGGAGTGTGAGAGTCGTTAGCAACAATCAGGAGTATGCTAATGTCATATCCTTTTTTGTTGGTAGTGCCATCAAAGAACATTTACCACCGGAGGTCTTCTTGAGAGGTGCAAAGGATATCTTCATCCAGGAATTCAGATATCCAAGTGTCAGCTTCTTCCATGGGGTAGTCAACAAGGTAGTCGAAGATGGCTCTCCCATTCGTGGAATTCTGCATGAAATACACGATATCAAATTTCGTTAGCAAAATTAACCTTGGGACCATTAATCTAGACAAGGCAATTTTCTCGAGCAGGTATTTGATAGGATCCATTTGTGACACAAGTCTAATTTGAAAAGCGATCAAGTAATGCCATAATTTTTCAGTGACCTAGACAGGGGCGACATATGCTTTCTCCAAGGTAGTGTAGTTGATATCATACCTAACCAATTTGCAGGTGGCATAATAGATGGCCATCTCTTTGCGAGAGTATTCAAGGTATTGGGCTAGCAAAGTCCCAACTATGGTGTCTGTTACGGTCAAGTATAGGAGTAAAGGGAGATCAGACTACGATGGCATGAGAACCGGAGGTCGGTAAGTTACAATTTGATTCGATCAAAGGCTTCCTGACAATATTCATTTTAGATTTTGGTCGAATCCTTTCAAAGGAGTCTGAATATGGGATCACAAATTGAAGTTAACTGGCTGATGAACTGTCTGATATACTATAATTTTCCTAAGAATCCCCGAACTTCTTTCTCCATTCGGGGTGGGGGCATTTCGAGTATGTCTTTCAGTATGGTAGCACTTTCTACAATTCCCTCGTCTCTAACCATGAATCCTTTAGAGGGGGCTTGAAGGTAATCTTGAGATTAGGGATAATTCCCCAATTAGCAACAGTGTTTGGGATTAAGAAACCGAGGCGGCTCAAGCGTGGTAACTCAGCGAGGTAGCTTGGCATGGCAACTCATACTTTAGCTTGTTGTTTTAGTCATATTATATCTTTGTTTATATTGAGTATGAGATATAATGGTTGTAATGATGTAACGAGAATAATAATGGGTTTTAGTCTGAGGTCAAACGGTACTCGCGAGAGACCAGGATTGGTAGGGCCTGGGAGAGCTTTCATGCTCTATCGAATGACCTCACGGTGGGAACTTTAGAGGGACTTGGTTTGGAGGAATGATAAGTAAGGCACTATTGGGGCTCGTCCTTATCATCCTAGATATACCTAGTAAAACACCGAGGGATCCTGGTCGTGGAACCTCGGGCGAAGAAGCTAGGAGTTCCATCGGGCGTTGAGTTATGAACCAAATAGCCCTCTACTTAATGTCACATCTACTATAGGTGATGTCACTGGATAGCTAAACAATGTCAAACCTGCACTTGAGTAAACCACCATGGTATTTTGGGCTGTCAGACAGTTGGTGAGCCACCTCTGCGATAACATCCCCCTGACACACAGTGGTTAGGAAAAAGGCATGTCTTGGAATTTAATGTTTATGACGTGGAGACAACTACTGCATCAGGTATTTAATGTTTGTGACATAAAGTATGAGGGATATCTTTCACAGGCATTAATGATTAAGTTGCCTCGGTGATGGTGTGGGGGGCAATTTAAGGACCCTAACCACCCCTGAGAAGAGATGATCTTTTGAGAGTTCAGAAGTTATTACTAGAGAGAATATACATCAGAGAGAGTTATTACAAACCAGAGGGTTTACTCGCTCACCATTGTTATTTATTACGAAGCTTTTAATACTTGACAGATATTCTTGAGGGTGTTTGATGTGTTTTCCTGCCTACCAAGGAGTATCTAGGGTGCTTACTTCTCTCTCCATCTAGCTAAGTTACTTATAAGTTCTATACTACCTTATGAGTTATACACGAGATATTGGTGAGTTTAAACTGAGTCTTACCTTCATTAAGTTTTTGTTCGCATGTCCCATAGTTAATCAATAGTGTTACTATTTAACTTATCATTACTATACTCAAAAAGGGTTACGCCTCCATCTTATCTAAACTACCCTCTTACATTTGGCGACTCTGATAGGGAGGAATTCTTCTAAGAAAGGAGTATGATGCAAGATAACGTTAATCGAAGGCTCAAATTTGATGACATCCAACACGATAAAGAACAAGCTGCGAGAGAACTGGAGGCTCTACGGGATGGGGCTCCTTTAATAGAGGTACCTCCGATCCTGACAACGACAGGCGTTCCAGGGGTGACACAAGCTTCCATGAGTGTAGGGTTGGGACCCACTTAGGTGTCACTCTTTATGAGTAAGTTTTATGAGTTTTTAAAAACTCTGATAGCTTCAACGGTGGTGGTAGGATTTAAAGCCAATTCCTTCGTAACACCAGGGGTAATCCCAACGGCCCCACCACACGCGGGCGTAACGGGAACGGTCCCAGTGAGCATACCCTCTGTTGTGAACCCAGTAGTGGGAACACCAGGAGTATCAGCGGCCCCAACTGTGACGACTTCTCCATCAGCAACGGGCACTCAGCCCATGATCCCATTGGTTGTTGCCCCAGTAGCATCACCCATGGAGGAAATGAGGAAGGAGATACAGAAAGAGATGCTGAAGTTCATGCAAGCCTCCTCGCAATCTGTTGGCGAGGTAGCTTCGGTCTATGATGACTTTCAAACACCTTACCCCCAGGAATACAATGATAAACGTTATTCGAAGGATTATATCCCCCCATCTTTAAAAAATACATAGGAAAAGGTGGGAATCAGAAAAAGCATATTAAGCGCTTTATTGAACACTTGGGGCATATTTTAATAATAAGAAGCTCAGGTTGAGGGAGTTTTCTAAATCCTTAACCGATAAAGCATATACCTGGTATTCCCATTTGGATCCCAAGAGTGTTTCTGTGTGGGAGGAGATGCACGTATTATTTGTCTAGAAGTTCTTTCTGGCAGAAGATGAGTTTACTTTGATCCAACTAGGTAGGGAGAAGCAACGACCTGAGGAAGACGTGGTGGCCTGTGTTCGAAGGTTCAGGGAAAGATCCCTTGACATGAGGGAGGAGGACAAATATTCCAAGTTATTACAGATATGCGCTGAAGAACTGCTTCCTGAGTACATCTGCCATCTTATCAAAGAGACGCGTGAGGGGACTTTTTCAGCGTTCTTGAAGGCAGCGAGAAATATCTCCTTGGTGGTACGAAAAAATACGATGGTGGTGCCCATATAGTTTAGGCAACAAATACAACCTGTAGGGGAGAGGTCTCAGCCCCCACGGGTAGGGTACACCAAGGGAGGAGATGGGGGCAAGGTGCCGAAGAAGGATAATAAGAGGAAGTTTGGAAGAGACAGGGAGGATCCACCACCATTGCCTTGTACAGTAGAGGAGGTTGTTAGCTGTTACAATGCAATGGTCAAAGGGGGAACGATCTATAAACCAAAGGGCATTCCCGTTAGGGAACCCGATACGGTAACATGGGCAGATCCCAAGTATTGCCAGGTCCATCGTAAGATTCAGCACCCAATAGAGAGTTGTTTCACGCTAAGGAGAATCATCGATAAGTACGTAAAGGAGGGGACGTTGCAAATCCCTCCGCAGAACGTTAATAATAACCCACTCCCAGCACATGGTGCCAATCTGGTGGTGGCCTATGATAAAGAGGCAAAGAGAGAAGAAAGAGAGCTAACGTCAAAGCAGGAGGAGTTCGAAGAAGCTCTAGAAGATTGTACGAAGGCAATGGATAATGTAGTTCTGGCCTACGATGAGGCAAGCACCAAAGATGTGGAGGATGTATACAGTGTTGAAGGTGAGGAAGCAGACCTAGTCCTAGAGTACTGTGTAATTTCAAAATCCCCAAAATTCACCTGGTTCTTCGACCAGGTAGGGATACCAAAGGAGAGTAGGTTGTAAATAACCCGGGTAATAATCGACATTGAGAGAAAGAATGCAGTCCCTTCGCTGAGATGGAAGGGAACCATGGCCAGGTTAGTAAGGAGGTTTCTGTCAGAAGTAACCTCTAGCGATGCAGATAGGGCTATGAGATTTCCTCATAACAGGCCATTGTATGTGACCTCCAGCGTCAACGGAGTCAGCTTTGCAAGGACTTTTATGGATGGGGGATGATGATGCTGGAATTAGCACCACCAGATAAGGTGTTTTCAAGCTCAATTTAAGAACAACAATGGCAGCATAGTTATGTAAAGGTAAGATAATGGGATGAGGAGAAGAGGAGAGAGCACCTGGATATAAGTGGTTCAGCCTAAATTGGCCTACGTCCACTGTGTGTGTGAATAACCTTACTGCAATATGGCACTAATGGCCATGGATACAATCTCTCAAGCTTTCTCTCTCTACTGTGAATCTAGACAGAGTTTCAGCTAGGGTTGAATAACTGGGGATCCTTTTGCAAGGTAGAGGATGACCTCTATATATAGTACCTAGGGGGTGTAATGTACCCTCCATACATGCAATGAGCATGTGTGTGGTTACCTCACCAATATGGGAGTGCCATCTGTCACTGTCACATGTAGAGAATGATGATGCAATATTCTCCCCACGTGTGGGCAATAATCTTATTATAACTGATTTTTGTCCACGTGTCCTTATCTAAATGTTATCAGGTGCTCGGCTATCGTGTATGGGGTATGACCTCGGCCTTGGTGAGGCCGAGGTTGGTCAGTCTTTATACCTGTTCAGTCTGAGTATTACATGGAGGTCTCGGCCTAATCCTGGCCGAGACAATGGGCAAGGTCGGCCTGAGACGAGGTTGAACTGGTGGGTTGATGAGGTTGCTGGTGGTTTCCTGCGAGCTCGGCCTACCTCTGGCCGTGGTTTCCATTCCAAGGTATACGAGAATGCTGTCGATCCTTGTGATGTCCCTTGGAGAGGCTCATGGTAGTGTCGGCCTGGGCCGACCTTGATATGGCCGAGGGGTTATGTCGCATGTCCAACACATGCCCAGCGTCGGCCATAATATCGGCCGAGGTTGGTGTCTCTAGGCCGAGGTTACACTCGGGGCATATCAATCACCCCCCATCCCTTAGTCATATGTGAGAGCTAGTGAGAAGGGGATTACCACACCTCCGGGGCCTGTCTATTACAAGCCAATACTTGTTTGACACTTGTCCAATGCTGGAACATGCTTTCTTGGTAGGCGTGTGCTGTCAGCCGCCCTTTGGGGATCCTATGGCAATGATGGGTCTTGGGAGTTGTGCCTGAGTATTTAAGGGCTTTGAATCCTTCTTTCCTTCTTTCTTCTTCATTTCTCCCATTTCAGCCGCTCTCATTCCTGCATCTTTCTCTCTCTAGAAAGATCTTGGTTCAAGGATTTTGGGTGGTGATTTCTCGCGTCTTCTCCTCTCTTCCTTACCATTTCATCCTCAGGTAAGGTCTACCATACTTTTTCCTTCATTTTTCCTGCAAGCACCCTTATTTTCGTATTTTTTGGTGAGTTTCTTAGTTTTCTAGCGAGACCACCATAATTTTAGGCGAGCTATTCTTGCCAAATTAAAGTAGTTTGATCTTTAGATTCCTTTTCTTTATCAGCCAGACTTGTTTGTAATTTTTGGAGTTTAGGAAAATCCCTAAGTGTAGTGTCGTCCTTTGGTGCTCAGACCCTTATATCAGCTTCTTGAGGAGTTCCCCTCTCTTAGAGAGAGGACTTTAGAAAAGATTAGGAGAATAGAAAGAGCACAGGAGGAGGCTCGTAGATCACAAGAGTTTCCCATTAGACCCATATTTCCACCACCTCTGAAGGTGATATATCCTGACCCCCCGGAGAACTTCTATCAGACGGAGGTTCCTGCTGATCCCATACGTATGTCTGAGTCTAAATCTTCTACCTCAGACCCCATGTCTGTGGATTCCTTTCAAGAGGCCATGGACTTCACATCTAGGCCTGATCAGGCCCCTGATCAGGCCGAGGTCTCCACCCGAGCCTCGTCCCATAATCACTCAGGCACCTCAGGGTCTTCCTCAGAGATTGAGATTCTTGAGCCAAGTGTGGCCATTCCACCATCAATTGATGCCATCCCTCTGTCGGCTGTCACCAGGGCAGAGTTCGCTCAGAGATTTCCGAGTAATCCATCAACATCTGCTCCAGCCGACGTTGAGTTGGATGATGATGAGGTTGAGAGCGATGTCGACGTCTCTGAGGCGGCCGAGATTGAGAGTACTATTACTGAGGTAAACCTTCTCTGCTTCAGATATCTGTATTCTATCAGCCCCTCAATAAAACTTAGGAGACCTCTGAGGGAAGAGAGGGCTTATCATGGCCGAGATGGCGAGATCTGCCTGTATGAGCAGATGCTTAAGTTGGGGTTCCGTCTGCCTATTCACCCCATTATCAAGTCCATCCTTTCTTATATTAATTTGGCCCCCTCTCAACTCTCTCCTAATGCCTGGAGAGTCCTAATAGAGGCCATAGTGTTATGGAAGGCTGTCCACCACTCAGACCTTCTAGTTCAGGTCTTCGTAGGTTGTTACGTCCCTTCCTCGGCCAAAAATCATCCGAGCTGCTACCATTTTGTAGCTCGGAGGCCTGACAAGAAATTTCTTCAGGTGACTCAGACTTCCAACCATAACTGGAAGCCTCGGTACTTCTTTGCTTCAGGGCCATGGGAGTTTGGCCCAAGTGTTCCCTCATCAAATCTGGAGCAGAGGATGCCCCTGAGGTGGGGTAAGGTCACCATATCTGCCAGGGCTGAACCTGGCCTAAGTCTACAAAACCTCCAGAAGGTGAAAGCCCTTCAATATCAGGGGGTACATTGTCTATTTGTCAGGTTCGAACACTTGATGACTCCCCACTTCCTCTCTGGAACAGGTCTAGGTGGAAGTTGCCTTGCCGAGCTTGGTAAGCATTTTTGATTTTGAAGTTTAACCTATGAGTTTATTCATATCTGATTATCTAACTCAGGTCTACTAATTTTTTACAGAGCGACCAAAGGATATTCCAAACGAGCTTTGGGAGATGGCTGCACCAAGCTTGGCGAGACTTGCCAAGAGAGAAGGTCTTAACGCTCCTCCCCCATCTCCCTTTACCTCTAATCCCCCAGAAAAAAAGAATAGGGCTCCCTAAGGTCATGCCCCTGAGGATCAGAGGCCGAAGAAGAAGGCTGCTGACTCTGCCATCCCCATCTCTTCAGCTGACGCCCTGTCGGCTCGTCTGGATCAGCTGAAGTTAACTGACAGTGTGGTCGGCCACAGTATGCAGGCCCTGGATGCCGTCAGCTCTGTAATGACCGAGGCTAACAAACGCTTCTTCAGGTCTCTAGACACCCCCTTGCTGGTTGAGTTTGGCCTTCACCGAGACGTTCAGGTGTGATTTGATCCTTCATCAGAAATTCTTCCTTCTTCAGAAATTCTTCTAAGTATAACATCTGATTCTACTTTAGCTTACTCATGATCACTAAATATGCAGGGCTTGACAGCTATGAAGCATTTATCCAACTGGACTCTGAGGAAGTTTCACCTCATCCAAAAGGGGCAAGAGGCCGAGAAAGTCTAGAGTACTCGGAACACAGATATTGAGCGCCTCAAGTCTGAGCTGCATAACTCTGAGAAGAAGGTGAAGGGGTTGGAGAAGGACATCTCCCAACTCGGTAAGGATCATGCTGATGCACTGAAGGCTAAGGACGACGTTCTGTAGCAGAAAGTCAACTCAGCTGTCAGAGCCACCCTTGATGACGCCTATGAGAATATAATTGATGATTATAAGGCCTCTGATGAGTTCATGGGTTTTGTCTCTGAATACCTTGAAAGAGGTATCAAAGCCACTATTAAATGGGCAGACATCAGGGAGAGAGAGGCCGGCACTTTGAAGGCCTCTGATTTCGTTGGCCTCGGCTTTATTGATCCCCAATTTGCCCAAGCTCTTCAGGAGGTTGAGGAAGAGGTTGCCTCTCCTGCTGAGACTGCTACATTGGAGGTCACCGAGGTTGGAGGGGCAGACCATTGTGATGATGCGGCCGAGGTGACTAATCAAGCCGAGGATGTCAACGTTCCCTCTTCAAACCCTTAAGATCTTTTTATCATTATTTGTAACTCGTTGTATTATGGAGTTTCCGTAATCGTTGAACATATAATTTCTGAATATATATATCAACCTCTGATGAGGACCATCTTCACTTGCTTTTCATTGAATGTCATGTGATGCTTTTCATTCTTAGCTCATTAATTTTCATTCTTCGTTTCGTTGCAATGATGTCTGCTAAAAAAAAATTTGTAATGAGCTTCAACCTCTAAAGCCCTCTTTCTAAGCTTGTCTTTTTGCAATGGTCTTGCTTAAACTCAACCAATGGTCCTGAGCTCAGACCTCGTCACCACTGGATGGTGTTATGAGGGTCTGAGGTCATCACCTAAGATGTTATCCCCATAATAAATCTTCACCAAATTAATGATGTTATTTGTCTGAGGTTATCTAATTTATAGTGTCTAACCTCAGACCTCGTCACCAATTAATGATGTTATGAAGGTCTGAGGTCATCACCTAAGATGTTATCCTCATAGTGAATCTCACCAAGTTAATGATGTTAAGGGTCTGAGGTCATCTCATTATGGTGTGTGACCTCATACCTCGTCAATAATGAATGGTGTTATGAAGGTCTGAGGTCATCACCTAAGATGTTATCCTCATAATGAATCTCACCAAGTTAATGATGTTAAGGGTCTGAGGTCATCTCATTATGGTGTCTGACCTCAGACCTCGTCACCAATGAATGGTGTTATGAAGGTTTGAGGTCATCACCTAAGATGTTATCCTCATAATGAATCTCTGATCTAAGAACGTAATAAGAACTGTCATGGGAATTGATCTTTATTAATAACCTCTTCATAATAAGATGGTACATTTACATAAAACTCTATGCATCATCATATGTAATATCTCTTTAGGTGATCAGCATTCCATGGGTTAGTGAAAGGTTCTCCTTCTAAGTTTTCTAGCCTGTAAGTGCCAGGCACAACCTCTTCTATCACTTTATAGGGGCCATGCCAATTTGGGTGAAGCTTATTTACTTTCTGTAGGGTCTTCTTCAGCACTAGGTCTCCTACTGCAATGGGTCTTGACTTCACCCTCTCGTTGTAGAATTTCGCCGCCCTTTGCTGGTAGGCTGCTTGTCTGACCTCTGCGTCCTCTCTTTTTTCTTCGATAAGATCTGGGTCTAGCCTCTTCTCTTCTCCATTATTATCAGGGTTGTAGGTCTGAATTCGATGAGTTGGGAGTCCTACTTCCATTGGTATGACGGCCTCTGAGACATGTGCCAGCATGAACGGGGTTTCTCCTATTAGTGTCCTTGTCGTGGTTCTGTAGGCCCATAACACAGCGTAGACCTATTCAGTCCATTTTCCCTTCGCATCTTCTAACCTCTTCTTGATTCCGTC
This sequence comes from Sambucus nigra, assembly GCA_949130495.1. NCBI lineage: Eukaryota > Viridiplantae > Streptophyta > Magnoliopsida > Dipsacales > Adoxaceae > Sambucus > Sambucus nigra. The sequence continues at coordinate 516,532,869 of OX422210.1, read as the reverse complement.
CAAGATAGTTCTGTTTGTGACCTCGGTCTGACCATTTGCCTGAGGTCGGCCAGGAGATGAGAAGAACTGCTTAATCCCTACTCTTAGGCAATACTTTTCTAAAGAGGAGTTCTTAAACTGGGTCCCATTGTCCGAGATGAGAGTGTTTGGGAGGCCATATCTGCATATGATATTCCTCCAAATGAACTGGAAGGTCTTATGCTTTTTGATTGTTATCATCGGCTCTGCCTCCACCCACTTTGAGAAGCAGTCAATGGCAACTATCAAGAATCTATAGTTGTTGACAACTCTTGCTAAAGGTCCTACTAAGTCAATTCCCCATACCGCAAATGGCCATGGAGAAGATATTGACGTCATAGGCTGATGGGGTTAATGAGGGATAGTGGTGAACCTTTGACATTTATCGCACCTCTTCACGTAGTGTGCAGCGTCCTTGGATAGGGTAGGCCACCAGCATCCCTGAGTGATGATCCTCTTGGCCAAGGGCCTTCCCCCTATGTGTCTAGAGCAAGAACCCTCATGAACATCCTGTAAGACCCGGGTAACTTCCATGGGATGCACACATCTGAGGAGAGGTAATAGAAACCCCTTTTTGTACAAGACGTCTCCTACCATTGAGAACTTGGCAGCCCTATATCTCAACTTTCTCCTTTCTAGCCTGGACTCAGGCAGCTCTCCCTCTCTTAGGTATCTGACGAGCGGGTCGATCCATGAGTCTCCTAGGTTCAAATTGTGACAAGGGTTACATACCTCTTCTTCCTCGATGGTTGCCTTTTCTAAGACCTCGATCGGAACGGTCCTTCTAATATCTGTCTTCATTGCCGAGGCCAACTTTGCCAATGCATCGGCGTGGTTGTTACTTTGTCGAGGCACTCTCTTTAGTTTTGCCTCTTCAAAATATTCCAACATCTTTCTCACTCTCTCTAGGCACTTCGCCATCCTTTCATTCTTGGCCTCATAGACTCCCAGCACTTGATTGACAACTAACCTTGAGTCGTTGTGGAGCAGGAGACGTCTTAAGCGAAGAGTCTTTACCAATAAGAGGCCTTCATGGCCTCATACTCGGACTCATTGTTTGAGTCCTGGAAGTTGAATCTTAAGGCGTATTCAATGTTGGCGCCATCTGGAGCCGAGAGTATTAGCCCCGCACCGCTTCCACTATCACAGGAAGAGCCATCAACGAAGAGGCTCCAAATGTCTGTATCTGATGAGAAGACCCCTTCTGTCATGACTCCTTGCTTGAAGAGGTATCGATCCTCTTCGTTCTCTTCTATTCTACTCCGAGTTTTGCCTGAGATGACCTCTTCCTGATCTCGGAAGACGTTTGGTGCCGTCTCTTCTAAATTTTGGAAGACACTACGATTTGTTTCTTCGGCGTCCTCTAGGCCTTTCTCTGTCTCGACCTCTTCCCAGGTGAATTCTGTAACAAAGTCCGCGAGGGCCTTCCCTTTGATGGCTGTCCTAGGCTGGTAGGTAAGATCATATTCTCCTAATTCGATGGCCCTATTCATCAATCTCCCGAACTTCTTAGGTTTATGCAGGACCTGCCTTAGTGAGGACTACCATGGAGTGAGCTTGGAAGTAAGGCTTCATTTTTCTTGAGGCATGTATTAGGGCATAAGCTAACTTTTCCATACGGGGATAATTTTTCTCAGACGCTTGAAGGGCCTTACTGTTGAAGTATACAGGCCTTTAGATCCCATCCTCTTCCCATATGATTGCCGCGCTGATGGTTGATTCAGAGACTGCCAAATACACAAACAACCTTTCTCCTGTGATGGGCCGAGACAGCAATAAGGGAGACCCTAAGTAGGACTTGAGTTCGTTGAAGGATTTTTGACACTCTTCGTTCCATTGGAAGGACTTTATTAGAACTTTAAAGAATGTAAGACACTTGTCCGTTGCCCTAGAAACAAACCTGTTAAGGGCAGCCACTCTTCCCGTGAGTCTTTGGACATACTTGATACTCCTAGGAGTCTTCATGTCGAGTAATGCCTTGATTTTCTCAGGGTTCGCTTCAATTCCTCTCTGGTTAACGATGAATCCCAGGAACTTCCCAGCTCCTACTCCGAAGACACACTTTGCTGGGTTGAGTTTCATTCTGTATGAGTCCATAACATCGAAGGTCTTCTCAAGGTCTGCTACATGAGTACAATCTTTCAAGCTCTTTATTATCATATCGTCTACATACACCTCCATGGTCTTACCTATTTTCTCTTCGAACATCTTATTGACAAGATGTTGATACATTGCCCCTGCATTTTTCAGACCAAAGGGAATCACTTTGTAGCAGTACGTCCCTTTGTCAGTAATGAAGGCTGTCTTCTCAGAGTCTTCAGCATCCATAAAGATTTGGTTATAGCCTGAATACGCGTCCATGAAGCTCATGAGCTCGTGTTCCGCCGTTGCGTCCACCATCTGATCTATCCGGGGTAAGGGATAGTTGTCTTTTGGACAAGATCTATTCAGGTCAGTGAAATCCACACACATTCGCCACTTCTTATTGGCCTTAGGCACGATGACTGCATTTTAGAGCCACTCCAGATAGGTAACTTCTCTTATGAACTCGGACTCTTCTAACTTTTTGACCTCTTCTCGGATGACGTCGTATTTCTCCCTAGAGTAGACTCTTCATCTCTGCTTGATTGGCTTGGCATCTCTGGTCACGTTGAGCTTGTGGCTCATCACCTCAGGGTCGATGCCAGGCATGTCTGCGTGACTCCATGCGAAGACACTTTGTCTCCTCTTGAGGAAGTTTATCAGCTCTTCCTTGGTTCCTGGCTCTAGGGCCTTACCGACCTGGATGGTTTTTTCCTACTCGTCCTCATTAAGGACGATGGATTCTACCTCTTCTGCGGCCTCTCCCTTCTTCAACTTTGTTTCATCTCTTGGGTCAAGAGTGTCAATGCTATAAGTGGTGGTTGCCTTCTTATGGGATTCTCTCTCTTCGGCCGAGTTGAAGTAACACTCTCGCGCTGTGGTCTGGTCCCCTTACACTTCCCCTACTCCATAAGGAGTCGGGAATTTTAGCATCTGATGGACCATCGACGGCACAACTTCAAACTCTTTAAGGGCCACCCTTCCTATGATGAGGTTGTAGGCCGAGAAAACGTTTTCGTCCATAACGAAAAAGTTTATCTTCTTGGTCAGCCTCTTAGGCCACTCATCACCCATCCGTACGTCCATCTCATACATGCCCAAGGGGTGGACCTTTTCTCCACTGAAGCCTATATATGGGTGATGATAGGGCACCAGCCTTGCTCTGATAAGACCTAGGCTCTTGAAGCAAGGCCAGAACATCACGTCCGCTGAGCTCCCCCCGTCTATGAGGATCCTCTGTACCTCATACCCATGCACCCTTGTTGTTATGACCAGAGGGTCATCATGGGGGGCTAAGATACCCTTGAAGTCAAGTCTGGAGAACCCCACTACAAGGGTGTCCCTGTCTACCTTCTTCCTCTTCTGCACTGTATCGAAAGACATTAGATTCACAACTTCAAGCTTGGCCACTGACCTAGCCTCTGCTACATGAGCCTTCCTATTAGCTACTTCAGAGCCACCTCCTGTAAATCCTCCACATATGGTTCTAACACCAAAGGAGATCGTACCGACCCTATTCACTGGGGTGTTGTCATCTTTTGGTGAAAGATCCGGATCGTCTTTGTCATCTCCTTCTGAATCATCGTCTCTTCTGGCCGGGACATTGTCACGACATCTGTCATTTATTCTTTTCTTAGGGTCATCTCTTCCACCCTTTGGAGCCTTACCATCCACATACTTCCTCACCTTTCCAGATTTCAACATCTTTTCAATCTCATCTTTTAAAGCGAAGCATCTATCTGTGACGTGACCATGATCTTGATGGAACTCATACCATAGGTTTTTGTTCCTCTTATGTGGTGGGGCTTTTAGCTTCTCTGGCCATCTCAGAGCCCTATCATTCTTAATCTCATTGAGGATGTGCTCACAGCTCAGAGTCAGAGGACTATAGTGAGCGAACTTGTCATCACCCGATCTCTTCTTCCCATATTTCTTTCTTTGGGACTTTCCACTACCACCGCGGTTCTCATCCTCATACTTGGTGGCCATTGCCTCTTCCGCATTCATTACTTTTCCTGCGATTGCCAGCAGCTCCGCCATAGACTTAGGGGGCTCTTCCGCCAATTTCCATAATAGCTTCCCCTTCTGGAGACCTCCTATAAGGGCAGTCATGGCTATGTTCTCTTCATAATCTTCGACCTCCAACTTTTCTTTGTTTAATCTTGCTATATAGTCTCTTAGGCTCTCACCCTTAGCCTGCTTGACATACAGATGGTGGGTAGTCTTCTTTTGAGGTCTCATCCCAAAGCAGAAGTTGTGGATGAATCACTCAGCCAAGCCTTTGAAGTTATCAATTGAGTTCTTCAGAAGGGAGGTGAACCAACTGTGCACTGCCTCTATCAAGGTCCCAGAGAAGGCCCTACACTTCATCTCGTCGGGTATCGAGTAAATGTCTGCTGCTGACTGGTACATCTCGATATGATGTACAGGGTTAGTGCTGCCATCATACTTGGGAGACACTATAGGAGGCTTGAACTTAGCTGGGGTTGGGAACCCCACTATCCTGGCCACAAATGGGGAGCCCTCTGAGTAACCCCTTTGTAACGGGTCCCTGCTTTTAATGAGGTATCCTATCTTCTCCTCAAGGCGTTGGATAGAATAATTCCATGGTCTTCTGTCATCGACTTGGCCGAGATTATCCCTTGCCACCTCCCTGGGATGGACCGAGGGTTCTCCTGCCACGACACGTTGGTTGTTGACCTCTTCCTTCTCCCTGCCTCTTCATTCATAGTGTCGGCCTTAATCTGGCCGACCCTGCCTGTTCCCTCTCTGAGAGCCTGTTGCACTCCTTGATCTCGACAGTCTCTGTCTTAGGTCATTTATCGGGCCCAGTCTCTCGAAGGCCGACCCTCTGCTCAACCTATCAAAGGCTGACCCTCTTTGTTGGGCCTCATCACCTCTTCGGCCGACACAACCTTGACTTTGCCTAAGAGGTCGTACAGTGTTATTTGACACCTCCGCCTCTAGATCATCATACCTGTCCTCTGGGCAAGGGTTTCCCTGCCTTCCCAGGCGTAAGCGCCTAGGGTCAGCAATTTCCCTTCTCCGCTGGGGTACAGGCTGATGTAACAACTCGCGTAATTTTGGGCTATTTTAATTAATTTAGGAAAATGGAGGAAAATAAAGTTTTTGATAAAATTATTTTTATTGCTCAAATATGTTGGTTATTATTTTTAAAGGCGAGAATTTCAAACGGTTTCGAAAACGGAGTTAAAACAGATTTTAAAATGATTTTAAAATGTTTTTAACTCTTTTGTTTTAGCTTCCAACTCTTCATTTATTTTGCCTTATTTAAAGGAGTCTTTTGGATTCCAACTCTTCATTTATTTGCATTATAAAAGGAAGTCTTGGGAAAGCCTTTTAACATACTTTTGGTACAAATTTTGGCAGCAAATATATTTTATATTCCTCTTCTTTTTATATATATTTTGACCCTTGATATTTGTGAGTTCCAACCTTAGATTAAAGGTGTTCTTGGGGATATTTTGTTTGAGGTTATTGGAGGAGATTTTGTAGATATTTTGAGTTGATCTTGAGGATGTGATCATTATTTTCTCATCATGGTTTGAGGTATGGGGTTTTACACAATATGCTCCTTAAATCTCGCGAGTGTCATTCTCTTTGAATTCTTGTTTAATTGAACTCATATTTGAATTGATAAATTCATTGAAATCTGGAAAATAATTGTTGAAATTATTTTGATTCATGTGGTATCATTATATTTTTGTTGAGCACGTTGTCATGAGATTTTAATATGGCACGGATGTTGGGCACCCGCCAAAATTCCTGTTTCCCGGGATATGGCTTGATAAAGCATATCAATGTAACAACCCGCGTAATTTTGGGCTATTTTAATTATTTTTTGGAAAATGGAGGAAAATAAAGTTTTTGATAAAATTATTTGTATTGCTCAAATATGTTGGTTATTATTTTTAAAGGCGAGAATTTCAAACGGTTTCGAAAACGGAGTTAAAACGGATTTTAAAATGATTTTTAAATGTTTTTAACTCTTGGAATTCTAAGTCGGCGGGCGGGCATTAAGTAATTTTCAAGAGTTGTTTTGACTTCCAACTTTTCATTTCTTTACCTTATTTAAAGGAGTCTTTTGGCTTCCAACTATTCATTTCTTTGCATTATAAAAGGAAGTCGTGGGCAAGACTTTTAACATACTTTTGGCCCAACTTTTGGCAGCAAATATATTTTATATTACTCTTCTTTTTATATATATTTTGGCCCTTGAGATTTGTGAGTTCCAACCTTAGATTAGAGGTGTTCTTGGGGCAATTTTGTTGGAGGTTCTTGGAGGAGATTTTGTAGATCGTTTTTGTTGATTTTGAGGATGTGATCGTTGGTTTCTCATCATGGTTTGAGGTATGGGGTTTTACACAATATGCTCCTTAAATCTCGCGAGTTTCATTCTCTTTGAATTCTTGTTTAATTGAACTCATATTTGAATTGATAAATTCATTGAAATCTGGAAAATAATTGTTGAAATTATTTTGATTCATGTGGTATCCTTATATTGTTGATAAGCATGTTGTCATGAGATTTTAATATGGCACGGATGTTGGGCACCCGCCAAAATTCCAATTTCCCGGGCTATGGCTTGATAAAGTATATACGGATGTGGTGAGGCCTGGTGACCCAGTTAAAGTGTTGTTGAGAAATTATATTGATAAATGCTTTGCGATTTGCATTTTGATTTGAATATTCGTACCCGTGTTGTTACGTTTTATTCGTTGCTAATCCGTATTTGTTGAGCATCATTCATGTCGTATTGTGTACTTCCCCATATTTTCTTTTAGTGGCAGGTTAGCGCGGATTTTGGGGCGCTATGGAGATTGATTTTAGTGAGGATTATTTGGGAAAGATTTGTATTATTTATTTTGTTGTATAGAGCATTGGAGATTTGTATTTTTATTCGAGTTAGATATTTGTAATTTTAATTCGAGAGACTTGTTGTAATTGAAGAGATTGAGATTAGTGGATTTATATTATTGTGGGTTTATTTAGATGCTCTATACCTTGTTACTTATGGATTTGGATTTATTTTATCGCATTAGCGCTCCGTTCGCTCTCCCCGGGTGGGCGGGGTGTTACAGCTGATCCTTCATTGGTGCCTGGGGTGGTCCCCTAGCGTCAGGATGAGGCTGAACTGCCGCCGGAGTGATCATGTCCAGTGAGACTCCAGGTGGCCTCATCATAGTTTGGCTGAGCTGTGCAAATTTCTCATGCATGGCTTGTTGTGTTGCAGATAAAGATCTCAAGGCTGCTGCTACCTCCACCATTTCGGACTGGGGGGCGCCTGGCTGGAACTAGGCCCTCCACCCTCGGGTGGCGGAAGAGGCGGTGGTAAGTCTGGTGCCATATGTTAACACTATAGAGCTTGAGTAGCAGATGAGCTTAGTACCTCACAGTACCTCTTTCAATGGTGAAACAGCTCTGCGCTAGGGGGAGGCCTGGTTCACCACCAGAGTCGCCGATGAGGTTAAGCAGAAAAAGAGGAAGAGATAGCTTCTCTATTCCCATAGACGGCGCCAACTGATGATGCTGGAATTAGCACCACCAGATAAGGTGTTTTCAAGCTCAATCTAAGAACAACAATGGCAGCATAGTTATGTAAAGGTAAGAGAATGGGATGAGGAGAAGAGGAGGGAGCACCTGGATATAAGTGGTTCAGCCTAAATTGGCCTACGTCCGCTGTGTGTGTGAATAACCTTACTGGAATAAGTCACTAATGGCCATGGATACAATCTCTCAAGCTTTCTTTCTCTACTGTGTATCTAGACAGAGTTTAAGCTACGGTTGAATAATTGGGGATCCTTTTGCAAGGTAGAGGATGGCCTCTATATATAGTACCTAGTGGGTGTAATGTACCCTCCATGCATGCAATGAGCATGTGTGTGGTTACCTCACCAATATGGGAGTGTCATCTGTCACTGTCACATGTAGATAATGATGATGAAATATTCTCCCTACGTGTGGGGAATAATCTTGTTATAACTGATTTGTGTCCATGTGTCCTTATCTAAATGTCAGCAGGTGCTCGGCTATCGCGTCTGGGGTATGACCTCGGCCTTGGTGAGGCCGAGGTTGGTGAGTCTTGATACCTATTCAGTCCGAGTATTCCATGGAGGTCTCGGCCTAATCCTGGCCGAGAAAATGGGCAAGGTCGGCCTGAGACGAGGTTGAACTGGTGGGTTGATGAGGTTGCTGGTGGCTTCCTGCGAGCTCGGCCTACCTCTGGACGAGGTTGTCATTCCAAGGTATACGAGAATGCTGTCGATCCTTGTAACATCCCTTGGAGAGTCTCATGGTAGTGTCGTCCTGGGCCGACCTTAATATGGCCGAGGGGTGATGTCGCGTGTCCAAGACATGCCTAGCGTCGGCCATAATATCGGCCGAGTTTGGTGTCTCTAGACCGAGGTTGGTGTCTCTAGGCCGAGGTTACACTTGGGGCATATCAGGGGAGCTTCCATCAATATCATACTAATCAGCTATTTCCATGCAACCAATATTCCAGAAGAAAGGTTGGTCCCCATACCTTTGGTGATTTCGGGGTATGATAACCAATCTTCCAAATTCATTGGGTATGTTAATGTCAGGATTGTGATGGGAAATCTGAGTTCCCATATCAAGTTCCCCATAATAAAGAGTGCAACTTCCTATCATCTACTAGTAGGAAGGGTGTGGATGCACAATCAAGGGATAGTTCCTTCTACGTACCACCAATGTGCTAAGGCAAACATCAAAGGGACAAAGGTGACCATCAGGGCTACGAAGAGGCCCTTCGCTGTTGAGGAAGCTCACCTGGTAGACGCGGAATTTTACACTGAATTGGAGGAGGATGTATGGGTTCTAACGAGAAGAATAGAGGGAGCATGGGTTCCGTCAATCAGAGAAAGGATGGGTCCCTTGAACGATCAGAGTAAAGAGGTTGCAAGCAGATCAAGAGTAATGATCTAAGAAGCTCACCAGGTGGTCCCTCGGCCCCAAAACATCTTGAAGCAGATCAAAGACAGGATGAGGCCCAGAGTGAATCTGATGGAACATGAGGTCCAAGGACAAAGCGTGCTGATGGCTTCTAGAGAGAAGAAGAGGAAGGAAGTCAGCGCTACCCGCAGATAATGCAAGAAGGTCATTACTGAATAAGGAAAGGTGGTATATCGATTGTAAGGGTATGAGCGAGCGGATGAGGAAATTTATGAAGAGGTTGACCCGATATATGAATGCTTTATGGTGGATCAATGGGGACAATGTATGGTGATAGACAACTTCACCATATAGGAATTTATGGAGGAAGTCACCGAGGAACCAGATTACATGGCGAATCGATCGAAACCGCAGGCACAACCTGGCGAGAGAAGAGGAGGACCCAAGGCCCATTTTCATCTCGAAAGATCTCAGTGAGGAAAAATGAAAGGCCTAGGTTGAGTTGATTCGGTAATTTATAATTGTTTTTTGCGTGGAAGTACATAGAGATGGAAGGGCTAGATGAGGAGGTGAGCTGTCACAAGTTGAACGTCATGCCTTCAGCCATTCCAGTAAAATAAGAACGAGAACGTACAAGCCTGAGCTAGAGCTGAAGATCAAAGAAGAGGTCCAACATTTACTAATAGCATGGTTTATCAAGCCGATACAATACCCGATCTGTCTATCCAGTATTATCCCGATGGGGAAGAAAGATAAAAACCAAATAAGGATCTGCGTGGACTTCAGAGATTTTAATAGATCTTGCCCTAAGGATGAGTTCCCTCTGCCCTCCATTGATAGCCTGATAGATGCAACGGCTGGTCATGAGATGTATAACTTCATGGATGGGTATGTAGGTTATAAGCAGATCAAGATGGACCCCGGGGATGCAGAGAAAATAGCATCCAAAACCCCGTTGGGCAATTTCATGTACAAGGTGATGCCATTTGAACTCAGGAACGCTGAGGAGACCTATCAGAGAATAATGATGGCCATTTTCCATGACTTCTTTCATAAATTTATGGAATTTTATATGGATGATTTGGTTATCAAATCAAGGAGGGGGGAGTCCCATCTGAGTGATTTGAGGAAGGTGTTTTCCCGTTGCAGGAAGTATAAATTAAAGATGAACCCGCAGAAGTGTGTTTTTGGAGTGACAAGTGGGAAATTTGTAGGCTTTGTGATTGATCGACAAGGGGTGCAGATGGATCAAGACAAACAACGAGCGATCTTGGAGATGCCAAGCCCTAGAACGGCGAAGAAGCTAAAGAGTTTCCTCGATAAAGTCTCCAACTTTAATAGATTTGTGCCTAGGTTATCAAAGGTAACATATCCATTGATGCAGCTGTTACGAAGGAACACAAAGTTCAAGTGGGAGGAGGTTCACCAAGAGTCCCTCGACGGGCTGAAGAAACTGCTCGTTTCACCACAGACCATGGTTCCCCCGAAGGCAGGGCTACTGTTCCAGCTATACCTCACATCCACCATGAGGTATGTGGGAGCTTTGATGGAACAAGAGATTGATGGGCAAGAACGTCTAGTTTACTACCTCAGCAGGATCATCCATGGGCCAGAAGTTAGATATAGTATCTTGAAAAGGCATTGTTTAGCCTTAGTATTTGTAGCACAAAAACTTAGACATTATATGTTGTCTTTTATAATTCATATTGTAACTAGATGATACCCCATTAAGTATTTGCTAGCGAGAACTATATTGATTGGCAGGGCAGCTAGGTGGTTCCTTATCCGCTCGAAATGCGTGGTTCCTTGTGCGATCAAAAGCCAAGCGTACACCGACCTATTGGTAATTTTCCCCTCGAGAACTTTTGATCTGCCCAAAGAAAGTGTTCCGAGAGACGATTTGTAGGCCAATCACCTAGATGCAATTAAGGAGGAATGTACAATGCAGTTCGATGGATCTTCATTGAAAAAGAAAGGAGGAGCAGGGGTTATTCTTTCAAAAGGAATGCAGGAGAATTGCCTTTCCAACAAATTAGATTTCCCTTGTTCTAACAACGAGGTGAAATATGAAGCCTTTGTGATAGGATTGCTAGAGGCCCTTCGAAGCGGGATTCGTTCACTTTGCATCAAAGGGGATTCAAACTTAGTGGTTCAGCAAGTGAATGGAGAATACACATTAAAATACATGATACTGGCACCATATAGAACAATCATCCAGAGACTTTTTTGCCAATTCCATCGAACCAAGATCAAGAGGCAGCCCAGAACGGTGAACCGCCACCCAGACGCCTATGCCACCATCACCAAAAAAATAGTCACGAGGAGCGATAAAACTACCATCATGATTCAATGAAGAACATCCCCTTCGGTAATACGATTAATTTTACCAATGGAGGAGGACACAAACTGGAGGGGAGAGATTAGAAAAAAGTTGTAGTCTGATGAGGGAACAATGGGGCTAAGAGAATTGGCCTAGTATTTTACAAACCAGGGAAACCTTTACTTCAGAAACACAAGAGGATGGATGTCAAGATGCATCGACCCAGAAGAATCAGGGTAGAGGTTGAAGATAGCACACGAAGAGCACTACAAAATGAAGGAGATACCCCTTTACAGGAGAATTTAAAGGGAGGGATATTTCTGGCCTAGTATGAAGCAGGGTGCAGCTGAGCCACAACGGAAGTGCAACAAATGCCAATTATTCTTTGAGGCAGCTGAATGCCATTTCGTGGAGGCTCAGGTTGACTGGAGATAACCCTATATTGACTTCATTAAAGATGGAGTTATCCCAACAGAGAAAATTGATGCGATGGAACACCGATGAAGGGCTTGAGATTCTACATTCAGGAGGAGCATCTTTATCGAAGGGGATACTTCAACAGACCATTGCGCTGCATCACGAAGGAAAAATCAGTCGAGGTTCTCAAACAGGTACACGATCTAGCTCACATAGGAGGGGCCAAGTTATACGACCAGATGATGACTTTAAGATACTATTGGCTAACGATGGAGAAAGATTCGACTGAGTTCATTCGAAAGTAAAAGGCTTAAAAAATTTATAGAAATATGATCCAGGCCCCATCAGTGGACCTACACTCCCTGGCAATTCCCTATCCTTTTCCCACTTGGGCATTCGACCTGGTGGGGGCAATACATCCTTCTTCGAGAGAAAGGATCTGGATACTAGTAGAAACAGAATGCTTCACGAAGTGGGCAGAAGCAATACCTCTGAGAAGAGCAATGGTGGGGGTGGTGAGCAACTTCATTAGAGAATACATCATTTTCCATTTTGGGGTCCCAAAGGTTATCCTTTCAGATAATGGAACCCCTTTCATCAATTCAGAGGTAACGATGCTCACAGACAAATACTTTATTGTCCATCATACTTCGATGGTGGCATACCCAAAGGGAAACGGTCAAGCTGAAACAACTAAGAAAACTTTAGTTAATATCTTGGTAAAAATAATGGAGGATTTTCTAGGATCGTGGGATAACAAGATACCAGCCGTATTATGGGCCTATCGAACGACTAAAAGGAAGCCCACAGGATATACACCGTTCTCTCTTATTTATGGGGCTGAGAAAATTCTCCTAGTAGAGTTAGAAGTTCCCTCTGCTCGATATGCCTTGTGAAGTAGTATGCTCCCTCAGAATAGACATGTGCAGCTGGAAGCGTTGGACGAACACAGAGATAATGCGATGAAACACTTTCAAATGTATACGGAGCAGCTCTCCAGGGCATATGATAACTTGGTAAGACTAAGGAAGTTCGTGGAAGGACACCTCGTCTTGAAGGTAGCAGTGAAACACATTAGGGGGCTTCCTCTACCTAAGTTTGCAGAAAATTGGGAGGGACCTTTCATCGTAAAAGACGCTCATGACTCAGGTTATTTATTAATTTTAGAAATGGAAGAAGATAAACCATTCAAGATTAATAATAAATGGTTGAAAGTTTATCATGTGTAGGCAGTTATGTTTGACCACTGATGTATGTGGCTATTGTTATGAATACACAGGTTCCTTTTATTATAACTCAAGTATAGATAAAAGAATTACAGAGTTTCACAAGCTATGCAAACGGTTGTAACATAAAGAAATGGCATGAGAAAATTGATATCTTTCTTAATTTATAAACTTTGGGGCATTACAAAATTGGGAGCTATTACCCAAGAATTACACGAGAAGAAGAAAAAGAAAAATGTACAGAGGTTCATCGGCCTAAGAGGAACCACAGGTCTGGGGAAGAGAAAAAATCTCTAGCGAGGCCCGGAGAAGCTTCTTGATAAGACTGTTTTGCGTTCATAGAAACCTCCAGCCTCATTTGCGCTTGTGTGCGCTTGATAAGGAGTTTTTGTCATTTTGACTTTTTCGTGCGTAGAACTTCTTCGAGGTCCCCTACCTCTTTGTCAATGGTTTCAAGAAGATGTGCTAACTCGGCTAACTTAGCTTCCTCGGCCCGCTGGTCCTCCTGATGTTTCAGCAACAGTTCCCTCTGGTTGTCCAGTTGTCGACTGTTCAAAGTATTTAAATGCATGATAAGCCAGTTAAAATGGAACCCGTCATGACCCAACTCCCTCAGATAACCCCAAAATTAATTGAGGAAGGGTCTGGTAAAGTTTGAAGTTAGATTATTAGTAATTTCAGCAAAAAGGGTAGCCATACTGTGAAGCCTGTAGCTCATAACTGAGATGTTTGAATGAAGGCAATCCACCGTGAATGTTTTAGGATGATGGTTCGCAAGTTTCTCAACTACCAAATGATGATTGGTAGGCATTTGAGGAGACTATTGAAGCACTATCAGGCAGAAGGCTTGAGGAGCTAGGTCGGGCAGAGGAAGCTCGCACCCAGATTCGCTCTCGGTAGCAGCACCGGTCGTGGAACCTTGGTCATAATGGCTAGAATCTTCCGAGATGATAGGTTCCCGGTGGGGTGAGACAATAGGCGAAGGAACTGATGGAGAATACTCTTATGTAACCTGAGGACATGTAGAAGAAATAATAAGTGTACGAAAAACCTTAACAAGCGTTTTCGTTGTTATGTCACCGTTATAGGTGGAGTTTGTGAAAAATCTTAACAAGTGTTTTCGTTGTTAAGTCACCGATATAGGTGGAGTTTATGAAAAATCTTAACAAGTGTTTTCGTTGTTAAGTCACCGTTATAGGTGGAGTTTGTGAAAAAACTTAACAAGTGTTTTCTTTGTTAAGTCACCGATATAGGTGGAGTTTATGAAAAATCATAACAAGTGTTTTCATTGTTAAGTCACCGTTATAGGTGGAGTTTATGAAAAATCTTAACAAGTGTTTTCGTTCTTAAGTCACCGTTATAGGTGGAGTTTGTGAAAAACCTTAACAAGCGTTTTCGTTGTTAAGTCACCGTTATAGGTGGAGTTTGTGAAAAATCTTAACAAGTGTTTTCGTTTTTAAGTCACCAATATAGGTGAAGTTTGTGAAAAATCTTAACAAGCATTTTTCGTTGTTAAGTCACCATTATAGGTGGAGTTTGTGAAAATATTAACAAGCGTTTTCATGGTTAAGTCACCAATATAGGTGGAGTTTATGAAAAAAAACTTAACAAAGTGTTTTCATTATTAAAGTCACCTACATGGGTGAAATTTGAGAAACTGAGAAATGCAGAGAGATTAGAGAAGTACCTCAACAGTAGTAGAGAGAGAACGGGAGTCACCACGGGGGTCGTAAGGGTAGAAACCGTTGGGTGTGGGCTTATTGCTTCAGTAGCTTCAATGGGGACCTTGGCTAAAGAAGCCTCAATGGTAGGCAAACTTCCCTCGCCAGCAAACGGTACTAGAGCCAACGAAAGTGGTTCGCTGAAAGAACACGAGAGACCTCCAAGCGATGCCCCAGCATGGGCTGGCACTGAAGAATTACCATGTGAGACAGCGGCATCAACCTTGGCCTTGGAGGGCAAAAGGCCACTAAGAGCAAAGGGCGGAGAGAAACTTGGAGAAAGCTACAGCAACAAGCTAAGTGTTAGAAATGACAAATTGGTACTCAAAAATTGAGTAATACATCTAAATGTTACCTACCCCTGTTATGGCACTAAAGAGGGGAATTGCAGTCAGAGGTTTCGCCAATATAGGGGGAAGAAGAATGCTGGCTATAAGAGACACCATCTCAACCTGGCGCACCCCAACATGTCAAGGTTCAGCATATTACACAGAAAGAAAAGGGGTGGAGTAGAAAATTGTTGCCAAACATAACAGATAATAGATAATATATTACGTCGAGGGAACGTTCTGCAACTAGAACAAGGAGCAGAAGAGCCCCGGGCTGAGATTCTAATTTAGAATAAGTTGGAGGTGGGCTCATTGCCTCAGTAGATTCAACGGTACTAGCCCCCGCAATAGCATCTCTAGCTCATTTGGAGGATAAATGGTGAGAGTAAGTCAGACTTATCAGGGGGAACGAGGCAGGGTAGTGTCTACTAGAGAGATACCGTAATGCCCCCCCCCCCCGAAATGGCTTACAGGAGGACTGGGAGGACTGGGCCTTTATTCAACTCCCTGCAAAAAAAAATTATTATTAAAGAAATAAGCAAATGCAACTTGCTTTAAGAATAGAGGAATAAGAAAAAAGACGAATGCACACATACCTTAGACCCTGAGGGAAAACGAGAGGGTATAACCACTGGTGAAGGTGGCGAGGAGGCAGCAATAGAAGGAGCTGGGGAGGGAGGTTTCTAGAGCGTCTATTTCTTCTAGGACTTGGTACCCAGCATTTTCTTCCTTGAGATCGTTGCATCACCACCTTCAGGTACCCTCGACCTTTTTCTCCTATTTGCCGATGGCTCAGTCGGATCAACCACGATTGTGGGAAAAGCAGTCGAAGGAGGAATGATGACAGCGTGCCATTAAAACTCAATATTTATTATTTCGATCTCAGCTTTCACCTGCCTCCTCAGCTCTTCAGCTATCTCTGGAGACATATGAGGGGGAACGCAGGCAATAGGGAATGCCTCTAAAGGAGCTTGTGCCTGAGCTTGGGATTTAGACTTCGAGGACTTGGATTTCTTAGCCTTCTTAGCAGGTGGATGAGACGGCCTTTCTCCTGTTACAGCTTCGGCCAAGGGGTCAAATGGTTTGGGGGTTGCAGCGTCCCTAGGCTTGGGCGTGGCAATGGGGATCATGGGGTAGTATGGAGGAATTTCTGTGGGAGGTACTTTGGGGGTCTGGCTTAGAGGGAACTCAATCCCAAGAACGGAATTACCCTTCAACCCCAACTCTAAAGTAGAAAATGAGAGAACTGGAGGATACACGGGATCCCCCTCGATGAATTCAAAATTTTGGGCCAGTTGCCTCAACCAGTACTTTGCTACAAATAGAGGATTCACGTTCCCTTGCCTTGTGATATTGAGAATGGTGGCTTGCCCAGCCAATGTAGAACTCCCTCCCCACACAGAAGTTGAGGAAAATAGAGAACATGCATCGCTAAAGGAGACCTTGGGGTTAGATAATTAAAACAATGGGCGAGGAGCCCCTTGATCAAAGCCAAACTGACAGCTGCATCGGTTGGGATTATAGTGCTCTCTGGTGTATCCCCACTCAATGTAAGAGGACAGGTATCCTGGCGAAAATAAAAGGACCACGGCTAGTGAGGGGTCTTCAATAATGAGGTCTAGAGTAGTTTCCTGGACCACTCTTACTTCATGTTTGAAAAAATCATAAGTGTAGAAAAAAATATCATCTTCATAGGGCCACTAACAAATATCAAAAAGTCATCGATAAAGGAGGTCAACTCCTTTCGTCTTTGTCTCTTGTGATAAACAAAGGATCATGGGGGAAGGAATGTTTCCCCCGAAGGAGGGAGGTTGGTCTTGGTTGCTACAACGGGGAAATGCACATAGAGAAAGCCTATTAGGAGGATGCAGTTGGCAAAGTTGTCCAGGTTATAATGACCCAGAGATCGCTACATGTCAAAAAGATCCCTATCAAGCCATGTGTAGAGGGATCCCAAGGTGATTGCAGCCAGAGGAAGCTTGATACCCCAGGCCAAACGAAGGGAGATGTTGATGAGGTCCCTTAGAAATGGGTCATTGGGCTTCCTCATTAAAAGGAAGCGAGAAAGAATGACAAGGATATAGGCAGGAAGTTCCAGCGATGTACCTTGTCAAGGGGCAGCCTCAGAGGAACTACCTTCAGAAGGATCCTTGAAAAAATAGTTAATAAGAGGAGTGAAGGTAGCTTTGTTTGAAGTATCGATGCACCTTCGACATATACGATCTAACTCCAAATGGTCAGCAGTCTTTTCGTCATCCAGGGCTTCATCATAATAGGGCTCATGGCCTGTTGCCTCAAGGCCTAGGAGCTCGCACACATCCTCCAACGTTATTGTAAATTTACCCCCACGCGGCAATAAACATATGAGTGGTAACGTTCCAGCGAGATACCAGAACGGGAAGGGAAACATTATCTTGGACAAGGTGAACTCACCAAACCACTCAGCCTGATGAAGCCCAATCTTGGTGAGTGTAACAGCATGGGAACTCTGTATATAGGAGTTCCAAGGAGCAAAGTGAGGAGGAGAGCCCCTAGGACCTTCAAAATCGATGTGGGACCATGGGAAGTCCCCTCGCACAAGACAAAATCAAAGAGTCCCCTCAGGAGGTAGAAAGCCTAGTCATTAGCACTCTCATCTTCATCACCAAGAGTCATGGCATCATACTTGGCATTAAAAATACAAATCTTACAAAACCCAACAAAGTCATCACCCTTACCGATTATGGGGGACCCATGGTAGAAGCTCAACTGGTCCTGGTGGGTAGCCGTCAATGAGGCGGTAGTAGAGTTGGTGATAACAGGGTTGGCAGGTGGATCACTGGTGGCCGGTGTGGTAGGGTTGCTCGAGGAGGCCATTGTAGACAACAACGAAGTACGAGAAAAAAAGCTTGGTCAAAGAAGGGATGGGAATGAAGAGGGAGAGTCACAACCATAGGTGGTGGCATAAAAGATGAGAGAAGGAAGAAGCTAGGTAAAATCTTGGTAAATAATGGAGTTCGCACAGGGTTTCTCTCTCTAAGGAATACGGGAGCTTAAAGACGAAGAAGGAATTATAAGGGTTTGAAAAAAAAGAGACGTTTAAAACCTTTCAAGGAACTCGTTCATTTGAAACCTTTCAAATGAACACGTGGCACTTTGGGAAGTGTTTTGACGGTTGAAAAGATAGCACCAGCTCATTTACGAAACGATGCCTGAGGAATAGAGAGGGTTGCCTTCTCCAGTAAGTTTGGTTTTTGGCACCAGATTTTTTGTCAGACATATCCAATGACTCCCAACGAAGGCAGGGCCCCAACAATTCAAAAAATCTACGATGTCCCCTCGCCACAAGTCTAAACGTTGTTTAATTCTGACTCAGCTACATCGGGGAGAATTTTTGCTTTTTTAAACATAGATAAATGTTACAACGGAGAATTTCACAAGCCCAATAATAGGGGAAATCTTAATGAAAACTCAATAAGAACGGTGCAATTTCACTATTTATAGCAAAAATGAGTATTTGGGGCGGTTAGTAGGCCTTTCGGGAGAATTTCAAATAATAAAAAGCTAGAACATTTGAAGGTCAGTATAAGGAAAAAGTGGTGATGTCCCTTCGTCAAAGCCCCAATAAGGCGTAGTGCTTCGTCTCAGGTGCATCGGGAGAATTTTACTTTTTCCTGGAGATTATAACATTGCGGTTTTGATAAAGGAAAGGAGGCTAGAATTCTTACACACAGAGAAGGTTCATCGGATTGAGAAATTTTCGTGCAAAAATTTCTTGTTCCCATAATAAATCTCTCCACGAAGGGGAAAATGTAGAGGGGGCTTGAAGGTAATCCTGAGATTAGGGATAATTCCGCAATTAGCAACAATGTTTGGGATTAAGAAATTGAGGCAGCTCAAACGTGGAAACTCAGCGTGGCAATTCAGTGAGGTAGCTTGGCGTGGCAACTCATACTTTACCTTATTGTGTTAGTCATGTTGTATCTTTGTTTAAATTTACTATAAGTTATAACGGTTGTAATGATGTAACGAGAATAATAATGGGTTTTAATGTGAGGTCAAACGGTACCCGCGAGAGACCATGTTTGGCAGGGCCTGGGAGAGCTTTCATGCTCTATCGAATGACCTCGTCGTCGAAACTTTAGAGGGACATGGTTTGGAGGATTGAGAAGTGAGGCGCCATTGGGGCTTGTCCTGACCATCCTAGATATACCTGGTAAAACACTAAGCGACCCTGGTCGTGGAACCTCGAGCGAAGAAGCTTGGAGTTCCATCGGGCGTTGAGTTATGAACCAAACAACCCTCTACTTAATGTCACATCTACTTTAGGTGATATCACTAGCCATCTAAAAAATGTCAGACCTTCACTTGAGTAAACCACCGTGGTATTTAGGGTTGTCAGGCAGTTGGTGAGACACCTCTACGATAACAGCCCCCTAACACACAGTGGTTAGGAAAAAGGCATGCCTTGGCATTTAATGTTTGTGACGTGGAGACAACTAGTGCATGAGGTATTTAATGTTTGTGACATAAAGTATGAGGGATGTCTTTCATAAGCATTAATGACTGAGTTGCCTCGGGGATGGTGTGGGGGGATATTTAAGGACCCCAACCACCCCTGAGAAGAGATGATGTTTTGAGAGTTTAGAAGTTATTACTAAAGAGAATATACATCAGAGAGAGTTATTACAAACCAGAGGGTTTACTCGCTCACCATTGTTATTTATTACGAAGCTTTTAATACTTGATAGATATTCTTGAGGATGTTTGGTGTGTTTACCTGCCTACCAAGGTGTATCTTGGGTGCTTACTTCTCTTTCCATCTAGCTAAGTTACTTCTAAGTTCTTTACTACCTTTTGAGTTATACATGAGAGATTTGTGAGTTTAAACTGAGTCTTCTCTTCATTAAGTTTGTGTTCGTATGTCCTATGGTTAATCAATAGTGTTGCTATTTCACTTATCATTACTATACTCAAAAGGGGTTACGCCTCCACCTTATCTAAACAACCCTCTTACAAATCCCAAAATTTTTCCTTTGGTGATGCCAAAAACATACTTATATGGGTTAAGTCGCATTTGATATTGCTGTAGTCATTCAAAGAATTTTCGAAGGGCGGGAACATGACCTTCCCGAGTCTTAGACTTAATGATCATATCATCCATGTAGACCTTGACTTCTTTGTATATCAGATAATGCAAGATGGTTATGGCAACTCTTTGGTAGGTAGCCCCTGCATTTTTAAGACCGAATGGCATAACTGTGTAGCAGAAGGTTCCCAAAGGGGTGACGAATGCGATTTTTTCTTGATGATCAGGGTCCATCTTAATATGATTTTATACTGCAAACCTGTTAATAAACGACTTGAGAGTGTGACTAGCCGTATTATCCACGATCATGTCAATATTGGACAGTGGGTAATTATGTTTCAAAGATTCCTTGATCAAATCCCGATAATCAACGCATATGCAGACTTTTACTCCTGATTTTGGTATGGGTACAATATTGGCTAACCATGTGGGATATTTGATCACTTGGATGAAGCCTACATTCAACTATTTAACCACCTCCTCTTTAATCTTGAGCGATTATTCGGTGCAGAGCTTTTGCAATGTCTATTTGACCAGTTTGCATTCCGAAAGAGTTCGAATCTCGTGCTAAGCTATCTCAGGATCAATATCGGGCATGTTGTCGTAGGACCATGCAAAGACATTTATAAATTCCTTTAGTAGTTCTTCAAATTACGTATGTCATGCTGGTCAAAGGTGGAACCTATCCTGATCTTGCACAGTTGGCTACTAGAATTGAGATTGATAACAATAGTTTCATCTTCATTAATTTGAACGCGATTATGTTGTTTGTTATTAACCTTATTAAGATCAGTTAAGAATTGTTCATTTGCAAAATCATCATCATCAATAGTTTAATTATAATTAAGATAAATAATGTACGGCACAACATGATACCCAAAATCTTTATTTATTTCATTCTCGAGAAAAATAGCGTTGAGAACCTAATCAAAGGATGTCTTGATTAAGAAAAGCGAGGAAGAACAAAAGAGTAAGAAATATGGTAAACATATCGGTTGGGTTGTATTTCAGCAAGTGGAACTGGTATAACCTTCCAGTTGAGGAGGGGTGCATCAGTAGTCTTAATTAGAGTGGACGAGTTCGACGATGTAGTGCCTTGGTGGATCATGCAAGGTGTCATCACCATTATTTACAGATTGAATGAATCCTCGAAGTCACTTCCCTCGAAAACCTCAGTAAAAACTATAGTCTTCTCAATGAGCGATTGCACATGATACTGGGAGTTTTTGACCCATGAGTAGTTGTCTTGAAGAAAATCTCGATCCCTGGCTTCATCTTATTGTCCATATGATCATACCTTGGTTCAGGAAAGTCATAAAAAGGAAAATCTTCTCCTCCTTTAACAAATCTTTTGTTCAAGGAATCCCTCAAAACATTATTAGCACTTTTTAAACTTCTCTTCAACTAGGGTTGGTGAAGCATTCTGAGTTCCTCTGGTTGATAACCTAAGCCACAAGGTGGAAAGTCCTTCTTTAGTTTTATGGGTTTCAGTATCCCCTATTGTCATCGTCCCAGCCCCAGTTTGGGCATGAAGTGTTTATTTTTAACATATGTATCACGTTGACATTACTATGAGGGCAGTGCTCTGGATAGACTCTATCTTTGAAATCATCCCCTGCTGGGAGTGGAAGTGGTTCGACTCGAAACCCAAACAGAAGCTTTCCATTTGCCCCATGTTGTATCTCTAGTATCGAGTTACTGGTGCTTTCATTCTTGTTATTATCATCATCTCCCATGATAGTGATGACTTTCCCTTTGGCGAAGAAATTTAGTTTCTGATCGAGAGAGGAAGATACTCCCTTGATGATGTGAAGTCACGGTCCTCCAAGAAATAAATTTAAATAAGCAGGTATGCCGATAACTTGGAACTCGATAATGGGATTTATAGGGCTAGCCCCTATTATGAGTTTTATGGATCCCATCACCTCTCGGAGAATGTTATTATAGGTGTGAACTTCAACTCTATTGTATTGTCACGGTCATTGACCGTGACAAGTCCAACTTGTCAAGGTCAATGACCGTGACAATTCTGGGGGTGAAAACTCTTACTGTCGCGAACTTGTCACGGTCATTTACCATGATAAGCACCTAAAACTGTACATTTTATACCCCGAATAGACGTACTTTAGTTGCTAATTCTCGACAATATGGGTCTTATATGCATAATTGTTTATTTTGTAGGTCAAATGTGCATTGCAGAGTTCAAACGCTTAAATCAAGGCATTTGTGCGCAATATGGTGCTAAATACCCTTGTCCCGTATCCTAGCCTACCCTAAATCGTCCGTAAACCTACTTAAACCGTGTGTGTGTTTTGTTTGTCCCTTTTTAATATTTTTTAGATTTTTATTTTTTGTCGTTTTATTTTTTAGGTTTTATTTTAGATTTATTTAGGATTTCTAGTTTTTATTTTCTATTTTTCTATTTTCTTTTTTTAATTTTTTTTTATTTTGATTTTTATTAGCTTTTAGTTTAGTCTTATTTTATTAGGATTAGTTTTAGGAATTTATTTTTAGTTTATTAGATTTTATATTTTAGGACTTTTGTTTTCATATTTTTTTAGATTTTTCATTATTTATTTGTTTTTTTATTTTAGTTTTTAATAGCTTAGGATTTTATTTTCTTAAGATTTAATATTTTTATTTTTATATTTTTTTAGTTAGTTAGATTTTGTTTGATTATTTTTTTATTTTTAAGTAGTTAGCATTATTTTAAGGGTCATAAGTTAAACACACACTTAAACTAAACTCCCCTCAAACCCCAATACCAAATACCCACACACACCTAAACTAACCCACTTTCACACACACATAACCAATACACCCTCACACACTCAATACCTCCCCCCCTTCATCTTTTTCCCTACACATCTTTCTCTCTCCAACCACCATTAACACCAAGACAAGAACCAACTCCAACCCGCCGGTGACATCTATCCCGTCGGACCACAACCGGCGGCGACCCACTTCGCAACCCCCTGCCGAAGCCAACCCGAAAACTCCCCCGACCTCGCCCGGCCACCACTTCATGAACCCGACCACCTACGACCTTACCCCTACCGGCGAAACCCATCCGCGACCTACCTCCTTACCCCATCGCACCACCGACGCCGGCCACCTCTGTCCCAAACCGTCCCTCGCCTGCTGAAAACCGAGCAACCGAAACCCCCATGGACGATCCCGTTCGTGACCCCTATTGAACTCGTAACTACCTGTCACCATCCACACCACAACCCGAAACTTGATACCCGGAGACTCCCATCGAACCAACCTCCACTCCCGATTTCGACCTCAACTCCGGCGCACCCAACAGCCACCAGCCTTACCCAACCCATGTCCAACTTTAATCCATCTTCCAAAACTCATTTCCCATTTCTCTACAAGCCACGACTTCTTCAACCTGCCAAAGCCAAAATCACAAAACAAAAACCAAAAATAAATGCCACATGTGCCTAATTAACCAATTTAAACCTTTACCCAAATTACCCCCCAACTACCAACTTTTAACCATTGCCCAAAATACCCCTTTTAGCAAATCAAATTTTATTCCAATCCCCTCACCCACATGACCTCAACACACTCACACCTCATTCTCCTCTCACCATTTCCATGCACACTCAAGTCCATTACCAAAAATACCCCCATGCTCCATGTGTCTATTATAAATGAAGATGAAGACCCCATTTGAAAAAAGGGGCTTTTTAGATAGGAATTTGTAGAAAGAGAATTAGAGAGATAAACACCATTTGTAAATAGTTTTATTTTATTCTTTTTATTTTTGTTAGATATTTGTGAGATTAAATATTATAAGAGAGTTAATTGAGTGGATATTTAATTTCAAATCACTTGGATGCTCAATTAGAGGGATTGTATGCTTCAATTTGGAAGAGTAAAGTTCAACTTTCTCAAAAAGATTTGGTTTGCTTGTTCTATTCCCTTCTATTTTATTTTAGTAGCCTTGATTATTAATTTGTCAAATTTCATATCATGTTAGGCTAAATCCCCTTTCAAGGGGTGGGGGAAACCCTTATTTGATGTTATTTTAGTTTAATTAGTTTGATTACTTGAAAATTCCCTTTGAATGTTATTTTTGATTCCTCACCCTTAAATTACGCCTCGAGAGAGGGTAAATGATTTTCGAGAGAAAATCAAAATTCAAGTTATAATACCCATTTTAGATTCTAACTATAGATAGGGGTTTCTTAAGTGGGGAATTATAACTTGAATTTCAACTCTAAATTTATTTTCTAAGATTGACATAAATTTTAATTGATCGATCCTAGCGGGTGATTAATTAAAAGGAGTGTGGATCCATTTTTTAGAGTTCTAGGATGTTAAACTTAATTTTGTAAAAGGTTACTATTAAAATTACATTCGGAACGAGAGTTGATTTGTAATTTTGATATTAATTTGGGAGAATTCAATTAATTAAATTAATTAGTTAGAATAGATAAAATTTGTGGTGTAATCCCATTCCTTGATTGTTCTCACAATTATTTACCTCACTTTATATCTTATTTTAGTTTAGACTTTATTTTTCATTTTAGTAACTTTCTAGTTAGTTATTATCATATCACATTTAGTTTATTTTAGTTTTAATCATCACCTCACCCAATTGTTTTAATATTTGAAAAAGCTAAAAAAAAGTAGAAAGGTGAAAAAGCACAAAAAGAAAATAAGTGAATTACAATTGTGTTCCCTTTCATTTACCCCCTTGGAAGTGGATTGATACCCTTACTTACCTCTACACTTGAGATTGTTATGTTTTTTAGGTAATTCAAGGTTTTTGATTAGAAGGACTTTTCAAGAAACGACAAAAGAAAAAAATACACGCAAAAGTTCTTTCTTTCAAATGGCGTCGTTACCGAGGAGATGAAAAGTCATTTCTATCAGTAAATGACCGTGACAATTCTGCGAGTGAAAACTCTTGTTGTCACAAACTTGTCACGATCATTTACCCTGACAAGTTCATTAGACTTGTCACGGTCCTGTCACGGTCTTTTACCTTGACAATGTTTGTCACGATTAAAGACCGTGACAAACCAGGGACACATCTTAAAAAATTATCACGGTCATTAACCGTGATAAGTCCATGACAAGTTTACTTTGTCACGGACGTGTCACAGTCAATGACTGTGACAACTCTGGGAAGAATTTAAAAAAAAATTTGCTGGGCAGTTTGGCCACTGCCACTGCCCAGTAATATATTTGTACCTGTTCAAACAACATATATCCAAATAAAATAGAAAGAATGCACCAATTCATTGCATATATATTTCCATATCCAAATGTCCAAATAAAAACCATTCAAATATAATCCTAGTGTCCGAATAAAAATAGATACAAATGATGTCACGACATAGTTTCTGGGGCACGATCGAGGAGGAAGGAAGGCCACACGATATACGCATTGATATACCCCTCAATATGTGTCACGCCTCATTATTCGCGCAACCACAATGTGGAGTTCTACTTTGTGGGTATCACATGCGTGATGAGCAATTTGACCTCGATGGTTTGAAGGTTACGTCCATGAACCGGCATAACCTCGATGGTATTCGCGTCCCTCAACCCCGTTTCTCTCCAGTGTCCATCACATATATCGCGTAAAAACACGCTCGGCCAACCGATTATTGACGTAGGCCGCTGGATGGGAGCCAAGTAAGGAACTTGATCATAAAGCGGTGAGTCCATGCATATCGGCAATGAAGAAGACAAGTCCACTCCCTCGTCCTCCTCCACCTCCCCCTCCAATACCTTCTCCTTCCCTTTGCCCTTGCCCTTTCCTCCCAACTGATGCTTCATGAATTCGTACATATCTAGGACCGTCGCCTCCAACCTTGATAGCTTCGCGTCATGCATGTCCACCTGACGAGCCAACCCGGTGTTGCTCATCTCCATTCTAGCAATCCTAGATTTTCCCACCAGTGATCTCACCTCCTAGTCCTCCCTTGCGACCAGTGCCAAGTACTTATCTGAGTGCGTCCGTTGACAAATATGCCTTGTCGGCATCAGACTGCGACTCATGCACTTCCTTAATCTTTTCCTGAAACAACAAACATCACACGATTAGGTGAATAAGTAAATAAAAAAATTACAATGTAATTCACAAAAATTAACGTATTGGGTCTTCAAACTATACAAACCAACCATAGCATGTAAAGTTTTTTTTATCTTTGTCACAGCTAGAGTATAACGGTTGGGTCGCCTTAAATTTTAAACTTTGGTAGTCATCGTCAATATTTGTCCTGATATCTTCATGAGCACCTAAACCTTGTACATCATCAGTGACCTCATTCTCTTCCACTTCATGAACTCCGTATGCATCATCAACTAAATCCTCTAACATATTATGGTCTATGCCATCCCCTTCTACATTTGTCCTACTTATTGAAGGTTGTTTTGAAGGTTTCTCAGGGACAAAAGGAACATTCAATTCCACGTGAAAACTCAAAAATCGATAATTATCTTGCATACCCCATCTTAACAAATGTAGTTCAATTGTTTTCCACTCAAACACCTTACCATTCTCACACCTAGTGCATGGACACGGAAACTCTTCATTATTATGACATCTCTTTGCGTATTTCACAAATTCATTAGCACCTCTACTAAACACATCCCCCATTCTACTTGTCTCACCCATCCACTCTTTGTATTTAGGATATCCCATCACATGCAATACAAACAACCACCTATTAAAGGTAAGAAGCGTATATTCATGGATTAGTATAAACAAATCTTATATTTATAGTATGTTTCATTTAATTATGTCTTATTTATATTAGATTTTTAAATTTCAAATTGAAATTCAATTTATACTATTTAATTCCTATTTCCTCCATCTCCTATAGGGGTGAGTGGTCTTATCCCATCCAAGACCGCATATTTCTGTAATATACTTAACAGCTCATTCACATTGTTATGATTTGAGAAAAATTTGGCAGCATATCCCCATAGATCTCCAAGTACACGACGTAGATTCGCAAGTGTGAGTGTTATTTCAATTTATCAATTGAAATAACACTCACACTTGACAATCTAGTATGTGCCTAGAGAACATTAGGATACGACTGCAGAACTTCCTCCAAAAGTAACAAGTTTAAGCCACTAAGAATATTATTATACATAAATTATGCAGACCCAAATTGTCCAAATGGGACAATTCGATAGATCTCATTACAGGGGTAATGACTCTCGAACGGGTCTCCTTGGATAGAATCATCAAACTGGGCGTCCCTGTGGATGGACACCTAAAATGTTTTGGAAAAGATTTTGACACAGGTTAGGGCCCAAGTAAAACATTTTGAAAATATTTAGCAAGCAGTTAATTTGCAATAAATAAATATGCATGCACACTTTTCATATTTAAGCTAGTGTCGCACTCTCTTGATATATAATTCACCCCTCATCTAATGTGCAAACCTAACACTTTCCTTCGAACTTGCCTAGAAATGCTACCCCTCTTAATTAGCCGTATCACACCTCTTTTTACCGTACTACTCTAACCCGAGTATTCTTACTTTGATTATTAAGTTATCTATCACACCTCGCGTAATTCTAGCATTGACCGCCACCAAAACTATGTCGGGTGCGAACTAAATAAATATCATTCCTAGCATGTGACAGATATGAGACATATAAAATTCATTCCACAAGATAATAATTAAATCAATCCCAATAAATAATAATCACCAATATGATCGAAAATTCATCACCATGCTAATCTCCAATAATATCTAACTTGAAGTAAATGTAATCTCCAATAAACTGAATTCATAATGAAATATATGAATAAAAACTGTGGAACCGAATGGCCCACCAAATCTATAAACTGAGTCTTAATATAAATAAGAAGGAATGGAAACTAAACTCAATACTAAGCATAAAATAAATAAACTCCACCTGCACCTCCAAGATATATCTCCAAATACTCACGAGCAGCTACTCCAGCACTAATACCTGAAAATGTTAGTCAACGTACAGGGTCAGAGCCCCAAGCATGAGTACCATATACTCCTTCCAATTAGTGTTTGTGAACCCAGACATTAACATTATACATGATAAATATCACAATAGAATATTTTAAATTAAACTAGATATGATTAGGGGCAATAACAATAAATCTCTAACTACCCAAAACAATTCTTATTTAAAAATCCAACCAATATTATTTTAATTATACATCAGTCCCATGTTGTTAATTTAATTAAATTAACCCAATTTATCATTCTTCTCAATTTATTATTATCCATTGGGGACTCCCGCATAAAATTCTTACTCCAATAATTCACATTATTATAGCTGTCCTCCCGCCTCAGGTGGTACTCCTATCAAAATACATTATTATAATGGTGCTCCCTCCTCGGGTGGTACTCCCACCAAAATACACATTCCCCTCCTCAATAGCCATCTGATCCGTTTAAACTGTCGATCCCGTAATATGATGAGGTTCCACACACGACACGACATAAACACCAGCTGACCCGTTTAAACTGTCGGCCTCCGCACATTATGCCGCCAATAAATTTTAATACCCATTTTATTATCTTAGGTATTTATTCTCAATCAATTATCCTTCTCATATTCATTTTGCAAATTACCCCCACCCTTATTATCGATGTGAGATTCTCAAAATACCCTTAACCCTATACCTAAGAGTCCCCAACACATAAATACGTCCTACCATAATTATAGGATGAATTTATATTAATATCTCTTCCTAGTCTTATACCTAGGCTAGTGAATCGAAGAAACGATATAAAAATCAGCCCCACCCCGGAATCACCCATCCGTAAAAATTTACACCTCTTAGTCCCATACCTAGAAAGCAAAATCGCAACTAAGGCCTACACACTAGTTCAATACCTAGAAAGTATCCTAAAATACAGGTGAGAACATAGTACAAAAATCCCGTCATCCCCACGATGATAGATAGCAACAATAATAAATCACGTAATCCAACAACACATATAAACAATATCACAAATTTGTTCACGATGTCACAAGTTAATTTAATTTAATTTAATTTAATTAATAATACCGTTGTCGTTATAATTCTTAACACAAATATTTCAATCTAATAATTTGAGATTATTCAACATGCAAGTTTATGAAACATGTCATCATTGTCCGCTTTTATTAACAACATAACTTTCATGCGTGTGAACACGTCCCGATTTTATTTAAATAACCCCCAAAAAATTTCTAAATGCGATCCTACACCTATAATAACCTAAACTCACCACTATCTCCTACTCACTCAAGGGTTTGAAGTCTTATTCCATATTAAAAAAATTCATTAAAACGGTACAAAAAAAAAATTCACTTTTTCTAATTAAATTGGTAATTTATTTTAAGAAAAAAAAGTCATTAAGGGTTTAGGTGACACTTAAAATGCATAATACTAAAGGCAGAGAATAGAGTATCCATGCCTGAATAAAATTTGATTGAGAATTTTGATTTCAAAGATGTGTTCTTCTCGAAAAGTTGACAAAGATCCGTTCTTGACGCATCTTGACAAGACCCAGTTAATCTTGACAAATCTTGAGCTGAAACCTTGAAGGAAATTGGGGCAAAGGTTTGTAGATGAAAGGGAAATTTTTTGGAGAAGTCTTATGGAGGAAGAGTTGTGGAAAAAGAGATTTGAAGAACCCAGCCACGTATTAGTTTTAATTTATAATGATTAGGAGTTCTAATGCTAATAGGATTCTATTTAAATTAAAAGAAAAAAGAAAAAAAATTGCACGTTAGTCACGGCCCATAACCGTGACAACCATCTTTCTTTTCTTTTCTTTTTCAATTCCCATTTTAACTCCGATTTTAATTTCGATTAAAATGCTACTTTTCAATATTAAAACTCAACATTTTAAATTACTAAAATTAATAAATTCCAAATTTTATTTTACCCAAATATCCGAATTAATTTAAATAATTTCTTAAATTTATGGAGTGTTACATTATCTTCTCATTAACTTATTAATCGGTTCAACTATATTAAATCATATAGCATTCACACTAGGATATAGGAAACCCCCTTTTCAATTCATATAATTGTCACACTAGTTATGTAAGAAATT
Source organism: Sambucus nigra (assembly GCA_949130495.1). Classification (NCBI taxonomy): domain Eukaryota; kingdom Viridiplantae; phylum Streptophyta; class Magnoliopsida; order Dipsacales; family Adoxaceae; genus Sambucus; species Sambucus nigra. Next base: position 516,502,679 of record OX422210.1, on the reverse strand, counting down.
CCTTTTTAAATCATATAACTTTCACCCTAGTTATATAAGAAATCACATTTTAAATCATATAACTTTCACGCTAGTTATATAAGCAATACATTCACACTTATGTATTAATCCCATATATAATAATCTACTCATATAATATATGTACTAGTATACTACAACATTCACACACATGTATCATATAATAACCATTCATTCCCGCGTAATAACTCACCGAATACTTTCTTTAAAATGGTATCATGTCCTAGGCATGCTCACTCTAACCCGACCAGCTCAAGTCGGACTAGCTCACACCGTACTTGGGCAAAAATATTGCAAACGTAGTGGAGGTGGTCATCTTTCCCTGAGAGTTAGACCGAATCATACCAAGACGTCTCACCTCGAAAATAAATCACACAATAAAAATCCTGGACGATATGACCTGGGGACTATACTCTCCCTGCTCCTCAAACTAGGGGATTCACCCACATCATGAAACCTCCTATGATAACACTAGAGGGGTATGATTTCTTATAAATATTATTCACACCAATATTTAGGCTAACTCGTGCCTAACACTCGTAGCACTAGCCCAAAGTACCCAAGTATATAACCTGACTTGTAATTTAATTAATCACACGTTAATTATTTTTCATTCAAGTTGTGTCCCCCAACTATAATATTTAGACTCACTCATTTGGACCGTATTTCACCCTTTAAAATTTATTACACAAAGTCCCACTATCAAGTTTAATGCTCCTCATTAATTTTAATATTCGAGAATTTATTATATATATCTATAATAAATTAAATTGGGTACCCATCATACCCCGAATTCATTCTCATCCAATTCCAAGGTAAAAGTAATGTTCCTTAATATTTTTCAGAGTCCTACACTCATCGGCGGACATCCCTAAATAATCCAGATTTGATTTCTCACAAAGGAATTCAGTTTCAGACACCTTTCCGTAGAAAAATCAAAACTAATTTTAAAAAATTAGAAAAATACCAGGTCGGTGCCCACGCGATCGTAACAAAAAGATCTACAAGTTTCATTTTTGACAAATAGGTAAATCAGAACGGTTCGGCCTTAAAACCGAACCGGTCTGCCGTATCGGATATGCGACCCATCTTCTTCTCTAACTTGTTTTTCCTCCATTAACGAACTTATAAGGTTTCTCGTTATACCCCCAACCATAATACAATCATTCTCAACATAAATACACCTCCAAATCATGTTCTAAACATCATCTAAACCTTTAAACACTATTGATTTCAATCACAGTCCATCAATTTCTAAATTAGATTTTTTTTATCCGGGTTTCATTCAATCGGTTATAGATTTCATTATATAATCCAAAATTAAACATTAATCTCTACTAGGTTTATCATAGGATTTAGATTTCTACATCCTAGAATCATATAGCGTCATCAATTTTCCATTTAATCTACACCGCATGATTAAATCCTCCAAAGACCTCTTTTCGTATGAGAACCCACCCAAAATAAATTTTGATACAATAACCCATTCCAAAATTAATATGTTTTACCCACCATGATATGAATCACAATACCGTAATTTAAATGAAAGCAAGTTTAACTACTTGTCTGGATAAATTTGTAGGGTCTCATTTCCATTATTGTAGATGAAAGTTTTGGCGAATAACCCTCCTATTTCTTCTTGGTTTTCCAAGAATTCTCCCAATTGCTCCATCTTTTCTCCTCTGCAAAACAAGGGTTTTCTTATTAAGTTATGTCAGCCAAAAACTCCCCAACTTAGATTTTATATCACTAATCCCGAAATTAAGCCTATGGGTGAAATTAAAATTACTCAAACACTCCTGTGTGAGCCCGGTTATGCCTAAAAATGCCCCAAGGCCCAATTATTACCCCCGAGTACTCTTTTCTGACTACCCCGACCTATTCGGAACCAACCACGCACTCAGAATCGCCATACGAGTTACTTAACTAAAATTTTAACCCTTGTCCTCAAATTATGACACATGTAATTAAAAATAACTTGAATTAATTAAATCTCAATTCACTAATTTAATTAAATTCTCCAAATAAATTAAATTCTTAAACACCGAATTAATTATATTCCAAATTCTTAAAAATACAGGATGTTACAAAAAATCTCTTCTAGGAGAGGTTTGGTGAAAATATCTGCGAGCTAGTTTTTCGTAAGAATAAATTGTTGTTGCACATCTCTCTTTTATACATGATCTCATAAAAAGTGGTGTTTGATGTCAATGTAATTAGTTCGAGAATATAATACCAAATTTTTGGTGACGGAAATAGCACTTGTATTATCACATAAAATCAGGATTTTGGTGAAGAATATTTTAAAGTACTACGATTATTGTTTCTTACTTTCCCACAAACTAATGAGTGTCCAATTAAGTGACATGATACACTAGTTCTTTATCGAATAACTTTACATCCTACCCAATCGGCGTCTGAGTAGTTTATATCATAAAATCTTGATTTTTTAAGATGTAAAGTACCTAACTCTATGGTTCCTATAAGGTAGCGAATTTATTTTATGACAATTGGATAGGATAATATGGGTTAGGATTGACAACGACCACATAAACAAACAGTAAACGTGATATCAGGACAACTAGCAATTACGTATAATAGACTTCATATCATTCATCTATATCATTTTCTATAAACTTCCATACCACTCTCTTCAACTTCTATTTTTATAGATGTACTCATGGGGGTCACAATGGGTTTTGGTGTTGATAATCGGAATTTGTGGATTAGCTGATTAATTTACTTAGATTGACTGATGGAAATTCCATTTTTGTTTTGGTTGTTTGGGAACACAATGAAAAAGTTTAATTCTCCCATAATCCTTATTTCAAATTTGGTTCGTACACATTTTGCCAAATCTTCACTCATTTTGCCATTAGTGGATCCAAGAATGATATCATCCACATAGACTTGAATAAGGAGCACATATTGTTTTTGTATTTTGATTAAGATGTGTTGTGTCGAGCAATCCTCGCGCAAAGTTATTTAAGATGAGAAAACCATTTAGTCTTTCAAACGATGTATGTGGGGTTTGTTTGAGTCCATTTAAGGAGTTTGTTATTTTGAAAACATGATTTCGATATTTATGATTTTTCACAATCGGGGGTTGTTTAACGTAAACTTCCTCATTTATGAAATTTTGTTCATTTGAAAATGTTTAAAATCTTTACAACACACAAAATCTAGTAACATGTGTATAGCCTCTAACCTTGCAATGAGGTAGAATATTTCTTCGTAATCAATTCATTTCTCTTGTTTGTATCATTAAGAAACAAGATGGGCTTTGTTTTATATTATTGTCTCGGTTGCATATTTTTTATTTATAAATATCCATTTGGTTCTTATTATAGATTTGTTATTGGGTGGTGGTACAAGGTTTTAAACTATATTTTTATCAAATTGTACGAGTTCTTCTTGCATCGCAAGTAGTCATAATTCATCTATCTCGGCTTCATCAATGGTTTTGGTTTTTATCTGGGATATAAATGCAAATGTGTCACATCCATTTCTTATAATAGATTTAGGTGTCACTCATTTTGATGTTTCTCTGATAATTTGGTCTTTAAGATGATCACAAACAAACTTCCAACTTCTAGGTAGATCTTAGTGGGTTTCCTTTTTAAATGGAGTTTCTTCCTCGTGTGGATTTTTGATTGGTTATATGGTAAGATTTTTCATTTTATTCTTACAAGGTATTAATCATCATCGTCATCATTCTTGTTGTTGGGGGCATAAGGGTTATTTTCATCAAATGTGTCAATCATGGATTCTTGGGTGACATGGGTTATTTTGTTGAAAATCCTACAAGCTTTTCTATTTTTTGAATATCCCAAAATATTCTTTCATTGGATTTAGGATCAAATTTACTCCAATTTTCCCTATCATTCAAATAAAACATTTGCACTGAAATACCCAATGCTAGGTATCTTGCCTTTTCAAATTTCATAAGGAGTTTGGTTAATTACCTTCCTAGTTATAACTCTATTTATGACATAGCAAGAGGTTTTTACGGCTTTGGCTCAAAAGTAGTTTTGGTCATGTGACATGTATATACAAACTAGTCCTTAATAATGAAAAATAAAAAATATATATATTTACCTTTTTTTTATTTTTAAGGGACTATTATGTTTTCTAAGATCTCATCCCTTTCCTGAGAATCTTCTCTTGTTTCTTCACTTCATCTACATCCTTTGTCCATACATTTCGTTTTTTATTGCTTGGATAACTCACGTCTTTTTGATTGGGTGAGTAGGTTTTCCTTTATGTCCGGGTGAAAAAAATTGTCGTTTTGGTACCTTTGGGTTTTAGTTGCTTGGTGGTCAGGTATAAATATGATGTTATTTGATTATCGATTTGTTCTTCTTTTTAACTCACAAGTAAAAATTATACGAATATCTATACCACAAATTGTGCAATACCTTTTCAGATAACGAATTTTTCAATTTACGTATGTATGGTATCTTTCCTTACATGTGATGAAAATTATTTCTTCTTATTTTTAGATGATCTTGAGATTTTTCAACTGTGTGGTATCTATTTTTCCAAAATTTACAATGAACACCACCCTTAAGGTTTTGGGTTCGTGTGACATTACTTTCATGTTCAAAAATTTGTTATTTCTTTTCTTGCACAAAAGTGTTTTTTTTATTTTGGGTTTGACATACTTTTTGGGTACCTTAGACCTTCCTTACCAGACTCAGATATTTTTTGTTTAAGGGGGATGTTTAGTCCATGACTACTAGATTCAAATTTCTGAAAGGCTTTTTTTAATCATTTGACTTCTTCTTTTTACTTGTTATATCTCTATTCTGAGGTTTACATTTTCTTCAAGATATTTTACCTTCTTATAGAAAATATTTTGTTTTTTCTTGCATTTTTAAATGTATATCGATTAATTTCTTATATTCATCCATGTTTTTTTGATAAAAAATTAGGTTATCTACTTATATGAATATGTCATCTTTCGAATGACTCAAAATTAAAGGATTTGGATGAGGAAAGTTGAAATTTTAATGTTGGGGTGATCCCGATTCTTCTTTTAAGGTGAATGATGAACATTTGGTTTCATCGTTCCTTAAACTCCGCTGTGATAAGTTATCGCCATTAGATTCTTGATTTGATAAGAGCCTTGGTCAGTCTTCTACTATAACTTCTTCATAATTTCTGAGTTACATTGAGTTTCATCTTTCTTTGGTTCGGATGACATTTTACTTACTCGTTCTTTGTCAAATTTATAGAAGAATATTTCTTTTTCTTCCTCTTCTTTTTCTTCTTCTTCTTCTTCTTCTTCAAATTTGGAGTTTTGGATCTTTAATAACTGCATTTTTATTGCGTTCAAGTATTCTCTCGTAAAAAATATCCTAGATTTCACTTGATCTCATTCAATATGCTACTTTGCAGAAACATTATCTAGAGAAGACAAAATTATTATCATAGCTTCACTATTTAATTTAAATCTCTTTTCATGACTTACTTTGTCTAGTGAGGATGATTTTTTATCACAAACTATTTTCCAACATAATAATCAATAGATTGAATAATCCATGATGTTTTAGTTTTCCATGTTTCGAAATCCAATATTTTAAAAATCGATATAGTGTATCTTCTAAAGACTTTCTTGAAATGCTTTCCATTATTTTTTAAATTTATACTTAAAATATACTTTTCAAACTAAGTATCTATGATGCAGGCATTGATACCTGAGAATGCTTGATATTGATTATTTATTTAATTTGTGAATTTCTAATTTTAAACTTATTTAATTAGAGTCAATATTCAATCCAAATTAATTAAATCCTAATCATGCATCTATGTGATATAAATCAAATATGTAACTCAAATAATCACAAATCGAGTGACAAACAAGATTCAATAAAAAAAAAACTTTTGAGTAAAAGCTTTTATTTCACTATCTAAAGTAAATCGTAACTTACAATTACATACCAAATCTTCAATGAATCTCCCATAGAAAATCCACATAGATCGTAGCCTAGCTCCAGCAAAGATCACCTTGAGAACCTTAATGACCGCAATTGTCAGCAAGCAGATCCTGCGAGAGCTACCAATCCTGCAATAGAGATGGCACTCCACAAAAATAAACTTCCAAGGAGTGTTTAGGTTCCACAAATGATTCACAAGATGATTTAAATGTTTTGGTGAATCAAAAACTAGGTTTTTAACCCTAAAATATGAAGATTAAAAGTCTGCAATGGAAGACAATGTAGTGGAATAACACATCAATCGAAGAATGAAGAAATTGATATAGTCACTACAATCATCGGAGAAGGTATATGAGGTTGATTTTGTATAAACATTATGTTCAAGGGTATTTTATAAGTTTTTGAAACAAAAATATTTTCAAATATATTTTTGAAATAATTTTTTATACATCTCGTTAGAATGAGATTGAGGTCGTTCGAACGAGTTTATACGACTCGTTGGATAGATGTTCAAACGACCTCAAACGAGCCTTTTTCATTCGATCTCTCATTAATAGATGTTCGCACGACTAGTGTAGTTCGTTAGAATGAGGTCTAACTCGTTCGAATGAGCCGATGCGAATTTTTTTTGTTAGTTTCAATCTTTTTATTTTCATGTTTATCTCTTTCATAATTTTTATCCTATAAAAGAGGTACAAGCCTGCACTTCTTAGAAAGACTTTTTTTCATCTATTTTGTGATCAAACACTTTAGTTTTCCAAATCCAAACCCCTTGGATATTTTTTTATCACTTTATCAAACCCAAAAGAACATATCACTTGTTCAAATCCATGTGGAGTTCATTCTTCACTACTAAAGATATAAAAGGGTTTTTTTAAGGATGATGAGTGGATACCTAAACAAGTGGAGCTTGCCATGGGGCATTGTTGTATCTACTTCTCTTTCTGTCATTAATAAGGAAGGAAACCGAATTGTGGTACTTAGTGGAGTCTAATTCTATAAGTTTTCTATGTCGTCTGCAATACCTTAGTCAAAATAGTGTTAAAAAGGGTTTCTCCCAAAAAGTTTTTTTCCTCATATCTCGTGTGATCGTTTGTTTGTTCATTTTAGATCCAATATCTTGAGTGACTAGTACCACGTAATTAATCAAGATAAAATTGGATTAAAATTGAACATTGGCTTGTTTGTGACCCAATTTACGGATTATACCGTTGAACATATAATCGGACCACTCTGTATATTTTTCATGTTGTATTTAATTATGGGTATTTTTTTGTAAACCCCCTAATCTATATCAGCTTTGCAGATAGCCCCATAATCTAAAAAATATGGGGAAAAAATTAAATTATTGAATTTTGACACCTAGCACATTTTCATTGAAAATTAGTTAATAAAAATATGGTTTTATGCATAAAAATTGTTAAATTGTTATGAAAATTTTATAGGTGTTAAAATTAAATAGTTTAAGGGAATCTTTGTCGAGTTTTATGGATTATGGAGTTGCCTGCAAAATCACTATAGTTTAGTGGTGGTGGGGTAATTTACACTTTAATTAATGAGTCGACAACTAAAGATTTTTATGATGATATAAACCTGAGGGGTTACCATTGTGTTTTTGATAGTTAGTATTAATTATTTCCATCCTAGTTACGAATAATGGCTTTTTTTACCATGGTCTTTGAGGATGGGATCACTTTTCCTCTAAATTCCCTATTCCTGTGATTTAGTGAATACTTAAGGGTTATCCCGACCCAATGCATGCCAAATGTTTGGAGGATTGTAAGTAGTAGTCATCATTTAAAAAATTTGTATGGCGCCAATATGAGAATCAACAAGATCATATACCATAATTGATGGGTTTTTGTGGTTGATGACGTGTGTTATTTGAAAGATATGATGGCATAGCGTGTCCAGGTTTTGAACTTTCTTGATTCCATAACTATGACCAGGATCATGGATTCTTGATTAAGTTCTAAGACCAATTTCAAATACAAGAGGGTTAACCTCCTAATAATGGGCCCAGATGCCTAGTGAAGGTCAATCAATAGGCCAAACACCCCTTGGGAATTCCTTTCCCTTTATCTTACGTTCTAATAATTACTTGAGTTTATTTATGATCCCCGATTTGTATTTTCCTTTTTGTATATCATCGTAAAAAGAAATAACTGCATCCTAATGAGTCTAACTTCGTTGATTTGAGGAAGATCTAGTTAATTAAGAAAATATCGGGACAATCCGACCATCCCAGGGCTATTAATGTTCTAGTCACTCATATTGCTGTCACCACTTACTCCGTTGCCAAGCTAGTGGATATGAATCCCGAGGTCTCAGAGGAATACACTTACATCATCCCTATTATTGTTACTTTACTAAGTAGTTTTGTTATTAAGATGTCTGATGCTTCTTGGACCATACTTATAGGCCCTTTAAATCTTTTGCCACTAATACGAAGCTCATGATCATTCTATGGTGAGTGATTTTCATATCTCTTTCACCATCTTCTATTTTTGTTCTTTAATTCTCTTACTCGCATTTAGTGTTTGTAGTTCATTGTGTACTTCTCTGTAATTGTCGATAAAAATGATGATGAGGCTAAGCCGACCTCCAAATTTGATGAGGTTATGGGGTTGTAGTAGTCCCTTAACCAAGTTAATATCCAAATGGTTGTGAAAGATGTGAATCATAGTTCTTCCCTAGCCAATTTGGTCAAGGATAGAAATACGGTCAGTGAGGAGAATACAAAATTTAAAGCCAATATAGTGACCTCAACAAAGTCTTTAAAGGCATACCTTAAGGCCAGTGAGGAGGCTAATACCAAGGGGTCAAATAATTCCTTCAAACATGCCTCCAATAAACTGAAGTACACTCATAAGCACTCCTACAAAAAATAGTGGGATTTTACCCCAGTGAAAGTTGATATCCTCTTCTCATTTTTATTGTTCAGGGACCATCACAATAGGGACTGAAAAGGCAAATTAATACAATGTGATTTCAAAAAAAAATTACAATTCCAATTTTAAATGCGGAAGCTAATTTTAAACATATTTTATCTGTTTATCCTAACAAACACTTATGCTGATAAAACAGATAAATCAAACAAGGAAATACGACAAGGCTAAGTTTCAGGAAAAAAACTCCAAAGGGAAAAACCTTTTATTCACTTAGAAATTTACTAGAGAGTTGACTTACAAACTACTTAATAACCTCCATAAGTATAACATGTTATTCTTTGAAAATATCTGAGGAACTACAGCTGTGATCCTTACATGAATCACATGACCGCAGTCCTCCGTCAACCTTAGCCTTCGTCTTCAGTAGTGAATCCCTGCAGGTATCATAAGTCAGCAACGGATATCCTCTCCGGCAAGGTATGTGCAAAGATACAAAACTTTCGACGGTTATAAACTAATTCACAAGAAAAATATTGGAGGATGTTTTGTTGTGAATTGAACAAGTGTTTTTCAACACAAAACTCGAAGAACTTTTGTATCTGATATGAAGATATGTTTTTGCAAAAGTCTTAAACATTATGAATCATGAAACATGTATTTATACAAAAATTAGGCGGCGCGTCGTTCGAACGAGATCAACAGGTCGTTCTAGCGACATAGACATGTCATTAGAATGAGATACAATCTCGCTACTAACGACCTAAAAAATAAAACCAATAGCATATCGTTTGATCCAAAATCAATCAAAGCTAAAAATAAGGATCTAACGACTTAAACATGATGTTTGAACGACATATGAATATCGTTTGAACGACATAAATGAAACTCAGCCTATAGTAAACTCAAAAAATATATTTTTGAAAAATTAAGTTCCAAACTGATTTTGAAAACATAAAATATTTTTCCTTTTCGAAATAAAAAGCCACGTACTTTTTTTATAAAAAAATAAACATCAAAAATATAATTCCATGAATTAATTCAAACTCTAAATTGTTTAATACCTCATCGGGATGTTGGGAAGTCTTCAAACTTGAAGATGCTTGAGTCCGGTTCATCTTTACGGTGCGTGAAGATTTGTAACGGGATATGCCAATCTAGCCTAAAGATATGCTATGAACAATCCTAGAAAAATTGTTCTTACAAATAAAAGAGAAGTATAATAAAAAAAGTACACATGTCTTAACATTAAAAATAATATATCATGAAACATAATTAGTGTATGACAAACAAAATCATGCAAGCAATCATCCATAAGAAATAGCATGTTGAGCATCATGTGCAAGCATGTGCGAATCAACCAATCTAACATTTAGCATCTCCAAAACAGATTTCCTAACCCAAATAGGTGTGTACCTAACTCGAGGGGTTATGGGAACTAACAAGACACTATCCTTAAACTTCCTAATACCTCTTCACATATCAAAACAAAAACACCTAAGGTGACATTTCCTACCTCAATGTGAACATGTGTAAAGGGGATGAATGTTACCTACGATGTGACCTTTTCTAATATCCTTGGTTTTGGTTGACCCTCTAAAACAAATTATGTATTTGTCTTTAGCACTCGAAACATTAGAAACATGTGAGCCATTACGATCACTATCAACACTAGAGTCCTTTAAATCATTTTTCAACTTCAAAATTTTAGACTCAAGCAAAGAATTTGACTCTTCCAATTTTAGGGACTCCTCCTTGATATTTTCAATCATACATAAAAGTTTATCCCTCTCTCCCTCAATAAAAGTAAACTTATTCGTGAGAGCCTTCTCACGCGCCTTAAAATCATCAACCAAAATATTTTCCTCAACGGCATAAATCCTAGAATTTTTCAAGCCCTCTAATTCTTTTTCTAAAATAAGAAATCTATCATCACTCTCTTTTTTGGCCACTTTTAAAGATCTAAAGTCATCATATAAAGCAACAAACTTCTCGCGAACGATATCTCTTTTATTTAGAATAGTTTGCAAAAGTTCCAAAAGCAATTTTAAAATGATTTTCAAGAAATTCAATCCCTTTAGAAAAATTCAAATTCAAATGAGAATCCATCGAGAGAGAAATAAAATAGGCACAAGAGTGATGAATAAATAACAACCCCAAAAGCAGGTAAACCAGATCAAACACAATAAATTAGTGCAACCCGCTCTGATACCAATTTGTAAGAAACAAAACGTATCAGACGAAAAAACTTTTTGGATAAATCAGGATCACTCGATAACTTCGAGCAACCTGCTCTGATACCAATTTGTAAAGGTAAAATAATCCAACGTGGTTTCAAATAAAAATTGTAATACCTATTTTAAATGCGAAAGCTAATTTAAAACCAAATTTATCATTTTATCCTAATCATGCATTTATAGTGATAAAACAGATAAATCAAACAAGAAAATATGACAAGACCAAGTTTCTATAAAAAACCATAAAGGAAAACACCTTTTATTCACTTAGAAATTTTCAAGAGAGTTAACTTACAGACTACATAATAACCCCCCGAGTATAATGCGCTATTCTTTGAAAATCTCTAAGGAACAACAACTATAATCCTCAGAAGAATCACATGACCGTTGTCCTCCGTCAGCCTTAGCCTTCATCTTCAGCAGTGAATCCCTGTAGGTATCACAAGTCCGCAATGGAGATCCTCTCCACCAAGGTGTATACAAAGATACAAAACTTTATAGGGTTATAAACTAATTCATAAGAACAATATTGCAGGGTGTTTTGTTGTGAATTAAACAAGTATTTTTCAACACAAAACTTGAAGAACCTTTGTATCAGATATGCAGATATGTTTTCGTAAAAAGTCTTAAACATTCTGAATCAATAAACAGATATTTATACAAAACTTAAGGCGGCGCGTCATTCAAACGTGATCAATAGGTCATTCAAACGACATAGACATGTCTTCAAATGAGATATAATCTCTCTACTAACTACCTAAACCAAACCAAACCAAACCAAACCAAACAAAACCAAACCAGTAGCATGTCGTTTGATCCAAAATCGATCAAAGCTAAAAAACAAGATCTAATGACTTAAACATGTCGTTTGAATGACATATGGATGTCGTTTGAACGACATAAACGAAAATTTTTTATTTTTAAAAAACTAAAATATAAGATATCAAGGCTCAACATAAATATACATTCATGCCTGAGGGATCCTAAACGAAACGTGGGACGAAACACAACACAATGACGTATATCTTCTAACTTGGCTTCCACGTCTTCAAGTAAACACGTCATAGGCTTGAAAGGTCAACATACACAAAGCCTAACCTATGACTCAAACAGTTTTGTCAAAACAAGGAATAAGACGAAACCTACAAATTGACTCTATTCGAAAAATAGTCCTTACGCTCTCCCTAGGAGTTTTATTTAATTTTATTATTATTAGAAATTTTTTTGTAAAGAAACTTATACAACATATTCATGTATTTAGCCTCGAAATATACCCAAGAGGGGGTGAAGTGGGTATTTAAAAATTAAATGGAAATTTATAACTTTTCAAGCCTTAGAAAGGATTAAATGCAATGGGGTGATTAAATTAATAATAAAACAATTAGTCAAAGAATGAGCAATAAAGATAAATTATTAATAGCAATATTATAGAGACGATTTAGAGAAACTTTACAAACTAAGATTTTAACGTGGTTCGGCATTGCCTACTGATAACTAGCTTTTTGCGTATGGTCGTTGTCTTCAAAAGCCAATCTCAAAATTTCCTTGAGTACCTACACAACTTGTTTAAAACAACTCGTATTCCGGTAAGTACGGGTATCAATCCAACTTCCAAGGGTGAAACAATTATTGTGAAAACTTGCAATTCAAATTTTATTATTAAAATCATTTTATCTTTTTTTTTTATTTTTTTAAAAACAATTTCAAGGGAAAAATTAACTACTAAATGCTAAAACAATGAAATGACTAAATAACAAAAAATAATGTGCAACCGAGTGTGATAAATATGAGAAAGTCAAGAGATGGGATTACACTGCATTATCAATTATTTTAATTTCTCAATTTATTAATCTAAAATATTTTGAGATAATATTAAATTGATAATCTAACTCTCGTTACAATTATAAATTTAATAAAATCTTTTTTTAGAAAAGTAGTTTAAAAATGTCACACGATGATAAAATTAAAAATCATACTATTTTCAAGAAATTACTCGCTAGGATCAATTTAATAAAAAAATGTATGAATCCTCGAATGTCAATACCGAATTAATATTTAATTTTAGGAAAAACCTATCTCTAGTTCGATTCCCAAAATCAAAAATTAATTTATTAACTCTCGTTACGTAAATTAATTTGTGACATGTCTAAATGAATGAACCTAGAAGTATAGCAATTAATGAAATTAATTAATTAATATAATATCCTATACAGTGCACCACACTCCTTGAACAGGGTGACTAGCCAAGCATAATTAAACAATTAATAACAATCATAAACATGGAACAATAATTAAAAAAGAAGATCGAGAAATACAATACATAAAGTCTCCTTTCGAATTGATTTCTTGAATCGCGTTAATAAACATGTGTCCTAGTGTCTTCATAAATCCAGCACTTGATTACACAAATAAAAAGAAAAACTGAACCTAAAAATCTATTCTAACACTAAACTATTTTTTGACTATTTTTCTAAATTTTTTTCCTAACCTAAACTGAACATAATATACAATTTTCTCTCTCTCTCTCTCTCTCTCTCTCTCTCTCTCTCTGCAGTCTCCTACGTGTGTGAGAGTCTTATCTGAGAGTCCCGTTAATGAATGAGCTGCCATCCCCTTTTTAGAGTCCCACGATTGTTGGTCTGTTGGAAGATTTTTTTTGGTGATTTAAAGATGACCAAATCAAAGGTGTTTTTTTTTACTTCCTATTTTGTTTGGAAAATATTGGTTTCCTGTTTTGGTGGGGATTTGGTTTGACCGGGTTTGGGTTCCAGCAGGTGACCAAAATGGGGATCTCGGGTTGGTTTCGATTTCGAGTTTGGGTGAAATCGCGGCGCTAGGTTCTTGGCCGGACTTGGGGTGGTTAGGTGCCGAAATGTTTGAGATTTCTGGCCGCCGGCGTGGGCAGCGCTGATGTGGTCGGGTTTGCTCCCGCGAGGAGATGGGTTGGTTGAAATGGGTTAATGGTATGAGTCAATTTTGTTGGGTTTGAATTGGTTCAAAAATGGGTTTTAATAGATTGGTAGAGTTTAGTTGGAGTTTAGACATGGAAGTGGGTCTTGGATTTAATGGAGGAGAGAGAAGGAGATAGGTTTGGTGGAAAAGATGATGGGGGAATGATTGGGTGTAGGGGTGTGTATGGTATGAAGGTGTTAGTGAGGGATTAGTTTAGCGTGTGGGTGGGTGTAGGGTGGTTATGGTGTGTGTGTGTGTTAGGAGATGTGTGTCTATGGATTTGGATTTGTACCTAAAAAATTGAAAATAAAAATTAATAAAACTAACTAAAAAAATAAAATAAAATCCTAATCTATATAAAAAAAACTCGAATAATAAAATCAAATAAATAAAAATAAAAACTAAAAATCTAATAAAATTAAAAACTAAAATCCTAAAAAAATCCAATTAACTAAAAATATACTCCTAAAAACTAATCCTAATAAAATAAAATAAAATAAAGATTAAAATTAAAAACTAATAAAAATCAAAATCAAAATAAAGAAATAGAAAATAGAAAATAAATCCAAGAAAATTCTAAATAAATATAAAATAAATTTTAAAGATAAAATGATTCAAACTAAAAATCTAAAAATTAATAAAAGTAAAAACTCGACACACACCGATCTCGGGGTAGGTTTAGGAAATGTCTGTGCTAGGTTAGGGTTATGGGAGAAGGTTAGGGCATCGAAACTCATCGGTGCAAGGTCAAACTGGACTTCTGACTTCACGATCGCTTTTATTACTTCACTGAATGCTTTTGATCGCTACTTTGTCGCAATTATGCCGATTTAGCACTATTTGTATCGCAAAAGAATATTGACCTGCAAAACGATAAAATACGAAAATAGGACCATTTTTATTAAAAACGAGCGACTAAAATACATCTATTCGGGGTATAAAATAGACACTTTTGGGTGCTTATCACCTACATCCACGCTCAAGATGGTAGTCTATAAACTTCACTATCTCCAGTTCACTAAGATGGAACTAATAACCTCACAATGATTTATCACACCTTGCAAACCATAACCAATAAGACGTTAAACTTGTCCTTGCCCAAGCAAAACAAACACAAGAGCCTCATCTATAATCCTACGTCATATCCCCATTACTATGACACTACCGACCATGAATATATAATGAAGTTCAGTCGTAGTGTCAACAATAAGCGTAAAACCAAATTTTCTTCAATAAGCAACAATAGTGAAATGGATTTTTACTTTCTGTTCCTATGAAATTAAACTTTCAAACAATCACAAGTACAATGTTTTATAGGTTTAGGCTTTGGATCTTTATCACATGTGGGTAAGGTATATGGACCTTTGATAAATAACAAAATTGAACCTAAGCTCTAGTGGGTTTTTGTGAAGATTTGTCTTTAATGGAGTTTTGGGTCTAAAACTTCCAAATGGGTTTGGAACTTTTTTTTTGTAGAAACTCAAAAATGGATGACACAAGCTTGGTAATTGGACTTTCAATCTAAGGATGATATTTTAGTAGCTTGTGTATTTTGAATGGAACCCAAATGTTTTTTTATAGGCTTTTAAAAACCTAGCCATTGGAAGATAGTTTGGTAAATTTAGTGACTTTGGAATATTGAATTTCAAAAAGTATCTATTGAAACTTTGACCAAAATACCTTTAAAGTCAACTCAATGTGTCGGCATATAATTTTAGAAGCTTGTTCTTTTGATTTTTGGTCCAAGAAAAAAGTTAGTTCTTTTTTGCCTAAAATACATGCCTCTGGAGTTAACTTTATGGTCAATTCAATCCTCGCATTGAGTCTTCTCAATCCTCATGGAGTCGATTCACATGTAGGTTTGCAATGACAAGTTCATGACGGATGGAAAAAAATGTGAGACCCCGCCTATTAAAATACCGGGTGGCCAGCCCGTGATCAAAGTAAAACGTTGGTCTCATATGGGTCATTCTTAGCATCACTGTCGAAAACTTTTTAAAGGTACTAACCACCTAGTAATTTAATTAGACTGGTGCTAAATTTTATCTTTCATTAATTAATGACATGCAGAAGTTAAATAGTAATTAAACCATCAACACAAACAGATAATTAATTCCAACACGGATGAATAATATAAATAAATGTGACCGAATCAACTATCGGTCCCACAGTAAAATTCAACACTAAGCTGAAATAATAACCTGGATATACAAAGTCCAATACATAACTGAATATTAAATCTGAGGGAGACATGCCCAAATGAGTATTAAAGTAAAGTCCCTACACTAGGAATGAATGAATGAAGCATCTATAGCAAAGTCCTACAACTTCCACATGAGCTGCAGCTGCGCATCCCTTGATAGAATCCTCAAACTGGGTGTCCCTGTGGCTGGACATCGAAAATGTTTTGGAAAATATTTTGACATGGGTCAGAGCCCAAGTAAAACATTTTCAAAATATTTAGAAGGCAGTCAAATTGCAATAAATAAATATGCATGCACACTATTCATATTTAAGCTAGTGTGGCACTCTCTTGACGTATAACTCACCCCACATCTAATGTGCATATCTAATGCTTGCCTTCTAACCTTCCAAGTTATGCTACCCTGCTTAACTAGCTGTATCACACCTCTTTCTACCATACTACTCTAACCTGAGTATTCTTACTTTGATTATCAGGTTATCTTCTCATTAACTTATTGATCGATTCAACTATATTATATCATATAATGTTCACACTTGTATATAGGAAACCCCCTTTGCAATTGATATAACTTTCACACTAGTTATGTAAGAAATTCCTTTTTAAATCATATAACTTTCACCCTAGTTATATTAAAAATCACCTTTTAAATCGTATAACTTTCACGCTAGTTATGTAAGCAATACATTCACCCTTATGTATTAATCCAGTATATAATAATCTACTCATATCATATACGTACTAGTATACTACAACATTCACACACATATCACGCATAATAACCATCCATTCTCGAGTAATAACTCATCGGATTCTTTCTTTAAAATGCTATCATATCCCAAGCATGCTCACTCTAACCCGGCCACCTCAAGTCGGACCAGCTCACATCGAACTTGGGCAAAAATATCGCAAACTTAGTGGAGGTGTCATATTTCCTTGAGAGTGAGACCGAATCATACCACAGTCGTCTCACCTCAAAAATAAATCACACAATAAAAGTCCTAGATGATAAGACCTAGGGACTATACTCTCCCTGCTCCTCAGGCCAGGGGATTCACCCATATCACGCAACTTCCTATGATAGCACTACAGGGGTATGCTTTCTTATAAATATTATTCACACCAATATTTATAAATTACACAAACATATATATACTATCACACTAACCGTATATATATAATAAAAGTCCGGATAACCCGTGCCTAACACCCGTAGCACTAGCCCAAAGTACCCAAGTATATAAGCCAACTTGTAATTTAATTAATCACACATTAATTATTTTTCATTCAAGTTGTATCCCCCAACTACACTATTTAGACTCACTCACTCGGTCCGTATTTAAATCTTTAGAATTTATTACACAAAGTTCCATTATCAAGTTTAACACTCCTCATTAATTTTAATATTCGAGAATTTATTATATATCTCTATAATAAATTAAATTAGATGCCCACCATACCCCGAATTCATTCCCATCCAATTCAAGGATAAAAATAATGTTCCTTAATATTTTCTAGAGTCCTACACTCAATGACGGACATCCCTAAATAATCCAGATTTGATTTGTCACAAAGGATTTCGATTTCAGACACCCTTCCGTAGAAAAATCATAACTAATTTTAAAAAATCAGAAAAATAAGAGGTCGGTGCCCACGCGATCGTAACAAAAAAATCTACGAATTTCATTTTTGACAAACGGGTAAATCGAAACAGTTCGGCCTTAAAATCGAACTAGTTCATCATACCATAAATGGGAACCATCTTCTTATCTAACTCGTTTTTCCTCCATTAACAAACTTCTAAGCTTTCTAGTTCTACCCCCAACTTTAATATGATCATTCTCAACATAAATATACCTCCAATCAGTTTCTAAACATCATCCAAACCTTCAAATACTATTGATTTCAATCACAATCCATCAATTTCTAAATTGGATTTTTTTATTATGGTTTAATTCAATTAGTTATAGATTTCATTCTATAATATTAAATTAAACATCAATCTCTACTGGGTTTATCATAGGATTTAGATTTCTACAACCTAGAATCATATAGAATCATTAATTTTCCATTTAATCTACATATCGTGATTAAATCATCCAAAGACCTTTTTGCGTATAAGAACCCACCCAAAATAAATTTTGATATAATAACCCATCTTAAAATGAATATGGTTTGCACCCACCATGATATGAATCACAATATCGAAATTTAAATGAAAGTAAGTTTAACTACTTGCCTGGATAAATTTGTAGGGTCTGATTTCTATTGTTGTAGACGAATAACACTCCAATTTCTTCCTAGTTTGGCTCTCAAGAGTTCTCCCAAGTGCTCCATCTTTTCTCCTCTGCAAAACTAGGGTTTTCTTATTGAGTTGTGTTCGCCAAAAACTCTTGAACTTAGGTTTTATATCACTAATTCCTAAAATAAGCCTATGGGACAAATTAAAATGACTCAAATACACCTGTGTGAGCCCGATTATGCCTAAAAATGCCCTGAGACCCAATTATTATCCCAGGTTACTCTTTTCAGACTGTCTCGACCTATGTGAAACCAATCATGCGCTGAGAATCGCCATTCGAGTTTCTTAACTAAAATTTCCAACCTTGTCCTCAAATTATGACACATGCAATTAAAAATAACTCAAATTAATTAAATCTCAATTCACTAATTTAATTAAATCCTCCAAATAAATTAAATCCTTAAACACCAAATTAATTAAATTCCAAATCTTCAGAAATACAAGGTATTACATACTTCCCCCCTTACAAACGAATTTCGTCCTCGAAATTAGGATGAATTCAGTACTCCAAGCCTCGAAACTAACTTACTCATGTGCCCCTAAGATCGCTACACATATATCTACCCCTTCTAATCGCAAATTATATTAAAATTAAATTAATCATCTAGGGCACCCATACACCTTGTACCCATGCTTATCTGCATGAATGTTACCCGGCTCTACTAGCCTTAAATCGTAATATAACTTTCAAATCAAAGTTATAACCACATATGCGTATCTTGACCAAGGTACTAAACCCATGTCCTAATGACCACACATCTCCCCACTTCCAACCTTGAGCTAAGTTTCATTCATGGAATGTCTTGCAGAGCGAAATCCAAATAAGGACCCCCCCGATACACTACTACCCAACATTATCGATCATTGAGATTCGATAGGCCCTTAATCCATAGCACGTACCCCCAAATTCCCGTATCCTGACATAAAAGTGTACTCTTCCACTCTTATGTTACAAAGTACATCATACCGTATAACACCCCTTACTATTACTAATTTTTTTAGCACAAATCAATCATGGGTTGTAACTCCCTGCTCGATAATAAAACTATCCACCCTGAATCCCATCAGAAAACGTCCTTACTGTGACACCCCGCCTAATTAAATACCGGGCGATCACTCCTTTATTAAATTAAAATCAAGATGAATAGTTGGATCATTCTTAGCATCACTGTCGTTCCAATTTAAACACCCTAATTAATTAAGCTAAGTGTCAAAACCATTTTTAACATTCCTTTCAAGTTTTATTTATTTATTTTATTAAACAATCAATCCAATAATTTAACATTCAACAACTGGCTACTAACAATAAAACTTAAAGGAAACCATCCAGAATATAATAAATCCCAAAGTGATAATACTAGAAATAGATAAAGTACAATATCCAAATAACAACTGAAAAATGGAAAGGGCGACACATGCCCCAATAATGAACATGCTAGGAGTAGAATCAAATGGATGAAGTCGTCTAAACAACAGGCCTGCAACTCCCACCTAAGCTGCAGCGCGTTCCTGCCAAAGGACCCTATGTAAGACGCCCCTGTGGCTGGGCACCTGTAATATATACAAATATATATACAAGAGAGAAAGAGAAATGGAAACGGGTCAGAGCCCGATCGTGTATATGATTTAAAAATTCGTTTAGCAAGTATTTAAATTGATACAGGCTAATGCAACAACATATTAGTACGACACTCTCTTGAGAAATTCTCACCTCTCTTCTAATGTGCACTCCTATCGCACTAACCACCCCAAGGGTTTATCTCATCATATATCACACTATCTTTCCCCAATGATTTAACTTATCTTAGGTTATTCGCAAGATTTACAACTGAACAACACAAGTATTTAAAACGTAAGATTTCAATTTGTAACCAAGGTTCTCCTTTTAACTTTATTAATCAATAAAGTTTTCCAGTGTCATATTTTACTTTCTCAAAACAATTATTTATAATTTGAGTCATCAACCATGTCCTACATATCAAATCACAGTAGGCAGTTCCAGATTTCAGAATTTCATATATATACTAACTACTCGTATAATATATATATCATAACAGCACCCCACATAAAAACTATGGTGCGGGCATACTCTGCTATCCAATCCCCGTATCGATCGTACTAAAGGGAATACAAGTTCGGAATCACTCTCGAACTGTATAAATACATACACAAATAATATTGAAGCGAAGCATAGTTTCCAAGTCCAAGAGGTCAGTAAATACCCTCACGTCTCTTAGGACCGTGACTACCGATTCGATAGCCTGTACCTAGGATTCCTATCTTATAGGGTACGAGTCAATATCCCCCATAAGGCACACGAGATAAGATTGTCCCAGCGCGGTAACCTCAGGGATAGCAAGTAGCGCGGGCATGATTTTCACAAGTATATAATATATGCATACACAATCATATAAATATACCACTTTTATTATATCAATTTAGGTTTATCCAATAACCCACATTCACAACATTTATCCTTATTTTCCCATTATTATTTATCAAGTATAATGGTTCGTTTCTAACTTTAATTCGAAGGGTTTTTCCAACTTACTACGTAACCCTCATGGACTCTATTATTCCAAATGTACAATTCAGTAGATATCCATTTATGTTCCAACGTAACTCTCTCTTATGTGTCTCTCCCCTTTAATATATACTTACATTATCCCTTATGCAAAATATCCTAAAAATATAGATTTCGCCTTACATTAAAGGATTTTGAATTTTATTTTCAAAGATGAGAATTTCAAACGGTTTCGAAATCGGAATTAAAATGGAGTTTTAATTGAATTTTTATTATCTCTAAGAGTCCTCAAAACATAAAACTGTCTAGCAAAAAAAAATATTAAAAAAATATTGAACGGTCTGATCGAGCTGAATTTTTTTTCTGTAGCTTCCTCTCGTCTTCAGCTAATTCTCTGTAAAATTCCATCTAATTCCAACGGTCCGATCGTCCGGAATAAATGTTTTAGTGTTTGTATCTGATTAGAACTCTTTTCTTAATCAAACTCTTAATCCTTTACATGACAAAGGGTTTCCAGAATATCATATAAATTATCACTACATGAAAATTTCCCATCTCAAATTGGGTTTTTCTTCCATAAATCTCATCCTAATAACTCCTAAACTAATATGGATGATGCATCAACGAAATAAGCAAGATAAACACTTGCCTGGGATTTTCCGAAATCTAGCTTGGTGTTGAATTTGGTGTGGTTGCATTCCCCGTCTACGCATTGGCGGTGGCGGTGGCGGTGGCGGCGGTGTAAACGGATGAGTTTTGAGCCTTGGAATGCCTTGAGAGCTCTCTCCTCTCCTCTCCAATGGCCGTTCTAGTGTTTTGAGTTATCTAACCCTAGGAGATAACCTAAACATCTGATATCCTTTAATTTTCATGGGTTTAATTACCCAAAAATACAAAATGACTAAAATGCCCTCCCGGGGTACTAATTAGGCCTAAAAATGCCCCGAGACCCAAATCAAACCCCCGAGTATACTTTTCTGACTATCTCGACCCTTTCGGACACGTTGGCACACTCAAAATGACCATACGAACAACCTATAAAATATTCACTTTTATTAATCCACATTTAGTCCCGACACGACACAGGCGCGTCCCGACTTAAATTTCCACAATTGTCATTTTATTCACACGTGACAATATTATAAAAATAAATCTCATATATTACTATACTCATCCAGTAATATGCAACAAATAATATATTCCCAATAATTACTAACTCTTGTCATGCTAGTAAATATTTAAAACAACATTTCGGATTAAAATTAAATTAATTTATCTCAATTAAATTTAATAAATCCTTAAATTTAAAAGCCATGAAAATACGGGGTATTACACTTACTCCCCGGGATTAAATATAAGAATACAAAATTTTTCTCATAAGTATATTATGCAACACACAATAACATACTCAACTCAACTCAACAAAGCCTTTTCCCAATTATTTGGGGTCGGCTACATGAATCCTATTTTTCCATTCCATTTTGTCCAGTGCAATATCTTCGGTTAAACCGCATGATATCATGTCATTTTTTATAATATCCCACCAAGTTAATTTAGGCCTACCTCTACCCCTTGGGTTACCATCAATACTAACGAAATCACTCTTCCTTACAGGAGCATCCATTGGTCTACGCTTGACGTATCCAAACCATCTAAGTCGATTTTCTCTCAATTTATCTTCTATAGGAGCTACTTTTACCATTTCACGAATTGGTTCATTTTTAATTTTATCCTTTCGAGTTTTACCAAAAATCCATCTTAGCATTCGCATCTCCGCCACACTCATTTTCTGCACATTTTGTTTCCTGGTTGCCCAACACTCTGTCCCATATAACATGGCGGGTCTAATGGTCGTCCTATAAGTTATTAAGTGTTCAAGCCTCTTTTTAAAACATGTATTTACTAGTACAAAATCATAAGCCATCGTAAAATCTAAGATAGACTCTCCCATGTCGTTCCTATCTCCAAAACCATGTCCTCCATGCACTATCTCATATCCTACACGATCTTCTCCTACATGGCCATTAAAATCTCCACCTATATATATTTTCTTACCTAGGGGTATTTATTTAATTAGTTCATCCATTTGTTCCCAAAATTGTACTTTAGTGTGCTAATCTAATCCTACTTGAGGTGCATAAGCACTAACAATATTAATTATGTTTTCACCTAATACCAATTTTACAAGTATAAGTCTATCACCTTTCCTAATAACGGTTACGATATCATCCTTAAAGTTTTTATTTACTATTATTCCAACTCTGTTCTTATTTCTATGTTTTCCTGTATAATATAATTTAAATCCTGTATTTTCTATTTCTCTTGCTTTCTCACCGACCCATTTAGTTTCTTGTAAACAAGTTATGTTAACTTTTCTTCTTATCATGGTATCTACTAACTCCATCCCTTTTCCTGTCATAGTCCCTATGTTCCAAGTCGCTAACCTAAGTCTAGTATCCTGGACTAGCTTCTTAACCCGCACACGTCCAACTTGTTGCAGGAACCCTTACGTATTTATCGTCGCATCCGGGTGCCGATACGATGCCCCTTGCCTATTTTTCAAGACACCCGGGGGCAGGTGCAACGCCCCTTGCCTATTTTTTGAGACACCCGGTGGCAGGCGCAACGCATCACTTAAGGGGAATGCCCTAGAATTAGCACGTATATTCATAGGATTCATGTTCATAAGGATCTGACAAAGTTTTACGCTGGCTGTCAGCTACCTAACGCAACCCTCCTCCTTTTTTTGGGCTTGGGACCGGCAGTGTCAAAAAAATAAGAAGTTAAGCATGACACAGGCGGAGTTAACACACAATAACATACATACACTTATATATAGACTAAACCCTATTTCAGGGGATAACTAGCACAAGTAAATCATATCTTAGAACAACGAACACAAAGTGTCACAGTATTATATACGATAGCCCAAATATCGCAGCATAAATATCACTAACGTCTCGTACGTAACGTACTTATCTCAAGCTCAGCTCCACACTCTCGACATGGCTATATCATACAGGTATTCTCGATTACCCCAAAATTTACAATTTAATTCTTCTCGAATTTGTCCCACCAATAAACTTGTGGTGCAAAAGTTTTCTCAGTGCTTGCTTCACATCACTACCCGACTCCACTGGCCATATATCGTAACATCTCTCAGCTTAAAGTGTTTCCATTACACGTTCAATAATTTAACACTTTAAAATCGATGCACTAGCATCCAATAACGTCTCACTACTCCCAACGTCTATTAAGGTCCATGCGTGTAACATCCCACAACGAAGCCAAAAAGAACTTTCCCCAATGCACTATCCCCTAGCATTGTCGATCACTGAAATTTATGGGTCCAAAGCACATAACTAAGATATCACAAATTATATCTCTCGTCACATAAATCAAATCTTCTATGCCCATGTCTCTCAAGGCATCACATGATATAGTGCTCTCACTATCACTAAGTTCTCAGCACGTAAACAACAATGAGCTAAAAGCTCTTCGCTCAATGATGAACTTGATATACCCCGAATCACATCAGTAAAAGTCCATATGCACCGAAATCCAATATAACTAGATAATTGTACTCTATGTAGTCTACTTCATAAAAATATTGTTGTGAGCTCGACCCTCTTTCAAGTGAGACATCATAAAAATATACATCCTGCCCTAGAACAGCGAACAAGATAGTCTTAATGTAACCGCCCACCATCGCTCAATAGTCCGTACCCAAGAGAAAACCACACCTCGAATATCACCTCATAAAATGAGTTATCCTTATAAAATATATCTCCTCTCAGTGTCCACACCCTAAAGCCCCACTAACTCAACGATAAATATACACACGCCATATTAAAATTAATTATACCTCTACTAAACTCATTGCGCATGCAAATCTAGTATTAATTAATTGCTATGACTCGCTCGTGTCACACGAAATAGACCCCAATCACCTCGGGATAGAACTCATACTTTCAATTGCCAATATTAATGGCGGTTCAAATGGTTCCTGGACATAACACTCTTGTCCCAACCAAAACAGAAACTTCTTATAAATGTTCCCCTACTGGGCATCCCGTCCTTGTCCCCTAATTCACTACGGACAATATCCACACATGTGTTCCTATTATTTAAACATAAAACACCTCTACGTGTCATCCCCTTTTCCCTGGCCCATTGGACGTGCCGGGGTTGTCCTTCTCGCAGACCTAGTAGTATTTACCCGGATTGCTAGGCCCGTTGTCCCTTTGGCTCCACTACCCTATGGGACTTGTTACTCTCTTTGACGGCCCTGACTGAATCCATCATCATCTGGTAGGAATTTTTTTGATCTCAATCATTAAAATGGGTCCTCCATCGGGTATCCCCTCATGCGGTGCCTCACTAGAACTGTTAAGTCTAGTTTTGCCCTTCGGTTAGGTTCTCTAACTCTCTTGGCTCCCTTCTCACGGAAGCGTTGATATCAAATTATAAACATACGACATTGACGATAATGGTACCAGTCGTTCTAAATGGATTTCCCCATCCCTGCTTATATATCCTACCCATGAGTCCATCATTAACTTATGGAACTCCTTGATCCTCTATATCCACCTTGTCGAGTATAGTTAGTTAAATCCGTCAACTCTCCATCATGATCAACCACCATATAGCCCTTTTTAAAATAAGTCTTGAAATCTCCTTTTCCTCTCAGTTTAAATAGTTAATAAGAGGATTTACGATCAAATCGCACCCCAAATTACTCATTATTCATTGTATCCCTCTATAGTTATTGACACGCCCCAACCTAGTTACTTATAATTAAGTTTGAAAGTCAAAGTGAGTCAAATCATAATTACCTTAATAAAACCATAAACACGAGTATCCTTTTTCAATTATTAACATGAAGCAATAAAACTAGAACCTTTCACAATTTTAAAGTAATTATGCTTATTCAAACTTGCTTAAAGGATAAGTAGGATTAAATTACCCCTTTTTCATTAAACCAAAATTATGGTTTTATACATCCTTTGATAACCCAACCCGACCTCCTAGATTTGGTAGTGACATCACGTTACCTGAAATACATAACCATAGTAACCGTGAGCAAAATAGCCCAGTGAATGCATCACTACTAAACTATTTCATATAATTAAGTGCAATAAATCATATCCATGTGGTAATTTATGTATACTTATCCGACCCATTCATAATTATGTATTACTTATCCAGTTCATTCATAAAGAATTACCAATTATATACTTATCCGGCACATTCATAACGAATGACCAATTATATACTTATCTATCTCATTCACAAAGAATGACTAACTTATTTGAATCATGATTCGCATATCCTGTCTGCAATAGACAATTCTCCCCCATTCCTGGCCGAGGAGTAACCCCTTATCTTTAATAGACAAATATACCCCCATTCCGGGTCGGGGAGTAACCTCCCATTTTGGTAAACCGAAATGAAAAAATTCATAATAAATATTATTTTGATCAGATCCATAACCATGTATATTACATCTTACCAGTGAGTGATATTCAGATCGTATCCATAACCACGTGTAATACATCTTACCTATGAGTGATATTCAGATCGTATCCATAACCATGCGTAATACATCTTACCATGAGTGATATACAAATCGTATCCATAACTATATGTAATACATATTACCCATGAGTGATATTCAAATCATCTCCATAGCCATGTATAATACATCTTTTTATAGTGAGTACACTCACCTTGGCCACTTCATGTGTTTTTCCCTTGCCTTTGTCTGGCACTTGTTCAATCGATTCTTCTTAACTTTCACATATAAAGTCTTAAAATATTAGTGTCATCATAATTATATTAACAATCCAAAGAATAACTTAACCTTAACCGAATTCATAAGCATCATATGATCCCATTGTAATCATTTATCAAAAATGAAGTCTCATCCAATTTCATGTTAAAATATTTAACATATCCAATCCATAGCCCAAACATACTTTAATTTATTCTTGGTACTCCAATTCTTATCATATTAGGTTCCCAATATAAAAGAAAACACATAATTTCAAGTTTCCTAGAGCAAGATGTGTCCATTTCTTTATTACAAATCAAATCTTCCCTATAGACTCTTTTATCGTTCAGTCAACTTCGAAGAATTTTCATAATTTTTTTACATCATAACTTACTTTGATATTCCAACCAACATCCATAAACATATTTAACAATACAAAATTAAAGTTTCATAATTTTTAAGGTTTATTTGCTATGTCAAGAAAAACATCGAACACCTGGTGTGCATACTTACACCTTTGGGACAGATTTGATACCTGAACTTCAAACTATCACCAAAGATTCATTTCTTGGTATTTTAACATAATATTAGGATATATTATACATATATGTGTCTATTTTCATATCCAACTATAATTATTCAATTCCAATAATTATAAAAAAAAGTTATAGGAGTTTGAATACACAAGGTTTCCAATCGAAGCAATATACATGGTTTACATGTTCAACTTTGCTGAAACTTGCATCTATTCGTAAGTATACACCAAGGCATGAAATTTCAATAAAAAATCAATTATTGATATCATTTCAATCAATAACACCAAAATAATAACAAGATTTATGCATAGAATTACCTTAGGGGCTTTTTCGTAATTTCCTACGAATTTTTCTCAATGTTCCTACTCACTTTCTACTTCCCGAGCTTCCCGATTCTCTCTCCTCAAGCCAAAATCTCTAATGCCTAATTTTGTCTAAAGGAGGAGGTCATTTCAAGGTTTCTAAGTCGGCATAAGTCACCTCCCCTTGGTCCAATCAAAATATGACATGTGTCTCCATATAAGACAACATATCCTTTAAAGCTAAATGACTGCTTTACCCTTATTCGTAATTTCAGCATAACTCCTTCCTCGGACCTTTGTTTTACACACCGTTTGCTTTGTTACAAACTTAGCTCATATATCTACAACTATCTAGTTTTCTCCCCAAGTCAATTATCATATTATAGTCTCTAAAACTAGTCCCGAACTTGAACATTCCTACCGAAGACTTCACAAATTTGTGTTTGTGACTAATTCAATATTTCATAAGTTATGAAGGTAGGATTAGACTAAACAAAATAAATTAACATTATAAATTATAATAACACATTATCCCCATCCCATACGGTAAGCATGATTTAAACATGGTTTATCATAATCATATTCGGGTCATCACAACCTTCCCCCCTTAAAAAATTTTGTCCCTGAAATTTAGGAGGAATTTCAGTTACCAACCAATTGGGAATACTATTTCCTCATACCCGACAAATATTCTCTCATATCATCTTTATTTTATTTATCCCTTACACGTAAGAATAATCATCTAATGATTTCTTATAAATGGAAGTCAATTCCCAACTCATATATTACTTCATACCTTCATTCCTATTGTCCATCCTTATTATCATGTAATATTTGAAATAATAAATATTCTATTAGAAGACTAACTTCTTATATTTCCGTTCTCCAACTTCCGTTCAATATTTCGATTCATAAATATCATATTATAAAACTAGCTTATTATATGATATCTTCTCATCTTTTATTCAATACCAAATACATGTGTTTGACCTTAATTACTTTTTGTATTGTTTTTGAAGTTTAAGAGTATGTTAAATATCATCCTTACAATTTCTTAATTTAAATATATCCTCATTACTATTCATATATCGAAACTGAACAAGCATTCACTCAATGTTTATTCTTAACTAAGATTTCATATTCACCATCATGTATATTATGCAGTCATGCACTATGAACTCAATCTAACTTCTCACAATATTCCCTTTTTCAGTATCATTTGATTGTTATTTAACTAAACATACAATGACCTTAGTAAGTCATTTATCCTACACAATAATTTTACAATCATAATCATATCCCAATATTTATTAGCATGATATTCTTATACAATATCATTAATACACTCATCTTACACGTTTGGTAACATGGAAGTTAAACGTACCATCACCACTTAAAACTTTAACCATACTTACCAACCCCGTAATACTTATCTAGCTATTATATGTCGTATTTCTTTCAAATAACCTATACAAATACGTTAACATATCCCCTTACAGTATCTCATATAGCACATTATCCTTGGACATACTTCTTAGTGACTCCGTATAATGTCAATCATATTCATTATATGTCATTCTCTTAGTGATAACACGTACGTACAGTGGAAAACATAACTCAATATCCACCCAAACCAGTTGTCGATATTCAAACCCGATTATCATCTTTCCTATACTCATACACAACACATACTCTTAAAAGGGCTCTCCAATATTTTAAACTTCCAACTCTTTAACACTTCGTCTCAACTCCGCTATTCATATAATCATTTCAAAACATCCCAGGAATAATATTCACTACATATACGCATACTATTAAAAAATACATCTCTACTCTTATTACTCTTTTTACTATTTTCTTCCACTTATCATAATTCAGTATGAATCCATATTCGGATCAATTTATGATATATTGACTAGTAGTTGAATTTCAGATCATTTCACATATTAAACTTAAACATATACAACTATTAATCTTCTCACTTTTCCTTTACCATGTAAATCTTCATTTGATTCACACTCTAACAATTTTCCATCTCATCCTTTAATGGAATATGGGTTCCCATACTTCACACTCCCACATAAATGGGCACACACCAAACCATGGCTTAATAAGTGACACTACTCAAGTTTACATATAACAGTATAAGAAGGGATTACGTCCAATACTTCACAATTTTCGTATACCACATTTTGTCTTTAAAAAATTTCCTTCAATGACATGTTTGTCCATACCACAAATAAAACAATGCAATAATTCATATAAAAATACCTGTATCCCCTGTCATCCCCGAATAAACCTTAAAATCTCATTTCCTTTCCTACAAGATCCTTGAATTTCACATCTCGACAACAATATGTATGTATAACTAACAAATGTTAGTCAGCAAAAGACAATTTACTTATGACTCAAAATATTTTCTACTTCCACTGCCAAATCTAGGCGTTCCTCGTGGGATGAATCAAGCACAGGGGGCGCCGTCGACATCGGGGGTCTAGGAGATGGTCAACCGTGAGAGAGAGAGAGGCTGGGATGGTCAATAGTGAGACTGAGACGAGAGAGAGGCTGGAAGGGGGAGTGAGTGAGGCTGAGGGAGTGAGAGGTGAGAGACGCCAACAGTGAGAGAGAGAGGATGAGAGCTTTAGAAATTTAGGTATTTGTGCGTATAGTTTCGTTTTTATATGAGAGCCACTAGGCACTCAGCATGTGTGTGAGGTTTTTTTATTTAATATTATAAATAACTAATGTAATATATATTTAAAATATTAGTAAATACAATATATACTAATTATAAATATTATATATATATATATATATCTGATTATTAATGGATCGGATCATATGAATCCAAATCCGCTCCATTTAATAATCGGGTAATTGGATTTTTGGCTTGATCCAAATCCATTTAAATGGATCGGATTCGGATAAAATCCAATCCATTGACAGGCCTAGTCAAAACATGGAAGGGAGGAGGGCGATTTTGTTGGGGGATAAAAGAAAGATGTTTGGGTTTGATTTTTAATTTTAACCATGAATTGTGGTAAATTATTCTTAACCCCTATAATATTACCTTGTTACCTATTTTGCCCTTACAATGAATCATTTGCATGATAGATGACTCACTTTGGGCCCGTTTGATAAGAAAGTGGAAAAATGCAAATGATTTTGGGACAAATGATTCTATGACAAATAATTCCAAGGCAAATCATTATTTCCAACATGTGTGTGTTTGATATAAGTTGGAAAATTGTCAATTTTCCATCTTTTCTATTAAACACAAAAGTTGAAAAGTACAAATAATTGTGGAAAATTTATTTACGAAATATATATTAAAAATTTTATTTAAGAAAAATAAAATAAATAAAATATATTAAATACATATTAAAAAAATATATTAAATATATAAGAAAAATAAACAAATAAAAAATATATATTAACAAAAAAATACATCTAATATAAATATATGTAATATACGAAATATTAGAAAAAATATACAAAATATATTAATATTTAAAAAATATATATTAAAATACAAAATATAGGAAAATACAATAAATATATATAGGTACAAAATACGTACATATATGGAATATATTAAATATTCAAAATATACGCAATATAAAAAATATGCATATATATTAAAATACATAAATGTACAGAACATATAAATATACAAAATATATTAAATATACAAAATATATTATATATACGAAATATATAAATATATACGAAATATATACATATATGAAATATAAAAAGTATCAAAAAATAATATATGAAAGTTATGAATTATTCAAAAAATATATGTAATATATGAAATATCTGACAAGATATATTAATATTTAAAAAATATATACAAAAATACGAAATATAGAAAAATATACAAAATATATTAAATGTATAAAATATATAAAGGTACAAAATATGTACATATATGGAATATATTAAATATACAAAATATACGCAATATAGAAAATATATGTATATACGAAAATATAAAATATATGAAAAATATTAAACATACGAAATATATACATATATGAAATATATAAATATACATGGAATATATATACATATATGAAATATATGCAATATACGAAATATACATATATACTAAAATATATAAAATATACGAAATATATGAAAGATATATATTTACAAATTTACTAAATATATATTTGTATAATTATAAAATATACTGAGTTTAAAAAAAATTACTTTCAGTGATTTACCACCCAAAGGTGGAAAATAAAATCCCCCCCCACCCCCCCCCCCCCCCCACCCCTCCCCCCCGCCCACCAAAGAATTGGTTTCCACCTTAAAGTGAAAAATTATGCTTAAGACTCTTGTACATAGAAAACGAATTCCAAGACAAATTTTCACTATGTAACGGCCTAAAAGTTGGAAAATTTTGAAAATTTCCAACTTTTTAAAATTTACCTCGAAATTCAAGTGCTATCAAACGGACCCTTAGGGTCCGTTTGGTTTGAATTGAGCAAAAGAGTTGGCGTGACAAATTTTGCCTAGAAAAATATTATTTTTCTCACATTACGCTATCAAACACCAAATGAGATAAAACAAGGTTTTAGGGAAAACAGTTTAATAAGAAAACAGATTTTTTGGTAAAATAAAAAAAAAACATTTTTTGTGTGTAAAATAAGAAAATCGGTTTTTTTTTTAGAAAAGAGTTTTTTATGTTGTAAAATAAGAAAACAGATTTTTTTTTTTGTAAAATAAGAAAACAATTTTTTTTTGTAAAAAATGAAAACTGTTTTTTTTGTAAAATAAAAAAAATAGTTTTTTTTTGTAAAATAAGAAAACTGTTTTTTTTTTGTGTAGAAAAACAGGTTTTTTTTATAAGATAAGAAAACAGTTTTTTTATTGTAAAATAAGAAAACAGTTTTTTTTTTTTGTAAAATAGAAAACAGATTTTAAATTATTTTTAAATATTCATAACAGTTTTTAAATTATCTCTACTAATTAAAAAGAGGGAAGTTCCTCTTCAAATCTCAAAGTACTAAATTACCCCCATTAAATTAACATTTTCTATCATACCCTTAATATTAGTCTCACACATTCATTAAATTAAAATCATTCAATGAATCTCAACTTCATACGTTTTCTCTTCTAATGCATTCATCTAACAAAACTTTTAAATACATTCATCTTGAAATCCTAGAAATCAAAAGTTAGTTGCCCGAGTTCATTCATCTTCCCATCAGATTCATATTGTATAGTTTCTTCGTTGTTCTTGTTTTTTGTCTAAAAAATAAGGTCAATACTCTTAATTTTCTCTATAATTTTTTACTCCTTTTTTATTTGCCATCAAAAGTATGCATTTGTTAATTTGAAAGCAAATACATAATTTTTGTAATTATATCTTTCTCATTTATGAATGTTGTTTCTCTTTTGTGCTCACATTTTGTATTTCCAATTTTATTGTTGCTCTATTCATGTTTTATAATAATTCTAAATTCAATGTTAATTTCAGAAAAATTATATGTATATTTTAAGTTAAGGAATTACCAAGTTCACACCTTATTATATTTAACACCCCCCGGCTCGGGGAGAGCGAACGGAGCGTTACTATCGATAAAACTAATCAAATTCGCAAATAACAAGGTATAGAGCATCTAAAAATCTTACAATATAAACGAAACCACTAATCTCAATTCTTCAAATTCAATACTACAAAGTCTCTCGAAATAATATAAATCATCAATGCTCTATACAACACAATAAAATAATAAAAATCTTCCAAAAATATTCTTCTCAAAATAATCCATGCTAAAATTATCCCAATTGGTCCATGGCGCTCAAATCCACGCTAACCTGCCAACTAAAAGAAAATATGGGACAGAAAAGATGCTCAACAAATATATTAACGATGAATAAAGCGTAACAACACGAGTACGAATATTCAAATCAAATGCAAATCTCAATAGCATTTATCAATAAATTTCTCAACAACACATCAATGGATGGCTCTAAAGATCAAACAAATACATTTTTAATTTTTTAATTTTTTTCAATAAAAAACTGTATTTTTTTAAAAATATTTTTTTAATTTTTAAAATTAAAAAATAACTATTTTTTATAAAAACTATTAAAAAAACTGTTATGATAGTCTTAAAAACCCTTTATTATTTAAAAAATTGTTATGATACTTTTATAGAAGTTTTTTTTAAGATAGATTTTTTAAAAAAATAAAATAAAAATGGTTTTTACATAAAATTGGAAAAAAATAACAAATAAAAATTGTTGTTTAAATTGAAAATTGTTTTTATAACCGAACACGACTCAAATAAAAGCAACTCGACACAACACGACAAGACAAATTTTTTTTAACCAAGCATGAACACGATCCTAATAAAAGTGACACGACACAACATGAAATATTATTTTTTTACAAAACACGAACACGACCCAAGTAAAAGTGTCACGCCACAATATATGTTATTTTTTTAACCAAACACGAACCCAACCAAAATAAAAATGACACGATACGGCTCAAAATCTTATTTCCACTAATAAAAGTAATATGACACAACAAGAAATCTCATTTTTCTACCAAATATTAACACAACCCACTTTAAATGCAACACGTCAAGTGAGACGTGTTCGCATTTCGTAAAAAAAGAGATTTTGTGTCGTGTCATGTCACTTTCATATGTGTCATATTCATTTTACGTAAAATTAAGATTTTGAGGTGTGTCGTGCCATGTCATGTTAATTTTATTTTGATCGCATATTATAAAATATTTTAAATAAAATGTACAAAAAAAAACAGTTTTAAATAAACAGTTTAAAACAAATTTTTAAGCGCCTAAAGATTTTATTTAAAAAAAATTAAGATTCTAATAGTTACTGTTTTGGAACTACTGACTTTTTATTTTTATAAAATAATTTTTGTAACTATTAGAATTTTTGTAACATTTAGAATTTTTGTAACAAT
The DNA here is from genome assembly GCA_949130495.1 of Sambucus nigra. Classification (NCBI taxonomy): domain Eukaryota; kingdom Viridiplantae; phylum Streptophyta; class Magnoliopsida; order Dipsacales; family Adoxaceae; genus Sambucus; species Sambucus nigra. The sequence goes on along the minus strand of OX422210.1, from coordinate 516,468,050 downwards.
TTTCTTAAAACACTCACGTGCTTGAATTTTACTTAAAAGAATTTTTTTTAAATAAAATCTTTAGACACTTAAAAAATTATTTAAAACTGTTTTTTGTACATTTTATTTAAAATGTTTTATAATACCGCTGACGCGTATCAACATACTAAGAAAATGGTCCTCGTTTTTTAAAATATTAAAACTGTTTAAGAAGTTAGCAAATTTATTGATAAATATTTCTCACTCAAATAGATAAGTAAAATTTGTCAACACCTTGTGCATAATGAGTGTTGTACATTGACAAACAATTTCACGACAAATTATACAACTAAACATACCAAATTATAGGCAAATATTTCATTTACCATGATAAATAAAGATAAGGAAACGGACCCTTACATCCAAATTGATGATTCAAATTGACGAAGGTCTCTTATTAAATAAGTTTGGTTAATCTGAGCACTCATTGTACAATTTTAACAATAATTTAAGAGCAAAATAAATAATCCATAAATTGAGTTGATTTTTTTTAATATGAACGTCGTATAACATAACTATTGGTCCCATTTTTTTTTTATCAAGTGTTATAAATACCATGGTGTTGTATCAAATAATTAAGGTGTTAATCATTATAAAACTGAAAAAGTTGCTCGTGAATCTTGTGGACAAATATTCACCATAGAAATCACTTTGTGGATGATCATTATCCTTACTTTATCCTTTCGGTCTTTTCGCGAGTGGATTATAAGAGGTTAGTCCAACCCTACCATGGCTACATAGCAATATCAAACAGGGGGCCCCGTGAGCCAAAAGTCGATCCATAAAACAATGTTTAAAGTGTGCAACTTAAGGTTCTTCTGATAACCTCTCAATTTAAGGATAAATATAAAAAAGTTGAACATTTTTGATCTTTTTTAGTTTTTAAGTTGTTTGATAGTTTTTATTTATTTTGGAATTTATTTTCTATATACAACACACCTTAAGCACAATTTACCATCTTAGGGTGAAATTCAATTATTTGGAGAGCGCCAGATTTTTGTTTGCCACCTTTGAGTGGCAAATCACTCAAAACCAATTCTTTTTTGTAAACTCTATATATTTTATAAATATATGAATATATATTGTTAATAAATATGTAAATATATATATATATATATATATATTCGTATATTTTAGCACATATATCTATATTGTGTATATTTCGTATATTTATATATATTTCATATATTTATATATTTCGTACATTTATATAATTTATATGATTCATATATTTTAATATATATTTATATTTCGTATATATATTATATATATACTGAATATATATTATTTACAGAATATATACATATATTACATATATACTGAATTATATAATATATGGATATATTCTGTAAATAATATATATTTAGTATATTCAATATATAATATTATTTACAGAATATACACATATATTATATATATACTGAATATATATAATATATGGATATATTCTGCAAATAATTTATATTTAGTATATTCAATATATAATATAATATATATTCATATATTCCATAAATAATTATATAATATATATATATATATATATATATATATATATATATATATATATATATTCCACATAAATAATTATATAATATAATATATATTCATATATTCCATAAATAATTATATAATATAATATAATTATAAAATTATATAATATATTATATATTCATATATTCCATAAATAATTATATAATATAATATAATATATATATATATATATATATATTATTAAATATATAAATATATGAATATTCATATATTTATATATTTAATATATAAATATATATTATAAATATATGAATATTATTAAACATATAAATATATGAATATTCATATATTTATATATTAATAATATATATATATATATATATATATATATATATATATATATATATATATATATATATTACAAAATATATGAATATATATATATCCGAATATATATATTCGCAAATAATATATACAAAATATATATATTCCGCAAATAATATAATATATATATCCGAAATATATATTCCGCAAATAATATAATATATATATTCGAAATAATATAATGTATATTCATATATTTTGTATATATATATATATTCCATAAATAAATTTTCCACATTTATATCTATTTTCCAACTTTTGCGTTTGATAGAAAATGTGGAAAATTGATGATTTTCCAACTTGTATTAAACAGACATAAGTTGGAAAATATTCATTTGCCTTGAAATTGTTTGCCCTCGAATCAAATGTCCTGGAATTATTTGCATTTTTCCAGTTTTCTATCCTTAGAGTAGTTATTCTAATTCAATACTTTTGTAATTATCACGTGTTGAGACAAAAAAAAGATCCTCGGTTATTTTAGTAAATATAAAAAATTATTTTGAATTGGGTACCTTTTTTGTTAAAGATCTGTTATATTTCACGATCATGTGCAAAAATTGTATTTAAAAAATCAAATAAATAAAAGAAAATACTTGAGAAACACACAAAAAAAGGATTTTTTTTTTCAAAAGTAAAAAATAACAATAAAAAAGAGAGTAAAAGTGGTAATAAAAAAAGACCCACAGTCCCCCCACCTTCGATGGAAACCATACTCTAACCTCCCAGTACCACCAATACTATAACCCCCAAATTTTTTGTAAATTAATGAAAAATCGCATTGTGATTAATTACGGGATTAATTTTATTAGAATAATCTTGTAATTAAAATTACGAAGAAAATTCAAAAATTTAGCGTAGCCCGTTAAATAACAATAATTGTACGATATAAATTATATAATGACACTTATAATTAAGTTATAATATCGTAAGGATAAAAGAAGGAAATAATAATAATAATAATAATAATAATAATAATAATAATAATAATAATAATGGGTTATTCGTCAAAAACTAAAAGTGCTAAAAAAATTAAAAAAATTCACGAGATGTAAAATTAAACTCTGGACAACTTTCCTTTCTTTGATGACAAAAAAATCATTTAGACCCATATTAAGGGTATTTTTTGTCCAAAGTTAGTAAAAAATGGAGAAATGTTAGTTGGGTGGGTTGCTAACTTTGAACGATTTGCATCCATTCTTCGAGTCTTTTATATTACATTTGGCATAAGGTATCATCAATATATGTTTATGATCAATTTGATATGGGTAGGGGTCATATAGGGTGGCTTATAGGGGATTACCTATCCCATTTTTTTCCATTTATGCAAATTGAAAATGTGTATTTTGTCAAATTTGAAAATATACCTTCCCTCTATCATTTTAGCTCATCAAGAGCTTGCTTATTCTCTCTATAGTTTACTCATACTATCGCACAAAATTACCCTTCTATAATCGAGGGTTTGTAAAAGTTGTAAAGGCGTTTTATTGGGTGTTAAAGAGGATTGCTAGGTTAACTAAAATTCATAAAGTTTGGAGCTTATTGGGTTTCTTTACAATATCTTTATCAAAGTTATTATCTTTAAGATTATTATGATGGGTTCTACACTATTTCCAAGTTTAAAATCAAGCATGCTAGTTATATGTATACATATGTAAGATTTACATGACTATTTATGCTTATTATCACTATATATGAATATAGGTTGATAAAGATGTGATAAAAATAGTTAAAAGTTGAAGTTGGAATTAAGTTAAAATTTCAGAATGTTTAAGGAAGTTATTCTTTATGAAAACCATTTTTTAACTAGTTATTTCATGTAAAATGTTAAGTTGAACTTGATGAAGAAATGTTATGATGCATATATAGGTTTTATGAGTATAAATCTGACATTCATGAACATAAACTCATTTGGTGGGGATAAATGGATTTAGTACGGTGAAAATACATTTAAACAAGCCTTGAAAAATGAAATAATAATGTGAAAAAATCAACATATTAATCACATAAAATGACGCTACTTTATATGGTAAAAGTTCAAGAAGTTTAAGAGTTAAGGGACTAAAAGTGAAAATAGTATAGTATTGAGGTTAAAACAATAAATATAGTAATATTTACACATAAAATGACACGAATAAAAAGTCTAAAATGCAAAGTTATCAATTTGTGAGAATAATTCTTGAAATCTCAAAAATATAGTTTTTAGTACAAAAGTGACAGTTTATGTAAAGTGTAGATTTAGTAGTAATCTTTGTAAACATGATTATTGTTTCAAAAAGTTAGTTTTAAATGAAGTATTATAACCACATAAAATGATAAAATGATAGGAAGTAATATAAAAGGTGCAAATTCAATAAGTTGAAAATATAAGTCTTGAAATGACAAATGTGATGTCGTTATGCAAAAGTGTCATTTTTATGAAATAGTTGGACTTATGAATATACTTTCCCAACAAAAAGATTGTAGTTAAAAGAGTTAGATTTTAGGTGAAAACTCATATTTTTCAAAGTAAAGATGAAAAGAAGAATTTTTGGCAAAAAAATTATAAAATGCGAGTTTTACAAGTGTGTCAATAGTGAAAAACACATTAAAGTGTATAAATAGGTATTTGAATGCAAAAGTTAAATTTCACCAAAAATGGTAATTAAAGTTGTTTTCAAGAGATAAAATACCGAGTCTAAAGTAAAATGAAAACGAAAATTTTAAAGTGTGAAACTTGGATATAATGGGTGTCGGGACTTGTCTCGTCCCGAGTAATTGGCATCATCGATCGATAAAAAGAAAATAAAGGGAAAAAGGTTTAAAAGCGAATAAGAAAGAAAAAAGGTTACAAAGATGTAACAAATAAAAGGAACTCGGAGGTAATAAGAAATTTAATGAGGGCCCGGAGCCCTAGGATGCGGTTTAATGCTTAGACCACAAATAATTGATCAGTAGTATATTCCAATATGGTGGGAGTCGTTGGAAGCCCGTATAACACTCATTGATTGGTACCCTAATTAATCAAGTGAAAATATGATTTTTAGCACAACACTCATTAATGTAAAGGCAAGTTTATGAAACAACTTGGAAAATACGAAAGTACTTTAATGGTTAAATTAACGGGATACGAGTGGTATTAAAAGAAAGGTTAAGTGTGAGTAGGCTCATCGCCTGGGTTATATGATCAAAAGGTAAATTGCATGTCACGTTGCATTTTTTATGAGAATATTTAATCAAATGATGGATGATTTCATAATTGCAAAAATATACTTTATAATTATAAATATTTTTTGTATGTATTACTCTGCTAGTATTTCTCCTAATGGGCATATGCTCCTGCCCCACTATTTGCCACCACCACCCCAAAGGTATTTCAAGGAAAGATAAAGCCATCAAAATTATGAGAGGCAATGAAGGATTTACGCTCTAATAGACCTTATTTTCTTTTAATGTGTAGCTTATATGGAACTTCTGTTTTGTGGTAACTATTTGAAGGTGTTTTAAATTCAGTTTGTAATAAGACATAATGACGTGGACTTTTTTAAATTGGTATATACTCTATAGAATTTGCATTTTTTTTATTTGAAGTGTTCATATAAATTTTATAAGCTGAACATCATTTCGTTAATTAGATTCAATGAAATTTACGACAAAAAATGTAGAAGCAAGATTTTACTTTTAACGGAGGATTTTCTTAAATAAAACCAAAATGTAAAAAGGTTTACTGCAATTAACACTCGGAAATGGGGCGTCACAACCACCAACTAAATCGAAAACTAACTTGAAAACCATATCGAAAGTAAATGATAAATCTGAATCAACTTTGATGTTTCAGAAATCAAATGGCAACAAAATTTCACATCTTAAACCTAGAAATTATATATATATATATATATATATATATATATATATATATATATATATATATATATATATATATATATATATATATATATATATGTGTGTGTGTGTGTGTTCTAAAGATGGCATAGTCAGATAAGTAGATAAGCTAATTTTTTTTCCAAAAAACCATGGATGAATATACGAAATGAATCAATATATATTTAAAGATGGAAGACAAGAACAAAAAAAAATTCTTATAAGAAGGAAAAATATCTTGAAGAAAATGTAAACCTTATAATAGAGAATAGTAAGTTAAAAGAAGAAGCAAATGCATAAAAAAGCCTTTCTGAAATTTGAATCTAGTAGTCACGGTCTAAATATCCTCCTTAAACAACAACAATATGAGTCTGGTAAGGAAGGTCTACGATACCCAAAAAGTATGTCAAACCCAAAATAAAAAACCACTTTTGTCCAAGAAAATAAATAACTAATGTTTGAACTGAAAAAGTAATGTCACACGAACCCAAAACCTTAAGAATTGTGTTAATTGTAACTTTTGCAAAAATAGATACTACACAGCTGAAAATTTACAAGATCATATAAAAATAAGAAGAAATCATTTTCATCACATGTAAGGGAAGATACCTACATACGTAAATTGAAAACTTCGTTATTTGAAAAAGTATTGCACAATTTGGGGTATAACTAATCATATAATTTCTACTTGAGATTTATTAAGAAGTGCAATTCGATAATCAAATAGAATCATAATTATCCCTAACCACCAAGGATCTGAAACCCAAAGCGTCCCAAAAAGATAATTTTTCTCACCGAAACATAAAGGAGAACCTACTCACCCAATAAAAAAAACGTGAGTTACCCCAGCAATCAAACATGGAATGTATGGACAAGGGAGGTAGATAAACTGAAGAAACAAGAGGAGATTCTTAGGAAAGGTATGAGATCTTACAAAACATAGTAGTCCCTTAAAAATCAAAACAGGGTAAATATTTATTTTATATTTTTCTTCATTAGGGACTAGTTTTTATATACATGTCACATGACCCAAACTACTTTTGGGCCAAAGCCATAAAAACTATGTGATAAACATAGTTACAACTAGGAAGGTAATTAACCAAAATCCTCATAAATTTGGAGAGGCAATATGCCTAACATTAAGTATTTCGGTGCAAATGCTTCATTTGAATAATGGGGAAAATTTGAGAAAATTTGATCCTAAATTTAATGAAGGAATATTTTGTGGATATTCGAAAAATAGAAAATCTTGTAGGTTTTTCACCAAAAGAACCCATGTCATCCAAGAATCCATGATTGACACATTTGATGAAAATAAACCTTATGCCCCCAACGACAAGACAACAATGATGATGATGATGATCACTACTTAGTAAGAAAAAAGTGGAAAACCTTACCATATAACCAATAAAAAATCCACACAAGGAAGAAACACCATTTGAAAAAGAAACCCACTAAGATCTACCTAAATGTTGGAAGTTTGTTTGTGATCATGCTAAAGACCAAATTATCAGAGTAACATCAAAATGAGTGATAACTAGATCTAATATGAGAAATTCATAAAACCCTTTTGCATTTGTATACTAAATAGAACCCAAAATCATTGATGAAGCCGAGATAGATGAATCATGGCTACTTGTAATGACAGAGGAACTCATACAATTCTAAAGAAATATAGTTCTAAACCTTGTACCACCACCTAAGAACAAATCTATAATAAGAACTAAATGGATATCTATAAATAATAAATATGAAACCGAGACAATAATATAAAACAAAGCCCATCTTGTTTCTAAATGATACAAATAAGAGAAAGTAATTGATTACGAAGAAATATTATACCTCGTTGCAAGGTTATAGGCTATACATATGTTACTAGCTTTTGCGTGTTGTACAGACTTTAAACCATTTCAAATGAATGTTAAAGGTGACTTTTACAAAGTCTCATAAATGAGGAAGTTTACGTCAAAAAACCCTTGGAATCATAAGTATCGAAATCAAGTTTTCAAAGTAGCAAATGCCTTACATGGACTCAAACAAACCGCATATGCATGGTATGAAAGACTAATGGGTTTTTCTCATCTTAAATAACTTTGCGCGAGGATTGTTCAAGACGAGACATCTGAATCAAAATACAAAACCAATATATCCTCCTTATTCAAGTCTATGTGGATGATATCATCTTGGATCCACTCATGACAATATGTGTGAAGATTTTGCAAAATTCTTGAGAACCGAATTTGAAATAAGTCTTATGGGAGAATTAAAAAATTTCGTAGTTCACCAAAATAAGCAAAACAAAAATGGAATTTCCATCAATCAATCTAAGTACATTAATGAGGTAATCCACAAATTCCTATTATCAACCTAAAAACCCATTGCCACTCCCACGAATACATCTATAAAAATAGGAGTCGAAGAGAAAGGTAGGGAAGTTGATAGAAAATGATATAGAGGAATGATATGAAATTTATTATACTTAATATCTAGTCGTCCCGATATGATGCTTAGTGCTTGATTATTTGATCATTTTCAATCCTAACCAATATCATTCCATCTCATTGTCGTTAAAATAATTTTTCGCTACCTTATAGGAACCACGGAGTTAGGTACTTTGTATCTTAAAAAATCAAGTTTTTATGTTATATGATACTCAAACACTGATTGGGATGGATGTGAGGCTAATCGATAAAGAACTGGTGTAGCATATCACCTAATTGGGCACTCACTAGTTTTGTGGGCAAGTAAGACACAACAATTAGGGTACTTTAAAATATTCTTCACCAAAATCCTGATTTAATGTGATAATACAAGTGTTATTTCCATCACCAAAAAATTTGGTACTACACTCTCGAACTAATTACATTGACATCAGACACCACTTTTTATGAGATCATATATAAACGGAAGATGTCCAACACCATTTTTTCTCACCAAAAATCAACTTGTAGATATTTTCACCAAACCTATCCTGGAAGAGATTTTTTTCCATCCATTATAAACTTGTCATGATAAACCTACATATGATTCAAATCCATGAGGATAGAGAAGACTCCATATGAGGATAGAATAGTCTATGGAGTCGACTCTAGGGAATGTATTTTAGGCAAAAAGGAATTGATTTTTTCTTGGACCAAAAATTAAAAGAACAAGTTTTTGAAATTATATGTCGACACATAGAGTTGACTCCAAGGGTATTTTGGTCAAAGTTTCAATAACTGCTTTTTTGAATTTAATTTTCCAAAGTCCCTAAATTTACCAAACTGCCTTAGAATGGCTAGTTTTTGAAAAGCCTATAAAAATACCCATGTGGCTTCTATTCAAAACACATTAGATTTTAAAACATCATCCTAAGATTTAAAGCCCCATTATCAAGCTTGTGTTATCCATATTTGAGTTTCTAGAGAGACAAACCAAGTTCCAAACCCATTTGGAAGTTTTAGAACCAAAACTCCACTAAAGCTAGAGCTTCACAAAAACCCACTTGAGATTATGTTCAATTTTCTTATTTGTAAAAGGTCCAAATACCTTACCCACATGTTCTAAACATCCAAATCCTAAACCTTTAAAATATGATTGTTTGAAAGTTTAATTTCATAGGAACATATAGTAAAAATCCATTTCACTATTGTTGCCTATTGAAGAAAATTTTGTTTTACACTTATTGTTGACACAACGACTGAACTTCATTATATATTCATGGCTGGTAGTGCCATAATTATGGGGAGATAAGGTGGGGTTATACATTGGTTTCTTGTCTGTGGTTCGCTTAGGAAAGGACAAGTTTAACACCTTGTTAGTTGTGATTTGCAAGGTGTAATAAACCATTTTGAGGTTTACGATTCAACCTTAGTGAACTAGAGATAGTGAAGTTTATCGAGTATCGTCTTAAGCATGGACGTAGGCAATGTCTAACCACGTTAAAATATTAGTTTGTAAAGTTTCTCTAAACTGTCTCTATAATATTTCTATGAACAGTTTATCTTTATTACCCATTCTTTGATTAATTTCTTTATTATTAATTTAATCACCCCATTTCATTTAATCTTTTATAAGAGAAGCTTGAAAAGTTATAAATTCCCATTTAATTTTTAAATGCCCAATTCGCCCCTTCTTGGATATATTTTCAGGCCAACAACATGAATAAGTTATACAAGTTTGTTTACAAAGAAATTTAAATAACAATAACAAAATAAAACTCCTAAGGTGAGTGTAAGGACAATTTTATAGATATAGTCAATTTGTATATTTTATCTTATTTCATATTTGGACAAATTTGTGTGACTCATAGGTTGGGGGTTGTGTATGTTGACCTTTTAAGCCTATGGCATGTTTTCTTGAAGACGTGGCAGCTAAGCTAGAAGATATATATCATTGTGTTGTATTTTGTCCCATGTTTCGTCTTCAGATTCCAATAATCTCTTAGGGATGAATGTGTATTTATGTTGAGCCTTGGATATTTTATATTTTAGTGTTAAGTTTTTTTTAAAATTGGTTCTAAAATGTTTATAATGATTTTATCTCTTTTTAATATTTTTTTAGAATAATTGTTTTTATAAATTTTATCTCTTTTTAATATTTTTTAGAAGAAAAATATTTTTTTTCGTTAGGTTTTTAAAATAACTATGTATGTCATTCGAATGAGAGACTTTATCTTATTAGAACAGGGTTTCAACGAACAAATTGAATGAGCATTTTAGCCTTCTCTGGAATCTTGTTGGAAATTTCGTTATAGCCGGTTCAAATGAGATGAGGTACTTCATTCGAATGAGATTTACCTCATTCGAATGAGTACTCTCTTTTTTTGATAATTTTGAGAATTTTTAAATATCTTTCATTCTCATATCAATTTTGGAAAATCGTCTATAAATAATAATGTGCAACATCAGTTTTCTATGAGGCAAACCCAAACTCTATCAAAAAGCTCTCCAAAACCCTAGTTTTCCCTTAGGTTGTTTAGTATCCAAGTGTTCATCTCAATATGCTTTGAAGATCTTGTTTGGGGAACCATTAGTTATTCCACTTCATCTTGTTGAGAAATTTTTCTTGTGGAGGACTATGTATTTACTAGTTACACACAATAGACTCCGTGGTGTGGTGTTGCGATAAAAAAGTTATGGATTCTATGTTCCCAATTCATAGTCGGTAGCTGAGCTATTCGATGGATACCGAGTCATGCGTAGACTGTCATGTTGTGGAAATTGTGTGGGTGGACCTACATGTCATTGTGAAGGAGAGGTTGAAGATCGAAAACGCATCAAGGCTTGAGAGGGCGTCGGGCCATTGTAGTAAGTCATTTGTCGACTTTTGTAAATCCTTATCATAGTGAATTTTTATGACTAGGCCATCCGAGGTTTTTCCCATTTGGGTCTTCCTGGTACATCGGGCGTTATATGATTGATTTATTTTATCTTGATATAACTCACCTAGATGAATGCTTAGGTTAAGATAAAATTAGTTAATCATTTAATCACAACAATCAGTTTAACATTGGTGCTTAGTTTATTAGGTTAATTAAATTATTTCATTTGGATATGATTAAAAAAAATAGTTTGTGTGTTTTCTGACCATCTTTCGTGTCTTAGGGACTTCAGTGAGGATCTGGATGGATGGAGGAAGCAATACCAAGATAATAAATCTTATTAGTATGTATGCAAAAAATTAATTTCAAGAAATAATCGGAGAAAAAAAGGAACTGATATACATTAATTTTGTTAAAAATGGGCCCTAAGCTCTGTAAGCACAATCAATATAAAAGATGTATAAAATTGAAGGAGGTTGGGCCTAAGGTTTAACTAATTAGGGGTCCTTATTAGTGGCTCCATCCCCAATTTTTACCTCTTCCTCTTCAACTATAGTGTCACCCAAGTAGTCCTCTTGTGGTTCCCTAGGGTGATGCATCCTTAACAACACAAATCAGAATGGGATATCAACTTTCACAAGGGTAACATCCCACCATTTATTGTAGGAGTACTTATGATTGTACTCAATTTTATTAGAGGCATTTTAGAAGGATTTCTTCGACCCCTTGGTATTAACCTCCTTACTGGCCTCAAGGTCTGCCTTTAAAGACTCTATCTAGGTCACCATATTGGCTTTTAATTTTTGTTTTCCTTAGTCAACGTCTTTATATCCTCAACCTAATCGGTTAGGGAAGATCTATGATTCACTTCCTTCACAATAACTTGGATATTAAATTGGTCAAGGTGTTGCTATGTCCCCATAACCTCATCAAATTTAGAGGCTTGCTTAGCCTCATCGTCATTTTTATCGACCATTATAGTGAAGTACACAATGAGCTACCAACACCAAATTTGAATAAGAGAATTAAAGAGAAAAAATATAAGATGGTGAAAGAGATATGAAAATCACTCACAACAGAATGATCCTAAGTTGCGTATCGAAGGCGAAAGATTTAAAGGACCTATAAGTATGCTTCAAGAAGCACCATATATCCTAATAATAAAGCTACTTAGTAGAGTAACAATAACAAGGATGTGGTAAGCTTATTCTTCTGAGACCTCGGGATTCATATCCACTAGCTTGGCAATAGAGGAAGTGGTGGTAGAAGTATGCATCACAAGAACATTAATATCCGTGGGATGGTCGGATTACCCCGATCTTTTCTTGATTAACTAGATCTTCCTAAAATCAACGAAGTTAGACTCATTAGGATGCGGTTCTTTATTTTTGTGATGATCTTCAACAAGGAAAATACAAGTCGGGGATCATAAATCAACTCAAGCAATTACTAGAACATAAGATAAAGGGAAAGTAATTATTAAGAGGTTGTTATGACACCCCTCTTATTTCAATAACGGGTGATTAGTCCTCTACTAAAATAAAATCAAAATCTCATCTGGTTCATTCTTAGCATCACTGTTAAAAATATTTTTTTTTCTAACAACCCATTATGTCTGGTGTCAAATTTTAAAACTTATTAACTTATTTACATAAAATTTCCATTCACATCATCAACCATGTACTTGTTGAAAATCAAACTCAATGACATAAATAAAGTAATCGATAACTCTTAGTAAAATTCACAATATAATAATTCAAGTAATTGAAAGGAAAGTATTTGAATACATTATATACTAACTAACTAGGTGGCATGCCCAAAATAATTCTGAAGTACTTCCTATTTAGATCTCAAGGATAGAGCGTCTAATCAATCCCTGCAGACATTCACAACTGATGTTGCATTGTCTGACTAGAAGGATGGTTAAGCTAGGCATCCCTGTGGCTGAAAACCTAAAAGTTTTGAAAATATTTTGATACGCGTCAGAAGCCCAAAACCTTTTGAAAATATTTTACAAGTTTTTAAAATATATCAATAAATACGTTATGCAATCTTTTATACTTAAACTGGTGTCTCACTCCCATGAGATACCCCTTGCCCCTCCTATGTAGTGCACACCTAACACATGTATTTTAAACCCTCTGGTTACGCTACTCAGCCTAATTAGCACCTCAACACTAATCTAAGTCCCATACGCTACCCTGTATCACGCGAAAACTATATTTCATTTTAACTTCTCAATTAGCTTTCGGATCCTTATAATTATAATCCTCAATTATAATTTATCAATTCACTTCAAATAACTTTCACTAGCTTTTAATTCATTATTCACACCTTAGTGTGTCATGCTCGTTTATAATTTTCTTCACTTTTATATACGTATATTGATATCACAACAAGTATATATATATATATATATATATATATATATATATATATATATATATATATATATATATACCACTTACTATAATGTAAAATCGCAATGCCTCTGAGTAATAACTCGACGAATGTGAATTTCTAGTATGTTATCTAGCTCGAGGGCATACACACATCATCATGGCCCATTGGGTCGTAATCATACCACTGAACTCATATTGTAAACATAACTCGAGGCGGTCATAATTACAAAACGGAAAAAATTATGTTCCCCAACAAAATAATTTTAATTTTAAAAAATTGACCTTTAAAAATTTGGGCAGAATTTCCTTTGTTTATAGGATTATTCACTTTGCTTAAAAAATAAAAAATACGCCAACAAAACTACTATTTTGTAATAACAATACTAAAAGTCTCTCCGAAACATAGGATCGCTTTGCAATATTGCCATCAATACCAACCACTGTGATAAACATAACATATTTAACTCCAAAAACCAGCAAAAGAACATAATGTTTTTTTTTATAATTATGTAATATTTTTAACTCGAAAAACCAACAAAAAACATAACCTAACGGGTAACCCGCGTCGATGGAATGGTCTTAAATTTTATTCTATTGGGCACATTTTATAAACAATTTAAAAAACATATTTTTTGTATAATAATGTAACAATTTTATAAGACAGTTCAACACTTACATTTTTTTAAAAATAGTCAAAATAGTTTATTTAAACATACGTTGTTTAAAAAAAAGAGTTTTAAATAAAGAATGAATTAAAATTACTTTTAATTATTGTATAGTTTGAAAAGATATATTTGACATAACCCTTAAAAAAATGGGGATATTTTCGTACAAAATACAAGAGGGGATAAAATAGTATTTAAAATTTTCCTTTTTATTAAAAATATTTTTTAACTTTTTTTAAATATAAAAAAACCTGTCTTAACTATTTTTTATTAAAAAAAATGTTTTTTTATACATATTCGTTTTAACAAAATGTTTTTTATACATTTTGTTGATTCTTTTTTTATTTAAACAAATATTTTGTATTGTAATGCTATTAATTCCCAAGAGCATGAATGAAAACCTTTCTTGGGATATCGAATACACCTTAGCTGAGAGGTACTACCCGCCATTGGTGAAAAACAGACCATTGATGTCCTGGAAATCCGTTAGAAGGGTTTCCCCATCGTTCATAGCTAGCTCCTTGTAACGATCCGTTAGCAGATCGGACCTATGATCAGGCTCCCCGATTGAGGAAAAGAGGTCACCCGTAATATCCATGGATAAAATCTTGATTGGAAAAAAAATTATTTCATGTTATATCGTGTTATCAAGTTTATTTTGATCGGTTCCGTTTTAAGATTGTGTTGTGACACTAATTGGTTCGTTTTCTATATAATTAAGTGTACTTTCGTTTTAAAAAAAAAAATAACAGAAATTAGTATATTTATTAAAAGAAATTATGATCTCAACTCATATAAGTATGTCAAAGTTTTACATTAAGACTTGCGCCCGGTGTGTCAAATGATATAAAAGGACGTGTCAAAAATATTTCACCTCACGCACTGCAGTCCTACAATTTCAATAGTAGGCCTTTCACTTCTAGGGGTCATGGCTATTCATAACTTACAGTCATATTCTAATCAAACTTTCAGCCAATGTCAGAATACTGGACAACCCTTCACAACCACAATACCACGTTCCTATCAAGGATATCAGGTAGCTTATTTTAGTGGTTAAATTCGCACATCAGCAGGAGCTCAATGACTTTATTTAGCAACATGTACTGACCTCTGCCAAATTGTAGGCAGGTTTTGTCAAATCTTCCATAGATTGATCTATTATATATTTAAACCTCTGATATATATTTAAAAATACAAAGTATTCGTTTAAAATTCTCTAATATTTTGTATTTTTCTTCCTCTAATATATGTAAACGGATATTTTGTATTTTTCTTGCTCTAATATATTTATTTTAAAGTTTATATACGCATAATTTTATTTTTATACACATATATATATTTAGAAACATAAAAAATAAAATCTATAGGGCCATACCTTAGGCAGATTTCTAGGCCCTATGTAAAAATGATGTCCAATCAGTCCTTGTTATTCTTGTAATACCCCGTATTTTCGTGATATTTATTTTGGGATTAATTAAATTAAATGTGAATTAATTTGGGAATTAATCCGGATAAAATACTAACGAGATGTGAGTTGGTATTTGATTATAATGTGTATATATGACTATATATGAATATTGAACTATGAAACTTGTCGTGAGATTGAAATACGACAATTTGGAAATTTTGTTAAGACGCGTGTGACAGTCGCGTCAGGAATATTATTATTTAATTAAAAAGTGAATTTCAATTCTATTAACCATATGATCATTTTGAGTGCGCCAACGCGTCCGGAAGGGTCGAAATAGTCAAAAAACACTAGCCGGGGGTTTAGTTTGGGTCCCGGGGTATTTTTAGGTCATGCCGACAACATATAAGGGTAGTTTGGTAATTTTGGATTTTTGGGACTTAAAACCCACGAAAATTAGGAATTAATATCTGATTTGGACATTACCCACTAAACCCACTAACAACACTTAATGACTAAATGGGCTACGGGAGTTATTGAAATTAGTTCCAAGAGTCTCCTAAGGCAAACCCTAGCCTCCATTGTCACCTTGAAGAAAAAGACTTGTAGAGAGAGAGAGAGGAGAATTCTGCAGAGAGAGAGAGAGAGAAATTCATCAATTCGCCATCAAAGTTAGGGAAATACATAAGGCAAGTGGTTTAATTTACATTATTTTGCAGTGAATGTTTCTTCCATGCTTAGACAATTCTAAAATTACATTTGTTTGGGAGATTGATGAAAACCCATAAAATTGGAGTTATAAATTTAATTTTGGATATAGGTTTGCATGTAGAAATGTTATTGGATGTTTGAACTAAAGGAATTACTACTTTTTGTGTTACAAAAACGGATTTTATTAGGCTCATTGATGATCTAAAATTTCTAGGGTTCATGTTCTTGAGATTGGGGAAAAATGTAGAGTTTTGATATTTGGATGATGTTTAGGATGAATTAACCCCACAAAATACGTTAGTATATGACCTAAGTGTGTTTAGGAATGATTAGAAACCTTGAACAATTGTTGGATTGATGTTTATATGAGATTAGAGGTGAAGAAAAGATGGAAAAACGAGAATAGGAAAATCTGGGCTCGAAACTGGCCTCTCGTTAGAAGACCTGCCCATGTCGTTCGAATGAGCTTCTAACGAGTTGACCTTTGTCTTCTAACGAGGGGGATGTTCGTTCGAACGAGATCTCGTTAGAAGGCCCACTTTATTCGAATGAACTCTCATTCGAACAGCCTCGTTCGAACGAGACTTCTAACGAGCTGACAGTTTAGGCTTTTTGGCCTGTTTTGATTTCGCGTTTCCCGTAACCATGTTTAATTGTAGAGATAACATTCCCTTGATGATAAATTGATATAGTTGGGATATTTGGGATATAATGAGGAGTAAAACATATAAGTGTGGTTTTAATCAAATGGAAATTATGGATTAGGACGTGAGTGTCTATTATGACATGAGAACAATTGACGACTTGAATAATTGAATTAACCGGGAACATGTGAATTGTGTGACATTATAAGTCGCTACGAGAATGAGAAGTGTACCACAAATAAATTATGGTGATTACTAAGATGTGTGCATACTTAGTATTTGTATATGATTTTATGTGTATGACATACCTACCATACTTGCTATCACGGGAGGTTTACGTTCGCTTAGGGCCTTCTAATCCTTATGTTGCCCGGATTTAGATTGGTACCTCGAGAACATAGGTCAGAGAAGGACTTATTGGGATGTTAATAAGTCTGCTAATCGTGGGAGCGTAGGTATGTGCGTGACCCATGTGATGTGACTGTCTTCGCCTCCATTGTTTGTGATTGTTGTTATCTGAGAACGATTCCTGAGAGATTCGAAATGCGTGATCCTTATGTACGTGATGTACCGGGATTGATAGCAAAGTATGTGTTCACCGCAGCTTAGTGTCGGGGTGCTTGTATTCTATATTTATGACGTGAATAATATACACTTAATTAATGAGAACTTTCATGTAGCAATGTGTGTATAAATATGGAAACGCTTTGAGAAAATATAAAGGGATAACCTGAAATGAATTGTATTGCTTAATTGAGAATCCGAGCGTAGATAAAGCCTCTATTTAATTGATAACATTAGAATGTATAAGGGAAACCGAGTAGAAAGGTTAGAACTCATGTCAGTTTAGTTAGATATAATTATCACTTAGATGGGTGCTATACGTTAGGGGTGCACAATTAGACGAGAGGTGAGTATTTCATGTGAGTGCACGTCCTAACATGTATTTTGCATTCGTTGTTTTAATGTTATTAAAGCACTTGCTATTTTAAAATACTCTCCACTTTCGGGCTCTGACCCGTTTGCTTTCAAATCTACTTTTTGTAAAAACCATTTTTAGGTGCCCAGCCACAAGGACACCATGCTTAGGATTCTCATTCAGGTGACGAGTTGTAGCTGTTTGTGGAAGTTACAGGACTTTGCTAATAGACGCTTCATCTATCTTGACTCTATATTCAGCTTTTATCAGTTGTAGGGCATGTTGCCCATTTCTATTAGAAACATTTCCTATTTCAGATTTTCAGACTTTTGGCATGTAATTAATTGAGGATACATTGTTTTACTTATTCTGTTGTGGGATTGTTGTGAGGAGTTTTCCTCCAGACTTATTATTTTGTTGGTTATTCTATTGCTTGGTTATGGTGAATGGTTGTTATTCTTTCATTATCCTTTTTCTGTATGTTAATCAGACTTAAATTAAAATTTGACAACTTACTTTTTAAATACTAGGTGGTTAGTAACCATTAAAAATGTTTTCGACAGTGATGCTAGTAACTGAACCAACTTGACATTTTGTATTGATTTAATAAAGTAGTAGCTACCCGGTATTTAATTAGTCGGGGTGTCACAGGTGGTATTAGAGCATCAGGTTCTAGTGTCCTTTAGGATCTGTACGGCTTATTATGTTTCCGCTGAGCTTTCTTTGATGTAGAGCCCTATATTTTAGGACTGTTGTATTCTTTTGTATATGCTACGTTCTTCAGCTATTTTGAGTTTATATCTGCGAACTTATAGACTTCATTCTTATTTCAGATGCCTCCACGACGTGCACAACGGGTTCCCAGGGATGCAACCCCAGAACCACAGCCCGCACCAGTTCAGGGCACGATGAATGTTGCCGAGGTTGCAGCCATTGTGGCCCAGGCGGTAAATGCCGCACTAGCCGTAGTTCAGCAGGCACCACCTCAGGTGCCAGTAGTCACGCCAGTTTAGGCATATGCATTCCCGTCTTCTTGGGAACGTGTACGTGATGCTTTTCAGAAAGCACACCCACCGGAGTTCACAGGTAGCTCCGATGTTGTGGTTTCGAGTCAATGGAGGAATGACATTCAGCGGCACTTGAAGATGTATGAGTGCACCGATGTCCAGAAGCAGATACTAGCTACCTTTAAGCTAGTGGGGTCTGCACTGCAGTGGTGGGAGTCTATTACCACCGTGGAGGAGAGAGATACTCTCACTATATAGGAGTTTTGGGTGCGGTTCGACCGCAAGTACTTTCTGTCAGCTGTTCACATGGAAATGAGAAGGAAGTTGATGAGCCTTAGACAGGAGGGTAAGACTGTGGCCGAGTATGAGGCCGAATTCATAAATCTGTTGAATATTGTTTCGGACAAGATACCGTCAGAGGAGAAGAAGATCCAGAAGTTTACAGACGGGTTGACTTGGAGGATCCATCAGCATTTATTGGGGAACCTATCGTTGGCCACTTACTCTGATGTGGTTAACGCTGCACTGTTACACTGCCAGGATCATCGCTTTCACATGGCTGAAGGCAAGAGGTCAGGAGAGTCCAGCCATCAGGGCAGGACTGGGGGAAATGGTGCCAGTGGGGCACATTATGTTCAGGGGCAGAGACAGGGTGATCAGGGTTCCCAGCAGGGGGATCATAAGAGGTTCAGATCGGGGAACTTCAGGTACGGACAAGGAGGTTTCCGGCAGGGCCATCAGGGTCCGAACGGCCATCAGAACCAGCAGGGTCAAAATGGTCAACAACAGTTTCAATAGGGCCAACAGGGCCAGGGGAGGAATGGTAACGGCCACCAGGGCCGAGGACAGCAGGGGCAGAGAGGGGGGAACTTCCCGGGGAAGTGTTACGTTTGTGGCAAGACTGGCCATAAACGCTAGGACTGTCCTGATAGGGGCAGGGCCCCGCAGCAGCAGCAGGGTGCTCGACATGAGCCACAGAGGCCACTTTTCCCACCTGGCCTCCCAGCTCCAGCCCAGGTGCCAGCCCTACCAGCCATTCCAGCAGCTCCAGTGCAGCAGGGGTAGTTACAGTATGGACGTGTCTATAACGTCCACCAGGCAGCAGTTCCACAGGCACCACCCGCGATTGAGGGTATGTTTCCTATCCATGGTACTATGGGTCGGGTTTTGTTTGATACGGGGGCAACGCATTGTTTTATAGCTACACATTTTGCGAAAGCCTTAGGGTTGTTAGCCACAGCAGAGAGCACAGTGACGTGTGTAGACTCACCATTGGGGAGTGGGTCACTTATTTTCTTTATATGCCGGGGAGTGGGGGTGGAGATTGGTAGTTTGGTATTACCTGCAGACATGTTGGTATTAGATATGCATGAGCACGATGTGATTATCGGTATGGATTGGCTCGCAGCTTATAGATCCATGATTGATTGCTTCGGTGGGAGCATTGTTTTTGCCATTCCGGGGCATGAGATGTTTGTAGTGGCGATGCCTCGCCCAGAGGGAGGCTCGACAGCTCATTTGTATTACATAGAGGAGGATACCTCTAAGGAGGTGGTGATTCCATTAGATACGATCCCAGTTGTCAGGGAGTATTCTGATGTGTTTCAGGAGATACTAGGCCTACCCCCCAGTCGAGAGATAGACTTTGTCATAGACTTATTGCCAGATACGAGACCTATAGCACGCGCACCGTACCGTATGGCTCCAGTAGAGATGCGAGAGCTACGAGATCAGATTGAGCAATTATTGGGTCAGGGGTTTATTCGGAGGAGTACTTCCCCGTGGGGTGCCCCTGTGTTGTTCATGAAGAAAAGGGATGGATCGTTGAGGTTGTGTGTGGACTACCGGGAGTTGAATAAAGTCACGATACGGAATAAGTATTCGTTGCCCCGAATCGATGACTTATTCGACCAGTTGAGAGGAGCTTCTTTCTTCTTGAAGATTGATTTGCGACCTGGATACCATCAGTTGCGTATCAGGGAAGAGGATGTCTCGAAGAATGCGTTCTTAATGAGATATGGTTCTTACGAGTTTCGGGTTATGCCTTTTGGTTTGACCAATGCTCCAGCCGTGTTTATGGACTTGATGAATAGGGTGTTCAGAGAGTTCCTTGATCAGTTCGTCATTGTCTTCATTGATGATATTCCGGTTTACTCCCAGACAGAGGAGGAGCACGCCGAGCATTTGAGGCAGGTTTTGCAGACGCTACGTCAGAACGAGCTGTATGCAAAGTATGAGAAGTGCGGGTTTTGGCTGAAGTAGGTTCAGTTTTTGGGGCACATTATTTTCGATCGGGGGATATCTGTTGATCCGGGGAAGGTATCCACGGTGAGAGAGTGGGGACAGCCCAAGACACCAACTGAGATCCGTAGTTTCTTGGGACTAGCAGGAGACTACAGGAGGTTCATTCGGGGATTTTTGAAGATAGCAGGTCCTTTGACACATCTGACTCATAAGGGTGTGCTATTCATCTGGAGTGATGCCTGTCAGTTGGCATTTGATGAGTTGAAGGACAAGTTGACCTCAGCACCTGTGTTAGCATTACCGAGACCGGGAGTTGAGTATCCGGTTTACACCGATGCGTCCTTACAAGGACTTGGAGGTGTATTGCAGTAGGAGAGTCAGGCCATAGCTTATGCTTCCCGTAAGCTAAAGCCTCACGAGAAGAATTACCCCACCCATAACTTGGAGTTGGCAGCAGTTGTATTTGCCCTTTGGATTTGGAGACACTACCTTTTGGGGGAGAATTTTCGATTGTTCACGGACCACAAGTCCTTACAGTACCTATTCATGCAGAAGGAGTTGAATATGCGGCAGAGAAGGTGGCTTGAGTTTGTGAAGGATTATCAGTTCGATATCCAATACCACCCGGGGAAGGCTAACGTGGTAGCAGACGCGTTGAGCCGTAGGCCAGTAGATGAGGTGACAGGGGTGTGGAAGGCAAAGCGAAAGGAATTGGGACACCAGGATGCAGTGGCCCGATCATTCATGTCGGTGATGACTGTTACACCGCAGATTGTCACAAGAGTGGTAAAAGCACAAGCAGATGACTCGTTCTGTCAGGAGCAGATAGTTCGATTACTAGCAGAGGGAGCCGATTCCTATACCGTTAGCTCAGACGGGGGATTACGCTTTAATGGGAGATTTGTAGTTCCGGAAGGGGAGGAATTACGACATGAGGTGATGGCAGAGTCACACGGCTCACGGTTCGCGATACATCCCGGTGGGGACAAAATGTACCAAGACATGAGACGACAGTATTGGTGGAGCGGGATGAAGAGAGATATTACCGTGTTTGTTTCTAAATGTGCCACTTGTTAGCTGGTAAAAGTTGATCATCAGAGACCGACAGGAATTCGACAGCCATTGGAGGTCCCGATGTGGATGTGGGAGAGCATATCCATGGACTTTATCACGGGGTTGCCTACGTCACAGAGAGGTCACGACTCCATTTGGGTAATTATGGACAGGTTGACCAAAGTCGCTCATTTCCTACCCGTAAGGACAGACTACACTACAGGACAGTATGCCCAGCTCTTTCTTGCAGAAATAGTGAGACTTCATGGTGTGCCCCTAAATATCGTGTCTGATAGAGACAAGATATTTGTTTCACAATTTTGGGAGAGTTTTCAAGAGGCCATGGGCACGAAATTGCGGTTGAGTACGGCATATCACCCGCAGACCGAGGGCAAACCGAGCGTACAAACCAGATGTTGGAGGACATGTTGCGTATGTGCATCATTTATTTCGGGGGTGGATGGGAGCAGTATCTTCCACTGGTGGAGTTTGATTACAACAACTCCTACCAGTTCACCATTGGCATGGCTCCATTTGAGGCATTGTACGGTAGACCTTATCGTTCCCCAGCATGTTGGTTGGAGGTGGGTGACAACAAACTACTTGGGCCGGAAGTGATTCAGGATACTTCGGCGAGGATAGAATTGATTCGGAGTGGCATTCGGGTAGCTCAGGATCGGCAGAAGAGCTATGCTGATGCGAAGAGGTTCTTCTGGGAGTTCCAAGTGGGGGACCAGGTTTTACTCAGGGTATCTCTTATAAAGGGGATTATGCGATTTGGGAAGAAAGGGAAGCTGGCACCGAGATACGTGGGGTCATTCCCTATCATCGAGCGGATTGGGTCTGTCGCATATAGACTTGAGTTACAGGAGCATTTGCATCAGATTCATGATGTGTTTCATATTTCCTCGCTAAGGAAATATCTTAGAGACAATTTGGCTCATTCTCACATTGCTTTGGAGGACATCGATCTCCAACTCGATAGCAACTACGAGGAGGGGTCGATTGCGATTTTGGACCGAAGTGAGAGGAAATTGTGGTCAAAGATAGTTCCGTTAGTGCGTGTTCAGTGGCGACATCACAATGTCGAGGAGTCCATATGGGAGCGCGAGGATGAGATGCGCGAACGTTATCCAGAGTTATTCTTACCAGGTACTTACTAGTTCCGAATTTCGGGACGAAATTCAGTTATTAGGGGGGAAGTATGTAATACCCCGTATTTTCGTGATATTTATTTTGGGATTAATTAAATTAAATGTGAATTAATTTGGGAATTAATTCGGATAAAATACTAACGAGATGTGAGTTGGTATTTGATTATAATGTGTATATATGACTATATATGAATATTGAACTATGAAACTTGTCGTGAGATTGAAATACGGCAATTTAGAAATTTTGTTAAGACGCGTGTGACAGTCGCGTCAGGAATATTATTATTTAATTAAAAGTGAATTTTAATTCTATTAACCGTATGGTCGTTTTGAGTGCGCCAACGCGTCCGGAAGGGTCGAAATAGTCAGAAAACACTAGCCGGGGGTTTAGTTTGGGTCCCGGGGCATTTTTAGGTCATGCCGGCAACGTACAAGGGTAGTTTGGTAATTTTGGATTTTTGGGAATTAAAACCCATGAAAATTAGGAATTAATATCTGATTTGTACTTTACCCACTAAACCCACTAACAACACTTAATGACTAAATGGGCTACGAGAGTTATTGGAATTAGTTCCAAGAGTCTCCTAAGGCAAACCCTAGCCTCCATTGTCACCTTGAAGAAAAAGACTTGTAGAGAGAGGGAGAGGAGAATTCTGCAGAGAGAGAGAGAGAGAAATTCATCAATCCACCATCAAAATCAGGGAAATACATAAGGCAAGTGGTTTAATTTACATTATTTTGCAGTGAATGTTTCTTCCATGCTTAGACAATTCTAAAATTACATTTGTTTGGGAGATTGATGAAAACCCATAAAATTGGAGTTATAAATTTAATTTTGGATATAGGTTTGCATGTAGAAATGTTATTGGATGTTTTAACTAAAGGAATTACTACTTTTTGTGTTACAAAAATGGATTTTATTAGGCTAATTGATGATCTAAAATTTCTAGGGTTCATGTTCTTGAGATTGGGGAAAAATGTAGAGTTTTGATATTTGGATGATGTTTAGGATGAATTAACCCCACAAAATACGTTAGTATATGACCTAAGTGTGTTTAGGAATGATTAGAAACCTTGAACAATTGTTGGATTGATGTTTAGATGAGATTAGAGGTGAAGAAAAGATGGAAAAACGAGAATAGGAAAATCTGGGCTCGAAACTGGCCTCTCGTTAGAAGACCTGCCCAGGTCGTTCGAACGAGCTCGTTCGAACGAGATTCTAACGAGTTGACCTTTGACTTCTAACGAGGGGGATGTTCATTCGAACGAGATCTCGTTAGAAGGCCCACTTCGTTCGAACGAACTCTCGTTCGAACAGCCTCGTTCGAACGAGACTTCTAACGAGCTGACAGTTTAGGCTTTTTGGCCTATTTTGATTTCGCGTGTCCCGTAACCATGTTTAATTGTAGAGATAACATTCCCTTGATGATAAATTGATATAGTTGGGATATTTGGGATATAATGAGGAGTAAAACATAGAAGTGTGATTTGAATCAAATGGAAATCATGGATTAGGACGTGAGTGTCTATTACGACATGAGAACAATTGACGACTTGAATAATTGAATTAACCGGGAACATATGAATTGTGTGACATTATAAGTCGGTACGAGAATGAGAAGTGTACCACAAATAAATTATGGTGATTACTAAGATGTGTGCATACTTAGTATTTGTATATGATTTTATGTGTATGACATACCTACCATACTTGCTATCACGGGAGGTTTACGTTCGCTTAGGGCCTTCTAATCCTTATGTTGCCCGGATTTAGATTGGTACCTCGAGAACATAGGTCAGAGAAGGACTTATTGGGATGTTAATAAGTCTGCTAATCGTGGGAGCGTAGGTATGTGCGTGACCCATGTGATGTGACTGTCTTCGCCTCCATTGTTTGTGATTGTTGTTATCTGAGAACGATTCCTGAGAGATTCGAAATGCGTGATCCTTATGTACGTGATGTACCGGGATTGATAGCAAAGTATGTGTTCACCGCAGCTTAGTGTCGGGGTGCTTGTATTCTATATTTATGACGTGAATAATATACACTTAATTAATGAGAACTTTCATGTAGCAATGTGTGTATAAATATGGAAACGCTTTGAGAAAATATAAAGGGATAACCTGAAATGAATTGTATTGCTTAATTGAGAATCCGAGCGTAGATAAAGCCTCTATTTAATTGATAACATTAGAATGTATAATGGAAACCCAGTAGAAAGGTTAGAACTCATGTCAATTTAGTTAGATGTAATTATCACTTAGATGGGTGCTATACATTAGGGGTGCACAATTAGACGAGAGGTGAGTATTTCATGTGAGTGCACGTCCTAACATGTATTTTGCATTCGTTGTTTTAATGTTATTAAAGCACTTGCTATTTTAAAATACTCTCCACTTTCGGGCTCTGACCCGTTTGCTTTCAAATCTACTTTTTGTAAAAACCATTTTTAGGTGCCCAACCACAAGGACACCATGCTTAGGATTCTCATTCAGGTGACGAGCTGTAGCTGTTTGTGGAAGTTATAGGACTTTGCTAATAGACGCTTCATCTATCTTGACTCTATATTCAGCTTTTATCAGTTGTAGGGCATGTCGCCCATTTCTATTAGAAACATTTCCTATTTCAGATTTTCAGACTCTTGGCATGTAATTAATTGAGGATACATTGTTTTACTTATTCTGTTGTGGGATTGTTGTGAGGAGTTTTCCTCCGGACTTATTATTTTGTTGGTTATTCTATTTCTTGGTTATGGTGAATGGTTGTTATTCTTTCATTATACTTTTTCTGTATGTTAATCAGACTTAAATTAAAATTTGACAACTTACTTTTTAAATACTAGGTGGTTAGTAACCATTAAAAATGTTTTCGACAGTGATGCTAGTAACTGAACCAACTTGGCATTTTGTATTGATTAAATAAAGGAGTAGCTACCCGGTATTTAATTAGTCGGGGTGTCACAATTTTGTCCTTTGATTTCCTAGTCATCCTTTGGATGCCTTCCTTGAATTTGTGATATCACCTTTGTCGATATCATAGGACCGCGTATCTTAAAAAATATAATATATTCAGTTCCATACAGTTTTACAAACTAAAATCCATAATCAAAAGATTTATTCACAGTGCCTCGGATATATAATTTGAAATAGCAAGTCATCTTGGTGAGCTTTGTGACGCTCAAGATGATAAAAAAAACTTAATCGATTTGCTCATATTTTACCTCTTTAATAGGCATAACTTATTCACCCACTTAATATTTTAATTTTTTTATTCATTAAAAAATACTTTACTGATTGACCAACATGTTATATAATGTAAGTCAATATTAAGATGTTAAAACCAACATATTATATGTAAAAGAGATAAAAGCATAAAAATACATTTATAAATAAACAAACATGTTAAACCAATACACAATAACATAATAGTTTTTTAATAATATTTTAGAATAAAATAAATTTGATACCATTTTTTAATAAATCAAATATTAACTATTAATGTATATTTAACTAAGACTTTTTAATAAATTAAAAAAATAATACTTTTTAGTTAATTATTAAATCAGATACTAAGGCATGCAGAGAGGAGTTTCTGAATCAGATGATGATGATAATAATAATAATAATAATAATAATAATAATAATAATAATAATAATAATAATAATAATAATAATAATAATAATAATAATAATAATAATGTCCATGTTTCAATAAAAATAGGTTAACATTTGTTTTCTTCTTATTATTTCATTTGGCCTTATAAGGTCAAACCCATGTTCCTAGCTTCTTATTTCTCTTTGTCATGTACGAACCTATCATCACAACCTTCTAAAGATTCATATATAATATGATATATTCAATGAGAAAAAATCCTTTTAAAATAATAATTGATTTGAACCCATGAAAAAAATTACAATCCCAAACAACCAACGAACACATTAGTATCTAAAAATCAGGCAGTTCTTCTAAATAACCCATTACTACCTAAAAATAGCATACAAATCCAAACAACCAACTAACACATTAGTACCTAAAAAATCACTTCATGAGGAATGGGTGATTTGAAAAATGACGAACACATTAGTACCTAAAAAATCTCTTCATGAGGAATGGGTGATTTGAACAACAATAGTCTTTTTTATACCAACTCAGGTAAATACATTATATTTCCAAACCAAGAACAAGCAGTTATGGATTATGATGAGAATGGCTCATATTAGGGTTTAATTATCATTTTTGATATTTTGTATCAGTCTTTCTTTCAATTTAGTATATTTATTTTCCTATTAGCCTTTAAGTGGTCTCCAAGCGCGTTTAGGACCGATTATGCATTCTTTTGTAATAGTTGTCCATCTTAGTCATTTTAGCTAATTACTTGATTAGTAAGTAATCCCTCCCTTATAAATACTCCAAGTAGTCTTCATTTGAAAATAATTTTCCATTCTTGAAATACAAGACATATTTTGATTCTCTCTCCAAAAGTTAGGGTTTGGTGTAGTTCTTTTAGCCATTGACGTGTAGTTTACGTCAAATTGGCAACTACACGTCACTCGCTAATAGAAATATACCAAACCCTAAATTTTGGAGAAAGAATCAAAAGATGTCTTATATTTTAAGAATGGAAAAGTATATTCAAATGAAGACTACATAAAGTATTTATATGAACAGGATTACTTACTAATCAAGTAATTAGCTAAAATGACTAAAAGAAATAACTATTATAAAAGAATGTCTAATTAGTTCCAAATATACTTAGAGACCAATTAAAGGCTAAAAAGAAAATAAAAGAACTAAAATAAAAGAAAGAATAATACAAAATATTAAAAATGATAATTAAACCCTAATATGACCCATTGTCATCGGATTAAAGCTTCATTAAAAGACTTGACCTTATGCTTGAGCCATACTCATTACATCTGTTAAAAACACATGGACACCATTAGTAAATCACATGAAAGGCCTACTCGTAAATTGTCATTATACATACTCCAATTGAGAAAGCTTGGTACACATAGAAAAAAGAAGAAATGTAAAAATAAATGTATTTGACCTCGGTCTTGAATATCGTGGTTGTTCCATATCGTGTACCCCACTTCAGAGGTTTATTCTATTCAAATGAAGAAGTAAACAAATCGCCTGATTTGTAAACATTAAGAAAAATATATTTGAACAATGAAAACAAATATCAAAAATAACACTGAAAATGAAATAACAGGTCAACTTCAAAAATTCGAATAAACTAAAAATCACGAGGATACCTTATTTTTTGATCCAAGTCAAGGGGATAACATATTAACAGGAAAAAAATGTAAATTTCAAGTATTTGTTTCCATCCAATGCAAATAAATGTAAGTAAACAACCACTATAGAAAAGATATTTAAGAGATGAAAAAATCATAAACATGAAAAGATACTTTGAATACGAAATCAAAACAAACAAGGGTGGGAGAAATATAAAGATAGGAAAATCAATCCCAAGTGTGTTGTCCTCTCTTTCAAGGCAGTGGTTGAGATGTATTTGAGGATCGAAAAAAAAAACATAATCATGACCCTTGTTTTCTCCAACAACATTCAGCTTTGTTGAGCTCTCCTGAACACCCTATTTTTTACATCAAAATCAATTAGAGAGATAGATAGCATAGGGTAATATAGTATATGGGGATGAGATAGTATATGGGGACTGACGTTCTAGTGGTCGTGGGATTCAACTGAGTGAGATGTGGCAGCCATAAAAGAGGGTTTGAAAGGGAAAATAGAGTATTATTAGAGGGTTGAATAGATGGCTTGAGAGAGAAAGAGAGGAGAATTTTTAGATGGGAACCAAAGGTATGGATTTTAGGAAATCGTGGGTGAAAAATCGAGGAAGAGTGGGTATAAAGTCAAGGGTGGCAGACACACCATGCAACGGCTATTAGGCAGAAATTAATGGAGCAAGTTAATCTCAACCATTAATTTTGTAAAAATATGTAAGGATGTGGCACTCATCCTCACTATTAAAATGCGTACATAATTCAAAAAATTCCCTATCGTATCATATATATATATATATATATGTGTGTGTGTGGGTGTGTGTGTGTGTGTGTGTGTGTGTGTGTGTGTGTGTGGTCAGGCTCTCAAACATACCTCATTAAACATACTTATGAACATACCTATTTTTTTAAATAGTAAAAAAATAATTTTATGTTGATATTTTTTATATGGGTTTATGATATTTCAATGTATCCCTATAAAAATAATCAGCTTAAAATAATGTGATTTGTTATTTTTTAAAAATAGGTAAAAAAACTGACAGTTTTAAAGGGTAAAAACTGTCAATTTTCTGACCTATATTTTAAAAATAACAAAAGACATTATATTCAGTTGATTTTTTATAGGGGGCGTTGAAATATCATGAACCCATAAAAAAATTATCATCTCAAAATTAATTTTTTTACTATTTTAAAAATTAGGTATGTTCATAGGTATGTTGCTAGGAGGTATGTTAGAGAGTTTGACTATATATGTATATATATATATATATATATATATATATATATATATATATATATATATATATATATATATATATATATACTGTATTTATACCCGTAAATATTTTGTTCTGGACACTAGCCTATCTCAATCCATCTCGTATCCCGGTTCCATCTGAAATTCTCATTCGAATCGACTAATATATTTTTCAAGTGTCGTTCATCCTAAACACCCTTAGTTACACACCTAGGATTATCCCGACCATCCCAACATGATTAATAATTATTTATGCTATTTTATATAAGTCCTAAACATATTTATGGGCCTCCCGAAATAACCCAAAATCAATACGAACAACGAAATCATTTAAATAACCAAATTCGGCCAAGCAAGACAGTCGAACAGAGTCAAAATCCATAATTGTAGGCCTGTTTTAAAAAAAAGTAGAAAAATCGGATCTAAACATTATCCAAATCACCAATCCGACTTCAAATTTGGATTCTACACAAAAAATTGAGTCATGTATGCATTTTGAGTATTTCTCAAATATCTTCCAAAAGCACTCAAAAAGAAGATCTAAACTCTCCAAAGTGACTCTTCTTATTCCTCTCGTTTTTGCCTCTTTGAGCTTCATTTTTGGTTTCTCCATTTGATCTTCTTATACTTAAAATCATCTCTAGCATACCTTATTATCAATGTACATATTTTCACATATCAATTGATTTAATAAACAATCTACGATGTGGGATCCAACATCAATTATTCAGGAAATTATTCAGAATTAATCCACCTTAATTATAATATCCCCTTTTCACTATTTTTCTAGGTTTATAATTTCAAGATCACATCTTTTCATCAAAATTAAATTTCATATTTCTCATCATGATTTTACCTTTTATATGAACTAAATTCAGATTTCATATGAGATAAATAATCACTTTTATTTCTATATACTCATCCCCAAAAATTCCATTTTTGTCATGCGAATCCCACCCAAAAGTTCATATTAATTTTTCACCAATATTGATATGAACTAAAACAAAACATTTAATATCAAAGCAAGTTAAACACTTGCCTTAATATTTGAGAAGAGTCTGGATCCTTTGTTTTTTGACGATTCCAGTCCACAAAACCATTAAATTCATCCCAACTCTTACATTTCTTGATATCTCCTTCGATTTTCCTTCATCTTTCTCTCTTCTCTCAAGCTTACCTGATTTAGAATGATCCATTGGCTACCTCACTCCTCTAAAACTCATTGATATACTCCAAATCCTATTTTTAGGTTAAGTTATGATAATAAAATGATCCGAATACCCTCGTGCGGGTCCCATATAGCTTAAGATATCCTTGGAACCCGATTACAATCCCCGAGTACCTAATTCTGACTATCTTTCCCCATACCAGATCATCCATGCACTAGAAATTACCATCTGAGTCACCTATCATCAATTTACAATATTATTCTCAACACGAACTCACACACGCGTCCTGAATAAGATATTGTCAACCCGTCGATTTTACCCACTTACGACGTAATTTAAATTAATTCAATTTCATTTAATTATCACATAAGCAAATATAATAATACATAAATATTGTTCCTTTTCTCGCTAATTAACATTTATTCATTTCACTTTATTTTTCAGTTTGATTAAATTACTGTGACACGTGTATTGAAAATTTCTCCTTGAACTTAATAAAGAATCCATGATCCTGGTAATAGTTATTGGAATCGAGAAAGGTCAAAACCTGGACATGCTTCGTCATTCTATGTATCAAATAACACACATTATCACCCATCAAAACCCAATAATAGTGGTATATGATCTAGTTGATTCTCATATTGGTGCCAAACAACTTGTTTAAACGATGGACACTAGTTACAATCCTCTATACATTTTTTATGCATTGGGTCGGGATTACCCTAAAGTATTCACATAATCGTGGGAATAGGGAATTTAGAGGAAAAGTGATCCCATCCTCAAAGACCATGGCAAAAAAAAAGCCATTGTTTATCACTAGGATGGTAATAATTAATACTAACTATAAAAAACACAACGGTAACCCATTCGGGTTTATATCATCATCGAAAATCTTAAGTTATCAACTCATTAATTAAAGGGAAAATTACCCCAACCCCACTAAAATATAGTGCTTTTTCAAATAACCCCCCAATCTAGAAAACTCGACAAAGATCCCCTTAAACTATTTAATTTTGTCACGTATAAAATATACATAACAATTTAACAATTTCTATGCATAAAATCATGTTTTTATCAACTCATTTTCAATGAAAATATGCTAGGTGTTGAAATTCAATAGTTTTGTGGGTCCTTTGCCATATTTTATAGATTATTGGGCTATATACAAAACCTATATAGATTGAGGGGTTTAGTGAAATTTAACCTTAATTAAATACACAATAAAAAATGTACAAAGTGGTCCAATTATATGGTCAATAGTAGAATCCGTAAATTGAGTCACAAACAAGCCAATGTTCAATTTTAATCCAATTTTATCTTGATTAATTATGTGAAAATAATCATGTAAGATATTGAATCTAAAATGAACAAACAAACGATCACACGAGATATGAGAAAACAACCTTAACACTTTTTAAGTAAGGTATTACAGACGACACATACAAACTTACACACTTAGACTCCACTAAGTATCACGATTCTGTCTCCTTCCTTGTTGATTATAAAAAGTGGTGCGGATCTAACAACTCCCCATGGAAAGCTCCACTTGTCTAGGTGTCCACCGATCAGCCTCAAGAAATTCCTTTCAAATCTTTAGCAGTGAATAATGAACTCTGTAGGGATTTGAAGAAATGGTACATTCTTCTAGGTTTGATAAAGTGATAATAAAATATTCGAGGGGTTTGTATTTAGAAACCTAAAGTGTTTGAACGCAAAATATATGAGAAAAAGGCTTGCAAAGAAGTCCAAGTTCCTCTTTTATTGGATAAAAAATACTAAATAGATAAGCTTCAAAAGATAAAGTTTGAAACTAACAAAAATAAATAAATCCTCGTCGGCTCGTTCGAACGAATCGGACCTCATTCGAACAAACTACAAAACTCGTTCAAACATCTATCGATGGGAGATCGAATGACAAACCTAAATGATGAAAAAAGGCTCATTTGAAGTTCATTTGAACATCTATCCAACGATTTGTATAAACTCGTTCGAATGACCCTCAATATCGTTCAAAGGAGATGCATAAAAAATTTATTTCAAAAAATATTTTAGAAAATATTTTTGTTTCAAAAACTTTTAAAATACCCCTCAACATAATGTTTACACAAAATCAACCTCATATACCATCTCCAATGACTAAAGTGACTATATCAATTTCTCCGTTCTTTGATTAATGCGTTCAACCTCTAACTTGTTTTCAATTGATGCCTTTTAAGAATGTACATGATAGTATAATGGTATATTGAAATATGCCAAACTATAAACATAATGAGAAAATGATAAATTGTTCTTTTACAAACCTCTCCATTTTGTCTATTCCAGTATTGAACACAAAACCAAAAATTTAACCCCTAAGAGAAGATTAAATAATGTCCCTCCCAAACCCAAAAATGAAAAGACACTTTCAACTTTGTCTCTAATGATAATTTTCATCGTGCAGTCCATGAAATCATTAATGTGGAAAAAGACCTACACACATGAAGCAAATAAAATGTTGTGATGCATGGAGTTTGAAAAAATAAAAATAAAAATTTATTCGCACAAAAATATTCCTTATTATGTTCTCCCCCTTTTTGTCTATAATGAATAAATGGTTAGAAGCAAAACCTGAAAAGTTAGCCTCACAAGTATAAAAATTTGAAATATCATCACAAAGTATTGATAATTAAACATACACAACGAAACTTTAAGAAACCAACAAGCTGCTTTTGAAATTTTTTGAGATATTTGGTTATAAACATAAACACATATAAATGCAAACAAGCACACCATGGATTAACATGAAAACAAAAAAAATCATGGAAATGAAATGTGGGTGTTTGAACTTAATGCATAGGATAGTCCACAGAGGTAAACGTAACGACGGTGCACGAAGTCAAAGAGACACTCCTAAAGAAAGAACACAATTCACCATGTGTGTAAAAATTGTTGAAATTTTTTAAATTGACTCAACTCATACAAAATGCATCAAATTTAAGAGGTTCTTAAATCAATAATGCCAAAATATTTAATATTTTTCAAGGAATTTTATTATACAAATTCATTGATTTTCTACTTATAATATCCTCAAAATCTCACATTTTAATTAGAAACTTTCAAATTTTTTGAAGGAATCATATTGATAATCTTTAATGAAGAATCAATGACATAAATTTAGCCTTGGAAATTTTGTTTTTATGTACAGAACTCATCTTTTAGGCTCTTTCTAATGGTTGCTTTTAATGCAAACAATATTGTTGATTACGTAGCCCTTTTGATTGCTTAAACTTTTTTTAATCAATTTTTTGGTAAAAATAATTTGGCCTGTGGTTTTTACATGCACGATTAGTTCCTCGTACATTTGGTTCATCATCAATCACGATTGAGATGATAACATCCTATTCAACATATGACAAGAAACTGAAATATTCAAAAGTTCGTGGAAAGTGTGTGCATTCAATGTGATGTGATGAGTCTAGAATGAAGGTAGTAATTAACCATGAACGACGCAGTGCTAAACATGCATTATTAAATACCAAAAATTTTATGCAGTCAAGTCTAATAACACCATGATTAAGCCATGTGAATGGATGGAATGAAATTGTTATTCGAACATCTTAAATGCACATCCATATATGGTCTAAAACAAAATACAAAAATATTTTTAAATATTGAAACTTTTTATTAAAAATAAAATCTTTTTGTATTTTTATGAAATTTTTCTAAAAGAAAACAAAACATTTTACGTATGGTGAATGCGCAAGGGCCTAACGAATACTTGTCCTTGACCTAATACCCCCGAAAGTTGCCCTGGGTTTTTTGACTAATCTTTACCAGTTATCGATGGTAATGTTTCATAAATTTGATTGATAAGATTTTATTTCTATTATATTTATTGTTTTTATATGTATTAACTTATTTAATTAATGCGGGAGGAGTACAGACGTGCCTGCATAACCACGCCCTACGTGAGCATAGTCTCAGAGAGGGGGTGTAAAACCAGATGTAGGTGTGGCCATCCCTCATTTGGCTCTTCTCTCTCGTCTCGTGGATTTTTTACGCTCACGCGCGTGCACTCGAAGAGGGATAGAAGGTCTCGTGCCCTTTTCTAGGAGAGCTTCGATCGTCGTCGATGTGGGGTGATATAAAGATATGGAGTCGCCATCCCATTTTACACAAAACAGGCAAAAGAACATGTTTCTACCTCGGGAGAGCAGCATCAAAGATAAACTGATACTTACGAAACTAATTGTTCAGAGGTTTCGGACCTAAGTTAAGGAATGGGAAGGTGTTAGGCACCCATCCCGCCCTTTCGGTCGTCTCTTATGGGCTTATGTTACTATTTTCCTTAAGTGTGTGCGTGTGTATATGCAAATGGAGATCAGAATCGTTTGACTAATATCATGGAAAAGATAGAGTGAGGTCATCCGAAGGAATGTTCCCAGATAAAAATTAGAAAATATGATGTGCGCGCTTATCGAGATATTGATCGTTATGATGAAACGATAATATTTGTTAGATAAAATGCAAATATCAATCACAATTATAGCATATATGAGTAATGTATGGATAAAATAGGAAAAAGGTGAAAATTGGAAAATTAGAATTGAGTCCCGGGATTTAGCCTGAAACGCCTACATATCCTACAAAGGCATTAAAGTCCACGTAGTTCGCATGCGTCACAAGGGTGGTATTTATCCCATAAATTCAAATGGGAGTTTATTATATGTGTGTGTGTAGAAAATATATTTTTAGTTTTGAGAAAAAGTGGTGAATGATCCCGTTGAAATTTTAAAGTGAACCCACTTTTTCTTTGTTTTTTTTATAAAAGATAAAGTATGTGCAATATAACTAATAAAGGATTAGATGTTAATGTGTATGATATAAAGTAAGAGTTAAATTGAGAATTTATATAACTAATGCAAAAATAAAGAAACTTAGAGAAAAAAAAGAGTATTTAAACCTTATTTGGAGGCTTGAGGCTTGATCTTGATCCTTGATGAATTTACTTGAAAGTTGAGATGAATGTTGGATGAGAGAGAAAGAGATCTTTGCTAAATTGGGTATGAAAGTGATGGGAATGAAAGATGGAAAGTAATTTTACATAAGGGAACTTCATGGCTTGACGAAGAATGTTGCTGAGATCACTGATATTTATGGATCTGAGGTGTGTCTTGAAAGTGAGCTCATGCCCTCCTTATATAGGGTAGGGGGACTATGGATCAGCATACCCCTAGACCTACCAATTGGCAAGTGACCTTAGATAGACTACCGATTGGCAGGGAAATGGACCTGCCAATCGGTAGTCTCGTGTAGATTTTTTGGGAAAAAAGGTCATAGAACGCAATCCGTAAATCCAAATAATGCAGGGTCATATTATTATAAAGGTAATTCAAAGACCTACTTTGGGAGGCTCCTGGATTTAATAGTTGACTTTGGGTCAAATAGGGATCAAAAGTGCCCGTCAGCCCTTTGGACAGAAGATCGTCGGATGATAATGGATCGTTCGTCTGAGCCATAAGTTCCAATCACGCATGAAGCAGACCATTGGAAAGGTTATGCGAGGCACTTAGACATTTTAAAGAGATTCTCTCGATTCAAAGAGTTTAATTTTATCAACTGGGACTCGAAAGTGCCTGGTAACCTTTTCGAGTAAAACGGGTCATTCGTCCATATCGTAAAGATAATTCACTCACGGGGTGGGCCGTTGGAAAGGGTATTCACTTCCCTTTAAATATTCATTTAGTCTTGTTCGAGTTGAATAGTTGACTTTGGTCAAATGGAGATCGAGAGAGTCCGGTGGCCTTCAGATCAATTTTTGGGTGAAAATACATCGTTTGTCCGAATGATTATGCCGTTTCGTGCACAGGGCAGACTGTTGTAAAGGGGATTTAGATCCCTTTGAAGATTCATTAAGATTTTTCTCTAATAATAGAGTTGATTGGAGTTAAGCGGGACTCCGCTCGATGGCTTCTAGATCGGTACTCAAAGTATGACCTAGGGTCTATAATGAAAAGGGGAGGTACTAGGGACCAAATGAGAGACTTAGGGGGTCCTAAAATGTGGTGTCTATAGAGCCCCACGATAGGTGATCTTGGAACAAGTGAAATCTGTCGAATAGACATCACATGATGTTTTGGAAATAGGTTGATTTTGAGGATCAAGGAGGGATGAGGATGGCCGATTTATAGGGTCGAGATCAATTCTGAGGACCTAAGGTAATACTAGGGATAGCCAATTATGAGGGTCGAGGTCAATTCTGAGCACCTAAGGTGGGAGAAAAAAATTCTGAGGGTCGAGATCAATTCTTAGGACCTTAATTGGAGTGCAACTAATTCTGAAGGTCAAGGTCAATTAAGAGGACCTTAATTAGGAGCGGCCAATTTTGAGGGCCAAGGTCAATTATAAGGACCTTAAGTGGGAGTGGCCAATTTTTAAGGTTGAGGTAAATGCTGAGTCCTTTATGTAAAGAGCAACCAATTATGAGGGTCAAGGTCAATTCTGAGGACCTTAAGTGGGAGCGAACAATTCTGAGGTTCGAGGTCAATTATGAGGACCCTAAGTCAGAGCGGTCAATTCTGAGGACCTTAAATAGGGGCGAACAATTCTGAGGGTCGAGGTCAATTCTGAGGACCTTATGTAAAAGCGACCAACTCGGAGGGTCGAGGTCAATTCTATGAACCTTAATTAGGTGCGACCAATTTTGAGGATTGATGTCAATTTTGAGGACCTTAAGTGGAAGAGACCAATTCTGAGGGTTGAAGTCAATTCTGAGGACCTTAAGTAGGAGCGGCTAATTCTGGGGATCGAGGTCAATTCTGAGGACCTTAAGTGGGAGCGATCAATTCTGAGGGTCGAGTTCAATTCTGAGGACCTGAAGTGGGAGCGACCAATTCTGAGGGTTGAGGTTATTTTTAGGACCTTAGGTGGGAGATACCAGTTCTGAGGGTCGAGGTCAATTCTGAGGACCTTAAGTTAAAGGTATGGGGAATAAATCTCCTTGAGAAATTTCCTTTGAACCCTTACCGGGGAAGAGACATCTATTATGGGTATTATATCCTTTGATAAGAGTTGAAAATATTAGTCTGGGAATTCCACTTGGGGAGACAATTGATTACTTGAGGAGGTTTTGAGGTTTCGCTGGGGAATAAGTTGTTTGGGGAGAGATTTAGGGCTTTTATCTTTGCTTGGGAAAATTTGAATTTTTCTGAAAAATGTTTTATTAGGGAATTCATGTTGCAAAATGGGTAGCTCTGTTGAGGTGGCACTTGATTTCTGCTGAAGATGAAGTTCTTGGGATTCCGCTGGGGAGTGGTAATGGGTGCGCTGATTTGAAGGGTTTTAAGATGGGGATAAAAATGTGGTATTAATCTGGCTGGGGACTTGGGGAATTAATAAAATTATTTTCTTGGTGAAGAAATGTTCCAATATTTATTGGGTAATTTTAGGTATTTTCCTGGAAATTTTTGGATTTTTCTAGCATTTTTTGTACAAAATTTTAGGGGGTTGCCAACCAACCGGTTATGGGAGTTGCCAAAAGATAGTGGCACAATATTTTGGACTGTTTTGGGAAGGGGAAGGGATAGTGCCAATCGATAAGTGTTAGTAGATTGTCAATCGTCATACACCTTTACCTCCAATAAAAAGGGGCGAGTTCTCTTCATTTTTCACAACTTCCAGCTTTCTTATCACCTGTGATCTACTCCTGCATCCTTTCCTCATTTCAGTTTAGAAGACGGAGGATTTTTCAATCAATGAGACTCACATGGCATGGCTAGGTGATGAAGATTAGGCGGACTTAGATTGGAGGGCTAGGGTGCCTTTAGCGTTGGGAAATGAGAACGCCTTTGATCTATTTGAGCATGTTGCTGATGAGCATACGCTTTTAATTGAGCCTACGTACCATCTATCATCTAGGGTGAGGAACCCTGAGGGTTATGTAAGTACTGCATGACTTTTGGTATTCCTTTTTGCACTTTTATTTTTCATTTTGTTGTTTCTTCAAATTTTTATCGAAGGTATCTCTTTTGTTTTGACAGACTGCTATTGGTTCAATGAGCCATCGCTCTTGGGGGACACGGGGTTTAGAGGTGAATTGGATAATTTTTTCTACTGGTTTTGGTAGTCTGACATCTGCTGTAACAACCCGAGACTTTAGAGACGATTATTTATTTATTTTTGGGAGAAATAAATATTATTTTATTGGAGAAAAATTAAATTATCACTTGAGGTCAAAATTTAAAGTTGTTATAAAGTGTTTCGAATGGCAATTCTGAGGGTGTAGTTGTTTCCGGAAGGGTCGATAAAGTCGAAATAACTGTACTTGGGGTCTATTTAGGTTCCGAAATAATTTTAAGTTCGCTTGGCTCGAATTATAGTTACCGAGTCATTTAAAGTGTGTATTATCATCTAAAGATGTGTACAATTGGGAGAAAAGGCTTATTAAGCCTACGAGAGATTTATTCTCCTTAGAAAGAAAGAGAAAGAGAAAGAAAGAAAGAGAGAAGAAGAAAGAGAGAGGAAGAGGATTTTTCGGCCATTACGCGATCTCGAGGACAAACTAGACCCTAAGAACTTGAGGAAAGTGATTAAACTTGCTAAATAATTTTTGTGTACCATTTATTGCATGATTTGTGGATGAAATTTATGGATTTTAGGTTTAGTTTATCAAAACCTAACCTTTGGGTAAAATCTTAGATTTGTTATGTAGATCTTAGATTTGAGGTTAGAAATTAGTTTATATGTGTTTTTGGATGAATATTAATGTTATATATGTGATTGGGTTGAGGAGAAATGAAGAGTAGATGATTAAAATGAATTTTAGGATTTTTGGCTTACTAAAAAGTTGCCATTTTCGAGCCTTCTGATAGGCCGAATCGATTCGGCCTCCTAGCCGAATCGATTCAAAAGTTTGCAGGTGCCGAGGTCTGAGTGACCGAATCGATTCGGCCTGAGATATAATCCCAGGTCTGATGACCCGATCGATTCTCCTTGGAGGCCGAATTGATTCGCTGGGCCGAATCGATCCAGAATTGGACCGAATCGATTCGGAAATAGGGCTTTTCGAGGGATGTTTTTCTAGGAAGAATTTCATTCCGTTTTATTCGAGGTTATCGAATGGGGACCTCTATAAGAGATATGTGGAGTATGTTTTGGAGACTTTTAGAGAGTTTCCCTTTAAAGAAATTATTGGAGTCATATAGATTTAAATTGAGGAATACCGATTAGAGATTATGGTATATTCTAAGTGGGGAAGCCCACTATTGATGCAATTCTATTTGGAGATAATTATTAAATTTATAGGAAAATGAGAATGAAGTTAGTGATGTTTGAATTTTAGAATCAAATTCCAAAGGGGGTAAGTTTAAAGGTTCATCCAATTAATTGAACCATATTATGGATTGAGAATATGAATGCTAAGAAAGGTGCATATGGATATAGAAATATCCTTAATGATGATAAATTTGGGAGATGTCTCATACAATAAGAAATGCTAATTGAGGTGCAATAGGATAAAGAATATCCTTAACTTAAATAGAATTGAGAGACAATTCATAAATAGAAACGATATGTGAGATTCAAGTGAGAAATAGTATAGTGTATACTAAGTGGGGGAGATATGTGATAAATGACGATTAGTATATCGAGAGGGAAATATACTAAACAATAATATTATTTCAACTTCGCCTAAGAGCATACTATGAATATGAAAATGATGTGGTAGGTATACCTTATATGATGGTATATCTTTATATGATGTGATGATGTATGTATACCTTATATGATGGTATATATATATATATATATATATATATATATATATATAGTGAAGCATACCCCCTCCTTGCTATCATTGGGAAGTTGCACGCAATGAGGGTGAGCATCCTGGCTCGATGAGAAGGGTGTGGATATTCCCCAGGTCATAGTCATCCATGGTGATTATTATGTGATATACAATATTATTTTGGGGGTGAGAAGCCGTCGGTATGTGTCGTTCTCAATTGTCGGTTAGGAGCTATGACCGCTTCTCGGGACGTAGTGTGCATGAGTTGATCACGAGGTGGGTGTCGTTGAACCCCACCAGGTGGCCCCAGTTTGCTACGTGGTTTGGGCAACTGGAAGATGATAGCATTGTGAGCCTGCGTCCACGAGTTATAGCTCGTTCGGATGGTTGTTATATTATTGTTGTGATTGGTTACTTGGGTATCGAGGGCTTAATGGACTTTAGCGACCAACATTGTCAGAAGTAGTGTAACGGGGGGGTTCCTTGTTTGGATTTCGCTTTACGAGACGTCCCACACATGAAACGCAGTGTAATGTTGGGAGTGAGGAGAAGTTAGTCCTTAATGCTCATATTTATATAACGTATATCTACCTCGATGATCGACAGTGGCAGGAGTAGTGTGTTGGGGGGGGGGGGGTTCCTTGTTTGGATTTCGCTTTGCGAGACGTCCCACGCACGAAACGCCGTGTACTATTGAGAATTGGGAATAATAATTAATTAAAATTGGAATAATAAGAAATTAGGTTACATGCATCATGCATTGAGGTCATAATGAATCTTGATGATCAATACTGCCAGGATTAGTGTAATGGGGGGTTCCTTGTTTGGATTTCTCTTTTGCGAGACATCCCACGCACGAAACATAGTGTAGTATTGAGAATTGGGAGAAGTTTAGTCCTTAGCACTTAGATGCTAATAACTTATATATATTTATATGCATATTGTTGGTACAACTAGAATATATAAAATTCTAGTAAAGAATGTTTATATAAATTGTTTATGTGAAGTAAGTGAACGGATCATTGAGATCCATAAGAATTGAAATTGAAAGTATGTGATTTAGATGAAAGTTAATTAAATGAAAATTGTAAGATAAATTAGATAATCTTAAATAAGTTTTAAATTGGGTTTTAAATTAGATTACCCTACCTACCTAGATTGGGTATTCATTTGGAGACCACGTATATACGTTTAGTTGCGCGCTTTAGTTGAGAGGTGAGTAAGATTATTATGGAGATGGAGACTCCATTAAATCATGTAATAATGCATTTATAATTATTATGCATTTTAATGCACTTGCTATAAAATGTTTTCAACTCGGGCTATGACCCGTTTATATTTTCTCCTCCTATGTATATATATTGTATTACTTTAGGTGTTCCTCCGCAAGGATGCCATTGATGTTATCCATCCAGTGTATTCGTGGAGCTGTGGCAGTAGCGGACTGTTGCGGGACTTTGTTTTAGTCGATTCCTATTTGTTATATATCTAGATTTGGATTCAGTATGTACATCGGGTTTATACCCAAGGGTTGTAGATTAACACTTTTATATCCTCTCTCTCAGATCATTGTATTATCTGTTACCCGACATCATATTCGGGTATTTCATTATAGAGATTTTGTTGTACATTCTATTGTACTCTTTTATAGTATTGGAGTTTGTACATATCACTCATCATAGTTAGATGTTGTATTTTT
The DNA here is from genome assembly GCA_949130495.1 of Sambucus nigra. Taxonomy (NCBI): domain Eukaryota; kingdom Viridiplantae; phylum Streptophyta; class Magnoliopsida; order Dipsacales; family Adoxaceae; genus Sambucus; species Sambucus nigra. The sequence goes on along the minus strand of OX422210.1, from coordinate 516,425,651 downwards.
GGTATATGGTTTCATGGTTGGTTTTATTTGATGTTAAATAAAAATTTAAAATTTTTGGCAATTCTCTTTTAATAGTTTCGGGTAGTTAGCCTTATATTATTTTGTATTGTCAGTTGATGTTGAGACTGTGCCATCTGAGATGCCTGATTTAATTTAGTATAGGGCTGGCCACCCGTTATTATTTTGAGCGGGCTGTCACATCTGCAATGGATGAGACATCCCGCTGGACGGATGTTCTATGTGCTCTTGGGAAAGGGTCGTGGGATACTACCCACACCATTCATTTGGGTTTTGGGGAGATGACAGTGACCCATAATGATGTACAATAGCTATTGGGTATAGACCACAAGGGGACACAAATAAAGGTGGATCGGTCCCTGAGGGTGACACTAGCGGCGCTAGAGGTGCGTTGGGCGATGTTGGACGGATAGTCTCGGGGGAATCGATCCGTATCTCTTTTCTTCGAGAGGTTTTATTGAGTTGGCAGATTGATGAGACTAACTGGCTGTGAGTTCATCAGATGGATCGTTTGTTTATTCTTTTACTGTTGGGAGGATTTTTGGTGGCATCCAGTGGCGACGTCATCCATTAATGTTTTTTTTCCATATTTGAGGGTATTTTTTAATATCTATCTTTTTTACTAGGGGAGCCTCACTTTGGCGACCCTTTATTCATCTTTGGATTTTTTAGCCGGTGCTGCCAGCAAACTTTTACTCGAACCACATATCTTGTAGAGATATTTTTATTTATGCATTTTCTTTTATTTACTTTTTTATTCTTGAATGCCAACTCTGGTCCTTTTACAGACGTAGTTCTACGAGGTGATTGAGCTCAATGTATGCTTGATTATTTTGCATGATGAGTCGATGGGGGCTTCTGTCGGATGTATCGGTGGTAGAAGTTCAACTGATAATCGAAGCGATCTCTTTCATTGGTTGTGCTGCATCAAGTTTTGAATGCCCTAACGAGTGCCCAAGTTATTTCTTCTTCTCTCTTTTGAATCCTTTTCTTCAACATTTATTTTGTGCAAGTATTGACTTTATCCTGGCAAAAATGTAGGTGACCTTCTATTCTTGGGAATGGACATTCAGCACACGAGGTTGACCGCAGGGAATGTGCAGATGCCCCAACTGCTGGTGCATGAGTTTGGCTACACGTGGTATCTGGTAGGAACAGTAGTCAGACAGATTGTGGATGAAATGGTGGCAGTCCCACCAACGATGCCCTTAAAATATATGAGGTGGGTCCAAAGATGCCGAAGGAGTCTCGAGTGCTGGCGATGATCATCGAGCCCTATTCTTTGTACGCGGACACGGTCCCGAACTATAACTACCATGATTTCATGACGAGTTGGTTGATGCCATCATGCATCTACGACATGGTGAATATGCCTCTGGATCCTATGGCTTCAGGCTGGGGTATGAGTCGTCCAGTGGGGTCTGCCCTCAGCACTGGTGGGGTGTCAACGTCAGTAGCGATGGCGATGTCAAAGGTTCCATTTCTTCGACTTGTTCCTCCCTCTTATAACATCAGACTGCCTGGGGGAGTATTAGTGAGTATGCTTCATCGCCCTAATGTGATGGACCCGAAGGTGTTGGGGTTGACTGAGGATGTTCTCTAGCCAAAGGTATAACTTTATCCTTTGTCTTTTGTTTTTCTGATATCTTCTTTCCTTCAGACTGATCGATTTGCTCATTTTATTTTTCTTATAGCATGTTTGGGTGTCGACTACCTGGTTGAGGGACATACGAGACTGGGTGGCTTCCGCGACAGATCATATTCGGAATTCAATTCCGATTCCTTACTGTATTGTGCTATCTTCCCCCTCTATGGGGAGATCTCGAACGGGTAGCGAAGGCTCCTCGACTCATCTTCGGGGTAAGCGTGGGCGTTGTAAGGATGGGGGATCATAGGGATAGAGATAAGGCGAGGGAGAAAAGAGAGAGTTTTGGGGGTTATCAGGCTGAGTCCCATTGTTTTTCTTTTACTTTTTTTCTGCAAAAGTGATGTAATAATGGAAACACATTTATATGAAATTAATGGGGTTTTATTTATTTATCTACGCTTTAAATGACTTAATCTACATGCACTTTTTACTTTTTTTGCTGAGACTATAGAAAGGAACAAAATTACTTAAAAAGAGAATTTATTTTGAAACGGGATGAGTTAAAAATATAAGGAGAGAAAAATTCTGAATTCTTTTTTAATAGAATTATTTTTATTGAGTATTTTGGTTTTGACAAAAGAGGAAAAATGGAATTTTCTCAAAATGGGGGGATGTCTATCAGCATACCCCTTATCCTGCCTATCGATGGGTTTGTCCAGTCAAATCACCCAAAGGGTTTGATTTCACTTTCTTCAGCTACTTTGTCCTTGATGGGGTAGGTTTCCATCCAAATTTTGGAGGATCCTTGTCTTTATCCAAGTTTTTCAAGTATAAAAGGGGGTAAAGTGGAGAATTTTTCATCACCCATTGACATTTTCCTTCTCTTGCTTATTTCTTGCTTTGTGTCTTATTATTTTCCAAAATGACCCTTCCCATAATTAGTGAATTTGACTCTTATCTCGAGAATATAAAGGTTACGTGTTCATACAATGTAGACTATAACACATTTAACGTGCTTCGAGTTTCTCCGTGGCATAGTCGGACCATTGACTGGAACATGCTGACGGTGGTGGTATAATTTTACTTCCACGAGGATCATATTTTTCATTTTGGCTTGGACGAGATCTACCTGACCTACGAGGATTTTTGTGCTATGTTGGGGTTAAATCCCAGTATGGCAGTGCCTATGCTCGAATTCTCTCAATCTCCTCGAGCACTATTAGCAGAATCTGTTAATATCTCGGCCTCAGTGGCTCGATCATAAGTCATTAGAGGAATGATTTCCCTTCTAGTTATGTTGTATTTCGTGCATCTGCGGGATGTCAATGATTCGGGCTATGCCGAAGTTGTTGCCCATAGGTTAACTTCGAAGCAGTTGTTGGTGATCAAGGACCTACTAGTGAACCTTCAACTTATTGCCATTATTGAGTGGATGTCATATCATCATAATCATGCGGCGATTATACTGGCAGAGACCCTGAATGGTCTAGATGCTAGGTGGTAAGGCCATTATGATTTTATGAGAGGTATCTTGGTCATGCTGTTCATGTGACTATTTGAGAAATTTTACTTGGTGGTCCCTCCTCAATATCCCTTAGCAGTTGTGCCAAATTTCTTTGCTCGCTATTTCATCAGCTTTGGCCCAAACATCAAGAACTGGGTAAACTGGTTTATGGAGCACAAAGCTCGATATCTGCGCAGGTCAGTTCCCTGGTAGGGTAAGTTACAGCCCATTCTGGAATTAGGGGAATACCAATATGTTCGGTTAGTTATCCTCTGACAAACCTCCTTTTTATTTTCCCTGGTGGCTCCTGTGTCAAGTTGGATAGGAGAAGATCGTGCCTTCCAGTATTTTGGACTTCTTACCTATGGAGGATTTAACGGAAGGCATGTGTATGCGGTTAGGATCCTTTTGGGAGAGTCGTTGACCCGTCCTTCCTAATCTATTGGCAGAGTTTGGCATGTTTCTAAAGACTACATAAAATGCTTGTAGAGGGGGGGTAGTGGCTAAGATGTTGGCTGAGGAGACCGAACAGAGATGGTTTGGCATGTTTAACACCATGAAGGGACGCATAGTGTTTTTCCCTAGGCTAGTCCGGGCTTACCATACCATGGAGGGCCTTCGGCATACTATCTAGCAAGGAGAAGTTTGGGGGCCTCAAGATGTAGATGATGATGGGGTTGTATCTTCTCGTAGTTGTGGGTAGGGTTTTTGTGAAGCTGGTGATATTTGTGAAGCTGGATATATATTTGGTTATCTTTGATTGTGGTAATAAGTTGGAAAGGTTTGGTTGTTTTGTTAAGCAGTAATTTGGTTTGGTTTGGTTTTTAGGATAGTTATGTTGGCTAGGGGCTAGTTGTTTGACTCCCTACACTGATATTTCCAGTAATCATGCCAAATTTTCCCAATAATGGAATAAAAAATGATTTTAATTATATTGTTCTGCCTCTTGATGAGTTTTACATCTAGATTATCTATACCAATCGCTAAGGCATAAGTAATCTTTTTATTCATGTAAACGATAAAATGAACTGTCATTCTCAGAGGTAAGAAATGAATAGCATTTTGTGGAAAAGAATGGGGTTGTGCCCATGTAAAGCATATGAGCTGCCTCTTTACCCCTGGAGGTTTTGAAAATTTTCTGAATTTCTTTTTTTTTAAGCAAATGGGGTTTTAAAGGATTAGGCCCTACATAGTTTTGAGAAGATAGACATGAAGATTTCTTTTTCTACAATAGAAGCGAGATGAGAGGAGTCTTAGTGCGCCGAGATTTTGGACTAGGAGTAGAATTTCTTGAGACAGTCTAGGTTGACTGAATGATCCATCTCTTCTCCATCAAGGTCAATGAGCATAGCAGCACCACCGGGCAAGATCTTCTTCACAATGTAGGGGCCACCCCAGTTTGGCTAGACTTTCCCTCTAGGGTCCTAAACGGGTTCTATGATTTCTTTGAGGGCTAAGTCCCCTTCTCGGACACCACGGCCCTTAACTCTCTTATTGAATGATCGCTCTATCCGGCAATGGTACCTGTGTATATGATATAAACCCTTTAGCCTTATTTTATCCAAGAGTGACAACTCATCAAGACGAGTCTAATGCCAGTCTTCTTCGCTGACTTGATTTGAAGCATGACGTGTAGTGAAGGTGTTTCTAGTTCAACGGGTTGGACTTGATCCATGTCGTATACCAAAGAGTAAGGGTTAACCCTAGTAGATGACAGACTTAAGTACGGTATCCCCATAGGGCGTAAGGGATTTGATCAACCCAATCTCGACGGCTCTCGGCCATCTTGCTGATGATTACTTTGAGGTTCTTATTGACGGCTTCAACTGCACCGTTAGTTTGTGGTTGGTAAGGAGATTATTTTTGTCTCCGAATCCCATACTTATAGGCCAATTCTGTAATATACCCCGTTGTCGGATATTAGCTCGTACTGGACCCCGTATCGACAGATGATGTTCTTTCAGGTGAACTTGGCCACCTTTTTTGCATTTAATAATGCGTATGACTTGGCTTCGACCCATTTAGTGAAGTAATCAATGGAAACCATGATGAACTCGTTCCCATTGGAGGCTTTGGGTATAAATTTCCTTATTATATCGATGCCCCATGTGGAGAACGGCCAGGGAGAGGTCATATTGTATAATTCTCATGGAGGCAAGTGCTGAAGATTAGAAAAATGTTGGCAGTTAAGGCATCTCCGAACATAGGTGGTACAATCTTGAACCATGGTAGTCCAATTGTAACCTTGTCGGATAATATTTTTGTCAAGCATATGGCCATTCATATGGGGTTTTCATTCCCTATTATGGATCTTCTGCAACATCTCTTCAATGTCAGCCCCCGCGATACAGTGTAAGTGGGTTCCATCGAAGTTTCTCTTTAATAGTGATTTATGACAGATAATGAACTGGGCAGCCAGTTTGCGAAGGGTTGCTCATTATTTCTTATAGGAATCTTGGGGGTACCTACCGTGCTTTAGGAGAAGCCAAATATCATAATACCAACACTCGAATACGTCAACAACCTCTTTTATGACGAGCTCAATGTGGTAGTAGTGAGTCAATTTAGTTCACTTTTGGACTAGGAAAGGGTCCATCATTATTCCTTCAGGCATGTCAACTATGGAGGCTAAAATGTCAAGGGCATCGGATAAGCTTTTCCTTGTTCAGGGAGGGTAGTGGAAGGTGATATCTCAAAATTAGGAGGCCAGCTTTTCTAGATGGGCGTGGAAGGGTAAGAGATTTTCATTTTTTACTTTCCATCTTATATGGACCTGGTCGATGATGAGGGTTGAATCCTCGTAGACATCTAGGTATTTGATTCCTTTCTTAGATATACTTTAAGTCCTACTGTGCACGCCTCGTATTCGAACATGTTATTTCTGTAGGGAAAATTTATCTTAATGATAATGGGAGTATGAGAATCATCGGGGGCAATCAGGAGTATCCTGATTCCGTATCCCTTCTTGTTGGCAGCACCATAAAAAAATTACCATAAGAGGTCTTCCTGGGAGGTGAAAAGGATGTCTTCGTCTCGAAATTCAGAGATCCAGGCTTCGGATTATTCCATAGGGTAATCAATAAGGTAGTTAGAGATAGCTATTCATTTCATGGATTTCTGCATGACATACATAATATCGAACTCGGCTAACAACATTAACCATTAGACCATTCGGCTAAATAGGTCAAGTTTCTAAAGCAGGTATTTGATCGGATCCATTCGGGATACTAGTGTAATGGGAAAAATGAGCATGTAATGTCTTAATTTTTTAGTGACCCAGACAATGGCGACACATGCTTTCTCTAAGGCAGTGTAGTTGACTTCGTATCTAACTAATTTGCGACTGGAATAGTAGATAGTCCTCAGGATTCTTCAATGTATTGGGATACCAAAGCCCCAACTGCTGCTTCTGTCATGGTCAAGTATAGGAGTAGGGGTAGACCAGGTTGCGGTGGCATGAGTACCGAGGGTCGAGTTAGATGTTGTTTGATTTGATCAAAGGCTTACTAACAAGCTTCGTTTCAAACTTTGGTAGAATCGTTTTGTTAAAATTTGAATATGGGTTCACAAATTAAAGTCAATTGGCTGATGAGCCGACTGATATACTGTAATTTTCCCAAGAATCCCTGGTCTTCCTTTTTCGTTTGGGGAGGTGGCATCTCGAGTATGGGTTTCAGTTTGACAGCATCTGCTTCAATCCCCTTCTCGCTAACCATGATCCCTAAAGTTTTTTGTTTAGTAACGCTAAAAACACATTTTTGTGGGTTAAGTAGAATCTGTTATCTTCGAAATCATTCGAAGAACTTTCGGAGAGCAGGAACATGAACTTCCTGAGTCTTAGAGTTGATAATCATATCATCCATATAGACCTCATCTTCTTTGTGAATCAGATTGTGTAAGATGATTGTGGCACCCCTTTGGTAGGTAGCCCCTGCATTTTTGAGATCGAATGGCATGACCGTATAATAAAAGGTTCCCCAGGGGGTGATGAATGTGGTTTTTTCTTGATGACCAGGGTGCATCTTAATCTAATTGTATTCGACAAACCCATCAACGAACAACTTGAGAGCATGACTAGCCATGTTATCCAAAATCATGTCGATTTTGGGTAGCGGGTAATCATCTTTCGGAGAAGCCTTATTCAAATCTCTGTAGTCAATGAAAATATGAACCTTTCCTCCTGATTTCGGCACGGTTATAATATTGGCAAACCATGTGGGATATTCGATCACCTAGATGAAGCCTACATCCAACTGTTTGACTACCTCTTCCTTAACCTTAAGCGACCGTTCGGTGCAGAGCTTTCATAGTTTCTGTTTAATCAGTTTATATTCTGGGAGCATTGGAATCTCGTGTTGAGCTATTTCGAGATAAATGTCTAACATGTCCTCGTAGAACCATACTAAGATGCCAATAAATTACTTCAGTAATTCTTCGAGTTATGTGCGCTCATGCTCATCAAGGGTGGACCATATCCTAATCTCGTACAGCTGGCTACTAAAACCGAGATTAATAACAACAGTTCCATCTTCATTAATTTGAATGCGATTATTTTATTTGTTATTAACCTTATTTAGATCAGTTAAGAATTGTTCATTTGCAAAATCATCACCATCAAGAGTTTGATTAGAATCAAGACAATTAATGTAAGGCACAATATACTCAAAATCTTCATTTATTTCATTCTTGGTAAAAACAGGGTTGAGAACCTCATCGAAGGAGGTCTCGATTACATGATGATCAGAACAAGGAGGAACAAAAATAATAAGAAGAAATTGGATAAACATCTGGGTTGAGTTCCATTTCAGTAAGTGGAACTGGTACATCATTCCACTTGAGGAGGGGTGTATCATCAGCTTTGATCAGGATGGATTGATCCGATGATGTAACATCTGAGTGGATCATGTAGAGTGTAAGCCCCAGTGTCTATAAGTTGAACTAATACTTGGAGTCACTTCCCTCGAAATCTCCGATAACAACTGTAGTCTTCTCAACGAGCGATTACACATGATGCTGGGAACTTTTGGCCCATGCGTAATTGTCTTCACTACACCAAAATGGTTAAATTCGCACACTTCAACGGCCAGCCTTGTCACGGTCAATGACTGTGACAAGGCCGTGACAAAGGTTTGTCACGGTCAATGAACGTGATAAGGCTGTGACATTTACTGTTGTCACAGTCTTCTCACGATCATTGACCATGACAACCGTATAAAATTTTCACGATCAAATACCGTGATATGTCTATGACAATTCCGTCAGTAAAAAAAACCCTTCCCTCTTCTTTTTTTCCCACCGATTTCTATTCCCTCCATTTCTCTCTCTCTCTCTAAGAGACTGCACTCTCTCTATAATTTTGCTACGTTTTCTCTCTCTATTTCTCTTCCATTTGTATATATATATATGTGTGTATATGTGCGTGTGTGTATATGTGTGTGTAAATGTGCATGCGTGTATATATGTGTGTGTGTGTGTGTGGTGGATTGAGGGGGCAGGGGTGGGGGTGTATATGTGCGTGTGTGTGTATGCATGTGTGTGTGTGTATATGTGTGCGTGTGTGTGGTGGGTAGTGACAGTGGGGGGGAGGGGGGCTATGTGTGCATGTGTGTATATGTGCGTGTGTGTGTGGTGGGCGGAAGGGGGTGGGCAAGGTAAATGGGGCGGGGGGTGGTGCTTTTTTGATTTTTTTTTAATCAAATTTTGATTGGTTTATTAGATATTGCCCCTTATATGCAAGTAGTGCCTCTTGTAAAAGAATTGATTGATTAAATATTGATTGGTTATTATTTTTTTTAGTAAACTAATAATTTGTGCCCCTTTCATATGCAAGTAGGATTGCCCCTCATTGAAAATTAGTAAATTAATAATTGTATAATTTAATTGTTAGTTTAATTGATGAAATGAATTAATTGAGTAGATGAATTAGAAGGAGTACGGGATACACATTTGTTGTTGCTATTGCGGTTGGATTATAGTGGATCGATGTTCGGTTAGTTAATTTTAGAAGTGGCATGACCACTGGATTATTGTCCATATGGGAGTGCGATTTTTTCAACTTTTTTTAAAAAGTACTTTGTATCACGGACAATATATATATAGTACGATAATTAAATGAAACATACTTGAAATTACATATAGTGCGCATAGATACTAGACTTCTAGTTCTTATGCATACGCATTCAATAGCCGTTAGACCCGTTCGAGAGTCATTACCCCTGTAGTGAGATCTCTCGAATTGTCCCGTTTGGACAGTTTGGGACTGCATAATTTATGTATAATAATATTCTCAGTGGATTAAAGTTGTTACTTTTGGAGGAAGTTCTGCAATCGCATCCTAATGTTCTCTAGGTACATACTAGATTGACAAGTGTGAGTGTTATTTCAATTGAAATAACACTCACACTTGTCAATTTACATCGTGTACTTGGAGAACTATAGGGATATGCTGCCAAATTTTTCTCAAATTGTAACAATGTGCCCTTAAGTATGTTACAGAAATATGTTGGCTTGAATGGGATAGGACCACTCACCCTTTAGAGGAGATGGAGGAAATAGGAATTTTTATTATAAATTGAATTTGAATTTGAAATTTAAAAATCGAATATAAATAAGACATAATTAAATGAAACATACTATAAATCTAAGTTTTGTTTATACTAATCCAGGAATATGCGCTGCTTACCTTTAATAGGTGATTAGGTGTAGTAGTTGTGATGGGATATCCTAAATACAAAAAGTGGATGGGTGAGACAAATAGAACGGGGGATGTGTTTCGTAGAGGTGCTAATGAATTTGTGAAATATGCAAAGAGATGTCATAATGATGAAGAGTTTCCGTGTCCGTGTTCTTGGTGTAAGAATGATAAGGTGTTTGAGTGGAAAGGAGTAAAACTACATTTGTTAATGTTGGGTATGCAAGATTACTATCGACTTTGTAGTTTTCACGGTGAATTAAAAGTTCCTTTTGTCCCCGAACAACCTTCACAACACCCTTCAACAAGTAGGATAGATGTAGAAGGGGACAACGTAGATCATAATATGTTAGATGATTTAGTTGATGATGCGTACCAAGTTTATGAAGCGAAGGAGAATGAGGTCACTGATGATGTACAAGGTTCAGGTGCTCGTGAAGATATCACAATAAACCTTGATGATGATTACCAAAGTTTAAAATTTAAGGTGTCCCAATCGTTATACTCTAGTTGTGAGAAAGATCAAACAACTTTACATGCCATGCTTGGTTTGCACAGTTTAAAGACACAGTACGATTTGTCTGGCAATAGCGTGACAGAAATTCTGGATTGGGTGAAGGGCTTACTACCCAAGGAGAATACACTTCCAAATAGCTATCCTTTATGAAGAACAGTTTGAAAGGTTTGGAATGACGTATAAATTGATTCATGCTTGAGTGTATGACTGCATACTATACCGAAAGGAGTATGAAAATCTCGATCGTTGTCTGGTATGCGATGAACCTATATATGTCTAATCTACCGGCAAGGAAGGAACAAGCTCAAAAGTGCCTCAAAAAGTCTTGAAATATTTTCCCGTTGGGCCTTGATTAAAGCGATTTTTCACAATGCCATGGATAGCAGAGGCAATGACTTGGCATGCTAGGGCAGAAGTGGGGAGTAATCTCATGCGTCGTCCTATTGATTCTACAGATTGAAGGAGGATGAATTATGAGTATCCCAATTTTGCTCAAGAATAGTGCAACATTCGTTTGGCTATATTAACAGATGGTTTTAATCCATGTGAAAATCTAAGAACCAATCAGAGTGTATGGCCAGTGATCCTAGCCCAACTCAACCTCCCTCCTTCACAGTGTATGAGACCTGAATTTTTGAGCTGTCTTTGTTGATACCTGGGCCAAACGCACCAAGTGAGGACATCGACGTCTACCTGACTCCTTTGGTAGAAGAATTAAATGAGTTGCAGGAAGAGTGTGTGAAAGCATTTGACTCTTTCAAAAAAGAAGAGTTTACGCTGAAAGCTATGTTAATGTGGGAAATTCATGATTTTCCAACTTATGGGACATTATCCAGTTGTGTAGTACATGGTTATTTAGGGTGTCCTATTTATGGAGAGGATACATAATCTCTTCATCTCTCTGCTAGCTCAAAAAATATATACCACTTCCATAGGAGGTTTTTACCCCCGGCTCATAGTTTTAGATTTGAGAAAGGTTCCAATTTTTTATCGGGCGGGGTTGAACATAGGCTACCGTCGAGAAAACTTTCGGGTTCAAAAATTGAAAGTAAATCTTCTGATTGTGGCCCTAATATGCCAGGTAAGAATCCAAAATTTAAGAATGTCAAGCATAAGAAGACCCCAATTGGGAATGAAACTGAGATAAGAAAGGCATGGTCTAGGAGCTCAATTTTATTTTACTTGCCTTAATAGAAGAACAACTCGGTGCGCCATGTATTGGATGTGATCCATTATCCGAATGCATGACTTCGTCCCACCGAAGGAGCTAATCTCATTGGCACAATGGCAAAATTTCATTGACAATGAGATTGAGGAGCGATAATTGGCATCTTGCCAATCGGGGAGGGAAAATCGGGCGAAAAAGACGGACGTGCACTACTCCGGCCGGACGTCTGACACCGAGGTGGAGCATAGGATGATGGTAAGATTGTATTTTTCTATAATTACAAACATATGTTATTCTGCATTATTTTACTTTGCGGGCCCGATACTAATTTTTCATTAATTTATTTAAGGGGACGGGGAGTGGCCCTGGGGATAGGCCACATAGGCTCGATGTTTATGTGGTTGTTCGGACGAAGAGGGGGAAGTATAAGGAGGTGTCCCCAGTTGTCGCGTCCACGATTATAAGTAATCAAATAGTTTACTTTTTGTTGATTATGTTATAATTTTTTTATTTACTTATTTAACCAATCTTGTGCTTTTTGTCATTTAAAGATAAGCTTAAGGAAGTGCATGAGTCGCAGTCTGATGCCGACAGAGCATCTTTATCCACGGATGCACTCAACCAAGTGCTTGGCACTGATTGCAAGGGGAGTAAAAGGGGGTAAGCTCGTGAGTGGCCAAATCTAAGATCATCAGATTAGAGATGAGCAGCATCGGCTTGGCTCGAACGGTGGACTCGCATGACGAGAAGCTGTCCCATTTGGAGGCTACGGTCCAAGATATGTTCTCATTCATAAAGCATTCGTTGGACGAAAAGCGTAAGGGGAAAGGGAATGACAAGGTGGTGGAGGACGAGGTGTAGGAGGATAAGGACGTGGATGTCGCTGCTTCATCGTAGACACATGAGGACTCAGATGATCCAGTCCCCTATCTGGCTCCCTTCGACCGACCTATGACGACACTTGGTTGTCCAAGCGTGTTTATACAGGGTATATTTGATGGAAAGAGGATATAAATGAGGTTAAGGGACCCGAATACCATCTAGGGTATGATAGTTCATGAACGTGCCCTTCAAGACATCGAGGCTAAGGTGCTCATCATGAATGTGATACCCAGGAAGGAGAAAATTCTATTGTGGTTGGGCGAACAATGCGACACGATGAAAATTCAAGGGTGTAGCAATTCGTATATCGTGTGGCCTATCCACCTCCTTAAACCTACCCTAGACATGTAATGACATTATTTGAATTATTTTAAGTTGTTACATTTTAATTATATTTGGATTATATCGTGATGTATATTGTTTTGAATGTGTATTTGCATTATACCTAATTTATTTGAATATATGATGTTTAAAAAGGTACAACGCTGCTATAATAGGTATACATATATTGCTGGGCAGTGGCAGTGGCCATATTGCCCAGCGGAGTTTATTTTAATTCTGCCCAGAATTGTCACGTTCATTGACCGTGACAATTTTGTGACAAGTATTATTTGTCACGGACTTGTCATGGTCAATGACCGTGACAAATTTTTACTAAATATCATGAGTTTGTCACGGTTATTAACCGTGATTAAGCTTGCCATGGTCAATGATCCTGACAAGTCCATGACAAAAAAAAGTTTTATCCCCCATACTTGTCATGGTCATTGACCTTGATAAGGTTGACTTTTCATGATCAATGACCATGACAAGTCGACAGATTTAGGGTAGTGCTTGGAAGAAGATGTCCATTCCTAGATTCATCTTCTTGTCCACATGATCATACCACAGTTCGAGAAAGACACAAAAGGAAAAATCTTCACCCTCTTTGAAGAATATTTTGTTCAAGGAATCTTCTGAAACAGTTTAACCAAGGTTGGCGGAGCATTCTGACTTCCTCTGATGATGGTTGATAGCCCAGGCCATGCGGAGGAAAGGACTTCTTCAACACTATGGGTTCTAGTATTCCTTATTGTCATCGTCCTAGCCCCAGTCTGGGCAGGAAGTGCATATTTTTGGACATCTGTATCACGTTGACATTATCGTGAGGGTTGTGTTATGGAAAGACTCTATCTCTGAAATCATCCCTTGCTGGAAGAGAAAGTGGTTCGACTCAGAAACCTGATATAAGCATATCATTAGACCCATGTTGTATCCCTAGTACCAGATTATTGGTTCTTGCATTGTCAGTGTTATCATCATCGCCTAAGATGGTGATGACTTGCACTTTTATCGAAGAACTTCAGTTTCTGATGGAGAGAGGAAGACACTCCCTTGATACTGTGGAGCCATGGTCGTCCAAGAAATAGGTTAAAACAAGACGGCATGTCGATTACTTGGAATTCAATTACAGGACTTATAGGGCTAGCCCTATTATAAGTTTATGGGTCCCATCACTTCTCGATGAGTATTCTCATAAGAACGCACTGCGATGGAAGTTGGAGCAAGGTCGCTTACTTTCATTCCCAAGTAGTTGAGGGTTCTTAGAAGGTAAACATTAAGCATTGATCCGTTATTGACGAGTGAAAGCGGTACTGTCTTCCCCATGACCTCGATAGAGATATTGAGAGCATAGTTGTGATTTGGACCAAACTTAGATATTTCTTCTTCGGAGAAGGAGATAGTTATATTGGAGGTTAGAGACTCGACCAAGTTCATAACTTCTTCTGGAGTGGTAAAAGGAAGGACTGTGTGCCCGGTAAGAAGTTGGGAAGATAAAAAGAATCCCTATAGAGTAATGTTAGCCTGCATTTTTTTTAACTGATCGAGGATCTTTCTCTCCTCGAGAGTTATTTTTGGCATAGGGAGTTTCACAACACCTTTTCCCTTATCTGTCATTGCTGATTAAGGGTTCGGAACCTGGTAATGCCTCCTAAATTTAGTCATATAGTTCACAGAAGAGGGGGAAAATAGAAACCCTATTTCTTCATCTATCTCGGGTCGTTTGACCACTTTGTTGATCTTTCCTGACAGATCCTCAAAAGATATCATTCCATATATACTGACTACTAGGCTAGTATTTTCAAGGCTTTGCTCTTCATCTAAACTATTGAATTCATCCCCCCATTCGGTGGCAATGATATCATCCTTCCACAACAAGTCAATGCATTATATAACCTCAATGGAATCTTTATATAGATCCTCCCATTCAATGGGGGAGATGCAAAAGGGAAGGGACCGAGCGCCCTTGTAGTTTCAAAGCATCGAGTAGCTCGATCATACTGTAAATTTCACCAGTTTATTGAAATAAGCCTGCCATAATTTAGACAACATCTAACTTCGTAGGTGGGTACTACCCAATTATTTGAATCGCGAGCTCACTTCTGGGCTTCTATGAACAGTGCGCTGAACTTTTGGTAGTCAATGGTCATTTCAAAGGGCAATTTCTGCCCAAACTCTAGGAGCTGATTCAATACCGCCAATAATTCCATATCCTTCCTTTCAAATCGGTTACGAATGACAATACATGCTCTTGTAAGAAGCGATAGGGCTTGATCGACAAAACATGTAGGGTATAGGAGAAAATATGGGCAAAGTTTGAGGGGTTTAAGAGAATGTACATATATGATGGGCGATTTATTGGTTACAATCTAGGTAGACAAGCCAAATTATGGGTCTTCTTCTAGGAAGATAGAATTTATATGGTTTGGAAGTGGATTATAAGTAGTGTTGGGTTTAGGATTGGCTAGTGGGGCAATGATACCCTGATCAATCAGAACTTGGATTACATTTTGAAGGTGGAAGAACTGATCAGTGGTGTGGTCAACATTTTGATGGAAATCACAATGGGCAACGAGTTTCAAATTTTTGGGTGGTTTGATAATGGATGAGGGTTCACTGGTTTAATAAGAATTCAGCGAAAAAGGGCTAGGTAGACTTTGGAGAGAGGATCATGAAGCTCGGTTTATTCTTTTTTGATGGGATTATGGCGACTTTATGGTGTCCATAAAGTGGCAAGATGAGAGATGTTATTGATGGTTGAAACTATAGTATTGGTAGGCTTCTCATACTTTCTAGGAATGATCTGTTCGGATACTTTCTTTAGATCATCTTCTGTATTAGCAAGAATTTCTTTGATTTATACTCCTACTTCTCGGAGGTCTCAAAAATGGGGGTAATATTATCCTCCCATCGTTGCTCGAACAGGGGGTAAGAAGGTTTTCTTCACAATACCGACTTGCTCCTTTTTGAAAGGTCGGTTGGTCATGGTGGTCGCTTTCTTTCTCCACTTTGTTATGAAATTACTGACAGTTTCCCCAGCATTCTGCTTGAGAAGTTATAAACTATGTCCTGCAACCTCTAATTCCTTGTTATACTTATACTCCGACATGAATTCACGGTCAACATACTCCCAACTGCGAATTCTGGATTCCTCGAGGGATAGGAACCATTGAAGGGCATTGTTCTTCAATGTCGGTTGGAATATCTGTGCCATTATTTCTTAAGAGTCACCTAAGAGAGTCATGGCTCGGTGGTAACTTCGTTGATGGACAATTAGGGGCCCGTTACCACCAAACTTCTCAATATTGGGCATTTTGAACTTTTTTGATGGCCTTGCTTTAGGGTAGGGAGACATATGGGTGTAATTCGTGTAGTTCCCAGAGATTTAGACTTGGTCAAACTTCTTGATCAACAACTTAAGGCCCTCCTTGACCTTGTTCAACTTTTCTTCCTTTGAATCAGCAAGTACTGGTAGGTTAGGCCCTGGCTGGGAAAGATTCAGCATAGGGAGCTGATTTGACGATGACACATTAGTAGGAGGGGCACGTGAAGCGTGCTAATACTCTTCCAGGATCCAAATAGGCTTAGGTACGAGTGAACCCATAGCATGAGAGAAGAGGACCTCAGGTTCTTTGGGAATAGGGACACAGTTTTGCTGCATCTCATGAACCTTGGTTTAAAGGTTGTCAATCTTGGCGATAAGTTAGACTAGGACCGTCATCAAATAAGGCTGCACATTCGGCACTTGGTCTGCATTCTCCATGGAAAGTGGGTCAAGGTGGATTCTGAACTCAAAGGAAGTAACGGGAGAACTGACTATGCTTAGGGGTGAATTGACGGAGGATCGAAGCCAATAGGGAGCCAGGCCAAGGGTCGGGTATGCAATCGACCTGAGAAGGAAAATGATTCGAGTTTATTTTTTAAAGAGAGAAGGAGAAACTTTTAGAACAAGGAGAAAAATGTTTTTGATATTTTTTGGAAAGGGAAGGACAAAATATTTTTGGTCTTTTTTGGTATTTTGAAAATGAGGGGGAATTATTTTTTGACAATTTCCCTAAGGAAGGAGGGAAAAACGAGAGAAGAGTCTCAGCATGATTATTATTATGTTTATGTTTTCACTTGTATTAGGTTTACGTAAATGCAAAAGTAATGCCGGACGGGACCCGAGCCTAGAAAAAATTGGGTTTGAAAAATATGCAAAACAAGGTTTGACTTGTTGCCAAGCTTATAGAAAGGGTCCCATTTTGAAAAAGACAAAATTGCACAAAAATTTGGGCGGCATGCCGACCCGACATTTTGGCAGAGTTTTAGGTAGTAACCGAAAAACTAAGTATGAGTGCCCTAGGTTTGATGTCTATATGAGGGTATACATTTGTTAGGTTAATGGAAAGGTTGGTATACATTTGTTAGGTTAGTGGAAAGGTTCCTTACTTCGGCATGACTTTCGCGATATACGTCTTTCTTTTGAGGGTAATCGGTACGTGTGGACAAGCCATTTAATATACTTGAATATACATGAATTGCCTCACTATATACCTCATGGGGAAAGTAGGGGTGAGAGAGAATACCTACGCACTCATACGATCGTCATCACTATCATTATCACAGATAGCCCGTACCTAGGTTCCATGCTCTAATGGTACGAATCTAAATCGCGTTAACCTCCGTTCGATAGGAAGTAGCTAGGTATGTCATACACATAATATTTTGAATAATAAGCATGCGCACGACTTATATAAATTCATTAGCTTTCCCACAGTCTAGTATTTCGCAACATGTACATTATATCTCTTATTATAACCCGTACTTTATTCGTGTGTACTCTACCTTGTATTTTCTCACCTCCTTAATTCTATGGATTTTATACCTTCCGTGGGTCGACATACTCTTTGCTCACTATTAATTCTTAACCTAAGTCACTCTACAGTCATACTAGTTTAACACTCATTAAAATAAGCCTACGGGAAGTTCGAAACAAAATCGGGCTTAAGAAGATCATTCTGGAATCTCGTTAGAAGACCCAGAAATCTTGTTTGAACGAGGTCGTTCGAACAAAGGTACTTCGAACGAACCCCCAAACTCGTTAGAAGGGCTACTGGAATCTCGTTCGAACGACCTAGGCTAGACTTCTAACGAAGTTTTCGAAGTCGGCCAGTTCATCTCTAAAGCTTGTTTTTCCAGATTTTCTCCACTCAAATCTCAACCTAAATTCATTTCAACCCAAATACGAGGTTTCCAAACTACTCTAAGTCACCCTAGAACACTTCTTAGCATAGTTTTGGGGCCAAATCCTTTTAATCATCATATAATTTCAATAAATTCCTAAATTTTACCATAAACCATATTAACATGAACCCAAAATTATATGTCTATAAAAACTCCATTTTTTATTTCGTGATTAACATCGAATTCACCAAATTTCACATTCCAATTAAGGGGGAAAATCCTCTACATGCAAACCCCCATCAGATTTCCAAAATTCCTACATGATTTCATCATAGGTAAACCCAAATTGGGTATTAGTTGTTCTAAAACCTCAACACATGTTAAAAAGAGTAATAATTGCTAAGAGAAGAGCAATATAATCACTTGCCTTAAAATGAACTTCTGATTCGCGGGTTGAAAGTGGTATAGGAACAATCCTCCTGACACGATCTACGCACTGGTGTGCTTTTTGTTGTGAAAGGTTGAGTTCTTAGCTTAGACCCTAATGGAGTCTCCTTCTTCTTCCTTGGTTCTCTCTCTCTTTTCCTCTCTTTTCACGTAGATTGAAAATGACGGCTATTAACCCTAAATGCCTTTTAATTAAACCTGATTTTCTTCCATTTAATTACCCAAAATACCCCTCTGGGGTGTTGTTTTGGGTTAAAATATCCCGGACTCCAAATAAAATATCCGAATAGTATTTTCAGACTATTTCAACCCTTTCGGACACTCTGGCGCACTCAAAATAGTCGTCCGAGTTATACAAAAATAAATTATCTTTCAACCCCCCAAATATGTATAAATGACGCGACTCATACGCGTCCCAAATACTTATAACATAACTGTCGTGTATCTCATTCCCGACTATTATTTCAATAATTACTAACTCTCATCCCGCTAGTGATTATTATCATAAAATCGGATTAATCGCAATTTAAGTTTTTTTTTCTTCTTCTTTAATTTAATTAATCCCCACTTTCCATAAAAATAATTATGCGTAAAAATACGGAGTATTACATACTTCCCCCCTAATAACAGAATTTCGTCTCGAAATTCGGAAAAGAATATATATACATGGTAAGAATAACTCTGGATAACATTCGTGCATGTCATCCTCACCCTCCCAAGTTGATTCCTCAACATTATGGTGCCGCCACTGAACACGTACTAGTGGTACTACTTTCAACCTCAACTTCCTTTCGCTACGGTCTAGGATAGAAATCGACCCCTCCTCATTTGAGATATCTATATATAAGTTTATCTCTTCTAACGCAATGTGAGTATGGGCCAAATCATCTTGAAGAAATCTCCTCAGTGAAGAGATATGAAACACATCATGGACTCTATGCAAGTGCTCCGATAACCCAAGTCTATAAGCTACTGGTCCAGTCCTCTCGATAATGGGGAATGGCCCTACATACCTAGGCCTCAACTTTCCCTTCTTTCCAAAATGCATAACTCCCTTCATAAGAGACACTCGAAGTAATACCTGATCCCCAATGTTGAACTCTTCAAAATAGCATTTTGCATCAGCGTAACTCTTTTGCAGATCCTGAGCAACTCGAATACGGCTCCGTATCAACTCTATCCTTACCTAAGTATCTTGAATTACCTCTGAACCCAACAACTTGTTATCCCCCAAATCTAGCCAACGTGATGGGGAACGACAAGGTCTGTCGTATAGGGCTTTGAATGGAGCCATACCGATAGTAAATTGGTAGGAGTTGTCATAAGCAAACTCCACTAGTGGAAGGTAATGTTCCCAACCTCTGCCAAAATAAATAATGCACATCTGTAACATGTCTTCCGACATCTAATTCGTCCGCTCTATCTGACCATCCGTCTGCGGGTGATAGGTTGTGCTCAGCCGTAACTCCGTACCCAACGCCTCCTGAAAACTCTCCCAAAATACAGAAATGAACACCTTATCTCTGTCAGACATGATATTGAGAGGAACTCTGTGGATTCTAACTATCTCCGCTATGAATAACTGGGCATACTGTCTCATGGTGTAGTCTATCTTGGCTGGAAGAAAGTGGGCTACCTTTGTCAACCGATCCACTATCACCCATATCGAATCGTGACCCCTCTGCGATGTAGGTAATCCCGTGATGAAGTCTATGGAAATGCTCTCCCTTTTCCATATAGGAACCTCTAATGGATGTAGAAGTCTCATCGGCCTCTGATGGTCCACCTATACTAATTGACAAGTGGCACATTTTGAGACGAACTCGGTAATATCTTTCTTCATTCTGCTCCACCAATACTATCTACGCATGTCCTGGTGCATCTTATCCCCACCGGAATGCACTGTAAATCGAGAACCTTACGACTCTGTCATCACCTTATGTCGCAAATCATCACCTTCGGGAATAACCAATCTCCCATTAAAACGTAGACCCCCGTATGAACCCACGGTGTAAGACTCATCCCCCTCGGCTAGAAGTTTTACTATCTAACTTTGGCAGAACGGATCATCTGCCTGAGCCTGTACTACTCCCGTAATAATCTGGGGCATAGCCATCATTACAAACATAAGCGATCGGGATACCGTATCCTGGTTCCCTAACTCCTTCCATTTCGCTTTCCACACCTCAGCCACATCACTGACTGGCCTACGGCTTAATGCGTCTGCTACCACGTTAGCCTTCCTCGGGTGGTACTGGATATCAAATTGATAATCCTTCATAAACTCAAACCACCGACGTTGACACATATTTAACTCCTTCTATATGAAGAGGTACTGTAACGACTAGTGGTCCGTGAATAGACAAAATTTCTCCCCTAGCAGGTAATGTCTCCAAATTCGAAGTGCAAACACCACTGTCGCTAACTCTAAATAGTGGGGGTAGTTCCTCTCGTGAGGTTTAAACTTAGGAAGCATAAGCTATAACCTGATCCTCCTACTGTAGTATACTTCCAAGTCCTAACAAGGATACATCAGTGTAGACTAGATACTCCACTCCCAGCTTGGGTAATGCTAACACTGGTGTTGAGGTTAACTTGTCTTTCAACTCATCAAAGGCTAATTGACAAGCACCATCCCATTCATACGGTACTCCCTTGCGAGTCAGATTTATCAACAGGCCCGTTATCTTCGAAGAGCCTAGGATGAACCTCTTGTAGTACCTGTCTAAGCCCAAGAAACTGCGTATCTTGGTGGGTGTCGTGGGTTGATTCCACTCCTTTGCTGCCGACACTTGGTTCGGGTCAACTGATATTCCAAATTCTGACATAACATTCCCCAAAAACTATACCTCACGTGACCAGAATCCACACTTCTCATACTTAGCACATAGTTGATGCTCTCATAGTGTCTAAAGAGCTTGTCTCAAGTGCTCGGTATGCTCCTTATTAGTCTGTGAATAAATTAGGATGTCATCTATAGAGATGATGACCAACTGACCCAAGAACTCTCTGAACATTCAGTTCATCAGGTCCATAAATGTGGTTGGAGCATTTGTCAGCCCAAACGGCATGACTCTGAACTCATAAGACCTACATCTCGTCAAGAAGTAGTCTTTGACATCTCCTACTCCATGATACAGCGCTTATGGTATCCTGATCCCAAGTCAATCTTTAAGGAGAATGTATCTCTCCTCAACTAATCGAATAAGTCATCGATTCGGGGCAATGAAGACTTATCCCGTATCATGACTTTATCATCTTCCCTTATTACACCGATATATTATCAATGTAAAACATTTGATATCACTTCTTACGTCATATCGTACGGTTCTACTGATCATGCATGGGAATACAATTTAAGTTAAGGTTACGGTTTCGCTTACGAATGATAACCAGGCTACCAAACTCATGTGCTAAAGACTAACCATCCCTAGCTCTTGACATTCACTAGGTTTCATGTTGTGGGATGTATCGCAAAGCGAAATCTAAATAAGGAACCCCCCGATACATTACTAACTAACATTGTCGGTCAACGAAAGTTGTGGTCCTCAGTATTTGTCTCGTACCCCACATCCCTACTTCCTACTAACAATAGCGCAAGTATTCTCATGTTAGGAAAAAGATATTCAACACATTACTTCTAGTAACTTGGCGTTAGGCTCTTTAATTTTCCACAAACTTATTCCCATGCCCAGAGATATTTCATTCTTTCCTGAGTTACTATAGTAAACATTTCTACCCACCTAGGTTTGGTATAACCCGATAGGATTTAATACCTTATGTATACAAGTGGCTCCGTTTCCTCTCGGATGACACTTTGCACAATTTTTTTCATAACCAAGACTAATGGACACCTAATATTATTTTAATGGTCTATCATCACACAAACTTGAATTATCCGGTTCAAAATCGGGATAACAATACATTTTACGCTCATGTTTCTCATGTAGTACAAGTAAGCTGTAACGCACATAGGTTATTTGAAATTTTACTTATAACTAAAAGGAAGCACTATAAATGATAAAGTACCGTACCTCCAAACGTAAGTGGTAAATGCGGCATCAGTGGCATAACTGCTTATCGGGCATTATAGATACATCCATACTGTACTACTTTCTGCTGTTATGAAGTCTGTGTTACTGGGGTGATTATTCGTGTTTCCCCAATTTGGGTATTCTGTGGTGTCGGGTGAATATTCAATGACTATTGCAGGATCCTTCCATGTCTAGGGCAATTTCGACGGTAGTGACCCCGTTTTCCACATTTGAAACACTTACCCACACAGTTTCTGCTCTGCTGGCCTTACTGAGCATACTGCTAGCCCTGAAGGTCTCGCTGACCTCTACCCTTTTGAGGGCAGTCCTGGCGTTTGTGGCCAGTGTTGCCACACGTGAAACATCCTCCTGGGAAGGGTCCTCCCCTTTCTCCTTGTTGTTCCAGGCCCTTATGGCCGTTACCACCCCTCCCTTGGCCATTTTGGCCCTACTGAACCTGTTGTTGGCCCTGATGGCCGTGTTGGCCCTGGAGGGTTTGGCTCTTCCCACGGTTCTCATAGTCTTTTTGGTCTTGATGTCTCTGAGGAGCTTATCGCTATTGCGATAGAATTTTCCCATCGTTATTATTCCTCGAAATGTAATATTGATAAACTTCTCTTATTCTTTTGCCCCCTGTAAGTTGCACACTACGATTTTGGTACTGCAATATTGCGATAGTCACTGCTTGTGCCACGACGTTCGCAATCTCAGTGATTTCCTCTCTTCCCTGGTGTACCTGAGGTATTTTTTGGTCTTGTCCCACATTTACTTCTTCAGCGGTGTTAGTGGTTCTCTCCCCCATAGGCGACATATGAAATTTAACTGAATTTTATAAAACCATCGTCCATACATAACATTATAGCAGAAGTACGAAATCTAAAACACGAAATAAGGATGCAACAGTCCTAATAGTAGGGCTCTATATCAAAGACGCTAAGCGCAAAATGCAATACGCCGAATAGATCCTAAAGGACACTAGAAGCTGATGCTCTGATACCACTTGTGACACCCCGCCTAATTAATTACAGGGTGATCATTCCTTAATTAATCAATTTCAGAATATCAAGTTGGTTCAGATAATGCATCACTGTTGAAAACTCAAATTTTAATTTAATAAAACTAACCACCTAATATTTAAAAAGGGTGATGTCTAAATTTTTATCTTGTCATTAACTACTACTACGATAATACCAATAAATACAATGCATCACAGTAAAACAAGTAAAGTCTTACTGAAGTAAAATAAATGGATGTAGTGAACATCTCCAGATACAATCCAATACAATAAATTCAATAAAAGAAACCAAGTCTAAGAGAGAATTTAAAACGGCTAAATCTCTGGAAATAAACATAAGTAAGGACGATATGTCCAACAGTGAATAACTGAAAAGGAAAGAATGAGTTGAGTCGTCTACTAGCAATAATCCTACAACTTCCACAGCAGCTACAGCACGACAACTGAATGGGGTCTCCTAAGGCTGGTGTCCCTGTGGCTGGGTACCTAAAATAATAGAATAATAGAAATATATACAGGAGAACGGGTCAGAGCCTGAGTTGAAAATAGTTTAAAATAGCAAGTTCTTAAATTCATTCAATTAGCACAATTATTCTTCAAGTTAACTTAGCGTACTCACTTGAAATACTCACCCCTCGATCTAATGCACGTCTAACGAGCCTAACTACCCATACTAGTCATGATACCCTGACTAACTACTAGGTACATAATATTACACTTGAAACTCTCCCTAAATAATTCAAAACTGGCATACTTATGCTTTTGATAAAGATTTAGGATTACTTTAGTTTATTCTCGAAATATTCTAAATGTCCAACTAATACTACCATACGTGTACATTTAAAAATAAAGTTATCAACATAAGGCACCAAACATATTTCCGGTATACACACATTATTCACTTTATGTATACATATTAAATTATTTAAATATATCAATATTTCACCCTTGGGTGAGAAATCCTTAGTACTACGCATACTCGGCAATCTAGTCCATTTGCAATGCTCACGCATATAGGACAATAGGCTCAATCTCTCGAGAACCAATAAAAACATAAACACCTATTGGAGGTGAACATAGTCCCAAGACAATGGGCTACGCACATACTTACGCACCCATACGACTGTCATCACTATCATTCTCACGGTTATCCCATACCTAGGTTCCATGATCTAGTGGTACGACTCTAAATACCCCGAAGGCACACAAGATCCGATCGTCCACAACACGTTAACCTCTGTTCGATAGCCAGTAGCTAGGTATGTCATACACATAATATTT
Source organism: Sambucus nigra (assembly GCA_949130495.1). Taxonomy (NCBI): domain Eukaryota; kingdom Viridiplantae; phylum Streptophyta; class Magnoliopsida; order Dipsacales; family Adoxaceae; genus Sambucus; species Sambucus nigra. The sequence continues at coordinate 516,401,019 of OX422210.1, read as the reverse complement.
TGAATAATAAGCATGTACACGACTTGCATAAATTCTTTAGCTTTCCCAGAGTCTAGTATTTGCAACATGTACATTATATCTCTTATTATAACCCGTACTTTATTCGTGTGAACTCTACCTTGTATTTTCGCACCTCCATAATTCTATGGGTTTTATACCCTCTGTGGGTCGACATACTCTTCGTTCACTATTAATTCTTAACCTAAGTCACTCGATGATCATACTAGTTTAACACTCATTAAAATAAGCCAACGATAAGCTCGAAACAAAATTGGGCTTAAAAAGACCATTCTGGAATCTTGTTAGAAGACCCAAAAATCTCGTTCGAACGAGGGTCGTTCGAACGAAGGTACTTCGAACAAACCACCAAACTCGTTAGAAGAGCTACTGTAATCTCGTTAGAAGTTTCGTTCGAACGACCTAGGCTAGACTTCTAACGAAGTTTTCGAAGTCGCCCAGTTCATCTCTAAAGCTTGTTTTTCCAGATTTTCTCCACTCAAATCTCAACCTAAATTCATTTCAACCCAAATACGAGGTTTCCAAACTACTCTAAGTCACCCTAGAACACTTCTTAGCATAGTTTTGGGGTCAAATCCTTCTAATCATCATATAATTTCAATAAATTCCCAAATTTTACCATAAACCATATTAACATGAACCCAGAATTATCTATCTATAAAAACTCCCTTTTTATTTCGTGATTAACATGGAATTCACCAAATTTCACATTCCAATTAAGGGAAAAAATCCTCTACAAGCAAACCCCCATCAGATTTCTAAAAGTCCTACATGATTTCATCATAGGTAAACCCAAATTGGGTACCAGTTGTTCTAAAACCTCAACACATGTTAACAAGAGTAATAATTGCTAAGAAAAGAGTAAGATAATCACTTGCCTTAAAATGAACTTCTGATTCGCGGGTTGAAACTGCTATAGGAACGATCCTCCTGACATGATCTACGCACTGGTGTGTTTTTTGTTATGAAAGGTTGAGTCCTTGGCTTAGACCCTAATGTAGTCTCCTTCTTTTTCCTTGGTTGTCTCTCTCTTTTCCTCTCTTTTCATGTAGATCGAAATTGACGGCTACTAACCCTAAATGCCTTTTAATTAAACCTAATTTTCGTCCATTTAATTACTCTAAAATTCCTAAAGACCAAATTACCCCTCCGGGGTGTTGTTTTGGGTTAAAATGTCCCGGACTCCAAATAAATTATTCGAATAGTGTTTTCTGACTATTTTGACCCTTTTAGACACTCTGGCACACTCAAAATAGTCGTCCGAGTTGTACAAAAATAAATTATCTTTTAACCCCCCCAAATATATACAAATGATGCGACTCATACGCGTCCCATACTATTATTTCAATAATTGCTAACTCTCATCCCGCTAGTGATTATTATCATAAAATCGGATTAATTGCAATTTAATTTTTTTTTCTTCTTTAATTTAATTAATTCCCATTTTCCATAAAAATAATTATGCATAAAAATACGGGGTATTACAAGTGAGTGATGTGTGAATATCTATAAGTGAGTGTATTGTAGTAAACCTAAGCATGGATCAACTACAAGTGGTGTGTGATAAATGTGAGCATAGATATATACAAGTGTGATAAGTGGAGGTGTGTGATAGCGACACCTAAGTATGGATATTCTAAGTGGTGTGTACAACTTGTGGATATAAGTAATCCTACGTGTGAGTAGTGTGAAGTGTACATGGAGAGTATCTACAAGTGTGTGAAGTGAAAAATGGGTGAGAGGTGATATAAACATGAGGTAAATATATATAAGAAATAATAGAGGAAAAAAAGGGGAACATACAGGTAGGTGCATATGCACACAAGTAAAAAATAATAACACCTATGTTGTAAGGACATATTTTTATGAATGTCTGTCACAATTAATTATGTCATATACCGTTACAACCGTTGAAGAAGTTCAAGAGAAATCTACATCAAGGTGGATCCGAATATATCAGGTTCTTCATCAAAAAGCCTCAGCAAAAGTTTACTTTGGTAAGGTTATGTTTTAAATACCTTAACTTTGCACTTAGAGCTTTGGGATATTTTTACAAAATATTTTCTAAGTGTTGGAGCGGACTTTATCATCAAAATTTGAGAATGAGTAATTTTTCTAAGTCCCGTAGCATACCTGTTTTTTGACGCCCAGATCGTTCAAGCGAGATCAGCATCTCGTTCGAGTGACATGTGAGGTCATGCGATATACGTGTCCTTCGTTCGAGCGAGATGTTTGTTTCATTCGAACGAGCTCGAATATCGTGGCGGCACAATTTTGTATAAATACTCATTAAATGGTTTCATTTTCATTAAGAAGTCCCAGTATTTTGAAAGATAGAAAACTGCAAAACTGCATAATCCTTTTGGCTTCTTCTTTTAGGGTTTAGTCCCTTTTTGTTTACAATTCACAAAAATCCCATATGCTTTGGTGAATTGTTTTGGTGTTCAAATAACACACTTTGCTATTGTTTACACTTATGGGGCGGATAACCTACACCGAGAAGACTACATGTCTAGGATTGCGGTCCTTGTGGTATAGCTTCATGTGAACCATTTCTGATTTATTTCTAGCCGTTTCTTTGGAGGTTTAATGAAGACACCATGCGCTACTCTTGTGGGCGAAAGCAAGATTGTATGTAAGTCAATGGTCTTGAAAACTTGTCAGAGTTCTATAATAAAAGGTTTTTCCCTTCGGGGATTTTTCCTAAAAGTTATGTCGCATGCTTTATTTATTTATGGTTTGACGCACGAACACACGTAGTCTCATGGTTTGGGGCTGATTTAATTTTTTTAAATGGACTCTAATTAAATACGGTTTAATTGGAAACTTGTGAATTAATTTTAAATCGGTATCACACACCGTCGTCGTATTTTACAAATTGTTATCAGAGCAGGTTGAGGTAATTTATCGCATATTCCTATTTCCGCAAAATCGTGTGATATTGATTTTGTTGAAAAATCAGTTTTGTGAAAAAATGCAATTTTTTCGATGGAACACTTATGTAAGAGGATGCCCCCCTTTGATGACACGAGTTAGAGTTTTGATTATATAAATCATTTGAATTTGGCATTTGCTAAAAGAATTGATTGTTTGGAAAAAGAAAATTCTCATTTTAAATCCGCGATGGATCTTTTGCAAACGGTTCAAAATCAAAGAGAATTTTATTGTGAAAAATTTATTTTTTTGGACCATGAATTTAATGCTTTAAAATTGTCCAAAAAGGAGAGTGACGATAGAGTCCTATTTTTATAAAAAGAATTCAAGGACTTTAAAAATTCTAGTGGTTGTGTTTCTTCCAAAGAAGACAAAAATATTTTAATCAATGAGTTTGTGGCACGTGAAGAGACTCTTAGGGAAAAGTTTTCTTTAATTGAGGGGGAGAGAGATACCCTTTTAGAAATTGTTGAAAATTTGAAAAAGAAATACCTATCTTTGGAAGAGTCTAATTTGTTGCTTGAATCAAATATTTTGAAGTTGAAAAATGATTTAAACGATTCAAGTAGGTTTGATAGTGATGGTAATGGCTCGTTTTGTTCTCATGCTTCGAGTGTAAAAGCCAAAACTATTATTTGTTTTAGAGGGTCAATTAATCCCAAGGACGTTAGAAAAGATCACACTTTAGGTAACATTCCATCTGCTTACACATGTTCATATTGTCGTAGGAAAGGTCACCTTAGGAGTTTTTATTTTGATCTTGGAAAAAGTCTAAGGAAGTTTATGTCTAGTGTTCCCTTGGTTCCTAAATCCCCCACACGACGTTTCACATCTATTTGGGTTAGAAATCACTTTTAGAGGCACTAGATTTTAGACAAGTTGATTTCCGTTTTCTTGCACATGATTCTTCTCTTCCCATATCATATAGATGATTGTGTTTGCATGTTTTTCATACACTAGTTGTGGTTTCATTATATATATATGTTTGCTAGTGTTATGACATGTGTACTTTTTGTATAAATTTTTCTTAAAATTTTGAAAAATCCAAAAAGATTTTTGTATTTTGTTTGCACCGTTTATGGTTAGACACTTAGGATGACCGAGTCACAACATCATTCCATTTTTCATGTTACTCTTTGATAGTGTTTTGAGACAATACATCATGTCATCCCTATACTTTATAATGTTTAGAGTCATTAATATGTAATTAGTTGTTACTTCCTACATGTTTGACTCATTATGTCTTTTACTGCACACAAGCATGGATTTGTTTGATTATTGCGCTTATCTATCACATGTTGGTTGAGTGTTTCCATATCAATTCTGTCTATACAACTAACCAAATGCGATAAATCAAGACAATAAAAAGTGTGCACTTTGGACATGTTTGTGAGGATTTGTGTGTTTTGTTTGAAAACGGTGAAGGGCTACGAATGGTTATCATTTATCCTTTATGATTAAGCCGCCATTTAATTGGACCTAAAAAATTGAGGAATTTTATTATCCGGGGTCCAAAGAGGTTTAAAAGAGCCCGAAAAAATTGAAAGGCAATAAAAAGAAATTTATGCCAATTATGGGCCATTTAGATTTTTCACCAATTCTCCAATGTTTGAAAATTTAGATTACCTCTAAAAGAAAATATGCATGAGGGAGTTTGGATGGAATTTAAAATGGGTTTGCACGTCCTTAAAAGTCTTGAAAAAAAGTTATATAGTTTTGGACGTTATTAGTGTGGAAATCACTTTGACTTTGATTTGTTGATTTGCATAAAACGATGTCATCTAAATTCAACAATTTACACCAAAGGATGTTTTTGATGTTCATTCATTAGGGGTACACGTATGCATCATGCACATATGATTGATTGAGTTGATTTACCTATCGAATGTGTTCACACCCATTCATTACATTACCATGACTTAGTTGTTGGAGTCTAAATCCATGGTGTGATTTTTGGTATCTTATTTTTGTATGAAAAAATTAAAAAATCAAAAATAGTTTGTGAATATTTTGAGATACTCCTTTGCATGTGCGAAGTTTGATCCATATTTGCTATGCATTTTATCGTGACACTCCACGTTTAGTCTGTTTCTTCTTGTGTATTTGGGGACATCACAAAAAGGGGGAGAAAGAATTATCATGTTATGGGGGAGTTTTTGCATTATGGGGGAGATTTGATTTATTAATGATTTATTCTTATATCATTTCAAACTCGATGCATCACGAAGGTTTTTGCTTTATCTCATGTGTGTAGGTACAAAGATTGAAGATCATTATGTTGCACACCCTGATGAGAAAAGCTTTGAGATTTGATGGAGATTTGAAGAACAGTTTGAGATCTTGCAAATTTATTCATGGGAGGGTAGATTTGTATAGGCATTTTGGTATTTGATAGTTCGAATGTTTTTATGTATGTACCGGCATAGACATAGGGGGAGATTTGTAAGGACATATTTTTATGAATGTCCATCACAATTAATTATATCAATACCGTTACAACCGTCGAAGAAGTTCAAGAGCAATCCACATCAAGATGGATCCGAATATATCAGGTTCTTCATCAAAAAGCCTCTGCAAAAGTTTACTTTGGTAAGGTTATGTTTTAAATACCTTAACTTTGCACTTAGAACTTTGGGATATTTTTACAAAATATTTTCTAAGAGTTAGAGTGGACTTTTCGTCAAAATTTGAGAATGAGTAATTTTTCTAAGTCCTGTAGCGTACCTTGTTTTTATGCCCATGTCGTTCAAGCGAGATAAGCATCTCATTCGAGCAACATGTGATGTCGTCCGATATCGTTTGAACGACACGCGTCATTCATTCGAGTGAGATGTTTGTGTAATACCCTGTATTTCTGAATATTCTATTTTATTAAATTGGAAAATTAAATGAGAAAATACGGCTTAATTTAAATTACGTAAGAGGAGTAATTTAATGATATTTATTAAGAATTGTAATTATAGTATATTAATCGAGAGATAGTTACCGATTTATATTGCCTCATTATATTTACTTAGTGCGAGTAGTAAATAGTTACTTAACGCATGTAGACCGTTTTGGGGCGAGAACGAGTAATATATTTTTAAGTGACTCAAATGATAATTTAGAGGTCACGGTTAACCCCGGAAGGGTCAAAATAGTCAAAGTAGTATACCCAGGGGTACTAGTTGGGTCCCGAGATGTTTTTGGGCTAAGCCGGGACCGTTCAGGGGCGTTTTAGTCTTTTAAATTATAGGAGTGAGAAGACCTACGAATTTAATAACTCTAAGTCAGATTATAAGAGTTGGAGTCTAGGGTTAGAGAGAAGAAAAAACACACCATAGCAATTAGAGAGAAGAGAGAAACAATTCTCAAGGCAAAAGGAAGAATTGGGAAGGATTCAAAGGAGATTTTCACCACAAACTTGTGGGGAAGGAAGATTGAAGGAGAAAAACAATCAATCATCAACAACAATCACAAAATCATAACCCCTCTATCAAGGCAAGTGTTTATTGCAAATCAAATTCAAGTTATAATACCCATGTGTAGGGAGTTTTAAGAATTGATTAATTCTATTGAAAAACCATGAATTAAATGTTTGAATTGATCACATGTTTGGGTAGGATTGCATGTAGAATGAATCCCTAAGTAAAGGTAAAATGAAATTTTAATATATTTGATGATTAACATAGAATCTTTATGAGTTCTTGGTTAAAGAACATGAATCCTGAATGACTTAAGGTTTAATTGATGAACACAAGATCTCAATCTGCCAGAATTTTTGACACAACTTTAAACGTATGCCATTTGAGTTATACTTCGAATTATAATGTTAACCATACATTAATATAAAGGTATTTCTCTTAGCTATCCAATGCACTTGGAATCAGGTCAATCGGAGTTCTGTAGAGGGAGTAATAGACATATTACTATAGGGTGTTTAATCTGCTAGCATAGTAATCCGCCAGAAGTTTGACGTGACTTTAAACATGTACGATTTGAGTTGTACTTAGAATTAGAGTGTGAATCATATATTTATGGAAATTTATATCTCTTAGCCTTCCAATGAACTTGGAATCAGGTCAATCGGAGTTCTGTAGATGGAGAAATCGAAGTTTTACTAGAAGGTGTTTAATCTGCCAGAACATTTTATGATTCGTTAGGCTGCGAGAAAATGTAAGATATTTAATTTTAAGCCTCAAATGCCTAAAATTTTATCGGGGAAGTGTTTGGGACCTTGATGAAATATATTTTTGGAATAATGTTATGGAAGTGGGTCTATGATTGAGCATTGGACTTTAATTTTGTGAGAGAATTAAAGTGGAGATTAATAAGCTTGATTGTGACGTATTCTAATTCGAGATGATAAAAAATATAATTACAAAAAAGCATGAGCGAGCTTAAATTTATTGGGTCAATATGTTAACAAGGGTAGCTACTGAATTGATATTACGTTAGGGGTAACTAGGGCCCTTAGATTGTTGTGAATACTCAAATAAATGCGATTAATGAGATAAATCGTACAATGAATATTGTACGGTAAATATAAGAGAATAAAATATTATGTACGAACATGGTTGATAGGTCGGGCGTGTACCTACTGAATTGTATGAACTTTTAGGTTAAAAGAAGTATACCTAAATTAACTATGTTAGGGTCGATGAGATATTCCGAACTAACATAGGGTTATTATATAATTGGGGTCGATGTATCATTCCGAACCAATTCTTACTTGGGGTCGATGAATCATTCCGAACCAAGAGTCCTTTATGTATGTAAAAAGGACAAATAGTAATGACTGATACTTAATATATATTGTGTGTGAAATATATATTTAATGATATTCTACTTCTGTGTATTAGTAGATTGATATATACTTAAATTAACTATGTTAGGGTCGATGAGACATTCCGAACTAACATAGGGTTATTATATGTTTGGGGTTGATGTAAAATGCCGAACCAAACCTTTGAACTGGTGGCGTGATGAAAGAGTCCGAGCCAGAATTTGTGTATATAAATAATTGGGGTCGATGTATCATTCCGAACCAATTCTTACTTGGGGTCGATGAATCATTCCGAACCAAGAGTTCTTTACATGTGTAAAACGGACAAATAGTAATGACTGATATTTAGTATATATTATGTGTGAAATATATACACTTAATGATATTATACCGTTGTGAATAAGTAGATGAATATGATGTGTTTAATGTTACGTATCAAATTGGTAAGTTAAGTAGTGAAACTTAATTACGGAATGTATCTTTAGATAGAGAATATCTAATTAGTAACTTAAGTAGTGAAACTTAATTACATAAGTGGAAAGATAACAATTGTGAGAATCTTAGAAATTTAGTAGTGAAACTAAATAGCTTTGAAGCATAACATAGGTGAAATATTATTTGAGTATTAATTAACCTTTACGAGATGTTATTGAAATGAATGCACGGTGTGGGCGATGTGAGAACTTAAGCTTAAATAAGTTCAGATGATTACTTAGACCTAATTAACTTGGGGAACATGGCTAGGTAGGCTAGGTGTAGAAAGTTAGGTGTGCACAATAGATGAGAAGTGAGTGAACTCAAGAGAGTGTACGAAAACCTAACATGTGTAATCAATAACCGCATTTTATATTGTGATAAACGCTTGCTAAATATTTTCAAAATGTTTTGAGTACTAACTCTTGCTATAAAATATTTGCAAAACCTTTTAGGTGTCCAGCCACAGGGACGCCATGGATGATGATTATATTTTAGGGACTTGCAGCTGTAGAACAGTGGATGCTTACAGGATTTTGACTAGACGATATCTCTCATTCAGATCTAGTACAGGATGTCACATTATTCCATGTATGGACTTGTAGTCCGGTATCAGTCTCAGATGTTAGTTTCAGATAAGTAGTTGTTCTATTGTTGTTTAGCATTTTTAGCCGATGGTTTATTTGGTAATACTTTTGCGTTGTTGTACTTATACTTTGTTGGTTTGGGTTTTAGCATGGTATTTGCTTTACTATTTTCCGCATGGTTGATTTATCTGTTTTAAGAAAGATAAAATTTGGCACCGGTCTAATTTTACTTAGGGGATTAGTAATTAAAAAGTTTTCGGCAGTGATGCTAAGATTGAACCATTTGAGAAACCTGTTTTAATTTAATAAAGGCCTGATCACCCGATGTTTAATTAGGCGGGGTGTCACAGATGGTATCAGAGCATCAGGTTCTAGTGTCCATAGGATCTGTACGGCTTACTACGTTTTCAGCGTATCGTTTGATTGATATAGAGCCCTATACTAGAATTGTTATATTCCTCTACGTACGTGGTTTACGTTCTCCTGCTATTTAGTTGATGAAGTGTAGTATATACGAGTTCGATTGGGTATGATACGTCGAACATGGCGATAAAAACTAGCGGAGGTGTTGGAAGAACTACAGGAGGAAGGAGCTCGGCATGATGCACGGGGTGTTCGAGGATGGTAATCATAGAAGAGATGACCGTTTTCGAGGTCTCTCCAAGTGTGAAATTATAAGTAAATGCCGCAAGGGCTGTTGAGGCATAGTAGGCATTTTCCAAGTGTCGCGATGGCAAAAGGGGAATGCTAATATAGACCGCCAAATGCAGTGATGGTGAGAGGAGGTCTGGAGGATTTTTATGAGAACGGGCCGTAAAAATGTGATAAAGCGGCGACTGTGCATGTTAATGCATGGAAGTTGAATGCCTAGAGATCTTGGCATTTTGGATAGAGTAGGAATACCCAGAAGTTAAATTTTGGGTAAAGATTTTTGAGGCAACGTGGTGGGGGTACCAGGCACCACATCCGAACCTAGGGTCAGTATATAGTTAGAGGGATTTTACGTATAATTTAACCGCAAATTTCTCCAATGATGGTTAAGAAGCGAAGTGAATGGAAACTTCTGAACCCATCACATGAAAACCTGGTAAAGGACAATTGTGTGAAAGAAATTTATCCGTTGAAGTGAACTAATACCCGATGAGATAGGTACAAAGGAAAAAGAGCCCTTGCGAGAATGGACTCACGAGTTGTCATCCACAATTTTGGTAAAACTCTGCTTGGACGACTTATGTGTATGAAGGTTGTATGGTGCTTCTTACAAGGTTGATGTAAATGCTCCTAGGTGACCGGAGCTAAAAGAGTTTAAGGATTTAGTCAAAGAGTAAGACTGAATGCAAGGGGGCTAGTGCAAGCCATAAGTGGAAAACCACTAGGGGATTCATTGATTTGATTCTAAGCCAAGACTGTTAAGTCCAATAGTGTATTCCTCTTGGTCAGCGAAACTAAGGGAACCATGATGATAGTGTTCAGAATTATGGTTGTCAACTCCGAGAGGAGGAATACCCTAAACCAGTAAGTGTGGCCTGGAATAAGGGGATTTATGAAAAGATGTATTATGTGGGATGTAAGACCACACATTTTGATCTTTCCGAGTTATTCAAGGGAATACGACTAGATTTTTTATGCACATCAGGAGAAGAGATGTTAGATGCTAGGACATCGGTGGGGCCGGTAGTGTTGTGGGGAAACACTGAAAAGCTTATCTCACCACAAAAGGATAAGTGAGACTTTGTGGGCAAGAATTTGAATTTTGTTATATAGGGGATTGTGAATACCCACAAAATTGTAGGCACGCCGTGAAGACAAGGCGAGAGTTGAGGAAAGCATGTTACGAGTGCGACGTTTGCAATGTTTTTGCAAATGTGCACGGAGAAAAGGGGGTATGGGCGCCCTAGTCAATTGACTTTCTTAGTCATCCGAAGTAGAGGGATGCAGAAAAAAATTATATTTGATAAGTTCGTCGGTGGGGAGGTTATGAGGCAAGTCGTATCGATGAAATGGATTGAACGTCATGGGAAATAGACGATGATCCAAGCTTTTTATGTGCTGAGAGAGCCAGCACACCCTATGGGATGAAAGTCGGTGGGAAGCCGTTCAAAAGTTGTCTCTTGATATGGGAGGCCTAACTGTTGTGAAGAAGTGACAACAGGTTCTACTTAACTGAGTTTTGTGAGTGACATACACGTTATTAAAATGTTGATTCTTATAAGGTAATCAACCCTAAAAGTGCGCCAATTTTTAAGAGTGCACGGATTGTAAAGTATAATATACCCGGAGTGAAAGGGGAATAGGTTACCACTTGAGGAAAGATGACGTAATTGGGAAGCGGTGTTGCGGAAGAGATATAGTGAGATTGTCTCCAGACGCACCACTAGTTAATAGAGAAAGACGGTCTCGAAATGAGCAACCGGAATTCGGTGGTGAACCTACGTTTCCAGTGATGGAATGCGTAGGCAGACTTATAATTTATGGATGGGCTATGGACATCGTAACTAAGTCAACATTCCATTGGGTTAGCGAAATGAGTTGACCGTTATGAACTAATATGTCGTTAAAAAGGTAGAGTGCACAAGTGCAAGGTGCAAGGTGCCGCTCTATATTGTTGTGAATCAAGATGAAATCCTAAAATCCCACCCTGTGAGAGATGGTTAGGGAGGAATGGAGATAATGTTTTATTTTGGGTGTGCTGTGTCGCCTATGACCCAATGATTGTGAGAAATGAAGATACTACGTCCTAACGATAGTGGAATTTTGGAAGAAGCCACTGATCAATTCATAGGTTGAATGTATAACCGTATGAGCATATTTTATAGGTAGTGTGGGTTCCTATATGGACTATACATAAGGATTAGGTTCTTGGATACCTATTATGAACTAATATGTACTTTGAGGTATGGTTCGAGGAGACATTTTGAACTCTTAGTCCATAACGCGTGCTATGAGGACATTCTATTGGAGTATGACATTTTACGATATATAAAGTGTGTAATATATGGCTCATAAATTGTCTACTCATGTGCGATGAGATATATTTACATATATTAGTTCTCGAAGTGTGATTCCGAGACAATATAACCAATCACTATTGGTGATCGAGGTGAGATTCCGAGCCAATAACCCCAAAAGTGTTTTAGAAGGGGGGGTGATTATAATATTAGTGTTGATAGTATATGTTATGTGTAAGAAATATATACCTTATGGTTTTCCTACTTATGTGAGATAATAAGTATGCTTAATTCTATATTGGGATCGATGATGTTCCGGACCAATACCTGAAGGATCGATTTGGGGTCGATTATTTTCCGAACCAAATCGATGATAATTATTGGTATCGACGGAAGGTCTCAACCAACATATGCATTACATTTACCTTGGGGTCGAGGGATTTCCAGACCAATGTAAATGATAGGATTTTTGGGGTCGATGATTTTGCCGGACCAATTTCCCTTATAGTATATATTGTGTGTGAAATATATACCTATTAATATTCTACTTATGAGTGATAGTAGATCCATAGATGTTATATATAGAGATATACATAAAAAGGGTAAATTAAGTAGGGAGAAACTTAATTTTAAGATTTAACGTTAGATTGGGGAAATCTATGGAGAAATTAAGCAGTGAGACTTAATTATGATATATGCGGCATGGGTAACATGCGATAAGAATTTATAATGAAGCAAGGCATGTACTTGGGACGACTGTTAGGATGTTATGATTTGGTTTTGAGTATTAGAAGATGCAGTGATATTTAAGGTCCTTAGTCTTAATACCATCCTTATCCTAATTTAGAGGACGAAATTCCTTTGCAAGGGGGGAAGTATGTAATACCCTGTATTTCTGAATATTCTATTTTATTAAATTGGAAAATTAAATGAGAAAATATGACTTAATTTAAATTACGTAAGAGGAGTAAATTAATGATATTTATTAAGAATTGTAATTATAGTATATTAATCGAGAGATAGTTACCGATTTATATTGCCTCATTATATTTACTTAGTGCGAGTAGTAAATAGTTACTTAACGCATGTAGACCGTTTTGGGGCGAGAACGAGTAATATATTTTTAAGTGACTCAAATGATAATTTAGAGGTCACGGTTAACCCCGTAAGGTTCAAAATAGTCAAAGTAGTATACCCAGGGGTACTAGTTGGGTCCCGAGATGTTTTTGGGCTAAGCCGGGACCGTTCAGGGGCGTTTTAGTCTTTTAAATTATAGGAGTGAGAAGACCTACGAATTTAATAACTCTAAGTCAGATTATAAGATTTGGAGGCTAGGGTTAGAGAGAAGAAAAAACACACCATAGCCATTAGAGAGACGAGAGAAACAATTCTCAAGGCAAAAGGAAGAATTGGGAAGGATTCAAAGGAGATTTTCACCACAAACTTGTGGGGAAGGAAGATTGAAGGAGAAAAACAATCAATCATCAACAACAATCACAAAATCATAACCCCTCTATCAAGGCAAGTGTTTATTGCAAATCAAATTCAAGTTATAATACCCATGTGTAGGGAGTTTTAAGAATTGATTAATTCTATTGAAAAACCATGAATTAAATGTTTGAATTGATCACATGTTTGGGTAGGATTGCATGTAGAATGAATCCCTAAGTAAAGGTAAAATGAAATTTTAATATATTTGATGATTAACATAGAATCTTTATGAGTTCTCGGTTAAAGAACATGAATCTTGAATGACTTAGGGTTTAATTGATGAACACAAGATGTCAATCTGCCAGAATTTTTGACACAACTTTAAACGTATTCCATTTGAGTTATACTTCAAATTATAGTGTGAACCATACATTAATAGAAATTTATTTCTCTTAGCTATCCAATGAACTTGGAATCAGGTCAATCGGAGTTCTGTAGAGGGAGTAATAGACATATTACTATAGGGTGTTTAATCTGCCAGAAGTTTGACGTGACTTTAAACATGTACGATTTGAGTTGTACTTAGAATTAGAGTGTGAATCATAGATTTATGGAAAGTTATATCTCTTATCTTTCCAATGAACTTGGAATCAGGTCAATCGGAGTTCTGTACATGGAGAAATCGAAGTTTTACTAGAAGGTGTTTAATCTGCCAGAAAATTTTATGATTCGTTAGGCTGCGAGAAAATGTAAGATATTTAATTTTAAGCCTCAAATGCCTAAAATTTTATCGGGGAAGTGTTTGGGACCTTGATGAAATATATTTTTGGAATAATGTTATGGAAGTAGGTCTATGATTGAGCATTGGACTTTAATTTTGTGAGAGAATTAAAGTGGAGATTCATAGGCTTGATTGTGACGTATTCTAATTCGAGATGATAAGAATATAATTACGAAAAAGCATGAGCGAGCTTAAATTTATTGGGTCAATATGTTAACAAGGGTAGCTACTGAATTGATATTACGTTAAGGGTAACTAGGGCCCTTAGATTGTTGTGAATACTCAAATAAATGCGATTAATGAGATAAATCGTACAATGAATATTATACGGTAAATATAAGAGAATAAAATATTACGTACGAACATGGTTGATAGGTCGGGCGTGTACCTACTGAATTGTATGAACTTTTAGGTTAAGAGAAGTATACCTAAATTAACTATGTTAGGGTCGATGAGATATTCCGAACTAACATAGGGTTATTATATAATTGGGGTCGATGTATCATTCCGAACCAATTCTTACTTGGGGTCGATGAATCATTCCGAACCAAGAGTCCTTTATGTATGTAAAAAGGACAAATAGTAATGACTGATACTTAATATATATTGTGTGTGAAATATATATTTAATGATATTCTACTTCTGTGTATTAGTAGATTGATATATACTTAAATTAACTATGTTAGGGTCGATGAGACATTCTGAACTAACATAGGGTTATTATATGTTTGGGGTCGATGTAAAATGCCGATCCAAACCTTTGAACTGGTGGCGTGATGAAAGAGTCCGAGCCAGAATTTGTGTATATAAATAATTGGGGTCGATGTATCATTCCGAACCAATTCTTACTTGGGGTCGATGAATCATTCCGAACCAAGAGTTCTTTATGTGTGTAAAAAGGACAAATAGTAATGACTGATATTTAGTATATATTATGTGTGAAATATATACACTTAATGATATTATACCGTTGTGAATAAGTAGATGAATATGATGTGTTTAATGTTACGTATAAAATTGGTAAGTTAAGTAGTGAAACTTAATTACGGAATGTATCTTTAGATAGAGAATATCTAATTAGTAACTTAAGTAGTGAAACTTAATTACATAAGTGGAAAGATAACAATTGTGAGAATCTGAGAAATTTAGTAGTGAAACTAAATAGCTTTGAAGCATAACATAGGTGAAATATTATTTGAGTATTAATTAACCTTTGCGAGATGTTATTGAAATGAATGCACGGTGTGGGCGATGTGAGAACTTAAGCTTAAATAAGTTCAGATGATTACTTAGACCTAATTAACTTGGGGAACATGGCTAGGTAGGCTAGGTGTAGAAAGTTAGGTGTGCACAATATATGAGAAGTGAGTGAACTCAAGAGAGTGTACGAAAACCTAACATGTGTAATCAATAACCGCATTTTATATTGTGATAAACGCTTGCTAAATATTTTCAAAAAGTTTTGAGTACTAACTCTTGCTATAAAATATTTTCAAAACCTTTTAGGTGTCCAGCCACAGGGACGCCATGGATGATGATTCTATTCTAGAGACTCGCAGCTGTAGCACAGTGGATGCTTACAGGATTTTGACTAGATGATATCTCTCATTCAGATCTAGTACAGGATGTCACATTATTCCATGTATGGACTTGTAGTCCGGTATCAGTCTCAGATGTTAGTTTCAGATTAGTAGTTGTTCTATTGTTGTTTAGCATTTTTAGCCGATGGTTTATTCGGTAATACTTTTGCGCTGTTGTACTTATACTTTGTTGGTTTGGGTTTTAGCATGGTATTTGCTTTACTATTTTCCGCATGGTTGATTTATCTGTTTTAAGAAAGATAAAATTTGGCACCGGTCTAATTTTACTTAGGGGATTAGTAATTAAAAAGTTTTCGACAGTGATACTAAGAATGAACCATTTGAGAAACTTGTTTTAATTTAATAAAGGTCTGATCACCCGATGTTTAATTAGGCGGGGTGTCACAGTTTGTTTCATTTGAACGAGCTTGAATATCGTGGTGGCGTGATTTTGTATAGATACTCATTAAATGGCTTCGTTTTCATTAAGAAGTCCCAGCGTTTTGAAAGATAAAAAACTACGAAACTGCAGAATCCTTTTGGCTTCTTCTTTTAGGGTTTAATCCCTTTTTATTTACAATTCACAAAAATCCCATATGCTTTGATGAATTTTTTTGGTGTTCAAAGAACACACTTTGCTATTGTTTACTCTTGTGGGGAGGATAACCTACACCGAGAAGACTGTATGTCTAGGATTGCGGTCCTTGTGGTATAGCTGCGTGTGAAATATTACTGATTTATTTCTAATCGTTGCTTTGGAGGTTTGACGAAGACACCGTGCGTTAATCTTGTGGGAGAAAGCAAGATTCTATGTAAGTCAATGGTCTTATAAACTTGTGAGAGTTCTAGAAATAAAAGGTTTTGCCCTTCGGAGATTTTTCCTGAAAGTTGTGTCGTATGCTTTATTTATTTACGGTTTGACACATGCACACACGTAGTCGCATGGTTTGGGGATGATTTAATTTTGTTTAAAAATGGAATCTAATTAAATAAGGTTTAATTGGAAACTTGAGGATTAATTTTAAATCGGTATCGCACACCGTCGTCGTATTTTACACATGCAAACAGAGTCTAGTCTTCTTATGAAAGTCCCCAACGAAGTCGCCACTATGTCCATCCCTCCTTTATCTCTTTCCTCCCGTCTCGGGGTTTCGGTGCTCGCGCGCACACTCAGAGAGGAAGAAAAGGTCTCGCACCCTTTTCTAGGAGCGCTTCGTCCGTCGGCGATGTGGGGTGATGTAAAGATATGGAGTCGCTAACCAATTTTGCACAAAACAGGTAAAAGAACATGTCGCCGCCTCGATAGACCAGCATTAAAGACAAACTGATGCTTATGAAACCAATAGTTCAGAGGTTCAGTGGCTAAGTTACGGAATTGGAAGGTATTAGACACCCATATCATCTTTTCGATCTCTCATGGGCTTATATTACTATTTTCCTTAATTTCTTCGTGAAGTATGTGCGTGTGTATATGTAAATGAAGATCAGAATCGTTCAACTCATATCATGGAAAAGATAAAGTGAGGTCATCCAAAGGAATGTTTCCAAAATAATATTTATAAAATATGATTTGTGCGCTTATCGAGATATTGATTGTTATGATGAAACGATAATATTTGTTACATAAAATCTAAATATCAATCACAAGTATGGCATATATGAGTAATGTATAAATAAAATAGGAAAAAGGGTAAAAAAAAGGAAAATCGAAAAATTAGAAATTGGACTCGAGTCTCAGGTTTTAGCCCGAAACACCTAGCCTACAAAGGCATCAAATTCCACGTAGTTCGCATACGGCACAAGGTTGTGATTTATCCCATATATTCAAATGGGAGTTTATTATATGTGTGTGTGCGTGTAGAAAAGATAATTTTAGTTTTGAGACAAAGTGGTGAATGATCCTATTGGAATTTATATGTGTAACCCTATTTTTTTTTGTTATGTTTTTTTTATAGAAAATAAAGTATGTGAAATATAACTAATAAAGGGTGAGATGTTAATGTGTAGGATCAAAAGTAAGATTTAAATTAAGAATTTATAGAACCAATGAGAAAATAAAGAAATTTAGAGAGAGAAAAGGGTATTTGGACCTTCTTTGGAGACTTGAGGCTTGATCTTGATCCTTGATGAGCTTCCTTGAAAGTTGAGATGAATGTTGAATGAGAGAGAAAGAGATATTTGCTAAAATGGGTATAAAAGTGATGGGAATGAAAGATGGAAAGGAATTTCACATAAGGGAACTTCACTGGTTTTACGAGAATGTTGTTAAGATCACTGATATCGATGGATCTGAGGTGTGTCTTACAAGTGAGCTCAGGCCCTCCTTGTATAGGGTAAGGGGAATTCCAATTGATATAATCCTTTACCTACCAATCGGCATGTGACCCTAGACACAATGTCCATTAGCAGGGAAATGGACCTGCCAATCGGTAGTCTCGTGCATATTTTTTTGGAAAAATGGTTGTAGAACGCAATTAGTAAATCCAAATCATACGCGGATCATACCATTAGAAAGGTAATTTAGATATCTTAAAGAGTCCTTTAGGCCTCTCCTGGGTCTGGGAGTTGACTTTAGGAAAAACGGGGATCGAAAGCGCCCGTTGGTCCTTCGGACGAGAAATCGTTGGATAGTAATGGATCGTTCGTCCGAACCGTAAGTCAGAATCATGCACGGGGCAGGCCGTTGCAAAGGTTATGTGAGGTACTTCGATGTTACTAAGAGATTTGCTCAGTTCGAAGAGTTGACTTTGGTCAATCAGGGCTTAGAAGCGCCTGGTGACCTTTTGGAGTAAAATAGGTCGTTCGTCCGTACCGTAAGGCTGATTCGCGCATAAGGTAGACCGTTGGAAATGGTATTCAGTTCCCTTTGAAGTTTATTTCAATTTGTTCGAGTTGAAGAGTTGACTTTGGTCAAATGAAGGTCGAGAGCACCCAGTGGCCTCTGGATCAATTTTTTGGGGGAAATGGGTCATTCATCTGAACGATTTTGCCATTTCATGAACGGGGTTGACCGTTGAAAAGGGGTTTCTGTTACCTTCAAAGATTAATTGAGCTTTCACTCTGAAGATGGATTTGATTAGGGTCAAATCAGGGCCTCAGAGCCCTCATGGCCCTTAGATCAATTTCTGGTGGTAAAATGGACCATTCATTTGAACCGTCATGCTGATTCGCGCACGGGGTGGACCGTTGGAAAGGGGATTCAGAGCCCTTTGATATTCATCAAGCTTTCGCTCTTACGATAGAGTTAACCGGAGTCAAACAGGATCGAGAGCGCCCGATGGCCTCTAGATCAGTACTCAGAGTATGACATAGGGTTTGTACTGAAATGGGGAGGTGTTAAGGACCTAAGGTGAGACATAAGGGGTCCTAGAATGTGGTGTCTACAGTAGGAATACCACCACCAATGATGTATGCAGGGTGAACTATGACAAACTATGTGAGATTTTTCAACCATGCGTATTGACCTAGAGTCGACTCGAATGGTGCATGACCTCCTGCAACAAATGTTCAATAGTGCATAAAGTGACGACCATGACAAGCTAGAGTTGTGTTCCCATTCGAGACGACATAGACCGTGCCGTAGTAGAAAGCGCAATGCATCCTAGTTTTTTTTTCGTTAAATGTTGTGAGACAAAGAATTATTTTATGTGATTATGTTTCGATATTTTGGTTTAGATTCGTGTAATATTATCACTTTGTTTCATTTTTATACACTTTTATATTTAACAATAAATACATTCAAACGTGATTAAACAAAATTAGAATTAGAATTAGGAATAACCCAAAAAAATATAACTTACACAACATTTGAATTGAAAATAGTTGTAGGAAAATAAACATACAAAAATGTGTGTGTGTATATATATATATATATATATATATATATATATATATATATATATATATATATATATATATATATATATATATATTATTAGATTATTTTTTTATTAAATATATTGTTTAAAAATATATTTATTTTTTTAAATGTTTTTTTTAATATTTTTTTAACTATTTTAAAAATATATATATTTTTTAAAGTTTTTTTTTTTTAAAAAGGCGAGTTATTATGGGCGTAGTTTTATCACGGGGGCAAATTAATCGTCATGCCCTCGGCACGGGCATCCGCTAGTATATATATACTAGGGCTTTCATCCTCTCCCTCCATCTCAGCCCTCCCACGCCCCACCCCTGTAACCCATCGCCATCCTTGACATCTTAGCCCTCCTCTCCCCCAAATTTGAAACCCCCAAAACATATTGAAACCCAAAAGGACAGATCTGAATACCTCAATTCGCAACCAAAAATAAAGTCAACAGTGTAGATCTAAAACCCCAAAACTTGCTTGTTTTGTGAATTGATTTTGGCTAAAACAGTATAGATTTTTTAAATCGATTTAGTTGTATTTATTTTGATATGGGTTATAATGGTGTAGATTTTGTTATAAAAGGTTGATGTTGTTCATTTGATTTTTCTTTAACAGGTAGTGGCCTAGTGATGGGGGAAGGGAAGCAGAGGTGGTGGTTGTGTTTGAGTTTTCTGTGTTCAGAAGCCAAAGAAAATGGGTGGTGGGACTGAGTGGGGGATGAAACAGTGGTGGAGATGGTGGTTTGGGTGGCATGTGGGGGTATAGGGGAGGTCTTGCGTATTGACGCTTGTTTTTTATTTATTTTTTCTAAAGTATTTTTGAATTATTTTGAAATCATTTTTTTCTTCAGTTAATTTTAATCATTTTTTGAGGTTTTCTATTATTTTATTCAGGTTAAACATCTGGCAGTTACATTTAATAGATTTATTAACAATTTTGGACAAACTCTAATTTTTAAATAAAATTGTATTTAAGTCTAAAATTGAAGATTAGTAATGTATTAGAATAAAAAAAATATTTTATATTATTTCCTTACTCTTGTATTAACATGTATACTAATGCATATTGATATGTAAATGGATAAAATGGCATTCGAAAGTCAAATTCCATCATCCACCCCAACAAGTTCAATTTAGGATGAGCAATCTACCGTTGGTTCTCATATAGAGGTTGTCTATAACCTAGTGATGGGATTATAGGTTATCATGGGTGTTTTGGCCCTTGATATGTCTTTCAATCGTTGATCCAGAGTTATTTATTTTATACAATTTATAATAAGAAAGTTGAATATTTGTAGGAATCTAGTTTAAACTATCAAAGTGAATGATTTGTACTGTTTTGAACTATCTGTAGGGTCTAAATTGTGTTTTGTTGCTATTGTAATTGGTAATTTTATGAACCAGACTCGTTATACTATGTTGTTCGTAGTTTGTTTAATAGCGATGCCCAAAATGGTCTTCTGTGATATTATTCTTAATGTTAAATTTAAGTGTAAATATGTATTATGTCTAGAGGATATCTGGAATGTCTAAAATGTAAAGAAAATTCTTGTCAATTTTTAAAAACTATAAAGATAACTTATCACTGCTAAATTCAATGACGAAGGTCTTATGTAGGGATAGTTTTCACTACTCGTAGCAGTGACAAACTTAACATTTGTCACTGTTACGAGTAGTGATAAAATTTTCACTCCAGTCCAAGTTATTACTGCTGTCAGCGCTTACAAATTTGTTACTACTGTCAGTAATGACAAATTCAATATTTGTCACTATTATGAGAGGTGATAAAATAGACGGGGTAATGGCTCTCAATATTTGTAACCCCATAAGTGTGACAAAAAATATTTTTCATTGCTCACAGTAGTGACAAATATTTTTTGTCAGCCCCTAAATCATCGCGATATATAGCAGTGGCGAAGATCATTTTTTGTTTCTGATGGCAGTGACAAAGTATATAGTGGCATTAAATCTCTTATTTTGGTGTAGTGTTATATGCCTTGTTCAAGAGAAAGTGAAGAGCACCGAAGGCCGATTTTGTTAGTTACCCATTTTAAATGTATTTTCAATTATTTTTAATGTTCCAAACAGAAGAAAGAAGTTGTATTAAAAAATGGGTCAATTATTGAATAGTCCCTACTATAAATATATATTTTTTAAAAAGGACACATATTTTTAGTTTAACCCATTTAGTCCCTCAAGCACTCAATATTCTCTTATTTTTAAAGGTCCGCGCTAGCGGCACTCCCTCTCCAAATATGTTGCAAAGGACTTTTTGAAGCAAAATAAAAAATCTTAGACTAAATGAGTATTAAAAAATGTTCGAGGGACTATTTGGTAAATGTCCCTTGAAAAATTGTAACGTGTGATGGTTATATTATATGCAATAGCAAGAAATTGTATCAAAACTTCTAACATGTTATGGTTATGAAATATATATTTCGTACTGAGATGTATTTTATTTCACATTGCAAAATATTATGTTTTTTACAATGTGAACTACTATATTTCCAGTGATAAATATAGTAATTATAAAGTGTATGTCGTAAAATCCTACTTGTATTTACCTACTATTTCAGTAGTCCTCGCCAGAGAAAATCAAAATTTATTCTTTAAAATTTATTCTTTAATGTGTTATTTTAGCAGCCATTGCTTGAGGTATTAAAACTGCATAAAATTTTACAATATTAGAAAACGAGGTTTTAATTTTATCAAAATAAAATAATAACTTTTTATCAAAATTACAATCATAACATCAAAGAAATATGCGCGAAGTAAATTTTCAATTTTTGTTAGTAATCGTTTAAGTAAATGCAATATTGTTTCTTTCAACTTATAATCATAATAGGTATATTTTTCACCAAGATATTACTTAATTTGGTAATGTGAAATATAAGATTTCGTCGGGCGCATTACTATATTTCGCATTGCGAGATATAGTAATTTCTCAAAGACAAATTTAAATTGTGGACAATTACTTGAAATCAATCAACACAATTTTTATTCCCGTTTATTTCACCCTCCATTATTTCCTCCTTATATATACTTTTGTCATGACATGTAAATTTTTTACATCCACTACATTTACTCAACCTTTTAGCCTCTCCTTTTGATGGAATACTCTTCTTTATTAGACGACCAGGTTGTTTCCTTGAGTGTTGTGGTATGATGAGTGCATACTTTAACTTGAACTCTAGTTGGTTAATAGGAAGGATTGGAGCAATGTAATACCTATAAGCATTATTAAAAATTTTGGGATAGAAATATTGGTCCATATATTTGTTGTAGTTTTTGTTACTTTTTTGCCTCGATGTATCACCACGGACATATGAAAATACCTATATTTTCCACTTAACACACATGAAATTCTTTTCGTTAATGTTGACTGGCAAGGAATAAGAAGGGAAAACCACCTCATATATTCCATATGTGGACTGGGAGACCTTGTTTTATTCTTAGTTGAAGCCTTTTATCCATGTCAGGACACAATACACCATGCCAAGTTCTTGATTTTGTGCGCCTTTTTGACATCAGGTTCATCATTTTAATTTGTATATGGTCTACCATTTTGGTAACTAGTAACTGATGAGAATCCATAATCCACAAATTGAAAGAGCCGACTAAAATTGAATACATCTCGTTATATCAATTACTAGTCAACTTCACATGTGCCCACTGCTTTGGATCACGGTCATCCAGATATCTTCTCACCACCATACTTCTTTAGATCATTCATACTCTTCTCAAATACCTCCACTGTAATTGCATAAGTTATAGATTTAAACCTACTTACAAACATTTCACATAGAATTTTAGAGTATTTATGACCACCACTAAATAAGAGTGGTGACTCCTAGGGAAAACTTAATCAGAGATTCTTTCAACCCATAATTATGATAAAAAAAAATGAAAGTCGGCTCTCTATCACTACCAACAACATTAAAAAGATGGTTCAAGAACCATGTACAGTTTCCTCATCTTCAATAACAATTGCAAGGAATGCAAGGACGAACATACCTATAAATAGTTAAAATTGAAAAAAATGTAATTCATTTCGCAATGTGAAATGATATATTTTCTCAGTGAGAAATCATATATGTCACAGTGAGAAATGATTAAAATCGCATTGCGAAATTAGTCAATCACGTTTTTTGCACCCGTGTGTAACTTCAATTCAATAATTTGTTCTCGCGTCAATTCCACACTATCTAATGACATGTTAAAAGTCGCATAAAAAACTAAACACCTAAAGTAATGAACCGTGTAAGTTACATACATTAGTAATGTTTAACTACAAAAAAATTGAATGTTTCTATGATGATCTAGACAACACGAAGTCGTTTACAGTTACTGTCAAGCCAGTCAATATCGACACTATTGCATTTCTTATTCAGCACGATTATATAGCTTGCGAATAATTAGATTTTTACTATTTGTATGAAGATATCGGATGCACATTCGATCCTAACATCATTGATACGGGAAATTCTAAAGGGATTGCAAAAATAATTGAGAAAATCTGCGTGGTTGGACTAAAAAATTATGGTATGTTTAGTATAGAACTAATGTATCATTTCTTCTTTGAATACATTTATAGGAATCACAAATAGTTCTTGTCTGCTGTAATAACAAAATGCATACTTCCACTCCAAAGATAGAAGAGAACATAAAATCCTATTAGGACATATAATGGCTTCATCATTAGAAAATAATGAAAATTCCTCTAGCAAGGACTTCAACAACAAATGATTCATTTGTTACAATATTTGTTACGTTTGTACTCAATTTAATTACATATTGCAAAGCAATGTTAATTTTTGCCATCACATTTATATTTATATTTCGCAGTTTTATTATCTCAATGCTATATTTTGTAGTTGTATTTTCCTTTTAAAGTTCGAATCTAACATTTCGTGTTTCCAATTTCGCAATTCTATTCGAAAACAAAATTTAAAAGCATTGAGATTTCTAATTACAATTTCGCATTACGTGTCATGTTGCACTGCAAAATTGTAATTCGAGATCTTATAGCGAAATCGCAATGTGAAATAGAACTGGGAAATCGCAATGCAAAATTTCATCAGAAAGAACTCTAAAATGTGAATTCCAAAACGCAAAAACATGTCATGCCTTGGTTTCCATTCTTTGTTGTAATGGCAAGTAAATTTCTTTTGTATCCACTTTTAAAAAATGTACTATATATAAATATTTGTAACAACCCGCCTAATGGGATACCGAGCGATCACTCCTATATCAAATTAAAACAGGAGTCACATATGGATCATTCATAGCATCACTGTCGAAAATCCATTTAATTACTAATATCCTATTAGGCGAGCATTAAAAACTTTTAATTAACTACTCTTTCTAAACAATTAAAATAAAACATCCACAAGTTAATGCTTAAATAAAACTGAAATGAAATAAAATAACCGAACCATCGGTCAAAATATACAACCATATTGAATGATGTACTAAAAGAATAACTAAATGCAATTGAGCTGTTGGCTCGAATGTTTATACAATACCTCCTATCTAGATTTCAAGAATGGAAGCGTCTATAAAAAACCTGCACGCATCCACAGCTGCTGCAGCTAACGTCTAACTCGAAAGAAGTGCCATCCAGGCGTCCCTGTGTCTGGATACCTATATAATATATAATATATAGAAAGAAAGGAAAAGTAGATAAACGGGTCAGAGCCTGAGTTTTGAAAATATTTAGCAAGTGCATAAATGCCTTATTATTTTGAAAAAGGTTTTACCTCATATTTAAGTTTGGTATCGCACTCCCATGAGATACCCCTCACCTCTCTACTAACAGTGCACTCCTAGCGCATCCCTCTAAACATCCTAGTCAAGGTATCCTACTAAACTAGTCTATCACCAACCCACTATCAATCCTAGATAGTCCAAGCAATGTACTAAGGGATAAACTTCACCCCAGTCTCAACGTTATGCCATGTTCGGCGTGGGGTGTCTCGCAAAGAGAAATCCAAACAAGGAACCCCCCCGATTCACTACTACGCGGCACGATCGATCGTCGAGATCCGCCAGTCCCTCAGTACAGAAAGATATATATATATACCATAAGATTTAATAATATAAGAGCACTAAGGATTAAACTTCTCCCCAGTCTCAACACGTTCCCATATTCGTGCGTGGGGTGTCTCGCGAAGAGAAATCCAAACAAGGAACCCTCCCCCCGATACACTACTTTGCAGCAAGGTCGATCGTCGGGATCCATTAGACCCTCGGTACTCGATTCATCCATATATATATATATATATATATATATATTTTACCATAACCATCCGGATATATCTCCCGGACTGAGGATTCATATATCAAGTATTTATCAATACTTTCATTTTTCTCAAAACTTCCCATTTCCCTTTTTATACTCAGGAAATGTAAATATAAAAGCCAATTCATTATCATGAATTGCTTTAACAAATCATATACTTTTAAAAGCCAATTTTATTATCATAAAAATGCTTTTCCGTTTTATATCATCCCATTTCCCTTTTTATACTCAGGAAATGTACCCAAAGCCATTTCCATTATCATGAAAATGATTTGATCATATCATATGCTTCCACATCCCTTATTCCATCCGGGAGTGTTACCGAAGCCAAACCTTTATCCCATTTCCCTTTTTATACTCAGGAAATGTAAATTAAAGCCAATTTATTATCATAAATTGCTTTAATAAAACTAAGGCCGCCCCTCCGAGTTTCCCCACTGGACGTGCCCCTAAATGGCTATCATCTTCCAGGGCCTATCTATACAAGACAACCTGGGAACCTACCAACGTCGGGAAGCGGCCATATGCTCGAGGGAAAGTCAAGACCACACCCAGAATCTCCTAACCAGCGCAGTAAACATATATAATCGCCCATATGGCCTAGGGACTATATCCACCCTGCTCAATAGCCAGGGGGCTTCACCACAACGCTCGCAACTTCCCTTATGATAGCGATTTAGGGAGGTGTGTAACCATAATTTATCAATTATGAAAATCATTTATCTTTCCATTTTCAAAATATCCATTTTTATATTTTCAAAATCATTTACATCATATCATATACATATACTTTAATCACATAGTATATACATATACCATATATTCCTCCTAGAATATATGAACGGCCATAATGGCCTATAGCATCTAGCGATGGCCAATAATCCCAAAGATTCCCTCAAGGAATCAAAATCATGCATTCATATAAGCATGATACTAAATCCAAAGTATTTTCTTACTTTAATAAATAATATCTACCTTAATCCCATATAAGGATTTATTGGATATCTCTAATTATACTAATTCACTCTAAGTGAATATATATATATATATATTCCCAATTCATCAAGTCCTTTAGGACATAACCCTCCATAATACTTTAATTTAGAAGGCCCTTAAACTTTAATCTCAAAGAGGAGAAGTAATAATAATCTCCAAAATCTTGGGCTGAAAATAGGGCACCGATCGACCGGTCCTAGACCCCCAGTCGACCGCGAGTTGCAAATAAGCCTACGAAACAAAGCAGTAGGCCCTTTCTCCTTGACGCGGTCGACCGGCCTTAGGGGCGCGGTCGACTGGTCACACCAGGTCCTCTACACTAATCTCCTCAAATCCTGCATCCAAAAACCCGACTTCATTATCAGGGTTCCTAAACTACCCCAAAAATTTTACCGAACATCTACGCAATTAATTCTAGCCGTAATTTTTCCAATTCCCGATTTGATTTTCGAGTTGATTTCAACCCGGAGCTGCCATCTTGTAAAAATCATATCAAATTTAAGAAAAATCTGAAAAATACGTGTTGGCACCCACACAACCGTATCGAAAAGATCTACAATTTCGTGTTTTGTCCGAGAGCTAAATCAATTCTTTTCTTGGCCAAAATGGCCCCCTAAAATCACGGGTTACTATTCATCATCTTCTCCGAGACGATTTCAGCCATTAAAGCTTCTCCCAAGCTTTCGTCGCCTCACCCAACGTCCTACAACCTCAACCAACTACAAATACACATATATTCAGGGTTCTAAACATCCTAGAACCCAAAACCACCAATTAATTTAGGTTAAAACCTAAGTTCCACAAATTGAAATATTATTGGGGTTTAATTCTTTTAACTCCCAAAAACTCATTTTAGCCACGATAACCCACCCAAAACCTTTAGGGTTTGTTTATACCAAACTACGGTATGAGATATTTATGCAAAAAGATAAATAAACCAAGTAAACACTTGCCTCGTGGATAAAATCCGACGTCCTCGAGTCGAATCCGGCGGAGTTTGGCCCGAATCTCCATTTCTCCTCCTCTTTCTCCTTCCTCCCTCTCTTTTCTTTCTTTCTTTCTTTCTTTCTTTCTTTCTTTCTTTCTTTCTTCTTTTCTCCCTATCCCCCTCTTTATATAAGAAGAAAAAGGGTTATACCCCTTAAAACCCAAAAACGACTCGTTTACCCAATTACGAGTTACTTTTACCTCTAAAATTATCCGAAACTCATTTTCGACAATCGGACACTCTTTTCCGACTATCTCGGACATTCCGAGACTCACGGCGCAGTCGAAATTCCCATCCGAGGTACTTGACCGCAAATCACTATTTCAACCCAAAATAAATAAATGCGGGTTTTCCAATTAAAAATCTTACCACGTGTCTCTTTACTCAACGCCGACATATAATTAAAATATTTCGACCTATATAGTCCCAAAAATAATCACAACATCCTTCGAAAATCATTTAATCCTCGAAAATCCCAAAAATTACTATTTAGGGAAATTTCCCAAATTCCAATTTATACTTAATTATGGAATTTAATCGTCCCCAAAAGGGCGGGTTGTTACATACTCCTCCCCTTACAACGGAATTTCGTCCTCGAAATTCAGATACGACCTACACCGCCAATCCTAGGAATACTCCAAATCCTAATACCTCAAGGGGAACGATACTAACCCAATGGTTCTCAACCATACACTATGCGGCTACCGCATCATAAAGTGACTCTAATACGTCACATTGTACCCAACATCTCTAATGCCTGTCGGCATGAATTTCAACTTTATATACTACGCCCATTCTATTTCAGGCGGTATATAAAACCATTTCACCAAGGTGCCCATACACCTTTCTAACTTGTGCACATCTGCACAAACATTACGAACGTCTGACATGTAACACTCTCTCCCAATAAGGGTCTCCTTTCCTCAGTGTAATACTTACCTATGGGTCCTTCCAACCCACAAAATTCCATTCTCCTAACCTCGACGCCACTAACTCTATCGAACTTACGTCCTAATAATACTAAGGCCTATGTGATGTCCTACCTACGTGGAACGAATATAATCCTAAGTATGTCCCTAGTGTCCAAGGCCTCTCTCAACTCCCGACAATTGCTTGGTTTCATGCGTGGGACATCTCGCCAAGGCGAAATCCAAACAAGGAACCCTCCCGTTACACTACTCCCTCGCGTAGTCGGTCATCAAGATATGACGACCTAAGGCACACCAGCGAGACGTCCTAAATCCTACTTACACTAACCTATGAACGCATTTCTACTATCTTATCCTTCCGCCCATACGGAAGGAAACCTAATCAATCGTAATACCCACTTTCTGTAAAAGTGTCACGAACATAATACCCAAAATTTATCTTCTCAAAATCTGCCTTTTCATTAGGGCTGGTTATTATCCTCAAATCAATTTCTCTAAGTCCAACCTCATCCACCCACTGGTGACGAGGGGACCACTTTAGTGCTTTTCCATAGCACAATCTTTCCATAAATATATCAACATCATGTGGCTCATAGCCTATAGTGGTTCATCCACACTATAAGACATTTCCACAAAATCAACATCCTTGCATCCCATAACAACTCTCCACTCCCGACGCCGTTAAGAGTCATGTGTGGAGTGTCTCGCAAAGAAAAATCCAAACAAGGAACCCCTCCACACATTGACACTTGACTTCATTGGTTATGGAGTTCCGTTATTTCAACATGGAACCGGGATAACCCTATCCCCTAATCCAACAAAAAGGTGGTCTGAACTCCCATTTCTAACTAAGAGTTACCCCACCTAGCGCTCATACTAATATTCAGTCCTCGCGCAAAACCCATGATGAGCTTAATCTTACAGCTCAACAATAATCCTGCGGCCTTAAATCATATATATAAGGTCTCCATATACCCAAATTACGATAAGGAAACTTCTACTCATAGAAGTTCCATTAACCCATCACAATAGAGGTGAACTCAACCTGTATCCAGGTGAGACACCGCAACAACAACCCATTCCATCCAGGAACTGCGGACACGATAGTCTTGCCATCATAAGCCTTCTATCGCTCCAAAAATACCAATAACATTATATACTCACCGTAATACCATACTCGTATAAACATATATATATATATATATATATATATATATATATACACACAATATATGAACACCCGCCTTTATGGCGAATGCAGGAAAATAAAATTCCGCTATCGCGAAAAACACATAGGCATACATGTTATAGTGTTATCGATATCACTATACAACTCAAATTACACACACGAGTCTCGGTCTATCGAACACCGCTCCTTACAATCATCTTACTAATCCTCTTAACTCCTTTGTCAAAAGGGAACTCCTTATTTCAACAAATTTTCTCGGGTTGATTTCCACCAACGAGGTCCACGAATACACACATTCTCTAGTGAGCCTATCCTTCCTGGAAATGACTCATTATTCATTGCACCTAACTCACTTAGGTACAAGTTTTACTTTTCCATTATACTCTTCATCCACTATCGGCCTCTGACCGATCCTTATGTGAATAATTCTCGAAACAGCCTTCCTTTCATTCTTGCTGAACCACGGGGACTCACGGTTAAAACTATCCATAAGATCCCCTTCAAACTCTTAACCATTACCACAAGGAGAGTGACCTCTACTAAGGTCCTCATCCCCGACTTCTACCAGCTACTCCAGCTAAGCCTCACCTACTGCTGCCATCCAAGCCTCGCACACGAATCTCAAACGAGCGCGCAAAAGATTACTATAATCTTCTACTGTGACAGGAGAACGAAATCTTACAAGAGAGATCAACAATCCTAATCCTGAGGCTCTATAACAAATCAAGAGCAACGCTAAAAGCGTAGTACGTTCGCACAGATTCCTAAGGACACTAGAACCTGATGCTCTGATACCATATGTAACAACCCGCCTAATGGGATACCGGGCGATCACTCCTATATCAAATTAAAACAAGAGTCACATATGGATCATTCTTAGCATCACTGTCGAAAATCCATTTAATTACTAATATCCTATTAGGGGAGCGTTAAAAAATTTTAATTAACTACTCTTTTTAAACAATTAAAATAAAACATCCACAAGTTAATGCTTAAATAAAACTGAAATGAAATAAAATAACCGAACACTCGGTCAAAATATACAACCATATCAAATTCTGTACTGAAAGAATAACTAAATGCAATTGAGCCGTTGGATCGAATGTTTATACAATACCTCATATCTAGATTTCAAGAATGGAAGCGGCTATCAAAAACCTGCACGCATCCACAGCTGCTGCAGCTGACGTCTGACTCGAAAGAAGTGCCATCCAGGCGTCCCTGTGTCTGGACACCTATATAATATATAATATATAGCAAGAAAGGAAAAGTAGATAAACGGGTCAGAGCCCGAGTTTTGAAAATATTTAGCAAGTGCATAATGCCTTATTATTTTGAAAAAGGTTTTACCTCATATTTAAGTTTGGTATCGCACTCCCATGAGATACCCCTCACCTCTCCACTAACAGTGCACTCCTAGCGCATCCCTCTAAACATCATAGTCAAGCTATCTAGCTAAACTAGTCTATCACCAACCCACTATCAATCCTAGATAGTTCAAGCAATGTACTAAGGGCTAAACTTCACCCCAGTCTCAACGTTATGCCATGTTCGTGCATGGGGTGTCTCGCAAAGCGAAATCCAAACAAGGAACCCCCCCGATACACTACTATGCGGCACGATCGATCGTCGAGATCCGCCAGTCCCTCAGTACAGAAAGATATATATAAATATATATACCATAAGATTTAATAATATAAGAGCACTAAGGATTAAACTTCTCCCCAGTCTCAACACGTTGCCATATTCGTGCGTGGGGTATCTCGCGAAGCGAAATCCAAACAAGGAACCCCACGATACACTACTTTGCGACAAGGTCGATCGTTGGGATCCATTAGACCCTCGGTACTCGATTCATCCATATATATATATATTTTACCATAACCATCCGGATCTATCTCCCGGACTGAGGATTCATATATCAAGTATTTATAAATACTTTCATTTTTCTCAAAACTTCCCATTTCCCTTTTTATACTCAGGAAATGTAAATATAAAAGCCAATTCATTATCATGAATTGCTTTAACAAATCATATACTTTTAAAAGCCAATTTTATTATCATAAAAATGCTTTTCCGTTTTATATCATCCCATTTCCCTTTTTATACTCAGGAAATATACCCAAAGCGATTTCCATTATCATGAAAATGCTTTGATCATATCATATGCTTCCACATCCCTTCTTCTATCCGGGAGTGTTACCGAAGCCAAACCTTTATCCCATTTCCCTTTTTATACTCAGGAAATATAAATTAAAGCCAATTTATTATCATAAATTTCTTTAATAAAACTAAGGCCGCCCCTCCGGGTTTCCCCACTGGACGTGCCCCTAAATGGCTATCATCTTCCAGGGCCTATCTATACAAGACAACCTGGGAACCTACCAACGTCGGGAAGCGGCCATATGCCTGAGGGAAAGTCAAGACCACACCCAGAATCTCCTAACCAGCGCAGTAAACATATATAATAGCCCATATGGCCTAGGGACTGTATCCACCCTGCTCAATAGCTAGGGGGCTTCACCACAATGCACGCAACTTCCCTTATCATAGCGATTTAGGGAGGTGTGTAACCATAATTTATCATTATGAAAATCATTTATCTTTCCATTTTCAAAATATCCATTTTTATATTTTCAAAATCATTTACATCATATCATATACATATACTTTAATCACATAGTATATACATATACCATATATTCCTCCTAGAATATATAAACGACCATAATGGCCTATAGCATCTAGCGATGACCAATAATCCCAAAGATTCCCTCAAGGAATCAAAATCATGCATTCATATAAGCATGATACTAAATCCAAAGTATTTTCTTACTTTAATAAGTAATATCTACCTTAATCCCATATAAGGATTTATTGGATATCTCTAATTATACTAATTCACTCTAAGTGAATATATATATATATATATATATATATATATATATATATATATATATAATTCATCAAGTCCTTTAGGACATAACCCTCCATAATACTTTAATTTAGAAGGCCCTTAAACTTTAATCTCAAAGAGGAGAAGTAATAATAATCTCCAAAATCTTGGGCTGAAAACAGGGCACCGGTCGACCGGTCCTAGACCCCCAGTCGACCGCGAGTTGCAAATAAGCCTACGAAACAAAGCAGTAGGCCCTTTCTCCTTAACGCGGTCGACCGGCCTTAGGGGCTCAGTCGACCGGTCACACCAGGTCTTCAACACTAATCTCCTCAAATCCTCCATCCAACAACCCGACTTCATTATCAGGGTTTCTAAACTACCCCAAAAATTATCCCGAACATCTACGCAATTAATTCTAGCCGTAATTTTTCCAATTCCCGATTTGATTTCCAAGTTGATGATTTCAACCCAGAGCTTCCATCATGTAAAAATCATATCAAATCGTAACAAAATAAAAAAAAATACGTGGTCGGTACGTACGCGACCGTATCGAAAATATCTACAACTTTCGTGTTTTAGCCGAGAGCTAAATCAATTCTTTTCCTGGCCAAAATGTCCCCCTAAAGTCACGAGTTACTATTCATCGTCTTCTCCGAGACGATTTCGGCCATTAAAGCTTCTCCCAAGCTTTTGTCGCCTCACCCAACGTCCTACAACCTCAACCAACTACAAATACACATATATTAAGGGTTCTAAACATCCTAGAACCCAAAACCATCAATTAATTTAGGTAAAAACCTAAGTTCCACAAATTGAAATATTATTGGGGTTTAATTGTTTTAACTCCCAAAAACTCATTTTATCCACGATAACCCACCCAAAACCTTTAGGGTTTGTTTATACCAAACTACGGTATGAGATATTTATGCAAAAAGATAAATAAAGCAAGTAAAAACTTGCCTCGTGGATAAAATCCGACGTCCTCGAGTCGAATCCGACGAAGTTTGCCCGAATCTCCATTTCTCCTCCTCTTTCTCCTTCCTCTCTCTCTTCTCTCTCTTTTCTTTCTTTCTTTCTTCTTTTCTCCCTATCCCCCTCTTTATATAAGAAGAAAAAGGGTTATACCCCTTAAAACCCAAAAACGACTCGTTTCCCCAATTACGAGTTACTTTTACCTCTAAAATTACCCGAAACTCATTTTCGACAATCGGACACTCTTTTCCGACTATCTCGGACATTCCGAAACTCACGGCGCAGTCGAAATTCCCATCCGAGGTACTAGACCGCAAATCACTATTCCAACCCAAAATAAATAAATGCGAGTTTTCCAATTAAAAATCTTCCCTCGTGTCGCTTTACTCAACGACCACATATAATTAAAATATTTCGACCTATATAGTCCCAAATATAATCACAAAATCCTTCGAAAATCATTTAATCCTCGAAAATCCCAAAAATTACTATTTAGGAAAAAATTTCAAATTCCAATTTATACTTAATTATGGAATTTAATTGTCCCCAAAAGGGCGGATTGTTACAATACTTTTGAGCGATAAAATTTAAAACCATTGATACTTGCGCCAAAAGAAATAAAAAATCCTTTTAAACCTCTAACGAATTACATCTTAAGTCAACAACACTTCTAGGGTTTTTTGTCCTACTAACATCAACATACCACCTAAGTTGGTCAAATAAAAGCCATGCATCACCATATAACTGCGCCCATGCCTTTTCAACACCCAACAAAGCAGGATGATATGTCATTTGTATTCCATAAATTGAGTTAAACTCTTGAATTACTTCGCAAGGTTTAGTCAAAGGTTTTGAACGTATTTTATCCACAATCAACTCTGAAACTAGCATCGATGTTACCCTACGATTCTTTCCATTCCGCACAACATAACCATATGTATGATCGCCATTGAATGTCCCTGTAATAAAAAATGCATTACATTGTTCAATAGAAGCACGAATTCACCATTTACAATCAGGGTTGACTTTCATTTAACATTGTGCAATCACTTTAGTGTGTTTATTCTTTAAATAATCAAACTCAAAACCAACTTCGACAGAGTACTACTTGCACAAATCCATTATGAATTGAGTTGCACTACCTTCAAATATCTTACCAACTCCTACAATTAAATTAGCCCATTCAGCTGACATTAATGCCTTATTCTGCAACACATTATTATTTGATTGCACATCTCTATCGATTTCAACATAGTATAATTCATCATCAGATGAACTATAACCGTCATCAGATTTAAATTGAGAATCATATCTTTCAAGACTCAATGTTATATCAATCATATCCAAACCATTATATATATATCCAAGCACATTCTTTATATCAATCTCATCATTTAACATATAAAATAGATTACTTGAGACCTCATAACTCATATGAAAATGATTCACAAGTATTTTTTCTTCAAAATCCTCGTACGAACACGCTCCAGCTATTACTATGGCATCATTCAATTTACCACGTTTGATCAAACATGTAACATAATTGCTTTCCATCGTTAACTTGTAAGTAATATTAAATTCTCAATATTCAAAAAATAAGAACCTTGAAAGACTCGTGATATTTGAAAAGGAAGAAGAGTTACGTATATAAGATTTTATATATCTAAAGAAATCTAAAAATCGTGGAAGTAATTTTTTACATTTCATAATTGAACGGATCGCTAAATTCAAAGCGATATTGGACACGTAGCTTATTATTAAAATCACATGCATTTTGTAACTTCTCATCAATCGATTACCATGCAAATAATATTTTAGCAACTTATGTACTAAAAACACGTGCAAGGACCTTAACTAGGCATATTTTGAAACAAAAATAATAATTGTGCTCGTTATAGGACAAGGGAAGATGACTTTTTTAACTTACCCGCTGGTACGAAGATGACTTAGTTGCACTTTAATATTTACCTACTAACAAGTAATTTATTATTTTTTGGACAAGTTCTCTTATTTAATATGAATAAGATAAACATAAACAAATCAAATCAAAACGACAAATACTTGATAGGTTTCTTTACCTATGCAAGATGACAAACAAGGGGAAGATTTACTGAAAAAAAGGGGGGGGGGGGAAGGCCATCTTTTTGGGTCGTTGACCAACACTTTCCTTCAGGAATTGATTGGACATGGGAGTATCAAGTGACACGGCGGCAGAGAGTAATCCCATCACCGACAGGAAGCATACAAATCTCAATCCTTGGATCGGCGGCGAGGGCTTTGTTAAGCTCCAACACGAAGTCCCTGTAGTACCTCACGTACTTCCTCATCGGAGCATCAGGTGGGGCTACCACAGACCCATTCCATAGGGTGTTGTCGTATCCTATCAGTCCCCCAACCTTAACCAGGTCAATCAACCTCTTGTGGTAGTTAATGTAGTTGTCTTTGTCTGCGTCTACGAATATGAAGTCAAATGTCCCATGGTACGTCCCCTAAAACATTCATTTACCATGTACAAACAAAACCAAATCAATATATATATATATATATATATATATATATTGGGTGAGAGAGAGAGGGGAGGGGGGGGGGGGAGAGAAAAAGAGGTGGGTTTGATGATACTGACATCTTCAATCATTTGATCCAGAACAGGCAAAGCAGGTCCCTCCTTAAAATCAATTTTGTGGGAAACACCGGCCTTTTCAATTATGGGCAGACCCAATTCGTAATTTTCCTTGTTTATGTCCATTGCCAAAATCTGTAAAACCATTCAATGATTTATAACTGTTAGCGCTTGTTTCACTCAATTCCCAGTTTGAGTGCTAAGAAATAAACTGGAAAACAAAATCTGGTTTTGTTGTTTCACTCTACTTTTTTTTGGCAACCAAACAGAAGAGTCCTGTTTACCATTCCATCCTCTGGAAGAGCGAGGGCTGTGGCAAGGAGAGAGTAGCCAGTGTAAACACCGATCTCCATGGTGTTCTTGGCATTGATTAACTTAAGTAGCATGTTCAAGAACTGCCCTTCATCAGCAGATGTTGTCATGATATTCCTGTTTCACCATTCAAATCAATCCACATAAGCATGTCAATACAACTACAACTCTACCTTGTATAGTTTTTTTAGGGACGAAAAAGGAGGGTTAGATAAGACTAACCATGGATGCTTGGCAGTCACCTCTCTAAGTTCTTTCATGGCTTCTGGCTCTCTAGGGTACACACTTGTTTCAAGGATATACTGCCAAAAATGAAAAAAAGCAAATAAAGATTGTTGTTTTAAAACAAATTAAACAGACAATATTTGGTTGATTTCTTGAGACGGATTCATGAAAATGGTACCTGATAGAGAGCATCACTTTGCAAAAGGCTCTTGTGGCCAACCTCTTGGTGCCTCCCAGCCTGATCCTCGTTGGTTGCCATTCTTAATTTGGCTGATGCTTCCCTTTGGTTTTGTGGTTGCTAGTTAAAACTGGATCTCAACCTGAATTTAAGAGGAGAGAAAATGAGGGTATATATGGTTGTAAAGTCCCGGTTCAAACCGGCTGTACTACTTCGCGGAGTGAATAGACCGGTCACCAACCCCCGGTCGGGAGTTGGTGAGATATTGTGATCCTAGTGCGAGTCTCTGTCTTCTAACTGAACCTTACTCGTGGAGCCTATTGGCATGGGCGACTTCTATTACTGATTACGTTTAATGATGTCAGGATAAATAATGGGTATTTTTGTTTAGGTCCACCTTTTTTTTTTTTTTGGGTGGTAACTGGTCCACTCTTTCTTTCCCCTTTCAGCGAACTGATTACGTTTAATGATGTCATGAAATAATGGGTATTTTTGTTTACATCCACTCTTTCTTTCCTCAAAACAATAGGATTACGTGCATAGATCAGTTATCCATTTTGCCATCACAAGAATTAGAATCATGATTTTAGAACAAATTCACAAACCATTTGAACTCAAATAACAACACTTTTTTTTTTCGAATAACAAAATATTTCATTGATTTTTATTTAAATCATTAAATCTGTCAATACAAGTTGTTAAAAAATCTCACATAATTATAACTCAATTAATGTTGCATGCAATCGCCAACATGAAAGAACCGGTAATAGAAGACCACAGATCGAAGCGAGAAGTGAGTACCATCATATATAAATTATTTTTGGCTATCGACAAAACGTATTGTTAATTTCAATTTAATTTAATTTACAAGAAAAAAAATTTAAGGAAAAATATTATTGCGAATTTGTTATCCTTCATCCAATCATATAAGAGTGATGTAGTAGTGCTATGGAAGATATAGGAGAACACCATAAAATTGAACAACATGACAAATTTGAATGGGATTGTAAATCTCATTTTTTGACTGACAAAGTACAATTGAATTATGAAAAAAATATTATTATTAAATATCTCTTGCTAGACTTTTAATGTTTATGTATTTGATATGTAGGTAATTTATTCTCGAGAAGAGTTAACCACGTGGTGTAGATCTATTGGCAAATCTTGTGGTATGGTTGTGTGTATTAAAAAAATCAGATAATCCAAAGTACGATCGGCGTGGTCGAGTAATATTTATTTGTGAAAGGGACGGTAAGTTCAAACAGAGCCGAAATAATGTTATTAATGATAAGGAGGTGAAGAACAATGGGAAGCCTAAGCAAATTACGAAAATAGGGAGTAAAAAGTGTGATTGTCCATTTTTGTTTAAAGGGGTTAAATTTTAAGTTAATGATCGTTAATGTTGTTTGTGGGTTTCACAACCACCCACTTAACGAAAAAACATATTTGAAAGTCGTTCATTTAATGGGAGATTGACTAAAGAGGAGGAACAAATAGTGGTTGACATGAGCATATGTGGGGTCAAACTAAGAGAGATTCTTAGCATGTTAAAAAGAAGGGATTCAAATAATGAACCAACTATTGAAACAATATACAATTTCAAAGCAAATAACCAAATTATTGAGAGGCAAAGAAGGACAGACATGCAACAGTTGGTGCATATATTGGATACTAAACAATACATGAAATTTCACAGGAGAGGTCCAGACACGAATGAGGTGTTAGATATATTTTTTTTCACATTCATATTTTACTACCCTCGTGAAATACTTACCATTAGACTGTACATATAAGACAAATAGACATGCGATGCCCTTTCTAGAGATAGTTAGTGTTACATCTACGAACAAGACTTTTGTTGTTGGACATGCATA
This sequence comes from Sambucus nigra, assembly GCA_949130495.1. Taxonomy (NCBI): domain Eukaryota; kingdom Viridiplantae; phylum Streptophyta; class Magnoliopsida; order Dipsacales; family Adoxaceae; genus Sambucus; species Sambucus nigra. The sequence continues at coordinate 516,362,151 of OX422210.1, read as the reverse complement.
TCTTAAATCAGAGAAGGAAAATAATTTTACATGGGCATTATGTTATTTGAAAGATATTTTACACACATATACAAACCCTTCTGTTATTGTCAGTAATTGAGAGTTAGCCTTCGTAAATGTCATACAAGTAATATTTCCCAAAACCTCACACTTACTTTGTACATGGCATATATGTAAGAATATTAAAACACGTGGTAAGTGTTATTTCAAAACGAAGCAAGCGTGGGAATAAATGTTATACAAGATTTTAATATGGTTATTAAGGAAAATATGGAGGAGTTATTATATGCCCACTTGTTGATTTTAAGTCCCGTTATGACCAATCTGGTGATCTCCTCAACTGTATTGATGATACTTGGCTTGCAGTTTACAAAGAGAGGTTTGTATACCCTTCAAAAAATAACATAATGTATTTTGGTAATGTTACAACCAATAGAGTTTAATCATAACATGCATCATTGAAGAGGTATTTGGGTTCATCGCGTGGTGACCTCATAAATAACTTTAAAATGATAGATAATTTTCTGGCATCTCAACATGTAGCCGTCAGAGCTTCGTTTGATAGATCTCTAAACTCAAATAAACATGCATATCGGATAGCTGATTTTAATCAGTTCAGGGGGTTTATTTCATGCGCTGCACTTGAGATTATATTTAAATAAATAGAGAGGGGAAACGATGTGGGATTTGACTTTTATAGTTCGGGTTGTGTGTGGAAGCGTAGTCACATGAAATTGTATAGTATCAATATGAAGGAATGGGCATCCCATTATCAGCTATCCATCTGCATTGGAGGAAGCTCAACGACATTCCAGGGGACGTTCCAGGAAAGTCACTTGAGTGTGATATAGAATTATCATTGTTTAGGGAGAGTTTTACCAGTGCAACTGAGGAACAAAAATGTATGATGTTAAAGTATAAACGAGAGGTTAGTAGTGCGGCATTTTATCTTTTTTTTAAAAAGTTAATGCGTATCTATTAAATTTAATTATACCTTATCTCTTTTATTTTCATAAGCCAGCAATCCAACATCAACGAATATAGTACCTCAATCGAAGAATAGATTTTCAAAAGGGAGACTAAGATAAAACAAGAAGAAATTTGCATCAAAAGGAGATTGTAGTATGAAAATAAATCCCTCAGCCTTCGAATATGTGAAGATTGTTGTATAACATCAAAGCCAGTAGTCAGTGATAAACTCTCGTCCCTTAAAAAAGCTGAAAGCGCGGAGAGGCAAGCCTAAATATGGTCCCAACATGCAGATGAAGAATATTGTGCTTCACTTTTACATGAATTTGATCTGATGATTAAGGAACATGTTATAAATGGTTTTCGTAATGTTGTCCCAGATGGATACTACGGGTAAAAGTGTTCTACTAAATTATTACAATTGAGTGCAGATGATGGATGGATGGATGGATGAATGTCAGACAACATATGTTTATTGAGCTAACGGGTCATAAAGAATCGCACTCGTATATATTGGGTAGTGTCCAAACATATAACGACGTGGAAGAGGCATTAAATTATCTTTGTGTTGGATTAATTGCTTCTCATGCCTGTAATTTATTATTCTTGTCACTTTTTTCACCATTGCATGATATACTTATTTTTCCATTATTTATATCCCTTGTTTCATTTAAAGGGAGTATTGAATTTTAATTAGGGAGATATGAGTTAATATATGCATTTTAATCTTTGTCTATTCCGAACAAAAGGGGGGAGAAATGGTATCTAAACCTTTTATATTTGGGAGATCTAACTTATGGGGAGATGTCGCTTTCTTAAGTAGGTCATGTTAGACAAAGGGCGAGTATTTAATTATGTTATTTATCTTGTTATATTCCCTATGCGTTTGATGGTATGTTTAAGTATGTATGTTTCAATCTTAAGTGGCAACCTTTTAAAGCGACAAAGCATTTCATCCTAGAATAGCTAAAGGAGGAGATTTATAAGGAAAAATTTCCAATCGAGTCTATTTTTTTGGACAAAACTAATTGAGTCATATAATAGTAGTTTGTTATATACTTTCAAGCCTATGACGTTTAAGTTGAAGACGTAGCGGCCAAGAGTGAGAAGATTACATCATTGGCGGTTTATGTGCCAAGCTTTTACGTCATCAACATGTCATCCAAGGTCTCTAAAGGTATGAATGCATTTAATATATATAGAGTCTTGGATTTATTTTATGGGTGTATTTTATAAAACTTTTATCATAACGACGTTTTATTTTTCATAGAAAATCATTTTCATTCTTTACATAAAAGTTTTTGGGCTAAAAATGCATTTTTGAATTTTTTGAAAAGTCGTTCGAATGAAATTGGGATCTCATTCGAACAAGATACCCAGGTCGTTCGAACGAGATACCGAACGAACCTTGATTATTTTTTTATGTTTTTTTATTAGATAAGTCATTAGAATGACATCGTGGAATGAGATATCTAACAAGACATCTAACGAGATTTTGCATTTTTTTCTGTTTTCTCGTTAGAAGCTTGAAAACGCGTAGGGCCCCAATTTTAAAATCTTATCAAAAATTATTTCCTTTTATAGATGCGAAAGCGAGATGGTTCACACAAAAAACAACAAATTTTATTTTCTTCTAAATAAAAATTAAACCAAGTGAAATTAAGATGAAACACACACATAATTTAATTTCACTTAAACCCAATTAATTTAAACCAAGTCCTAGAAATTTGCCTAAGTCATATTTTCCATATTACCAAATTAGGCGAAACTAATTTTAACAAATTAACTTAATGACTTGAATTAACTACACATTACCCAATATTTATTTAGCACCAAATTAAACAAGTAGTGACTTAAAACCAAATTTTATCTTTTTACCTAAGCACGCGTTCTAGGTGATTTTACAAGATAAAATAAATAATGAATCACTACGTCGCGATGTATGAGGAAAAACCCACAACGGGAAATAACCTCGGATGGCCCTAGCCTTAAGTCCACTAAGTATGGAATTACAATTACAAGCAAGATGACTTACAACACTCGACTCGACTCCTTCAAACCCCGACGCGTCTTCTTGGAAATACCTCTGCTTAGTCGACAATCCCGAACTCCACCGGAACCTTGGAATCCACCAATGAGGAACTAGAAAGCAACCGTCAACCACACATAGTGCCTTTCACCATGCGAGAATGCCGCAGCCAAAAATGAACTTCTTCTTCTTTGAGGGATTTAGAAGAAAACCCAAACGAACTCTTCCAATGGTAGAGATAAACCAGTGCCAAAACTCCAAGCAAAGTATATATATAAAGAAACTTGGATAAACATATGGGTGTATATGTGTTTTGAAAGGACTTTACTTCATAAAACTTAACACATAAAAAAGAACTTTTTCTTCAAAGTATTTTGCTCTAATGACTCTTGGAAATGTGAAAAAATTATATTCAAAAAGTTAGTTCCCGCACTTAAGAAGTATGTCAAAAAGGAAGAGGGGCAAAGTAGTGGGAAAGTGGAAAAAACTGGCTTAAAATTGTTCCCGCTGTATTTTCGTTAGAAATCTCGTTCGAGCGAAACTTCTAACGAAAAGACAGAAATAAATTCTGAAATTTCATTTGAAATCTTGTTCAAACGAGGTCGTTCGAACGACTTTTCTACGAGATTTCAGACCTTGATTCTAGATAATTTTGATACGAACGCGTGACTGCCAGTTTCGTATTTTTCTGATTTTTTTGGATTTGATATGATTTTTCTACGGAAAGGTGTCCGAGAACAAAATCTTTAGAACTATGAATTCAAAAAAAATTAACAAAAAAAATACTAACACCCAAAATAAATTTCCAAGCTCCTATATATATATTAATGCATTCATACCTTTTGGAGACTATGAAATCCTCATGTTGATGATGTAAAACGAGGCACTAGAACGCGGCATATGATGAAGCTTTATACTCATGTCCGCTAAGTCTTTAACTAAACACATCATAGGCTTGAATATGTACATTGAACACTATCCTATGACGTAAACGTTTTTGCCCGGAATTGAGCCAAAACTACAATGAGACTCAATTGAAGAATTGTGTCTTTACAAATCTCCCCCTTTGGCTATTCCGGGACAAAAACCAAACAAAAATTCTAAAGGGCCGTCAAGCTCTACTAGACATAAAACATCCCACCCAAACTTGACTCAAGACCCAAGGATAAAAATCTTTGCTGGTGAAAGTTGTCGCTTAGAATAATTTATGCACACTTAAGCAAACTATCAAACACATAGGGAATATCAAAAGATTAAATGCAAATAAAATAATTACTCCCCCAAAATTAATTCTCCCCTTTATCAACTATGATCTACCTAAGAAGGTCGCGACTCCTCCTCACGACTCCCCCTAAGTTAAATCTCACAAACTAAGATATGATTACAATAGGATTAGATACCATTTCTCTCTCTATCATTCTCCCCCTTTTTGTTCAGGACTAGACAAAGGCTAAAGAATCAAAACATAACTTATCTCCCCAATTAAAGCATATACTCCCCTTAAACTCAACAAGGGACAACTAGAATGGGATAACAAGCTAAACATGCAATAGTGCGTAAAGTGGTGAGGACATTAAAGCACGAGGGCAACAAAAATTTAACTAATCCAACAAATAATAACGGATACCAACTAAGATGCAAGAAAATGATACCAATAAGATACACGAAGTATTAAGCATGTGATATCAACAAGGAATGCAACAAGATAGATACCAATTTTGAATTGAAGCATAGATGAATTAGAAAGCAAGGCAAAGACCAAAAAAATATCAAATATATGTATACATAATAGATACCAAATAGACACGAGTACACATATATAGATATAAACGCCAAAATGACACACACAAAATATAATATGAGTCTTCCACACTCTTATAACATAAATGTGTCATATGGAAACGGAAGTGTTGGGGTGTGAACTAGTAACAAATAAATTTAGACCCAATCACTTAAAACATGTTCACAGATTTCTCATTTGATTGCAATCTTCATCACATTTGAATATAACTTCATGTGACAATATAGATTGAACTCAATGAACAAACATACACAATGCATACAAGCCTAGCATGCTGGTGATTCTACAAACCAATAGAGTCATGACATTGAAAGCGCAACTAGGATAAAAGGACATTGTGCAAACCGTTGACATACTATCCAATCTCCCTCGATAAGCATATATTTTTGAGTGAATATATCAATTAAACATAGGCCTTGGCAATTTTTCTTTTTGATGCCATATTTTTTTTAGGCCTTTGGACCACTTATTTATTTTAGGTTCATTTCAAATGGTGGCTTACTATTCGCAAAGGATAATAAATCCTTTCGGAGCCCTTCTCCATGAACATTATATATATATATATATATATATATATATATTTTATTTCTCACAAATCTCACGTGCAACGGATTTTGACATGCACTAGTCCTCCTAGGTCACAAATATGTAGATGACAAGATTGGTAGGAGAAAACCTCAGAAAGCTCAAATATACATACGAAGTTAAATTTCAAAAGAGCTCGTGCATGTGTGAATAGAGGCATATAAAACTAGAATCCATTTAAATCAACACAAAATCCAACTATTCCATGTAAACATGGTAAAGAACATTTTAAGGATTGACAATCTAAACAAAAAGTTCTAGCCACATGGGAGCGTAAAAGATGGGATTCAAACACAAGTATATGCCACATAGAGTGTGTCAAACTAAAATACACACAAAAAAATCTTTTTGAGTTTTTGAAATTTTTAAATCCAAACAACAAAAATATTTACTCAAAAGACACACAAAATCATTTGTATTTTTCATAAAATCTAAATTACTAACAAGGTAAAACACAAATGATAAACGAAAATCTTTTTGTATTTTTTATTTAATGCAACCTAAAATGAAAGAAGTATAATACAAAAAATAAACAAGTCATGATTCTAGCATGAGATATAAAATAAAGCAATGACTATAAAATGACTAAAGAAGCATACATTTAGCATGATAATATAGCATGAAGAACAAAAGCTAAAGTATGCAAATAAAACTAACACATTCAACCTCTAGATTTAGAAAGAGAGGAAGCATGTGAAAGTAAATGAGAATCAAAAACCCTATCTTGTAAAGCTACCAAGTCGAATCTCCTAACCCAAACTAGTGACGAATGACTATCTCGGGGTGTTGGAATCTTGGCTACCTTGGTTGCCTTATGTTGGGATTTTCAAGGACCTCGTTTTAGATCAAAACAAAATTTTCTAAGATGACCTTTTCGACCACAATGTGAACATCTAAAGTCACGGCGAAAAGATATACTTAAGGAGTGATCTCTAAAGGCTTTTCTAGGTGATTCTCCTAAAACATTAGTTTTGGCTTTATGAGTTGATACATTACACGTATCGAAGCCTAAACCACAAGTGTCATTTTTAATTTGGACCATTCCTAAAATTTTATCTAATTTCTTCTAATGACACTCCAAATAAAATTTGACTTTTCTAGAGTCTTTTAATTTATTTTCTAATTCTAAAATTCTAGACTCTAATAAAACATTTCTCTCTTTAAACTCGAGAAGTTCCTTTTTCAAGGATTCCATTAAACCTCTAAGGATATCTCTCTCGCCTTCTATATATTCTCGCTTCTCTCGAAGACTCCTCTCTCGTAGACTCCTCTCTCGTGTCCTAAGGTCTTCCACTAACGCACTATCATCAACGACCTTGACACGCTCTTTTAAACAAGCTTCTAACTTCAAATTTGCTCTTTTTAATTTAATAGATTCTTCATATAATTCTTGAAAAGTATTTTGAAGTTCACTCACATCAACCTCATCTACATTTTCACTCTCTCTCTCTTTTTCACTCTCACTACCATAAAAAATAAGGGAATCATAAACATTGACATTGAAAGTGTCATGTGTTAAAATTTCATCTATAGACGAGTTCTCACTATCACTCACATGACTAGCCATAAAAGCCACAAAGTTGGGCTTAGTGGGGGAATCAGGTCCCTCTTTATTTTCACTATCACTAAGGGTTGCATTAAAAGACATTGGTTGATTACCTTATTTCCTTAGTTTAGTGGGGCACTCAAAAGCCCTATGACCATACCCTTCACAACCAAAACATCTATTTGACTCGTCCCTATTTAAATTTTTTTTAGGAGTTTTAGGGATCTTCTCGGCTTTGTCATGCATAGATTTTTCAAATTTCTTAAAATCATTTTTAAATTTATCTTTGTTAAATTTAAGAAATTTTTGAAACTTTCTAGCAAACATAGCCATATCTTTCGAGTCACTATCACTGTCACACTCTACTTTTTGTTTTTCCTCTTTTCGGGCTTTTAAAGCAACGCCCTTTTCTATTTTCTTTTCAGTTTTAGAGGGAAACATATCCAGTTCATAGGTTTGTAAATCACCTACGAGCTCTTCTAATTTCGTAGAGGCTAAAGTTGGTAAAGAATTTAAAACGGTCACTTTTGGAATAAATCTATCGGGTAGGGACCTTAAAATTTTCTTTACTACTCGGTTATCGAGTATTTTCTCTCCCAAATTAAAAGATGAATTAACAATATCGAAAAGTCTAGCATAAAATTCATCAAAAGTTTCTTTTTTATACATTTTGATGGTTTCAAATTGAGTGGTGAGGTTTTGGAGTTTTGAAGCTTTCACGACACTAGTTCCTTCATGAGTGAGTTGTAAAATATCCCAAGATTCTTTAGCGGTTTCACACGTCATAATGCGTCTGAATTCATCCAGTGTGACCGCGCTAAACAAGGCATTTAAACCTCAAAAATTAAAATTAGAAAGTTTAAATTCACTCTGACTCCATCTATCGGCGAGTTTGGGAACACGTTCATTATCGACTAAATGAGTAGGTGGGGACGACCCGTTAACAATAGACATCCAAACTCTCTCGTCGATAGATTTTAGTGCCGATTTCATTCGCACTTTCCAATACGCGTAGTTAGAACTATCGAAAATAAGAAATTTTGAAAATGGAGAAAATTCCATTTTAGCTAAAAATATTTAAAAGATCTTAACGAAGTAATTTATCGTTTTTTGCTCTGATACCAATTTGAAAATGCGTAGGGCCTCAATTTTAAAATCTTATAAAAAATTAGTTCATTTTATAGATGCGGAAGCGAGATGGTTCACACAAAAAACAACAAATTTTAATTTCTTATAAATAAAAATTAAACCAAGTGAAATTAAGATGAAACACACACACAATTTAATTTCACTTAAACCCAATTAATTTAACCCAAGTCCTAGAAATTTTCCTAAGTCATATTTTCCATATTACCAAATTAGGCCAAACCAATTTTAACAGATTAACTTAATGACTTGAATTAACTACACATTACCCAATATTCATTTAGCACCAAATTAAACAAGTAGTGACTTAAAACCAAATTTTATCTTTTTACCGAAGCATGCGTTCTAGGTGATTTTACAAGATAAAATAAACAATGAATCACAACGCCGCGATGTACGAGGAAAAACCCACAACGGAAAACAACCTCGGATGACCCTAGCCTTAAGTCCAATAAGTACGGAATTATAATTACAGGCAAGATGACTTACAACACTCGACTCGATTCCTTCATGCCCCGACAAGTCTTCTTGCAAATACCTCTGCTTAGTCGATAATCGCGGACTCCACCGGAACCTGGGAATCAACCAATGAGTAACTAGGAAGCAATCGTCAACCACACATAGTGCCTTTTACCATGTGAGAATGTCGCAGCCAAAAATGAACTTCTTCTTCTTTGAGGGATTTAGAAGAAAACCCAAACGAACTCTTCCAATGGTAGAGATAAACCGATGCCAAAACTCCAAGAAAAGTATATATATAAAGAAACTTGGATAAACATATGGGTGTATATGTGTTTTGAAAGGAATTTACTCCATAAAACTTAACACATAAAAAGGAACTTTTTCTTCAAAGTATTTTGCTCCAATTACTCTTGGAAATGTGAAAAAGTTATATTCAAAAAGTTAGTTCCCTCACTTAAGAAGTATGTCAAAAAGGAAGAGGGTCAAAGTAGTGGGAAAGTGGAAAAAACTGGCTTAAAACTGTTCCTGCTGTAATTTCGTTAGAAATCTCGTTCGAACGAGTATGTTCGAACGAAACTTCTAACGAAAAGAGAGAAACAAAATTTGAAATTTCGTTTGAAATCTCGTTTGAACGAGGACGTTTGAACAACTTTTCTAACGAGATTTCAGACTTTGATTCTAGATAATTTCGATACGAACGCGTGGCCGCCAGTTTCGTATTTTTCTAGTTTTTTTGGATTTGATATGATTTTTTTACGGAAAGGTGTCCGAGAACAAAATCTTTAGAACTAAGAATTCAAAAAAAATTAACAAAAAAATACTAACACCCAAAATAAATTTCCAAGCGCCTATATATATATATATATATATTAATGCATTCATACCTTTTGGAGACTATGAAATCCTCATGTTGATGACGTAAAACGAGGCACTGGAACGCTGCATATGATAAAGCTTTATACTCTTGGCCGCTACGTCTTCAACTAAACACATCATAGGCTTGAATAGGTACATTGAACACTGTCCTATGACATAAACATTTTTGCCCGGAATTGAGCCAAAACTACAATGAGACTCAATTGGAGAATTGTGTCCTTACAAATCTCGTTCGAACCAAGTCGTTCGGACGACATTCAAATGTCATTCAAACGACCTGGTTGTTTTTTGTTCTGTTTCGTCAGTTTTTATTTTGAACGCCCATTTTCCCCACTAACCTTTTTCCACTTTTATTATGTGCGGGAACAACCTTTTTCCATAGACGTTTGAGAGACTTTCTAAGTCATTGAGAGAAAAAAAAAATCTTCCAAAAGTCCTATTTTTGTGTTAGTATTTTCATGGTTTAATCTCTACCAAAAACACAAAGTTTACACCCATGTTTAGTTTAATGCAAGTTCTAAATATATATTTTCTTTGAGATCACCATTGTTGGCATCGGGTATTTTCTCATCCCCAAAAGAAAAGTTTCCTATGAAGGAGTCCGTTTTGAAGAAGATTCGTAGTGTGCATGAGTTTAAGAGGCCTCATTTGTTTTGACAGTTGATTTGCCCCATCGGAGGATTCCAAGAATGCAGTGGATTTTGGAGTTATTGACTAGGAAGAGGTAGAAGAACGAAGAAGTGCCAAGGCCTGAAAATGAGTTGAGTTGTTAAGATAAGTCTTTTGTCGTCTCTTATGTAAAACCGTACCTAGTGGATTTGAGGTTGGGTCATCCCAAGTTTTTTTCGTTATGGGTTTTTCTCGTACATCGCGGCGTTATATGTTATGATTTCTTTTTATCTTGCAAACTCACTTAGATTCATGTGTAAGAGTAAAAAGATAAAAATTGGTTTAATCACAACTTTAGTGTAATTTTGGTGCTAACTTAATTTAGATAAGTTTAATTGAATTTAATTCAAGTTGCAATATTTAAATTGGCAAAATGCTAGCTTTAATTTGTTTGGCATAATTTAGAACTTGAATTGCATTAATTTTGTTTAATTGTGTTTAAAAGAAAATATTCAAATATTTATTTGTTTAAGTTTAATTTGATTTTTATTTTGAAAAAATTAGAATTTGAGGACTTTAATAGTTAATATTGAAAGAAGTTTATAATTTGGGATATTTCGATGACCATTACCCCTTTCAGATTGGTATCAGAGCATATCTTATAATTCATCACCCCCTATCATGATCATATCTTGAGCGATTAACATATGTGGGTATTTGATATAGACAAAGGTATAATAAATTCCATCGTCATTATTTCAAGTCATTTGGAATTTATTACGTACTTTACTTATATATTGTTTATATTTCAGAAAAGTTGGTGCAGCTATCTTTAGATTCTTTTCAGAGGCAAGTATTTAAAGTAATAACTTAGTTGACGATTAAGATTACTAAATTATTCATATATTAATTACATTGGATGAAAAGAATTTTGGACATATTCTGTTATGTTGAATTTGGAATTGCTTTTATTTGTCATAAATGGCCAACATAATAGTTTGTAAAATAATAACATAGGTAGCTATTATATAGATGCTGGTCAACGAAATAACTAAATAATACTTTGTGAGATTAAAATTATTCTTGTTGGACAATTACATCAATGGAAAACAAATATTAAAAGTTAAGTAGTAGATTAAGGAAACTTGGAAAACAAATAGTCAATGCTTTACGCGCTTTATGTAGATGACGACATATTTCATTTAAATGCACAAAGGTGCTGAACCATGGGAAAGTTGGAATAGTGATCAGGAAGCCCATGTAATTTTTATAAGAGTACATATACAAAAATCATCATCACAAATTTGTGATTAACGATATTGAATTATAAATGTTAGATTATAGATCTCTACGAATGTTAGACTGCACTTGCGATCTTAATGGAATATTTATATAATTAATTGTCTACTACACACAAATCCAAATTATTACTAAATTTATATTTTTAACCCTAAGACATGCATCTAGGTGATAAAACAGATAAAGTAAAACATGAACTCGGACCAAGGAAAAGTTTGAGGAAAAATCCCTTGTGGGCGAAACCTTTTATTTCAGCACTTTAGAAATATTCCAAGACAGTCGACTTACAGACTACTTGATACCAGGTAGAAACATTACAAATCTCTAAAGAATTACACTTGTCTCCAAGGAGTCCAAAAGGGTCCTTCCACCCTCGGTTTCCACTTATCAACCTTTATATTCAACAATGATCCCCTCGAGAATCACAATGGTCAGCAATGAAGATGATCTCTCCACAAGAGTAGTGTATGCAAGGATACAAAACTATAGGGTTTAAACTGATTCACATAAATATATTTTGGGGATGTGTTTTGTGAATCAAAAGAGTTTTCTAAACTCAAAAGTATGTAAACTTTTGCAAAAGATATGCAGAAATAGGTATGGAAAAAGTCTTAGAAAAAATAAACACGAAACAGGTATTTATAAGGCGAACACAAATTTCGAGGTGGCACCATTTCTTCGAATGAAATAAACTCGATCGAACGAGAACAATAGCTCGTTAGAACGAAACCAAGTTCGTTCAAACGAAATAGTTATCTCGTTTGAACCAGATTCAAACGACATTCAACCGAAGTGAAACAGTACACCCTCGTTACATGCTCGTTAGAGAAAATGATCGAATGACCCTTCTTACGAGTTAGACATGTCGTTCGAACGAGAATGCCTTCTCATTTGAACGAGGCAGGTGAAATAAAATTCTATGAATAAATTTAACATTTCAAAATTAATCTTAAGAATAAATTTAAACTCTTAATAGCATTATACCTTTGTAATGTGGAGAACCATAGAAATTGGAGATGTTGGAAATTCGATTCTTCGTGATGGCTCGAGTCAAATGGTAACGGGATATGCAAAAATATATGTAAGCCTAAGCTAGGAGAAAATGACAGAAATTATGCTCTTACAAATCTCTCCCTTTTGGCAGTTTCGGTACAAACATAAAATCCAAATCCAAATTACATTAAAATCCCTTAAGATAATGAAAATATCTTAATACCCTCCCCAAACCTAGAAAATGGATAAAGATGTCTTCTCAAATGATGTCTTCAAATTCCACTTCTTCTTGTTCTTCCCTTGAGCACTTTGTCTTCATCGAGTGTAATATGAATATGATCTTCCAAAAGTACCTACACAAATAAAGCAAAGAAAATATCCGTGATGCATTTAGTTTAACATATAAAAAAAATCATAAAATTCTTCCTCATAAATCAAACTCATGTAATCTCCCCCGTAGTTTGTTCTCACCCTTTTATTTTTTCCAAAATAGACAAGGATTAGAAATTAATAGTGAAATATAGAGAACATCACTTTAAAGAATAAATATCATCATAAAAATTATATGAATGATAGCATGCAAAGATAATGTCAAAGTCTCCATAAACTATTCTCAAAATTTTCTAAATTTTTTAAGTAAAAAATTTATCAAATACAACACACCATAGAGAAACATAAAAATACTAGAAACATGGAAACATGGAAACAAAATGTAGGGGTGTGAACATATCTTCTAGGTTAAAAAATTAAGATAAACTTAACACATATGCTAAAGGAATGAGACACCACTAACGAAAGATATCAAAGTCTACCTTAGGTGTAAAAAAAGTGAACTCGAGTGAAATTCACTTAACCTAATCAACTAATCAATATCGTAAGTGATTATCACACCAATGATGCCCAAAACTATGTAATGCTTTTTAAGATGTTTATAGTATGTTAAAACCCATTGATTTTTTACTTAACTCCCTCAAAATCTCACATATTGCAATTATTCACTCAATTATTTTGAAGAAATTAATGCTCATTATTAATTAATTGTCCAGCACACACAAATCCAAATTGTTACCGAAGTTTTTCTTTTTAACCCTAAGACATCCATATAGGTGATAAAACAGATAAAGTAAAACATGCATTTAGACCAAGGCAAAGTTTGAGGAAAAATCCCTTGCGGGCAAAACCTTTTATTTTCAGCACTTTAGAATTATTACAAGACAGTCGACTTATAGACTGCTTAATACCAGTCACAAGTATAATGCACTAGTCTTCACAAATCTCTAAAGAATACCATTTGTCTCTAATACCATTGAGAATCACAATGGTCAGTACTGAAGATGATCTTTCCACAAGAGTAGTGTATGCAAGGATATAAAACTATAGGGTTTAAACTGATTCATCCAAATAAATTTTGGGGATGTGTTTTATGAATTAAAAGAGTTTTCTAAACTCAAAAGTATGAAAACTTTTGGAAAAGATATGCAGAAATAGTTATGACAAAGGTCTTAGAAAAATTAAACATGAAACAAGTATTTATAATGTGAGCACAAATTTTGAGGTGGCGCCATTCGTTCGAACGAGAACATAAACACATTAGAATGAAACCAAGTTCGTTCGAACGAAACAACTATCTTTTTTAAATCGGTTTTAAACGATTTTTAAATGATGTGAAACAGAACGCCCTCGTTAGATGCTCGTTAGAGAAAATGATCAAACGACCCCTCTAATGAGATCAACATCTTGTTCGAACGAGAATGCCTTCTCGTTTGAACGAGACAGGCGAATTTTGAAAAAAAATACTTTTTTAAATAAAAATGCCTAGATTTTAAAAACAAAAAATTCTATTTCAGTGTAAATAAAATTCAACATTCCAAAAAAAATCTTATGAGTAAATTTAAACTCTTAATAGCGTTACACCTAAATTTAAACTTTTAATAGCATTATACCTTCATAATGTGGAGGACCATGGAACTTGGAGATGTTGGAGACTCGGTTCTTCGTGACGGCTCGAGTCAAATGGTAAAGGGATATGATAAATTCTATGTAAGCCAAAGCTATGAGCAAATGACAAAAATTATGCTCTTATAACATATAAAGGTGTACACACAATTTCACTTTTTAATGTAATGGTAGGCCCTTTTCTCCAAAGAGGATATAATCTAAAGATTTATTTTTGTATATATGTGTATATGAGGAGATTCATAACAGGGTAAAATAAAACCTTCCATACAAATATTTAAAACACCTATTACAAGCTCCACTATCTCTCTCACTTTCTCCCACTGATAGGAAATGCCCATTACAAGCTTAGATCTTTGCTGGGACCATTACAAACGTGAGGATGGAGGCCGAATGTAGAAAATGTGTGAGGTTGGAGGCCTGATGAGAGAGAATGGAGAAGGTTTCTTTGAAGTTTTCATAAAAAATAAGTGGTCATATATATACCCATTTTGAATTTTTTTTGTCAATCTGGTATTTGTCGAGATGTTAACGGTTGTCATCCCAAAATAATGGTTTGAGTAATATGGGGACTCCATACATGTTACTGCGACTTAACCAAGATCACCCTAAATAATTCGAGCGATGTTTTTTTTACAATAGAAGGACGAGCATTCAAGTAGTAAGACGCAAAATTAATTGGAATTATTAATCATAAAAAACTAAAAAAATTAATTTTTAGTAAGCCGAAAAAATTGTTCTGTAGTAAGCAACAAGAATTCTATAAATACTGTAAAATCTCGATAAATGAATATTTGATAAAGTAATAATCTTTCTTAGATAATAAAAAACTTCGGTTCCAATTTGGGTCTTATTATTAAAATAATAATATCGCTTAATGCATAAGAAAATAGTTTTATAATGCATATGACGGAATTTTTACCTAACTACTTCAATTTTTCTCAAAAAATACTTCTAAAGTCGCTTGTTTTTTCTTTGCACCTAAACTGAACTCAACCTCATCATTGATTTTTTGCAATGCAGACAATACATTTGGTATATCTTTTTCATTTTGCTGCATGTAGTTATTCAATATTATTATTGCTTGAAAGGCCACTTTTGGAGAAACAGTTGGTAGAACACAACTATGATCTCGATCATCATGGTTCTCATTGGTAGCCATATTCATTATTGCATTAATGATCTCTTCATCAGTCGATGATTCCGTCACTGCATTAATTTCAATAGTATAATTCAAAACGTCCTCAACATCCATCGTATTTCTTAGATAAATTCTTTATAAATTAATAAATATTAATTTACAAATAAATTAATAAATTATTCCTTTATCGACAAATAAATAATCTCGCTAAGATAATAATTTTTTTCGACCCTTAGAGTATTCATTTATCGATATTTTACTGTATATATATTAAGTCTTACACTAATTCCAATGGCTGGGACGGTTTTACAATAACTTAAAATTTTAAAGAATTCATCTTTTTAATTATTGTAAAATTTAATTTGTTGATTATATTTGAAAAAGGAAGTTATTATTAATTTAAAATTATTAGAAAATAAACTTTATTTATAATAAAAAGAGTATGCTAATAACTATATAAAATAATATTTACTACAACAATTTATAAATCATAGATTTTACATAATTTTTAATTCGCCACTGTTATATGATTATATTCTCTTATTTTAAAGCATCAATTCCATAATATATATATATATATATATATATATATATATATTGGAGAGCTTTTGTTTATCTCAATATTATGCATGTAGTTTTCAATTCATAGTTGCATGGTAAATACTCTAAAGTATCACTTTCTAGGCTTATTGTATGTGCTAAAATCTTACAATGATTAATATCAAACAAGTAAAACCAAAAAAAGAATCCAAAGATCACAATCGCACAAGACAAGAATATAAGTGATTCGATAACGTGCCTACGTCAATGCAATGGATCTCTCCTTCTTATTAAATTAATTCACGATAACAAGAATCACATGCCTCTTTTCCCAAAGGTATGGGTTATACTTATAGGGAACTGTTCTGGCGTAAATTCTTCATATTTATCCTTGCAATTTAGGTATTTTTATCACTCCGTGCAATGTATATTATATGGTTTTATCTCATATCATTGTTATTGACCCTTTTCTGCTAGTGCATCATGTTTTGTGTATTTCTCTTACATTTTGCAGGTACTTCACGCGCTTGAAAGTAAAAGAGAAACAGTAAGGACACAATTCTCCGATTGAGTTTTAATGTAGTTTTGGCTCAATTCCGGACAAAAACATTTATGTCATAGGATAGTTTTTAATTGTATCCATTCATGCCTATGATGGTGTAGTTAAAGACGTAGCGGCCAAGATATTAAAGCTTCATCAAATTCCGTGTGTATTATGCCTCATTTCTACGTCATCAACATGGTTCCATTTCTCCTAAGGTATGAATGCATTTTATTATATATATAGGAGCTTGGAATAATATTCTTATGGGTGTAAGTTTATTTTAAACTGTTGTTTATTTTCAGAAAGTTTCATTGAAACTTTAAAATAAAGTTTCTGGGCTAAAAATAGAATTTTCAGTTTTTTATTTTTTCATTCGATATTGTCGTTCGAACAAGTTTGTCATTCGAACGAGAATGTCGTTCGAACAAGTTTGCCAACGAGTTTCCTATTTGGCCACTGGAACATCGTTCGAACGAAACGGCTGTTCAAACGAGAATTCCAACGAGATTTCTAACGACTTCATATTTTAATACACTGGAACATCGTTATAAAGGTCATTCAAATGAGACTTCATTCGAACGAAAATCTCATTCGAACGAAAATCTCGTTTGAACGAGATTTGACGGGAACAGTTATTTGGCAGGTTTTGACAGTTTTTCCATGTTTTCCACTTCTTTCCCCACTAACTTTTTGGGCAGACTTAATATGTGCGGGAATCAACTTTTTCCACTTATCTTTTTCATAACTTTCCATCTCCCAGAGAGTTTTAGAGAGCTTCAAAAATCAAAATCAAAAGTTCATGTTTAAGTGTTTTGTTTTTCAAGAAAAATCCTTAAACACTTGATTTACACCCATTTGTTTAGTTTATCCAAGTTCCTTTATATATATACTTTGCTTGGAGTTTTGGCACTGGTTTTATCTCTACCACATTGAAGAGAAGTTTGGGTTTACTTCTAAATCCCTCAAAGAAGAAGAAGTTTGTTTTGATTGCGGCATTCTCACACGGTGAAAGGCACCATATGTGGTTGACGGTAGTTCCTAAAGTCCGATCGGTGGATTCCGAGACCGCGGTGGAGCTCCGTGGTTATTCACTAGGCAGAGGTAGTTACAAGAATATGCGTTGGGGCTTGAAGGAGTCAAGTCGAGTGTTGTAAGTCATCTTGCTTGTAATTGTAAATTCCGTACTTAGTGTATTTGAGGCTAGGGCCATCCGAGATTTTTTTCTCGTTGTGAGTTTTTCCTCGTACATCGCAGCGTAGTGGTTTATTTATTTATTTTATCTTTTGCATAATCACCTAGAACACATGCTTAGGTAAAAAGATAAATTTGGTTTGAATCACTACTTGTTTAATTTGGTACTAAATTAATTTGGGTAATGTTTACGTTAATTTAATTCAAGTCATTTAATTTAATTAATAAAATTTGGTTTGGCCTAAAATTGTAAAATTGGATTCATTAATATTGTTAGGCAAATTTTCTACGACTTGAATTGAATTAATTTTTGTTTAAGTGAAATTTAATTTATGTGTGTGTTTAACCCTATTTCACTTGGTTTAATTTTAATTTGAGAAAAATTAAAATTGGTTGTGTGTGTTGTGTTGAACCATCTCGCTTCCGCATCTATTTAAAAGGAAATTGAAAATTGACCTTTGGTTAAGATTTTAAAATTGGGAGCTTTCACGTTTTCAAATTGGTATCTGAGCCAAAACGATAAATTATTTTGACAAGATCTTTTTAATATTTTTGGCTAAAATGGAATTTTCCCCATTTTCAAAATTTCCTATTTTCAATGGTTCTAATTACGCGTATTGGAAAGTGCGGATGAAATTGGCACTATAATCTATCGACGAGAGAGTTTGGTTGTCTGTCGTTAACGGGGGGTCCCCACCTACACATTTAGTAGATAATGAGCGTGTTTCCAAACCCGCCGATGGATGGAGTGAGAATGAATTTAAACTTTCTAATTTTAATTCTCAAGATTTAAATGCCTTGTTTAACACGGTCACACCGGATGAATTCCGACGCATTATGACATGTGAAATCACTAAAGAAGCTTGGGATATTTTACAACTCACTCATGAAGGAACTAGTGTCGTGAAAGCTTCAAAACTCCAAAACCTCACCACTCAATTTGAAACTATCATCTTTTAATTTGGGAGAGAAAATATTTTATTCTAGACTTTCCGATATTGTTAATTTATCTTTTAATTTGGGAGAGAAAATACCCGACAACTGAGTAGTAAAGAAAATTTTAAGGTCCCTACCCGATAGATTTATTCCAAAAGTGACCGTTTTAAATTCTTTACCAACTTTAGCCTCTATGAAATTAGAAGAGCTCGTCGGTGATTTACAAACCTATGAACTAGACATGTTTCTCTCTAAAACTGAAAAGAAAATTGAAAAGGGCGTTGCTTTAAAAGCCCCAAAAGAGGAAAAACAAGTAGTAGAGAGTGAAAGTGATAGTGACTTAGAAGATATGGCTTTGTTTGCTCGGAAATTTCAAAAATTTCTTAAATTTAACAAAGATAACTTTAAAAATGATTTTAAGAAATTTGAAAAATCTAAGCATGACAAAGCCGAGAGGATCCGTAAAACTTCTAATGAAAATGTATATAGGGACGAGTCAGATAACTGTTTTGGTTGTGAAGGGTATGGCCATAGGTCTTTTGAGTGCCCCCACTAAACTAAGGAGAGAGGGTAAGAAACCTATTTCATATAACGCGACCCTTAGTGATAGTGATAAGGAAGAGGGACCAGATTCCCCCACTAAGCCCAACTTTATGGCTTTTATGGCTAGTCATGTGAGCACCGATAATGAATCTTCCCATGAAGATATACAAACACATGACACTTTCGAGGTCAAAACTTTTTATTCCCTTATTTTTTATGGTAGTGAGAGTGAAGAAGAGAGAGAGAGTGAATATGATGAGGTTGATGTGAGTGAACTTCAAAATGCTTTTCAAGAACTTTATGAAGAATTTATTAAATTAAAAAGAGCTAATTTGAAGTTAGAAGCGAGTTTAAAAGAGCATGTCAAGGTCGTTGATGATAGTGTGTTGGTTGAAGACCTTAGGACACGAGAGCGATCTCTTCGAGAGAAGCTAGAATATATAGAAGGCGAGAGAGATAGCCTTAGAGGTTTAATGGAATCCTTGAAAAAGGAGTTACTCGAGTTTGAAGAGAGAAATGGTTTGTTAGAGTCTAGAATTTTAAATTAGAAGAACAATTAAAAGACTCTAGTAATGTCAAATTTGATTTGGAGTGTAGGTCCGAAAAACTAGATAAAATCTTAGGTACGGTCCAAATAAAAAATGACACTTGTGGTTTAGGCTTCGATACTTGTAATGAGTCCACTCATAACGCCAAAACAAATGTTTTAAGAGAATCGCCTAGGAAAACTGTTAGAGATCATTCCTTAGGTAAGACTTTTCGCCGAGTCTTTAAGTGCTCACATTGTGGTCGAAAAGGTCATCTTAGGAAATTCTGTTTGATCTTAAACGTGGTCCTAGAAAAACCCAACGTAAGGCAACCAAGGTAGATAAGTTTCTTATACCCCAAGATCGTCATTCATCATTAGTTTGGGTTAGGAGATCTGACTTGGTAGCTTTACAAGATAAGGTTTTTGATTCTCATTTACTTTCACATGCTTCCTCTCTTGCAATATCTAAAGGTTGAATATGTTAGTTTTGTTTGCATACTTTAGCTTTCATACTACATGCTATATTATCATGTTAAATGTATGCTCGTTTTAGTCATTTTCTAGTCTACGCTCCATATTTAATCACATGCTAGAATTATGATTTTTGTTTATCTTCTGTATTATATTTCTTTCATTTTATTTTGCATTAAATGAAAAAATAAGAAGATTTTTGTTTATCATTTTTTTTTGTAATTTTAGATTAATGGAAAATACAAATGATTTTTGGTTTGTCTTTTGAGTACATATTTTTATTTTTTTTGGTTAAAAATTTTCAAAAACTCAAAAAGATTTTTTTTTGTGTGTATTTTAGTTTGACACACTCTATGTGGCATATACTTGTGTTTGAATCCCATCTTTTTCGCTCCCATGTGGCTAGAACTTTTGGTTTAGATTGTTAATCCTTATTATGTTCTTTATCATGCTTACATGGAGTAGTTGGATTTTGTGTTGTTATAATGGATTCTATTTTTATCTGCCTCAATTCACACATGCACGAGCTCTTTTGAAATTTAACTTCATATGTATATTTGAGCTTTGTGAGGTGTTCTCCTACCAATCTTGTTATCTACAAGTTATGTGACCTAGGAGGACTAGTGCATGTCAAAATCTGTTACACGTGAGATTTGTGAGATATGAAAATAATATATATATAAATGTGCACGGGGAAGGGCTCCGAAAGGATTTATTATCCTTTGCGAATAGTAAGCCACCATTTGTTTGGACCTAAAAGAAATACATAGTCCAAAGGCCTAAAAATAGCATATGGCATTAAAAAGAAAAATAATTTCCAAGGCCTATGTTTAATTGATATATTCATTCAAAAATATATATGCTTATTGAGGGAGATTGGATGGTATATCAATGGTTTGCACAATGTCCGTTTATCCTAGTTGAGCTTTCATTGTCATGACTCTATTGGTTTGTAGA
The DNA here is from genome assembly GCA_949130495.1 of Sambucus nigra. Taxonomy (NCBI): domain Eukaryota; kingdom Viridiplantae; phylum Streptophyta; class Magnoliopsida; order Dipsacales; family Adoxaceae; genus Sambucus; species Sambucus nigra. The sequence goes on along the minus strand of OX422210.1, from coordinate 516,341,028 downwards.
ATCATCAAAACTCTAGGCTTGTATGCATTGTGTATGTTTGTTCATTGAGTTCAATTTATATTGTCACATGAGGTTATATTCAAACATGATGAAGTTTTCAATCAATTGAGAACTCCGTGAATATGCTTTTAAGTGTTTAGGTCTAAATTTAATTATTACTAGTTCACACCCCAACACTTCCGTTTCCATAAGACACATTTATGATATAAGAGTGTGGAAGACTCATATTATATTTTGTGTGTGTCATTTTGGTGTTTATATCTATATATGTGTACTCGTGTCTTTTCAGTATCTATTATGTATACATATATTTGATATTTTTTTCGATCTTTGCCTTGATATCTAGTCCATTTATGCTTCAATTCAGAATTGGTACATATTTTGTTGCGTAGCTTGTTTGATATCACATGCTTAGAATCTTATTTGTCAATTTGGTATCATTTGTTTTCGCATCATCGTTGGTATTCATTTGTATGGATTAGTTATGTTATTGTTGTCCATATACTTTCATATTCTTATCACTTTAAGCATCATGTTTAAACTAGTTTTATCCTTTGCCTATTCCTGAACAAAAAGGGGGAGAATGATAGGGGGAGAAATGGTATTTAATCCTATTGTAATCGTATATCAGTTTCGGGATATTTATCTTAGGGGGAGACGTCTTTCTAAGTAGGTCATTTGTTTGATAAAGGGGAGAATTAATTTAAGGAGAATATTTATTTTAATTGAATTTAATATATTGATATTCCCTATGCGTTTGATAGTTTACTTAAGTGTGCAGGAAATCTTATTAGTGGCAACTTTCATCATTGACAAAGAGGTTGATCCTTGGGTCTTGAGTCAAGTATTGGACGGGATGTTTTATGTCTAGTAGAACTTGACGGCCCTTTAGGATTTTTTGTTGGTTTTTGTCCCGGAATAGCCAAAGGGGGATATTTGTAAGGACACAATTCACCGATTGAGTCTTAATGTAGTTTTGGCTCAATTCCGGAAAAAAAACGTTTATGTCATAGGATAGTTTTTAATTGTATCCATTCAAGCCCATGACTATGTAGTTGAAGACGTAGCGGCTAAGATATTAAAGCTTCATCAAATGTCGTGTGTATTGTGCCTCGTTTCTACGTCATCAATATGGTTCCAGTGCTCCTAAGGTATGAATGCATTTTAATATATATATATAGGAGCTTGGAACAATATTATTATGGGTGTAACTTTATTTTAAACTGTTGTTTATTTTCAGAAAGTTTCAATAAAACTTTAAAATAAAGTTTCTAGGCTAAAAATAGAATTTTCAACTTTCTGGTTTTCGTTCGATATTGTCGTTCGAATGAGTTTGTCGTTCGAGCGAGAGTGTCGTTCGAACGAGTTTGCCAACGAGTTCCCTATTTGGCCATTGGAACATCGTTTGAATTATCGTTCGAACGAAACGGCCGTTCAAACGAGAATTCCAACGAGATTTCTAACGACTTCATATTTTAATACACTAGAACATTTTTAGAAAGGTCGTTCGAACGAAAATCACGTTCGAACGAGATTTGGCGGGAAAAGTTATTCAGCAGGTTTTGACAGTTTTTCCATATTTCCCACTTCTTTCCCACTAACTTTTTGGGCAGACTTAATATGTGCAGGAATTAACTTTTTCCACTTAACTTTTTCATAACTTGCCATCTCCTAGAGAGAGTTTTAGAGAGCTTCAAAAATCAAAAGAAAAAGTTCATGTTTAAGTGTTTTGTTTTTCGTGAAAAATCCTTAAACACTTGATTTAAACCCATTTGTTTAGTTTATCCAAGTTCCTTTATATATATACCTTTCTTGGAGTTTTGGCACTGGTTTTATCTTTACCACATTGAAGAGAAGTTTGGGTTTACTTTTAAATCCCTCAAAGAAGAAGAAGTTTGTTTTGACTGCGGCATTCTCACATGGTGAAAGGCACCATGTGTGGTTGACGGTGGTTCCTAAAGTTCGATCGGTGGATTCCGAGACCGTGGTGGAGCTCCATGGTTATTTGCTAGGCAGAGGTAGTTACAAGAAGATGCGTCGGGGCATGAAGGAGTCGAGTCGAGTATTGCAAGTCATGTTTCTTGTAATTGTAAATTCCGTACTTAGTGGATTTGAGGCTAGGGCTGTCCGAGGTTTTTTCCCGTTGTGGGTTTTTCCTCATACATTGCGGCGTAGTGGTTTATTTATTTATTTTATCTTTTGCATAATCACCTAGAATGCATGCTTAGGTAAAAAGATAAAATTTGGTTTTAATCACTACTTGTTTAATTTGGTGCTAAATTAATTTGGGTAATATTTATGTTAATTTAATTCAAGTCATTTAATTTAATTGATAAAATTTGGTTTGGCCTAAAATTGCAAAATTGGATTCATTAATATTGTTATAGGCAAATTTTCTAGTACTTGAATTGAATTAATTTTGGTTTAAGTGAAATTTAATTTATGTGTGTGTTTAACCCTATTTCACTTGGTTTAATTTTAATTTGAGAAAAATTAAAATTGGTTGTGTGTGTTGTGTTGAACCAACTCCCTTCCACATCTATTTAAAAGGAAATTGAAAATTGAACTTTGGTTAAGATTTTAAAATTGGGGGCTTTCGTGTTTTCAGAAACCAAACTAAGGACAGGAAAGCAAGAAGGAAAACCAAGGGCAATTTCATAATTGTACAACCAAAATTCGGATGCAAGACCTAAAGAAGAGTTGAAGACATGGAGATCACGAGCACATCGGAAGAAACCACATCCAAATACGAGATATGGTTGGAAAGTTACAAGTTAGTGCAGATGAGAAGAATCAAAGGACACAAGTGAAGAACACTGAAAATGCGAACCGGTGCGGTTCTAAAGGATACCGGTTCGAAAATCTATGTGCGAATTTTGATCTTTATCCACTTCAATTCAGAGTTGTACATGGGTCAAACTCTTGTAAAAACCTAGGGGCTTTATTCCCACATAATTCTAGAGTTAGTTAGAAGGCTAGAAATATAATTTTGAGAGCAAGCAAAAGGCAAGAACTATTGGCAATCTATTCTTCCTCAAGTTACATTATTGTGGATTCATTTCAAGTATTTCCTTAATAAAGTTTGCATTCTCTACCTTGTTCTTAATTTCTATTGTTCTTTTTCATGTTTTTGATTTTTTTTAGCGTTATAAGAATCTCTTGCTTGATTAGATGTAATTTAATGATGATCATAGTTCCATGCTACGTTTAAATATTGTTTAATCTTCATATTACCATGTCCGACTAGATTTCTAATGGGTTGGGATGCATGAACCCAACCTAAAGTATTATGCATGGATATAAAATTTATTCGTGAATTTAGTAACTAATTAAAACGTGATATTTTGTTGATGTTAACGTCATAGGACTTTTAACTCCGTTTGCCCTAGGTAATCGGAGTATTTAAGAATGCAATGTGCATATCGACAATCTTGTCACACGCTTTACTTTTATTTTTTATTATATATTGTAAGGGTTAAATCCCCCATACATGTAATTCTTGAAAGAAGATAAATATTTCTTTTCAATTAGATTTTTAGTTTTTGATAGTTTTATATCCGGTGTAATTGCCTAAGGTTCGAGGGAGTGTATTCCAATCCCATCTTTCTTACACAAGTTCACATACTTATTATATAGTTCTTGCATCCATAGTTAATTTAATAGGAATTATTTAGCATTTGTTAGAAGTAGGATAATTTGTCAATAATCATCATCTTTCCTTTCATTTCTGTGAGTCGATCGTTAGGGTTAGTCATCTTCCTTAGTATTCATCACGAGAGATCGTCTTAGTCCTTGTGTTCGATACTCGATTTACTAGACTATTACTTGAGATATCGGTTTACACTTCAACCGTATTTACACGCGTTAGACACACATTTTAAGTCGCATCATGTTTTTGTCTCCATTGTCGGAGACTTGGTAGATATACTAGGTTAGGTCGAATTAATCTAATAATTTGACTCTAGTTCTTAAAAAAACCAAAAAAGAAAATTAAAAAGATCCAAAAAGCCAAAAAAAATCATAAAAAATATTCTCTCGTGATTCAAATACAAAACACTCCATCTAATCCCACTCTAACACCTACTCCTTTACGGTACATGCAAATCCCATAGTATAATTCAATCTCGATCGCCCACACACTCTAAATGCTCTAATTTTCTAGGTTCCACCTCTTACGCCACCCAACTCTATCACAAGTCACACTGTTAGTCACACATCTAGGGCATCCGGTGAGTATATTGAGTCATTAAGTGAGAGCGTAATATCTGACAACTCTAGTCATGGTACGGGTGAAGGTGAGTTACTGTATAGCCCTATAAGGGACCTATTATATCTCGAACGAACCATCACTCTGAGATGCATTATAGTCTCATATAATGTAGGGTAGTTTCATTTTAGGAATGGAATGATCCATATTCTCCCAACATTCACTACAAGAAAAACACCTTTTTATGACGCTCGAAAAATAATTTAATGACATTTATTACAAAAATGTCATTGAATGGTTAAAGCTATTATTAATATGACATTTCTAATATAAAATGTCATTTTATACATATTAATATTATTTTTTATGACACTTTAAATATAACAATCATATTTTATTGTGGATATTATGACATTTTTAAAGAATTTATAACCTAAATATACATATTATGACCCTTTTTTTTCCTCCAAAATTTAGAAGCGGAGTTTTCCCTCTAAATGTCTTTTTTTTCTTTTACCCGCTCCCTCCAAACATTTGGATTGACCCGCTCACGACACTCCTCTTCGTTCTCCTCACGGCTGTCCTCTCCATTCTCTCTCACGTTGGTCTCCCTCACGGCTCTCATCTCTATTCTCTTCTCTAGTACTTTTTCTCTCTCAGTCGCTCCCTCTCCTCACAACAAATCTCGTCTCAAGAAATTGAAACAAGTATTAAATTTTCTATTTAATGTTTTGACTGTAGGATTCTAGGGCTATGTAATTTGGTTGTTTAATCGAAACAAGGTATTAATTGAAACAAGGTATTAATTGAAACAAGGTATCTTGTTTAATCGAAATAGGGTATTGATTTTTTGGTTTAATCGAAACTGGGTATTCATTTTTTTGTTTGATACTCTAAAATCGATGGAACTCTTATGGTTGGAGTCTTATTCAGATATTCATACAGACTAAGAATTCATGGAATGAAGGTAAGTAAAAGGTAAATATTGTTATATGCATATAACGTGTTTGACAAAATTCCTATCAAAACATTTTAATTTAGTTGCTTCCCACTTAAGTTTGTTTGGTTAGTTTCATGTGACTTGGTTGTGTAATTTTACTCATTATTTTAGTTATTCCGATTTTGTCAAATTACAAAAATAACATTACATTTTCATATATATATGCACTCAGGAGAATTGGGATAATATTTTACTGCATACGATGTTTTAAGATTTATAGTTTTGGAACAACACAAGTGGAAGTTAATATGAATTCCTAGCTTATAGTTTGTAATGTTTTAATCTTAATGTATGTGCACTCACATGTACATGGGCCTTGTAAGGACATTTTTGTCCATTAACAATTTATTATGTCGCACGTCGTTACACCGTTGAAGAAATTCAAGATTCATACATTCATCAACGGATCCGAATATCAAAAGAAGAAGAGGAATCAAAGTCTGACAGACCGGACCGGTCCGCCTGCAATAAAAGAACCGATCCGAATAACCGGACCGGTCCGCCTCAGACCCGGACCGATTCGTTTTCTGAAGGCCAGTATACCCCGGACCGCAAGCGAACCGATGAAGCCTGGAATAAAATAACCGATCCGGTCAACCGGACCGATCCGCCCCCAAGCCGGACCGGTCCGCCTGGGATAAACTCGGCCAGATCTGTTAGAGATTTTTTAGGCTCAAAGTTTTCTTATTTAAAACCCACTACGGGAAGTGGTTTTCTAAGACTTTTCAAGATGATTTTCAGAGTCCTAAATACTCCAAGTCTTCACCTTTTTGAGTCCTAAGACTCTTTTTGATTCACACACAAGAATCCCAATTACTTTTGTGAATCTTTTGGAACCCTAGAACACAAACTTTGTTGTTGTTCATCTTTGTGGAGAGATCTTTGTAACCGAGGGCTGCGTGTCATTGCTGAGGGAGTCTCTACAAAGTTTTATGGCTGCGTGTCATTGAGGAGAGCTGCGGTTCTTCCTTCGTTGTTTGGGCTGCGAATCCTTGGAGGGTGCTGCGTGTATTCGCTTGCTGAGTTCAAGACTGCGTGTCTTTGTGGGTTGGCTGCGCGTTGATCCATTGCAGATTTCTCTATGTAATTGTAAGTTGCGGCTTGTATATTCATAGTGAAATAAAGGTTTTACCCGAAATGGGCTTTTTTTTTTCTGAAATCTGTGTCTCGGCATATTTTGTGTCACATGCTTTATTTATTTATGGATTGACACACGCACCTTCGATGCATGTTTAGGGACTCTAATTAAATAAGGGTTACTTGGAAATTTGTGAATTTAATTTAAATCGATATTACACGCGTTCTCAGGCCTTCTTTTTATGATTTAATGATTTAGGTAAATATAGTTAGTTTATGATTTGTTTGTTTTTAGGGATTTGTAAGTTGTAGTGGAGGATTTCTACCTCGGACATTTTTTCTTTGATTGGATTGGAGCTATTGAGATATTTTAATAATATTTTATTTAATCTTGCAATTGGTATAATTGTTCAAAAATACATTTACACTTCACCTACCCAACTTTTTCATTCATTCATATATCTATAAGTCTCTCAAGACTATTGGTGAAACAAAAAAGATGATCTCTAACTTCTCATCAGTATACAGGACACGAAACCTTCAAATTTCAGCTTTGCTATTCTCATTTGGGACCAAGAAAGAGTTTTCAAGTAACCATAGTCCTTAGTCTTCATAAAAAAAACACAGGAAACTATATACACTTATCCAATTTTATGTTTACATAGACATTATATTATTCAGATTCATATTGTCAACTTGATATTAGTTATTACCCATGCCACAGAGTGTATAAGTTGATTGTTGAACCTTAACCAGCCGTTAAACTCAAATGAGTTACTTCTAATTTCTCACTGCCTTGAAGGCTAAACACTAATTGAATCCCCAATAAATGGCATCACTTTAACGTGTTCCTAATTATCGAGGTATTGAGTTCTGATTTAGCTATGAAGTGAATCATAGGGGTGGGGCATTATTACATACTTTCAACTCATACTTGTTCAATTACAAAAAGAATATACTAATCTTATTAAAATTTATTTAACCCAATCGAATCCCTACGTTGGTAAAGTGAGAGATGAGCTTTACTTCTAGTTCTTCATCTTCCCATCGTCGTCGTAGTTGTAGTAATAGTAAGAGTGAGAAACAAGATAGAACTCACTTTTTTGACTCAAAAGCGAAGAGAGTTTTACAGGTAAATGCAGAGACGATCCCTGGTAAACACCCTAAGAAATGGTGTAAAGTTGTTGCAGAATCCCCACTGACCCAATCAGACTACTATACAAACCCAAGAATGACGTATGATTTGAACAATCTCTTAGTGAAGTTCACTATAGTGGTTATTGCTCAATGCTAATCAGCTGAACTTTGAATTTTCTATATCTCTATATATAGCACACAAAGAATAGTCTTCCATCATGAGAACCAATGAAGACATTTGTTGCAGTAAACATTCCTTAAAAACTCTAGAGGAATTTGTTATAAAGATATTTCATTTAGAGTATGGAGTACGTAATAAATGAAAAAAAAAATTAAAAACGAAGGAAGACTTAGACACTAGCACCGCATTGACTTAACTATCTAGATACCCCCAATATGTCATAAAGTGCATTCCATGTCTATTGATCAGAGGAGGCTATAATATTTTTTTTTTGGAAAAAGAAATTTTACTTTATCAATTAAAGAGTTTGCAAAAACCTATATACTAAAGACATGTATAAGGATCTGTTATGCACTCAAAAAAATAAATTACGTAAAAAGAACATGATCTGGGAAAATTTATTTTAAAAAGCAAGAATATAAGGGCACCTAGCATTATAAGATAGCTAAAACACACTCCAAATCACTTCCATGCTTTTCTTCCACGGAACTGTTTACCAGCAGTCTTCTGTTTTTTTCCTTTTGTGTATGCAATTTTTTGCTACCTTGGATCTCTTGGAAGCAAGGGGCATAGACTTTTTGTGTTCCTTTTCCCGATTGCTTAAACCACCCATATTTTTCTATTTTATAGTATCTCGAGTCTGGTACTTTCCTCTCTACTCTCTCACTTCTCTAATTGCTAACAATGTTTCCTCCTTTTTTTGCTTTTCCCGTATGCCAACAATAAATTTAGCCCCATCCACTCTTTTAATAATTAATTGATCGGCATTCGGAATCTTAAAATTTGTAGATTTTCCTTCTAAATTCTTCTGTAACACTCCATGACGTGTCAAAGCATTCGTTGCATCCTTCCTTGCCTTTTGTGTTCTGATTCATTTGAAGTCCTCGTTAGAGAGAATACCATCATCTGTATCATCCATCTTTCCACTTGCTAACTTCTTTAGAGCCCAAAGATTATTATCAACAACATTTAGTTGGCCATCAAAATCAGAAAACTTCACCAACATTTTCATCTCATCATCATCATCATCATCATCTTCAACACCATATTCATGTAATAACTCAATCCCGGGTACATAATTGTCGATGTTAAACTCACCATATGCTTTTGGCTTTGTATTAGGGTTGTAAGGACGCCCACGATCTTTCTTAATCAGAAGTGAAGGGATAACTTCTCTAAATAAGGAAATAAGCGAATGGGCAACTGATGAAATTGCTTTCTCGTGCGACTTTTAATTCAAAACAAGGTCTTAGAGCAGCTCTTCTATCATCCACAGAGGCATGCACAGACATATCTCACGCACCACATCTAGTCCAATAGAGATTGCCTCTGTGCATGAGCGATCATGCACAAACTGATTGCATATTTGTTTGAACAGGGGTTCAACTACATCAGGTGGAACCATATCATAGCATGCCTGATCAGCTACTGCAAGTAAGTTTGTGACATCACGCTGATGGGGCTGAATGGATGTTTGAAGATGAGGATAAAAGTTCAATAAAATCAAATGGTGAAGCCCAACAGTCCTGGAAATTATTTTTAACATCATCATCTTAATCTCAAACTGTTTATTGCAAGATTAAAGGTGAGAGAGAAGCTTCTCAGCAAATTCCTGTGCGTTTTTCAAGTGGTTAAGAGGTGAATAGTAGCTAGAGCTATTGTTCTCCAATGATATACGTTGCTGCTTTTTCATGCTATGAATGGCACGCTGTAACTTCGCTTTCTTTTTCTTTTTACTAGATGTCGTACTTGAATGGTATGAGTTATAAATGGCCTCTTTTCTAATGAGAACATGACCTTATTGGGTAGGCAAGTCCTCTTCACTACTTGAATAATCACTATCATCATCATCTTCTTCGATCTTCTCACAATCAAGAAGAAATGATAGAGCAGCAATCATGATCCTCAAAGATGTATGAAAACACGTTGTACATATAGCATTGGTAGTTCTATCATCGAACCACACCTTCCACCTATACAAATCACAAAACATAACAAGCGATCTCTTAGTTTTTGCTTCATCATTTCCCTGTAGCATTGTAAACAATATATTTTGAAGTGCCCGATTTTTTACGTCATCCTTGTGCTTCTGATTCATACGCCTAATACTATGAATAATGTGTGAGGGGGTTATAATTTGAGTCAATATATACCACTAAATTACAGATAGGTAGAATAATAAATATCAAATTTGTTTGTTCTATCTTCATCTCCAAATTGGAGTAGTTGTGGCTCCAATAGTTTATCATTTTTATTGGAAGAGGATATGGAGACATGTTACGGTTTACCTGCACAAGATGCCACTAAGTTACAGATAGGTACTGTAATAATACTCCTACTGAAAACAAAAGTAAAAAGGCATTTAACAAGTAAATTGCTAAATAGTTGTGCACGAAAGTAAGACGGTCTTGGTGACGTGCACAATAAATCCAACTTTCCTAAAATTACCCTCATTCTATACAAAAAAAATCTCTCTTTCTACTTATACAAACGTATATAGATCGAACACGCATACTCCTATTTATGCTCCTTATATATATGTCTCGCCTATACTAAAACTTGTATTGTCTCCGACAACTGTTATATTTCATTAGTTTTTAACAAGTACATTTAGAGGATGCAATAAGGGTAGTAGGTGTATTTACAACAACAAAGAAAACTCCATTGTTACATTTTGAGTCTGATAATGGACCACGGAGGCCTAACTCCCGAGGACCTGTGTCATCAACAACATCATATTCCTCATCCTCAAATTTACGGGAGATGTCTAACGCTGGTAAGTTATTGCTAACTTCAACAAGAGGTTTACAAGTTTCTTTTCAAGGCCTTCCGATTAGTAAGGCCAACCCAGAGAAAAGAAACCAAACAAAGGATTAGATGGAGAATTTCAAGCCTGTTGATCATTGACTGCATTATATGAAATAGGGATGGTATAAATTTCCAGTATTACTAGTTTGGATGTGGCTCAGTGTGTAGATATTTTATACAGTTAGAATATTAGTAATTAAATCACAATAAAATGATTATTTCTTATTATTCAAGCATGCAATACTTCTCATGTAATCCAATGTTATGTTTTTCGATCAACATCATTAAATTTTGTGGACTTTTACGTGTCAAGTTTTATCTGGAACACTTTTCCATGAAAAAGATAATGCAAAGCTATTTGCTTCCTGAGCGAGTTTATGATTTAATTCTCCTATAAATTCTTGTTGCGTCACACGCTGGATGTTAGAAGTTAGCGTGTCATTTTGTTTTGTATTGTTCAAGAGGGTTGTTGTATACCCTTAGAAATCAATTCATTTTTTATTTTTGTTCCATATGACATAGTATTTACATTTATGCAATTTTTTTAATTTTGATCCCTATTTGCACATTCCACACATTTTCCTTCTAATACTTTTTGAAAAATTAGTACCGATCAAGCAATTATTTTCCCCTTTTCTAGTATGACTTCTATTATTGATCTGAATGAAAGTGGGCAACCTATGAGGGACCTGGCGGATGGAATGGTAAAAAAGTGATAAAATTTGAGGGAATCTATCGTTATAGATGGTTAACACTTGTAAGATATTTTGAATTCTTTTCATTTTCAATATTCCTTGCAGATATGGATATGTTAGACATTGGAAATTGAGGCATGGCCTACCAGGAATACATTGCACATTTCAGTATATGGGCTATGATGAAGGTTCTATACGTTAGCCTTTTATTTTTAATTTTTATGTTTAACTTTTTATCTTCTCCTGCTTATTTGGATGATTTTGGTGGATTTAGTTCGTTATTTAGTTTTGTGATTCCTTGTTAATCAGCATAAGGGTTATGATTGAATCCATTTTTGATCAATTTATATTTAATCTTAGGCCGATTACAACTATAAATTGGTCACTATTATTAACTTGACACTTTAAAAGAAATAAAATTGCCACACATTTGTCATGCTTAGTCACCATTATCCCAATATGTGCCCTTTTGAGATTCTGAATGTCGGTAATTTGTAAGCTGTTTTGGTCTCTTGTTGGCAATCTTGGCATTTGTTGAAAAAGAGCATCGACCTGACTTATGGTTCATGCATCTTAATGCTTATATAGATATGCTACCTATGATTGAAAAAGAACATCTTTCCAGAACACTTCTACGGATGTCATGGAAGATTGTATACCCATGCGAGATTTGCGGGTCATATTTGAATTGAGTTTCTACTGGGAGGTTTTGGACCAAATTTACTTGCAAACTTATGGACCAAATTTACATGCATCATACGACATAATTATCTCTCAAACTACAACATTAAATGTGGATTTGGACAATTAGTTTTTTGACGGATGATGGGCGATTTGGTCCTTCTAGACCCATACTGCCAGGCTTAGTATCATAGAGTGAATAACAATTTTTTTTAATTCTATTACATTTGTATATAGATTGATTAAACCAAGCTATAGTAAAAAGGAATCCAAATAAGATATTATTTCCACCTTTATAGCTTCACTAGTAAGCCATAAAACATGCCAATCTATCTTTCCGGTACATATATTTATTTATGAAATCTCTCTTACTGGGAGAATCATATACACCAAATGAAATATTGGTATAAGATATAACACTATTTTCATGACCAATTGCTATTATATATTATCATCATGATATGACATGAGTTTATAAACAAGCAAACAATGTGGTTTTATAAAAACATGGCCTCATAAAAATATAATACATGGTTTGAGATGCTAGGAAAACCTGTGTAAATTGTGATGGTTTACAATTAAATCATATACTCATCACAAAAGTAAAAAAAATTGCCAACTTCATCTATAAAATGGTTGCAATTATTAGCAATCAAATTTGAAGGAGGTTTGCACTTTTGAAGGGTATAAAATTAAGATGGAGTTATAATATTTTACTTTTAAGTCAGTTTTATCTCACTGCAATTCATATTTGCTCATTTACCATTAAGTGGATTACGAGTTGTTTTCTATAATGAGAAGAAGCAGCGCAATGTAAGATAATGATCTATTCTTGTAAAGTTTCATATTAGACAATAAAAAGCAATGTATGAGTTCATGGGGGTTGGAAGAGTGTGATTTCCTCTATTTGAATTAATCAACTTAAATAATTATGTGGGGTCTCATTGAATTGTACTAGATCAATTTGGTGGGTTTCTTATAACGTGGATATATGGACATCCACCTATGAGTATGCATTTTGCTTTTCCCATATTCTATATTACTTTTTTACAACTGATAATCTCACATCTTAAACTAAGTTGGAAATGTGGAAAAAATTTAATAGATTTAGTGTTCATGTAAATGATACTAGCAAATATCATTTCGGTTTGTCATTTCAGTTTGTAAGATGCTAGTATTTGACCCATGAGTGTGTAGATTAATGCACTTCTAATCTATTTCTCTTCTTTATCACAATGAATCCACACACATAATAAGCAAAGAATCGGTAGTCTCTCTCATATAAAACTTCCCATTTTCATTTTTACTATCATAGGTGAGCTACAGAAGAACTTGAGTCGAACCCTTAGGCAGAGGGGATGCGGAGGAGACGAGCGAACCAATGGATGCCTCAACAACATTAGATCACATCATCCCAATTGTCTCAATCATTAATTTTATCAGGTAAGCTCTATAACAAGAATAATTTTCAAGACTGGGAAATAAATAAATATAAAGAATTAAAGTTGAAGGTATAGTAGGCATGGCATGTATTTACTTCAAATAATTATATCATTCTCCTATCATCATATTACATTTTAGTTCATCCAAGAAAGTTGGTACTGATGTGTCATGTAACCCTTAGGCAATAAGTGGTTTACTTGTTAGTAATCAGATTAAGAAGTTAAATTTGTTTATTACAGTCAAATATAAAAAATTAATCTTTCAAAGTAGCAAAATAATTAGTGTTATGCTTGCATTGTGATTCCCTTCTTGTAGGTATAGAAGAAAGAGGTAAAAACTAGAGGAAAGAACAGTCGTTTCACATTTGCCAACGAAATGGGGCTTGTTTGAGGCTTACTGTTATCATTAAAGTTTAGATGGAACGGAGCACACAATTATTGTAAAGGTAAACAAATGTTTAGAAAATTAAAAATGGATTCACTTCAATAACTTTTTTCCAAATAAAAAAGCCACCAAAAGATTTCCCAGATCAATCCTAAAATCAAGAGTGATTTGAAAATTATTTTACAATAATCTTCTCCTATAAGTGGCCCTTTCTAGTGGTAGGATAAGAAGAATGTAAAATATATTTTCAAATCAGTCCTAATTTTTTGATCGATTTGATAAATCTATTGGGGTTTTTTTTTTGGTAAAAATATGTTGCGGATGGATCGATCTGGTATTAGCCTAAAAATGCTTGATAGATTTTTACGAGTACTTTCCTCAAAATTTAAGCACTAAACTTCCTTCGTAGTATTTCATTTTTTTACTTTGAACATAACAGGGGGATGTTGGGAATGGGGACGATGTTTTAGTACGAGTTCACTCAGATTGCATGATGGGGAATATATTTGGGTCAGCTCGGTGTGATTACAGAGACCATTTAGATTTGGAAATGCAGTTAATTGAGCAAGATGGTAGAAGATTTGTTGGTAAGCAACACGTTATTTTTTGTTTTAGTCTATTTCATTGATTTTCCTTGCATTGCAACCGTGTTTTTGACTTGATGTACATTGAAAATAAGCTTGTTATCTCTCAACTTAGTTATCATATTGTGGGTGCTATGTTTAACTGAAGTGCAACTTATTGAAAATGTTTTATATTCCTCATTCTCATTAAAATAAGTCAAGGAATATTATGTTCCCATCAGGAAAAATGTTTTAGGTTCATACCATGGAATTTTTAAATTTTTTTAAAGAACAAACTATCCATAGTAATAACTGTAAGTGATGTCTTAGTTTGATGAAGTGGTTGTATTTTGTAAGCTTGTTCGTATGCTAGAGGGACCATAAAATTTAGAGTTTTCTTCCATGCGAGTAGTGATGCTACTCTCTTCAAACGAGCACCCAACAAATGCGCATTTACTGCAGATATATGCATAGCAAGTAGCATAACCGCCATTACCAACTCTAAAATCAGCTTCAGTAGCCCTTCCAACAATGCCAATAGCAGCCCTCAAACCTGCTCTAACTGAAAAATGCACATTTCCACCAAATGTCCTCATAACATCATTATTTCTCAACACTATGATGAAATCAGTCAGTTCCCATCCAACCTGAGCTCCCCAACCAATGCCAAAGGAAGAAATTGTAGATGGCGGATACCAAGTTCCATCTTCTCTCCGAGAAACATCTAACTATGTGCTGACATTATAGATTACCATTACACCAACCTTTGCAATCGTAAGAATGGCAAGGCCCTTTGCTTATTTTAAGATAGCATCAGGTATGGACTTTTCAGATGTCAGTGAACTAATCCTATCATAACCCCGAATGCTGTTAGTTGCCTTATAAATTTCATATTCCATAGACTGTACTCATAGGAAATTAAGCCAAGATCTTAATGTGCTAAGATCTGTCAGATCCTTTGTCGGCAACTAAGCTGCACGATTTACTTGGTCCATTAAGTATGGATGGACAGACTCGAGCCGGACATAACATACATCACAGACTCATTGCGACTTCTCTTTACTTGGCCCATTAAGAACCACATCCCATATGGTCATCTCCTTATCTTCTTCAAAAAACTTATTTGAACCCATGTCACTAACAAGGAAGTAGTCCCCATTAAACCCATGTCGTCTTACATACAGAACAATATTTGAAAATAAAAACTAAAAGAACTATAAGTCTAACTAATCTCAAAATTCAATTCATTCATTCAGACGTTGTCTGCTATAAAAAATGTTTATAGACTTAAAATTCTAATTATGGTTAGACTAAACCGCCTAACTTTATACTAAAGTATAAATGTCCAAACATCCTAAAATGATATATATCTATATAATATGAGAGAGGGGTGTTTGAATAGTAAAAGGATTTAACGGTTGGGATCAAATTTTTTGTGGCAATCTAAGGGTGTGAGGTTTTGCCATGTCGCCACTTAGCATTGTGACATGGTAAATGAGATAAATGAAGCCTTCATTCCAAACCCTACCCCGACTCCCTCATTCTATCCCTCTCGGTCATCCTATATTCCACCCAAACCCTACCCTTTCCTCATTTTGTCCCTTTCACGAATCAGCCTCCTCCCATCAGCCGCCACCCCTCCTCCCCTCCTCCGTTGCCACTCCCCCTCTCCACGTCGCCCCTTCCTCCTCTTTAGCACATCCGGTGAGGTAATATACATCTCTCTTACTTTCGTATTTAGGGTTTCATTTTGGTATTTTTACTTTTTCATTTTTAACAGGGTACTTTGGGTTTTCAATTTATTTTTTTTCTACTTCTGCTTATTATTGTTGGATTTAACTTTTAGAAGGTGTATTGATGTATGTACCAGGAATTCTTTTACTCGCATGTCCTATTTTAATTTGTTGGGTTTATGACTTTGTGCAGAAGTTCCTTTCATACCCATCATCAGAAGCTATCTCACTGAGTCCCGATCAAGGTGGATTCAATTTGTTATACTTTTTATTCTACTATTTTTGTAGATTTGTCATTTGTCAATTTGTTATACTGGTGTGTACATTTTTCATTTCGTAATAATATATGTGGTTATTTTCGATTAAGGGATTTGAATAAATGCTTTCACAAGACAAAAAAGGTTTTCTCAAGAGATGGGTACTTTATATGACTTTGGATTCAAAACATTGTTATGCTCTTTATTGAACATCCACTGCTTGAGAAAATGGGCAAGTGAGTATTTTAATTTTTTTCCAAGTAGTGTTTATTTAATTTTAATTGGGATTGTTTGTTGGAATATCCACTCCATCTTTATGTTTGCATTACAATTTACCACTGTTCTAAAAAACCCGCTTAGGGTCCGCCTAGGCACGCCTAATCTTGAGGCTTGGGAGAAACGCCTTGCCTTAATATTTTTACGCCTTATGCTTGGTAAAACCCTTAAGGCGCACTTTTTCTCTAAAACTTAGTGAAATTATATTGCCTTTTAAAGATTTTTTTGTAAACCGGACCATTATCTCATCCAAAATAATTAAATAGTATTTTAATTTGTAAATATTCAGACATATTTTTATGATATATACAATTTTAGTATTTTAATGGACTTGTTATGGTTAAAAGTATTAAAATATATTAAAAAGGCCTAAACGCCTTTTCACGCCTAAGGCCCGCCTAGGATTCTAAGGCTTAAGGCTTGGCCTTCACGCCTCGATCACTCCCCACGTTTTTTAGAACCTTGCAATTTACTAATTTTTTTTTTCTGTTGTAGCAGTCTTTGCTCATCTCCGTTTCTTTGCAGGCTTGAACATTACCCCTATTTAGATTTAGTCTCTTAATCCCTCTCCATTTTTTCGGTTCTTTGCTTCAATGCTTTACTATTAGAAATACTTTCCTACCTTTGATGTGAAAAGTGACATATTATCATAATATGTCTAAACCAACACTGATATTTAATTCAAATTTTCTGTAGTTTTATGATAGTAGCCTTTATAATGATTGATATCCAACTGTTAAATGATATCTAACAGTTAGTGTTGCGTTGTTCATATATTTTTTTTCTACTTTGAAGTTGGATACGCTTAAGGCGTTCACTATGCAAAAAGGGTTGAATGGAAACAACGAGAATAATTTTGTTATTGGCCTATTTTTTTCATAGAATATATATATATATATATATATATATGCTTTGATCTTCATATAAATTATTATGAAGATAAAAAATAATAAACTGTATTAAGATATAGAGTTAGTGTAGTGTATTTATAAACTTACCATTTTAATGTTCTGTATTTCTATTTTAGTGAACTTTGAAATTTATTATTTGTTGTGGTGAAAAGTTCTTAAAATTTTCTCAGATTGACCATTATGTTTACAAGAAATAGTTGTGTAGATCATGTCTCTGTAGTATCTTCATTAATGCGTCTTTAGTTTGTGGTGTTTCTTTCATTGTGAGTGCATTCTTTGCAAAATGTTATAGAGTAAGTATCTTTTGGATGCTTATTTATCTGATTGATTTTTCATGGAATTGTATGATACATGTATTCTATTTCATGGCGTCATTGGCATATCCAAAAATTGGATTTATAAGTATTTTGTAAAAAAATGTAAATTTAATACTAAAATTTACACTTAATGCTTCTGCGCATAACTTGAAAATATTCTTAGTTGAAGCTCTAAATTGGTCGTTGTTTGTATCCAAATGGCATTAAAAAAGTAAGATGCATTGAAAATGTAATCGATGCTTCTGCCCTCACGTTCTCTCTCTCTCTCTCTCTCACACAGTCTTACACACGCAGACACTCGGACACTCGCACGCAGGAACACTGATATATTGTTGTTTCGGGTTTTCATTCTTTTATGTTCATGAGCTTACGTAAATCATTTGAACATATTTTAAGACACTCAGTTATTTTAGTTAATCATAAAAATCTCATGAACAGGTAATAGAACTCAATGAGGAACCTCATCTCTGATAGAAGATTTCTTCAACTAAAGACTTATGCATCTAAGACAACAAAATTGTGGCAACTCTGATTACTGGTACATCTTTTTTTTCAAATTCTCATACGATCTTCTTTTTTACATATTTTCTCCTTTTTATTTTATTCATTATTTTTCATTTTTTTTACATCTTTAAGTTGGGTTTTGCAACCAATCAACTTTAGAATACAACATTGGAGTGTTGCGACTTTCAATTCAAAAATATATAGTAATCCTATGACAGCAGACAACTGGACAACATTGGTCGACATGAATGAGCAGTTACTCACGCTAGTGAGATTCATTATACATTAAAAAATCATGTATAATATTGTTACTTGATTACTACTCTATTTTTTTGTTGCTCATTATGCAATTTAATGTTTCTTCTCACCTTCTCTCAGCTCTGCTCCGTCCACGTGAAGTAACCAGTGTGTAAGTTGTACTATCTTATGCAGGAAGTACTTATCTTTCAAGTTTTCTCTACTTCTGGGATGGATCAGTACCCAATCGCAGCAGTATACAGTATAGTTATTAGAGGGATTATGTAGAACTATCATTTTAGAGCTCTGGCACAGAACCATCGTGTAGACAGGGCTTGATCTCCTCGCTTTCTTGGCCGTCGCAAAATGTCTACTATCATTTATTTGTGGGAATATAAAGTCATTGCCTGGTGATCACATTCAAAGACTCGCATTTTCATAAAGGGATAAAAATAGAAGGTGAAGCCCCCACTAAAATTCCAAACGAAAAATCTAACTGTAAGTTTCCCCCTTTGCTGATGAAGCAGCGTTGTATAAATTTCCAACAAATTTGTAGAAAATTTTCAACAAATTTCCAACAAATGTTTCCATCCAATTTTACTGAGTTATTTTGAAGCATTAGTTGATGACTGTTTTTGATGAATTCTTCTTGAACGGCACTATAATGTTGGCACAATTATTTTATTTAATGCTTTAAATGTAAATTTTTTTGTGTCCTCAATTATTTTTTAGAAGAATTTTGTATCATCAAATGCGAGTGGCAACGAGATATTGCAGGTGGAGAATATTTGACAAAACCTGAGAATGTTTGACAAATTTGAATGTTTACATGAAGTTAGATTGAGAGGCTCCAATGTCAGAGTTGGTGTAAAAGTAGTTGAGAGGATTATTCTGGACAGAATGCCTGATAAGTGGGGAGAAAGTAAAATCTTTGAAAAATTATCTTGACCTATGGTTTGGGTAAATCAAAATTGTTCCAATGTCAGAATTGTGTGTAATAGTAGATAAGAGGATCATTATTGGCGAGCAATGGGAGAAAGTAAACTCTTTGAAACATAATCTTGACCTTTGGTTTGGGCAAATAATAACCATTGTGGTTTTGTGATGGAGGTATTCAAAACTGATGTCTTATTTCATGTATATGTATGTGTATGTCTCTGTTGACTATTTTTCCTTTGTTTTTTAAGCTGTATAAATAGTTTCTTAATCGTTCAATGTTTTATTATGAATTGAATGTCATATTATTGTATTCATCAAAGTTAATTTACATTCCTGGTTAGCTCATTATGTAATGTACAATTTCAGGTCCTTTAAGAGGACTGAATATCCCAAGATATAAAATAAAAATAAAATGTCATTTTACAGTTTCATGTCCTATTATTATGTGGTTTTACCTTGATTTTTGTTTTTTATCTGATTTGAAGATATCATAGTGCATGTTGGTGAAGGTTCCGGCGAGGTGTCAAGCAAGTCGACATTACGATTATGAAGGTACGTAAATAGTGGATTTCAATCTTTTGTTCCAAACATATTTTCTTAGTAGCAAAAACACCTTCACATATGGTTTTAATTGAAGATCAGTTCAATGTTGAATTTGAATCAGTTCAATGTTTAATTGTTTTAATTATCGTGCAGTTCCTATTTGGTGCTCACCAGATTATGTAGTGCTTCTACATTTCAGGTTGGATTAACACGTGAGTTTGTTAAAAACTGTGTCACCACATTGTGACTTTGTCATTATCTATTTATTATTCTTATAATCTTTGATATAGACAGGAGATCCATTGGGTGATGGCAATGAGTTTCATAAAGGTTTACGATATGATAGGCCTTTCACTGTGTCAATAGAAAATGCGGGGCCAAACACCAATGGCTCTCAGTTCTTCTACACCACAGTGGCCACACCACGGCTGGACAATGAGCACACAGTCTTTTTAGTGGAGTAATCAAGGGAATGGATGTCGTATAAGGTATAGATAAAGTGAAGACAGACAACGGAGATGAACTATACCAAGATGTCAAAATATTAAATGTGATTGTTCCCAAGTCTTAAAGGGATGCATTTGATATGTCCCATATTGTCGATCGTCTGTGGAAATTTTGTGCGAGGTATTTGATGTTACCTTTATGGATCGAATGTATTCAAAATGATTCGGGGAACATTTTTTCTTTTCGTATTTGTATTCATTTTTTTGAGACTTTATCCTTATTTTTTTCCTTAACTGTATTTTTTTAGACCGAAACTATTTTTTTTTCTGATTTTTGGTGATGAGATGAATGAGATGGTTGTGATAACAGTGTTTGTGTCACATGAGAAGGTAAGTGGATCATTGATCTGTTTTGGTTACATCGCTTATTTTAATTCATGGACATCTGTTTTGGTTTGCTGTCACACCTTGAATCACTGATGAGTTTTATTAGTTTTTTATGCAACTCTATGGTCTCATATGATATTAGTTGCCATTGTTTTATCTGCCATATGTTGGAGATACTTTTTGTGGACATTTTCATACCTGTTGCTGCCTAGATCATTCGACATTTTCTCAATCCATATCCTACTAATGATGTTCCACCTTTGATATTCGAGACCCAAACTCATATTCAATGATGCTGATGTTTATGATCCAACTCTTTCTAATGATGTGGCAAGTTTTGATTTGGTAGCATAATTACCAAGGATGGTTTAAACTAGCTTATTATTATAGCTAATTGAAGTCTTTTATAATAAGGTTCTTTTATATACTGATCGTTTAGTATATATGTATCATAGTATTTCAAAAAAATTAACTCAGCTTTCAAGGCTTTCAAAAATGGAGCAGGTCTTGGCTTGCAATATAGGAAGAAGATTCCCCACTAAAAAAAGATCAGCTCTTGGATATGTACAAGCAGGTCTCAGGTAAAAAATAGATAGCAGGTCTTTGTTTGAAAAATGGGAAGCAGGTCTTGGTTTTTTTTAAAAAAAGATGCAGGTCTACATGAGAAGGAAGGCTTTGTTTTTTTTAAAAAAAGAAGAAGCATGTGTATACTATAAGGGGCGAGCAAGTCTTTGGTTAAGGCAAACGAGCAGGTCTTGGCTTGAACATTTGGTGAAGCAGAGTTGCAAAAAGCCCCTGTTTGCAGTCACGGTAATTTTTAATGTTTTGCATTATATGTTGTCTACTCGATTTTGCTCAATTGAATATGCGGATATATATAGCTGAGATAACACAATTGTTTCCAACTGTAATTCTCATTTATGAATATAGTAATATGTTATATGAATGTTGACAATAATATCCTAAATAGTTGGTTCTTTACGTGCTCATTGAAATTCCAATCATTAACCGTAAAACAAATAACAAGTTAAAATAGTATGTTTTGGGAAAAATGTCATAACTTTTTAATCGTAAATCAGAATGAGGGGATTCTGGCGCCATTGGATTCGTATCGCCCGTGCCTAGCTATTCACGTTTCGGGCTATTTTCCACGATGTTCAAGGGGTCAAAATCGACTTTAAAGTCGGCAGTTTCATTTTTTTTGTGTCGGATTTGGTGCGTGTAAGGTTATTTCGTCAATTTTTTTACCTATTTTGACTGTCATGTGGTAGTTGATTCAACTCTATGTATAAGTTATTGGACTATATACTATTTGTTAAACATGGTTGATAGTCCTATAAATAAAGGATATTGCGACTATTTTTTTAAAATTACACTTTGTTTTGTTTGGGAATGAAATTTTTGCAGTTTTGCGGTTACATACTTTGGAAATTTTCTCCGTTTTGCGATTACGTACTTCAAAATTTTTCATCGTGCCTTCAGGCACGGGCATACACTAGTATATATATATATATATATATCATAATATTTGGAACATAATACATGAAACTATCTATTTTTAATTTGCTAAATATAAAATCTTAAATTAATCCAAATCTAACTCATACTCATCCCCATAATTTCTCCATGGCTAGCGGCTGAAAAGAACTTGAATATGACGACTTACCCTGTCATGAATACTCAAGATAACAGTAGAGATCTGAATGGGCAAAGCTCGTGTCTTGGATAATCATTCTGGCCAACAGATAAGGATAGGAAGACACCACCAACGTTCACTTGTGACCCATTGAGCTCATTTTCTCTTTTTTGTATTGTTCTTCATATAGACCCCATTTAGAGGCCCATTTTTTCTATTTTAATTATATACAAAATCGTAACAAATTCTTTGCACCCTCTTTTTTTCTTCTCTCAAATCATTTCCTTTATTTCATCAGACTTACCCTATTTTTCTATGATTTTCCAACTTTGTAATCAAACACACCCTAAATTAATTCCCAAAGCAAGTGAGGTTGTGTTTTTGTGTGGTTAATCTTTACTGAATATGTAGGATTAGGTTTAAGGTTTCATATTTGTTGTTTTGATTCATGCGCAAAAGTTGCTATTAAATTTGTTCTAGTTTTTGTTTTGGTCTGTTGGTAGGCTCAAATCCAAGAGCTTGAGGAAGAAATGAAGATGATATATATTTATATCCCTCTCATTCGATCTCGGTTCACTACATCTCACATTTTTCTTAGGCTTGCTTTTGGATTTAGAAATTATTATCTCACAAGTAACCACTTTGATTAATGCCTAATCAGATTGTACGATTTTGATTTCAGATATAGGGGATTCTAAATCTCATTCTTTTTTCATTCATATATTTCCCTATTGGTTCAACTCTCTGTAAATTGTTCACATTTGGTACTAAAACACAATTGATGTTGTTGATGCTCAAAATTATCTCCTTATATATTATATATTTTTGTTAGTTGATTCCTATTTAGTTGATTATGTCTTGGTATAGTTTTGAATTGCTATATTTGTGTTGCTTAATTAATGTTTGGTTAATTAGTTGTGGGTATTGATTTCAACTGACATATTGTGGTTTGGTTCATTCTTGTTTGCTGATATAATATTCACTATGCTACGAGTATGTGGTTATAATGTATTATTCTCACTGTATATTAATTTGTTTTTGAATTTAATGAATATAATAACATGTTCCCTTAGGTAACATATTTTGAGACTGAAAATAGAAAATGTTTGTCCTATTAATTGTATGTCGGCACCGTCCTTACTATTTTTATTATTTTATTATTTACACTTAGGGCATGTGTTATTAGATCATCTTTTTATGAATGAGGTTTTCTTTCTAGCATTCTTTACTAATTTTTAATTTATGGAGGACCTATGGGGTTTTGCTCAGTAGAGGAGAAATGAGTCACTAGTTCTATACTTATGTTTCATGGTTAGTTGAAAGAATTGATGGAGCCTTTTTTATGAATATTCAGTACGAGTCCCTTCCTTTGTACGTGTAATATTTATGCTGATTTTACATCATGTAGTGCCTAAGGGAATAATGGAGAGGGTTCTAAAATCGAATAGGGTGATGTTAATAGTTGTCATGAACCATGTATTGTAGGCACGAGCTTGATATGAAAGAATTGAGGATTCAAGCATAAGGCTCATCTTTCTTGTTCAGAAAGTCTTATCTTTTTAAGTTTAATTTTCATACAAATTTGACAATGTCACCCTTGCTTTCACATATTCTTAGTTCTTATTTTGCATATGAAACTTTAAAATGGACCACTTTATAATGTAGATGAAACTTTAAAATGGAACACTTTAAAAAGTTGGGTTACTATATATGTGCATCCTTACCTTCTATATATACTATCACTACTCAGTATGGTTAAATTGGTTCTTGCAATACTACCTTCTTTGTTTTTTCATATAAGAACCAGATATTATTAAATTAGTAAGTACAGAGAAATGCATATTCTGCGTAACTCATAATTTTGAATGCTAACGAGATAAATTAACAGGTCCAGTGACTCCTCATGGAAGAAATAATGGGAAGTCTTATTATGGTTGTCTAAAAACAAGGATGGAAGCAATTATTTTCACGGTTGATCATCAATTACCTAAAGGTGAGGATAGTCTTATTCGACTCTTTTTAATGTGAAACACAACAGAAATATCAATGCGTCAATGGTTTATTTTCTTTATTAGTGAATGAAATAATGTCTGAATTTCTTTGATAAATTGGGTCTCTTAGAATATTATTGAAGTTTTTTTTATTTCTTAAACAGGGCAGATAGTCCTATAAACAAAGGAAACTCTGCCCAATATTTTTAAATTATTTACAATTATTTGTGTTATATAAAAAATATTTTCGAGTTACATTATACACGACGTAATACTTTGGAAAAATTGGAATTTATATCTTGTGTTTTACGTTACACTAGAGATTTATATATGTTGTTTTGAACTTGTGCAGGATCGTTTAATTAGAGGCATGTGAAAGGTGTATTTTTGCTTGGAGGCATGTGTTTGAATTATTGTATTATTTGTAGAGTATACAACCAAAATCAATTCATTGTAGGAATTTTGGGTTATGTGCTTAATTTATTATATTTTATTTTATAATTGGGACAAAAAAAGATACATGGACATGCATTTGATGAGGATGATAGGTCTCTATTGTTGATAATCGCCCGAGAATCAAGAAATAGGGAATTTGAAGACAATGCGACCAAGGAAGTTGATGAAAAAATTGTGAGTTTCTTTCAAAAGTTATGAAAACATATTTTTTTTATATAATCCTTATAAATTTGGACATATACTACATAAGAGGATTGAAAAGAATATGGTTTAACAACACTTTTGATAATTTGCTTTATTGTAGGACGCTTTGAAGATGCAAGTTCATGATGGGAGCTTATTCAGGCTTATATTATATGATTTGAAGCTTTTGAGGTGTCGACACAATTTCGCGAAAGCCAAAGGAAGACCGACGCATTTATGATTGATTTTTGGATGTAAATTTTTTTGGAGACATTTTTTTAATGATGTACATATTAGGTATATCTAGTTATGATACATGTAGTAGGCCACAATTTTTTTGTGAATAATGTAGATGGTGGGTATATCTATTTGTGTCCTATTATTTTTTTTTATATGGACAAATGACTTGGTTTGGTGCATTTTAGATGTATGTGACTTCGAATACAAAAAAATTCAAGGTTGTTTTTATATTACTATGAATTTTGATTTATGTTTAGATTTATTTGTCAACTATGACATCAATATTGGTTATTAATTTTTTTTATTTAATTTATGACCATTTATATTAAACTTTCATGTGATGAAAATTTTCATATGACCTTTTTAAAATTTTGAAAACTGTTTATCATGATGCTTTTTAAATAAAATATGACATCTTATAAAGTATATTATGACTTTTTTTTGTAGCAGATGTGACATTTTTGAGAAAAAAAAAGTCATATATAACTGTTACCTAATATGACTCTTTTTATGGGTATCAATTATGACACCCAAACTTATGACATTTTTTATTGTAAAATAAAGTGTCATAAAATGCGTTTTATGGCACTTCAAAAACGTCATAAAAAGGCTTTTTTCTTGTAGTGATTCCACGGTATGGAGTCGAAAAATACCTACCTCCACATTCGAGAGTTCAAAGAAGGGTGTGAGACTTTCAATGACCAAGTATGCACCCAAGATGTATTACGTCTCAAGCTTTTCCCTTTATTCCTGAAGGATAAGGTTAAGACATGGCTTTGGTCACTAGCACCGAAATCGTTAGCCACTTGGAGGGATATGCAGGACAAGTTTCTCTAAGAGTTATTTCCTGCACATGGGACCAATTCAATTAGGAAAAAATTTAGACCTTTAAATAAATAAAAAAAATGAGCCCTTTGATCGATGTTGAGAGAGATTCAATGAGTTGATCAACATGTGCCCTTAGCATGATTTTGAGAAGTGGAGAATCATCTTCTACTTCCACCATGGGCTAAGCTTAAGTTCTAAAAAAGTCGTTAAGACTATGTGTTCGTGAGAGTTCTTAGAGTTAGACGCGGACGATGCGGAGGCCCACTTTAAGTACGTCATCGAGACTCCTCAAGTGTGGGACACATCAGATCTAAGTACCAAACCAAATCTTAGAAAAATGTCCACGACTTCTTTCACATCCGGACTCTATCAATAAGAATAAGGAATTCGAACTAAAACTCCAAATTAATTAATTAGCAAATATGTTAGGGGACATGATTGAGGCTAGGGGGAGATACATATCCAGCTCCACTCCAGCATTAAGAGAGGAGGTGTGTGACATTTGTGAGGTGGGACATTCAACGAAGGACTTCCTGACATATCCGCCTACAAATTAATGCTCCAAGAGCAAGTGTAAGAGGTAGGAACTTTTAAGGGTAACTTTAAGGCCCCACATAGGAATTCTTATAACCCTTCATGGCGGAACCATTCGGGTTTTAGTTACGGGCAACCAAATGCAACGATGAATCCAAATTCACTTGTTGCCTAACACCCACCACGACTCTCGCCTTTTCAACAAGCTTCATCCATACAAGCACCCCCTTCTGTGCCTAATATTACCCCACAGTGAAGAAGTCTTGAGGATACTTTAACTCAATTCATGCAAACTCAATCAGTGATAAATGCTTAAAACGTCCAAAATTTTGCCGACATAAAGGTGTCGTTATCTAAGTTGTAATCTTCCCTAAGTGTCTAAGAGAAGGTCAAGTTTCCCACCCAAGGCTAAAGACCTCCCCAAGGTCAAAATTGTGTTAGCTATAATACCGACGAGAACAAAGAGCAATGTCAAGAAGTTACCACTTTACGTAGTGGAAGGGTTGTTGACTTTTCACCTCCCCCACATGACGAGCAAAATGACAAGGAGGTTTTGTCGATATGAAAGAGGCCGAAGATGCCCCCTTGGAGGATAATGATAAAGAGGACACAACTAGGACCGAGGTGGTAGTGAAACCAACTAATAATGCTCCTTACCCTTAACTGTTGGCCCCTCTCCCTAAAAGGGCCACTCGAGATAATATCTTAGAACTGCTTAAGCAAGTAAAAGTTAATTTATCTTCTCTCGAGGCAATAAATCAAATTTTCTCTTATGAAAAGTTCTTTAAGGACTTGCTAATGATGAAACGTAGAATAAAGGTAAAGAATAAGTTATTCCTAGTACAAAACGTAAGTTTGTTACTTTTGAGTGACCCCCCTCCAAAGTATAAAGATCCGAGTTCACCCACCATTTTATAAACTGATGATGCTGATAATTGCTTTATTGGTCTGGGAGTCAGGGAGCTTGAAAGCCTCTGACTTCATTGGTCTGGGCTTTGCCAACCCTCAATTTGCCCAGGCCCTTCAAGAGGTTGAAGACGAAGATGCTGCCCCTGCAGAGACTGCACCTTTGGATGTTACTGAAACTGGAGGCACCAATTTCCAAGACAATTTGGCCGAGGTGACCAACATCGGTCAAGAGTGTGAGGCCGAGGATGCCAACACAATGGCTTCAAACCCTTAGGTCTTTTTTTGTGAAGCTTTATGTAATTCTCTGATTTCAAAATCAACATGTAACTTCTGATAAATTCTTCTATCTTGTAATTTGTAACTCCTTTGATCTATATCAGCCTCTGAGGAGGGTTTTATTTCTTTAATTACTGAATGTTTCTTGAATGATTTTCTTTGCCATGCAATGTGTGTTCAGCTCTTGAAGTCTCAATATAACTTTTCATCAAATAAATGGTGTCTGGGTCTGAGGTCATCCAAGTATGATGTTTGACCTCAGACCTTGTCACCAAATCATGATGTTATAAGGTCTGAGGTCATCGACTAAGATGTTATCCCCATAAATAACTTTCACCAAAATAATGATGTTAGGGGTCTGAGGTCATACAAGTATGATGTCTGACCTCAGACCTTATCACCAAATCATAATGCTATAAGGTCTGAGGTCATCAACTAAGATGTTACCCCTATAAATAACTTTCACCAAACTATTGATGTTAAGGGTCTGAGGTTATCCAAGTATAATGTCTAACCTCAGACCTTGTCACCAAATAATGATGTTATAAGGTCTGAGGTGATCAACTAAGATGTTATCCTCGTAAATAACTTTCACCAAACTAATGATGTTAAGGGTCTGAGGTCATCCAAGTATGATGTCTGACCTCAGATCTTGTCACTAAATCATGATGTTATAAGGTCTGAGGTCATCAACTAAGATGTTATCCTTGTGAATAATTTTCACCAAATTAATGATGTTAAGGGTCTGAGGTCATCCAAGTATGATGTCTGACCTCAAACCTTGTCACCAAATCATGATGTTATAAGGTCTGGGTCATCAACTAAGATGTTATCCCCATAAAATTTTACCATTCGAGCACAATGAACTAAGTATTGACATAGGAACTGATCTTTTTATTAATAATCTCTTCATAAGATGATATATTTACATGAAAGCCCTAATAACATCATATGTAATACTTTTTTAGATGATCAGCATTCCAAGGGTTGGAGAAAGGTTCCCCTTCGAGGTTTTCTAGCCTGTAGATCCCGGGTACAACCTCCTCAATCACTTTATAAGGGCCATGCCAATTTGGGTGAAGCTTGTTTGCCTTATGTAACGTCTTCTTCAGCACTAGGTCTCCCATAACTATGGGTCTTGATTTTACCCTTTGATTGTAGAACTTTGTTGTTCTGTGCTGGTAAGCTGCTTGCATGATTTCTGCGTCTTCCCTTCTCTCTTCAATCAAGTCTAGGTTGAGTCTTCTTTCCTCCTGGTTCTTCTCAGGGTCATAGGTCTGAACCCTATGAGTAGGGAGTCCTACCTCTGTTGGTATGATGGCCTCTGAGCCATGTGACAACATAAACGGGGTCTCCCCCGTTGGTGTCCTAACCGTTGTTTTATAGGCCCATAGCACAACATAAACCTCTTCAATCCATCTTCCCTTATCTTTTTCTAACCTCTTCTTAATCCCGTCAAGGATCGTTCTGTTAGTGACTTCGATTTGACCGTTTGCCTGAGGTCGGCCAGGAGAAGAAAAAAATTGCTTTATCCTAACTCTTTCACAGTATTTTTCTAGGGATGAATTCTTGAACTAGGTTTCGTTGTTCGAAATAAAGGTGTTTGGGAGGCCGTGTCTTTTTTTAGCCTATAGGTCCCGGGTACAACCTCCTCAATCACTTTGTAAGGGTCATGCCAATTTGGGTGAAGCTTGTTTGCCCTTTATAACGTCTTCTTCAGCACTAGGTCTCCCATAGCTATGGGTTTTGATTTTACCCTTTGATTGTAGAATTTTGCTATTCTCTACTAGTAAGATTCTTGCCTAATTTCTGTGTCTTTCCTTATCTCTTCAATTAAGTCTAGGTCGAGTCTTCTTTCCTCCTCGTTCTTCTCAGGGTCATAGGTCTGAACCCTATGAGTAGGGAGTCCTACCTCTGTTGGTATGATGGCCTCTGAGCTATGTGACAACATAAATGGGGTCTCCCCCGTTGGTGTCCTAGCCGTTGTTCTATAGGCCCATAGCACAACATAAACCTCTTCAATCCATCTTCCCTTAGATTTTTCTAACCTCTTCTTGATCCCGTCAAGGATCGTTTTGTTAGTGACTTCGATTTGACCGTTTGCCTGAGGTCGGCCAGGTGAAGAGAAAAATTGCTTTATCCCAACTCATTCGCAATATTTTTCCAGGGAAGAATTCTTGAACTGGGTTCCGTTATCCGAAATGAGGGTGTTTGGGAGGTCGTGTCTACATACGATGTTCTTCCAAATAAATTGGAAGGTCTTCTGCTCTGTAATCGTGATCATCGGTTCTGCTTCTACCCACTTGGAGAAGTAATCAATGGCGACTATGACAAATCGATAATTATTTGCAGCCTTTGGAAGGGGTCCTACTAGGTTAATTCCCCATACTGCGAATGGACAAGGGGAACTAATTAACGTCATAGGCTGGTGAGGCTGATCTGGGATAATGGAGAATCTCTGACATTTATCGCACCTCTTCACGTAGGCTGCAGCCTCTTTGGCCAAGGTCGACACCAATATCCTTGCGTTATAATCCTCTTCGCTAAAGGTCTCCCTCCTATGTGACTGGAGCAAGAACCCTCGTGTACCACTTGTAGGACGTGGGGGACTTCTGTGGGATGAACGCATCTGAGGAGAGGTAGTAGGAATCCCTTTCTATACAGGATATCTCCTACTATTAAGAAATTTTTCGCTCTGTACCTCAATTTCCTCCTCTCTAACTTTGACTCCGGTAGGACCCCCTCTCTAATATATATGATAAGGGTATCCATCCATGAGTCCCCTGGGTTCAAATTGAGGCAAGGGTTACTGACCTCTTCTTCTTCAATGGTTGCTCTGGGTAAGATCTCAACAGGGATTATCCTTTTGATATCTGTCCTCGTTGCCGAAGCTAGCCTTGCTAATGTGTCTACATGACTGTTGTTTTGTCAAGGTATTCTCTTCATCTATACCTCTTTGAAGCCTCGAGTATCGTTCTCACCCTCTTCACGTATTTGACCATCCAATACTTGATTAACAACCAACCTTGAGTCATTGTGAAGGAGGAGTCGTCTTATACCAACGGTCCTTACCAAGGAGAGGCCTGATATCATGGCCTCATATTCTGACTCATTATTTGATGCCTTGAAGTTAAACCTTAGGGCATATTCGATGTTGGTACCATCCGGGTCTGAGAGTATCAGGCCCGCGCCGCTTCCATTTTCGCAAGAAGACCCATCGACGAAGAGGTTCCAGATGTCTTTATCTGATGAGAAACCCTCTTCTAACATAATTCCCTACCTGAAGAGGTACCGATCTTCCTCATTCTCGGCTATTCCATCTCTTACTCTCTTGGGCATAACCTCTTCCGAGTGTCAGAAGAAGTTGTTGTTTGACCCTTCAGTGGTCCCTAGATTATTCTCAACCTCGACCTCTTCCCATGTGAACTCTGCGACAAAATATGCTAGTGCCTGCCCTTTGATGGCAGTCCTAGGCTGATAAGTAAGGTCATATTCCCCCAACTCGATGGCCCATGTCATCAACCTACTCGACTTCTCAGGCTTATGGAGGACCTGTCTTAATGGGGAGTTGGTGAGGATGACCATGGAATGGGCTTGAAAGTAAGGCTTCATCTTCCTAGAAGCATGTATCAGGCCATAGGCCAACTTTTCCATTAGAGGATAATTCTGCTCAGACCCCTGAAGGGCCTTACTGTTGAAGTACACAGGCCTTTGGACCCCCACGTCTTCCCGTACTATAGCTACACTTATAGCTGATTCAAAAACTGCTAGATAGAGCTATGGGCCGAGATAAGAGTAAGGGGGACCCGAGGTAGGACTTGAGCAGGTTGAAAGCCTCATCACACTCTTTGTCCCACTCGAAGGCCTTTCTAAGAACCTTAAAGAACGGAAGACACTTGTTCGTCGCTCTTGAAACAAATATGTTGAGTGAAGCCACTCTTCTAGTAAGACTCTGAATGTCCTTGATACTCTTTGGTGTCTTCATGTCGAGCAAAGCCTTGATTTTCTCGGGGTTCGCCTCTATTCCCCTCTGATTGACAATGAATCCAAGAAATTTCCCGGATCCAACCTCGAAGACACACTTCGCAGGGTTGAGTTTCATTTTGTACAAGTCCATGGTGTCGAAAGTCTTTTCCAGGTCTGCTACATGGGTGCAGGCCTTTAAGCTCTTCGTTAACATATCGTCGACATACACCTCCATAGTCTTGCCTATTTGGTCTTTAAACATCTTATTCACAAGACATTGGTACGTTTCCCCCGCATTTTTCAATCCGAAGGGCATAACCTTATAGCAATACGTCCCTTTGTTAGTGATGAAGGCTGTCTTCTCTGAGTCTTCGGCATCCATGAAAATCTAGTTGTAGCCTGAGTACGCGTCTATGAAGCTCATGAGCTCATGTCCTGTAGTTGCATCTACCATCTGGTCGATCCGAGGTAAAGGATAGTTGTCTTTCGAGCAAGATTTGTTCAGGTCGGTGAAGTCTACGCACATTATCCATTTTTTGTTGGCTTTGGGCACAATGACTGCATTCGATAGCCACTCCGAATATATGACTTCTCTGATAAACTCGGCCTCTTCCAACTTTCTAACTTCTTCCCGGATGACGTCGTACTTCTCCCTAGAGTAGATTCTTCGTCTTTGTTTGATTGGCCTAACGTCCTTAGTCACATTCAGCTTGTGGCACATAACTTCAGGGCTGATGCCAGGCATTTCCGTGTGACTCCAAGCGCAGACACTCTGCCTCTTCCTCAGGAAGCCTATCAGCTCTTCCTTGATTTCTGCCTTTAAGACTTTGCCGACCTGGACAGTTTTTTCCGGCTCGTCCTCATTGAGGACGATGGATTTTACCTCTTTCGCGGCCTCTCCTTTCTTTAATTTCATTTGATCTCTGGGGTCAAGTGTATCAATGTTATATGTGGTAGTTGCTCTCTTATGAGCCTCTCTCTCTTCAGTCGAGTTGAAGTAGCATTCTCGTGTATGGTTTGGTCACCCTGCACTTCCCCTACCCCATAGGGGGTCGGGAATTTTAGCATCTGGTGGACCGTTGATGGCACGACTTTAAACTCCTTAAGGGATACTCTTCCTATGATGAGGTTATAGGCCGAGAAGATTTTTTCATCAATAACGAAAAATTTGATCTTCCTGGTTAACCTCTTAGGCCACTCATCACCCATTCGCACATCCATCTCATACATGCCCAATGGATGGACCTTTTCACCACTGAACCCCATTAACGGATGATGATAGGGTACCAGCCTAGCTCTGCTAAGGCCCAGGCTTTTGAAGCAGGGCCAGAACATCACATCTGCAGAACTTCCTCCATCTACAAGAATTCTCTGCACCTCACATCCATGAACTGTTGTTGTGATCACCAAAGGGTCATCGTGTGGAGCTAGGATTCCTTTGAAGTCGAGTCGGGAGAACCCAACTACGAGAGTGTCCACGTCCACCTTTTTCCTCTTCTGCGTTGTCTTGAAAGACGTTAGATTTACCACTTCAAGTTTAGCCACTGACTTGGCCTCTGCCACATGAGCCTTCCTGTCAGCCACTTCAGAACCACCCCATGCAAGTCCTCCGCATATGGTGTTAACACCAAAGGAGATCATACCAACCCTCTTCACAGGGGTGTTGTCATCTTTTGGTGAGAGGTCTGTATCGTCCTCATCATCGCCATCCATACCATCGTCTCTTCTTGATGTGGTATCATCGCGGAACCTGTCTTGTCTCTTCTTTTTGGGGTCATCTCTCCCCCTTTTAGGAGCTTTGTTATCAATATACTTTCTCAACTGTCCTGATTTCAACATCTTCTCGATTTCATCCTTTAAGGCGAAGCACTTATCTGTGACATGACCATGGTCTTGGTGGAATTCACACCACAGGTTATGGGTCCTCTTATGTGGAGGAGCCTTCAACTTCTCTAGCCATCTTAGGGATCGATCATTCTTGATCTCATTAAGGATGTGTTCGCAGCTTACAGTAAGAGGGGTATAACGTGCAAACTTGTCATCAGCTGACCTCTTCTTTCCATCTTTCTTTCTTTGGAATTTACCGCTACTACCGTCGTTCTCGTCTTCGTACTTAGCGACCACGACCTCTTCAGTGTTCATTACCTTACCAGCAGTTGCTAATAGCTCCGCCATGGACTTTGGAGGGTCTTTCACAAGTTTCCACAACAACTTCCTTTTCTAAAGACCTCCTATGAGGGCGGTCATGGCAATACTCTCTTCGTAATCTTTAACCTCGAGTTTTTCTTTATTGAACCTGGTGATGTATTCTTTTAGGCTCTCGTTCTTGCCTTGCTTGACATACAACATATATGTGGTCTTCTTTTGAGGTTTTACCCCAAAGCAGAAATTGTGAATGAACCATTCAGCCAAGCCCTTAAAGTTCTCAATTGAATTCTTCGGAAGAGAAGTAAACCATATATGCGCAGCTCCAGTTAAACTCCTGGAGAAGGCCCGAAATTTCATCTCATCTGGTATTGAGTAAATGTCCGCCGCTGACTGGTACATCTCAATATGATGTACATGATTGGTGCTACCGTCATACTTGGGAGTCACTATAGGTTGCTTGAACTTGGCTAGGGTAGGGAAGCTTACTATCTTAGCCACGAATGGAGAGCCTTAAGAGAAACCTCTTTGCAGTGGATCCCGACTTTTGATGAGGTCTCCTATCTTGTCCTCAAGACGTTGGATGGAGTCATTCCATGGTCTTGCAATGTCAACCTGGCCGAGGTTGTCCCCAGCCACCTCCAAGGGGTGGACTGAGGGTTCCCCAACCGTAGCACAACGTCTGCTGTTGACCTCTTCTTGGTCTCTTCCTCGTCCCTGATGAGGCCAACGCTGTCTCTCTTACCTTTGTGAGCCAGCTGCACTCCTCGACCATGACAACCTCTGTCTCAGTTCGTTTACGGGGCCGAGCCTTTCAAAAGCTGACCCTCTGCTCAATCGATCGAAAGTTGATCCTCGTTGTTGAGCTTCTACACCTCTTCTGCCTTCACAACCCTGGCTCCGTTGCATTGGACGAACTGTGTTGTTAAAAACCTCATATGGCTCCCAACAATCTTTCGGGACATCTTTCGCATCTAGATCATCATACCTGTCCTCAGGGCAAGGGTTTCCTTGCCTCCCCAGGCGCAAACGCCTAGGGTCAGCAACGTCCCTCCTCCGCTGGGGCGTAGGGTGATCCTTTCGCGGTGCCTGGGGTGGTCCTTTGGCTTCTGGGTGCGCTTGGACAGCCGTCGGAGTAATCATCTCTGGTGAGACTCCAGGTGGTCTCATCATATTTTGGCTGAGCTGTTCAAATTTCTCCTGCATTGCTTGTTGCGTTGCAACTAAAGACCTCAAGGTTGCGACCACCTCCGCCATTTCGGACTGAGGCGGTGCCTGGATGGAGCTAGGTCCACCACTCCCAGGGGGCGGAAGAGGCGGTGGTAATTCCAATGCCATGTGTTAGCACTAAAGAGATGGTGTAGTAGATGAGCTTAATACCTTACAGGACCTCTTTCAATGGTGAAACAGCTCCACGCAAGGGGGTGAATCCTGGTTCACCACCACAGTCTTCGGTGAGGTTAAGCAACAGATGAGGAAGAGATAGCTTCTCGATTCCCACAGACGGCGCCAAAATGATGATGCTGATAATTGCACCACACTTCAAGGTGTTTGTAAGATCAATTCAGTACAAAACATTGGCAGCACAAGTATAGTAAATATAAGAGAATGAGGTGGGTAGAAGAGGATGAACACAATCACATAAGTGGTTCAGCCAATTAGGCCTACGTCCACTATGAAGGTGTGTGGTTAATATCACTGTATGAGGGCTCTAATGGTCATGGATACAATCTCTCAAGATTTCTCTCTCTACTATATATTTAGACAAAGTTTTAGCTAGGGTTGCCAATTTCGAATACTTTACAAGGTATAGGATGACCTCTATATATAGTGCCTGGGGGTGTAATGTACCCCCTAAGCATGCAATGAGCATGTGCATGAGGATCAAACCAGTATGAGAATGACACCTGGCTGATCTCCTGTAGATAATGATGACCTCAATACACTACACCAAAATGATAAAATTATCATCTTTCAGCCGGCCACCCTTGTTAAGGTCATTGACCATGATAAAAAACACGCATTTTGTGTCACGGTCATTGACCTTGACACGACCGTGACAAAGAATTGTCATGTTCAATGACCGTGATAATTCTTTAAATAATTGTCACAGTCAAGGACCTTGACACGACAGTGACAACTTCTGCAGCAAAATCCCTTACCCCTTCTTTTTTGCCCCCGCCGTTCCCTCCTTTTTCCAACTCTCTCTCTCTACGCTCTCGCTCTCTCTCTCTCTCTCTCTCTCTCTCTTCCATTTATATATATGTTTATGTGTATATATATGTGTGTGTGTGTGCATATGTGCGTGTCTGTTTGCGTGTGTGTGTGGGGGTGGGGCAGGGGGGCTGTTGTGTGTGTGTGTGTATATGTGTGGTGGGTGGGGGTGTGGAGGGAGGTGCAGGGTTGGGGGCTATTTTTTTTTTTTTTTGTGTGTGTGTGTGTGTGTGTATGTGGTGGGGGTGGGTAAGGGGGCAGGTTGGGGGTAGGGGGTATATTCACGAGTTATTTGTATATATATGTGTGATGTTTTTTTTATCTTTATATGATGTTTATATGTTGGAAATAACTCATAAATTTGTCAATTTATTTTTGTATTTGAATTAACCTAGGGTTCTTGAATTTTTTTCACTTTTGTTGAAACTAACTCGTGAATATATGTTTGTGTACGTTTGTTAGGTGTATATGACGTTTATATGTTGGAAATAACCCATGGATTTGTCAATTTGTTTGTGTGTGTGAGGGGTGGGGGTGGGGAGGGGGGGGGGGGGGGTAAGGCAAGGTACCATTGTAATTCTCTTGATATCGTGTTTTGATGATTCTATGAGATAATATATATTGTTTCAAGGTTAACTCATTGTAGATAAAAACATTCACATAGTAATATTAAATTGAATCCATCCATAGATTCTATAATTACATCCACTAAAATATAATTAATAAATGAAACAGTTTTAGATGAAAGTAAATTAATAATTAGTGCCCATTTCATATGCAAGTAGGATTTTCCCTCGGTGTAAATTAGTAAATTAATAATTGTATACGTTAATTGATGAAATGAATTAATTGAGTAGATGAATTAGAAGGAGTACGGGATACACATTTGTTGTTGACATTGCTGTTGGATTATTTTGTTTAGTAAATATTTGGTTGGTTAGTTTTAAAAGTGGCATGACCACTGGATTATTGTCCATATGGGGATGGGATTTTTTAACTTTTTTTGAAAATTACTTTGTATTTCGAACAATCTAAATAAGACATAATTAAATGAAACATACTATATATAATTATTAATAATTGAATTTGAATATAAATAAGACATAATTAAATGAAACATAGTGTATATAATTATTAATCATTATTGGATTATTGTGTGTGTGGTGGGGGGTAGGGGGTGGTGTGTGTACGTGTACGTGTGCGTGTGCGTGGTGGGGGTGGGGGCAGGTACTTTAACCCAAACCACATGAAACGCAGATGTTGTATGATTAAACCCCAAAGTGTCCCAATCAAAGCCCCTAGTGAAATCCTGAAGGAATACATAGGCCTTAAACTAATACAATACACCTTTAATTTCTGCCGACATCCATGCGCACGAGGCTAAACATGATAATTACAACTTATGATCATTAGTAAGGTTAAAACTGAAAGTAGGATTTAAATCATCGATTTTAATACGAAGGCGACTAAGGTTCAAATTAGTTTCGAATTTTGATAAAAAAAAGTTGTCTTAAATCATTAATGTTTCTTTAAAACATATGATTCATCAATACAATATAGATTTTATATCAGTTTAAACAAGTGTTAAGAAAAAAAACATGATTTTAATTAAGGTACAAACCTATAATGAATTAAATTTGGTTTCTTTATATAAAACCCACATAATGAACAATGTACCCCCCCCCCCCCACAAGTGTTGGATTCAAACCTGACATGTTTTTAAAACCGAATAGATTCTTTATGGCAACCAAACATAACAAGTAACATGTTAAACCTTGATAAAGCAAGATATTTGTTTCCTGAACAATTAAGAATGGGTGATTCCTTTTATTCGATCCCTTATAACACAAAATATGTGGTGGGGGTGGGGTGAGGGGGGGGGGGGGGTGGGGGTGGGGGCAGGGATGGGGGGGGTGGTGAGGTAGGGGTGGGGGGCTGTGTGTGTGTCTATGTGTACGGATAACATTTTTTTTTATCTGTACCAATAACATTTTTTTACAGCAATTGTCTCCTTCAGGTATTAAGGCGAGGATGATGATGCTGGTTATGATGATGTCGTCTGGGCTCGGTCGTAGCGGAGGCGACGAGGGCTCCTCGGCCCCTAGGCTCTCCAAATATGGCAAATTTGGGATTACCATCGAGAACAAGTCGGAGCTATTAGCGAGATCCCTCGAGCTGCTAAAGACGGTCATCGGCCCGGGGTTTATGAGTTGGAAGGAGGTGCCATATGAGCTCAAGTTTGCTGTTTGGGCGGCACTACAGGTAATATATTTATATTTATATGAATATTTCAATTTCAATTTCATTTTATATTTATATTTATATTTATTCATAACTAACATTATATTTATTGGACAAGAACAATTCAACTTGGATCCAAAGCTACGCAATTCCATCTTGGAGCAGTTGACGGAGCAACACAAGACGTGAAAGAAAAATATGTGGACACGGTACTTTGGGAAAACACGAGAGTCCATTATCCAATGGCGTCGATCCATCCCGTCAATCGAGGAGGGAAAATCGGGCAAAAAATATGGACGTGCACTACTCCGGCCGGACGTCTTACGCCGAGGTGGAGCATAGGATGAATGTAAGATTTAATTTTTCTATAACTACATAAATATATTATTCTTCATTATTTTACTTTGCGGGGCCGATACTGATTTTACTTTATTTTATTTCAGGGGGTAGGGAGTGGCCCAGGGGGTAAACCACATAGGCTCGATACTTATGTGGCTCTTCAGACGAAGAAGGGAAAGGACAAGGAGGTGTCCTCGAGCGTCACGGCCACCATTGTAAGTAATCCGACAGTTTGATTTTTGTTAATTACGTTATAATTTTTTTGTTTACTTATTTTACTAATCATGTGCTTTTTGTCGTTTCAGGCAAAGCTTAAGGAAGTGCATGAGTCGCAGTCTGATGCCGACAAGGCGTCTTTGTCCACAGACGCACTCAGCCAAGTGCTTGGCTCTGATCGCAAGGGGAGGACAAGGTGGGTGAGCTCGCGGGTGGCCAAATCTAGGATCATCGGATTGGAGACGAGCGACACCGGGTTGGCTCGAACGGTGGATTCACATGATGCGAAGCTGTCCCGTTTGGAGGTGAAGGTCCAAGATATGTACTCATTCATGAAGCATACATTGGGCGGAGACCGTAAGGGGAAAGGGAAGGAGAAGGCAGTGGAAGAGAAGGAGGAGGAGGTGCGGGAGAACTAGGCGCAGGATGACGAGGATGTGGACCTTGCTGCTTCATCACCGACACGTGCGTACTTTGATGATCCACTTCCTTATTTGGGTCCCTTCCCCAGACTGATGTCGACAATTGGTTGGCCGAGCGTGTTCATATTGGACGTATTTGATGGCCAGCGGATAGGGCGGGGGTTGAGGGACCCGAATATCGTCCAGGATGGAATAGTTCATGGACGTGCGCTTCAAGAGATCGAGTTCAAAGTGCTCGTCACGCATGTGATAACCGGGAAGGAGAACTCCCTATTGTGATTGCGTGAAAAATGTGGCACGATGTATATTAGTGGGTGTGTCAATTCGTATATCGTGTGGCCTACTCACCTCCTCACATTTACCCCAGATATGTAGTGACATTATTTTTAAGTTGGTACATTTGAATTATATTTGGATTATATCGTCATGTATATTGTTTCTATTTTGAATATATATTTGCATTATCTTTAGTTTGTTTGGATATATGATGTTTGAACAGGTACAACGTTGCTATAACAGGTACAAATATACTGTTGGGCAGTGGCAGTGGCCATACTGCCCAGCAGATTTTTTTTAAATTCTGCCCAGAATTGTCACGGTCATTGACCGTGACAATGTTTTAAAAAAGGGTCAAGGCTTTGTCACGGTTGTTAACCGCGACTAATCTTGTCATGGCCTGTGACACGACCGTGACAATTCTAACGAACTTGTCATGGTCAATGACCGTGACACGTCCGTGACAAAAAAAGTTATCTCGCCCCGAATTGTCACGGTCATTGACCTTGACAAGTCCAA
Organism: Sambucus nigra; assembly: GCA_949130495.1. Classification (NCBI taxonomy): domain Eukaryota; kingdom Viridiplantae; phylum Streptophyta; class Magnoliopsida; order Dipsacales; family Adoxaceae; genus Sambucus; species Sambucus nigra. Next base: position 516,300,911 of record OX422210.1, on the reverse strand, counting down.
CTTGTCAAGGTAAATGACCGTGACAATAGTGCGGATTGGGTGTAGTGATATTCCACCCATGTGAGGGGAATGATTCGATTATAACTGATTGCATACACGTGTTCCCAATAATACATATGATGATAAGGCCTCGGCCAACTGTGAATGGTCCCAACCTCGGCCTGGAAGAGGACGAGATGGTGACCTTGGCTCACAGGGGAAGCTGAGGTAAGGCATGTTGAGCTGTGACGTCGGCCTGGGCCGAGGTAATGCTGCATAGCAGGAACGTCGGCTGATCCTCAGCTGAGACTCGTTATGATGATAGGTGGCAACCTCGGCCTGAACCAAGCCGAGGTTGCAAGCCTTGGACGACCAGATGGATAATCGCCTCTGTGGATTACGGAGACCTCTCCCTCTGATGTAGCTAGTAACGTCAGCCACGACCAACCTTCCTTAGGACGAGACTGCTGGTTGTTGATCTAAGGTCCCTCTAACATCGGTCATTTCCATGGCCGAGGTTGACGTCTCTAAGCCGAGGGGGTACATTTAGGGCATATCATAAACCATCGGAGAGGGAAATATTATGAAAGCGCTATTAGATTTAGGGGAGAGTGTTAATATTCTCCCTTATTCCATCTATAGACATCTTGATTTGGGGGACCTTACGCCCATAAAAATTACTTTCCAACTTGTGGATCGTTCCGTGAAGATACCTCGTGGATTATTGAGGACCTGATCGTCCAAGTCAACACTTTCTAATTCCTGGTAGATTTTGTCATTTGAGATATGAAGCCCTCCTCTCCCTTGATCCATCATGTTCCCGTGATCCTTGGTCTCCCATTCTTAACTACGACTAATGCATTGATTAATACGTGAAATGGGTAGATGAAACTCAAGTTCGGAAATATGACTCTCGAGACTAATATATTCAACATCACCAAAAAAATGGGTGATGAGGACGAGTTGTTCGAGATGGATCTTATTATAGATGTAGTACACGAACACTTTGAGGGTAATCACACTGTCGATCTATTAGAGGCGTGTCTTGTTATGGTGAGTGAGAGCGATTGTGCGTACACTAAGTTCGGGAGAAAGTTGAAAGATATGGGATAGTTGTTAGATAGGAGTGAGATCAATGAGGATGTGAGATATATCAGTTGGGTCTATTGATTCGAGTAACTACCACCGAGGGAGTCAGGCACGATTCCCTTCGATGAGAAATTTCCTACCCTCGATTTGAAAAATCTTCCTTCAAACGTCAAATATGCTTACTTGGCAGAGGATGAAACATTTCTTATTATTGCTTCCTCAAACCTAAGTAAAGAGCAAGAGGGAAAGATTATGGCCATTTTGAGTAAGCACCAAAGTGCTTTTGGTTGGAGCATTGTGAATTTGGAGGGTATAAGTCCCCTAATTTGTACCCATAAAATCCACCTCGAATAGGACATGAAACCCTCTAGGGAGATGCAGAGCATATAAAATTATTGGATGCGAGCATCATATATACCACCTCGAATAGAAAATGGGTTAGTCTTATTCAAGTCGTCCCGGAGAAGTCGGGGATGACTGTGGTAAAAAATGCTATGGGTGAACTTATCCCAAAACGTACCACCACCGGGTGGCACCTTTGCATTGACTACCGGAAGATCAATGCCGGCACTAGAAAAGATCATTTCCCCTTACCGTTTATTGACCAAATGCTAGAGAGAGTAGAGGGCCACCCATTTTATTGATTTCTAAATGGTCATTCTGGGTATAACCAAATCGAGGTGGACGTGTTAGATCAAGAAAATACGACGTTAACATGTCCTTTTGGCACGTTTGCCTACAAACGTATGCCATTTGGATTATATAATGCACCCGTGACCTTTCAGTGGTGCATGCTTAGTCTTTTTAGCAATATGGTCGAGAGAGGACTAGAGGTATTCATGGACGATTTTAGCTTTATCGATCCCTCCTTTAATCATTGCCTCACTAATATTGAGAAGGCGTTGGCCCGATAAGTGAAAAAGAACTTGGTACTCAACTAGGAGAACTTCCCTTTCATGGTTATCAAAGGCGTAGTTCTTGGCCACATAGTTTCATCCAAAGGTATTTAGGTAGATTGGGCGAAAATTAACGTCATTGCCGATTTTTCCCCACCTAAGTCACTAAAAGACGTGCGTTATTTCTTGGGCCATGCGGGGTTATATCGTAGGTTTTTAAAGGACTTCAGTGCCCTCTCTAAGCCCTAAAGCAGTTTACTAGTGAAGGATGTCCCCTTTGAGTGGAACGAAGCATGTTGAGGAGCTTCTGAAAAATTTAAAAGCATGCTCGTCTTCGCTCCCATCATGCAAGCTCTAGATTGGTCTCTTTCATTCGAGCTTATGTGTGATGCGAGTGACTATGCGATTGGGGCTGTTTTGGGGCAAATAAATGATAAGAAGGCCCATGTCATTTATTACTCTAACCGGACCTTAACCGGATCCCAACTTAACTACTCCACCACGGAGAAAGAGTTGCTAGCAGTAGTCTTCGCCCTAGATAAATTTTGCTCCCACCTCATCAGTTCACCCATTACTTGCTTCACCAAGCACACGACTCTCAAATATCTCCTTTCCAAAAAGGATGCGAATCCGCGCCTCATTAGGTGGATCCTACTCCTCCAAGAATTTGATATTTCCATTAAAGATAAAAGAGGAGTAAAAAACATCGTAGTCGATAATTTATTGAGGCTTTCGTCTGACATATCTAGAGATCCTATGGCCATACATGAATATTTCTTAGATGAGCAAGTATTTTCCACTTCTTCTCTCCCCTGGTTTGTGGATATAGTAAATTATCTTGTGCACTTAATTTTTTGTTATTTATTTATTACTTTTATTTTGGTTACTTGGGATTTAATTTTTCAACCTAGTTTTTAATTCATATTAACAATCTCAAAAATTATATTTTTTTTGGCAAAGTAAAAATTAATTAATTTCATATACAATTAATTTTTCAAAATCAAGGAAATATTTTTTTAAATATAAAATTAACCAAAAATTTTGCAACCCAATTCACCCCCCTCTTGGGTATTTTTCTGGACAACATGAGGCTTTTCATAATTCGACAATGAGAGCTTCGTACTCGGCCTCGTTATTGGAAGCTTCAAAATCAAATCTGATCCCTTGTTTGATCATACTCTGCTAGGGGGTAATGATGACTATTCCCATTCCCACCTCTCTTGAATTAGAGGCTCCGTTCACATAAAGAGTCCACTTCTTGAATTGGTCAAAATCTTAGTTGGTCTCCTGGTTAGTTAAGTCCTTGTCGGTCGACTTCTCCACCTTTGTAAATTCAATAATGAAGTCTGTGAGTACCTACACTATATAGCAGTCCTTGGTTAATAGTGGATGTTATACCTTTCAAGTTTTACCAACCATTTGGACATCCATCATGATCGGTCAGCTTTTTTTAGGACTATTTTGAGAGAGAGATAGGTGATGACTATGAATAAGTGAGCTTCAAAGTAATGTTTTAGCTTTTGTAAAGAAATAAACAAAGAATAGGCTAACTTCTCAAGTGGAAGGTAGCGTTTCTCAACATCGAGGAACGTTTTGTTGACATAGTAGATAGGATCCTGGTGCCCTTCATTCTCACACATCAAGACTGAGCTTACTATATGATAGGACATCGTGAGTTATAGGTAGACCGAATCTCTAAAATTTTAGACCGTGAGCAGAAATGGTCAGCTCAGGTAGGATTTGATCTCATCGAGTGCTTTTGAGCATTCCTCATTCCAGTGCAAGTATATATTTTTTCTTAAAGAGCTGAAAAATGGACGGCACTTTTTGAAAGATTTTGAGATGAAGCGATTGAGTGTTGCTAATGCTCCAGTTAACTTTTGAATGTTGTGAAGCATCTTTTGTGGCTGAACATTATTGATTGCCTTAATGTGGTTGGGGTTGGTTTGATCCCCCTTTGGTTGACCAAATATCCTAGGAACTTCCCAGATTGAAATTTGAAAGAGCACTTAGCTACGTTGAGCTTCACTCTATAATATCTCAGGATATCATTTGCCTTCACCAAGTCTTGCAGATGGTTGGATTTATTCCTTCTTTTGAATAACATGTCATTTATATAGACTTCCATGGTGTTACCTAGTTGATCCTTAAACATTTTAATGACCAACTATTGATATGTGGCTCGTGCATTCTTGAGATTAAATAGAATGAATTTATACCAATACAAGAAGAGAGTGGTAATGAATGAGGTTTTATCTTGATTGGGGACGAATAGAGAAATTTTATGGTACCCCGAGTTCACATCTAGGAAACTCTTCCATTCGTGGATGGTTGTGGCGTTAACAACCTGGTCAATCTTTGGCAAATGAAATCTATCTTTGGGATAAGTTTTCTTGAGTTGGTGAAGCCTATGCAGACTCTCTACTTTCCATTACTCTTCTTCGCGACAACTGGGTTTGAGATCCATTTGGGGAATTGAACTTCTTTAATGGACCTTGCCTCCAGTAGTTTCCTTGTTTCTTCTTCCACGACTTTTGCCTTTTTTAGGGTTGTTCTCCAAGCCTTTTAAATGATCAATGACTATGTTGGATCCATGTGAATTCGATGACATGTGACTTCGGGACCAATCCCAGGCATATCATAAGGCTGCTAAGAAAAAGCATCTTGATTCTCTTTCAGTAGAGAATTAATTCTTCTTGTTCTTGGTTGGAAAATGAGCCGTCGACCAATAATTTCTTCTCTGGGTGTGAATCATCGAACACTACTTCTTGTAATGGTTCCATGACTATGTTTGCGGGGGTCACCCTTATTTTTTCAACACCCGGTATGTTGTACTTTAGTTGCTATTTAGAAGGTATGACCCGGTACTTGGTTGGCTCAATGGTGGCCTCTTCTTCCTTTTTCTTCTCTTGTTTGGGCTTGATCGCAGGGATAAAGCATTACCAAGCAACGACCTAATTTCCCATGATATCCATTATCCCCCGACATGTGATGCATTTGATCTTACAGTGATAAGTGGAGGGGTGTAATACCTTGTAATTTTAGAATAAATAAACTAATTATTATTTCATGTTATGCGAGATTGACTTTGCATGTTAAATAATTTCGATAGAAATAATTACATGTGTAGTGAATAATTAATATATGATGTGTGACACAATTGAAAAATATACTTACTGAATAAAGATAATTGGGACACGTTTTGAGAAGTTTTATCAACTCGTTTAGGTATTTTAGACCTTTAGAAATGGTCCCGGGGTATAGGTATATAAGTTGGGAGGTTATTAGTCTAGTTTGATTATGGGTTCAGACCCATTTCGGGATCCAAAAATGGAAAATTAGGCTTAACTCGGGAATTGAGATTAATATAAGTATAGGAGGAAGATTAAGAACTCCCCACACTTACCAAAACCTAAACCTAGCAATCACACCTCTAGAGATAAAATACTAAAGGCCAAAGAGGATAGGAGGTAAAGGATTCAAGAGAAAATCATTCAATCACTCCATTCAGGCAAGAATTTTCATGCTTAAATAAATGTTCAATTTACTTGTTAGTTGGTTGTAGTAATCCTCCATATGATTTCTGGATTCTAATATGAATTGGGTGATTTAACAATAGGATTTAACCATATGTATAGAGAATATAAATCTGAATATGGAAGTTTAAATCCAAAAATTAAGAAGAATTGAAATCTTGTATTCGATTGTAAAAATCATGACATGGGTTCTTGACTTGATTGAAAACCCAAATATATATGTAGAACCATAGAATTTATGTTTTAAGATCTAGAAATTTATAGAATTATTATCCATATGTTATGTTAAAACATGATTATAATCTAGATGGATTTGGGATGAAAATTCTGGATTAATAGTTATGATCATTGATGTAAATTGTGGGTTATTGGGAATGAATTTGATTGTAACTTATGTAATTAACTATCCTAAGATGAAAGACTAAGTTATAGGTACTTGTTCTTATATTGGTACAATTATATAGACCATTAGAATGAAGTTTGGGGTTCAATTAAGGATTTTTGTATTACGAAAACATAGCAGATTTGGGTTTTTGCCCAAGTCCGAATAGGTTCGGCCCCTAAGGTGAATCAATTCATCTAGGTGAGCCGATTCGGCCCCAAGAGGTGAATCGATTCCGCCCCTGGGGCCAGAGATGGATCCGGGGGATTTTTAGGAATCGATACGAGTTGGTAGAACAATTTTTGGATGAATAATGATTTTATTAAAAATGCTTTTGTGGCATTGATTTCAAATGGGGAACTTATCGTTAACTAAGATGGTTACGTTCTAATATTAAAGAGATAAAATTTACGATTAACTAGTTGGTTAATCATTAACGTGGGATTAATTATTGATAGTTATATGGGACATCTTAGGTAATTACAGAGTAATTACCTATACATATTATGTGATGATAATATTTAATTATTTATGTGTGTAAACATACCTATGTTCGTGGGCGGTCCTATCGATTAGGGTTACATGCATTTCGAAGCCGTAGCACACGTCGGCACATTTGGTTTAAGCATTGTGTAGGTCCTTATTTTAGGTACTACATAGCATTTCCAATTATGAGAGATAGGTGTAGATGCTGGGATCCATTGTCATTGATGAATATGGGCCATGCAATGGTGTACTACATAGGGACCGCCCCACTTGTGTGTTTTTAGTGATATATGATTTGAATAAAAGAAACCTTCGGACTTAACGATAGAGCACGAATGAGACGTTGCTGGTAGATGCCTTTAGTGTCACATATAAGGAAATATATATAATCATATAAATTAAAAGAGATTAATTTATTAGTCTAATGATGTAGGCAATAAAAGACAGACCCAATACTACGTAGTATGCATAATAGGTGATTATGTCACTTTTATGAGCAACATGATTGAAGGTACTTTAGGAAGCAGTAAAATGGGTGTAGACGATTACAGTTCAGTATGTGGATTATGTTAGATGTACTTTTATTTTGTTAGCACACTATCATTTATCACCATAGGGACTTGGAAGGTTATATGTGTAGTATTGCACTTAGATAAAAGGTGATAAATTACAACTCCAAGGTGCTGACTCAAATTATAAATGTCCCCCTCCTCCTCACATGCTCCTAGACAGGGATAATAGGACTATCAAGAGATCAACTTTACAGTATCACTTTGCTTATTGGAGTTCAGATCGTTGATTCTAGTTTAGGTTGCTTCTCTATTTCAGTATTATTACTTTTGGCATTATTATATGGGCATAAGCCCGAAGTCTATTTTATTTTAGTCAATTTGAGAAGCTTATGTATATATTAGGTTTTCATCTATATTATATGGATTCTAGACTTATCATTATCTTGGTTATTAATTTAATTCAATTTTAAATTTAATTGTGGTTTGAAAATAAATATTTTATCTAGTGAATGCTGAGAATGATATAAATTAACAAGCAAGGCCTATCTTAGGCGTATTCTGTCTGGTTAACCTTTACGTGAGAAAATATCGGTTGTTACAAGGGGACAACTTGCATAGCATAGATCCATCATCGTCTAAGGATTGCGTTGTGAGGAGAATCGATGTCCACAACTAAAAACTCAATCAACTTTGAGATATTCCCAGTTTGGATGGGTATAACCACCATCTTAAGTGATATAGTCATAGTTCCAGTGAAGCTGACTAGAGGGACGGTTGATTATTTCAAATCCTCCATATTGAGATTAAGCTGGTTGAACAGCTTCACGTAGATAACCTCCGAGGATCTTTCCTGGTCAATTAGTAACTTATCCATATCCTAGTATGCAATCTTGAGTGTGATTACTAGTGCATCATGATGCAGAGTCCTAATGCTGACCAGGTCGTCTTACATAAAGACTATGTTCTTGTTGTAATAGATGTCTTTCGGGTATCGACACTTACCTACTGGACTTTTGTCATGGTCTATCTGAAATGCTTACATTATTGTGGTGACTTTATTAACTTCTACCCAAACGGTTTTGCCTTGAATCTTATTTTGGGTTGAAGCATCGTGGATGACTGTAAATGTATGCCCTCTCTCATCCTATTTTAGATTTTGGTCGACGTCTACAATATTTTTAGTTTCCCTTTTCTCCACATACTCACTTAAGTGTCCTACTTGGGCCATCTCTTTCAGATAGGACTTGAGGGCCTTCCAATGTCCATTTTATTCCCATGCCCTTTATGGTATGAGCACGTGAGTGCATTGTTTCTCTTCCATGGGTCTCTCCCATCTTCTTTGGCCACTTAAGGAATTATTTGTCCTTGATTTTAATCAAGATCTCGTAAATTAGTTCTTTGAAAACGGTGTTGATTGCTTGGAAAGCTTTGGCAGGATCTTCCTTGTCTCCATTCTTCGATCCTCCATTTTATTTCATGCCCCCTTTCTTAGGGGCATTTTCCTCGTCGCTATTTTTGGTTATCTTCGAGCAACCACTTATCATTTTGTGCTCCAGTGAGCACATCTTCCACGTTTGGGTATTTCTTTATACGTGACATGAGATCATCGATGGTGTTCACCTCCTTATCGAGAGACTGGTGCAACATGGAGCAATTAGGTAATCGGGTCTTAAACGAGGCCACTTCAATATGTTCAGAGCAATCTTCAATGCGGTTGTAAGTTTTCCAGTATCTCCAAGCGTATTTTCATAAGGTTTCCTGGGGTTTTTTCCTCATACTGAGGAGATAATCCATTCTTTTAAGATGGTAACTGCTGGTAATAAATCGAGTAATAATAGCCTATGCGAGCAACTTGAAGTTGTTGATCGTCCTGTGTGGTAGCTTTTCAAACCATTTCTATGCGATATCCCCCAAGCTGGAAGGGAATATGCGAAACCTAAGAGCATCATTTTAGTTTCACAAGGTCATATCCTGCCTGTACTGATGGACATGGTCAATGTGGTCGGTCTTGCCATCATAGATTTTGAACCTAGGAGTAACAAATTTCTTGGGAGGCTTTGGTTCTTCAATCTCCCTTGAAAAGGAGGATTTTATTTGACTGGTGAGAGCACTCCTAACCAGTTCCTTAGTGGATCAATCTTGACAATTGGTATGGTGTTGATCCATCTCCTTCTTGATGAGGTTACAAATATCATGTATGTGTTGTCCTCCTTCTTGATATCGTCTTGCTGAGGGAATCTCATACTCGGAGCGCTCTTGATCACATAGTGAACTCCTTCCCCGGCTGTGAGTTTTACTCGCTTGAGGGCTAAGGGTTCGGCCATGAAATTTTCACTTATCTCCATGGATAACTCACTCTATCCTTTCTAGATATAATTGAAGATGCGCATTTTCCTCCTCTTGGAGGCATGGGTCATCCTCTTGCTGATGGAGCCGCTGTTCGTATAGACCAACAGTGAAATCTAGGTAGATCTAGGTTATTCGTTGCTTTATTCAAAATGTTGCTCATATGGGATATAACGTGCATGGGGAGCATTACGACTCATGTTCAGACGGATCTATGACCTTACACTAGGCGTTGGAGGCCCATTCTATTGGTTGCCATTCAATGGTAGAGGTGCACCGTGTGGGTAAGACATCGCTGCTTGTTGGTTCTAATTGGCTTAGGAAAATAAATTCGGTTTCCATAAACGACGCCAATTGTAGGTGCTAAAATCCTAAAATGAATAATCTCAAACAACTAAAATCAAGTAAATAAAACAAAGATCACAATCGCACAACACAAGAATATACATGGTTCGGCAACATGCCTATGTCCACATGATGTTTCTCTCTTTCTTATTAATTAGTTCACGATAAAAAGAATTACATGCCCCTTTTTCCAGGGGCTTGTGTTATAATCATAGGGAACAAAAGGTAAATGGCATTACATGCCTTATAGGACTCTAGAAGCTCTAAATGTAGTTATAATATGATCAAACTAATCTCTCCTACGAGATTTTCGCTGATCGGTCTCCCCTTTTTTCTTATCTCTTAAGCTGCGATATTTATTTACGTTGCCAAATAGGCGTCACCCAATCTGAATAAATCGTATTGTCCGGATAATTCCCCCATACTTATAACGGGGTTGTTAATTTTTTAAACTTCTGAATTTCCTAATTCTTGATCTAATATTTTCTAACTTTCGCAAGAATTTTAAATTCTAAATTTTTGAATTTTTTGAAAAATAATTAGAATGGAATTAGAAAACATAATTAATTTTCTGAATTTTTGATTATCACGCTCCTTTGATTTTCTCAATATTTTATGAAATATAAATACTTTTATATTTATAATAAACATTTTTACTTATTATTTACATATATTATCTAGTTATTTGGAGAAAGTAAAAAAACGTATTATTTGTAACAGAGCAATCAATACCCTCCATTTTCAAATAATCTGCACTAAACCTATTTCTTAACATCCGCGCCCCCTGCCAAACCAAAACTTAAAACTTCCCTCCCTCTTTTAAAATCCTCACGGTTTCCTATACTAGGTCCTTGTATTTTTCATTTTAGCTAACTCATAGTCCCCCCCCACCCCCAAATCTCATCACCTTCATAATCTCCTCTGGTTACTCGATTTCTTTCTCGAATCCTCAACCATAACTCTCTCTCTCTCTCCCTCCCTCTCTCTCTCTCTCCTTGTTCGTACATTCTACACAAGTAAGTATTAATATACATGTTCGTGTATGTATACCATTGTCATTCTCATATGGTGCTAGATGCAGTTGAAATTTCGTAATTAGGTAGATGGCATTATAATATGTTGATGACATTGTCAACTACTCTAATAATATTTTGTTTAAGTTGCTTATATAATGTTTTGCATTTCTAAGCCTTTTGACTTAACAATTGTTTTAAAAATAAATCTCGCATATATATATATATATATATATATATATATATATATATATATATATATATATATACACACACACACACACACACACACACACACACACACATCACACATACATCTCATTTTATACATCACACCATATATCACACCTAGTTCTAGGCCCTAAGATACATTTTTTCTATAAAAAAATTTGTTTTTCAATTGAAATTAACCTTTCAATCAACACATGTTCAAAAAATTAAGTCAAAATATATTTTCTAGCTATTTTGAAAAAATCACAAAATTCTACTAGCGCGTATCCTTATAAATAATGTATTTTTAGCAATTTTTTTAAATATAGCTAGAAATTATTTTTTGACCTAATTTTTTGAACATGTGTTGATTGGAAAGTTAACTCCATGGCTAAAAAAATAGAGCTTAGAACTAAGTATGATGTATAAGCGATGCATGAAGCATGATGTATAAGCGCCTTGCTCTCTCTCTCTCTCTCTCTCTCTCTCTCTCTCTATATATATATATATATATATATATATATATATATATATATATATATATAATAATAAACTCTTTCTAAAATTTTCTAAAGACTTATGTTAAAGAGATAATATATATTAGACTTCTAATACTGTAGAATTAGAGGCAATAATGTTGTAATTAATGTCAAAATTATTGCACTAAATATTTCTTCAATTTTAATCTGTCCACATGCAGTTTATCTTATCACCCATATATATATTGAATACCGTGTGTTAAATATTTCCTCAATTTTAATCTGTCCACATGAGTGCCTATCTTATCACCAATTTATTTATTAAATAGGATGGAAGCAGCTGTATCAAAATTTCTCCAGGAAAAGTGACATTTTTACTAAATCTTTTAATCGTTTAGCAAAAATAGGATATAATTTGAGAGGATATAATTTTTTATAAGATATAGGGAGCAACACTAAAAAAGGTCACCTAACCCGTACCATCATTTTAAGTTTTATAGGTTATAAACTTTTTACATAAAAACTTACACTAACCATGGCATGTATTGAAAAAGATGACATTGTTGAAATCTCAGATATTTCAGGATATATCCCGATAGTCGAGACTCAAATGAGAACTTTTAATTAATATATGAAATTGGGTGGGTATAAAATTTACAAATAATAGATTAGGGATCATTTACAAAGATAAACTGATAGAGTTCCTTGGTAGGTAAAAAATTTATAAAAAACAAATTGTGGAATAAATTTTTAGATATAAAATATTTCTCTAAAAATAGAAATATATTTTTTACGTATTTTTTTTTTTATTTTCTCCATTTTTTAGTTAAAATTAGAAATATTTCAAAACTAGATCCACGATAGAATATATTTTTACATAGATGTTAAAGTATATGTTTTTTTTGAGAAAAATATTAAAGTATATATTTTTTGAAAAAATATTTAAGTATATGTTTTGTTAACAATTTAACACAATTTGTTTGGGAGATATTTATTGTTTTTCTACCTTCATCTTTGAGTGTTATTTCTTTACATAAAATATTATATTATGGAATGAGTTTTCTACATTTGGTACAATCATATTTGATTACTATACTTAAAATATTGAACAAAGTTTGTATCATAGTATTTTAATTGCATAAAAAGTTGTTGAAAAAATAATATTTTTTAATTTATATTAAGCATGCAGTAGATGAAAAAATAAAGTATCAATATAATTGCTTTAAGGTAAAATATTAAATTTATATTATATACTAAATTTTTAAATTTTTTTTGTTATATTTATTTATTACATATCGTTCATACATTACACGAGTTGTGTGCTAATTTAAAAATAAAATGAAAAGTAATCAAGTTAAATGTCTTTCGTGCCTTTTTTTTTTTTTTTTAATGTGAGTAAATAAGTCATATATAATAAATTCGTATCATAAAGCCGGCAACTGCAGTCTGCATATCACAAATACGTGCATCATGTCACATTTCTTTATTGAATGTTCTCCTTATATTGCAAGAATATTAGTAGTTAGCACTTGTTAGTCTTCATACGAGTGATTAGAAAGTGGCGGACAAGGACAAGGAAAAGCATTAGGCATCCCTCTTTAAAATACTAGCAATTGACAAAGAGTTAGTAAAAAATGAAATTGCATCCACGTATATCATAGATTAGACTTGGTGGGCACCACCATCTTGATTAATGATTATCGTTATCCGAGCATAATGAAAGTTTAACCTTTCTTTTTCTTTCTAATTTTCGAGAGGCTTTAGCAGTCAAAATTTGGTACGAAATTCAATCCTACCTACCCTATTGGCGATGGTAACATGAAGTCGTGAATTCCAAATTTCCTTAATTTATTCTAAAAGTGGATAATTTTTATCTATTGGGTATATTCTAAGCAACGGAATGTGAGGTCCTAACCTCTGGTAGAAGTTTGGTGAGAAGGGGGTCCGTTGATTTGGGTCAAAACTTTTCGGGTAACCGACAAGTGGGTGAATACCACATGTCTTGCATTACAAACTTACTATTTAACTACTTGACAACTATGTCAATAAATATGTGTATCATACCGCATGTCTTGACAACTATACATATTAACTGGTCAGTAAACACGTGCATTAGATGTGTTACTTATATTTTTATTGAATATATTTTAATAGGATGAGTACTTTATGTGAAATATTTGAGAAAAAATTCGGTTGTCAAATTAAAAATCTAATCAGGAGTAAAAAAAAATTAGGACGTCATGATGCCGGTTTATGATGGGGGTTTTATTTATTTTATTTTTTGTAAATGTTTTGATTATGTTGTTGTGATATAATTTTTTTGGAATATATAAAGTTATTGTACAAAAATATTGACTTATGCTTCAATGGAATAAAATTATTCAAACTCACAGGCATTTATGTTAAAATATATAGGATTTTTTGACTTAATCCCCTTTGATAGTATCGTATTTTAACATACCCCCAAACGAGATAAATTAGAGATAAATTCACAAAAATGGAGTGTCGCTACTATTCGTTAAAAATACCCATTAATGTATAATTTGACTTAATTCCCGAATGATTTCATGTCGTGTTAGGTAAAAAAAAATTCATTTCATGTTTTGTTTTAATTGTTTCGTGTTAGTGTTAAGTAAAAAACCGATTTCATGTCGTGTTTGGGTTAGGTAAAATAATGATTTCATGCTAATTCATATACTAATTGGGTTGTATTTGGGTTAAGTAAAAAAAAAAAGAGTTTATATTGTATTGTGTTAAATTGGACCATTCATTCAGTATGCATATTAGTAGGTACTTGTTAGCTTATAAAAAGATTATGTTGTATCGTGTTTTCCTTGGTTCTTGTTAGGTAAAAAAAATAAGATTTCATATCGAGTTTTAGTTAGTGTATGTAAGTGTAAGGTAAAAAAAATATTTCGTGTCAGTATTTTAAGATTATATGTCATGCCGTGTTTTTATTAGATCTTATATAACAACCCTCATTTTCTCACGTAAAGGCTCGCCAGGCTCGATACGCCGAAGATGGGGCTTATTAACAATTTATACCATTCTCAGCACTGAAGAAATGGAAATTTTCTTTATTTTATATCAAAACCCACAATGAATAATACAAATGAATAAAGCCGATTCAACTCATGAATCACAAAAATTAAATCATCATACAATGTCCATAATGTAAAGCTAAGTACAATTAATATAAATAAACCCTTGGGCTTATGCCCGTACAAATCCCAATATGAAATAAAATAACAAAAAGATGAAGTACAACCTATACTATAATCAATGGAGCGAAATTCACTACGTCCAATGCAACTGCAAGTCTGATGTATCATCAGTCTTGCCATCCCTATCATTAAGAATACCAAGGGGGGAAATATTTATAATTTGGGTCAGAACCCAAGGTGTGCAAGGATTCTTCACCAGTAAATATGAAATTTGTTACGAACTTATACTTCACGTATCCCCATTAACGCTCACATGTAATGAGTACCTCACCTCTCATCTAGAAGCAGTCCTACTCGTATCCTAAAAAAAAATGGCAATTGTAACTTCAATTATTTAATCAGTCCTGTAAAGAATAATCCATTCAACTATGCGAGAACTAAAAGTGGGTACTCATGTCTGACACTCGAATCCCCAAATAGATTTCATAATATAAATATCACAATTTACGTAAACTAAGTGCAAAATCTTACGCCATCATATCATATAACCATTGTCTATTTCTTCATATCATTTAATGAATAAATTTATATTCCCTGTCGTATACCCCGTTAAACTATAAGTTTCACTCTATTAAATTAGCAAATTATTATTCTCATTTAATAATTGGCTACACCGTTACTCATTCTATTTAATGTTTGTCTACTGCCTTAGACCATCCAATTATTATTCTTATTAATAATTGTTTGTTGCATTATTTATTAGGACTCATTTTCATCCTTAATAATCCACATCATTTTATTTACCCAACTATATTATCAATCAAAATAGTGTCTACATCTTTAGATAAAAAGGGGCACTATCCCATGTACGGTATACCACAATGTAAAAATGGGTATGTATATATATATATATATATATATATATATATATATATGATACACAAGGGCATCTACCATTGGTGTCGCATTCGTGCTCTATCGGCAAGTCTGAAGGAATCCCTTATCCTAAGCAGACACCACAAAGCACACACAAATTGGGGGCGGTCCCTACGCAGGACACTTGTATACGATCCATACCTAGAGGTAATACAGGAACGATCAACGCCACACTTACCCCTCGAGGGTGGAGCCTCCACATAGTACCTATATGGCCTACACTTCGTCAAGCCCACCTGTGCCGACTTGTGGTACACGGCGCGATGCGCGAACCCCCAAACCGATAGGACTGTCCACTGGTATGTCCACACAAATACATATAAATACATATTATCACCCAATATGTATAAGTAGTTACTCTATAACCACTTCAATCCAAGGATATCTCAACTTATATAAATTATAGCCTCCTTGGCTTAACCATAGTATTTTAGCCAATTATTCCATAACTCATTGTAAGCCGTTATCCTACAACTATTTCCCAATTAAATATTAAGTCTCATAAAATTCAATTTGGACTTAAATCATATTTGCTTCATAATTTATTACTCCTTAAATTCCTAGGCATAGTTATTTTCTCAAAATAACCTTTCCCACCCATTTAATAATCTTAGCTTGTTGTCCTCTTGACTTAACTTTAATCATTCAGATTACTAGTATTTATTCTCTTCATGATACCTTTTCAATAAGGTTTATATGTACATATATAAGGAGTTAACTAATCCAAAAAGGGTTATATATATATATATATATATATATATATATATATATAAGGAATCCTCTAATATAACTAAGTAGTATCGCACCACTACAATGATCGGGCTCATTCATTTGGTCCCTATCTTCACTTTTTAAAATTCATAACACAAAATCCCACTATTAGGTCAAACACCATTTAATAAATTCGATATTTTATAATTTATAATATATATAATAAATTAAACCGGTTATCCGTACCTAACTCTCGTAGCACTCCGCCTAAAGATATCCGAGTCACAACCTCGACTATTAATTCTGTAAATATTAACTTACATTCATATTTTTATTGAAGATACTAAGCACATCTCAATACAACCCGTATCCTAATTTCATTTGAAATTTCCATTCGATTTCGTTCATATATTTTCGAGTGTTGTTTATCCTAAACACTCTAATTCCATATCCCGAATTCATTCCCATTCAATTTCAAGGTAAAAATAATGTTACTTAATATTTTTTTCGAGTCTTACACTCATCTACAAACATCCCTAAGTAATAAAGATTTGATTTCTCACAATGGATTTCTATTTCGAACACCCTTCACTAATAAAATCATAACAAATAAAAAAAATAAAAAAAATACGAAACTGGTGGCCACGCGTTCGTAACGAAAAGATCTATCTCCATGCCCAAGACCATGATGGTTCGAACGATATAACTATCTCATTTGAATGAGAAACTAATCTCATTTGAACGACTTTTTATGTTGCTCGAACGACCTTCTATGTCGTCTGAGCGACCTCCCTCTTCTTCCCAACTTCGTTTCTCAGTTACAGTTCTTCCAAATATCAAACTTTGAAAACCTAGAACCCCATACGAGATCAATAGCAGTTAGGCTAACATTCAGTAATTAGTTCCAAGGTTTATGTGCTCAATTTCAGTGGGTTCGTTAGTTAAGGGTTCCTAAAGTTGAACATCCTATGAATTTCCAACTATTTTAGATCTCATCATCACAAGGATTTCTACTTATGGACTTACAACAAGATTTCAGTCCATAAATTCAGGTAAAAATCCTTACATTTAATCATTTACTTTATTCCCAATTTTTCATCAAACTTGAATAAATCTAACATCAAATGAGATTCTCAATACCAAATTTTTAAGACTGTTCCTACATATTAAATCCTTCCTCTACATGTGTCATTCATCATCAATAAATCAAATATAACAAGCCCTGTCCAAGAAATCTCAAAATATGTTTTAACTTTAAATCTAAGCATGGGGTTAACATTAATATGAAAATACCACAAATTGAATAAGAATGGCAAGAGAATTCTTGCACGGGATTGTGTAGAAATGCCTTTGTTCCTCCTCTTAGGACGCTCTTCCTCCTCATAAGTCTTTGTTCCTCTCTCTCTTGAAGTGGGGCTGCAAAGGTTAGGTTTTGATAGGAGTGGGGGGGTTTATTCCTTTTCCTTCCAATCTTATATTTTTTCCCATTCCCGAGTTCGGCTTTAGGACCCAACTTTGGACCCCCAAATGAGCCCAAATAAAAAATCTAATTAGACCGATAACTACACAACTCATATATATATATACCCCGGGACCATTTCTAAGGGTCTAAAATACCCAAATGGGCCCGTAACACCTCTCAAAGTGAGTCCCAAATATTTTATCCCAAAAATATATTAATTGTGTCATGACACACCCAAATACTTTCAAAAAATAATAAATCAATCCCGTTTGATTTATTCTAAATCATTAAAGTCAAATTCTAAACTTGTACAAATAATATTGAGTTTAATTACTCGTAATCCCTGATTAATTAATTTCACCGAATTAATTTAATCCTTATTAAATTTTATTTTATTCCAAAAATATACGGGGTATTACATTATCCCCCCCCCCCCCTTACAACGGAATTCTATCCTCGGAATTCAAGGTATCATAAAGTCATATTTTATTTTTCACCGTTAACTTATGTATATTCCCAATTAGTCCATACTCATATCCTATGAGATAAATGAAATGGTTCATCTATGCCTATCATAACATCACTGAAGTGCCCATATATTTCACATTACATACATGCACACACATATCATTAATAAATATAAATGTCACATATACATCTAATATGTACCATTAATACCAAGGATGTCCATACCACAAGTATACTACCTTAATTGTTCATAAAATAACCACCCTAGTATCCGACTTTCCTCAACTCCCGACTTTTGCCAATTTTGTGCATGGGACGACTCACAAGTGAAATCCAAATAAGGAACCCTCCCGATACACTACTGTACGACTTAGTCGGTCATCAAAATCCATTAGCCCAAGGCAAAGGAAAAATAAAGATAACCATTTATTCTATTCATATAATTTTCAATAATTTCTATTTTTCGAACCAACCACTTATTTCGTTATAAGAGTTATACCAAACTCCTTTAGAGTCAACCGATCTTTCATGACGTATATCTCAAGTACCATAATCTAGGGCGGACATTCCCTGCCCATATTTACTTTACAAAGTACTTAGTCGTCTCTAAGTCTCCAAAAGCCCCATTCTGATTAGATCTACCATCGCCACTTCAGTAACAAAGTCGCGATACAAACATTAAATATGATCATATAAAATCCCAATGATCGAAGCTATCACTAGACTTACTTCTACTTTATTGCCTATACTCGCTAAGGCAATGCTTTCTCAAATTATACCGTCACGTTATCACGCAAACGATTTTCCCCCTCATAAAAGACTTTTGCTCTCACCTGAGCATTACCCAATTTATTTCTTAAATTTGAGTTTATTCACGAGTATATACCTCCTTGAGTTATTCAAAATTTTTAAAATCACACTCACGTGTTACTTCCCAACTTATATTCAACTTCCTAATGGCCCTTACATGACCAAATTTCACATCGACATTTGTTGTTTCAAAACTAGGCTCACCCATAAAAATTTATGACAATGATCCTCACGACTGCTATGAACACCCATTCCTAATCAATTTTTTTCTTTATATATTACCATGACTCATAATAGTCCACATGGTATTAACATATTCCTCGTAACTATAAATCCATTCCCCAAAAAATATTATACTCAGACATAGCTATCGAATAGGCCTAAAATAACATAAGCTTCCCAAACTAAAACCATATCCTTTCAAAAGGAAATAACAAGACCCTAAGTGAACATTAAGTCGAAACATCAAACAAAACATATCCCATACAGTCCAAAGTAGGAAAACACTTTATTTACCATGGATACTATCACTAGTTTTTTTTTTCCCCAAATAATTTTGTCTATCATTCGATGCCCATCTTTGTGTAGGTCATAGTTTACACAAACTAACCTCCATTAATGCCTTAGTGTACATATTGCCTAAATTCTCGTAATTCTAGCAAGTGACCCACACGAAGGTCTCTATGTCTCTCTATCCAAAACTAACCCTTTGCTCGAACGAGTATTAACCAATCGAAAAGAATACAACAATTCCTAACCATAGAGTTTTACATCAAAGGACGCAACGTATAACGTGACAAGCTTAGACACAGATCCTAAGGACACTAGAACCGTGCTCCGATACTAATTTTAACAACCTCCATTTTCTCACATAAAGGCTGGCAGGATCGATACACCGAAGATGGGGCTTATTAACAATTTATACCATTCTCATCACTGAAGAAATAAAAATTTTCTTTATTTTATATCAAAATCCACAATGAATAATACATCAGAATACAATCGATTCAACTCATGAATAATAAAAAAAATCATCATACAATGTCCATAATGTAAAACTAAGTACAACTGATATAAATAAACCCCTGGGCTTATGCTCGAACAAATCCCAATATGAAATAAAATGACAAAAAGATGATGTACAACCTATACTGGAATTAATGCAGCGAAATTCGCTACGTCCAACGAAACAGCAAGTCTGATCCATCGTCAGTCCTGTCATCCCTATCATTTAGAATACCTGGGGCGAAAACATTTATAATTTGGGTCAGAGCTCGAGGTGTTCAAGGATTCTTCACCAGTAAATATGAAATTTGTTACTAACTTATACTTCACGTCTCCCTATCGACGATCACATGTAATGAGTACCTCACCTCTCATTTAGAAGTTGTCCTACTCATATCCTCAATAAAAATGGCAATTATAACTTCCATTATTTAATCAGTCTTGTAAAGAATAATCCATTCAGCTATGAGATGACTAAAAGTGGGTACTGATGTCTGACACTCCAATCCCTGAATAGATTTCATAATATAAATATCACAATTTACATAAACTAAGTGTAAAATCTTACGTCATCATATCCTATAAACATTGTCTATTTCTTCATATCATTTAATTATTAAATTCGTATTCTCTGTTGTCTACCCCGTTAGACTATATGTTTCACTCTATTAAATTACCAAATTATTATTCTCATTTAATAATTGGCTACACCGTTACTCATTCTATTTAATGTTTGTCTACTCCCTTAGACTATCCAATTATTATTATTATTAATAATTGTTTGTTGCATTATTCATTAGGACTCATCTTTGTCCTTAATTATCCGTATCATTTTATTTACCCAACTATATTATCAATCAAAATAGTACCAATATCTTTAGACAAAAAGGGGCACTGTTCCATGTAAGGTATACCACAATGTATAAATGGGTATATATATATATATATATATATATATATATATAATATAAGGGCATCTACCGTTGGTGTCTCATTTGTTCTCTACTGGAAAGTCCAGACGAATCCTTCATCCTAAGCGGACACCACAAAACACACATAAATTGAGGGCGATTCCTATGCAGGACACCTGTATACGACCCATACCCAACGCTAATGCAGGAACAGTCAGCGCCATACATACCCCTCGAGGGTGGAGCCTCCACGTAGTACTTTATGGCCTACACTTCGTCAAGACCACCTGTGCTAACGTGTGGTACGCGGCCCGACGCGCAAACCCCCGAGCCGATAGGACGGTCCACTGGAATGTCCACACAAATACATATAAATACATATTATCACCCAATATGTATAAGTAGTTACTATATAACCACTTTAATCCAAGGATATCTCAACTCATATAAATTACAGCCTTCTTGGCTTAACCATAGTATTTTAGCCAATTATTTCATAACTCTATTTAAGCTGTTATCCTACGACTATTTCCAAATTAAATATTAAGTCCCATAAAATCCTCTTTGGACTTAAATCATATTTGCTTCATAATTTAGTACTCCTGAAATACCTAGGCATAGTTATTTTCCCAAACTAACCTTTCGCACACATTTAATAATCTTAGCATGTTGTCCTCTTGACTCAACTTTAATCATTCAGATTATTAATATTTATTCGCTTCCTGATACCTTTTCAATAAGGGTTATATGTACATATATAAGGAGTTAACTAATCCGAAAAAGGTTATATGTACATATATAAGGAATCCTCTAATATAACTAAGTAGTATCACTCCATTAAAATAACCGGGCTCATTCATTTGGTCCCTATCTCCACTCTTCAAAATTCATTACACAAAATTCCACTATTAGGTCAAACACCCTTTAATAAATTTGATACTCGATAATTTATAATATATATAATAAATTAAATCGGCTACCCGTTCCTAACTCCCGTAGCACTCTCCCTAAAGATATCGGAGTCATAACCCCGACTCTTAATTCTATAAATATTAACGTACATTCATATTTTTATTCAAGATACTAAGCACATCTCAATACAACCCGTATCCTAATTTCAATTGAAATTTCCATTCGAATTCTTTCATATATTTTCGAGTGTTGTTCATCCTAAACACTCTAATTCCATACCCCGAATTCATTCTCATTCAACTTCAAGGTAAAAATTATGTTACTTAATATTTTTTCGAGTCCTACACTCATCTACGAACATCCCTAAGTAATCCAGATTTGATTTCTCACAAAGGATTTCTGTTTCGAACACACTTCAGTAATAAAATCATAACTAATAAAAAAGGAATCTGAAAAATACGAAAATGGCGACCACGCATTCGTAACGAAAAGATCTATCTCCATGCCTAAGACCATGGTTGTTTGAATGAGATAACTATCTCATTAGAACGAGATACTAATATCATTTGAACGAGATACAAATCTCATTTGAATGAATTCATTCTTGTTTGAATGACTTTCTATATTGCTCGAATGACCTTCTATGTCGTTTGAGCGACCTCCCACTTCTTCCCAACTTCGTTTGTCAGTTACAGTTCTTCTAAATATTCAACTTTGAAAACCCAGAAACCCATACGAGATCAATAGTAGATAAGCTAACATTCAGTAATTAGTTCCAAGGTTTATGTGCTCAATTTCAGTGGGTTCAGCAGTTTAGGGTTCCTAAAGTTGAACAACTTATGAATTTCCAATGTTTTTAGATCTCAGCATCAAAGGGATATCTACTTAAGGATTTACAACATAATTTTAGTCCATAAATTCATGTAAAAATCCCTACATTTAATCATTTACTTTATTCTCAATTTGTTATTAAACTTGAATAAATCTAACATCAAATCAAATTCTCAATACCAAATTTCTAAGACTATTCCTACATATTAAATCCTTCATCATCAACAAATCAAATATCATAAGTCCTAAATCCCAGAAATCTCAAACTATGATTTAACTTTAAATCTAAGTGATAGAAATAACTTTTGTGTGTATTTGTCGTTGTTGTACAAGCTCCTTCTAATCAAAACCTCAATTACCTACAAATATAATAAACTCAAGTGTAGAGGTAAGTAAGGGTATCAATCCACTTCCAAGGGGGTAAGCTAGAGACAAATTAAATTGTAATTCACTTTTTATTTTCTTTTTGTGCTTTTTCACTTTTTCTAATTTTTTTAGCTTTTTCAATATTAAAACAATAGGGTGAAGTGATGATTTAAACTAAACTAAATTAAAGTGAGAGATGAAAACAACTAACTAGAAATTTACTAAAATGAAAATTAAAGTCTAAACTAAAAATAAGAGATAAGTGAGGTAAATAATTGTGAGAACAATCAAGGAGTGGGATTACACCATAAATTTTAGTTATTCTAATTAATTAATTTAATTAATTGAATTCTCCCAAATTAATATCAAAATTACAAACCAACTCTCGTTGCAAGTGTAATTATAATAGTAATCTTTTAAAATGTTAAGTTTAACACCCCACAACTCTAGAAAAATAGATCTACACTCCTTTTAATTAATCACCCGCTAGGATCGATCGACTAAAATTCATGTAAATCTTAGAAAATAATTTTAGAGCTGAAATTCAAGTTATAATACTCCACTTAAGAAACCCCTATCTCTAGTTCGAATCTAAAATGGGTATTATAATTAGAATTTCGATTTTCTCTCGAAAATTATTTACTCTCTCTCGAGGCATAAATTTAAGGATGAGGGATTAAAATTAACATTCAAAGTGACTTTTCAAGTAATTAAACTAATTAAAATAAAATAACATCAAATAAGGGTTTTACCCCACCCCTTGAAAGGGGTTTTAGCGTAACATGATATGAAATATGACAAATTAATAATCAAAGGCATAAAATAAATGAGAAGAGAAGAGAACAATCAAACCCCAATCTCTTGAAGTGAAATTGAACTTCTATTCTTTGAAATTAAGCACAATCCATCCAATATGAGCATCCAACAATAATAAACTCAATAATCAACTCAATTGAGTTCCACACATTTATCACTCACAAATATCTAAAAAAAAATGAAAATAAAACTATTTACAAATATTTCTACCTAATTTATTCTAACCTAACTCTCTACTTTTCTCTAGAATTTTCTCTCACTATTTGATGATGAGTTTCCCTTTGAAAGAGCATGGTCTCCTTATATAGTAGGCACATGGAGCAAAGGGGTATATTGGGTATATGGCTAGGGGTGCATGTGGATATGGTGTGAGGTCATGTGAATGAGAATAAAAATCTGATATGGTGAGGGGTAATTTTGGAAATTGGTTTTGAGTGGTTAGTTGGGGTATAATGGGTAAATGGGGTAAAACGTGGTTTAAGTGATTTAATAAGACATGTGGGGATATTTAGTTTCATTTTTGTCTTTGGTTGTTGAGTTTGGCTTTTGGCAGGTGAATGTCGTGACTTTGGAGGGAAATGGGTTGACATGAGAAATGGGTTTTGGGTTGAAATGGGAGATGGGCCTAGGTAAATGAGTATGGGGTTTGAACTGGGTTTGGGTTTTGATTGTTGGACGTGGGTATGGCTGAAAGTGGATCAAGGAGAGAGAGAGAGGCCGGATTGGGTTTGGGTCACCGGAGAGGGGTGTGTTCGCGCCGGATCGGAGCTTGGAAGCTGGCTGGAGGGCTCCGGTGGACACGGGTTGGCAGGGCTGGGCGAGAACAGCGCCGAAAGGGCTGTAAGGGCTGGGGGCGCGGGGTTTGGGGTTTGGATAGGGATCAGGTATGAGGGCTCCGACGATTGGCGCTAGGGTAGATGGGTTTATCGCCGGCGGAGGTTAAAGTGGTCTGGGGTTTCGCCGGAGAGTGGTGGATAGCAGGGGATATGGATGGTGATGGTGTTAATGGTGGTTGGCAATGGTGGAGTAGGAGAGAGAGGGTAGGTGGGTTAATGGTGGTTTAGAGGAGAGAGAAAGAGATGGGGGAGTGAGGTTGAAGATGAGTGTGGTGAGGATTAGATGTAGTAGGGTGTAGGAAAATATAATGAGGGTGAGGGAATGTTTAGGTGTAGGATAAGGTGTTGGGTATTAAGGTGTGAGTGAGTGTAGGATGTTTGTGTGTGTGTGTTTAATTTGGATCCAACTAAAATAATAAAAAGACTCAACTAAAATAAAAAAATAAAATCTAACTAAAAATAAAACAAACTAAAGATAATACAAATATTAAAACTAAAAAAAAAAATCCTAAGCTATATAAAAACTAAAATAAAAGAAAAGAAATGAAAGCTTAAAATCTAAATTAAAACTAAAGTCCTAAATATAAAATATAATAAACTAAAAATAAACTACTAAAACTAATCATACTAAAATAAGACTAAACTAAAAACTAATAAAAATCAAAATAAAATAAAATTGTATTAATAAAATAGAAAATAAAGAAAATAAAACCTAGAAAATACTAAATAAATCTAAAATAAATCCTAAAAATAAAAATGACTCAAACTAAAAATCTAAAAACTAATAAAAGACATAAACAAAACACACACAGGCTTGGGGTAAATTTGGGCTAGGTTTAGGCTCGGGTTAGGGTACGGGAGAGGGAATTAACTCCATTTTAACTGCAAATTGCTCCGAAATATAGCTTTTGTCACCGCAACTGTAATTAAGCCTGCATATTGAACAATCAAGCGTATAAGACCCAAATTGTCGAGAATTAGCAACTAAAGTACGTCTATTCGGGGTATAAAATGTACAGTTTTGGGTGCTTATCACCCCCCCCTCCAAATAGAGCGTTGCTAGTCCTCGAGCAATAATATAGAGAGAAAGATAAAGATAAGAAACCAAAAGTGTACCACTTTCGCGGGCACTTGCGATTGCACTTAGCATATACAACAAGCCTTTAAACCTATAGGTTGCCTACAGGACGAGTTGTGTCTCGTGATGGTTTGCAGGGAATATACCCACAAAATTCTTTATTTGCAAAAATGATTTATTGAAAGGAAATCAATCTCTTATTAGACGTAGAATAATCGCACAATCCATTACCTGATAAATGATTTCAGAAATACAAGCTAGAAGCGTAAAAAGTTTAGGTAAGTAAATACTCAAGGCACATCCTTTCTAGAACTCAACGTGTGTAGTGTGAATCAGTCAAAACGAGTTGAGTATCACAAGAGTAATTCCTAAATTTCCTTGTCGGAATCAACGCTTCAACTTCAAATCTCACAGGATATAACTCTCTCAAATGAACTCTCGAGATTTGGGTTAGTGTATTGCTCTTGTGTGTGAGGAGGGGAGTAAATGTAAGCAAGTTCAAACGTCTCACACACATATAAGAAAGAATTGTGATCTCATGAAAGAAATGTTAATCACTATAGTGAGAACGTCGAGTTATTCACCACGTTGACTATCATTTGTCCGAACACCTAGGGGAACATGTATGTATATGGGTGAGGGGGAATGAAATGGCATGAGAAGGATATGATAGGTAGTATGGATGGGATGAGGTAGGTAGGATAGTGATGTAGAATGGGATTGATGTGTGAAATTATGGATGAGCGATAGGGCTAGCAATTTTTTACACGATAACCCGTTTATGGTAATAACCCGAAACGACCCGAAATTGACAAGATTAGCTTGTATAGATTTAAGATTACCCAAAACTTATACTCAAATAAAAATCAACGCGACCCGAAAATGACACGACTAACTCGAATTGCCACCCCTAATGAGCGAGAAGTGTGTACTATACTTTAGGCACAAATGTCTTCATTACTAACTACAAACTCTCTTTCTTCTCTTTTCTCTCTTTTTTTCTCTTTTTTTTTTCGATTTTTCTATATTTTCTAATTTTTTTTATTTTTATTTTTCTCTCTCTTTTCAAACCAACAATGAAAACATTTAACATTTTGAATCGACACTCTTTTATTTGAAATGATCTAAGATATATGAAATGAGGTAATGGTGTGGGGAAATATGTGGATGGTGAGGGGAATAGATGTGAATATGAAATAATATGGGAAAGTAATGGGTGAGGTGTATGGTAAATGGTATGTGTATGGATGAAAATCTAGTATTCGGGACAAATCTCAAGACACGTATTTCTTACAACTCGAAAAAGATGTCGTTCTCAGTAATCAAGCCAAAAATGAAGAATAATGAGATCATACAATAATTTAAGTGCGGACCGAAAGGAAGTTGAATCAACTTGTGACTCGGAGATTGCGTAAAATACTCTGAAAGGGTGAAAGGCACAAATCTCACGGGCTAAAGTCTCTACTAGTGATCCTTAAGGTTCTCTTTAGAATTGTAGTACTCCTCCACTTTAAATAGTAGTGACATGATAAGTGCGCAAATTTTGTTGAGTCTAGAAATTCATAGTGCCAAATGCCTTGTTACGTATTACATAGGCCATTAGAAAAAATATTCTCTAGCTTGATTCCTAGACTTTGAAAGATGGATGATTGGAAATTCACATCAATAAATGAGATGAAAGAAACTGCACGAAATTTTAAAAATCAGGTTTAAAAATCAACAAATTTCAAAAGAGGTACAATTTTGATAAATTTCCCCACCCCAAACAAAAAGGAACATCGTCCTCGATGTTAGATAAAATGATTTTTAAAATGAGAGCATAAGGTAGGAAAGAGATTACCAGAATGAACCGCTAATGAAGTGGACATGTGAAGCCAAGAAAAAACCTGAATAAGAAGTGAGAAAAAAATGTGTACAAGTCAATAAGCATGATAGAACATTGGGTGGTGTGAAACACCACCCCCAAACAGGATGATACTAGTACAAGAAACGCGGGCTGCCTCCCGATAGCGCTAAGTTTAATGTCTTCAGCCAGACCGAACCATTCTCACCCTAAATATAAGATCTATAAAAGCGCGGGGCAACACAAAAATTGGATGATGAGAATCACCCCCAAACAAGGCTGAAGCGTGAGTCTTGTTGGAAACATGCTAAAAGGGTCAATGAACTTGTATAGCAAAATGCATCACATGATGCAAAGCATTGGTGGACCATGGGTGGGTGGGTATCAGGGTAAGGGTGAATAGGCATCGATCACGGGCTTTATTGATCTTAAATGTGAGGGAAACAAGAGCCCTATAAGCATGGTGCTCAAGTTGGTGAGGAAGGAAATATGTTGAGGACATAGGAATGGGGTGGGCCTCATAGAAAGGACACAACCGTTTTAAAAATGGACGATGATAATAGTCGCGCTGTGACATGTCAGGGAGCTATTGAGAAGAAAAACCAACACCACAAGAGAATGGCGGGCATAGAATAATAAGCTCGGTGGCACGGTGGTAGAGAGTATCACCATAAATACTCTCGTAGATGGAGGATGGTTTCTGGTTATGATCTAAATATATGGTTGAAAACTTGAAATGTGCGAAATCAAGATCCAAACCAGGTGGTGGGGTGGAAAGGATAATGGGTGGGTCGGGTGGGACAAATGGTGGAGGAAGATGATCCAACTCAAGCGTGGGAGACACACACTCATTGGGAGGAGTAAAGGAGTACACACAAGGGAGTGTGGTTTCTAAAGATGGAGTTGTCAACTTCTTCATAAGAGCAGCATCGGGGAATGGGGTGGGTGGGTAAGACGAGGCACCGAGATCTAAGATAGAGGAATCACTAGAAATATCGGACTCAAAGGGAGCCATACATGGTGGGACATCATCCATATCCGGATAGTTAGGAGCTATCACATATTCTATCTCACGAAAATGGTGAACACTCGTAGCCGGAGATAACCTAGAATGAAGTGGTTCCTCGGGAACACAAGGGTGAAGCTCGATAGGTATAGACTCGGGCATTTTTTGGATATTACGGGAGTGTGAGTGGGAATAGGAACCGCAAGGTGGGGTTCATTTGTATATGGTGGAATTGGATCAGGCTCATTAATAAAAGGTAAGTCAACACATTTGTCGACTTGGGACCCGGACCATGGAATGGTCTCAACTTCGATATTCTTGGGGTGGTAGAGTTGGTCATACTTAAAATTCGTGTCACAAGACGATACATCATTGTCACACTCGGTGGAAACGATGGGTGGGGCCATGGGAATATCCGACTCTCGCTCACACTCCATTTCATTTAACCTTTGTTCAAGCCTTTGGAGAGGTTGGGTTTGAATTTCTTGCTCTTGCTCAGGTATGAACTTTTGCAAGAGGGTTTCGAGAGTGGATGTGGATGAAGGTGTTGGTGGAATGATGGGTGGTAGTGGTGGTTGAGGTGGACACAACACATTATAATCGGGAGTATATGGAGAATACTCAAATGAAGTGTGTGGGGTGGGGCCAAGTTCATCATACACGAAAGGATTGCTTTCGTGATGGAAAAATGGTTGATACTCATGGGGTGTGTAGTGAGGGAACTGATCGTGAACAGGTGCACAAGGTTGCCATGACGACTGTTGGAACGTTTGAGGATCCACAACATCGGGTTGGAATTTGTGTTGCGTGGAAGGGTGATTAGGCCTCCACAAATAGCTCGGGTACTCACACAACTCGAGATTAGGTATGTCGGGATAATAGGCCGAGGTGGATTCCGAAACAGTGTCATATGGATACACATGCTCCAGGGTGGGTTTGTAAGGATATGTAATGTAAGGGCACTCATGGGACATGTGATCGGCATAATAACAGTGGGTGCACAACAAATGTTGAGACACGTCGACACTTGACACCGAGGGTGATGGAATAGGAGGTGCGTGCATAGATGGGTCAAGAGTACCAACGGTACCCGTGAGAGAGGTGAAACGACTAAGAATATCATAAAGAGACGGATCGGGATCACTCTCACATGGGTCACGTGTCAATGGAAAATGACCAAAGTAGTCCTGTAAAGGACGTTCTTCGGCCATGAGGGGAAAAATATTTTTTTGATTTTTAAATTTTTTCAAAAGGAAAGAAAATATTTTTGAATTTGTCGAAAAATGGGAGAAAGAAATTTTTTTTGGATTTTTTTTAAAAGGAAAGAAAGAAAATATTTTTGGATTTTTGTAAAATGAAAGAAAGAAAATATTTTTTTTGATTTTTTGTTATAAAAATGAAAGAAATATTTTTGGATTTTTAAATTTTTTTTTTTGGAAGAAAAGGTGGGGAAAAATATAGACTCTTTGATTTGACGAAGTAATTTTAACCGACTATCGAAAAAATAGAATTGGACACACACACAAGTCAAGGATAAATCCTAACTCTCACATAGCCAATTTTTATCTTAAAATTTAGTGAAAGGGTAGTCAAATTTTAATTAAGTCCGCGGGCGATAAAAAATCACGGAATTTATATGAGTGATCGCCTTTGCAAAATATTCTCTTATTGGGCTACCTAGTTGACTGATTTTAAATTTAATGATGGCTAGGGTAGCACACAAATGGTAAGCGAGTGAGTCGGGTGATGAAATCCCTTCTCGTGAGTGACCGGGTGTAGGTCTTAGTAATTTAATTCATCACACCATTCAAAAAATAAATGAGAGAATAAAATCACATAAGAGCACACAAAAGAATTGACTCGCTAACAGGAGAGGTGCTAGGGTGTAAGAAATATACCTCCCATGGTTTTTAGGCCGTGGGGTCCCCAAAAATTTGAGTCGACCGGGGGAAGAATACGCCAATCTCAGTCGTCCACGGGAGTCCTACCGACCCAAAGTAGAGAGGCTTCTAAATCCTCGCCTTTGGATGCCCTCTCTCTACCTTTTCCGGTTTCCCAATCTCGCTTGCTTCGATTATTACAATATTTAAAATGAAAAATAAAATAAAGGTGTCCTATGCACCGGAATACAAGCCAAGGATAAAATAATCCTAATACAAGCCTTCTAAAATAAAGAAAAAAATGGTACTAAAAATGAAAAAAAATGCAATACAAGTGAATCACAAAATTGAATCCGCACCGAGCTTCACAATCCCAAGAATGGCAACGACGCCATTTGATAACTATACTTTTTATCTCCCCGGCAACGGCGCCATTTGATAGAAATAACTTTTGTGTGTATTTGTCGTTGTTGTACAAGCTCCTTCTAATCAAAACCTCAATTACCTACAAATATAATAAACTCAAGTGTAGAGGTAAGTAAGGGTATCAATCCACTTTCAAGGGGGTAAGCTAGAGACAAATTCAATTGTAATTCACTTTTTATTTTCTTTTTGTGCTTTTTCACTTTTTCTAATTTTTTTAGCTTTTTCAATATTAAAACAATAGGGTGAGGTGATGATTTAAACTAAACTAAATTAGAGTGTGAGATGAAAACAACTAACTAGAAATTTACTAAAATGAAAATTAAAGTCTAAACTAAAAATAAGAGATAAGTGAGGTAAATAATTGTGAGAACAATCAAGGAGTGGGATTACACCACAAAGTTTAGTTATTCTAATTAATTAATTTAATTAATTGAATTCTCCCAAATTAATATCAAAATTACAAACCAACTCTCGTTGCAAGTGTAATTATACTACTAATCTTTTAAAATGTTAAGTTTAACACCCCACAACTCTAGAAAAATAGATCTGCACTCCTTTTAATTAATCACCCACTAGGATCGATCGATTAAAATTCATGTAAATCTTAGAAAATAATTTTAGAGATGAAATTCAAGTTATAATACCCCACTTAAGAAACCCCTATCTCTAGGTCGAATCTAAAATGGGTATTATAATTAGAATTTCGATTTTCTCTCGAAAATGATTTATTCTCTCTCGAGGCGTAAATTTAAGGATGAGGGATTAAAATTAACATTCAAAGGGACTTTTCAAGTTATTAAACTAATTAAAATAAAATAACATCAAATAAGGGTTTTACCCCACCCCTTGAAAGGGGTTTTAGCCTAACATGATATAAAATATGACAAATTAATAATCAAAGGCATATAATAAATGAGAAGAGAAGAGAACAATCAAACCCCAATCTCTTGATGTGAAATTGAACTTCTATTCTTTGAAATTAAGCACAATCCATCCAATATGATCATCCAACAATAATAAACTCAATAATCAACTAAATTGAATTTCATACATTTATCACTCACAAATATCTAAAAAAATGAAAATAAAACTATTTACAAATATTTCTACCAATTTATTCTAACCTAACTCTCTACTTTTCTCTAGAATTTTCTCTTTCTATTTGATGATGAGTTTCCCTTTGAAAGAGCATGGTCTTCTTATATAGTAGGCACATGGAGAAAATGGGTATATTGGGTATATGGCTAGGGGTGCATGTGGATATAGTGTGAGGTCATGTGAATGAGAATAAAAATCTGATATGGTGAGGGGTAATTTTGGAAATTGGTTTTGAGTGGTTAGTTGGGGTATAATGGGTAAATGGGGTAAAACGTGGTTTAAGTGATTTAATAAGACATGTGGGGATATTTAGTTTCATTTTTGTCTTTGGTTGTTGAGTTTGGCTTTTGGCAGGTGAATGTCGTGACTTTGGAGGGAAATGGGTTGACATGAGAAATGGGTTTTGGGTTGAAATGGGAGATGGGTCTAGGTAAATGAGTATGGGGTTTGAACTGGGTTTGGGTTTTGATTGTTGGATGTGGGTATGGCTGAAAGTGGATCGAGGAGAGAGAGAGAGACCGGATTGGGTTTGGGTCGCCGGAGAGGGGCGTGTCCGCGCCGGATCGGAGCTTGGAAGCTGACTGGATGGCTCTGGTGGACACGGGATGGCAGGGTTGGGCGAGAACAGCGCCGGAAGGGGGGTAAGGGCTGGGGGCGCCGGGTTCGGGGTTTGGGTAGGGATCAGGGATGAGGGCTCCGGCGATTGGCGCTAGGGTAGCTGGGTTTCTCGCCGGCGGAGGTTAAAGTGGTCTGGGGTTTCGTCGGAGAGCGGTGGATAGAAGGGAATATGGATGGTGATGGTGTTAATGGTGGTTGGCAATGGTGGAGTAGGAGAGAGAGGGTAGGTGGGTTAATGGTGGTTTAGAGGAAAGAGAAAGAGATGGGGGAGTGAGGTTGAAGATGAGTGTGGTGAGGATTAGATGTAGTAGGGTGTAGGAAAATATGATGAGGGCGAGGGGATGTTTAGGTGTAGGATAGGGTGTTGGGTATTAAGGTGTGAGTGAGTGTAGGATGTTTGTGTGTGTGTGTTTAATTTGGATCCAACTAAAATAATAAAAAGACTCAACTAAAATAAAAAAATAAAATATAACTAAAAATAAAACAAACTAAAGATAATACAAATATTAAAACTAAAAAAAAAATCCTAAGCTATATAAAAACTAAAATAAAAGAAATGAAAACTTAAAATCTAAATTAAAACTAAAGTCCTAAATATAAAATATAATAAACTAAAAATAAACTACTAAAACTAATCATACTAAAATAAGACTACATTAAAAACTAATAAAAATAAAAATAAAATAAAATTATATTAATAAAATAGAAAAAAAAGAAAATAAAACCTAGAAAATACTAAATAAATCTAAAATAAATCCTAAAAATAAAAATGACTCAAACTAAAAATCTAAAAAATAATAAAAAGACACAAACAAAACACACACAGGCTTGGGGTAAATTTGGGCTAGGTTTAGGCTCGGGTTAGGGTACGGGAGAGGGAATTAACTCCATTTTAACTGCAAATTGCTCCGAAATATAGCTTTTGACATCGCAACTGTAATTAAGCCTGCATATTGAACAATCAAGCGTATAAGACCCAAATTGTCGAGAATTAGCAACTAAAGTACGTCTATTCGGGGTATAAAATGTACAGTTTTGGGTGCTTATCACTAAGCATGGAGTTAACATTCATATGAAATAGCACAATTTGATTAAGAATGGTAAGAGAATCCTTGTATGGGATTGTGTAGAAATGCCTTTGTTCCTCCTCCTAGGGTTCTCTCCCTATTCATAAGCCTTTGTTCCTCTCTCTCTTGAAGTTGGTTTGCTAGGGTTAGGTTTGGATAGGAGTGGGGGGTTTATTCCTCTTCCTTCCTATCTTATATTTTTCCCATTCCCGAGTTGGGCTTTAGGCCCCCAAATAAGCCCAATACAAAATCTAATTAGTCCAATAACTACCCAACTCATATATATACTCTGGAACCATTTCTAAGGGTCTTCAATACCCAAACGAGCCTGTAATACCTCTCAAAGTGTGTCCAAAATATTTATCCAAAAAATATATTAATTGTGTCCTGACACGCCCAAATTCTTTAAAAAAATAATAAATAAATCTTGTTTGATTTATTCCAAATCATTAATGTCAAATTCTAAACTTTGCAAATAATATTGTGTTTAATTACTTGTAATTCTAGATTAATTAATTTCACCGAATTAATTTAATACTCATTAAATTTTATTTTATTGCAAAAATATACGGGGTATTACATCTTATTACGTAAAAAAAATAAGATTTCACATCATTTTAGTTAATTCATGTTAGTGTAAGGTAAAAAAAATATTTCGTATCGTATCTTATTTGGTTCATGTTAGGTGAACAAATAAAATATCGTATTGAGTTTTAAAGAATAATAATTTTGAACGAAATACATCTAGATTTCTCCTACATTGTATTATAAAAAGAATCATTTGAGTAAACAAATATTCAAATAATTAATAAATGTGTCATTCTTGTACTCCCATGTCTCTTACTCCTTCTGATTTCAAACTTTGTAAGCCGTCAACAATATAAATAAAACCAGTCAACCAGTGTTGGTATAAAAAACACAAACACATGTTAGAGAACATTCATCATAGACCATATCATTGATAGTCATTTGTCAATTAAAGATAAGCGCACACTTTCATTGAGATAGGGATGCAACAATTGTTTCAAAATAAAATCAACATTTAAATTTGCAACCAACCTCAATAATAAGGAGCATTGCAAATTAAAACCTTATAAATACAGATATCGTAGAATCATATGAATAGTGGCATCGTTAACATGATATGAATACGACAGATCAAATTGTGTTAAGATTCGCCACCTTAACAATGCATTGGAACTTTTATAAATGTCAGCATGCAACTGAGTTCTCGACAACTCGAAGGCATCGATGTCTTAGAACTATGAACTTGATTTGAAGGTTTGTTATTTTATATTAGATCAACAACCCACTTCATCTTCCTCATAACCAAACCATGTAAGCTTATTTCAAATAAGATCAAATTTCAAGATTTTTTATGGTCCGTTGGCAAAATTTCAAGATATCTGCAATTGGATGTGGTGGGTTGGTATTACAAGCAAAAGGCCATATTTAAGACAGGCAGTGAAGAGATAGGGTCAATAGTGAATTAAAGGGAGACGTGAGTTTATTGTGGTATAGGGAAAAGGAAGAGAGAGGGACAAAAGTAAGGGAATTGTA
Organism: Sambucus nigra; assembly: GCA_949130495.1. Lineage (NCBI taxonomy): Eukaryota > Viridiplantae > Streptophyta > Magnoliopsida > Dipsacales > Adoxaceae > Sambucus > Sambucus nigra. The sequence goes on along the minus strand of OX422210.1, from coordinate 516,265,834 downwards.
AGATAGTTAATGTTTTATCTTTTTTTTTGGTGAAAGGGAAATTTAATAACTAAAATAAAGAGTTAATACAGACAAGTGACACACTCAAAGAAACAGCAAACACAACAACAAGGCAAAAATCCCAACAATAGGGTACATAAACGATCGGTCGAAGCTATTAGATCGAGTCAGATTCTTCAGTCTGGTTCCTATTCTTCTCATCATCGATAATTTGTCGAAGTCGATTAGGTGGATCCTCTAGCGTATAGAAGTCATCTGCATGGGATTGGGCATACTTGGTAAGCCAGTCGGCACATTGAGTAGCTTCTCTCGGTATGAAGGTCATGTCGGCATTCAGGTCCGTCTTCATATCTCTACAGTCCAAAATGATAGCTGAGTGTGGGTGGTTAGTCCAGTGTCCCTCGTTGATCATATCTACCACAACTTTACAATCAGATTCCAGGTTAAATCTGCTCCAACCCTTGTCTTTAGTGGTAAGTAGCCCATAGAAAATTCCTTCGAACTCAGCTCTTAGCGGTTCAGAACATATGATTTTTTCAAAGAAACCAGTGATCCATTGGCCTCTCGAGTCCCGCACAATTCCTCCAAAGGTACCCGCTTTGGTGGTGATATCCAGCCCACCATCAATATTGATTTTCAGCATACCTGCACAAGGAAACTTCCAATTAATCAGAGTATTAGTATTCGGCACCCTATGCTTAATTGGTTTGGTGTAAGCGCCGGAGATCTCACGAGCATATCCAACACTGAACTTGGCAATCATAATGGGCGGGGTAGCTTTAGTTTCGAAAATACGAAGATTTCTAGCCTTCCAGAGGTGCCACACTATGGAGATAAATAAAATATCGCAAGTATTTCCCAACGCAAGTTTTTGGAACCAATCATCGAAACAGTCAGTATTATCACCCATGGGGATAGCCCAATTATCCATGATGGCCCAAGTATCTCTAGCGATGGGGCAATCCCTGAACACGTGTTCCATGTCCTCTCTACTGCCACATATGTCACAGCCGTCCTCACTAGTCATATTCTGGACAAATCGATGGTGATTTGTGAGAAGCTTGCCATGGAATATAGTCCATAGGAAAGTTTTTAACTTTTGAGGCATTTTCTTTCTCCATAAGTTTTTCCAATTGAATTGTCCAGGAATATTTAGGTCTCTTCTAACTAGTTGAGTGTAACATGAATTAATAGAGAATTTACCATTTGGGGTAGGGGACCAAGTCGGTCTGTCCTCCCACGCCTTGACTCTAGGTAAGTCCGTGTTAATGAAGACCTTGGAATCTGAAGGTTTGATCCAACGGTGTATGGCATTGTGGTCCCATTGGCCCTGATGGTCCAAAAGCACCTCAACATTTCTATCGTCCATATTACCATCGTCAATATTAGGTCTGATGAGATCAGCACCACACCACCAGTCCTTGAAGATGTTAGTTCTTTTCCCATTTCCAATGTTCCACTTGATGTTTCTTTGAAGGTTTGGTTTAATCTTGAAAATACCCCTCCATATGTGGGACGCCTTCTTTTTCTTTGTCCAAGTTCTCGAATTTAGGCTCTTTATATATTTTTTCCTCACGACATTAGCCCAAAGGGAATTATCCTCATTGTTGAGTCTCCACCCAAGCTTGGCCATAGATGCCAAATTATTTAGCGCGGCTTTTCTAATTCCTAGACCACCCAGTCTTTTTAGCCGGCACGTAGTGTCCCAGTTCACTAGGTGGACCTTGTTCTTTTCGCCATTGTCTCCCCATAGGAAGTTCCGATTGATCTTGTCAATTTCTTTGCAGACGCTGGTCGGGAAAGGGATCGTCTGCATATTATAACTCGGGATAACAGTGGTAGTGAATTGAATTAGCGTAGCTCTCCCGGCCACGGAAAGGAGGTTGGTCTTCCATCCCGCAAGTCTTCTTTTAATTTATCCAGGATTTCTGAGAATTAGCCTTTGCTCACACGCCCATTGAGGAGCGACGTTCCCAGGTACTTCCCAAGATCGTTAGTAAGGTTCATAGAGCATATACGAGCGAGATCCAAGGACTTTTTTCTGGGAATATTGGGAGAGACAAAGATTTTTGATTTGTCAAACTTTATCATCTGTCCAGATAACCGACAAAAATCCTTGAGCATTTCCATGACCGTGTAACAAGCCGAGCTAGTGGCTTCGGTAAAGAGAATCAGATCGTCAACAAAGAAGAGATGGGAGATAATGGGTCCCCCAGGGGACGCTTTAAGTCCCCTCCAATCTTTGCTATCAACCTTCCTGGAGATGGCGCAGGAGATGTATTCCATGCATAGGATAAAGAGGTACGGAGATAGGGGGTCTCCTTGCCAGAGCCCCCTAGTGGGCTTGAATTGGGGTAGGGGAACTCCATTCCACAATATAGAGGTACTCGTGGTAGTAACACAACTCATGATAAGCTTGATCGGATTAGCATGAAAATCGAAGGCGGTGAGGACTTTCTCCAGGAACTCCCAGCTGATTTTATCATAAGCCTTCTCCAGATCGATTTTGAATATAATCCCCCCCGCCTTCCTATTAGTATTCTGGAGGGTGTGGAGGATTTCTTGGGTGATGATGATGTTGTCTGTGGTTTGTCTTCTCGGGAGGAAACTGTCTTGGTACAGGCTAATAATTTTCATGAGGATGGGGCGGATTTTGTTGACAATGAATTTAGCGAGAATTTTGTAAGTGACGTTGCAGAGGGTTATGGGTCTAAATTGGCAAATAGTCTCCGGGTTATCCACTTTGGGAATAAGGGTAATGTGGCTTAGATTCAAGTGGTCCGAAACAATTCCCTCCCCGAAGTTCCTTTTTATCATAGCATCAAGGTTGGGGACAATCGTGCTCTAGAATGTTTTATAGAATAAAGGATGGAAACCATCTGGACTGGGGGCTTTAAGCGATATCATGCTAAACAAGGCCCTTCTTACTTCACAAATGCTCACCTCCGAATTAAGTCTACGGATGTCATCCCTACTCACTTTAGGGATAAGGGAATGATCAAACAAGGTTATACTACCGATGGGGTTGGGGACCGAGAAGAGGGTAGTGAAGTAATCATTTATGTGGTTGCCTATAGTAACAGCATCGTCCATCCACTCACCATTAATACTAAGCTAATCAATTTTGTTTCTTCTTCTCCTAATAATGGTGGAAGTATGGAAGAATTTGGTGTTTTTATCACCTTCCACAAGCCATTGGACTCTCGACTTTTTTTCCAAAGCATCTCCTCCTCACGAAGGGTAACATTATAGTCGTTTCTTAGGTCTGACTCAAGACGGTCTAAGTTATGGGAAAAACTAGATTCTTGAGCCGTTTGTATCCCCCTTAGACGATTAAGGAGGCATTTTTTACGATGGAAGATATTACCGTACACCGTTTTATTCCATGTTATGGCTTTTTGAGTAATAAAATTTATATTCTGGTCAATGCTACGAAGCGGAATCCAACGAGCTCATCAAAGTTCGTCCTATCGAACCAACTAGCAAAAAGTCTAACAGGTTTATTATAGTACATCGGAGCAGATTTACCTTCAGTATGGATGATCATCAGGCTGTGATCAGAAGCAGTTCTAGGAAGGTTATCCACAACCGCCTCCGAGAACATAAGTCTCCAATCAGCATTAGCCATGGCTCTATCGAGTCTAACCATCGAGTTAGCAAATCCCCGCCGACCATTAGTCCAAGTTAGTCTAGGACCCGTGCTGCTAATCTCCGACAGTTTACAATAATCCAGGTTTCTTGCAAAGGAAGAACAACTGCTGCTAGCGTTATTGTTAGTAAAACTTTTCTTCTCATTACTATCAAGGTCATCATTAAAATCCCAAGTAATCATCCACAGAGCATTGGAATGATCAGCAAGGGTGCAGAGATTCTCCCACAACTTTCTCCTAAGGGTGGGGAGAGGACTAGCATAGACAACAGTGAGAAGCCAGTCCTCATAGTTTGTTCTTGTGACCACGAGATGAATAGCCTGCCTGGACACCGCAATGGGGGTGACCTAAATAGCCGAGTCCTTGCATAACACCCAAATACCACCAGCCCTTCCAATGGGGTTTGAGTTTTCCTTCTCATTAAACACAAGGTCAACGAAGAAGGAGCCCATATCAGCAAGAGGAATTTGAGATTCTAAGATGGTTAGAACCTCAGGCGTGTACATGTTATTAAGCTCAATAAGCGTGGGTTTAAAGAGGGGTTTGCCCGCTCCCCTAACGTTCCATACCAGCATCTTCACGGAGTAAATGTTCGATGGTATCGGGAGTATCTCCTTCTCAGGCCATGGTAGTTGATTTTTCACCATTCGTATTGTTTCTGATGTTGATATCGTTGACGTGAACTTCGCCATTACCTTCAGGTCTTCGCATGGGAGATACTGCAATAGTTGTATTTACAGCCTCATTTATGCAAATTTCCATGCTGTCTGTACCACCACGGCTTCGTTGACCGTGGTATCCACCAGAAATTTCTTTTCTTTCGATCTCACCTCCACATGTCTCATTTGTGTATCTCCTATCATGGCCAGAGGGAGTCCTATTATCTTAGTTGTTTCCATTTGGCTTGTTAGAGGTACAAATCGGGAGTGGATTGGCATTAATAGGAGGGGTGATGTTTAAAGGAGACGTCTCAGTGATAGTCGGCTTTATAGGGGATATGGTGTGTTTAGAGCAGTTAGTTGGATGGGAGTTATGGGGAGGAGGTATAAGTGAGTGGTCAACAATGAAATTAGAGCTATTAATATGCATGATTGACGTCTCCTTAGCTACGACCTGCGTAGCCAGCCCATCTTCAGAGTTGAAAGCAATATTTGTAACATGTCGAGTATTAGGGTCGTTCTCATTAGCTGTTATTGATGGCCCCACCAATTCGTTTGTGTTGACCTGCTGGGTATTGCCCACATCATGAAATCTTTTGTTACGATTGGCCATCGCGCTGTCCACAAGGTCGCCCCAGTACCTTCCATTTTCTATAGCGACTGCAGTCTTCTTATTCCTTTCATTAAACCTCGTACGTCTCATCTGACCACCCAATCCATTGGCTGTCGACATGTTACCTCCATTTCTTTTCTCATTCAGGACATTAAAGCGATTAGACAACCTCTGATTCGGAAGGGACCCCATATGTTGCGTGCTTCTAAAGCTACTGGGTTTTGCATGAGGTTTATTATTTCTACATTGTACCATCATCCAAGGATCGAAGTTGGGGGCGTTGTCAGAATGACCATCCCTACTAGGTTCCTTGAGTCTGTCCGAGGTACTAGTCATTGGGTTGTTACCATTTGAGACGTTCTTCTTTTCAGCATGATCGTTTTCCGGTGGGGTTAGCTGGGGTATTCACCGGAGAGGTAACTGATGGACAAAAATCTTGCCTATGTCCTATCATGCAACATTTAAAACAGAGGGACGGAAGAAACTCATATTTTATATCATATTCCACCCCATTGATGAGATACTTTGGTATGAGGGGCTTTGAAATGTCTACCACAACACAAATCTTAGAAAATTTTCCCCTGTGTGTTTCAGCTGAGTTGGTATCAATTTTTATGGGCTCACCAATGAGCTTACCAATGTCATGAAGCACCTTCTCATAGAAGAATTCTAGGGAGAGGCAAGGCAGTCTCACCCACATAGTTGTATGAGTTTCAGAAGCTTTTTTTGGGTTGAAGAATGGTTCCCATTTTCTCACAGTAAGGTAGTGATTATTGATAATCCATGGCCCATTAGTAAGAACATGGTTATAATCACACTTCATGTCAAACTTGAATAGGTAGTGACCTGCTTCAAGGTCAATGACTTCATAATCACCTTGGAGGTTCCACAAAGTTGGAATCTTGTTCATGAGACCTCTGTATCCAATAACTCTTCCTAACAACCTCACAATGATGCTGTCTTTCCACTTGCTTTGCAGTTTTTCGAGATGTCTAGGAGGGATGATAATTTCTGGTTTAAGAGGGTTATCCACCTTGGGGTTGGAGTTGAGGTCAAAATCCTGATCTTCATTAGTTGTGCTCGTTATCGTACTTTCCTCGTCCGACCAGTAGAGTTTGGAATCACTACACCAAAAATGCCAATCTGGCACGCTTAGGCAAGGACATTCTGGCACTGTTTAAAACCGTGCCAGATTCTGGCACGGTTTTATCATAATCTGGCACGGTTTGAAATAGTGCCAAAATTTGGCACGGTTTTTAACTGTGCCAAATATGGGTACGCTTTGTTAAAAAAATAACCCCCCAAAATTTGGAGTGGGGACCAAATTTTCAAGACATTCCAATCCCCCTCTCTCTCTCTCTCTCCCGCTCGCTCTCCCTCCGGCTTCCTCATCGCTCTCCTTCCCGGCTCGCTCTCCCTCCTCGTCGCTGCTACTGCTCATCTCCTTCCCGGCTCGCTCTCCCTCCTCGTCTCTTCTACTGCTCCTCGTCGCTGCTACTGCTCATATCCGTCGCCCTCCATCGCGCGCCTCCCCCTCCCCCTCTCCCTAACCCTAAACTCCTCCACTCCCCCGTTGCCCCTTACTTCTTCCCCCTCCCTCGCTACCCTCGCCAGTCTCCCTCCGATCTGAAAATTTTCACACACGCACAGCACACGCCGCCCCCACACTATCACTCACACACGACCACATATCTGAAGATTTTTAGGTTTGTTTTTTTTTTAAAAATGAATTTGGGTGTTTTTTATTTTTAAAGATGGTTGATTTTTTTGAGTTACTCACATTATATTTTTGTATGAGCTTGCAACAGGTATGTCTGAACTTGAACTTGCAACATGTATGGCTGAACTCACACAACAGGTGTGGGAGCTCAATTGAGGTTTGGTTAATTACATTTTGTTATTTTTTTTGCAATTTACATTTTTGTCTACTTTTCTTATTTTAGTTTACTACCAACAAACTTTAGGTCTCCATGAAAGAAAGGTAACAATCCATTCTTACTTGGATACTTTAACAAAATTTTGTGGATTTATAGTATAATTTTTTTTATTTCTTCTGTACATGTAATGGTAATTGTGTTTGAATTGATTAGGTCGGTAAAGCTAGTGGATATATATGGAAGTCCATGTCAAATTCTGTGAGTAATTTTTGAATTGATTGTTTAAATATAAAATTTAGGAGAAACCTCCTGATGAGTTTGGGATCCAGGGTTACCTCGCATCATCAATCAGGAGAGTTGGGATGGAAAGATTACTGTCCTGTGATGTTTAGGTATTGGTTTTGTTATTTCATTGAAAAATAGGTTCTAAGATTACTGCCAAGTGATTTACATTTTCTTTTTAAGGACATTTTGTTTACCAATATCACTATAACCACAAAATGTAAGCAAACACCATGTTGTTGGAAAGAAATTTGAGCCTGACATACCGTGATACTGGATCTGCCAACAAGAAAACGGTCATTTTGTGAAGCTCTAATTTCTTTTCTTGGTTTGACATAATGCTGTTGATATGATATTAACATCGAGAAGCTGCAATGAAACTGTTGATATGATATCACTTTCTTTCTTATGCAGGGGATGAGTGCATGTGGTTATAATTGTTCTAAATCGGGCTACAAAAATTGGAACCTGGAAGCGATGGGAATTTTTTTTGTAAGTTGACATGCAAACTTTTCATTCCTTATAAGTTGTTGTATTCTTTGTATGTTAATGTTGTAATTCATTTTTAAAGTATATTCCTTTAGTAGTACTTTAAATTCATTTTTAAAGTAATTTATATGTTAATGTTGTATTCTTTGAATTTTCAAATAATGTTGACATTGGTTATTCATTTTAAATTCATTTTTTTACAGGGGGCATGTTTAATTTATGCGAGTTTTTTCATCTCACCCCATGTTTGGTTATGCGAGTTTATGCATTAAAGACCTCACATTTTCTGTTGTCTGCATCAGGGACTGCAATAAGGCCATGTTTATTTGGGCGTTCTGTAGACAACTTATGGGCAAAGCACAGTGATGTAAATGTGGGACCCCTGACATATACCTCCTACATTAGTCAGGAGGATAGTGATTGAGTTCCGGCTTGGAAGATGGTATGAACGTGGGACCCCTACTACACACCTTTTGTAAAATTAAGGAAGGTTTTGCCTTTCACCAACGCAAGTGGGAACTTAATGTTGATTTTAAAATATCTTAAAATTTTAGAGGTTGTCTAATTAATCTTCAGATAAACATGAATAACTACTTCCACGCGATCCAGACGCTGATTTTTTTTACTCAGTCCTTACACATGGATCGCATGCCCAGCAGCGAGCCTAACGATGTTAAACTCAAGCCACAAATAGGCCTAGAGGTGATAGCAACATCAAAATCTATTTGTTTCGTTTAATATACACATTCATTTTTATCATAGCCATTGATTGTGTAGCCATTGATCGTTATTGATTGTGTATATTACATGTAGCTATGATCAAAATGATTTAAGAATTTCCAGAGTTTAAGCCAGGTTATTACTCGTGAGTTTAAGAATTTCATATGGAATGATTTGTGTTACAAGTAGCCTTATCAATATGAATAATTTGTTTCGCCTTACTTACAGGGGGATGTATGTATGTTGCGACCTGAGCTACAAAGAGGAAGAATTTGAAGTTGTTGACGTGCCGTTAGAGTCTCTAGGCTTTATTGAAATCGACACACCGATTCTACAGGTTTGTAAATTTCTTAATTTTTATGTTCGGTTGATTCATTTTGTGGTTATAGTTATCTGATTAAAAGAGCTAGAAAGATTAGAGAACATACATGTTTAATAAAAAAAATCATTTCCTTTTTTAGACAAATGAAAATGCTAATAATTGTAATGCAAACTTGAAAATATCTAGATTAGGCTCAAAAGCATCTCGCACGGGATCAATGTAACTTGTAGAAACTGATCGCATAGTCATAGGTCTTTCGGTTTGAGAATTAAAATCAACACTTAAACTTAAAAACAAGCAGTTAGAGGGTGAAAACCCAAACCATCCCCCAAACGACCCCGTAGGAGGCACAAACACCTCGTACGGGACCAATGTAACTTGTAGGAACTGATCGCGTAGTCTCGGGTCTTCCGATTTGAGAATATGTCGATAATTTGCAAAAATCATGCTTAGACTTAAAAAAAAGCCGTTAAAGGGTGAAAACCCAAACCAGTCCCCAAACGACCCCATAGGAGGCAGGAACACCTCGGACGGGACCAATGTAACTTGTAGGAACTGACTGCGTAGTCTTGGGTCTCCCGGTTTGAGAATATGATGATAATTTGCAAAAATCACACCTAAACTTAAAAACAAGCCGTTTGAGGGTGAAAACCCAAACCAACCCCTAAATGATCCCGTAGGAGGTAAGAACACCTCGCACGGGACCAATGTAACTTGTAGGAACTGACCGCATAGTCCCGGGTCTCCTCGTTTGAGAATAAAAATCAACTCTTAGACTTAAAAACAAGTCGTTAAAGGGTGAAAACCCAAACCAGCCCCCAAAGGACCTCGTAGGAGGCACGAACACCTCGCACGGCACCAATGTAACTTGTAGGAACTGAGCGCGTAGTCTCGGGTCTCGCGGTTTGAGAATATGACAATAATTTGCAAAATTCACACTTAAACTTAAAAACAAGCCGTTAGAGGGTGAAAACCCAAACATGCCCCCAAACGACCCCGTAGGAGGCACGAACACCTCGCACGGGACCAATGTAACTTGTAGCAACTGACTACGTAGTCCCGGGACTCTCGATTTGAGAGTATGACCCGAATTTTCAAAAATCACACTTAGAGTTGAAAACAGGCCGTTAAGGGGTGAAAACTCGAACCAGCCCCCAAACGACCCCGTAGGAGGCACGAACACCTCGCACGGGACTAATGTAAGTTGTAGGAACTGACCGCGTAGTCCCGGGACTCTCGGTTTGAGAGTATGACGATAATTTGCAAAAATCACACTTAGACTTAAAAATGGGCCGTTAAGGGGTGAAAACCCGAACCAGCCCCCAAACGACCCCGTAAGAGGCACGAACACCTCGCACGGGACCAATGTAACACGTAGGAACTGACCGCGTTGTCTCGGGTCTCCTTGTTTGAGAGTATGACGATAATTTGCAAAAATCACACTTCGACTTGAAAACAGGCCGTTAAGGGGTGAAAACCCAAACCAGCCCCCAAACGACCCCGTAGGAGGCACGAACACCTCGCACGGGACCAATGTAACTTGTAGGGACTGATCGCGTAGTCCTGGGACTCCCGGTTTGAGAGTATCACGATAATTTGCAAAAATCACACTTAGACTTGAAAACAGGCCGTTAAGGGATGAAAACCCCAACCAGCCCCCAAACGATCCCGTAGGAGGCACGAACACCTCGCACGGGACCAATGTAACTTTTAGGGACTGACCGCGTAGTCCCGGGACTCCCGGTTTGAGAGTATGACGATAATTTGCAAAAATCACACTTAGACTTGAAAACAGGCCGTTAAGGGATGAAAACCCAAACCAGCTCCCAACCGACCTCGTAGGAGGTACGAACACCTCGCACGGCACCAATGTAACTTGTAGGAACTGAGCGCGTAGTCTCGGGTCTCCCGGTTTGAGAATATGACAATAATTTGCAAAATTCACACTTAAACTTAAAAACAAGCCGTTAGAGAGTGAAAACTTAAACATGCCCCCAAACGACCCCGTAGGTAGCACGAACACCTCGCACGGGACCAACGTAACTTGTAGCAACTGACCGCGTAGTCCCGGGACTCTCGATCTGAGAGTATGACCCGAATTTGCAAAAATCACACTTCGAGTTGAAAACAGGCCGTTAAGGGATGAAAACCCGAACCAGCCCCCAAACGACCCCGTAGGAGGCACGAACACCTCGCACGGGACTAATGTAAGTTGTAGGAACTGACCGCGTAGTCCCGGGACTTCCGGTTTGAGAGTATGACGATAATTTGCAAAAATCACACTTGGACTTAAAAATGGGCCATTAAGGGGTGAAAACCCGAACCAGCCCCCAAACGACCCCGTAAGAGGCACGAACACCTCGCACGGGACCAATGTAACTCGTAGGAACTGACCGCGTAGTCTCGGGAATTCCGGTTTGAGAGTATGACGATAATTTGCAAAAATCACACTTAGACTTGAAAACAAGCCGCTAAGGGGTGAAAACCCGAACCAGCCCCCAAACGACCCCGTAGGAGGCACGAACACCTCACACGGGACCAATGTAACTTGTTGGGACTGACCGCGTAGTCCCGGGACTCCCGGTTTGAGAGTATGACGATAATTTACAAAAATCACACTTAGACTTGAAAACAAGCCGCTAAGGGGTGAAAACCCGAACCAGCCCCCAAACGACCCCGTAGGAGGCACGAACACCTCACACGGGACCAATGTAACTCGTAGGAACTGATCGCGTAGTCCTGGGACTTCCGGTTTGAGAGTATGATGATAATTTGCAACAATCACACTTAGACTTGAAAACTGGCCGTTAAGGGATGAAAACCCCAACTAGCCCCTAAACGATCCCGTAGGAGCCACGAACACCTCGCACGGGACCAATCTAACTTGTAGGGACTGACCGCGTAGTCCCGGGACTCCCGGTTTGAGAGTATGACGATAATTTGCAAAAATCACACTTAGACTTGAAAACAGGCCGTTAAGGGGTGAAAACCTAAACCAGCCCCCAAACGACCCAGTAGGAGGCACGAACACCTCGCACGGGACCAATGTAACTCGTAGGAACTGACCGCGTAGTCCCGGGACTTCCGGTTTGAGAGTATGACGATAATTTGCAAAAATCACACTTAGACTTGAAAACAGGCCGTTAAGGGGTGAAAACCAAAACCAGCACCCAAACGACCCCGTAGGAGGCACGAACACCTCGCACGGGACCAATGTAACTTGTAGGAACTGACCGCGTAGTCCCGGGAATTCCGGTTTGAGAGTATGACGATAATTTGCAAAAATCACACTTAGACTTGAAAACAAGCCGTTAAGGGGTGAAAACCCGAACCAGCCCCCAAACGACCCCGTAGGAGGCACGAACACCTCACACGGGACCAATGTAACTCGTAGGAACTGATCGCGTAGTCCCGGGACTTCCGGTTTGAGAGTATGACGATAATTTGTAAAAATCACACTTAGACTTGAAAACAGGCATTTAAGGGGTGAAAACCAAAACCAGCCCCCAAACGACCTCGTAGGAGGCACGAACACCTCGCATGGGACCAATGTAACTTGGGGCAACTGACCGCGTAGTCCCGGGACTCTCGGTTTGAGAGTATGACCCGAATTTGCAAAAATCACACTTAGAGTTGAAAACAGGCCGTTAAGGGGTGAAAACCCGAACCAGCCCCCAAACTACCCCGTAGGAGGCACGAACACGTCGCACGGGACTAATGTAACTTGTAGGAACTGACCGCGTAGTCCCGAGACTCTCGGTTTGAGAGTATGACGAGAATTTGCAAAAATCACACTTAGACTTGAAAACAGGCCGTTAAGAGGTGAAAAACTAAACCAGCCCCCAAACGACCCCGTAGGAGGCACGAACATCTCGCACGGGACCAATGTAACTCGTAGGAACTGACCGCGTAGTCCCGGGACTTCCAGTTTGAGAGTATGACGATAATTTGCAAAAATCACACTTAGACTTTAAAACAGGCCATTAAGGGGTGAAAACCCGAACCTTCCCCCAAACGACCCCGTAAGAGGCACAAACACCTCGCACGGGATCAATGTAACTTGTAGGAACTGACCGTGTAGTCGTAATTGCAATTTTTCTTCTTGTATATGCAATTTTTTTGCTTGAATATTTTTTTAAAAATGACTTGGTTACTACTATTGTATCTTTTTTGTGTCTTATTTTTTTTGTAGGATGACATTCAATCGTTAGCTTTTATCCACTTGGAACGCACGAGGAAGTCAATGCTTTACAACAGGGGGATTGTGTATTTAGTGTCGTTAATATTCAGGATTCTATTTTTTGTGTTATGGCCGAGCAGGCTTCCGTAGTTTTATGGTTTATTTTTATGGTCGTGCTGGCTATAGTAGTTTTATTGTTGACTTTTATGGCCGTGCGGGCTTTATATGGGCGGATTTTATGTTAGCAGGTTTTGGAATGCTAAAAAAATAGAGGAAACTCTGCCCAATTTTTTTTTGATATGAGAACTATTAACTCTTGTAATTTTTTGAAGTTATTGTCGACTTTTATGGTCATGTGTTGGTTTATATTGGTATTATCTCTTGTAATTTTTTGAAGTTTGTATGCACATTAGTTCATCAACAACCTGCGATATTCATAATTTGTGAATTTTCTTGATTTTGTTTTTGCAAATAATAAATATTTTTCCTATCGAATTTGGAATTTGAAATTTTCCAGATTTGGTTCTTATTATTATTTTTTTTAATCAACTGAAAAATCTGGCACGGTTTTAAACCGTGCCAAAACCGTGCCAATGCATAAAAATGAGAACGCTTATAAAACAATCTGGCACGCTTTATAACCGTGCCAAAAGCATTCCAGAAAATCGATAGTTTGGCACGGTTTTGGCGTGTGCCAAAAGCGTGCCAGATTTAACATCTGACACTGTTTAAAAGCGTGCCCAAAGCGTGCCAGATTAAAAAACTGGCACAGTTTAAAAGCGTGCCAAAAGCGTGCCAGATTGGAAAATCTGGCACGGTTTTAAACCGCGCCAGAAAATCTGGCACGCATGATTCTCGCACGGTTTTGAACCGTGCCAGATTGCGTCTGGCACGGTTTTAAACCGTGCCAGTTTCCTGTTTTTGGTGTAGTGAATCTTCAAAGAAAACATCCTTGTTATCCCTTCTGATAACAGCATCGCGATATGATGTTTTCTGTCTAGGTCTACTATCCTCATCTGCCCTGGGTCCAGTTGGCTCGCTGAACTGGTTTCCATCATCATGTTGTTCTTTGGAGTTTATAGGAGTGCATATTTCTTCGTTTGTGTCCATGGTTTCCACGTGATTATTTTTCTTCTTCTTGTTACTTTGTATGAAAGCTTCTTCTTCTTCAGTAGAAAGTTGTACAGTATCGTGTGGAGTGTCCATGTTAATGTTTTATCAAATGGAGGTATCAAGGTCAAGATGGATCAATTGTGTTTAAGTCTCTTGTATAGTTTTTTTTGGTTTCTTCCCCCATTTTAAAGGTACCATGAGGTGTCCGGGCCAACATTACGCGCACCTTGACTAATCCCCACTCGCAGATCAGTGGCCAGTCGCTGGCCCCCAGATTGTTTGCAGCTGCCGAGACTCGAACTGGGAAGCAAACCCAGTCGACCCTGGAGCTTTAGTACTAGTGCGCTACCACTAGTATAAAAAAATATATAATACTCTAGAAGTGGCACATAGGACATATGATGTGTCAATAGTACTTAACATTGACCCTTACACAAATACCGATGCTGTGATATGACACTTCAACATTTTTTGGAGGAGTCTTTCTAGAGGTACCGCCTAGAGACTGCATTTGGCTTTTTTTTTTTAAATTTTTTATTATTTTGTTTTTAATGATTGATATATATATAAATAATTTCTTATTAATATAAAAAGCTTTTTTTCTTATTATAATTAAACCGCTTTTTTTATTCAAATTAAAAAAATACATATTTTTTTCACAAATAAAAAGAAACTATATTTACTAATAAAAAAGCTATAAAACATTTTTTAAATTAAAAATAACATTTTAAAAAATCTAATTTTTAATTTTAATAAAAGAAATATGTTTAATTTGATGTCTTAGATTATCGATTGATTAATGTCGCTGGCGCGGACCCACATTCAATAAATAATGTGGGTTCGGGAACGTGAGTTCGCGTCAGCGACACTAATTAATTCAGATATTTTTTTCATAAAATATCGCGATTAATTAGTGCTGTTGGCGCGAACCCACATTCAACAAATGATGTGGATCCAAGAATGTGGGTCGGAGCCAGCGACACTAATTAATCGCGATATTTTATAAAAAAAATATCGCGATTAATTAGTGCCGCTGGCTCCGACCCACATTCAACAAATGATGTGGGTCCGCGCCAATGATACTAATTAATCGCGATATTTTATTAATCGCTGCTGGCGCGGACCCTCATTAAACAAATGATGTGGGTCCGGGAATATGCGTCGGCACCAGCGACACTAATCAATCGCGATATTTTTACCAGCGACACTAATTAATCGCGATATTATGAAAAAATATTTTTTAATTTTAATTTTAATAAAGAAAATATTTGATTTTAATTAAAAATTTATTTTTTATATTAATTGAAAAAACAGTTTTTTTAAAATAAAAAACTATTTTTTAATATAAAATTGCTTTTTTAATATAAAAAACTGTTTTTATATTAAAAGTTAAAAGCAAAATAGTAAGAAACTTGAAAAATAAAATAAAAAAGAGGCAATGCGGTCGCTGAGCGGTACAAACCGGCGGAACATATAGCTTTTCTCTTTTTGGAGAGATAATAATGTTGAAAATGCTAATTTGACATTGTCAAGTCGTTTTGAATGTTAAGATGCAATCCATTTTGGACGTGACACATGTTTACTTTCACATTTCACATTTACTTTACTAGGTATAAAAATAAAGGTCATTTTGGGTTTAACTATATTTAGTTTTCAATATCAAGTCAAACCGTCGCGTGTTAATTTTTTTCGGGGTTGGCCCTCATTTTAAGACATTCTACTCATTATTCCTATACTTTAATCAAACTACCAACAATTAAAGTCATTAGTTTTCACAATATATATATATAGTCAGGCTTTTCAACATACCCCATAACAACATACCTTATTTTTAAAATAGTAAAAAAAATAATTTTGAGATGATATATTTTATATGGATTCATGATATTTCAATGTGCCCCTGTAAAAAAAATCAATTGAAAATAATGGTTTTTCTTATTTTTAAAAAATAGGTAAAAAAATTGTCAGTTTTTACCCTTTAAAACTGCCAATTTTTTACCTATTTTTTACAAATATCAAAACACATTATTTTGATCTGAATATTTTTACAGGGGTACATTGAATTATCATGAACCCATATAAAAAATATTAACTCAAAATATTTTTTTACTATTTAAAAAAAATAGGTATGTTCATAGGTATGTTTAATGAGGTATGTTGGAGAGCCTAATTCTCTCTCTCTCTCTCTCTCTCTCTCTCTCTCTCTATATATATATATATATATATATATATATATATATATTCCAATGTTAATATTAGCATTTTGTATATATATAAAAGTCAATATTTGTATAAAAAATAATATTTGTGTTTAAAAAATGCACATTATTTTTCTAAATAGTTTTAATTTTCAAAATATGCACGTTATTATAAAATTTAATTTTAATTAAAAAAAACAAATTTTAGAATTTTTTTGTAAAATAGTTATTTTATCTATTTTTTTACATAAAACATTTATACATGTTACTTAATTATTTTATATATATAAAAAATATAAAATATTTATTAAAGAACTTTCAAAATTGTTTTCTATAAATAAAAATTGTTTTTTGAAATATTTTATTTTGTAAATAACCTATATTTTTTTTTAAAATAAAGTGACAATTAAAAATGCATACATTTTTTCATATTAAAGACAAGTAAAAAAAGTTTTCATAAAATTATTTTGGGTAGTGTAATTCAGAGTCCCTTATAATCCTTTTGCACCCCATTCTGTATTCGAAAAATTATAAATGACATCAAAATCCTCTTGACACACCTCAATCCTCTCCCATCTCTTTTTTCCTCCTTGTACAAACATGTTTAGTTTAGTAATAAAGAGTCCTAAATTAACCCAAAATTAGAAAACTCTTAATATATATGTATGGTTTTTAGTGAAATGGAATCCAATATCCCAAAGGTGTATTTATAAATTTATAGGAATACCTTTTGCATTAAATTAGGGTTTGGGATCTAATAGTTCTTACTATTTCTCCATTCAAATACCAACAAAAACTTTTAATTGACTACTTTGACGGTCAATTGACTATTTTTCTCAACTAAAAAGATTTATTTGCCTATAAATTTATCTAATTATTTGTACATACATTTAATATTATAAAAAATGAAATATTTTTTTAACTAAAACGTTAAATTTATCTCTTTATTTGTACATACTTTTTACATAACATGAGCACAACCTAAATAAAGCGTGACATGACTATGTGTTTGAAACAGGGAGAATGACATATTTATCTCTTTATAACTTTTATTTTTTATGTTTTGGGGACCTTAAAAAAATTTAGTTTTACATAACAATAAAATTTATGAAAGTTTATTAATTTTGGGCCCCTTTGTGTTTGATAAGTGTATACCTTCTTTAAAATGTTAAATATAGCTTATTTGAAATCACGACACCGAAAGCCCCATTTAAAGTTATAATTTACGCCCAGTAAATTTTATATGTTTGTTTTTAAACTATTAGATGTTAAAAATGTTAAACATTGGATAAAAATACGTTATGTAATTAATATCTTTTAAAAAATATTAGAGTGTTAAAAAAATTAAAATATGGAAGAAGGGGTTTAAAAATGAAGACAGTGGGATTTATAGTTAAATGTGATTGGTGTGTAATAAATGAGGGGTTGATTTGTCATTTTCTAATTAAATTATGGTATTTAATGGTCAACTACCTGAATCTGTCAAAATGTTTGTCGAATTCCAAGAAGCAAAAATTATGGGTGTTTGACACAATGAAAAATAAGTGATGGGGGACAAACCCTAATGATTAAAATCTTTATATGTTTGACCCTAACTAATAACATCATTATTATTATAAGGATATGAGAGTCCTAAATTTTAAATTACAGTTTGGAACACTGAAAAAAATAGGTTTGTGTGAGAGAAATAATTTATCTACACGTGCGGGGAGGGCACATGCCCATTGATCTGGTCAAGATCTCATCTATGAAGATAAGGGTTGTTGGAGTTAACCAACTTGTGAGAATCAAGGAGAAAGATACGGTTGGTCAAGTTGGGATAACTACCACAATAATTGAATCTTCTACGACTTAATTACTTTTCTCTTATAAACATAACCCAAGTCCCCAGGGGAAAGAGGATGTAATTGCAAACATTTGAACTAAACTAATCGAAAGAAAGACTCTAATACCCCATATTTTTTCTCTTAAATAATTAGTGAGGAATTATTTTTTTTTTCAAATAAATATTTAACTTTGGAAATTTAATCTAAATACATATTTTATTCGAATATGTTAAGTGGAAACTTGTTAATTAGTGTGCTTGTGTGTATTATTCATTTTTGTGCATGAATATGTCATTTGCGTATAATAAAAAGAAAATTATAAAAATCTATGTGTGACATAAATAAAAAGTAATTATTTTGGCATTAATAATTCGAAGCACATTTTGGGACTTATATGAACTCGTTTAAGTAGTTTAAACCTTTAAAAATAGTATTGGATCAATTACATATGGGTTGGGAATGTTTTGGGATAATTAGATAATGGATTCGGGCTCATTTGGGGGTCCAAAAGTTGGGCCCATAACCCAACTCCGGATTTAAAACTTAATGAGTGGTTTAGTGGGGGTAAACCACATCCGCATTATCACATTTATCAAAACTAAGTAGCAACCACGGGAGAGAGAAGTAAGAAACACCCAAGAAGAGAAAAGAGTAAGAACAAGAGGGAGATCAGTAACTTTCAAGGGATTCTCCACTAAATTTTAGGCAATAATTTCTTGCATAATTTATGTCTATAATTTATTTCTCAATGTAGAATTTTATTCCTTTAGATTTTTGAAAAATAGGGTTTACTAGATTTGATCTTATGAATGAATACCCGCATGTAGAGGAATAATAAATCAAATTTGATGATGATATGCATCTAGAGGAATGATTCACATGTAGGGATTATTTCCAGAAATTAGGAAGCTAGAAATTTGAAAAATTGGGGTTAGATTTCCTTTAAACCAAAACCAACCCATAGAGAAGAAAAAGAACCGATCCGTTGTGGGTCGAATTTTCTATAAATGTAGAGCTGAATCGATAAGAATGAAAATGAACCGATCCGGTAGAGTAAAAATCTCCTGTAAATGGCGAACTGAATCGATGTATTTGGACTAGATCGGTTCAGCTAAGTAGGAATTTGGGGGTGAATGTGTAGTTGTTGTGGAGGTTGTTGATGATGAATAGGGAACTGAAGTGTATAGAAACTTCTTGAAAAACAGAAATATGGTTCTGAGGTTTAACTAATTGGTATCATTATGCATGTTTGAAACTAATTTGGGACTAAAAAATGTTAGGGTTGGGTTAATTAAATTATGGAACAAAATTATACCCATATCCAAATTAATAATAATTGCCTATGACTAGATGGTTAAGTAATTATTTAGATGATAAATAATTTATGGATGAATGATGGTATGAGATTTGCATTGGAGATTTTATGGTAATTTAGGAATAATTACCTTACATATTATAGGAAAAATAATATGTATTATGTTATATTTGTGTGTGGACATACCAGTGGACTTTCTTATAGGCTCAGGGGTTCGCGCGTTCGGGCCAGTGGCCACATGTCGGTACAAGTGGGATTGATGATGTGTAGGCATATATGTACTATATATATAGAGGCTCCACCCACTAGAGGTAGGTGTGACACTAACTATTCCTGTATCACCGCTGGGTATGGTCCGTATACAGGTACCCTGCATAAGTACCACCCCAACTTATATGTGTTTTATAGTGTTCGTTTAGGATGCCAGGATCCCTTCGTACTGTTCGGTTTGGATGTTAGGATTCCTTCGGACTTACCGATAGAGCACGAATATGACACCAGCGGTAGATGCCATTGTGTGTCACATATATGGAAGGATATATAGTATTAATTACCCGGATATTGTGGAAATAAATTTAATTATTTAAGGATATTGTCACTAACTAATATTCGATCCTAGAACGCATAATAGATGTTTATGCTTTATACTTCATAAAGGCGGAGACCAGAATTAATGTAAGTTGAGAAATTTTAGAAATGTAAGGATTTCGTTTAATTAAATCAATTGGGAAGGGATTTCCTATAAAATTGAGATATTGTCACCAAATTATTGTTTGGGAGGTTTTAGGGTGAGAATGATATTTCGTTTAGATGAGGGGAGAGGTGTCATATGCATGTGAATGTCGAAGAGGGGGAATATTTATTGTGCTTTGACTGTATAATTACATTCATATTTTATTCAAGTTAATTCTTGCACACCTCGGGATCTGATCCAAATTTAATTGTTTTTCCTCCCCCAGGTGCTCCTAGATAAGGATAGTTAGATTGTGTTATGGCAGTCCGGTGATCTCATTTACTCTCCAGATTTAGATTCATTATTCTTCTAGCATAGGTGCTTTTCAGATTCAGTCATTTATTATTTTGAATATTTATGAGGGCATAAGCCCGACACTCTTTTATTTCTTGTCAGTTGGGATTTGTTATGTTAGATGGATTTTATTACTGTTATTATGGTGGCGTGGATTTTTGGATCATTGTGTAAGTATTTTTCATTTATAAATGCCGAAGTTTTGGAATACATTTGATTTATATTTACTAGGGTGCTAAGAATGGTATTAATTGACAAGCAATCCCTATCTTCGACGTATCGTGCCTGGCCAGCCTTTACGTGAGAAAATAGGTGTTGTTACAGTTGGTATCAGAGCACGGTTCTAGTGTCCTTAGGATCTGTGTTTACTCTGATTATGTTCTGCGTTGTGTTATTTGATATAGAGCCTATAGTCATTGTATTCATTCGATTAATACTTATTCGAACCTGGTTTGCTTTCAAATGGAAAACGGACGTAGGGGCAGATCCAGGAGAGTAGTCCCACCAGTCGAGGATGAGGAGTATCGCCCGAATCCACCTCAACCACCACAGGCTCCACAGGCCCCACAATTGATTACTCCAGCGGAGATAGCTACTATAGTGTCCCAGGCAGTATCCACAGCAATGGCTGCCATGCTACAACATTTTTCGCTGCCTCAGGAAACACAACAGGCAGGTATCCCAACACAGGAATCGGGAAATGCATGGTCCCTCGCGAGGGAGGATTTTGTTAAAGGCCAGTGTAGGCACCCCATTATGTTACCCCTTAAACTCTCCTTAGTTCCCTAGAACCTCCCCTCATCACTACTGATCCAGGTCATACCCCAAGTACTGACCTAGAAGCCATCAGGCACTCCTAGGCTCCGTTTGACCAAAAGTCAAAGTCTTCAGCTCGATTGAGGCTAAATGAATCTTTGAAGGGCATTGAAACCCCTTTCCAGCGATACATCCCGTGCATGATTCCGACCTACCATGCGGACGAACGACCCATTTTCCCCGAAACTCAATCAGGAGGCCACTAGGCGCTCTCGGGATCCATTTGACCAAGGTCAGCTCTTCAGCTCAATCGAGACTGAATGAATCTTCGAAAGGAACTGAAAATACTTTCCAACGGTCCATCCCGTGCGCGATTCCGACTTACGGTACGGACGAACGATTCGTTTGACTCTGAAAGGTCACCAAATACTTCCAGGGCCCGGTTGCCCAAAGTCAACTCCCCGAACCTGATCAAACTCTTCGGAATGTCAAAGTACATCTCCTAACCTTTCCAAAGGTCTACCCCGTGTGCGATTCAGACTTACCATGCGGACAAACGATCTGTTTGCGTCCGATGATTCCCCGTCCAATGGACTGACGAATGCTTTCGAGCCATATTTGTCCCAGAGTCAACTCCCGAACCCAGGAGCAGTCCCAAGGACTTTCGAAGGTCTCTAAATTACCTTTCCAATGGTCCACCCCGTGCATGATTCTAATCAACGGTTTGCGTTCTTCGACCAATTTTCCCAAAAGGCTTGAAAGACACTACCAAACGGCAGGTCCCAGACCCTGCCTATCGGTAGTGTGCCTAACGCACCTGCCGAACGGAAGGAACAGGGCTATGCCGATCAGCAATACCCTGGGACTATAAAAAGGAGGCCTGACCTCACTTGCAAGGAGATCCCAGATCTCATAGATATCACTCTCAGCAAACCCCGAAAATCTCTCTCAAAGTCAGTTTGATTTCCACACCCAAATCCCTTTGCAACCTCCACTTTTCATCATCCCTTTCATCAAACTTGGAGAATTCACTACCCTCCATCATCACCCAAGTCTAAGGGATGCTCTCTAACATTCAAGATCAAGCTCAAGATCTCCAAAAAGGTCCAATTTTCTTAACTCCCTCCTTAAATTCCCAATAACTTGTTTTATTACTTGACACTTTCATTATCTTATCTCATACATCCTAATATACTTTTTATTTAGTATTATTGCACATCTCTTAATTTCATATATATAAAAACCCAAAAAACAAAAAAAAGAGGGTTTGCCCATAAATTCCAAATGCGAGTTCTCACACTTTTCTTACATTTCTCCCACAACTAAAATACTTTTTTCTACACACACAGACACACACACACACACACACACACACACACACACATAAGAGAATCTCCGATTGGATTTATGGGATAAACCCCACCCCTCGTTTTGTATGCGAACTACGTGGACTTTGATGCCTCTATAGGCTACGTAGACGTCTCGGGGTAAAACCCGAGATTCGAGTCCTATTTTTACTTTTCCTCTCATTTTCTATTTTCTCTAAACTCTATTCTCTTATACTATATATATACATAGAGTTGTTCTTAAGGGCGTATTATTCCGTATATGTTATCGTTCCCTCATAATGATTAACGTAGTGATGATCGCCTATATCATATTTTCTAATACTTTTATACCTTCCTACGGACGACTCACTTTACCTCTTCCATGGTACAAGTGTATGATTCCTATCTCCACTATATATACACATGCACACATATCACGGGGAAAATAAAGGAAAACAGCAAAAACCTATAAGAGACCGAAAGGGAGGAATGGGTGCCTAACACCTTCCCATTTCGTAACTTAGTCTCCGGACCCTTTTCGAATCACTTTGGTTTCGTATGCACCAGTATGTCTTTGGATGCTGTCCTTCGGGATGGCTTCCCTTTTTCTTTTGTCTGTTTTGAGTAAAATAGACTGGAGACTTTAATCTCTCTACATTTTTTACCACACCTAAATTGATGCCGACCGAAGCGCTCCCGAGGCGCGACCCAAGGATCCTCACTCTCACACGGCCCGCCTGCCGTGAGGATCGGGATCCAGGAGGGGATGGCCACAGTGGCGACTCTGCTGGGGATTTTCTTTTAAGGGCTAAACTCTATTTACATGGGTGTTATGTGGTAATACCCCGTGATTTTAATGACTTTTAAAATGGGTTATATTTTAAATTAATGGATTAATTGGATTTTATTATAAATTAATTCATTTGGGTTTTATCCGAATTGTGGATATTAAAATGGATGATTCTGAATATTACTTAAAGATATTTAGGTAATATATGAATGTGATGTCATTGATATGACGATGTGATATAATTCGGTAATTTGGATTTTTTAGTCAGACGCGGTATGGGACGTGTCGGGACTAATTTATTAAATTAAAAAGGAAATTTATTTTCTATCGGCCTTATAGTCATTTCGACTGCGTCGTTGCATTCAGAAGGGTTGAAAAAGTCAGAAAAGCCTATTTGGATGTTGGATTTGGGTCTCGGGCCATTTGGAAATGAAAAGACAACCCAAAAGGGCATTTTGGTTATTTTTACAAGGGGGATGAATAGTGATTTCGGGTTTTGTCTTATTATAAGTATTTGGAGATTAGTTGAATGTGGGTTCATTCATCTCTTCTACACAAAATTGAAAGGTCATCTTCTTAGAGAGAGTGAAAGGTTGCTTGGGAAGAGAAAAGCTTGCTTGGAAAGGAGGAGAACTAAAGACCAAAGGTCACCACCACCAACGACCACCGAAAGTGGCTGGAAAAAGGGAGAACCACCTACGTTATTCAACCCCAAAGGATCAGATCTTCATTAAAGGCAAGTTTTTGATATTTGCAACTTAAGTTCGTATATTGTCCATGTTAGAATAATTATGAAAAGAGATGATTTTTCATGTTTGGAAGATAAAAATGGAGTAGTAATGGATTTCTGGAAGTATGAAATATATAGGAATTAAACTCATGTTGTAGGTAGTTAGTAATCCAAGAAATATTCATCAATCTGTGGAAGAAATTCTGAAAATAATTTAGTGTTCTTGAAGATAATATGTTGATAATTTTCTGGAAAAAGAGGCAAAAACGAGTGGAATGAGAAGAGCCAATTTGGAAGGTTTAGATCTTATTTTTGAGTGCATTTGGATGAGGTTTAAGAAAAACTCAAAACACATACCTGACTCAATTTTTCGTGTGGAATCCAAATCTGAAGTCGGATTGATGATTTGAATAATTTTTGGATCTAATTTTTCTGAGTATTTAAAATATGAGAATTCATGATGTTGTTTCTTTTTAATGTTGGTTCTTATCCCAAAACTTTTGTGGATCCTTGGTGATTATTAATTGGATATTATGGGACTTAGAAAATATCAGTAGACCCTAGATAAGATTTGAATTAATTTTATTGGGATTTAAATTGATTAGAATGATGATAATTAAATTAAAGAAATTTCGGTTGCTAGATTCATTTGTTGGATTATAATTGGTTTGCTTGAGGATTAAGGATAGGTCTAGTAGTGGTGATTGAATGTAACACCTGGGTAGCCTTAGGATTACAATATGAACATCAAGGACCGAGTTTAAGCTCATTATTGATTGTGCAAGGACTAAGTGTAATACGAGCGCTTAGCAGTATGACTCCTGGATAGAGATGGGAGTTTAGAACACATTTGGTTGAAAGAGGGTATGAGGTTATCCCAATCACGTATTTAAAGTTGACGGACCTCCTCGATCGACAAAGTTAAGTAGTAGTGTATTGGAGGGGTTGTTTGTTTGGATTTCGCTTTGCGAGACGCTCCGCGCATGAACCTTAATGACGTCGGGAGTGGAGAGATGTTATAGGATGCGAGGATAATTAAATTATGAAGTAAAGATATGATATTTTAATACGTGGAATTTAAAAGAGATATAATGCTACGTATGGGAATCATCTTAGTGTAGTGATATCAACTTATTGATATTATATTATAGGTATGATAATGCCTATTTGATTGATTGATGATTTATGTGTATGACATACCTAGCTTACTTGCTATCGGTGGGAGGTTTGCGTGTGAGGGAAGTCATATCCTGATGAATCCATGGGATCTTTGATTTGTCGCTCGAGAACATAGGTCTATGAAAAACTTATCGGGGAGTTGATAAGTCCGCTGACTGTGGGTACGTAGGTATGTACGTGACCCATGGATACGAGAACTATGTTCGCCTCTAATGTTTGTGTTGTTGTTTATGGTTCGAGGAATCCTTACCGAACCTTTTGTCCACTATTCGGCGACCAGCGATGATGGGACATGATAGCAGAGTAATGCATTGCACCGCAGCTGTGACTCGGGGTGCCGTATTATATATGAATATATATATAATGAATTAAATGGATGAATGGATATTTATTATGGTTAAATCTATCTACGGTGATAATTGTAGATAACGGTGAATAGAGAAAGATAATTGAATTAAGTTAATGAATGTTTATTGAAGAACTTAATTCATATTAATGAGAAATGATTCATGTTAATGAGAAACGATGAGAAATGTAAATGAATAATAATGTGATGTATGGTATGGGACATACGGGGATTATGATATTGGGATGGAATTATAATATGGAGACTAGAAAAGAGGAACCATTAACTAGGAGGTTAATGGGAAACGTTAAGTGTGCACTCTAGTTGAGAGGTGAGAATGGCAAGTGAGAGTTGGGTCTAACATGTACATAATAAAAGATTTATTGCACTTGTTAAATACTTGCTGTTTTAAAAATCATTTTCACAATCGGGCTCTGACCCGTTTCCTTGCATATTTTATTTTCTATTGTATCTTCTATATCAGGTGTCCAGCAACAGGGACGCCAACCTTAGCGGATTATGGCAGGCTATGGATTTATGGAGTTTTGCTTAGACGCCTATTATCATTTAATTCACAGTATTCTCTTAGTAGGGCATGTCGCCCAAAGGATTCAGTTATCTTCTTCTATCGGGGTCAAATACTATGGTATTCATGTCATTTTAATACATTTGATATTGTTGGGATTACTGTAATGGATTAATATTATTTGGGAATGTTTATTCCAATTGCATTCAAATAATTTGGTGTTATCTAATTGGTTTTCAGCGTTGTAGAATATAATGTGTTGTGTTATTCTTAAACTGGAAATGGATTTTGTTAAATTAAAATTTGAAAAGTTTTTAACACCAGCTTAATTGAGTATTGGGTGAGTTGTAAATGTTTTCGACAGTGATGCTAAGAATGAGCCAACTGTATATTCTGTTTTAATTTGGTATGGGACTGACCACCCGGTATTTAATTAGGCGGGGTGTTATAGGTGGTATCAGAGCATCAGGTTCTAGTGTCCTTTAGGATCTGTACGGCTTACTGTGTTTTCAGCTTAGCGTTCTTTGATATAGAGCCCTATGTTTAGGATTGTTGATCTCTTTGGTAAGATTCCGTATATTTCAGTGAATCTTATTTACGTTCGGGAGTGATCAAACAAATAATTATGGCAAATGAGGGCCATTGAATGGATAGCGGAGATCGTACTTAGGAGGTTATGAAGTATGTTCGAGTATGATGACCGTAGTCGAGGTCACCCCTATTATGGAAAATTGAGGAGAGACATCAGTAGAAGTTATTGAAGTGCGAGAATTGTGCGTGTTACCTAACGAAGGCAATATATTCAAAGGATTGGGCATATAGTGGAGTGTGGTTAACTAGAACTGGAAAATTTGGGTAAAATTTTTCTTGACTCATCGGAGCAAAGTTATAATATTGGGATTCAACAACCATCACCCGCAAATGAGGGTATGTTTCCTATCTAAGGAATTATGAGGCGTATTGATTAATATTGTGTGGGCAAAAAGGGTTGCTAAACTTAGCCTATAGCATCGTTATTTACGTAAACTCACTGAGGGGTGTGGAACACCTATATATTACATGTTATCATGTGGGTTTGATTTTTATCATGGGATTACTTACTTTGGGCATGTTCGAGCATGATGTGACTATCGGCATACATTGACTTGTGGTATACGAGAGCGTATGTACTACTATTAACCAGCATCTTGTCTTCTAGAGAAGAGTAGATGAGTAGACTCTATTTGAAATCAATAAAAAAAAACTAATTTTTTTTTAAATCGATAAACTTGATATTTTTTTTGATAAATCAAATTTTTTTACACTATTGACTAAGGACCTTAGGAGTTTCGATGACCGACTACTTTAGGAAGTAGTGTATCGGGGTGGTTCCTTGTTTGAATTTCGCTTGCGAGACACCGCACACATGAAACTAATAACCGTTGGGAGTCGAAATAAGATAGGTCTTTAGGATATGAGTTTATAATTTTTGCTATTATAATGAAAGTTGTACGATAGGGTGTATGGGCGCCCTGGATGATTGGATTGTAGTAGTTTTCAAAATTGTGAAACAGTAAGTAGTTGTGACTTCAGGATTTATTTGTTTAATAAGTGAGGATCATTTTTTCCAAACTTTGTTACGTGAATGGTATAAGGAAGATTGGGTAAAGTTTAAATTCGATTCAGTTGAAACTATATGGTGAGGCTTGGCGTATAACATCGATAGGGATTTTCGTTAATGTACAGTATGGGCGGTACGTTTTAGGTTTCTTGCGATGTGAGATGTATACTCGGAGTTGACCTTACCGGTATGATTTATATTCCTGAATTTAGGGACGAAATTCTATTATAAGGGGGGAAGTATGTCATACCCGTGATTTTAATGACTTTTAAAATGGGTTATATTTTAAATTAATGGATTAATTGGATTTTATTATAAATTAATTCATTTGGGTTTTATCCGAATTGTGGATATTAAAATGGATGATTCTGAATATTACTTAAAGATATTTAGGTAATATATGAATGTGATGTCATTGATATGACGGTGTGATATAAATTCGGTAATTTGGATTTTTTAGTCAGACGCGGTATGGGACGTGTCGGGACTAATTTATTAAATTAAAAAGGAAATTTATTTTCTATCGGCCTTATAGTCATTTCGACTGCATCGTTACGTCCGGAAGGGTTGAAATAGTCAGAAAAGTCTATTTGGATGTTGGATTTGGGTCTCGGGTCATTTGGAAATGAAAAGACAACCCAAAAGGGCATTTTGGTTATTTTTACAAGGGGGATGAATAGTGATTTCGGGTTTTGTTTTATTATAAGTATTTGGAGATTAGTTGAATGTGTGTTCATTCATCTCTTCTACACAAAATTGAAAGGTCATCTTCTTAGAGAGAGTGAAAGGTTGCTTGGGAAGAGAAAAGCTTGCTTGGAAAGGAGGAGAACTAAAGACCAAAGGTCACCACCACCAACCACCACCGAAAGTGGCTGGAAAAAGGGAGAACCACCTATGTTATTCAACCCCAAAGGATCAGATCTTCATTAAAGGCAAGTGTTTGATATTTGCAACTTAAGTTCGTATATTGTCCATGTTAGAATAATTATGAAAAGAGATGATTTTTCATGTTTGAAAGATAAAAATGGAGTAGTAATGGATTTCTAGAAGTATGAAATATATAGGAATTAAACTCATGTTGTAGGTAGTTAGTAATCCAAGAAATATTCATCAATCTGTGGAAGAAATTCTGAAAATAATTTAGTGTTCTTGAAGATAATATGTTGATAATTTTCTGGAAAAAGAGGCAAAAACGAGTGGAATGAGAAGAGCCAATTTGGAAGGTTTAGATCTTCTTTTTGAGTGCATTTGGATGAGGTTTAAGAAAAACTCAAAACACATACCTGACTCAATTTTTCGTGTGGAATCCAAATCTGAAGTCGGATTGATGATTTGAATAATTTTTGGATCTAATTTTTCTGAGTATTTAAAATATGAGAATTCATGATGTTGTTTCTTTTTAATGTTGGTTCTTATCCCAAAACTTTTGTGGATCTTTGGTGATTATTAATTGGATATTATGGGACTTAGAAAATATCAGTAGACCCTAGATAAGATTTGAATTAATTTGATTGGGATTTAAATTGATTAGAATGATGATAATTAAATTAAAGAAATTTCGATTGCTAGATTCATTTGTTGGATTATAATTGGTTTGCTTGAGGATCAAGGATAGGTCTAGTAGTGGTGATTGAATGTAACACCTGGGTAGCCTTAGGATTACAATATGAACATCAAGGACTGAGTTTAAGCTCATTATTGATTGTGCAAGGACTAAGTGTAATACGAGCGCTTAGCAGTATGACTCCTGGATAGAGATGGGAGTTTAGAACACATTTGGTTGAAAGAGGGTATGAGGTTATCCCAATCACGTATTTAAAGTTGACGGACCTCCTCGATCGACAAAGTTAAGTAGTAGTGTATTGGAGGGGTTCCTTGTTTGGATTTCTCTTTGCGAGACGCTCCGCGCATGAACCTTAACGACGTCGGGAGTGGAGAGATGTTATAGGATGCGAGGATAATTAAATTATGAAGTAAAGATATGATATTTTAATACGAGGAATTTAAAAGAGATATAATGCTACGTATGGGAATTATCTTAGGGTAGTGATATTAACTTATTGATATTATATTATAGGTATGATAATGCCTATTTGATTGATTGATGATTTATGTGTATGACATACCTAGCTTACTTGCTATCGGTGGGAGGTTTGCGCGTGAGGGAAGCCATATCCTGATGAATCCATGGGATCTTTGATTTGTCACTCGAGAACATAGGTCTATGAAAGACTTATCGGGGAGTTGATAAGTCTGCTGACTGTGGGTACGTAGGTATGTGCGTGACCCATGGATACGAGAACTATGTTCGCCTCCAATGTGTGTGTTGTTGTTTATGGTTCGAGGAATCCTTACCGAACCTTTTGTCCACTATTCGGCGACCAGCGATGATGGGACATGATAGCAGAGTAATGCATTGCACCGCAGCTGTGACTCGGGGTGCCGTATTATATATGAATATATATATATATATAATGAATTAAATGAATGAATGGATATTTATTATGGTTAAATCTATCTACGGTGATAATTGTAGATAACGGTGAATAGAGAAAGATAATTGAATTAAGTTAATGAATGTTTATTGAAGAACTTAATTCATATTAATGAGAAATGATTCATGTTAATGAGAAACGATGAGAAATGTAAATGAATAATAATGTGACGTATGTTATGGGACATACGGGGATTATGATATTGGGATGGAATTGTAATATGGAGACTAGAAAAGAGGAACCATTAACTAGGAGGTTAATAGGAAACGTTAAGTGTGCACTCTAGTTGAGAGGTGAGAATGGCAAGTGAGAGTTGGGTCTAACATGTACATAATAAAAGGTTTATTGCACCTGTTAAATACTTGCTGTTTTAAAAATCATTTTCACAATCGGGCTCTGACCCGTTTCCTTGCATATTTTCTTTTCTATTGTATCTTCTATATCAGGTGTCCAGCAACAGGGACGCCAACCTTAGCGGATTATGGCAGGCTATGGATTTATGGATTTTTTCTTAGACGCCTATCATCATTTGATTCACAGTATTCTCTTAGTAGGGCATGTCGCCCAAAGAATTCAGTTATCTTCTTCTATCGGGGTCAAATACTATGGTATTCGTGTCATTTTAATACATTTGATATTGTTGGGATTACTGTAATGGATTAATATTATTTGGGAATGTTTATTCCAATTGCATTCAAATAATTTGGTGTTATCTAATTGGTTTTCAGTGTTGTAGAATATAATGTGTTGTGTTATTCTTAAACTGGAAATGGATTTTGTTAAATTAAAATTTGAAAAGTTTTTAACACCAGCTTAATTGAGTATTGGGTGAGTTGTAAATGTTTTCGATAGTGATGCTAAGAATGAGCCAACTGTATATTCTGTTTTAATTTGGTATGGGACTGGCCACCCGGTATTTAATTAGGCGGGGTGTTATATATGTTTTCTTATATTCTCCCCAATTTCGCATGTTCCCCCTTTATTACTCATGTGGAACCCATGCTTATTCTTCTATTCACACACTTGTAGAAAATTCTCCTTATACACTTCGCACCACGTCACCTAGGGTCACATATATCCACATGTTGCACATATCATTCATCCATACTTGGTGTACTGTTGGTACTTGCACTTTGCTCCCTGTTTGGCATAATCAAGAAAGATACTCTCATCATAAGATACTAATAAGAGAATCATGCATGATTCACACAACATCACCAAAGAGCATTGTGATTGACCAAATTTTACTTAGTAACTGGAGGGTCACTTCATGATGGGCGCTGGTCCGATAGGGCACAGTTAGCCTAAGTGATACGACTCTCACCTTCCATTGGCCAAGTAATTTTGACGTATATCGAACGATTCTCCCACATTGTACCGCTTGACTGAAGTCATAACGGGAGGTATATCGCATGAAACTTGTTCACGTATGCCGAGTATATCGAATTCTCTCTCACACGTACCGTCCCCACGAGGTATATAGTGAGGAAATTCACGTACACTCAGGTACATCAAATTGATTCTCCACACGTACCGATTGCCCGCAAGAGCAAGATGTATATCGTGGAAGTCACGCCAAAGGGGGAACCCTTTCCGATTCACCCAACCAACTGCATACCCGCATATAGGTGTCAACCCTAGGACAGACATGTTAGATTACCGATTTTAACCCAAAACTCTGCCAAAATTCTGGGTCGGCTTGCCTCTCAAATTCTCGCGCATTTTTAATACGGGACCCTGTCCGTGAGCCTGGTCACAAGTCCAGCCATAGCTTTGCATATATTACAAACCCAATTGTTCCAGGCTCGGGTCCCGTCTGGCATTTCATTTTGCATTTAGGAGAATTTAATACAAGTGAGAACATAATAATTATAATAATCATGCTGAGATCCGTCTCTCGAAAGAAAAAAAGCCAAAATCTTTTCTCTTCTCTTTATCAAAAATCCAAAAATATTTTGTCTTTCAATCTAAAAAAATGTAAAAAACTTCTTCCCCTTTCCTAAAAAATAAATCCCATTTTACTCCGTCTCAGGTCGATCGCAAACCCTTGGCCTGGCTCCTTATTGGCTTCGGTCTTCAATCAAGTCACCCCGGAGTTCCGTCTGTTCCCGTATTACTCCTTCCGAGTCCGAAATCCATTCTCTTTCCATGGAGAATACCAATCAAGTACCCATTGTGCAGCCGGATCGGACGGCATTCCTCGCTCAGCTTGTGTCCAAGATTGACAATCTCCAAGCTGAGGTCCGAGAGATGCAACAAAACTAGGTTCCTATTACTCAAGAGCCCGAGGCCCTATTTCCTCGTTCCATGGATCCACCTGAGCCTATCTGGGTTCCCGAAGAGTATCAACACGCTCCACGTGCTCCTCCTGTCAATGGGCCATCGCCTGCCCAGCTTCCTATGTCGAACCTTGCCAAGCATGGGGCTAGCTTGCCTATGATCATTGATCCGAAGGAAGAAGAGTTGAATAAAGTCAAAGAGGACCTCAAGATGCTCATCAAGAAGTTTGACCAAGTCAAAATTTCAGGAAATTACATGGACTACACCCACATGTCTCCTTATCCTAAAACGAGGTTACCCGAGAAGTTCAAGATGCCAAATATCAAGAAATTTGGAGGAAGTGGACCCCCGATTATTCATCTCTGCAGTTATCACTGTTCCATGACTCTAGTAGGGGCTTCTGAAGAGGTGATGGCTAATTGTTTCATCAAACTCTGAAGGATAGTGCCCTCTAATGGTTTTTGTCTCTTGAAGAATCTAGAATTCGTAGTTAGGAGGATGTGGCTCGAGAATTCATGTCACAGTACAAATATAACGAAGAGCTTGAGGTCACCCGCTATGATTTAGAGCTGCTCAAGCAGAATCCTAGAGAATCAGTCATTAACTTCATCGCCCGATGGAGGGAAAAATCAGTAACCATGACCAATCGGCCTTCCGAGGAAAAACAAGTCAATATAGTAAAGAAGAACTTCTTACCCCATGTCCGAGCAATGAAGGGAGGATAATACTATCCCCATTTTCAATCTCTCAGAGAGGCAGGAGTAGAAATCGAGGAAGGTCTTGCCAAGACAGATGTCGAACCGAAGAAGGTGTCTGGATAGTTCACCTCCAGAAAATATGATAAGCCTGTCAGTGCTATAGTCTCAACCATCAACAACATCTCTCAACCAACCACATTATGGGCACCAAAATGCCGCCCTGTCCCAGTCCGAAAGGAATACGCCGAGCTCCATGCTCCCCTCTCCAAAGTTTATCAAGCCCTGCTAAGCCGAAACCTTATAAAACCCTTAGATCCCCGTCCATTGCCAAATCCACTCCCAAGAAACTTCAAGGCAGATGCCCATTGTGCCTTTCACCAAACAGATGGCCATACCACCGACCAATGCTTTCACCTTCGAAACATGATCCAAGGTCTAATTGACCGGGGGACCATCGTCCCACTAGCCAATCCGAAGCCAAACAATAATTGCAACCCACTTATAAATCATACCAATGCCATCTTCTTAGAAGAGAGCTCGAAATTCGATCCCTCAACTCAAATCACACCCATATACTCTCCTAAACCTCTCCAAATTTTCCCATATTTCCTCCTACACCCTACTAGCCTCACTGATCAGGCACTGTCAATCCTTACCAGAGCATGCATTACTATCCATACTCGTTATGAAAATGGATGTATGGAATTATAAGAAGTTTTAAACCAACTCCTAGAGTTCGGGATGAAATTTCCCTCACAGATGATCATTGATTGCCAGAGGTTTCATACGTTGTTCTTGGAAGAACGAAAATGGGCCCGAGAGTCAGATAGTTGGGTAGTACCAATTGATGAAGTCAACCTGGATGATGTGGTCCAGATTATAGCTGAATTCTTCAGGCAGACCAATAACATTTGCAGTATCACTGAGTTATACGATGCTTTGAAGCTATAGGGGCGCTTGGTCCCTTCACCCTTACACGTCCCCACAGAATAGGATGACCTGTATGAAGAAGCCATTAAAGTTATGGGATGCATTGACTTTGCATGGAAAAACATAATTATTACCACCGAATGAGGGGAAGAATCCAAAGATTTGAATGAAGAGAAAGCTTCAGGTAGAACTGGCCCGGTAGTCGACATGTGTGGAATGATATCATTTGTAGAACTCCTCATAAAAGTAAACAAGGTGGCAGAACAACTCGAGATCGATAAGGAAACGAGATTCATGTTTTTTACTGCTTTAGTAAATCACATGACCAGATCAGGGAGGCATTACCAGATTCCAAGCTCACTACCAGCCAATGACAAAGGGAAGGGTGTTGAAAACCTTCCTATGCCAGAGATGACCCTAGAGGAGAGAAAGATCCTCGATCAACTAAAGAAAAATCAAGCTAACATCACTATATGGGGTCTTTTTATGTCTTCTCAGCTACACATAAATGCTTTGATCAAGTTTCTCACTGGAACTGAAATTCATCCTTCTACCATATCAGAAGAAGCGGTAAATTTGGTCAGATCCTTGACCTCTACCAAAATGCTATCCTTTTTCGAAAAAGAAATCCCCAAGATTGGGCCAAACCACAATCATGCACTTAACATCTACATCGAAGTTATGGGGAAGGTCGTTCCACTCTCTCTTATCGATAATGGATCCGCATTGAATGTCTGCCTACTGAGAACCTTCAAATGTTTAGGACTGAAAGAAAGCGACCTCGCTCTAACTTTCGCTACCGTGCGTGCCTATAATAATACCCGTTGAGAGGTGATGGGATCCATAAAGCTTGTAACAGGGGCTGGACCTATAAACCCTGTCTTTGAATTCCAAGTTATTAACATCCCAGCCTGTTTTAACCTATTGCTAGGACGACCTTGGCTCCACAGTATCAAAGGCATGTCTTCCTCACTCCATCAAAAATTAAAGTTCTTCGCCGATGGACGGGTCAGTACCATCTTGGGTGACGATGACAATGCCGATGGTGCAAGTACCAGCAGCCCAATCCTTGAGATTCAGAATGGGTCAAATGATATACTCCTATTAGGATTCCGTGTTGAACCACTTCTACTCCTGGAAGGGGACAACTTCAAAGAAAGGATTTGTCTAGAATACGACCCTCATGGAAACGTCAATATGATCCAGATGTTCAGAAACATGTACTTCATGCCCGGACTGGGGCTAGGAGAAAGAAAACAAGGTATAATCAAGTCTATTGAACTAAAGAAGGCCCTCCCTCCTTTTGGTTTGGGGTATCAACCACCAGAACAAGAGCTCAGAATGATCCGTCAGTCTTGACCAAAGAGAAGACTAGACTGTATCCAGACTATCCCAAGTGATTCCTTGAATGGACGATTCATTAAAGAGGGTGAAGACTTCCCCTTTTGCGGCTTTCATGAACCATGGTATGACCATACAGACAAGAAGATGAAGCTTGGAATGGATATCTTTTTCCAAGATAACTACCCATGGGCCAAAAGTTCCCAACACCATGTACAACCGCTCACCAAAGATACCAAAGAGACTGAGGAAAGAGACTCTGAAGATTCCTTCAACTTACGAACACTAGGGATGGCACTCTGAATGGTTCATTCAGGCACCACATCACTAGATCCATCCCACCTGATTAAAGCTGCTGATACATCTCTCCTCAAATGGCATACTGCGCCAGTTCTACCTGCTAAAATCTCCCCTAATCCTAATGTTTACCCCTTTTCTTCTTCTATTGCCTATCCTTATTCAAATGTAATCGAGTCCTCTTTTGATGAGGTTTTCAATGTTGTTTTTCCTAACAATAAAATAAACGAAGATCTTGAGTATCCTACTGTGCCTTACATTATCTATTTGGATTCTAATCAAACTTTTAATGATGATGATTTTGCAAATGAACAATTCTTAACTGATATAAATAAGGTTAATAAAGAAACATAACCGCGTTCAAGTTAATGAAGATGAGACTGTTATTGTAAAACTCGGTTATAGTAGGCAACTGCATGAAATTAGGATAGGAACTACCCTTGACGAGCATGAGCGTGCACAACTCGAAGAATTGCTAAAGGAATTCGTCGATGTTTTTGCATGGTCCTACGACGATATGCCGGACATTAATCCTGAAATAGCTCAGATCGAGATACCCACTCTCCCAGATTACAAGCCGGTCAAATAAAAGTTGAGAAAACTCTGCACCAAATGGTCGCTGAAGGTCAAATAAGAGGTGGTCAAACAGTTGAACGTATGCTTCATTCGTGTGATCTAATATCCCATGTGTCTAGCCAATATAGTACCCGTGTCGAAATCAAGAGGAAAAGTTCGGATGTGTGTAGACTATCGGGATTTGAATAAAGCCTCTCTAAAGGATGATTATCCGCTACCCAATATCGACATGATCGTGGACAACACAACTAGTCATGCTCTCAAGTCATTCGTCGATGGGTTTACCGGATATAACCAAATCAAAATGCACCCAAACCACCAAGAAAAAACTGCATTCATCACCCCCCATGGGAAACCTTTTGTTGTACTGTCATGCCATTTGGTCTCCAGAATACTGGGGCTATCTACCAGAGGGCTGCCACAACCATCCTACACGATCTAATTCATAAAGAAGTTGAGGTCTATGTGGATGATATGATTATTAAATCCAAGACTATATAGGGTTATGTTCCTTCTCTCCGAAAGTTCTTCGAACGACTGCGACGGTATCAGATGAGACTTAATCCGTAAAAATGCGTCTTCGGTGTTACAAAGGGAAAACTCTTGGGATTCATGGTCAGCGAGAAGGGGATAGAAATAGATCCCGCCACGATGAAAGCCATACTTGAGATGCCACCTACCCGAACAAAGAGAGAAGTTCGAGGTTTCCTTGGGAAATTGTAATACATTAGCTGGTTCATCAGCCAGCTAACCTCCATCTGCGAACCTATCTTCAAACTCCTCCGAAAGGATTCAACTAAAGTTTGGAACGAGGCCTTCTAATAAGCCTTTGATCGAATCAAACAATATCTGACCCAACCTCCGGTACTCATTCCACCACAGCTTGGTCTCCCCTTACTCCTATACCTAACCATAACCGACACTGCAGTTGGGGCTTTGTTAGCCCAATACCTTGAAGATTCCTGCAAAAAAAGGTTCATCTATTATGCCAGTCACAAATTGGCCGGCTACGAGGTCAACTACACTGCTTTGGAAAAGGCGTGTATCGCACTTGTCCGTGTCACCCAAAAGTTGCGACACTACACGCTCGCCTTCCCTATCAAACTTATATCCTGAATGGACCCCATCAAATACCTGCTTGAGAAACCCGCCTTGTCCAGCCGAATGGCCCAATGGTTGATGCTCCTAGTCGGGTTCGACATTATATATGTCACGCAGAAAGCCATGAAAGGAAGAGCTATCTCTGACTACCTCGCTGATTATCCCGTAGAAGAAGTCGATGTCTGGGTCTCTGAATTCCCAGATGAAAACATCATTTTCACCGCTCAAGACACCCGACGATGGCAAATGTTCTTTGACGGCGCTGCCAACAAAAAAGGATACGACATTGGGATAATACTGATCGCCCCAGATGACTCCCACACTCCCATCGCCATAAAATTGGATTTCCCTTGCACTAATAACATGGCTGAATATGAGGCATGCAGAGTAGGCCTCAAAGTTTCTCTCAAGAAAGATATTTAATGCCTAGACGTCTATAGGGATTCCTCCCTTATCATCGATTAAGTGCTCAGAAAGTGGAAAGCCAAGGATGAGAAACTCCAAACCTTCTATACCCACTTAGAAGACTTAGCCTTCAAACTCCAAGATATCACCTTCCACTACCTACCTCTAGCAAAGAATAACCTAGGTAATGCCATTGCTACTCTGGCCTCCATGGTCGACATTCCCGAAGGAATAACTATGACCCCCTTCCTAGTTCAAAATCAAGACAAACCAACCCACTGTTACCACATTGAGCTCGTCACCACAGAAGATCCCGAGCTAGACAATTGTTGGTACTATGATATCTGGTGCCCCCTCAAGCATGGTAGGTATCCCAAGGGTTCCAATAAGAAAGATCGAGAAACCCTTCGAAGACTGGCTTCCCAGTACATCATCTGTCACAAAGCACTGCTCAAAAGGAACTTCGATGGAACTCATCTGCGCTGCATCGCAGGGGATGACATTGAAATGATAATGCAAAAGATCCACAACGGGGAATGCGAACCTCACATGAACGGTCACATGCTTGCCAAAAAGATCACCCGACAATGTTACTACTAGACCACCATGACCCAGGATTGCACCTCCTATGTCCGGAGATGCCTCAAATGCTAATAATTCTCCAACCTTCAGCATTTGCCTCTGCGCGAATTAGACAACATGACCTCTCCCTGGCCATTCTCCACCTGAGGCTACGACATTGTAGGTAAGGTTACACCGAAGTCTTCCAATGGGCATGAGTTCATCCTAGTTACCATTGATTACTTCACCAAATGGGTCGAAGCTGAGTTATACGCAGTGCTGAACGCCAAGAAAGTGGCCAAATTCATCAAGAAAAATATCATCTGCCGATATAGGGTCCTGCACGAGCTAGTATTAGATAACGGGTTACATTTCAGGGTAGAAGTCACAGAGGTGGTCAACGAGCATGGGATTCAGAGACACAAATCTTCTCCCTATTGACCTCAGACCAATGGTGCAGTTGAAGCCACCAATAAGAACCTCAAAGCCATCATCAACAAGATGATTGAAAGCTGTCGGGATTGGGCCGACCGGATCCCGTACGCCCTCTGGGGCTACTGAACCTCAATTCGAACCTCTACTTGGGCTATCCCTTAATCTTAATCCTACGACATGGAAACAGACCTACCTATAGAGTTGGAAATACCCTCGCTACACGTCATGCTTGAAAGTAATGTCAGTGAAGAAGACTGGTGCCAAATCCATCTTGACGAGTTGACCCTCCTAGACGAAAGGAGACTGAAAGCACTATACCACATACAAGGGTACCATCGCCGAATAGCACGATCATTCAACAATAGAGTCAAGGACCATGGTGTTCGAGAAGGGGACCTAGCCCTTAAAGAAATTATAGAACCCATCTGGGACCCAGAGGGAAATTCAAGCCCAATTGGAGCGGCCCCTACATTGTCAAGGAGATCTTGTCCAGTGGTGCCGCCATGCTCATCGACTTAGATGGGGAAGAAATGGCTCGTCCAGTCAACCTGTACCATCTTAAGAAAGTCTACCCCTAGTCCAAAATCGCGGCGCGTTATGACTCTTCTCATCTCCCTTCTATTCTAAAAAAAAAATCTCTTCATTTCCTCCTACCCAGAACTACGTGGGCCTGATCCTCTGCAAAAAAAAAACCATTTCCAAACAAAATTAAAACTTTTCAAAACCCCCAGAGGTACGTAGGCAGCTCATACACTTTACATGAGCACGACCCTTTCTTTTTCACAAAATACTATTCTTTTCTTATCTCCGAGAATGACAGTCAATTCCAACATATAATTAAACAAACGTTTTATGTATTCCTTAGCGATCGGTATAGATAATTCAAACAAATACAAAACTCATCAAAGGCACAAATGGATGATCAGAAACTTGTTTATTTCACTAATAAGAAATTACGACACAGATTAAATAAGAAAAGGAATGGATAACTCCCTTCCCCCATACCCTCCTAAAAAAGCCAAATAAAATCCACACATTTATTCCCCATAATAAACTCTCTAAGAGTCCTATCCACAGCTACCAGAGGAGCCTTCTCCATCATCATCATCTACATCTTGGGGTTCCCAAGTTTCCCCTGCCTAAACAGAGTGTCGTAGACACTCCATGGACCAATAAGCTCGAACCGACTTTGAATAAACCACAACACCTCCCTCCATGGTGTCAAACGAAACAAACCACATTTGTCCAGTCTCCACTGCCAACATCTTGCTAACTACTTTCCTCCACAACCACTTCATATAATCTTCAGGGATATGCCAAACTCTCCCAATAGACTGAGAAGGACGAGTCGACGAATGACGATTCTCCCACAGAGAGCCAAGTCGCAGGCGCAGATGCTCGGTCAAATCCTCTATCGAAAAGAAATTTAGTGTCCGAGGTGGAACGACCTGTGCCCAGCCTAATTGGTGCAAAAACCGCCAAGGGAAATAAAAAGAGGTCTGTCTGAGACCAACCAGTCGCACATATGAGTATTCTCCTAACTCCAGAACAGGCAACAACTGTCCCCACCAAGGCACTGACCAGTAAAGACTCTGAGCCCCATGATCCATAAGTCAATTCTCCCAGCT
The DNA here is from genome assembly GCA_949130495.1 of Sambucus nigra. Classification (NCBI taxonomy): domain Eukaryota; kingdom Viridiplantae; phylum Streptophyta; class Magnoliopsida; order Dipsacales; family Adoxaceae; genus Sambucus; species Sambucus nigra. The sequence continues at coordinate 516,225,561 of OX422210.1, read as the reverse complement.
CGCAATATCCAGGAAAATGCTGAAAAAGTGACGCAAAAAGAAGTTGGGTACATCCGACAAAGGATATTCCGGAAGAGTCACCAGGCGAAGTCTTTTAGGCAACCACATGAACAGCATCACGGGGCTACCCTGCAGGAAGTCAGAACGACCTTCTTGCCAGGCATCCAGACCGTTCAGGGTCTCTGCCAGTATCAGCACCGAAGGATTACGACCGTATGACATCCATGAAGTAATGGCTGCAAGTTGCGGATCCACCCACAGTTCCCAAGTCACCAGCAACAATTTTGATACTAAGCCGAGAGGAACGGCTCCAGCATAACCAGCATCGCCTACTTCCCATAAATTCAAGGACTACAACACCACCAGGTGGGAAATCATTCCTCAAATAACCAGTGGTCTAGTCGCTGAAGGCGAAATATGAAGAGGCCCAACCAGAAAATCCCTGGGAGAATAGGAAATTCGGGTAAAGACACAGCAACACTGGGATTAATCCCCATCATGGCAGAAAATTCCTCATAGGTAGGACAAACTTCATCCAACCTAAAATAGAATACATGGTCTTCGGGGTACCAAAATTTTACCACCACCATTAGCATGTTCCACTCAATGGACCGATTGCGCCACAAAGAAACTCGACGCATGTTGAAAGCATCATAGTCGACATTATAAGAGCCCATTGCATCCAAGGCTTCGAGGTAATTAGCAAACTCAATGCTACCAGGGAGAGTCATCTAGCAAGACTAAGAAACAATAGACAAGTGAAGGTGAGATGGAAACAGTCCACCCTTCCCCTTTTTATACTCGAGAACCCTCACAAGAGACACAATCCTTGCAGAAATCGGAGGGAATCCTACCCCACAAGGTACAAAAGTATGAAGAGGGCATAAATCAAAAGCTTTGAATTGATGGGACTGAACTTGACTGCCGATAGGCAGGATAAGGGTCTTGCCGATCGACAACCCCATTTTTGGAAATTTTCCTTTTTCCTCTTTTATCAAAATTAAAAGCCTAATAAAAATAAATTCATATTCTCAACAGAATTTCAAAAATCCTTTTCCATCCTTATAAAATTTCAATTTTTAACATTCCTTCAGAAACTCAAAAATATTTCTTTTTACGGTCTCAGCAGCAAAGTAAAAAGCGCATGCGCATTCATTCATCATTAACAAAAGATAATAAAAAATCCCATTACATTGCATATATATTTGTTCTTTGTGTTACATCAATTTTGCAGGAAATAGAAAAAAGCAAAAAAATAATGGGACTCAGCCCGAATCCGCATTCTCATTATCTCTCTCTCACCTACCCTTCACCTCTCTCTCTAAGAGCTTCTATCCCTGCGACGCGCCCTCTTTACCCTACGGCGAGACGATGCACCACCACTACCTGAGACAGAGTCCTCCCCGGACGAAGCAGAAGGCACCAAACAAGAAGGAATCGGGACCGCATCCCAAATATTGGCAGTCGCCAAAGAGATCCAGTCTCTAATGTCCCTCAGCCAAATGGTCGACACCCGGACTTGCTTCAATGAAAAAACAAAATCAGTATCAAAGAGGGATCAAAACATAAAAGGAATCAAAAAGAGCAAGAAGGTATACCGCAGGACGAAGGACCTCCTTTGTCAAACCCAACTCCTCCGGATACATCGCATGAGGACGGTGTAACATAGGCACCATACCTCCATCAACTCGCTAAATATTGTATGAAGGAGTGTGCAATCGCATGAAAAGAACCTCTGAAGCCGCCGCTACCTCCGTCGCCGAACCACCGTCGTTATGGGAAGACCCCACCGCCCGACTCGAACCCATAAGAGGGAAAGGCAAGGCATCATATATGCTGGGCTCCATCAACCAGCTCATTACAAAGTCCATATAATCATACGGCACAGACGTATGAGTGTACAACAGGTAGGAATCTCCGATCATCGACGCAATCCTTACATCCTCCGATAGCAGCCGCTCCCACCTCATAGACATAGGAGGCTGCGCGGGTGGAACCACCACCTCCTCCTAAGAAATATTCCGAACCACTCTCTCCCTTAGATACCAGGAATGGCCGATCTCATGCGTCAGTAAATGCCTCATCTGTGCGTTCACCCCGGTCTCCCCCGTATCCTGAATGGATGTCCCCCATGGGTAAAAAGTCACCTGAAAATCCTTGGCAGGCATAAGTCAATACAGAATCAGAACCTACCAAAAACCAAGAATGAAAAGGAAAGAGCCTTACCCTACCACTGGTCAGGCCATTCAAGACCTGACGTACCGCCTCCAGAGAGAGAGATCCCTTCGACCGCCGATTGGCATTCCGTCATCGATACAATCGGAAAAAGTCCCCAACAGTATCGTCCTTCAGAGTGACTAGCTGGGTATTGCACCCAATCACCTCATAGAACCACGTCTGACAAAGATAGGAATTAATAATAAAAAAGAGAGTCATGAGGAAAATGCGAATGCATGAAATGAAAATGCGCAAAATTAAAGGATACCTCAAGGAGATACGTGGCTCCAGTAAAAGTTTGCTGGGAGCACCGTGCATCCAAAGAAAAATAGAGGGTCGCCAAAGTCAGGCTCCCCTAATCATAGAGAGGGATGTTAAAAAACATCCTCAAATACTACAAGAACCACAAATGGATGACATCGCCACTCGACGCCACCATGAAGCCTCCCAGCACCAGCAAAATGAACAACCAGGCCATCTGCCTCACCTACAGCCCGTTCTTCACATCAACCACCCTCCTCAGTAGAACATCCTTCAGCAGGGACAATCGGATGGAATCCCCAGAAACTATCCTCCCTACATCACCGAGCGCCGCCCTCACTGCCTCCGACCTCACCCGTAAAGAGCAATCCACCTCTATCTGCTCCCCATCGCAATCCAGCCCTAGCAACTGCTGCATGTCTATGGGAGTCACGGTCATCTCCATAAAACCAAAATGGAAGGTGTGGGTAGTATCCCACCATCTCTACCCCAAAGCGCATAAGACCGCTATCGACCGAGGCATCTCATCCAGTATAGACGCCAACCTCCCAAAACCTGCTGATGATACCACCCAGTGCACCACAGGTGGAAGATGCTCCCAGACATCCTTAAGCCTTGTCGTCCCAAGGGCACAGATGTTCTTCAAAGAGATATCAGACTGTCAAAAGAAGAAACCTTGTTAAAATCCAAGGAAGAAAGAAAAAACACCAAAAAGAGAAGAATGCCAAAGGTCAGGTTACTTACATAACCACCAGGGTTCACCACCCTCGAGGACCGATGATACGATGGCTCCTGTAGCAAAGTCCTTTCATCCGAAACTGGCTCGAATGAGTCGAAGGAGTTCTCACTCCCCAAAGCAAGAGGCGCCCTGGACCTCCACTCCACGTTCACCCAGTCATCAACAGTCAACCATTCCCTATCCGCTGCAGTGCTCACAAAGGCTGCCATTTCTTAGAGATCGAAATGCTAGAACGATTTGGCGAAGAAAATTGCAGAAAGAAAGAAAGCAAGAAGCTGTGAAAAATAAGGGGAATTCGCCCCTTTTATATAGGATGCTAAGCATCATGCCGATCGGCATTAGCCCCCCACCCACCGATCGACACTGTCTCCTTACCTTCTCGAGGCAGTCCAAAAGTCCGTACCACTGCCAAATGGCACCTTCTAAACTGTGCCGATGGACACCCTCTTAAAATTTCGTACAAAAATTCCCAAAAAATACCAGAAAATTCGGAAAAATCCTCAAAAAATCCCGAAAAGGATTTAGAACATTTTCTCCAAGACAATTTCACACGCCCTCAAGCGAAACCCCCATTTCCCCAGTGGAACTCTAAAAAACCAAGTGAAACTCCTCCCGGCAACGTCCCCAGAGGATCTATAAGGATCACCTCCTATCCCCCAAAGGTCTTGAAATACGTCTAATCCCTAGACCACCTAATCACTTCCCCAGTGAAGTTTATGGCATCAAACTTGCCTTTCCTCCGTGAAATCCCTAAAATCACAAATGCTTCCCCAGCAATCAGCTTCCCGGCTCAACACAACATCACAAGGTAATTTCCCCAGCGAAACTCCAGAAAGTCATTTTCCCCAGCTCATTCCCCAGCGGAACCCAAAATCTAATCTTCATCCTCTCTTAGGTCAGAATTGACCTCAGTCTTGGATCGTCACATTAGTTAGGTTAGAATTGACCTCGGTCTTCGATCATCACCACTATTAGGTCCAAATTGACCTCGATCTTAGATCTTCACATTAGTTAGGTCAGAATTGACCTCGATCCTCGATCGTTACCACTCTTAGGTTAGAATTGACCTCGGTCTTGGATCATCACATTAGTTAGGTAAGAATTGACCTCAGTCCTTGGTTATCACCTCTTTTAGGTCAGAATTGACCACGCTCCTCGGTCGTCACCTCTTTAGGTTAGAATTGACCTCACTCCTGGATCATCACCATAGTTAGGTCAGAATTGACATCGGTCGTCACCTCGTTTATGTCAAAATTGACCTCATTCCTCGGTCGTCACCTCTCTTATGTCAAAATTGACCTCGGTCCTGGATCATCACCGTAGTTAGGTCAGAATTGACCTCGGTCTTCTATCGTCACCACTTTTAGGTCAGAATTGACCTCGGTCCTCGGTTGTCACCTCTTTAGGTCAGAATTGACCTCGATCTTGGATTGTCACATTAGTTAGGTCAGAATTGACCTCAGTCCTCGGTCGTCACTTCTTTAGGTTAGAATACCTCGGTCTTGGATCGTCACATTAGTTAAGTCAGAATTGACCTCGTTCCTCGGTCGTCACCTCTTTTAGGTCAGAATTGACCTCGATTTTGGATCATCACATTAGTTAGGTTATAATTGACCTTTTTACTCGGTCGTCACCTGTTTTAGGTCAGAATTGGCCTCAGTCTTGGATCGTCACATTAGTTAGGTCAGAATTGACCTCGATCCTCGGTCGTCACCTCTTTTAGGTCAAAATTGACCTCAGTCCTTGGTCGTTACCTCTCTTAGGTCATAATTGACCTCGGTCTTAGATCGTCACCTTAAGCCCACAGAATCGGCTTCGGCCCATAGAATTGGTCGTCTCCACTTAAGCCCTCAGAATTGGCTTCGACCCGTAGAATCGGTCATCCTCATCTTCCAGCCCTTAGAATTGGATTCATCCCTCAAAATCGGCTTTGACCCACAAAATTGGTCATCTCCACTTGAGCCCTCAAAATTGGCTTCGACCCGCAGAATCGGTCATCCTCATCTTCCAGTCCTCAGAATTAGCTTCAGCCCGTAGAATTGACTTCGACCTGCAAAATCGATCACCCTCATCTTCAAGACCTTAAAATTGGCTTTGACCCGCAGAATCGGTCATCCACAGCACCTCCTCAGGAATTGTCCTCGACCCCCTGAATTGGTCATCCTCGCTCCCTTAGGTCCTTAGAATCGGCCTCGATCCTCTGAATTGGTCATCCTCCCTCAAAAGCATCATGCAGTGTCTATTCTACGGCTATCATTCGTTCCAAACTCACTCATCGAGGGTCTCTATATACACCTCATTCTGTTACCCCTTAAACTCTCCTTAGGTCCCTAGCATCTCCCCTCATCACTACAGATCCAAGTCATACCCCGAGTACTGACCTAGAAGCCATCGGGCACTCCCAGGCTCCATTTGACCAAAAGTCAAAGTCTTCAGCTCGACCAAGGCTGAATGAATCTTCAAAGGACACTAAAATATCTTTCCAATGGTCCATCCTGTGTGCGATTCTGACCTTCCATGCAGACGAACGACCCATTTTCCCTAAAGCAAAATTAGAAGGCCACCGAGCGCTCCTGGGCTCCATTTAACCAAGGTTAGCTCTTCAGCTCGACTAAGACTGAATGAATCTTCGAAGGGCACTGAAACCCCTTTCCAACGGTCTATCCCGTGCGCGATTCTGACTTATGGTACGGACGAACGATCCGTTTAACTCTGAAAGGTCACCAAATGCTTCCAGGGCCCGATTGACCAAAGTCAACTCCCCGAACCTGATCAAACTCTTTGGAATGTCGAAGTAAATCTCCTAAACTTTCCAACGGTCCATCCCGTGTGCAATTTGGACTTACCATGTGGACGAATAATCCGTTTGCGTCCGACGATTCCCCGTCCAATGGACTGATGAATGCTTCCGAGCCATATTTGACCCAGAGTTAACTCCCGAACCCGGGAGAAGTCCAAGGGGATTTTGAATGTATCTGAATTACCTTTCTAATGGTCTACCCTGTGCATGATTCTGATCAATGGTTTGCGTTCTGTGGCCGATTTTTCAAAAAGGCCTGAAAGACACTGCCAAATGGTAGGTCCCAGACCCTGCCTATCGGCAGTGTGCCTAATGCACCTGCAGAACGGGAGGAACATGGCTATGACGATCGGTAATTCCTTGGGCCTATAAAAAGGAGGCCTGACCTCACTTGCAAGGAGAGCCCAAATCTGATAGATATCACTCTCGACGAACCCCGAAAACCTCTCTCGAAGTCAGCGTGATTTCCACACCCAAATCCCTTTTCAACCTCCACTTTTCATTATCCCTTTCATCAAACTTGGAGAATTCACTACCCTCCATCATCACCCAAGTCTAAGGGCTTCTCTCCAACATTCAAGATCAAGATCTCCAAGAAGGTCCAATTTTCTCAACTCTCTCCTTAAATTCGCAATAACTTATTTTATTACTTAGCACTTTCATTATCTTATCTCATACATCATAATATACTTTTTATTTAGTATTATTGCACATATCTTAATTTCATATAAATAAAAACCCAAAAAATAAGAAAAAAGAGGGTTTGCTCATAAATTCCAAACGAGAATTCTCACACTTTTCTTACACTTCTCTCACAACTAAAACACTTTTTCTACACACACACACACACACACACAAATAAGATAATTCCCGGTTGGATTTATGGGATAAATCCTACCCCTCATTTTGTATGCGAACTACGTGGACTTTGATGCCTCTATAGGCTACGTAAGCGTTTCGTGGTAAAACTCGAGATTCGAGTCCTATTTTTACTTTTCCTCTCATTTTCTATTTTCTCTAAACTCTATTCTCTTATACTATATATATATATATATATATATATATATATACATATATTTGTTCTTAAGGGCGTATTATTCCGTATACATTATTGTTCCCTCATAACGATTAACGTAGTGATGATCGCCTAAATCCTATTTTCTAATACTTTTATACCTTCTTACGGACGAGTCACTTTACCTCTTCCATGGTACAAGTCGATGATTCCTATCTCCACTATATATACACATGCACACATATTACGGGGAAAATAAAGGAAAATAGCAAAAACCCATGAGAGATCGAAAGGGCGGAATGGATGCCTAACACCTTCCCATTTCATAACTTAGCCTTCGGACCCTTTTCGAATCACTTTGGTTTCGTATGCACCAGTATGTCTTGGGATGCTGTCCTTCGGGATGGCTTCCCTTTTTCTTTTGTCTGTTTTGAGTAAAATAGACTGACGACTCTAATCTCTCTACATTTTTCACCTCACCTCAAATGACGCCGGCTGAAGTGCTCCCGAGAGGGATGCGCGGGACCCAAGGATCCACACTCTCGTGCGGCTCGCCCGCCGCGAGGATCGGGGTTCGAGAAGGGATGGCCATAGCCAGCTTCCTGAGTTTGCAGGAGGGTCTGACATTCTGATTGCTAGTCGTTGGAAGAAAGAAATTGAGAGGTACTTAATGATGGTGGAGTTCAAGCCCATTCAAAAATAAATGTTAGAATCTTTTAGATTGGTGGGAGCCGCCCTTCAGCAGTGGGAGGTAGTGACGACAACTGAAGAGAGGGGCAACCTCACGATAGACCAGTTTTGGGAGAGGTTTGAAGGGACATACTTTCCCCTAGCTATGCAGTTTGAGATGAGGACTAAGTTTATGAATCTGAAGCAGGAGGGATGTACATTCGCAGTGTACGAGGACGAGTTCACCGCTCTCTTATATTTTGCAAAGGATGATGTTCAGACAGAGCAGATGAGGATGTACCATTTTATCAAGGGATCAACTTGACATATTAAGAAGGTACTTTTGGGAAATCCAGATTCTTGATGTACAACCACATGGTTAACACTGCACTCATTTATTGCCAAAATTAGAGGGAATTTTTGAAGAGCAAAGGGAAAAAATGCTATAGAGGAGAGTCATCTAGCCAATAGAGTAAGGCGAGTGGGAGTAGTGGGTCTGGGGCCCATCAACACAGGAATACCCCACCCACCAATCAAAGTAGGAGATTTAGGGGTACAGATGACAGGCAGAGGCATGGCCAATAGGTCTAGAGTCATGCCGGTTAGGGCCATCAGCATAGGGCCCATCAGGGCCATCAGTTCAGGGGCCAGCACGATAAGGGCCAGTAGGGTCAATGATTTGCACGGATACCCTTTTAGGGAAATTTCTATACTTGTGGGGAGAGGGGTCATTCTTCAAGGTTTTGCCCACAGGGGGAATTAGGCCGCTAATGGGCAAGGAAGTTTCAGGGGACAAAAGGCACCTCAAGGACAGTGCCCACACATTCCAACTCAGGGAGCCTCTGCACCAGCCACTCCAGTACCCATCGCCCCACCTCAGGGGAAATAGCCACTGCAGTATGGCCGGGTCTACCATGTAGTAGCAGTAGACGTAACCACACCTCCACAGGCAGTTGAGGGTATGTTTCCCATTTTTGGTCATATTGGTCGTATACTTTTTGACATGGGTGCATCGTACTCTTTTATTAACACGGGGTTTGCACGCGAGTTGGGTATAATAGACTTTTCCACATATGTAGTATTCCATATAGACTCACTAGTGGGTAGAGGGGCACCAGTACGGTCAGTGTGTCGGGGGATCGGCATTGAGATAGGCCGACTAACTTTTGTTACGGACTTACTAGTGCTAGATATGCATGAGTATGATGTCATTCTAGGGATGGACTTGTTATCCACTTATAGGTCATGTGTGGATTTCTTTGGGAGGTTCATCGTCTTTGCCATTTCAGGGTAGAAAATGTACCTAGTTGCGATGCCTCACCCTGGGGGTGGTTCGAGAACGCATCTATATTATATTGAGGCGGATACATCTTCAAAGGTTTTGGTGACTCTAAATTCCATTCCAGTGGTTAGATATTTTTCAGAATTTTTTGGAGAGATTTCAGGGTTACCACCGAGTCGGGAAATCGATTTTGTGATGATCTAATTTTGGGCACTAAGACTATCGCCCATACAGATTGGAGATGAGAGAGATACAAGAGCAAATTGAGCAATTATTAGGGAAGGGGTTCATTAGGAGGAGTACTTCACCCTGGGGTGCTCCAGTGTTGTTCGTCAAGAAGTGGGAAAAATCTTTACGGCTTTGTGACGATTACAAAGAGTTTAACAAATTCACATTTTGAAATAAATACCCATTCCAGTGCATAGATGATTTGTTTGATCAGTTGAGGGGTGCTGCTTATTTTCAAAGATTGACTTGAGGTCGGGATACCATCAGTTGAGAGTCCGAGAGCAGGATGTCCCAAAGACAACTTTTCTTACTCATTATGGGTCGTACGATTTTTTGGTGATGACATTCGGGCTAACTAATGCACCAACGATGTTTGTGGATTTATTGAATCGAGTTTTCAGGGAATTTTTGTACCACAATTTGTTATAGTATCCATAGATGATATTCTGATATATTCTTGGACTGCAGAGGAGCATGCTGAGCATCTATAGGTGGTCTTACAGACACTTCTGGATCACCAACTATATGCAAAGTTCAAGAAATGCGGATTTTGTCTGAGGGAAGTACTATTTTTGGGTCATATTGAGTCTGAGCGGGGGATATCCGTAGAACCAGGGAGGGTTTTTGCTGTGATGGAGTGGGGATAACCCACTACCCCCACTGAGGTGCGCAGCTTCTTGGTATTAGCCATGTTCTACCGTCGATTCATTCAAGGGTTCTCGAAGATAGCCTGGCCCTTAACGAATTTGACGAGGAAGGGGGTACCTTTTGTTTGGGATGAGGCATTCTAGAAGTCATTTGGGGAGCTAAAGATGAGATTGACTACAAAACCTATTTTAGCATTACCTCGGGCGAGAGTTGACTACAGTGTTTATACTGATGCATCCTCGAGGGCATTTAGCGGGGTTCTGATATAGGAGGAGAGGCCGATAGCTTATGCTTCCTAAAATCCTAAGCCTCATGAGGGACATTACCCCGCCCACGACTTGGAGTTAGCAGCCATGGTTTTTGCCTTACGAGTTTCATCTTTTCACAAACCATAAGAGTTTATAGTATTTGTTCACACATAGATATATGAACATGTGACAGAGGAGGTGGCTCGAGTTTGTAAAGGACTACGAGTTCGACATTAAGTACCACCCGGGGAAGGCAAATGTCGTAGCGAATGCGCTAATACATAAGCCATTTTTAGAGTTGGTAGCGGTGTGGAAGATGAAGTGGAAGTCACTTCGTGGAGATGATAAGTTGACCCAAGCATTTATGTCAGTCCTCACCATCACCCTCGAGATCATTATTCGGGTGGTGAAGGCATAGGCGAAGGATTAGCTCTGTTAGGAGTGGGTGAGACAGTTGCGAGTCGAGAGGTGGAGCATTTTTCTATCGAGTCTGATGGAGATTTGAGGTTCCAGCGGAGATTGGTTTGTTATACACAGTGCATTCCGATGGGGATAAGACGTACCATGATATGAGTCGTCAGTATTGGTGGGATAATATGAAGAAAGATATAGCTGAGTTTGTATCCAGATGTGCTACTTGTCAGCTGGTGAAGGTGGACCATCTGTGACCCGCAGGGACTTTACAGCCTTTGGAGATCCCCGGTGTGGAAATGTAAAAGCATATCTATGGACTTTATTCGGGCATACCGACTTCACAGAGGGGGCATGATTCGATCTGGGTCATTATCGATAGATTGACAAAGGTGTCTTAATTCTTATCGGTCCGGACAGACTTTATCTCCGAGCTGTATACCATACTCTTCATTACAGAAATCATTAAGCTGCATGGGGTGTCGCTTAACATAGTGTCAGATAAGTACAAGACGTTTGTGTCCCACTTTTAAAGGATTTTACAATAGGCCTTGGGGGTAGTGTTGAGACTGAGCACTTCGTATCATCTCAGATCGATGGGCTTATGTAGAGGGTGAACCTGATGCTGGAGGACATGCTGCGTATGTGTATTTTGGACTTTAAAGGAAGCTGGGAGAAATATTTGTCGTTGGTGGATTTCGCCTACAACAATAACTACCAGTTCACTATAGGGATGGCGCCATTTGAGGCACTCTACCGGAGGCCTTATTGTTCGCCCTTAACCTTGGTAGAGGTGGGAGAGAACAAATTTCTAGGGCCGGACTTCATTTAGGATACCTCAGAGAAGGTAGAGATGATTCAGGCCATGATATGGATTGCCCGAGATAGGCAGAAGAGCTACTTGGATGCGGGCAGAGGACATATAGACTTTGATTTTGGAGACTAGGTGTTTATTAAAGTGTCTCCCGTGAAAGGGGTGATGAGATTCATGAAGAAGGGAAAGTTGGCACCTCGATATGTGGGGTCGTTCCCTATTTTGGAGAGGATTGGGCCTGTATCATATCGGTTGGGATTACCATAACACTTACAGCGAATGCATGTTATCTTTAATAAATCCTCATTGCAGATATTCCTTAGAGATGAGGTGTCCAGCCAGATGGTACTTATGAGGAGAGAATGGTAGCCATTTTGGATAGACAGGAGCACATACTGCGGTCCAAGATTGTTCCTTTAGTTCGGGTGCAGTGAGGGCACCACCAAGAAGACAAGTCAACTTGGGAGAGAGAGGACAACATGCGCGCAAGGTATCCAGAACTCTTCTAGATAGGTATGTACTTCCTTGATTTCGAGGATGAAATCCTATTATTAGGGGGCCCGCATTTTTTCTCTTAAATAATTAGTGGAGAATTATTTTTTTTGAATAAATAATTAACTTTGGAAATTTAATCTAAATACATATTTTATTTGAATATGTTAAGTGGAAACTTGTTAATTAGTGTGCTTGTGTGTATTATTCATTTTCGTGCATGAATATGTCATTTGCATATAATAAAAAGGAAATTATAAAAATCTATGTGCGACACAAATAAAAAATAATTATTTTGGCATAAATAATTTGGTGCACATTTTGGGACTTATATGAACTCATTTAAGTGGTTTAAACCTTTAAAAATAGTATTGGGTCAATTAAATATGGGTTGGGAAAGTTTTGGACTAATTAGATAATGGATTCAGACTCATTTGAGGGTCCAAAAGGTGGGCCCATAACCCAACTCGAGATTTAACACTTAATGAGTGGTTTTGTGGGGGTAAACCACTTTCCCATTATCACATTTATCAAACCTAAATAGAAGCCATGGGAGAGAGAAGTAAGGAACACCCAAGAAGAGAAAAGAGGAAGAATAAGAGGGAGATCAATAACTTTCAAGGGTTTCTCCACTACAATTTTCAAGTAAGAATTTCTTGCATAATTTATGTCTATAATTTATTTCTCAATTCAGAATTTTATTCCCTTAGATTCATGAAAAATAGGGTTTATTATATTTGATCTTATGATTGAATACCCACATGAAGAGGAATGATAAATCGAATTTGATAATGACAAGCATGTATAGGAATGATTCACATTTAGGGATTATTTCCAGAAATTAGGAAGCTAGAAATCTGAATAATTGGGGTTAGATTTCCTTTAAACCAAACTGAACCCATAGAGAAGGAAAAGAATCGATCCGGTGTGGGTCAATTTTTCTATAAATGTAGAACTGAACCGATAAGAATGAAAACGAACCGATCCGGTAGAGTAAAAACTTCTTGTAAATGGCGAACCAAACCGATGTATCTGGACTAGATCAGTTTGACTGAGTAGGAATTTGGGGGTGAATGTATAGCTATTGTGTAGGTTGTTGATGATGAATAGTGAAATGAAATGTATATAACCTTCTTGATAAATACAAATTTGGTTATGAAGTTTAACTAATGGGTATCAATATACATGCTTGAAACTAATTTGGGACTCAAAAATGTTATGGTTGGGTTAATTAAATTATGGAACAAAATTATACACAAATCCAAATTAATAATTACATATGAGTAGATGGTTAAGTAATTAGTTAGATGATAAATAATTGATGGATGAATGATGGTATGGGATTTATATTGGAAATTGTAAGGTAAATTAGCAGTCTTTACCTTACATATTATAGGAAAAATAACATGTATTATATTATATTTGTGTGTGGACATACGAGTGGACTTTCCTATCGGCTCGGGGGTTCACGCGTTCGAGCCAGTGACCACAGGTCAGCACAGGTGGGCTTGATAATGTGTAGGAATATAGGTACTATGTAGAGGTTCCACCAACTAGAGGTAGGTGTGTCACTGACTATTCCTATATCATCACTGGTTATGGGCCGTATATAGGTATCCAGTGTAGGGATCGCCCCACAACTTATATGTGTTTCTTGGTGTCCATTTTGGGATGTTAGGATCCCTCCGAACTGTCCGATTTGGATGTTAGGATTCCTTCGAACTTGCCAATAGAGCACGAATCTGACACGAACGGTAGATGCCATTGTGTGTCACATATATGGAAGGACATATAGTATTAATTACCCAGATATTGTGGAAATAAATTTAATTGTCTAAGGATATCGTCACTAACTAATATTCGATCCTAGAATGCATAATAGATGTTTATGCTTTATAGTTGACAAAGGGGGAGACCAAAATTAATGTAAGTTAAGAAATTTAATCAATGTAAGGATTTTGTTTAATTAAATCAAATGGGAATGAATTTCCTATAAAATTGAGATGTTGTCACCAAATTATTGTTTGAGAGATTCTGGGGTGCGAATGATATTTCATTTAGATGAGGGGCGAGGTGTCATACGCATGTGAGTGTCGAAGAGGGGGTATATTTATTATGGTTCGACTGTATAATACATTCATATTTTATTCAAGTTAATTATTGCACACCTCGGGCTTTGATCCAAATTTAAATATTTTTCCTCCCCCAGGTGCTCCTAGAGAGGGATAGTTAGATTGTGATGTGGCAGTCCTGCGATCTCGTTTACTCTACAGATTCATTCATTCTCCTTCTATCATATGTGCTTTTCAGATTCAGTCATTTATTGTTTGGAATATTTGTAAGGGAATAAGCCCGACACTCTTTTATTTCTTGTCAGTTGGGATTTATTATGTTAGCTGAATTTTATTATTATTATTATGGTGGTGTGAATATTTGGATCACTGTGTATGTGTTTTTCATTTATAAATTTCGAAGTTTTGGAAAAATAATTTATTTATATTTACTAAGGTGATAAGAATGGTATTAATTGACAAGCAAGCCTTATCTTCAGTGTATCGCGCCTCGCCAGCCTTTACATGAGAAAATAGTTATTGTTACAAAGACCTTTCCATGGACATAGGCATATTGTCGAACAATGTAAAGATTATTCTTATGTGATGTTCGACTAAAACTGTGGTGAATCATAACCTGTAGGAAATTACCACCAATAATTTGTGTCGTCTGTGGGAAACGAGTTTTGTTCTTCAACATTACCATCCCAAAAAAGTCACATCTTATTCACATAATGAACATTAGATGTCTCATGCCAATCGACAAGACAACCAAATTAGGCATGGAATTCTAAGGATTAAATATGTAATCCATCCTAATAGGATCCACAATACCCCATCTCCCATTATCTTCCACACGAGGATCATTAAATAATAGAAAGTATCAAGTTACCACGGTCCAACTAAATATCACAGCTCGTAGATGCAGACGAGTAGTGCATCCATGAATTTGAGGTGATCATGTGCAGTAAACAAGCGGAGACTTCCCATCTCCAATGTCGTCTAAATATATTTGAATAAGAGCTCTAAAGATATAAATGCAAGCATCATGAGACCATACAAAACCCTAGTCCTCAGGAGAGCAAGACTAATAGCCGAGGGAGGAGTTCACAGTATGATTAAGACCATTCCTACAAAATGAGATCGCCAGATAAAAGAGATTTCCATTATAATCGTTATAGCAAAGGGGACTTCGTAATCTCATATAGAGGGAGATAAATGACCATCCTGCTCATCGAGGGTCCATAATCGCCAAGGAGCTGGCCTCAAGAGCCGTTATCTTCTAAATGAAGTTTCCATTCACCCGATCAATCGAGAACTTTGAACCTCTCTAGAAGTTCATCGTGCCTAGATTCAATATATATGATGTGAAGACACACCGATCATATCCATAAATAACGCCAAGACATAATAATTTGAAAAACAACGATGCCCTCATGTGCCAAATTTTTCCTTCCAATTTAGGGGATATAGCATAAAAGTGGTTTGAAAGTCCATTACATCGATCTATCTCCATCTTTAAACAGCTCACAAAGGCCTTCATAACGATATTCATCACTAGAAGCACCCATCCAAAGATGATGGACTTACTCCTTATGTTAAAGAAGAATCCCTAAGAAAATTTGTGCGAGTATGCCCGACGATATTGAGGAGATCTACAATGAGGTGGAAGACTACTCTGAATAGGTAGAGGTAGACATATTTAAGATTAGCCAGCCGAACACTTCCATTTGATATCAATCCCTCACCAATAATGAAGCAACCATTATCAATGACCCGATGTCTCATGTTGGGAAGTACGCCAAAGTGAAGGACGTGGTAGCAGGAACACAGAAGAATAATGGCCGACCAAAGGTGAGAAAGAAAGGATCTAAGGATATCGCTCCCAAAAGAAAAATGGGAGACTCAAGGGTGACAAGATGTTAGATCCCAATAAGCCTCATTGCACCATCAACACTATTTTCAAAGAACCAATATACAAGGTCTTGACTAAGATCAAATATCAATAATATTTAAAGTGTCCAAGGGAGATGGATGGAGACCCCCTCAAAGAGAAATAAAACCCTAATATTCTCCTATCACAAGGAACACGGGCACAAGACAAATAATTGCCAGGTGTTGAAGTCGCACCTAGGGGCGGTGGCCCAAGTAGGCCACCTAGATGACTACGCTGAGATGAAGAATGACCAAAGTCCTGCTAAGCGTGAACAGAAGGTAGATATTATCTTAGAAGATAACGAGATAGGAGATGAGTTTGTAGTCATTCACGGGGCCTCAAGTCCTAACCAGATCAAAGGCAATGTTGTGAGAATAGAATTGAAAAGGTCACTGTTGTAGTGGAGGCCTTCTAAATTGACCCTACTAATGCCACTATTTGAAAATATCATTGTTTAAAGGAAATAAACTATGTCAATCACACCTTATACACGAAATAGGACTAGGTTGGAGTTATGAGTACACATTATGACGCGCTAGTCATTATACTCAGAAATGCTAACTAGGATATGGATAAGCTATTAATGGACTAGGGAAACTCTTCATAGGTGATGTACCTTAAGTTGTTTGACCAACTTAACTTAAAAAGGAGAATCTGAAGGATACGATTGTAACAACCCCCATTTTCTCACGTAATGGTTGTCCAGGCACGATACGCCGAAGTTGGGACTTGTCTGTCAATTAATACCATTCTCAAGACAACGTAATATAATTAATATATTAAAGTCCCATAATTGTAGTTAAATGAATATTTCCATAATCATAAATAAATCCAAACCAACACCAAGTAAATTATAAATCTGACGATAAAGTAAATTTCTCAACCTAACATAATGTAAAAAAGTCTCGGGCTTATGCCCTTACAATTGTATCAAATGAAATAAATAACTATAACAGAAAAAGCATCTATATTAGAGTCAATAAATCTGAAAAGATGGCAAGAAAAAGAGAGATCGCAAGACTGATACAACAACAATCCCACTATCCCTCTCTAGGAGTACCTAGGGGAGAAAATATTTAAATTTGGGTTAGAGCCCTAGGTGTGCAAGAATTAACTTAATCAATTTAAAATAAAATAAATACATTTGATGTAAAATAAATATTCCCTATCGTCGCTCACATGTGATTAGCATCTCACCCCTCATCTAAGTCTGATATTGCTTGCATCCCAACAAATCCCATAATAATATACATGATAAAATGCCAATTTAAAATTTGTGGGATTAATTACACCCAATTATTACAATGGATCCGACTATAACTAATCTCATGTCTTTTTCCATAAATATCATGAATGTGGCATAAACATATATTATCCACAATGTAGTAAGGGTCTACAATTATTGTCTCCACTCTTAGATGATTTAATTAATCTCATTTAATTCTGGGTAACTCATATATATGTCCTTTCATATATACGACACACAAAGGCATCTACCATTAGTGTCTCATTCGTGCTCTATCGGCAAGTCCAGAGGAATCACTTATCCTAAGTGGACATCACAAAACACATATAAATTGGGGACGGTCCCTATGCACACTACACCAAAAAGGATAAATTATCACCTCTGAGCTTGCCAGCCTTGTCACGGTCATTGACTGTGATAAAAAAATACGCATTTTTTATCACGATCAATGACCGTGACAATGGGTTGTCACGGTCATTGACCGTGACAACTTTAGAAAGTTGCCATAATCAAAGACCTTGACAGGTTCGTGGCAATTTTCTTTACTTAAAACCCTACCGCCTCTTTTTTCCCCACCGTTTTTTATTCCCACCAATTTTTTTCTTTCTCTCTCTGTGATGGTTATCTCTCTCTCTCTCTCTCATTTGTATATGTGTGTGTATATGTAGATGGGTCTACATGTGTAAGTGTGTGTGTGGGGGGGGGGGGGGGCAATGGTGGGGACGGGGTGGTGGGGTCAATATTTGTTACGCGGACCTTATTTATGCCATGTAATAATATTATAAATGACTGGTGTTATAAATATTGTATTTATCCTATTTAAGTGGATGTTCACTCCTATTAGGACTCTACTAACTTGTACTATAAATAAAAGGTGACCCTCCCATTTGTTAGATACCAATTAATGAGAACTCCTTCTCTCTCTAAAATTCTCTCTGTTCCCTATTTCTCTCAACACGTTATCAGCACGATTGCACATATTTTTTTTTCTTGGCTCCATCTCTTCCGTCTCATAATTTCGTCCAATAATTAAACAAAAGGAGAAACATTTGTAAGGCAGAATACTATTGATTGTCCTTTGCAAAGTTATTCGTTCTCTTTTTCATCAGCAGCCTGTGAGTATCCATCACTTTTGATATTTGTGTATATATGTCTTTACCATGATGATTAAATAGATCCATGTAGTTTTACAATGATGTCACTTGTTTGCATATATTTCCAATCACCTTATTTGCTGTAATTTTAAACTTATTATATCTTGAAGTTCAAGTTTTAAATAAATATCCACACATTTATTCAATTGATAAAAAGGTTTGATCATAAAAGTTTTTTTTCAGACGACCTAATAAAATATATTTTTTTATTTCTAATATTTTACTTCATTAACATCACATGACTATTATGTTTCTGTAATCATCTATCTTTATTGTAGCAGACATACTATATCATGTAGTTTTCCTTTAATTTTACAAAATTACAAGTTTGATTAATCAAATTTGAAATTACTATTATTTATATTTTTGGGGCCTGAAGTTTCCAACTCTTATTTTTTATTTATTTTTTATTTTTTTTTGCGGCCTGAAGTTCGCAATTCATATTCAATTTTTTTTTTGACATGATAATCAAACCTGAAGTTTTGATTTTCGGGACTTGAAGTTTCCAGTAATTGGGCCCGAAGTTCTCAATTACCTCTAAATTTGGGACTTGAATCACTATTTATAATTTGGACCTGAAGTTCCAAATAATATATACCCTCAATCAAAACTCGAAGTTTTGATTATTTCTATCATAGAGTTAGGGACATTAAATGTCCCCAAATAACTTATAATTTGGACCTGAAGTTTCAACTATATATATTTTTTAATCTGATCAAACCTGAAGTTTTGACACAATAGGGTAAATAAAGTCCTTATACTCAATAGAAATTGACCCGAAGTTCAATTATTTTATGTATTAATCTGAAATTCTGACAAATAAATAGCACGAAACTGAAGTTCTAATTATTAAATCAAGGGCTTAAAGTCCTAATCACACACATGATATTCCAATCAATATTGAATTATTAAATTTTCTTTACTATGCATTACATATTTCTGATTATAATTTATTTATTGAACAGTTTAAAAATGTCAAATATTTCTAAACTCGAATTTGAAGCACTTGAAATTTCTGGGGTAAATTATCTGAATTGGTCTCAAGACGCTGAACTCCACCTCCAAGCTCGAAATCTTGGTGATGAAATAACACTTGAAAATACCATGTCCCAGCAGGACAAAGCTAAGGCCCTGATATTCCTTAGGCATCACATACACAATGATTTGAAAAGTGATGCCCCGACAGTGAAAGATCCTCTGGATTTATGGAACTCCTTGAAGGAGCGTTATGACCACCAGAAATCGGTCATACTTCCAGGTGCACGCCATGAATGGCTCAACTTGAGATTTCAAGATTTCAAGGCTGTGTCTGAATATAATTCTTCTATGTTCAAGATTACCTCCAAACTAAAGCTATGTGGAGAAAAGGTAGAGGATGCAGATATGTTAGAGAAAACATTCTCAACATTTCACGCCTCGAATATGCTCCTGTAGCAGCCATATCGAGAGCGAGGGTTTAAAAGGTACTCAGAACTAATCTCATGTCTTCTAGTTGCTGAGCAGAACAATGACTTACTGATGAAGAATCATACATCTAGACCCACTGGATCTGTAGCACTCCCTGAAGTGAATGCTAACTCTGTTCAGAATAATGAAAGAGGCCAAGGAAATATGCGACGGGGCCGTGGTAACTCCAGAAGAGGTGGCTACAATAATCATGGCCCTAGACAAAATACGAAATTTAAGAACCACCAGAAGTGGAATAATCACTAAAATAAAGGGAATCAGAAGTCAAATCCATAAAATCCAAATGATATTTGCCATAGATGTGGCCGCAGTGGGCGTTGGACACGTACCTGCCGTTCGTCCAAGAAATTGGTTGAAAAATATCAGGCCTCGAAAAAGAATGTGGAGACAAACATTGTGGAAGGTCCTGAAGACCGTTGGAAACTTGACGATACTGATCTCAATTTCAATGATTTTTTCAAAGATGAGGATGGAGATGCTATTGAT
Organism: Sambucus nigra; assembly: GCA_949130495.1. Taxonomy (NCBI): domain Eukaryota; kingdom Viridiplantae; phylum Streptophyta; class Magnoliopsida; order Dipsacales; family Adoxaceae; genus Sambucus; species Sambucus nigra. Next base: position 516,205,397 of record OX422210.1, on the reverse strand, counting down.
GATGAGACATTTGATAACATGCTTGGAGAACCACCTCAGGCGGTCCTGAAGACCTAAATGATTATGATTTATTTATTTATCTTCTTTAATTTTTTTTTTCTATTGAGACATTAGTAGTTTATCCTTAGAGCTTAGACAATTTTATATCTTTATTTCGAGATTTTAGTAGTTAATTGAATGGTTTTGATAATTTTTTTTATGCTTATATGATTGGTGGATTGAATTTCAATTTATGTTTAATTATGTTAAAGGCATGGATCCGAAAGTAAGCGCAAGCGATGATACTTGTCTAGTAGACAGTGGGACAACCCACACCATTTTGAAAAACCAGAAGTTTTTCTCAGACTTGGTATACAATACAGCGAATGTTTCCACTATAACTGGTCCTGCTAAGATCATTGAAGGCTCCGGAAGAGCCCACGTGGTGTTACCTAATGGTACCCACTTATTCATAAATAATGCTATATACTCAAGAAATTCCAGAAGAAATTTATTGATCTTTAAGGACATAAGAGTGAACGAGTATCATATTGAAACATGTAATGAAGATAATAAAGAGTTTCTTTGCATTACATCTAGTGTTGGAAGCCAGAAGCTCACACTAGAGAAATTGCCTGCATTATCCATGGGGTTATACCATACAAAAATTAATGTTGTAGAATCACATACTGTCATGAGCCGGAAGCTCAATGATCCTTTTAATTTAATATTATGGCATGACCGATTGGGTCACCCCGGATCAAACATGTTGCGTCGAATCATAAACAACTCATACGGGCACTCGTTAACAAACAAACAACTTACCTTACCCGATGATCATTTTTGCACCCCTTGTTCTCAAGGTAAACTTATCACTAAACCATCTTTTCTCAAAATTGCCTCTGAGTCACCATCCTTTTTACAAAGAATTCAAGGAGATATTTGTGGACCCATCCACCCTTTTAGTGGACCTTTTAAATATTTTATGGTTTTTATTGATGCGTCCACTCGTTGGTCACATGTTTGTTTGTTATCTACTCGTAATTTGGCCTTTGCAAAATTTCTTGCTCAAATCATAAAACTTAGAGCACATTTTCCTGATCAACACATTAAATCCATCCGTTTAGACAATGCGGGAGAATTTACTTCTCAAGTTTTTGATGACTATTGTTTATCACAAGGTATTGATGTTGAGCACCCGGTCCCGCATGTCCACACTCAAAATGGTTTAGCTGAGTCTTTGATTAAACGTTTGCAACTTATTGCGCGACCTTTGCTTATGCAGTCTAAACTCCCAATCTCTTCCTGGGGACATGCCATCCTACACGCTGCTAAGTTAATTAAGCTTAGACCCATGGCTTATCACCCATTTTCACCTTTTCAACTTGTGTCTGGATGTCAACCAAATATATCCCACTTGCGTAAATTTGGTTGTGCAGTGCATGTACCCATCCCTCCACCCCAGTGTACCAAAATGGGTCCCCAACGTCGTTTGGGAATATATGTTGGTTATGATTCGCCATCAATTATTCGTTATATTGAGCCACTAACAGGTGATACATTTATCGCTAGATTTGTGGATTGTCATTTTGATGAGACACTCTTCCCGCCGTTAGGGGGAGGAAAGAACGTACCAGAAGTACGGTCCGTTCCTGAAGAACGGTAAGAATTAACATGGAACACTTCCACTTTGTCTCATCTAGACCCTCGTACTACTCAATGTGAGCATGAAGTGAAAAGGATATTGCATCTTCAGGAAATTGCAAATAAATTACCCGATTCATTCATTGATGCTGCAAAAGTAACCACGTCTCATGTACCCGCTGCAAATGTGCCTGCAAGAATTGATGTACCAGTGGGACAAACATTGACATCAGAAGCAAATGAATCTGTTGCACGCCAGAAGCGTGGAAGACCTGTAGGTTCCAAAGACTCTGCTCCCCGGAAGCGGAGATCAAATGAAAAACCGTGCCCTAATCACCCTCCCGAAGAGGTTATAAATAAAAGATCCACTTTATCTGAAACCCCTGAAGAGGTTATTGTTTCTGAAAACACACAAGTCACTGAAGTGACTATACAAGCCCCTGAAGAGGCAAAGGTACCTTATAATAATAACGAGATCTCTATGTTTTATACATATTCGGGAGAAATGTGGGATCGAAAAGAAACTGTCATTAATGACATTTTTTCATATGCAGTAGCTACACAAATTTCAAAGGGCAATGATAATGATACTGAACCACGTACTCTAAATGAATGTCGACAAAGAGTAGATTGGCCAAAATGGGAAATTTCCATCAAGGCAGAACTCGAGTCTCTAAATAAATGTGGTGTATTTGACCTATAGTACAAACCCCAAAAGGTTTTAACCCGGTAGGTTATCGATGGGTTTTTATAAGGAAAATAAATGAGAAGAATGAAATCACTCGATATAAGTCACGACTTGTGGCACAAGGTTTCTCACAGAAACCTGGGATTGATTTTGAGGAAACATACTCCCCTATTATGGATAGTATAACTTTCAGATATCTGATTAGCTTAGCGGTTTCTGAAAATCTTGATTTGAGACTCATGGATGTTGTGACCGCTTATTTATATGGGGACTTAGACACATAAATATACATGAAAATCCCTGAAGGATTTCCTTTGCCTGAAGCAAAGCCGAGGAGTACGTACTCGATACGACTGAGACGTTCATTGTACGGTTTAAAGCAATCCGGAAGAATGTGGTACAATCGTCTTAGTGAATACTTGTCTAAGGAAGGGTATGAAAACAATCAAATTTGCCCTTGTGTATTTATAAAGAAATCCTCAAAAGGATATGCAATAGTAGCAGTCTATGTGGATAACATAAATTTAATTGGAACTCCAGAAGAGCTCGAAACAACTGCTAACTATTTGAAAAAAGAATTTGAGATGAAAGACCTTGGGAAAACTAAATTTTGTCTCGGCCTGCAGATCGAGAAAAATTCTAGTGGGATTTTAGTCCATCAGTCTAATTATACTGAAAATGTATTAAAACGTTTTAATATGGATAAGGCACATCCACTAAGTACCCCCATGGTTGTTCGGTCTTTGGACATAAAGAAAGATCCATACCGTCCTAAAGAAAAAGATGAGGAAATAATTTGTCCATAAGTACCCTATTTAAGTGCAATCGGTGCATTATTGTACTTGGCGCAATGAACTAGGCCGGATATTTCATTCTCTGTGAATCTGCTTGCTAGATATAGTTCTGAACCAACCAAAAGGCATTGGGCTGGTATCAAACATATCCTAAGATATCTACGTGGAACCACTAACACGGGTTTATTTATTCATATAACACTAATAGTTCCAAATTAGTTAGTTATGCAGATTCTGGATATCTCTCTGATCCTCATAAGGGTCGATCTCAGACAGGTTATGTATTTCTTTGTGGTAATGCTGCTATTTCCTGGCGTTCTACTAAACAAACTTTAGTAGCTACTTCTTCTAATCACTCTGAAATTTTGGCTCTTCATGAAGCTAGTCGTGAATGTGTACGGCTGAGATCTTTAATTCAGCATATCCGTAGTTCTTGTCAATTGTCTTCTATTACAGATATTCCAAGTACTATCTATGAAGATAATGCAGCATGTATATCACAAATTAAAGAAGGATTCATCAAAGGAGATAGAACCAAGCACATTTCACCAAAGTTTTTCTTCACTCATGAGCTTCAGAAGAAAAATGAGATTGAAGTCATGCAAGTTCGTTCAAGTGATAACCTCGCTGATCTCTTCACAAAGTCACTGCCAAAGGAAATATTTCAGAAGTTTGTGTACGAGATTGGAATGCGTCGGCTCCACCAACGATGAAATTGGACATATCAATCAGGGGGAGCATCTTATCAGGGGGAGGATACAAGAACATGTAATTTGGGACATTTGTGCGCTGTACTCTTTTTCCTTTAACTAGGTTTTATCCCACTGGGTTTTCCTAGTAAAGGTTTTAACGAGGCAGCATTAAGCACGTCCAACACCGACTCAATGGTCACAATAAATTGTACTCTTTTTCCTTCACTACGGTTTTTTCCCAATGGGTTTTCCTTAGTAAGGTTTTAATGAGGCAATAATAATTGAATGGTGGATATGGTGTACATCCAAGGGGGAGTGTTATAAATATTGTATTTATCCTATTTAAGTGGATGTCCACTCCTATTAGGACTCTACTAACTTGTACTATAAATAAAGGGTGCCCCCCCCATTTGTTAGATACCAATTAATGAGAACTCCTTCTCTCTCTAAAATTCTCTCTGTTCCCTATTTCTCTCAACAACTGGGGACATTTGAAATATATTTATGGACCTCCCTATGATGTAACACACCCTTGTAAAATAATTACGTGTTCTTCTTTGTGTAAGAACATAGTATGAACCCTTACTTGAGAAGTTGCTATTATTAATATTTTTTTGTCATGAAGACGATATAAGGAGTAGAGGATACATATTGATTCTTGGTTTTCTTAACAACCTTTTTAATTTGTATACATTGTAATTCTATAGGACCCGTTTCTATAAATTGAAATTGAATTTGAATTGGTATTGATATTGGCATAAATTGGTATAAATTAATATAAGTTTTAGTTCTTATGCGTACTTTAAATTAAATGAAACATACTTTAAATTACATAAGTAAATGAAATCTCTCGAATTGTGATAAGACATAATTAAATGAAATATACTTTAAATTACATATAGTGCGCATAGATACTAGCCTTCTAGTTCATATGTGTATGCATTCAATAGACCTTAGACCCATTCGAGAGTCATTACCCCTGTAATGAGATCTCTCGAATTGTTCCATTTGGACTGTTTGGGACTGCCTAGTTCCTGTATAATAATATTCTTAGTGTCTTAAACTTTTTACTTTTGGGGAAAGTTCCGCAGCCGTATCTTAATGTTCTCTGGGTACATACAATATGATAGGATGTTAAGTGTTATTTAAATTGATAAATTGAAATAACACTCACACTTACGAATCTATATCGTGTTCTTGGAGAACTATGGGGATATGCTGCCAAATTTTTCTCAAATTGGAACAAAGTGCATGAGTTGTTAAGTATATTACAGAAATATGCGATCTTGAATGGGATAGGACCACTCACCCTTTAGAGGAGATGGAGGAAATACGAATTAATATTATAAATTAAATTTTAATTTCCAATTAAAATTAAAATTGCATTTGAATGCACCAATAAATTTACGCATAGAAGTAGCCTTCCAGTTCTTATGCATACGCATTCAATAGGTGATTGTTTATACTAATGGGAACTAAATATTCACACTTTTTTATGATAATCCATGAATATAAGCTTCTTACCCATAATAGGTGATTGTTTGTAGTAGCTGTGATGGGATATCCTAAATACAAAGAGTGGATGGGTGAGAAAAATAGATTAGGGGATGTGTTTCGCTGAGGTGCTAATGAATTTGTGAAATACACAAAGAGATGTCATAAAGAGTGGATGGTGGAGACAAATAAGATGACATTATTGGCTAGAGCGCTAAAGTTACTGAAGGCGATCATTGGACCGAGGTAAACTTATTGGAGGGTCGTGCCTATTGACCCTTGGAAGGGTGCCAGAAAACGCAAGAGAAAGGAAGAACATAATTCGCTATCGATTTGCTCTCAATGTTTTGGAAATGTAATGAAGTCCACGGCCAGAAACAATTTATATAAGAGAGCGCGAAAGATGAATTGTCGCCTTGGAAGTACCGCGGCACCTAAGAAAACTGAACTAAGCCGCAACCCCAATCGAATTCTCTTGCACTACGACTTGGGGGATTATTGATAGAACAAATATAGCACCCTACCGGGGAAGGTATACTGCACTCATATGCTTACATGTCGCGGCCCCTACTAAAATCGGTGTGCGTCCCTACCGAATACAATGTGCGTCCCTCCTCATCATAGGGCGCGACCCTCATCAACATGCTGCGGAATTGGCCAGTACGGGGTGCGACACCTTTGTCTCTAGTCTTGCAGGATGCGACACTCACGTTGATTGCCTTACAGGCCGCATCCCTCTCCATTACAACTCCCGACTTTATGAAAATCACGTGCTCATTACACGTGGGCATATCTCCTATAAATAGAGGACCACACCTCGAAAACTGAGAGAGATCAATTCCATACACATCCGGGGCAGGTTCTACAGTACCTATTCTCTCTACACTGCCTTAGCATACAACTTGGAGGCTGTTCATCCGCATCGAAGCCACCTATCCGGCACACCGTATCATCAATCATTATGTACTCTCCTTTATTCTCATACTTGTATGACTCTTTAAGCATGATTATACTGTAAAATACTACAAATATAATGAGAATGGAGCGACACAGTGGACGTAGGCCTATTTTAGGGGCTGAACCACTCTATACCTTGTCTTCTCTTTATTTACTCGCTTTATTTACTTATTACACACTTTACTCTTGACTTGTTGGTACGAGAACGACAAGTGGACGATTTCTCGTATCATCAGACCTCTATATGAACATGTGGGGACACTACATGTAATGTATTTATATTTATATTTATAAGCAACTAACACTTACTTTATTTTTGGTTTGTATTTATTTGACAGGACCAATTCGGGTTACCCTCACATCTCCGTGACTCCACGTAGGAGCAAGTGAGGGATTAATATAAGACGTGGAAGAAGAATATGTGGGCACAATACGTTGGAAAGTCCTGGGAGTTAATTCTGAGAGTACGTGACACCGTCCTGCCGAAGGAACCAATCTCATTAGCACAGTGACAAAAGTTTGTCGACAATGAGATCGATGAGCGGAAATTGGCATCTCACCAATCGGGGAGGGACCACCGGGCAAAAAAGTTGGACCTGCACTACTTCGGTCGGACGTCTTATGCCGAGGTGGAGCACAGGATGGTGAGTTTTTATTTTTCTTTAATTTTAGTTTTATGTTATTCTAATTTAACATTACTTTGAATTACTTACTAATTTTGTATTATTTTATTTTTGGACACGATGACTATGTTAAAATTCGAACGAAAAGGGGAAAGGACAAGGAGGTGGCCTGAGCATCTCAGCCACCATTTTAAGTTATAAATGTTTATTTATTTTTAATTATGTTATAATTTTAGTTTTATGTTAATTAACTAATCATGTACCTTTTATCATTTCAGGCAAAGCTTAAGGAAGTGCATGAGTCGCAGTTTGATACCGATAAAGCATATTTGGCTATAGACACACTCAGCCAAATGTTCGGGACAAATCGGAAGGGGAGGAATGGGGGGTGAGATCATGGGTGGGGAAGTCGAGGATCATCAGAATGGAGATGAGAAACACCGGGTTGGCACATAAGGTGAACACCCATGAAGATAAGCTATCAAGGTTAGAGGTGACGGTCCTAGATATGTACGACTTTATAAAGCGTCAGTTGGGAAGGGGCAAGGGGAAGGAGAATGAGGTAGAGGTAGATAAGGACGAGGATGAGGGCGTCACTGCTTCATTGCAGATACGCACAGACTCGGTGTCGTATGATGATCCATTTCCGATTGTGACCCCCGTCGAGCGACTTATGTCAAAAATCGATTAGCCAAGCATGTTTCTACTCGACATATATTGTGGGGAGCCGATAGAGAGGGGGTTAAGGGACCCAGTCTTTGACCTGGGTATGATGGTTTATGGACGTCCCATCCAAGACATTGAGGCAAGAGTTCGTGTCACGCGTGTGGTGGACGAAAATGAGAAACCACCTTTGTGGTTGCGGGTACAATGAGACATTGAGCATATTCGGGGGGGGGGGGGGGTATCTCAAATCATATGTCGTGTGGATTTCCTCCTCCTCTGATCTGCTCAAGACCCTTCATCATGACATTATTTCTATCTTCATTTTTGGATATTGGATTGTCTTTGTATTTTTTTTATTTTGGTATATGTTGGTTTGGATATGGATATGGATATTTGCATTTCTATTTTATTTGGATATGGATTATATATGCCATGATTTGGTACATCATTTCTATTTTATTTGGATATATGATGTTTGGACAAGTACAATTTTGCTATAACAAGTACAAATATACTACTGGGCAGTGGCAGTGGCCATATTGACAAACATTTTTTTTAAATTCTGCCCAGAATTATCACGAAAAATAGTAACAAGTTCGTGACAAAGAAACTTATCACGGTCTTATCACGATCTTTGACCGTGATAATTTTTTTGGTTTTGTCACGGTCTTTGATCGTGACAAAACTTGTCAACGTCAAATTCCATTACAGGACCGTGATGAGTCTAATGAACTTGTCATGGTCTTTGACCGTGATAAGTCCGTGATAAAGAAGTTATCACCCCCAGACTTGTCACACTCAAAGACCTTAACAAGTTGGACTTTTTACAGTCAAAGACCGTGACAGGTAAGTTGTTCTGGTGTAGTGTAAGTATACCAGTTCATGGCCCATACTGAGCGGTAAAAAAATGTACCCGTGTCAACACCTACCTCTCGTAGATGGCGCACCTACATAGTACCTAAATGACCTACATATCGTCTAGCCCGCCTGTGCCGATGTGTGCTATGCAATTCGAACGCATGAAACCCCAAACCGATAGGACCATCCACGAACATTGGTATGTCCACACAACTATATATAAGTACACATTATTTATTTCATATAATATATATAGGTAACTATTCCATAAATATCTTAAAAGAATTCAACAAAATGTCCACAATTTATACAGTCTTTAATAATTTACCATCTAGTGAATTATTAATTGCGTATCCTTTGATAATTACTTAACCATCTAAATGGGATTCCCCAAATAAATGTAGACACATTTACATTTTTAATAAATTCGCTACTGGTCCAAACACGGTCCCACTAACTCGTATGGACTTCTAAAATTGTCCCCAACCAAACCCCAGGTTCAACTTTCTCATTCCCCAGGACTGAATTGATTTGGTTCTTGGCCGAATTGATTCGCTGCCAATCGAAATTGATTCGCCCCAAAATTGAATCGATTCGAATTATGACAGTAACCCAGTTTTGCCAAACCAAATGGATTCTCTTTAGGGCCGAATCGATTTGGAAAGCAGCAGTCGCCCAGATCTGCTACTTTCTTAATACCCAATTCCTTAATTTCTTTCCAACAAACGTTAATCCCTTTCCAAAAATACGTGAATGGGTTCTTATTACATAGGTTCACATGAAAGATAAAAAAATTCCATATAATTGCACCAATTCCTATCCCCAATTCCCAGATTTTATATGAATTTAACAAGAACCTTAATCCAGATTTATCCCAAGATCATCACTTGTACAAAATAAGTTATGGGCTCGACTATCTTGGAGAAACCCTGAATGAATCGACGGTAGTACCCAGGCACTCCCAAAAAGATGTGCACCTCGATGGGTGTAGTGGGCCACTCCCACTCCAACACGCCAATTTTTTTCTCGGGTCCACTGATATCCCCCACTTAGACACAATGTGGCCCAAGAACTGTACCTCTATCAGCCAAAAATCGCATTTCTCAAACTTCTCACATAACTAATGATCTCGAAGTATCTGCAAGACCACCCATAAATGTTATGTGTTCTCCTACATAGTCTGAGAATAAATCAAGATATCGTCTATAAACACGATAACAAATCGGTTCAAGTAGTCCCTGAACAATCGATTTATGAAGTTCATGAATAATGTCGGCGCATTGGTGAATAAATCAAGATATCGTATGGGTGAATAATGTTAGGCCGATCATGAAGTTAATCTCTCGACTTGGTGGCAACCCCAAAATCTCCCCCAAAACATAAAAAAACTCACTCACGGCTGGAATGGAGTCTAGCGTTACCACAAACTCCGAAGAAGTATCCTCCTTGATATATATTAAATGCGTACTCGACCCACCCCTTGGGTACGACATCGCAACTAGGTACATATCTTGCCTCAGAATGGCAAAGACAATGGACCTCCCATAGCAATTCACACAGGCTCTGTACGTATCTAGCCAGTCCATCCCCAGAATGACATCTTACTCGTGCATACAAGTACTAGTAAGTCAGCTATAAAGATGAGTCGTCTTATCTAAATCACGATACCTCGACACACTGATCGTATGGGTTTCCCTCTACCTACTGCTGAATCTATGTGTAATACAATATCGAATGCATAATTTACCATCCCCATCTCCTGTGCAAACCCCGTGCTAACAAAAGAATGAGATGCACCCGTGTAAAATAGAATGCGGCCAATGTGACCAAAGATGGGAACACACCCTTAATTTCCTGTGCTGGTGATGGCCCCTATGCGTCCATGACATGATAGACTCACCCATACAATAATGGCTACTGCCCCCGAGGTGCGGCGACGGGTGCCAGAGCGACTGGCGCCGTGACTCCCTGAGCTGAAAATGGTGGGCGTTGTCCCTGTGGCACTTGCAGTCCCCTATAATCTCCATGCTCTTGGGTTGTTTGGTTACCTCAAGGACACTGTCTCGAAGTATGACCCTTCTCCCCACATGTATAATAATTCTCGTAAAATGGGCATCGCTCAATCTGCCGGACCTGATGGTGTCTATACTTCTGGCACTATACAGACTGTCCTTGGCCCTGTTAGCTCTATCTATGTCGATCATCTGAACCCCTAAACTTCTTATTTTGATAAGCGAATGGGGTGCCCTTAGACTGTTAGGTCCCGTATCCGCTCCCCTACTCTCCTTGCTCTACTGGCTCGATGACTCTGCTGCGTGGAATTTCTCACCCTAGTTATTCAGAAATTCCCTTTGATACCGGCAATAGAGGTGTGAGACATTAACTAACTAAGTGTATGTTTTGAAGGCTATATTCTCCAGAAGAGCCTTCCCGATGTGCCAGGTCGATCCCATGATGAACCTATCCATTCTTCTCTGCTCAGTACTAACATCCTCCTTTGTGAAGTATAATGATACGAGAAATCAGACACATGTCACTCTTGAACATCATATCAAGTGTGAAAATAAACGTAAATCAATAAATAAAGAAAGGAACGTAAAATATGGAGTGGTTCGGCTGTGAAAATGAGCCTACGTCCACTTTGGTGCTTCACTCTCATGATGTATATGATGTAATACAAGTTTACAATGCCATAAGAGTCGCACGAGAGAGAGAATAGAAAATAATACATGTAACTACTAGACAAACAACCAAGTACAAGGCCTGATAGAGGTTCATCTTATTGCAACTGTGGAGAATGGAATCCCTCGCATGTGGTGGTCTCTAGAGATGGAGAGTTAAGGATTGGGCAGGGCTCCGTCGGGTCATTCTCTTCTCCTAAATTATGAGGTGAGCTTTTCTATTTATAGAAGTTACTGTGATGGTGTCACGTGCCTGCATCACGTGAGAAGTGGATTAGTAAATGAGTGTAGAGTTCTTCTAGAAGCTTGGACGATTGCCAATCCTAATAAAGGAAGTGCCATGGCCTATTTGGGCGGCAAGTGAAAGGTGCTGCAGACTGTCTGAACACAGGCAGCGGACAAGTTGACGAAGGCGTGGCAGACCCAAAGAGTGTAAGGATGGGCCCAAAAGCTTTGTTCTAGGGCTGGTTACATCAAGGTAGTAGGTTTTAAGGTCAAAGTAGCTATATTGGTCATATCAATAAGCCCCCAAGCCGTAGTTCCAAGTGTTGGTGAGTTAGGGCTGCGGCTGAACTATATGCTCGACAAAACATAATGCTACAGTGTAATCATTCAAAACTTTTGCAAGACACCGCGGCCCCTGGGTTTTGATGATTAAACTTCTAGTGCCGTCTTATTTAAATGGTTGGATGTCGTGGCATTCATTACATTGTCCATTACCTTGAGAGCAAATAAAAAACAACACTCTGTACCTTTGTATTCCTATTTTTAGGCGAGATTCCAAGGCGATTTTTGGTTATTCAAGTGGCCGTTCAAGGCATTTGGCTGGTTATTTGAGGCTAAGATCTTTCGTCTACTGATTTCCAGGTAGTTTTTCAAACTAACTTCTCATTATTCTTCAATATTTGTGTTGCTTCTGATCTACATATTGTGATCTTTGCTTAATGAATTAGCCAAACAAGTTAACTTAATCCCTGTCTACCTAATTTGATGTCTGATTTTTGGTAGAAACCTAGGACTTCATACTTTTGCTCTTCTATCCTTGTAGCTTGTAAATACACCTCAACCAATTTGCAATATGGTTGTTTGCTATTGTACGACTGAGTTTTATATATAGCAATGAACAATTTAATTTTTGGGTAGGTAAAGTTTTGGGGATTTAATGAGCATGTTGACATACGTCAGGGCTTTGGGTAATTCTATATATTTGAAATTGATTTGAGTTAAGAATAAAGATTTTCTGGGTATAAGCCTCACCTTGACCCCACTTTGAAACTTGTATTTGACCAAGAACACCAAGAACACGTTCTTGATATTCTTGGCCAAAACCCTTGAATTCTAGATTTTCGATCTTTGGGAACACAAATTATAACAGATCACCTATTTGTGTGTCTTACCGCGACGTCGCTAAATCGCTGCGGCCACACAACTATTCCTTAATAATTATAATCCCCCCTGACTACAATTTTTATTTCTAAACTGATTGGCTGCAGCCTTTAATTCTTGAATCAACCAGCTGCAACCTATAGGACTTTCTCTATTGGCTAGAGTCTGTAGATTATATTTGATAAAATTTGCTTAGTACAGGATTTTGAGTCCACTTGGTAGTAGTAACTCCACATGGCTGTAGTCTCTAGGCTAGGGCTGAAACTTAGGGTAATCGGCTGCAACCTTTGAGAGTCATATAGCTTAAACTTACAAATTTTTGTACTTGAACATATATATATATATATATATATATATATATATATATATATATATATATATATATCGTATACACTGCGACCTCCATTTAAGGCTTTACGAACCATATTGGTCATGGCACCCTAATAGCGGAAACTTTTCGCTTTTCAGGTCCTACTGCGGACTTATGAGTTGGGACCCCCAAGAGTTTCTGGAAGATTTCTGGAAAACTCACTTCGGCATTCTTCCTCCTGACATTCCTTCTGTGAAGACTTTGAAGGCTGTTGGACCTTGCCTGCTCAAAAATTACCCCAATTACTTCATTCTTAACTTTGATTTCGCAGACTCTTTAAACTGTAGGGGTGCTAGTGAGGCTGTGGATATGGAGGAAGATACTAACTCCAACAATAATACCCATGTTGAGGTAACAGCTACTGTGGCTGGGCCATCACAGTCCAATGATGTCCCGGCTAGGCCTACCAATAAAGATGAAAGAGCTCGTGTTACCTTAGACGCTCACTGTATTATGATCAAAGAGTGGATCAATCAAGTAGCTATGGCCTTTGAATTTCTTGCTCAAGTTATTTGTTCGACTCCTTCGGCGAAAAAAACATGTTTTATAGTTCCCAATAATGGGGTATGTTTTCCTCTGCATGCCTTCGTCCATGGGCTGCGGCTACCTGTGCCAGTTCCCATTAGCAGAATCTTCAGTGTCATGAACTTAGCACCGAACCAATTAGACCCAAATGGCTGGAGGTCTATACTTGCCTCACTGATACTTTGAAAGGATAAGTTCAACAGAGATATTACTCCCATAGAGTTCTTCCATTTCTATCAGATAAAGGAGAACTTCGTTAAGTTTGCATAGTATTACTATTTTGCCCTACTAAATAATGGTGAGTTTTTGTATACTGGGAGGCCTTCTAGTGTAAAGAACTAGAAAGGAAAATATTTTTAAATTTCTGGAGAGGAATGGGAAATCCACCAGGAAGAGTTAAAGAGAGAGAAAACACATAGAATGTCGCGATAGTGGGGATGGCCCTCCATGTTAGGTGAGTACACGCCACAGCCTCTACATCGTGTTGTACCTCCTTCTATAGTTCCTACTTTTCTAAATATTTTCTACGACATATACTGATGTTAACATTTGTTCAACCCTTGATAATCTACCACTTAATAGCAGACAATAGAGAAGAGTTGTGAGGTCTGCGACCACTAAAGGTGAGGACAATAATTTCAGCACCCTTGTGACATACACGTCCATTTTTAAACAGGGCTACTTCACCAACAAAAATATTTCAAAGAGAATGGCTGCGGAAGGTAATGATCTGCACACTTAAAAATCCAACTTTTCTGCGGCTATTACCTCGTACTTGACTTTACATTTTATTTCTTAGGAGAGGAGATATACCGAGAGCTCTTAGCTACCCAGCTTACTGAGATAGACGAGGATGCCGTTATTCTCCATAATTCCTACAAGAAGGGAAAGAAAATAAAAAGATCTAAGAAAGTTAAAGACACAACGGTAAGTTCCCGATTGATCCCATTTCTGAGCCAAATGCTGCTACTAAGGCTACCGTCGCCAATCCATCACTGGCGAATGCAACAAATGTTGCTAATACTGATAATACCGTAGCCAACAAAAGGTAAGAAGGCTAAGTGGATGGTGACATTACTCCACAACTTTCCACGATTAGTCTTATGTCCTTTGTAAACTTTCAAGGAGGGCACAACCCGCTACATGATTCTACTTCTGGATCTCCTCTGCCCTTTCATGGATCATCGTTGTAGTGAATGCCATCCTGCCAACTCCTCAAAGCAGCTCAAGGGTTGGTCTTAATGGCCATTCACTGCCTCAACTTAGACAACCCAATCCTAGTTCCTCTTAGGTTATCACTGCCAGAGCAGTCACCAGGATGAGAAAAGTTCCAGTTATTATTGACCTAGAACACTTGGTGGAGGAAGACCATGATGATCTGGAGGAATACACCCTCCACAGTCTGCTGTAGGTAGGAGTTTCTTCACTTTACATCACTTCACTTAATTTTTCTATATAGTATCCTTTATTCTAACATTTATGATTTCAGGTTGTGAATGTCATTATCTCTTAGCAGTAAAAATATGAAGGCTCGTATAAGATGCATCAGACTGTGGTATCCATTCATAAGATTGATTTGGAAAATGCCAGGGTCTCTTCCTTTGAGACAGGCAAAAAGTCATCTGTCGTGGCACTTGAATTAGCAAATCTAAACTTGGAAACTGCTATCAAAGCAAAGGACGAGGCCGAATAGATCTTTGTCGCTGCTGCAACATCTCTTCAAGCTTATAAGGCCAAGGCTGCGGAGGCTGTCAGGAAGGCCACCAACTTTGAGGGCGCACTTAACCATCTTCAGCAAAAATATGACAAACTGGAGCAATGCAACACATCCTTACTCCAACAAAAGGATAATGATCATGCTGCAATCCTAAAGTATATGGAAGAGGCTCATGTCGCTGCCTTAATAAAGGCTACAAATGATTCCATAGATACTTATTAAAAATCCAAGGATTTATTCCTTACAAACAATAGAACCTATATCCGTGGCTTCCAAGAAATCAACATAGGGTTGTAAAAAACATTCCTAAATCAAAGGAAACAATCCTTGGTTGGGGTCTCAATAATTCTGAGTATTTGGAGTGCATGGCTAAAATCAGGTCCACGACAGAAGAGCGACCAAGACATAGGCTCGAAGTAAAGGCTGCAGCATATGACGATGCCATTGAGACTGCAGCTGAGAGTGATGATGGGGATGATGAAGATGATGTTGCATCCAAGTTTAGTTCTCTAACTTGTATTTTGATTCTAAACATTATACGGTGCTGTGTCCCTTTTTTATTTCTACAAGGAAGATATCAACTTATATTGGGCCGCATCCCAAGATGAACACTGCCATTACCGAACTTGGAAACACTGAAAGAAATGGGCTACAACCATATTTTTCCAAGGGATTTAATATACTTCTTTACTCTACTTTGCATCTTTGATGTTTTATTTGCGTGAATGCCCTCATTGATTTAATTTGTATTCTATATTTTATGGCCTAGAACTATTTTGAATGTGGTGACTTACTAGCAGTAAGATTAGTATGATGGGTGATTAGCCGCAACCATTTGATAATGTAAAGGTAACGGAACATATCTTCTCAGGCACTTAAATAGGAATTAGTGATGTCGCCCTCATATTATACTGAATCTAAAATGTTCTCTATCAGGTTGCATCCATCAAAGCTAGGATGTAGCTACTTTTGTTTTTCATTTGCCTTCTTTAATATTGGCTTGCAGTAATCTCTTTGCAACTTTGAAAATTGGTTGTGGTCTACAAATGCTCGCACACCCTGCGGCCACATTGTGCCTGATGTCTTCACTTTAATATGATAAGTCTGCGGCCACTTTGCAGAATGGATGACCTTTTAAGGATGCGAGCTCTTATTAATACTTTCCATAACACGGGTTAATTTTTATTTTTTTCTTGCATGAACAGGCCGTGACCAGTGAGGCTGCCACCAACATTTTTTACTAATATATGGTTTCCCATGGACGATTATGTCCCTGGCCTCAATAGATGTAGGATTTTCTACAATGATTAAGTCTTTGGTCCCCTTGGGTTATTGTTAGGCCCTCCCAGTCTAGGTATAATGAAGCTTCCCCAAGCCATAATCCAATATATATCTATCCATCCCTGACTGGGTATTATAAGCCCTCAAGGGTAATTGAAGCATCCCAAAAGCTAAGAACGGGCATTGTGAGCCCCCGTGGCTAATTGAAGCATCCTAAAAGTTAAGAACAAGCATCATGTTAAGAGGGATGCGACTACCAAGAAAGGCAGTTTCAGTAGACTTTTCCTTTCGAATTAAGAAAATAATCTTCGGGATAATTGGTTCTCATGTTCCATTAAGTATGTTTAAGATGAAGGTCTTTCATCAGATTTTTCAGATAAGAAAGTAAGAACATACATATGACTAATGATTTCCATTCATTCATAAAAAGTTCAAGAAGAGGAAAATGTTTAAGAAGAGGAAAATATGAACAAGTCGACACTAAGGTTGGAATCTAGCAAGAAGCCTCCCAGATATTGGTCTCTCCCCTTAAGCATCCTTCAGTAATCACTGAAGCACTCCCTTCCTAATGAGCCTTTCAATATCATCCTTCAAGGTATGGCAATTGTTCGTGTCATAACCATGATTGCAATGGAAGTTGTACCACTTGGCCCGATCCCTCTTATGAGGAAGGGACCTCAACTTCTTCGACGAATGGAGAAATTTGTATTCTTTGATGAGCTCAAAAATGTCTTTAATTTGGTAAATCAGCGGGGGTGTAGGTCTCATAGCCTCTCTCTAGCATCTGTTTCTCCATCTTCCTCTTACGGTTATTTTTCTGCGGCCTTTGAGTTAGCTATTTCTATGACTGTGGCAATGACTGTAGGTGCTTTAGTCGTTGGTACTGCATCTTCCAACATAAGAACCCTTTGAGTCAAAAAGTTGACCTGAGTCTAAAGTGAGGCATGACTTTCGTACAGATGGTTGATGTGGCTGTATAAGTGAACAATCTCTTTGTTCTGTTTTGAATTTGTTCCAGAGTTTCCCTCCATTTATGATTTTTTAGTCTTTGAAACATATATATTCTGAGACAAAACTAAACAGAGGTGAGTAATGTATGCATATATGTAAGGACACAAATTTCCAATTGTTTCTTATGTAGTGTTGGTTTAATTCCGAACAAAACCATTTGAATAATAGGGTAGAAGTTTTTCCTATCATGCCTATGACTTGTTTGGGGAGTTAAAGAGGTAGCGACCTAGATTTAAAGCTTCATCATTTCCTAGTTTCTAGTGCCATGTGTCACGTCATCAACATGAGGATTCCATGTCTCCAAACGGTATGAATGGATTTATTATATATAGGGAGACTTGGGAATATTTTCATGGGTGTAATTTTTGTCTAAACGACTTTTTATTTTTAGAACTTTGAGCAAAACATTTTGGGCTTAAATTGATATTTTAATTTTTTTTGAAAAGTTGTTCGAATGACTTCATCTCGTTCAAGCGAGCTGGTTCGAACGACATTTCTAATGAGGTTTAAACGAAATTTTCTCAAATTATGTGTACTTTCATTCTAAGGTTCGTTCAAACAATCTCGTTCGAACGATTTTTTCTAACAAAGTTTTAGCCTGGTTTTTCTTTTGTTTTCTCGTTCCAACATGGTCCTTCGAACGACATCAAAATGTCATTCGAACAACATTTCAGCGGGAACAGTTATTCGCCAGTTTTTCCCATTTTCCCACCTTTTTTTCCCCACTACTTTTGACAGTTTTTAACTATTTCGGGACAACCTTTTTCACAGACTTTTCATCTCATCCTCGAGAGCATATTGAGAGAAAAATCATCCTTAGAAAATTCCTTTTTGTGTTCATGATTTTAATGGATTAAAATCTTTCAAAAACACATATACACCCATATTTTAGTTTAATTCCAAGCTTCCATTTATATATATATATCTTGGAGAGTTTGTTTGGGACCGAGTATTCTCTACACCAACAAGAAGAGAAGTTTGGGTTCATTCTCTACCCGTAAAGGAGAATATTTATTTTACTGCGACTTTCTCACATGGTGAATTGTAAAACCATATCTAGTGAATTTGTTAGGCTAGGGCCGTCCGAGATTTTTCCCTTTGTGGGATTTTCTGGTACATCGCCGTGTAGTGAGATTGTTTCTTTTATCTTGTTTAACTCACTTAGATCACATGCTTAGGTTAAAAAGATAAATTTTGGTTTAATTTGTAATTTTTCTTAATTTGGGGCAAAAAATATATTTGGGTAAAATTAATTTAATTCGAGTCGGCACAATTTAATTTGATAAAATTTGGTTTGGTTTATATCGAAAATGTATTAATTATTGTTAGGCAAATTTTAGGACTTGGGTTGAATTAATTGTGTTTAAGTGAATATTAATGTTTGAGGAGTTTTGATTTCACTTCTAGTTTAGTTTAATTTTAATTTGGAAGAAATTAAAATTTGAAATTTGTTTTTGCTTAAAATTTGAAAAAGAAATTTTAGTTTATAAGTGTGTGTGTGGAACCATCCTATGCCTCACTTTGAAAATTAATCTTTAAAAAGGAAGAAATTTAAAATTGGAGCCATATATTTCCAATAATATAGAGGATGAGCTGTGGACCAAGTATTCAAATCAGAAAGCTGCACTTGGCAATCTACAAGGTTATAATATTGCGGCTGCAGCCCATAATGCACAATGTTTGTATTTTCGTGGATGTTGAAGGAATTTCACCAAGGTTAAGCCCGAGGATGCAGTGATAAGTCCTTTTCCCCACTGACCTGAGGTTGTGCACCAGCTCGGATAGGAGGGTTGCGGCTAACGGGAAGTATAACTACCAAATCGCAACATGTTTGAGACAAGGGTGCAATTCCAGAAATCGGTCATGTAAAGTGAGTTTGAGCTCATTGAGAATGTTTAGAATATATCTACCAGGAGTTTACCAAGGGCTAAATAGCCTTTTAGGTGCAAATTATAGCACAAGCTTGGCAATAAAACCTAGATTATGGGCGCAAAATAGCAGAACCGATAAACAAAACTCATCCCTAATTACCCAACTTTAGAAGGTTATAGCCTTTGATGTTTTTCAACATTATTTTGGTGGGGCAGGGGTATAGAAATACAGATCTAAGGTCATAAAAAGGATACAAATGACTAGATTTAGGAATAGATGACCCCTAAAGAGGGGTACATATGTAATAGCACAAGTTCTATAACCTAGATTTCATTCAAGAGATAGTGGCCCGGGAGCCATCCTGGATGAAATTAGGTACTAAGAACCCTAAAGGTAAAGGAAACAAGATTCTAATACCTTATTTTCCACAGACGACGCCAAATTGATGATACGAGAAATCGAACACATGTCACTCTCGAACATCATATCAAGTGTGCAAATAAACGTAAAGCAAGAAATAAAGAAAGGAACATAAAATATGGAGTGTTTCGGTAGTGAAAATGAGCCTACATCCACTTTGGTGCTTCACTCTCATGATGTATATGATGTAATACAAGTTTATAATGCCATAAGAGTCGTACGAGAGTGATAATAGAAAAGAATACATGTAACTACTAGACAAACAACAAAGTACAAGGCTCGATAGAGGTTCATCTTATTGTGACTGTGGATAATGGAAGTCCTCGCATGTGGTGGTCTCTAAAGATAGAGAGTTAAGGATTGGGGAGGGATCCGTCGGGTCATTATCTTCTCCTAAATTATGAGGCGAGCTTATCTATTTATAGAAGTTATAGTGATGGTGTCACGTGCCTGAAACATGTGATAAGTGGCTAAGTAAATGAGTGCAGAGTTCTTCTAGAAGCTTAGACGACTGTCAGTCCTGCTTAAGGAAGTGTCGTGGCCTGTTTGGCCTGCCAGTGAAGGGGTGCTAACGACCAGGTTGACAAACGCGTGGCAGGCCCAGAAAGTGTAGGGATGGGGACACAACCTCTGCTCAAGGGCTAGTTGTAGCCAGGTAGTCAGTTTCACGGCCAAAGTAACTATATTAGGCATATCAAAGTACGAGAGGGTTGTAAATTCCTCCTTATACTCGGCTAATGTGGGACTTTCCTGCTTTAGATCCATAAACATGCCTCTCATTTCAAACTGCATGTCTAAGGGAAATTATTTCCCTTAAAACCTCTCCCAATACTCATTAATGGTCAGGTCGTCTCTCTCTGTAATCGTGCTAATTACATTCCGCCACTGAAGCGCAACCCCACTAACCTGAGCGAAGCTAGCATCTTCTTATGTAAGGGTGTGCACTCTACCATTCGTAAATGCCTCTCTATGTCTTTATTCCACTTAATCGCCACCAATATTTCTGATCTGCCTGAAAACTCCGGAGGATGGCCCTTAACAAAGGCCTCCCTTGCCCTGTCCCAATATATATCCTTATGCCTGAGCTGGTATGGCCACCTATTGTGGTAGTGGTGGCTTCTGCTATGCCCAAGGCGGTGGGAAGTGCCGAAGCATGGCTACCATAGATGTGGAAATTGACCGAGATACAATGATGGTGATCTTTATGGGTGTAATCCACTGTGGGGACGATGGGGCCTGTGGATGCTACTGTAGCTCCGAGTGATCCTCCTCCACGGCGACAAGTGCGGTTATGCACCTCGGTCTACCTTTTTATCCATTTGCTATCTGAAAGAAAATAAGGTTTAAATTAATACCATGTAAGAATACAATAAACCCTAAGCATACACTCTACAAATCAATGAACGCAACACAGAACATAGTGAACGTAATACGGATCCTAAGGACACTAGAAATGTGCTCTGATACCAACTGTAACAACCCCCATTTTCTCACGTAAAGGCTGGCCAGACACGATACGCTGAAAATGGCGCTTGTTTGTCAATTAATACCATTCTCACCACACCGTAATATAATTAATATATTAAAGGCCCATTATTGTGGTTCAATGAATATTTTCATAATCATAAATAAATCTAACCAACACCAAGTAAGTAATAAATTCCAAGATAAAGTAAATGTCTCAACCCAACATAATGTAAAGAAATCTCGGGCTTATGCCCTTACAATTGTCTAAAATGAAATAAATAACTATAGCGGAAAAATCACATATGCTAGAGTCAATAAATTTGAAAATCTAGTAAGAAAAAGAGAGATCTCAAGACTGATACTGCAACAATCCCACTATCCCTATCTAAGAGCAGCTGGGGGGAGAAAATATTTAAATTTGGGTCAGAGCCCTAATTGAGCAAGAATTAACTTAATCAATTTAAAATTCAGTAAATACAGTTGATGCAAAATAAATATTCCAAATAATCGCTCACATGCGATTAACATCTCAACCCTCATCTAAGTGTGATATTGCTTGCATCCCAATAAGTCCCACAATGAAATACGTGACAGCGTGCCAATTTAAAATTTAGTAGATTAATTACACCCAATTATTACAACGGAGCCGACTATAATTAATCTCAGGTCTTTTTCCATAAATATCATGAATGTAGCATAAACATCTATTATGCACAATATAGTAAGGGTTTACAATTATTGTCTCCCCTGTTAGACAATTTAATTGATCCCATATAATTCCGGGTAACTCATATATATTTCCTTTAATATATATGACACACAAAGGCATCAACCATCGGTGTCTCATTCGTGCTCTATCGGCAAGTCTGGTGGAATCTCTTATCCTAAGCGAACATAACAAAACACAGATACATTGGGGGCGATCTCTATGCAGTATACCAGTTCACGGCCCATACCCAATGGTGACAAAGGATCCCAGTGTAAACACCTACCTCTCGTCGATGGCGCACCTATGTACTAACTAAATGACCTACACATCGTCTAGCCCACATGTGTTGACATGTGCTATGCAGTTCGAATGCAAGAAACTCCAAGCCGATAGGACCGTCCATGAATATTGGTATGTCCACACAACTATATATAAGTACATATTATTTATCTCATATAATATGTATAGGTAACTATTCCATAATTACCTTAAAATAATTTCACAAAATGTCCACAATTTATATAGTCCTTAATAACTTACTATCTAGTGAATTATTAATTGCATATCTTTGATAATCATTTAACCATCTAGTTAAATGGGATCTCCCCTATTAAATATAGACACATTTACAATTGTAATAAATTTCCTATTGGCCTAAACACGGTTCCACCAACTCGTATGGACTTATAAAAATGTCCCTAACCAAACCCCAGGATCAACTCTCTCAGTCCCTAGGGCCGAATCGATTCGATTCTTGGCTGAATCGATTTGCCCAAAAACTGATTCTATTCGAATTATGATAGAATCCTAATTTTGCCAAACCTAATCGATTCTCCTTAAGGCTTAATGGATTCGAAAAGCAGCAGTCGCCCAAATATGCTACTTTCTTAATACGTAATTCCTTAATTTCTTTCCAAGATTACTTCCAAATGTTAATCCCTTTCCAAAAATATGTGAATGGGTTCTTATTATTTGGGCTCACATTAAAGATAAAAAATTTCCATATAATTACACCAATTCCAATCCCTAATTCTCAGATTTCATATGAATTTAACAAGAACCTTAATCCAGATATATCCCAAAATCATCACTTATACAAAACAGGTTATGGGGCCTATAACATGGTATTAAAATATCAATCTATAGATCAATTACATGTGTTAAATTCCTCTACATGCGAATCCAAGATTTCCCAATTTTATTCAAGAGCCATAAGGCAATCTATCATCAAACTTCAAGAATCAAATTCTATATTGATGGATCATAACCTATGTTAGAAATCAGTCCTCTACATACATGAGATTTAATTCTAACATTTATTCAGCAAAAATAAAAAAATCCCATAAATTATATAGGGTTATTGTAATGCATCAAAAGGCAAATTGTAAAGTAAATTGAGCAAGAAAATTCTTGCCCTAATGAGTTGTAGAAGAAAGCCCCTTGATTCCCTTTTGAGTTGTAGAAGAAAGCCCCTTGATTCCCTTTCAAAATTCTTGCCCTAGTCATTGACCTTGACAAGTCCAACTTGTCAAGGTCAATGACCGTGACAATAGTGCAGGTTTGGTGTAGTGAGATGAGTAAAACGATCCTTTGAAGGTTTAAAGAATCACACTCATATATGGGAATGGTTTTGTGAATAAAAAAGGCATGAAACCTTAAAAACTTGAAGTCTGTTTTTTGGGTTCTAAATCGCAGAATTGTGTGTGAAAAAGACCTAGAAAGATGTGCAGAATGTGTACAGATATTTATACAAAAATCGAGGCGGCTCCATCGCTCGAACAACATAGGCATGTGGCTTGAATGAGGCTATGTGTCGCTCGAATGAGATTGCGTGACATCCTCATGTCGCTTGAACGATAGAGAGATGTCGTTCGAACGAGCTCAACGACCGAGAAAAGTCCGCTTCTGCACTTAGAATTTTTTTTCTTTGTGATAAAAATAAATCAGACTTCAGCAAATATTTTTTAAAAAATTCCCAAATATTTATGCGAATATTAACAACTCCAATAAACCATTTTACCAATAATGTGTCGTGGAGTAGTGGGAACGGTTGATCAGCACGTCGCATGTAGCATGATGCACGTGTAAAGATGGTGGACACATGGATTCGGATCAATGCTATCGAGGATGATCATGTTGATGTGCCAAATGTAGCAGTATCAGACATACATACCGTGATCTAGGACAAATAGAAAATTCCTAGATTCTACCCCGGACATTTATAAAATTATGTCCTTATAAATCTGCCCCTATGTCTATGCCGGTACATCCAAAAACAAATCCGAATTACGTTATCTCCATAAAGCAAATGACATATAAGATAATATCCCCATTAAACCCTCAAACTTAGAATACCAACTGATATGTTGTCAACCAAACTTTAACATCTTCATATCTTCAGCTTTTCTCATCAGGGTGTGCAATCCAATAATCATCAATTTTGTACCTACACACACGAGATAAAGCAGATACCCGTGACACGCAAGAGTTTGAAATATAATGATATGCTAAAATCAAAGATCAATTAAGCTTAAGCAAATCATTGACAAATCAACCAAACAATTCTCCCCCATAATTCATTCTCCACCTTTTTATGATGTCCCCAAATATACAGATATGAGAAGAACAAATAAATGAAAATGGAGAGTGTCACGAGGTAATAAACTTTCTATTTTTCAATTTTTCAATTTTTTTTCACACAAAATATACAACAAAGAATCACACCATGAAAGAACACAAAAACAAACAAGTCGATGATAGCGAAAATGTAGGGGTGTGAGCAAATTTGATAGGAAAATCAATGCATACAAACATAACATATGTGCACGATGAATATCGAATATTTCTAACGAATGAACTCATCATCTTCCTTATGCGTAAAAAGATAGAAATATAATAAATTGACTCAATCAAATCAACAAATCAAAGCTCAAAGTGATTTCCACACTAATAACGTCCAAAACTATTTAATGATTGTTCAGGACTTTCAAGGAAGTGCAAACCCGTTTAAATTCTCAAACCAAACTCCCTTAGATTTATATTTTGTTTATAGGTGATCTAAATTCTCAAACATTGGAGAATTGATAGTGAAACCTAATGGCCCATATTCCACATGTATTGCTTTTTATTGCCTTTAAATTTTTTACGGGCTCTTTTAACCTCTTAGAACCCCGGATAATTAAAACTCCTCAATTTTTTTGGTCCAAATTAAATGCCGTCTTAATCAAAAAGGATAAATGAGTACCTTTCGTAGCCCTTTACCATTGATAAAATACCACACAATCTCACCAACTGGTTTTTACATACATTCCAATCTTGTCGAGTTTTATCGCATATGGTTCGTTGTATAGACAGAATTGAGATAGAAACACTCAAGTCAATATGTGATAGACAAGTAAAAAAATCAAATAAAGTCGTGCATGTGTGCAATAAAGGAGATAAGGAGACAAACATGTAGAAATATATCACTAATCACATCTCAAAGGATCCGGACAATGTAAAGCACATGAATTAAATGATGTAGCATCTCAAATCACTATGAAAGAGTCACGTGAAAAATATGGAAGTTTTGACTCGGCTATCTTAAATGATCATCCATATGAGGTGTACACAAAATAGAAAAATCTTTTTGTGCTTTTCTAAAATTTTTATAAAAAGAAAATCTTTTTGGATTTTAAAAAAATAAAATAAAAAGCAAAATAAGAATACAAATGATACAAACTAGCAATATGAATCGTATGACACGAACATGACAATGCATCCAATCCTAGACAAGGACCATCCCCTCAGTCAACTGTGCAAATCCCTAAAGACTTCCTAAGACTCTCGAATCTAAGGGCATCTAAAGGTTTCATGAAAATATCAAATAACTGAATGTCGGTGGGAACGAAACTCGAGGATACGACTTTCTCCTCAACTAACTGATGTATAAAGTGCTCTTGTATCCTTATATGCTTTGTGCACAAATGTTGGACTGGATTGCTGGATATGTGTATCGCGCTCGTGTTATCACAAGAGATAGTCATGGTGTCATGTAAAATCCCATAATCCTCTAACATTTGCTTCATCCACAAGAGTTACGTGCAATAACTCCCGGTAGAGATGTACTCAACCTCCGCCGTGGACAAATAGATGGAGTTTTGCTTTTTGCTCAGCCAGGAGACAAGAGAAAAACAAAAGTAAA
Organism: Sambucus nigra; assembly: GCA_949130495.1. Lineage (NCBI taxonomy): Eukaryota > Viridiplantae > Streptophyta > Magnoliopsida > Dipsacales > Adoxaceae > Sambucus > Sambucus nigra. The sequence continues at coordinate 516,179,380 of OX422210.1, read as the reverse complement.
AACACCCACCAGAAGTGATCCTATAATAATCTACATCCCCGACCCAATTCGCATCCGTATAAGCGGACAAACGGTCATCGGTATCGAAGGAATACTAGATACCATAGGAGAGAGTCCCACTCACGTATTTGATAATATGTTTTAGAGCGAGTAAGTGTGACTCTTTTGGGGATGCCTGATATCACCCACATACTCCAACACTAAAGGCTATATTGGGTCAACTGGAGGTCAAGTAGAGAAGACTACCTATCATACTCCGATACAAGGTTTGCTCTACGTCCTTGGTTGAAGTGGCCTTACTAAGCTTGATAGAAGTACTCATAGGTGTATGTGCATGCTTAGTGGAGTCTAAACCAAATTTCTTCACTAGGTCTCTAACATACTTGGATTGGGAGATGAACATACCATCCTCTAGCTGACGAACCTGGAGACCAAGGAAGAAAGTAAGCTCACTTACCATTCTCATCTTAAACTCACTTTTCGTCTCCTCCTCAAAGTGGTAAGCATGCTGGGAGCACGTGGATCCAAAGACTATGTCGTTTACATAGACCTGGGCAACCAAAATAGCACCGTCATCTCTCCTGACGAACAACGTCATATCAACTCCCCCTCTCTTGAAGCCACAGTCTAAGAGATAGGAAGTAAGCCTCTCGTACCAAGCACGGTGTGCTTACTTAAAACCATACAAGGCTTTCTTTAGATTGTAGACGTGCTTCGGGTGCTTAGGGTCTTCAAACCCTTTTAGTTGTTCCAAGTACAACTCCTCCTGTAGAATGCTATTTAGAAAGTCACTCTTGACATCCATCTGATATAACTTGAAGAGCTGATGACATGTGATGGCGAGTAGTAAGTGGACGGACTCAAGCCTCGGAACAGGAGCAAATGTCTACCCAAAGTCTACACCCTCTATCTGTGTGTAGCCTTGTTTCTGAATATCGTAGCATTTTCATCAATTTTATTCTTGAAAATCCACCTGGTACCTATCACACTCATCTCACTAAGTCGGGGGACAAGTTCCTAGACATTATTCTTTTTAAACTGAAGCGACTCATCCTACATAGCAGATATCCAGTGTTCATCCTTAAGTGCTTCTGTGTGATTCTTCGGCTTGACTTTAGATGTGTAGAAGACATGGCTAATAATATTCTCTAACTGGGCGCGAGTATTGACCTTTAAAGTGGGATTGCCAACAATGGCATAAGGATTATGACTCTTGCGAACCCAAGAAGGTGTGTCCCCTATAGAATAGGAGTAGAGTCCACCCTGGATGTGGGAGACACAATGGGATCATCAGAAAAGAGTGTGTCATCCTCACTCAAATGGGCGGAGTCAACATATGTCGAAGGTTCATTATCTTACATAGTAACGTTTATTGACTCCATCACTTTAGATATCTTCAGGTTAAAAACCCAGTACGCTCTACTATGTGATGAATATCCTAGCAATATTGCCTCATCGCTTTGGGAGTCGAACTTTCCTAATTACTCTCTATCCTGTAGGATGTAGCATTTACTCCTAAAGACACGGAAATATGCAAGGTCGGTCTTCTTTCCAGTCCATAATTCATAGGGAGTTTTAAGTGTGTGTGGACGAAAGTAAACCCTATTCATCATATGGCATGCAGTAGACACTGTGTCTGCCTAAAATCTCCTAGAAACTTTACGACCTAGAAGCATAGATCTAGATATTTCCTGAATCGTCCTGTTCTTTCTCTCAATAGTCCCATTTTGCTGAGGAGTATTCACAGAAGAAAACTCATGTTTGATTCCTAAGCTATATCAGTAAAGATCTAATTTTTGCTCGGTAAATTCAGTGTCGTTGTCACTACGTATTCTATTAATAGTGACTCCGTGTTAGTTTTGCAGGAAATGACACTTGATCGTTAAAAACTCTACAACATCGGATTTCTCTCTCAGAAAACCTACAATCAAATATCTGGAAAATTATCTACCATCACTAGGAGGTACCTCTTACCACCCAGACTCTCTATACGAGTGGGACCCATGAGATCCATGTGTATCAACTCAAGAACTCGTGAAGTGGTAATGGAATTCAACTTCCTGTGGGGGCTACGAATTTGCTTTCTCAACTGACAGGGTCCACAGATCATGGAAGTTGGATTTCCAAGTATTGGTAAGCCACGTATTAGGTCCTTTTTAGCTAATCACATCAAATATCTAACGTTCACATGACCTAGACATTGGTGCCACATATCCATAGGAGTGATCGTGGCACTGTTGTAGACAAGTGAGGATTTGGGCACAGTCCTATAGTAATTGTCCTCTGTCCTCACCCCTTGCACTAAAGGTTTATCGGCTAGATTATAGACATTACACGCGTCCCGATCAAACTTTATGACAAAGTTAACATGGCACAATTGGCTAATGCTGAGAAGGTTTTCTTTCAAACCTTTGACGTACAAAACATTCTCTAGCTTAGGAAATCGTTGTAACTCTACTCTACCATATCCTACGATGATAGACTTGCTCCCATCTCCAAAGGTGACCCTACCTTCCTTATAATCCTCTAGGTAGGTAAAAAATGAGACATCACCGGTTATATTTCTGGAGCCCCACTATCAAAATACCATTGTGAGGTATTATGTGCTTTGAGAGAGACATGAACAACAAGGGCCTTTTCATCTTTCTTAGTGGTCACCTTTTGTTTACCCTTGTTATTGTTATTGGTTTTAGCTGGCATGCGGGAAGCATTCGCTGATGACAAAGACATCCGTCGAAATTCCTCCATTAAACTCTGTGATGTGGCGGCTAAAAACTCAACATGCTCTCTCACACTAGTAAAATCATCAGTACGATGTGGTGGAGCAGATGTACGTGAAGTCCGACCCAAACTATAGCAATACTCTCTCAGGTGGCCATTTCTTTTATAGTACGTACAAAAGAACATAGTCTTAGGCGGACCTTGGTTTGCTTTTCTTGGTCGAACTCTCCTTCATTGTTTTTGACGATGGCCATATGGAGTTATAGTAAACTCAGGAACTGGTCCATATGCTATTTGTGATGTGAAGGCACCATCAAAACCTATTACCTACCTATCACCAAAACCTAAAGTGGGATCGAGGAGCATCTTTCCCATCTTTCCAAATCTATCCTCGATTTGAACTTTGACTTCCTGTGCTCTATCAAGATCATGAGTAAGCTGGGCTTCAAGTTTCTTCTGAGTCTCCAGGGAGGAATAGAGCTCACTCGTAAGACAATCCACTTGATTAGTCAAGTACCATTTCTCTTTCTCAAAACACCTCTCTCTTTCTCCAAACGGTCTCTCTCTTTCCCTAAACTGACTTTCTCTCTCAACACTGGCGGACACACTCTCTCTCTCTCAAGGTAGTGCAGGTGGAGGACTCTCTCTCTCTCTTGCGTCTTCTAAATATTCCTTTAAAGAGGTGATCCTAAGAACTAACACTTTGTTACACTTTTTGGTTTTAAACAACTCAGTATATAACTCAGCGTAGGCGCATTGAAGATTACTCTCACTCTCACTTGCAGTATCCTCCCCCTCACTCACTTCATTCTCACTATCGAGGTGTCCCTATGAAGTAGTATCCTTATCGTCGTGAGGAGCACTAGAGGTACTCACATGGTTATACATGAATTCAGTGAAGTTACACTCATGCGATGACTCGTCTCCAAAGTCCACTGACTCTACCTCACTATCGTCACTAAGGGTAGCATTAAGGACAACTTTTCCCTTTTCTTTGGCAAGTTTTTTCAGCCTAGTAGCACACTCAAAATCTCTATGATCCTTACCATCACACTCATAAAATCTCTCACCATATTTCTTAGTAGGGTCTTTAAAATCTTTTTCATTTTTCTTTTCAAACTTATTTTTCTCAGAATTCTTTTTATCTTTGAAATTTCCATTTTTCTTGAATTTGAGAATTTTCTTGAAATTTTTTGCAAAAGGGCAAAATCATCTAAATCAAGGTCACACTCGGAATCATACGTTTCTGTCTCCCTTTTTCTAGATGACTCTACCCTCTTTCTTTCCAACCCCCCACTATAACTATCCTGGGCATTAAGTGCAATTCCCTTATCTTTAGCCTTGATAGATTTAGGAAACATATCAATTTCACACATTTGTAAGTCTCCTACTAGTTCCTCTAATTTAAGCGTCTTTAAATTACCCATAGAATTTAGCACAGTGAATTTAGGGAAAACAGCTTAGACAGTGATCATAGAATCTTTTTAACAACTCTAGCATTAGGAATCTGTTCACCAAGATTAAAGCTAGTGTTTACAATATCAAATAATCTAGCATAGAATTCATCAAAACATTGAGACTCAAGCATGGTGATAGTTTCAAATTGAGTTGTTAAGTTTTGCAATTTTGATTCTTTCACTGCATTAGTTCCTTCACAGGTAAGTTGTAAAACATACCACGCCTCTTTTGACGTGGTACACGTCATTATCCTCCGAAACTCGTCAGGTGTGACAGATCCAGAAATAGCGCTAAGACCCTTAGAGATAAAAGATGACCATTTAAATTCATCTTCAGTCCATGCAGTCACAGATTTTAACTTTGCCACGTTGTCAATAGTGATGGAGGGAGGTGTCCATCCTCTTTCAACTAAAACCCAAAATCTTTCATCTATGGATTTTAGAGAAGATTTCATACGGGCTTTCTAGTAAGTATAATTTGTCCCGTCAAAAATTATTTCTCCATTTTATTATATAATTTCTCCATTTTGAACACGCTCTTTTTTTTAAAAATTATATTTTAAAAAATTGAATCTCAGAAAAATTTTGCGGAAAATTACACATATAATTGTGTAATTGGCTCTGATACCAATTTGAGAGTGCGCTTTTGTTCAAATAAAGAAATTATTTAATTAAACTCATTTTTTTAAATTAAATCCTAAAACATGCATCTAGGTGTGATTGAAGATAATATGATCATGCAAGAATATTCAATCACAAACAAACACACAGATGAGGAAAAATCCCCCAAAGGGGCAAAACCAATTTATCTTCACTATAATTTGTAAATATCGGTTTACACGAATTATATTGAAAAAGTGAGTCACATACGAAATACCTCAAGTGTCGATTTCGATGTCATCAGCTGGAATCTCCCGGAAGAACTCCAGATGGGCAGCAATGGAAAAGAGTCAGCTTCTCCACAATTTACTCCAGATGAGTAAAACGATCCTTCGAAGGTTTAAAGATTCACACACATATGTTGAAATGATTTTGTGAATAAAAAAGGCATGAAACCTTAAAAACTTGAAGTCTGTTTTCTGGGCTATAAATCCCAGAAATGTGTGCAAAAAAGACTTGGAAAAACATGCAGAATGTGTACAAATATTTATACAAAAATTGAGGCCGCGTCATTGCTCGAACGACATAGGCATGTTGCTTGAACGAGGCCACGTGTCGCTCGAACGAGATCGCGCGACATCCTCATGTCGCTTGAATGACAGAGTGATGTTGTTCGAACGAGCTCGACGACTGAGAAACGTTCGCTTCTACACTTAGAATTTTTTCTTCTTTAGTGATTAAAGTAGATCAGACTTCGAAAAATATTTTCTAAAAAATTCCCAAATATTTATGCGAATATTAACAACTCCAATAAACCATTTTACCAATAACGCGTCATGGAGTAGTGGGAATGGTTGAGCAGCACGTCGCATGTAGCATGATGCACGTGTGAAGATGGTGAATGCAAGGATTCGGATCAAGGTCGTCGAGGATGATCGTGTTGACGTGCTGAATGTAGTGGTATCAGACATACATACTGTGATCTAGGACAAATAGAAAATTCCTAGATTCTACCCCGAACATTTGTAAAATTATGTCCTTACAAATTTGCTAACAATTAGTTTCCAATAATTTCAAACATCAACTGGGTGGTACCATGGAGGTGTATATAGCTGATACTATTATGAAAAGAAAATCGAAAGGTGATCATATGTCATATCTAGTGATGAAGTTTGAGGTTCTTTGGTACTACAAGATGAAGATCAATGCGGCTAAATGCTCTTTTGGGGTATAATTCAAAAAATTCTTAAGCTATCTGGTCAAACAAAGAGGGATCGAGGCAATAAGGAGCATCCAACCACCTAAGACTGTTGGAGATGTCCAAAATCTATCTAGTATGATCGTGATACTTAATTGATTCATTTTCACATCTTCAAAAAGATGATGAGCTTTCTTATAGCTATTAAGATATGAGAATAAAGGAGTTTAGAATGATGAATGCTCCAAGGAACTTGAAGAAATCAACTTCTACCTAAGTTGACCTCCCCTACTCATTGTTCTAAACCTAAGGGATCCAATCTACCTACATCTATCTATATCCAACTATACGGTTAGTTAGGTCTTAGTCTGTGAGAAGGAAGGACTTCAAGATCTAATTTACTACATTAGTAAGATGTTGCTAAATGTTGAAATGCAATACCTCCAGTTGGAAAAATTGGCATATTCACTAGTAATAGCCTTACTTTAGTTAAAGCAATATTTTGAGGTCCTAAAAAAGGTCGACCTCTCTAAAAGAATATTAAAGTGGTCAGTGGAACTTGGGAGGTTTGATATCTATTATCAAACTAGAATCGCATTGAAAGGACATATTTTGGAAGATTTCATTACTAAATTCGCCAGAGAACGAGTTGAGGAAATTGATCTCACCGATCAATTAACTCTGGAAAAAACTAGCCACTGTGGTAGATGGATTCTCTATATGGATGGAGTATCCAATACCAAGGGAGACATAGTGGTCATCATACTAGTTACCTTAAACAAGAATATCCTCGAATACTCAATACAACCTATTTTTAAGGCATTAAATAACAAAGAAAAATATGAGGCTTTAATCGGTGGGTTGAGGAAATATTGGCCTCTTGGTTCTAATCACCTTGATGTATTCTAAGACTTAAGGATAGTATCTAATCAAATATCAAAACGCTATAATTTCATAAATAAATGCATGTCAGCATACCTTGAAAAATCTCAAAGGTTGGTAGCCCAATTCAAACATGTCCAAATCGAGAAATTCTATAGGGAAAATAACATCCACACGAATGCCTTAGCCACTTTGGCCTCAATTGTCAATTATGAGCTCAATAGGATCATACAGGTGGATTGTTTGGCACATTCGAGCATCCATGGAAACCAAGACACCGACCAAGTGCTCTTTATTTAGAAAGCTACAAACTAGATGGACCCAATAATCAAGTATTTACGGGAGGATATGTTACCCAAGGAAAAAATGGGAGGCTAACCAAATTAGGGTAAAAGATTCCCGCTTCTATTTATCTACTAAAGAAAATATTTATAAAAGGTCTTTTACTTGGTCATACTTATAATGTGTATATCCCAGTGATTTCGATCAAGTTTTATATGATTTTCACAAAGGAATTTACAGAAGTCCTAATAGTGGAAGAACTCTAGCATTCAGTGAAATAAATGAGGGATATTTTTGTCCTTATATGAAAAAGAATGGCATTTCCTATGTGAAGAAATGTCATTTATTCTCATCGATACTTAATCAGTCGATAAGAGACTTCAAGTCTTTAACTAGCCCATGGCCATTCTCTTATGGGGTTTCAAAGTTATGGGTACACTACTCACAACACGTGGAAATATGAAGTATCCCCGTACTCTCATAAACTACATTATTAAGTGAATTGAGGAAGAACCCTTGGCAAATATAAGAGATGTTTACATGATCAGATTTATTAGTAGGAACATCATAACCAATTTTGGTGTACCAAGAATACTCATCAGCAATAATGAAATACAATTTGAGAACAACCCTTTATAAGATTTATGCAAAAATTGCACTGTTAAGCATTAATACCATTTATTGTCTTACTCTGAGAGCAATGAGCAAGAAAAAGATTCCAATAAAATAGTCCTTGATGGAATGAAAAAAATACTTGAGAAGGCAAAAGGCCCATAGGTGGACAAGCTCCCCCACGTCCTTCAGGTATACTAAAAAATTCCACGAAGGTTTTCCGGGGAAATGCCCTTTGCTCTAGCTCATATAATGCAGGCCATAATACCGCTAGAGTCCGGACTGTCGACCTTAAGAAAGGGCATAACCGTTCAAAATCATAATAATGAGATAATCAAATCAAAGATTGATATAGAATATGAAATAAGGAAACAAGTCGTAATAATATTGGAAGCTTACCAGTAGCAGTTGGTAAGGAAGACAAGATATATATGTATTCGAGGAAATTTTAGGTCGGATACTATTTCCTAAGGAAGATCATGCAGCGAGACGAATTAATAAGATAGTAAACTAAGACATAAATAAGAAGGACTTTTTAAAGTCACTAGAAACAACCTTCAAGGGAACTATAATTTAGAAATAATGGAGGGCAAGGAGATACATTGGGCTTCGAATGCAATTAACCTTTAAAAAAATACTTAAGCATTAAATACTTAATGAAAATATCCTAGGAGAAATTGGAAAGGAAGTATGCAAACACAAATTGAAAATAAACAAAGATGGCTTTATTTCATTTCAAAGCTGATCACAATCGACCAATTACAAAAGGAACAAAAATAGAAGAAATGGAGGTCATATTATCTTCGTCGGCCACTTTACGTCCTATCTCTGTATGATAGTCGATCAATCATTGGATTGGGGAGGAAACCATCATCACTGTCATGATTGACGAGATTATTCTTTATTAGCTTCATGGGAACCGCGTCACTTGGCACCCATGACTCTTTGCTTCCAAATGGAGGGTGACTATAAAGGGGAATCCATCCCCTACTAGTACCATAGTTGAGAGTCTCGAGGAACCTTGAGGACTATTAGGGCATTCATCCAACAATACTTATAGGCCACTTTCTTGGCCTAATATAGGTGGATTGGGGCCTCCATCTAGCCCTCGTTATAACCATCAGCCTAGACTACACATATATGCTTTCTAACCTGATATATCAACCTCATTATCATATAGCGCGACCCCCTTTTGATTGACTCATTATTCTTAAAATATTTCTCGGCCTTGATGATCTCTTGCCTTAAGACAACATTCTCATTTTGGAGCAGGCCAATAATGTTTCTTATTTCCTCCAAATAATCTTTGAGGATTATAGCTGACTCTGTCTCTTCTCCATAATGACTCACTGACCTATTAAATTCCAAGGGAAAAACTGTAAAAATCAGCCGATCTAAATCTGAAGCCTCAACCACAAACATAATGTCCAAGTCATCTTTTTCTTGGACCATCTAGGAAAAGGTCCAGGCATTCACCTGATTATAGGACTAAATAAAGTCAGACTAACATCTAAGGTAGATACAATAGAAAACAATCATAAATAAAGTATAAAGGACGTAGTCGTTCAAGAGATAATTGAAGAAAAATAAGTTTCATTCCAGTTGAACAAATTATAGGCAAAGAAAATGAAGAACATTTAAAATTAAAAAGACCTTAAATAATACTATATTACAAGAGTCTTTTTAGGATATTCAACAACCTTTGGTTGGTCAGAAGCCTCTTCCTTATCTTATTCATCTTCTTCCAAGTAAGGAGGAGGGTCGAGAGTATGCTCAATGAAAAGATTAGTGTTAGTAGTGACTATGGCCTTTGCTAAATCTTCATCCCAACCTCTTTGGAAAAGGCCTTCTAGACAAAGACTAAATTCTTTTAAGCATTGGAAAAATATTTGTCCCAGTCTTTCTCAAAGGCAACATTATTGGCATCCAACGCCGTCGAAAAGTTTTCGGAGGAATCCTGGTTCACCTTTTCTAGGCCCTCTACCTTGGCCTTTAGTTGGAAAATATCTTCATCCTTGTCCTCCATTGGACTTCATTTCTGTCACTTTGGCCTTAGCATAATCAAGTTCCTTCTAAGCCCTAGCCAAGGCACCCCCCAGCTCACATGTTTCCTTCTTTTAGTCGACACTTTTATCCAGCAAATTAAAAAATTCCATGACGAATTTCCAAGTAAACATAAATTATGAGAAATATTAGTATAATATATATGAATTAAATTTATTATGAGTTTGATAAAAAGAGTCCAACATTTACAAAAGAAATTTTCTAAGCAGCGTGACCTTTTAGAAGTTAGGCTGATAACCAAAGACTAGTCGTTAGGCAAACAAGTTCCCCTCAAAAGAATAAGAGCTAGTTCTAGTTTCTTGGAAAATGACCCACTGGCATGGGATTTCCATTTGTTATGGGAATCCAATGAATTTGAATTCAAGAATTGGATGACAAGGTTGTGGTTCAGTTTGTTCCTTTTTATAGGGTTGACTTGTGTTAATAACAGGGTCAGGGGGAACCTCTTTCCTCTTTCCTCTTAGTTGGTTGAGAAGTAGGGGAGGTTGGATAGAGTACTAATTGGGGATATTACTCTTTGTATCCATCTCATCCTGAAAAGATGGGGGGATGACAGTTGGGATGGCAGAGATATCAACAAACTTAAAAGATCCTGAACTACTAATGATTGAAGGGTTGTGATCATAAAAATCCTTTGGGATTTCTGGTTTTCGCTCTATTGGTTGAGCAATAAAAGATGTTTTTGACAAAGTGTAGAGGAGAAGGAGGACAACCGAACTGGGATAATCGAGATATTTCAGACCTTGTCCGATCGAATAGGCTCTATTCAAGGCAACAAAGTTTATATCTTATGGCTTGGACTCTCTTTGCTCCAAGGAACTGCACAACAAATTATCAAAGTATCACAACAGTTCAAAAGGTTTGAAAATTAGATAACATAGTATAACAAATAAATTTGAACATAAAATAGTTAAACCTATTACATGCCCTCTTTTGGGCCACCCGGAGCCATTGTAAGGCTCCCTGTACTTTAGTATGGGTAGATGCTCCCAGTCTTTGATTACAAAGGCATGTGACCAATATTTATTATTGGAATGTGGCAAATTGATGACCAATTCCCTTTTAGCTTTCCATGCCTTCAGGTAAAAGGCCTTCTCAGAGGCCATCAGCCACATGTAAGGGCAACGAATCTCTAGGATCCCTAGATCAATATTATAATTTTCATTCAAATTGTTTATACCATTGATAATACTCCAAGAGTTGGGAGAGCAATGAGTAGGAACTACATTGAAGCATAGAATTCGAGGAAAAGTTAGTTTAGAGGAAATGTGACCCCGGCCTCAATCAAAAATTGAAAAAAATCCAATGGCCAATATTGTAATAGTCTATAAGGCTAGAGTCTAGCTTAATAGTCACCAGTGGAAGGATTTTACTGTTGGGGAAATAACTTGGGATTGAAATTTAAAATGATTAATTTTTTTAGCCCTAAGATATTTGATTAGTCGTGTATTGAAAAGAAATAAAAAAAACTAGGTTTAAAGATTAAACATAGGATTCAAGAATACAATTCTATAGCAAATCATGTTGTGATTCGTATAAGGAGACAAAGGTTGAGGATGATGAAATCCTTCCTTCCCTACAATGTTTCCAAAAACCTGTCGAGAAAGCTCCGAACATCTCGAATCGTCTAACATATGTTCCACCCAAAGTAAGACTTGTGTAGGGACACTTTTGCAGATGACACCATTGTGAAATATGAGAAAATTAACCTTCTCTTCTCAAACCCCTTGACTAAAACGTGAATAGTGTTTTTACTCTCCCTCTCTAACCCTCCATAATGGATCTCTAGCCTAAAACCCTAGCTTACACCCAACCCCACCCACCCACCCACAAACATATATACACAAACACAAACACGCACACACACGCACACACACACACACACACACACGCGCGCACACACGTGTGTGTGTGTGGGGGGGGGGGGGGGGGGAGGCTAAGGGATTTTATCAAATATGGCTCTTAGAGAGTTTTGGTCCTACTACTTGGAAAATGGACTATGCTAGGGACAGAAGACAAATAATTGAATTTTCTTCCAAATAAATACTCAAAAATCTGAATTACAATTATCATAATTATTTTCTTTATTTATTTAATCGCAATTAATTCCACTAAATAATCACAATTTCACTCCAATTTAATTATCTCTAAATCACTCGAAATAAAGAATCCTTGTTTGCAAAGTTAATTATGGTACATAATATTATTCTCCAAGTTAAGTGTCAGATACTCGCTTGGTGAAAATTTACCGCGAATCGATTTTAACCAACATCTAATCAATTTCATGATTCTTAGACTTAACTTATTTGCTACTCCACTAGGATTATAAAATAATCCACCCGCGGGGTTTTACTGGTGAAAACAAAACATATAAGTCAATCAAGGAGTATCACAATCCATGGTAACCCCTGAATGCAGATTCCTTTGAATTATGATCTCAGACATACTCGCACAATTGTTCCCCAATATGTATAGATTATTTGACCCGATATAAAATCAAATTGCATCCATAGCAATCAATATGACATTTACACAAGCATTCTAGTCCTCACAATTATCTGTATTAAGAATCTATGAACCTTTTGCAAATGGTATGAGATTTCTTGAGTCTGATCAAGAGAACCCTCAGAATCAAATCTCAAGTGTGGCTTTAGTCAATACATTCCTGAAATGTACTGATCATAATGCTCTATCAATCGAACCAGTTTTTAAACCATCAAATAGGTTCCCACAGTTTAAGATAAACTACTAGGATTGCATCGCAATAATTTTGATAGGATGTCAATTGCCTATCTAAGTTATGAAGGTTTCAATAATGCTAGAATCGAAATTTCGATATCCTTGTGATCAACCCAAAGCCGACTCACTGGAATTCTTACTAAGTTCCATTTACCGACATGTTTATATTATATTTAAACCGAACATAGGTCATTCTCGTAACCATGATTCTTATTTCAAAATAAACTAACACACCTTTACTTAAAAGTAAATGTCATACGTGGTTTTAATAATAAGATCCCAAGAATCTCCCACTCCATCCATCTACACATAAAGCCATGTATCTAACTCCCAATCCATCTACACATTAGTTTGATGTGTATTAGTGAAATGACTAACTGTGTGTTATTCGATACAACCTTGGTTACAAACTTATCACCTGTTTGTTCAATTTCTCGAATTATGTGAAACCTACCCTCAATGTGTTTAACCCTTTTATGGGTTACGTGTTATATCAAACTTGCAATTATACCGCTATGAACACTTAAAGTGTAATAGCTAATTGTGGTTGAAGGAACCTCACCTAAGTTACTGAGGAAGTAAATAATCCATATAGCCTCTTTAGTTGCCTCAGAAGTAGCAACAACTTTGGCCTCCCAGGTGGAGTCAGCAATCCAAGATTGCCTCTTAGTCCTCAAACTTATATCTCAACCACTTTGGGTAAAGACATATTCCAAGGTACAAAAACTTGGAATCCTTATTTGACGAAAACCTACGCTTTTTGACTAAAAGATACAAGACTATTAGACTGGAATATGTTGACCATGCTGAAGGCATAACATATTTTGGTATTTGCACATATAGCATTCATGAGGCTTCCTACCACCAAAGCATTAGGTTTATTCTTCATTCCTTCCATCTAATGAAGTGTCCTCAGACATTAATTCCTAGAAAGAGTGATTCAAAACATGAAACGAAAATATTTTAATGGAATCGCGATGTTAGTTTTATGTTTACAACATCAATATAATCGAATTGGGATACACCCGACATCCTTTATAATCGATTTACATAAAGCTTGATCATAAAGATGTGTATGGATTATCTTGAGTATTATATATCGATGTACCCAGATAATCGCACTGTTTTGTAAGACAATACTCCCACCTCATTCTGATTAGGCAAGTATTATCCACAGATTTGATTAGAAATAGAACCACGTTTCTGTCATGCTTCTTATACTAACAAGTATTATCTGTACTTCAATCAAAATCAAAACTTTATTACTTGATCAATCGAATGACCCAAGACCTTGATGTTATCTTAGATCCATAAATTGATTTTACAAACTTGCATCACCTTATTTTCCTAACTTCTCAATACATCATTGTCAAGACAATCATTCAAGAACTCATTCTTGACGTTAAAAAAATCCCAACAGATTTTAGCCAGGCTACTGCGATAAGGTTTTCTCATAATCAATACCTATCTTTCTGAGTAAACCCTTTTTCAAGCATTGGCTTGAAGGTTTACAATATCCTATCCATTTTTATTTTAACTCCTTGTAAGTCCACTTGTGCCCGATGGGTTTTACCTCATAAAAAATTCTATAACTCCTGAAACTTGATTCAAATACATAAAGTGCTTTTTGTATCCATAGTCATAAGTCAAAGAAAAAGTCTTTGTCTTGTAATCCCTCAACATATCTTCTGGGACCCGATTCGTGTTTGCCTAGGATATCATCGAAATGATCACCCAAAATACTAACCATTCATTATGACTCATGATGCTCCCACTATGACATTTTCCTACTTTCTATCCAATATAGGTGGCACGTGTATCGCGATCATCGATAATACTCCCACTACCATTAGATAGTGTATTATTGATATCAGGCTGTATCTCATCTTGTACGGGTGGTCGGGTAACATTGGTAATATTATGTTACATTTAATCTTGTAAGTCCAACTTACACTCAGGCACGTGGTTTATTGCATAATCCTCTTTCAAGGACCAGGCATTGAAGTACTCAATAACCTTCTTATCCTTAGGAGTATAATATAAACTGCCATTATAACCTATAGGATAACCAATGAAGATACATACCTATGTCCTTAATTTTAACTTCCTTGGCTCCTTCCACAACATGAGTATTGGGTACCCCCAAATCCAAACGTGCATTAGAATGAGCTTGCACCCAATCCAATGTTCAATGGGAGAATTGAAGAGACCTATTAAGAAGAAAATAAATTATAATGTATATGTTCGTCCCTTACGTAAAATTCCAAAAAGAATGTTGATGTCTTAAATAACTGACCCTGGACCATATGATATGTAAAAGAGTCTTATTCCTTCTTATCCACTACGTCATTCCAAAACAGAATACACTGTGTAGACTATGGGGATAAAATCTCACACCTCCTATAAATGATCCACTAATTATCCCAATAGACATACTCCCTACGATGAAATTGTATAGCTTAAATTAGTCTACCTCACACTTTTAACTAATCAAAGACTTTATACTTCTAGTGCGAAAGGTAAACATATCTATACCTTTGATCAATCATCAATGAAACGAATGAAGCACTCTAAACCAACACTTGTTAGGATAGTTACCGAATCAAACTAATCAAAATGAATAATTCCAAACACATCTTTGGCTCTTTATATTTTGGCCTTGATGTGACCTTTGGTCATTTAACCTTCTAATTGGGATTCAAGACTAAAGTGGCTTCACTTCCAATTAAATAAATTGTTTTATTTTAATCCAGTCTTCAAATTCTTTCAGAATAAAATAACCTAAGCATAAGTGTTAAAAATTTTGTTTGGTTTGATAAGGAAACTTTCTCTTGAATGATCTTCTCCATTAAATGATTCACATCAGTATTTAGTAGTATTGGTGAGACAAAACTTATAATTTGTAATTATTTCCTAATGTACCAGAACAGATAAAAAGAATCCAAATTTTGATAAAATAATTTTATAAAATCAATCGAATATCTATTCAAAACCAATTTAGAAAAATGAAAACAAAATTTCCAAAACTTAGGTACATTAAATAATTTACCTACATTAACTTTCTGTCTATAGCAAAATTCATAAGAATATTCTATCGTTAATACCGATGCCTTATTCTAATTGCCCATAACTAGGAACATCTTTCTTTTAAGAAATTTTTCGGTTAAAAGTGAGTTGCAGCCCTTATTTGTAATTTTCGATCCTACATACTAGGTTACCATTGATCAGACCATAAGTAACACATTTAATTATAAGAGAAAAACCATTACCGTATTATTTTCCTTACATAGAAAGATAAAACCTGACGTCATTTCCTAAAAACTTCTAACTACATGTAATGAGAAGACCTGACTTTGGCAATTTTACAAATACCGAAGAATATGAACCTTATTTAACTCAAATTGTTGTACTTGAGACTTAGCCTAAAAGTAAAGATTTTCTCAAATAACTAACACAAACCTTTGTCTACTGATGATCCTCACTCCCGAATTAAGAAATGGTATCGAGTTTTCCTAGCATGTCTAATCTAAAGAATCCTTTATTCAATTAATGACAAAATCATTATAACAACATGTTTCTCACTTGAGTGTCATTAGCCAATCAGAGGTTTTCATAAATACTCATCGATCTTTACTTTAAAATGAAAGATGAACTTTTAGAACTTTCCCTTGAGGGGATCGAACACATGTAACACTTAGTTTAAAAGAATTACCATGTATTTTAAAATATCGTGGTTCCGTGATTAAAGGGGAGGGGGCAGACGAGATGACCCGAGGAGTTAATGACATTACTATTTTAAAATTATTAATGATACTCTTTATGGGTGGTAGTGTCGGGCTAGTACCAAATGCGTTTTAAATGGCTTGTACCCTGGCGGGACCCACACCATAAAACAAGCAAATCACGCCATAGTACGAGCAAATAAAGTAGTACCGGTACTAACCCGGTACTACCACCCGGTGTGCCTATCATTATTCTTTTAAAATATTGACGGGAATTATAGTTTAAATAAGTTTGTTATCCTCAAAAGTTAGAACAATGTAGAATTACACTTTCAATCCTTGAAACTTATTCTAGTTAAACTCAAAGACTAAAGCAATAAGAAAAAAATGAATTAATTGTTGAAATTTTAGAATCATGAAATTGAAAAAAATTAATTTCCAATCAAAAAACGAGAATTAATTGATGAAATTTTAAAGTGGCATCCCTCAAACACCAATTTTTTTAAATCTCATCGGACATCCTAATTCCCTTATGATATATCCCACTAGGATCTTAAATCACCCCTCCTTGAACTAGACATATTTTTATCTTTCATTATACTATTCCAGAAGTTTTGGATCCTTTTGTCCAACATAATAAATTGGCGACGATCTTTGGTCCACTTGTAATAATAGTGACTCCATTGGGGAGACTATAAAAAACTTGTGCCTAAGTGTATATAACTGGTTTATTACTTGAAATAGAACCCATTCATGATGGAGTTGCCCATTGGGGAGATCAAAATCCCTCAAATTCTAATTCTCAAAATGATCACTTAAGAGTTTTAATAAATCCTTGATGCCCTGATTAATTCCATCCGTTGGGAGGTTAGACCAAACCTGCATGATAAATTAATCACATCTGATTCATAAAACACCGATGGCGACCGTGGGGTTTATGTTGAATCCCCACTCTCACATTCTATTTTAAAACTTGAGGGTTTTAAAAAAAATCATTCAATTCTGAAAGACTGAATTAAATCATTGATTTAACTTATGCAAATTAAATCACCCGATATCACTATTTTAATTATCCAAAATAAAACTATTTTAAAATTAAAACAAAACTTGGAGATCAAAATTTATTTTATACCTCAAAACTAATTACCTCGATTTAATTCAATTTAGAAAAGAATAAATGAAACTGATTTTCAAGAGAAAAATAGTGATATAAACTAGTCTCGAAATGAAATCCATGTTGTCCAAAAATCGATGTTCCTAATTAATCCAATTAACATGCCAAATTAAGAAATATAATAATAAAGAGACATATATTTATATATAAAATAAATGAAATAGAAATATGAGGACAAAAGTGTCATTGTCCATCATGGCCAAGAATCCTTGTTCCTTTAGTAGTCTTGAAGAACAAGCAACTCAATCGAAGTAGACTTCCTTATAGATAATAATCATCATTGAAGTAAATGTTTTAGAATACTAGAGTTATACAAGTGTTTTAATCTCTATAAGCACTCCGTTCTTATTTGGGAAGAGTTAGAATGAAGACCTTTTGCATAAACTAGTGAAAAGCATCAAAAGTAGACCAAAATACACAATCTGCATAGAATCGAATCGATCCATTTTATAGACTAGATCGGTCATTTAGATCTTAATTGTATTCATCCCCTTTAAAAATGGATCGATCCCTTTTTTCTAAACAATATCGTCTCCACTCTATAAATTTTAAGCAAAAACGGCCATAACTTTATTGGATCTTCCCGAAACTTCTCGAAACTTTGTCCAACACCCAAACCCATGAAAATACATGATTTTAATTATAAATAAACACTAAAATCCTCTTTTAACTCCTCCAAATGCATAGATAATGAAATAATTACAAAAACCTAGTTTTTACAACCATATCAAATCTAGGAGCAAAAAATAACAACGGATAAACCATTGTAGGATTCAATCGCATAAAAAACATTCATGACCATGATGGAAGGGATTTGAATGCAGAATCTCGCAGAACCATGTTAGTAGGGTACCATACATAAGATTTTATAGTCATACAATATGACAAAAAACTAAGGTTTCTTAGTGGACAACATGGACATTTTATACACGATTAATCTCAATCGGGGATCTAATACTAACTGTTGGGGAAAATAACTTGGAATTGACATTTAGAAGGCAGGAAAATTTCATCTTTAAGATCTTTGATTTTTCATGCATTGAAAATAAATTAAGAACTAGGTTTAAAGATTAAACCTAAGGATCAAGAATACAATACCATAACGAATCATGTTGTCATTCGTATGAGGAACCAAAGGTTAAGGGTGATGGATTCCTTGCTTCCCTCTATGGTCTACAAAAAACTTTAGAGTAAATTCCGAACATCTCGAATCTTCTAGCATATGATTCACCCAAAGTAATCTTTATGTGTGGGCACCTTTGGAGATGACATCATTGTGAAATATGAGAGAATTCACCTTTATCCCCTCAACCCTTCACAAAAATGTGCATGATGTTTTTACTCTACCTTTCTAACCCTCCATAATGTATCCTTAGCTTAAAATCGTAGCTTATACCCATATACATAGGTATGGTCTAAGGGCTTTAGTAAAACTCGCACTTTGTTAGTTTTAGGCCTACTATTTGGGAAATGGACTATACTAGGGACCCAAGACAAATAATTAAATTAGCTTCCAAGAAAATACTCAAAAATCCTAATTATAATTACCAGAATTAGTTCCTTTCTTTACGTGATTGCGATTAATTCCACTAAATAATCACGATTTCACTCCAATTTAATTATCTTTAAATCATTCGTAATGAAGGGTTCTTATTTGCAAAGTTGATTACAATAAATAATACGATTCCCCGCATTAAGTGTACTATACCTACTTGGTCAAATAAATTTTCCTCTAATTAATTTTAACCAATATCTAATTAATTTCTTGATTCTCGGACTTAATGTATTTTCTCCTCCACTATGATTATAAAATAATCCACCGGTCGAGTTTTATTGGTGGAAACAAAACATATAAGTCTATCAAGGGGGTATCACAATCCACGGTATACCCTGAAAGAGAATTCCTCCTAATTATGATCTCGGACCTACTCACATAATTTTCTCCAAATATGCGCAGATTATTTGACTTGATATAAAATCAAATCGTACCCATAGCAGTCAAAGTGACATTTACGCAAGCATTCCAATCCTCACAATTATCAGGATTGAGAATATATGAACATTTTTCAAATGGTGTGAGATTTCTAGAGTTTAAGAAAGATAAATCTTAGACTCCAATATCATGGGTGGTCCTGTTCAATACATTCCTGGGATATACCGATCACAATCATTTTTCAAACTATCGAACAAGTTCTCAAACCATGAAATAGGTTCCCATAGTTTTAGATAAACTACTAGGATTGTATCGCAACCGTTTCGATAGAATGTTAATCCGTATCTAGGTTATGAATGTTTTGATAGTGCTAGAACAAGAATTTCGATCTCCTCTTGATTACCATGAAGTCGACTCATTAGAATTTTGACTAATCTTTATTGACTGATGATTAGGCATAAATTCTTTCAAATTTACCCCTTAATTTAGAGGCTTTTAATACTTCGAACAACGTAAATTGAATTAGTTTATCTCATATCATTGCTAACGGTTTTGTCTAATAAGTAACTCGAGATTTGTGTATTTCTTATTGATTTTGTAGGTATATAATACATGAAGGAAAGAAAGAAACCAGAAGAAGCAAGAGAAAAGAAAGAAGAAAATCAAAAGGGAAAAAGCGTAAATTTTACCAGGAATCCGATTGAGGACCCAAAATAAAAGTCCAAGATCTCGAGTTTATGAACGCGTATGAAGAAACGGCGTTACAATCTGAGTTATGGAATAGAAGTTATGAAGACCCGAAGATGTGAGATAATCATGAGATTTTGAAGAGATAATAAGGAGAATTTGAGAAGCAAATCCGAACCAATTCGAAAGGCACAAAAACCGGATTGATCCGGGTATTAGAATTCACTGAATAAAGTTGCGTCTACCAGACCGATCCGGTCCTCCTAAAAAAAGGATCGATCTGGCCCCTAAAGATATCAGCATAAATCCTGTTTAGTGGACCAATCCAGATGATATAAAAAGCAAATCGATCCGGTTATCAGCCAGACCAATCCAAAATATCCTAATCGAATCGATCCGGGGTTCGAGATTTTGGAGCTATCTTCTTTGAGATAGAGTCTTGCATAAATCCAACTCTTGTATTTTTTGTAGTGTATAAATTTCTAACTCCTCCAAGACATTGAGAGAGTTTCCGAGTCATTTATGGAGGCATCGTAATTAGTTTGGAGGAGAAAATAACAAGATACCCTAGTTTTTATGTATCTTTGACTCATGTTCTGCAATTCAAGTAAATTTGGTCCAATTCTTGCTTTCATTATTGCTATAGTTAATTCATTAGTTAGTAATTTCATTCTTCTTAATCTTAAGTCGTTAGTTAAAATGTTTTCTTTTATTAAGAGCATATTTTCTTCTTGTTTTTTTTTAAGGGTTGGGGTGCTTGAACCCCACCCAATGTAATTCACGATAGTGGAAATAGTTGTTTTTAATTAAAATCTTAGATGAATCGTGTTGTATAACTGGTACAACCGTCGTGGGACTTTTGATCTCGTTTGCCCAAGGTAACCGGGATGCTTAAGAATGCGACGAGAGTATCAGTTAATGCGACGTTGCTTTACTCATCCTTTACTTACATATTGTGCGGGCTACGATCACTCATATATGTAATACTTAGGAATACTAAAGATAGGGTTCATTTAAGGTCCTAATTCCGAATCTAGTATCCTATGAAGTGAATTGCTAGGTTGTGGGGAATTGTAACCCAACCTATTTTTCTCATTTCCTAGTTAAAGTTGTAGTCAAATTGTCATCATCTTTCCATTTAATTAGAGTAGTTACATTTCATTTAGACGTAATCTCATTAGTTAAGTAGTCTCAAATTTTGCATCTAGTTATAGTGTTTTGTTTCCCAAAATCACCTTTCATTCTTTTTAGAGTCAAAACTAAAATTACTTCATCTTTCCAACGTCGTTACGAATTCATTCGTACTATTACCCTGAGGATCGATACCCGACTTATCGGATTATTACTTGAGCGACATGCTTGCACTTGAGCTTATAGAGCATGCACACTAGACACATTTGTGGTTGCATTAAGTTTTTGGTGCCCTTGTCGGGGACTCTAGGTATACTTAAGTTAGGTCGAGTCAATCTAGAACTATGATCGGAATGTTTTTTTATATAAAATCATCTCTCAAAAGCCTTTAATGCAAAATCCTGAATATACTCAGACTCCTCACAATACTCCAACCAGAATCCACGAAATCCCGATTATTGAGTATAACTCTGAAAGTTCGCACACACCTCGTGTTCCATAATTCTGGGTTCCTCTTCCTACCCCTGAGCACTCCATAGGTACTTACACCCTGAGTCAAACTTCAATTCACACATTTAGGACACCGAGTGAGTACCCTGAGTCATTTGAAAAGAGTGTGGGCGCGATGTCTGACGCGGCGAGTTTTGGTATTGGAGAGGGAGGTTTACCTTATCGTCCCATGAAAGATTTACTTTATCCTGAGCGAACTGTCACCCTTGTTGCATTTTACTTCTGTATAATGTCGGCCAGTTCCACTTTCACAATGGGATGATCCAGATTTTCCCTACATTTCACGGCATGGATTCGGAGAAACCATACATGCATATCCATGAGTTCGAAGAGGCGTGTGAGACATTTAGTGATCAAACTTGCATGCAGGTTACCATTCGCCTAAATCTTTTTCCGTTTTCCTTAAAGGATAAAACCAAGACTTAGCGGTCTTTACCCCCGAACTCTGTAACTTCCTGGAGATATATGTTGTAACAACCCTCTCTTTTAGGAGGCTAATTTTATAATAATTTACGGCATGAGGTAATTATATAAAATGTTAGAACTGGAGTCAATATTAATTTAATGAGTTAGAAGTTAATATTTACTAGATTGATGCATATTTACTGTATGTGAAAGTAAATATCATCAGATTTTATGTTTTATAGTGTCATGCATTTTAAGTGACATTATGGTTCAAATGAAATTGGAATTGGAAATAAATTATAAAATTGTTGGATGCCAGTTTAGAGGGTGTAGTTAGTCTCGGAATGTCCGAGACAGTCAAAATAAGTGCCATATAATATTTTTGGGTTTCGGGCACTTTTACCTGATTTTAACTTAAACGCGTATTGGGAGTCATTTTAATGTGGTATTAAGCACTTAAGTTGGAGACTATAGACTTAAGCCACGATTTTAAGTCTTGCCCTTATTTTTATTTCTCATTTTATGTCTTAAAACATAGAGAGAAAAGGAGAGAAAGATAAAGGAAGAGAAAAATGGAGAAAAGAAGAGAGATTGGAAGATTGAATATTGGGATTTCTTCTACCCAAAAGAAATCTGAGATATCAACCCTAAGGCAAGTTTTCTACCTGCTAATATGTGATTTAAGTTGAATAAATTGTGTGATAGTTGTGTATTTGTATTTTTGGATCAAAAGTAGAAATTTATGGAATTTAAACCCTAATATTAGTTTACGATGATGAGATTTTGGGTTATAGTAGTTAAGAATCATTTGGGATGATTTGGAGTAGATTAATACTGGTTGGATGTGTAAAAAATGAAAATATTTGAAGTTTGGAGGAATTAGGGTTTATAACCCTTCGTAGCCATTCTTAGCAAAATCACAGGACCGAATCGATTCGGCCCTAGGGCGAATCGATTCGGTAAGAGGTAGCTTCCAGGTCTGCATAACCCGAATCTATTCGGGTTAAGGCCGAATCGATTTAGTTAATTGCATAAAGTTGCTTTTGTGGTCCGAAGCGATTCGCTTTTTGGGCGAATCGATTCGGCCCTAGGGCAAATCCATTCGTTTTCCAGCTGGTTTTGAGTTCGTTTTATAACTCAATTTTTACGCTTTTTCTTTAGGGATAGGACCTAGGAACCTTCTTGAATGAAGTAAACTTAGAGTCCTAGAGTGTGAGATGAGTTAGTTGTCTACCCTACATTAGGAATGGGTTATGTGGGGACTTTTCCGGGGTTATGCCTATTGATGATAGGGCATTCTTTTCTTCTAGTTAATTACTATAAAACTAGGAGATGTAGTATTATGTTTGGGAGACTTTAGAAGCTCAATTGAGCTATGTTAACCTTGGTGGTTCATAATAACACCATAAAGGTGTGTTTGGAGAATAAATTGAAAGTTCATTCATTCCTTTGAAAGATGATAATCTTGGGGTTTTAAAATAACACCCTAAAATGTTTGGAGATAATGAAGAGTTTATTTACTCCTTTGAGGTTGTAGTTACAATATAAGTTATCGTACGGCTCCGGATAATAAGATGACTTATTTACAATAATGTAAACAAGTATGGTTTCAAATAAAACGAAACATACATATATAAATGGAAATGAAATGGTTATGGTAATGATGAAGGTTAATGATAATTTACTTAATCATGAATTTAGTAAATGATAATTTACTTGATTTTTGAAGATGGTAAATAAAATGGTTAGAACACCCCTCTCTAAATGACATCATAAGGGAAGTTCGCGCATGAGGTGAAGCCCCCTGACTAATGAATGCAGGGTGGATATAGTCCTAGGCCATGTGAGCGTTTGTTGTTATATATATTTTCTGCGATGGGTAGGAGATTCCGGGTGTGGTCTTGACTACCCCGCAGGCACATGGCCGTCTCCCGATGTATTGCGATTGGTGCCCATGTTGTCTTAGAAAGGCCCTGGAAGATGATGGTCATTTAGGGGCGCGCCAAGTGGGAAAACTCAGTGGGGCGGTCTTAGAATTGTTATATGTATATAAATATAACTGTTCATAATCAAGTCCGACTTGATGGATTATATGCCATAAAGAGCATAATGAAGTGCCACAAAGAGCACATAAAAATGCCAAAAAAAGAGTTTGAAAATGATTATTTTCCTGATAAGGAAAGGATTTTTACAAATAGTAAAATTAAGATAAAAGTGCCATAAAGAGCATAAGATTGTGATTTTATATATATATATTTCCTATTAAGGAAAATATATATGAAATAATTGGTGCGTATGATGGAGTTTTAGATTAATGTTATTCATTTTATTTTCTTTCTTAGCTTATGTTTTAAATTGTTTAGGTAGCTTCTTATTTCTCTTTCATCATGATTCATCATTCATAACTGTCATACTTTTTATTCATCTAGTAATCATATAGAACCGGACCCTGACCCGTTCATATTTTTTGTTGTGTATGCATCTTGTATCCGTTCAGATACTCCGCCGCAAGGATGGCTGATTTGAATTCCGATCCCGGTGTCTTTGGCGAGCCATGATGCTTTGCGGGTATTATGGGACATTTGGAAATAGACATTGTCATCCTTGCACTCTAGATAAGATCATGCCTTTTTACTCGGCCGAGAGGCCCAAGCTTTTGAAGTTGATTAATGTAATGTATTATGTAATTAATGAAGTTGTTTAATTTTATTGTATGAGTCCGTGGTCGACAGCATATTCGGTCCCTTATTGTACATTTGTGGGTATATAATATAATTTAATCTGGATTTCCACTTTCTTCTTTTATTGGGTTGTTAAGTTGTTTTTATTAACTTTAAAAATCAAAATTTTTGGCAACCCGTTTTTTTTTCGAAATAAGGAGTGGTTATCCCGTATACTTCTTCTTTTGTTGTGATGCTGAGAATGATTCCATCCATGATTCCATTATTTTGGAGTATCGAGCTGGCCACCCCTATTTAGTATGGCGAGTTGTCACAGATGGTAGTAGAGCATCAGGTTCTAGAGTCCTTAGGAATCTGTGTGAACGCTTTACGCTTTCAGCGTTGCTTTTAATTTGACATAAAGCCTTATGATTCAGATCGTTAATTTCTTTTGTGAGATCTCGTTCTTATGCCATGAGGTAGAACCTATAGAATCTTTTGCACATTCGTGTGATAATAGTAGGTCGATTGAAGAAGGGTGTCATGAGAAGGAATTACTAAGAACTGTAATTTGTGGTCGTAGATGAGGACCGCTTTGGAGGTTGCTCCCTTTTTGTAGCACTTTCTTATCTTGATACTGCGACTACTAATTATAGTAGATTTAGTTTTCCTAGTACCGCTAGATGTAGAGGGAGGTACTAAGCTTGAGATTTCGAGAAACGTTGAATTCAAGTGGAGAAGCGCCTATGATAAGGGCCACCTGTTAACGTAGGAGGGAGGAAAATCCTTCACCTGTAGGGGTAGAGTTGAAATGGTGGGAGCGTAGTCACAAGTCACCTTATTTGTGGGCGCATAAAGTTTTACTCATGGAGAAACCCGATAGATACTTTCTATCGCAAGTTTCTCTGGTGTAACTGGAAGGAGGAGAAGGTAGATTCTCAAATGTTCACGCGAGGCTCGGTCAGAGGCCGACATATTAATAAAGAGTTATGCGATTAGGGAAATCGTACACTAAAGAAAGGTAGGGATAAGGAAGAAAGAGACCTCCAATGGAATGATAGGCTCCATAATGAGTGTCCTTAACACTTCTGATGGAGCAGTGATCATGAAACAGCATTGGTGGACATCCCCCTGGGAAGGTTTCATTGAACTGAGGAAGAGGAGGCCGATAGTGTGTTCTCTTTTATTGAGAAAGTAAAAGGAACTACGTGGGCTATTGTGACGTGGAAGGACCCCACATTTTCATTATGTTGATTGGAGATAAAGGGCAAAGATAAAGTGCCTAGTTTGGGAGTTGATGGAAGTAATGTTGGTTCGTATAAGACTCGAATATGGAGTCTCAGAACTATTAGGATTGACCTGGAGTGAATGGCATGAAAGGTTGGTGGGAATTCCACCTTATTAGTGGGTGGTGTATTCCTTAGAATAAGATTTAGTAGTATTATGCTTACTTTAGAATCTGGTGTTCATATTGAGGTTGTGGTAGTATTGATGCTACTAAATAGAGTAATTATATGACTTCCCTGGTAGGGAAGTTTTATATTTTTTTCACTCGTCATAAAGTGAGTGATGATGTATTTTCTTTATAAGTGATATGTATGTTATGTATTACTTTTATGACATATATACTATACAAGAAAGGATATTTTGGTTTAGTCGGGGTGATAGCAAGCAATTAGACTACGAGGCTATCCTACTTCTAGTTTCAGGATGGAACTAGTTGTCCTATAATATCTCTCCTGAATACAGGTTGAGACTTTATAGGGGTGGTTGAGGTAAGTAGGAGGTTTTTATTTCTTGTTATGTTATCTTGCGTGTGTGTGTGTTTGGTTGATTGCTTGTTTGCATTGTACATGATTGGTATGCCTTATCTCCACTACCAACAAAGTTGAGTAGTAACGTATAGTAGGGGTTCCTTGTTTGGATTCCTCTTTTGCGGGACGCTCCACGCGTGAACCTCAACGACGTTGGAAGTGGGGAGATGCTATTCTTTCTTCTTTTAAATTCATTCCCTTTTATTTATTTATTTTTCTGGTTGAAGGTTGGGTGGAAAGGTTTAGCCGAGAATCACGTAGAAGAGTGATCAAGGGCTATTGAAGTGCGAGAATGAAGCACCGTATATAGTTCTCTCCTCTGATCGATGTGAGGGAGACTGCGATACGAATTCAAATTGAGACTTCGGGTTATGCCTTGATAAGAAGGCTATTTGAAAGATGTATATATGTTATGGGATGAAATTTGTAAGACTTCACAGAAAGTGAATGTCTGATCAGTTAAAATCTTTAATGATGCTATGGTAAGACGTAGAAGTAGAATTTTGTTAATATAATTGTAAGTTATAATTTACCAATCCCGATCATGTGTTTTAGACCGTCACCTCTTAATGACCAACAATGCGAGGTAGTAGTGTAACGGGAGGGTTCCTTGTTTGGATTTCGCTTCGGCGAGATGTCCCACGCACGAAACCGAGCGAATGTCGAAAGTTGAGATTGGTCTTAGACACTAGGGATATATTTAGTATTATATATATACGACTTAGATAGGATATATATGTATAGATCGACCTTAGGTTTATTAGGACTTAAGGCCATTAGGGCATGTGATGTTAATTTAGGAAGGTTGTAAGGAGTTGACCACAAATAAGTTGTGGGTTAACTCTATGCGGGATTAGATCCCTAGGAATGAGATAATGGGATCTCGAGAGGTTTGGTAGGTTAGTCCAAAGAGATAAGGCCTTTCTTAGAAAGAATGTTATGTTGATAACTTAACTTACGGGGAGTTAAATGGATGAAATGACTTCTACCCCCGAGTCCACGTGGTTAAGTTCGGGGGTGGATTCAATGAATAAGTCTCTGCCAGGATGGGGAGTAATAATACTGGAGCATAGACCCATTGTCTATGCGTCTCCCAAGATTAAACTTGTGGGAAGAAGTATCCCACGCTTGAATTAGAATTCTTAGCGATGGAAGTCGCCGTAAAGAAAGGGAGGCACTACTTCCTGGACAGGGAAATTTAATCTTTCTCGCGTGCAACAAGTGGTTGTAGTATGTCGGCGAAAAAATTGAGTTGGTGTTTGGAGTTCTTAAAGAACTATCATTTGGATATTCTCATTCGCTAAGGAAATGCGATTGGGGTAGTAGATGCGTCGGGTAAGAAACACGTCGAAGATATTTGTATTGGCATGGAAAGCCAAATGAAACGAGTATGACTCGGAAGACTTTGTAACGAGAGCATTCCGGTCTGTGATTGACCATTTCACCTACTCGTGTGAAGAAGAGTATCGGTGGAATAAAGAAGGGTATATTCATAGACGTTTGCATTGAATTGCCAGCATCAGACTGGTCATGATTATATTTGAGGAAATTGCTGATCGTTTGACCAAACCGTTGCTCTTCCGGACATCACGGGCGGACGATATGTAGAAAAGTACTCCCCGCTCGTTGTGGAGAAATGATAGAACTGTAGGAGGTGCCTATTAAAATAGTGGTGCACCGAGATTTGATATTCATGTCGAGGTTCGATAAAGTTTCCATGAAGGAATGGGAATCGTATGAAGATGATGTATATCTCTCCACCTTAAAGTGGTCATCACTAGACGTTGTGATTGGAGGAAGTCGAACAAATGCCGAAAGACATATCTTGAATGTGAACCTTAGGATACATAGCGGACGATGCAGTAGCTGTATGGATGGAAATTCCGGCACAATAAGTGGACTTTTGATGGCTTTATGGATCATTTCCTAAAGTATGTCACCGTGAGTAAATTGCATACTCGTTGAATGGGGCTAGCGAATAATTGGTCCCTTGGATATGGGGCGGTCTCGGAACATTTCATTAAGGACTAGGCTTTTGAGCCATATGATTTAACGAGCTACAACTATGCAACGAGAAGTTGAATAGTGTTGGGGTTAAGCCATTTAATGTTGGTGTAGGTATCCCCAAGGTGGGATGTAACGTAATTTAGGATGTAAGGCATTTTGCGCCTAGCCACAGGGTTAGCATCCTCCGACGTAGAAAGCTAGAACTGATAGTTTGTGAAGAACGCTTTGTGCTATGCTAGAGCACAAAGATTGTGGACTAAGATCGATAGAGACGACCTTAGTCCAAGTCCATTTTGGGACGCCGTAGTAACGAGGGTTTGTTAAGGACGATAGAATGATAGTTTGAGATAGTATACCCTTTATGTGTATAGGGTATGCTCGAATTTTGGGAACAAAATTCCGTCATAAGGGGGGGGGGGGGGATGTAACAACCCTCTCTTTTAGTAGGCTAATTTTATATTAATTTACCGCATGAGGTAATTATATAAAATGTTAGAACTAGAGTAAATATTAATTTAATGAGTTAGAAGTTAATATTTACTAGATTGATGCATATTTACTGTATGTGAAAGTAAATATCATCAGGTTTTATGTTTTATAGTGTCATGCTTTTTAAATGACATTATGGTTAAAATGAAATTGGAATTGGAAATAAATTATAAAATTGTCGGATGCCAGTTTAGAGGGCGTAGTTAGTCTCGGAATGTCCGAGACAGTCAAAATAAGTGCCATATTGTATTTTTGGGTTTCGGGCACTTTTACCTGATTTTAACTTAAACGCGTATTGGGAGTCATTTTAATGTGGTATTAACCACTTAAGTTGGAGAATTTAGACTTAAGCCACGATTTTCAGTCTTGCCCTTATTTTCATTTCTCATTTTATGTCTTAAAACATAGAGAGAAAAGGAGAGAAAGATAGAGGAACAGAAAAATTGAGAAAAGAAGAGAGATTGGAAGATTGAAGATTGGGATTGCTTCTACCCAAAAGAAATCTGAGATATCAACCCTAAGGCAAGTTTTTTACTTTCTAATATGTGATTTAAGTTGAATAAATTATGTGATAGTTGTGCATTTGCATTTGTGGATCAAAAGTAGAAATTTATGGAATTTAAACCCTAATCTTAGTTTATGATGATGAGATTTTGGGTTATAGTAGTTAAGAATCATGTAAGATGATTTGGAGTAGATTAATAATGGTTGGATGTTTAAAAAAAATGAAAATATTTGAAGTTTGGAGGAATTAGGGTTTATAACCCTTCGTAGCCATTTTTGGCAAAATCGCAGGGTTGAATCGATTCGGCCCTAGGGCGAATCGATTCAGTAAGGGGTTGCTTCCAGGTCTGCATAACCCGAACCGATTGGGGTTAAGGCTGAATCAATTCGGTTAATTGCAGAAAGTTTCTTTTGTGGTCCTAATCGATTCTCTTCTTGGGCGAATCGATTCGGCCCTAGGGCGAATCGATTCGTTTTCCTGCAGGTTTTGAGTTCTTTTTATAACTCAATTTTTACCATTTTTCTTTAGGGATAGGACCTAGGAACCTTCTTTAATGAAGTAAACTCAGAGTCCTAGAGTGTGAGATGAGTTAGTTGTCTACCCTACATTAGGAATGGGTTATGTGGGGACTTTTCCGGGGTTATGCCTATTGATGATAGGGCATTCTTTTCTTCTAGTTAATTACTATAAAACTAGGAGATGTAGTATTATGTTTGGGAGACTTTAGAAGCTCAATTGAGCTATGTTAACCTTGGTGGTTCATAATAACACCATAAAGGTGTGTTTGGAGAATAAATTGAAAGTTCATTCATTCCTTTGAAAGATGATAATCTTGGGGTTTTAAAATAACACCCTAAAATGTTTGGAGATAATGAAGAGTTTATTTACTCCTTTGAGGTTGTAGTTACGATATAAGTTACCGTACGGCTCCGGATAATAAGATGACTTATTTACAATAATGTAAACAAGTGTGGTTTCAAATAAAACGAAACGTACATGTATAAATGGAAATGAAATGGTTATGGTAATGATGAAGGTAAATGGTAATTTACTTAATCATGAATTTAGTAAATGATAATTTACTTGATTTTTGAAGATGGTAAATAAAATGGTTGGAACACCCATCTCTAAATGACATCATAAGGGGAGTTCGCGTGTGAGGTGAAGCCCCCTGACTAATGAATGCAGGGGGGATATAGTCCTAGGCCATGTGAGCGTTTGTTGTTATATATATTTTCTGCGATGGGTAGGAGATTTCAGGTGTGGTCTTGACTACCCCGCAGGCACATGGTCACTTCCCGATGTATTGCGATAGGTGCCCAGGTTGTCTTGTATAGATAGGCCCTGGAAGATGATGGTCATTTAGGGGCGCGTCCACTGGGGAAACTCGGAGGGGCAGTCTTAGAATCGTTATATGTATACAAATATAACTGTTCATAATCAAGTGGGACTTGATGGATTATATGCCATAAAGAGCATAATGAAGTGCCACAAAGAGCACATAAAAATGCCACAAAGAGCGTTTGAAAATGATTGTTTTCCTGATAAGAAAAGTATTTTTACAAAAAGTAAAATCGAGATAAAAGTGACATAAAGAGCATACGATTGTGATTTTATATATATATTTCCTATTAAGGAAAAGATATATGAAATAATTGGTGAGAATGATGGAGTTTTAGATTAATGTTATTCATTTTATTTTCTTGCTTAGCTTATGTTTTAAATTTTGTAGGTAGCTTCTTATTTCTCTTTCATCATGATTCATCATTCATAACTGTCATACTTTTTATTCATTTGGTAATCATATAGAACCGGTCCCTGACCCGTTCATATTTCTTACTGTGTATGCATCTTGTATTCATTCAGAAACTCCGCCGTAAGGATGTCTGATTTGAATTCCGATCCCGGTGTCTTTGGCGAGCCGTGATGCTTTGCGGGTATTATGGGGAATTTGGAAATAGATGTTGTCATCCTTGCACTCTGATTAATGTAATGTATTATGTAATTAATTAATTTGTTTAATTTTATTGTATGAGTCCGTGGTCGATAGCATATTCGGTCCCTTATTGTACATTTGTGGGTATATAATATAATTTAATCAGGTTTCCACTTTCTTCTTTTATTGGGTTGTTAAGTTGATTTCTTTTATTAACTTTAAAAATCAAAATTTTTGGCAACCCATTTTTTTTCGAAATAAGGAGTGTTTATCCTGTATACTTCTTCTTTTGTTGTGATGCTGAGAATGATTCCATCCATGATTCCGTTATTTTGGAGTATTGGGCTGGCCACCCCCTATTTCGGATGGCGGGTTGTCACATATGCAATCCAAATTGATCTCAAAATTCTATCCACATCACAAGACCAACTCTGCCAAAACCCAAATCCATGCTTTTCGATAACACGATAATGAGTCTTTTGACAGGTGTTGGGAACATTTCCAAGAGTTAGTAAGCGCATGCCTCCATTATGGTTTTGAAAAATACCTTGTGATATCTTTCTTTCATAATGGGTTGACAGTAGCTTCCAAAAAACTTGTGCAAACAATGTGTGAAAAGCCTTTTTGGGATTTAAACTCCTGCAATGACGTAGCCCATCTTAAGTATGTCGCGAAAACTACTCAAGCATGGGACACCTCCGATCCTAATACCCAAGCCTGGCCAAGACAAACATCTATTCCTCCAACTGAATCCGGTCTATACCATTTGGATAGTAATACCATAATAGACCATCGATTCGATCGGTTTTAAAGAGATATGAAAGAGTGGCTTGATGGTTGGTTGAGAGATATCTCGGGATCCAGCTGTGGATCGAAAAAAAAATGTGTTCTATCTGTGAGGTGAGCCATTACATAAAGGCATGCTCGACAATTTCTGCCTACAAGGCCATGCACATTGAGCAGGTGGATGCTATAGGAGGATTCAAGGGAAATTTTAATGCCCCGCATGGGAACTTGTATAACCCTTTATGGAGAAACCATCCTGGTTTTAACTACGGACAACAACAAACTGTAATGAACCCACATTCACAGGTTGTCCCACCTCCACCACCTCCTCAATTTCAGCAAGCACCACCTCCTCCAACTCTATATGTAGCTCCGCCGTGAAGTAATCTCGAGGATACAATATAACAATTCATAAATTCTCAAAGTGCAAACAATGCTAGATATGAACGCATGTTCGTCGACATAAATGTGAACATCTCCAAGTTTCATTCATCTTTGAGTATCGAAGAGAAAGGAAAATTTCCTACCCGGGGATAAAGACCTCCCCAAGGTCAAACTAGTGTTAGTTCCACATCCACCGAACATCAGGAACAGTGTCAAGATGTAACCACTCTTCGTAGTAGGAGAGTCGTTGATTTATCACCTCCCCCACACGACACTTTGAAAGGCATGGAAAATTCACCCAGAATGAAAGAGGCCGAAGATATCTCCTTGAACGAGAGTGAAAAAATAGACACTAGTGAGGCCGAGGTAGTTTTAAATCCACCCTCTGCTATGCCATTTCCTCAAATATTGGTTCCTGCCCATAAAAGGACAATAAATGATGAAGTTCTCGAAGTCCTTAAGAAAGTGAAATTGAACTTACCTTTCCTCGACGCAATAAGGAAAATTCCAGCCTATGCAAAAATCATAAAAGACTTATTGACTGTCAAGAGGAGGATGAAGGTAAACAAAAATGTGTTTCTAGCACATAACGTGATTTCAGTTCTTCTTAACGATCTCCCACCTAAATATAAAGATTCGGGTGCACCCACCATTTCCTGCACCATTGGAGAGAATAAATTCGAAAAGGCCTTACTCGACTTGGGGTCGAGTGTCAATTTCCTCGCCTACTCAATTTAAAGGCAACTTGATCTAGGTGAAATTAAGCCCACAAGGATCACTCTCTAATTAGCGGATCGAATCGTGAAAGTACCGATGGGTATAGTTGAGGATGTGATAGTCCAAGTGGACACTTTCTACTTTCCAATAGATTTCGTCATTTGGGACATGGATACCTTATTCCCCTCGAAAAATCATGTTCCCATTATCCTTGGATGCCTATTCTTAGATACGGATAACACATTGATCAATACTCGAAATGGGCAGATGCAACTCACATTTGGGAAAACGACTTTAGAAACAAACATCTTCAACATAGCCCAACACGCAGGGGAAGAAGATGATCTTCATGCGGTGAGCTTAATTGATGAGATCATAGAAGATAACTTTGTGGAAAATTATTATGGAGATACCTTAGAAGCTTTCCTAGTGTCTAGTCACGAAAGTGAGGGAGCTTACACCAAGTTTGAGAGGGAGATAGAGGAGTTCAGAGGCTTACTCGATGAGAGAGCGTCGGACAAGGACGCAAGAGATGTAAATTGGGTTTCTCAATTCGAAGAGTTACCTCTAAGGGAGTCACGCATGGTTCCCTTTAGCGACACATTCCCGACTCTCGAGTTGAAGAAACTACCCTCCAATGTTAAATATGCTTTCCTAGGAGAGGGTGGGACATTTCCTATTATTGTCTCATGTAGCTTAGATGAAGAGCAGGAGGGTAAGCTTTTAAAATTTTTGAGGAAGCACCAAAGTGATTTTGGTTGGTGTATAGCTGATCTAAAGGGGATAATCCCTCTAATTTGCACCCATAAGATTCACCTCGAGGAGGATGTTAAGCCCTCAAGAGAAATTCAAATAAGGTTAAACCCCACAATGAAAGATGTGGTGAGGACTGATATTATAAAATTATTGGATACCGGGATTATCTACAGAATCTCGGATAGCAAGTGGGTGATTACCATTAAAGTCGTCCTGAAGAAGTCGGTCATGAGTGTGATCAAAAATGCCAAAGGTGAGTTAGTTCCCCAACGTACCATCACTGGGTGGTACGTTTGCATTGATTACCGGAAACTCAATGCGAGAACTAGGAAAGGCCATTCCCCCTTGCCATTTATCGATCAAATGCTTGAAAGATTAGCGGTCCACCTTTACTATTTCTTCCTAGATGGTTATTCCGAATATAAC
The DNA here is from genome assembly GCA_949130495.1 of Sambucus nigra. Classification (NCBI taxonomy): domain Eukaryota; kingdom Viridiplantae; phylum Streptophyta; class Magnoliopsida; order Dipsacales; family Adoxaceae; genus Sambucus; species Sambucus nigra. The sequence goes on along the minus strand of OX422210.1, from coordinate 516,144,783 downwards.
CAAATTGAGGTAGATGTACTTGATCAAGAGAAGATAACCTTCACTTTCCCCTTCGGAATGTTTGCCTACAAACGTATGCCATTTGGCTTGTGTAATGCACTGACAACCTTTGACAGGTGCATGTTGAGCTTATTCAGTGACATGGTTGAGAGAGGTCTAGATGTGTTTATGGACGACTTTAGTGTTTTTTGCACCTGTTTCGACTTGTGTCTAGCCAATCTTGAGAAAGTACTAGCCTGATGTGTGGAAAAGAACCTAGTGCTGGATTGGGACAAATGCCATTTCATGGTAACCGAGGGTATAGTTTTTGGCCGCATCGTGTCATCTAAAGTTATCGAGGTTGATAGAGAATAAATTGATGTTAGAGATGACTTTGCCCCCTAAAATCTCTTAAAGACGTGCTCTCGTTCTTGGGCCATTCGGGGTTTTATAGAAGGCTCATTAAGGACTTTAGCGCCATCGCTAGACCCTTAAGTAACTTTTTTATATAGGACACCCCTTTAGAGTGGACATAATCATGTCAAAGTGCTTTTGAAAAATTGAAAAACATGCTTGTGTCTGCTCCAATCATGTAAGCTCCGGATTGGTCCTTACCATTCGAGCTTATGTGTGATGCTAGCGATTATACAATAGGACCTGTTTTGTGCCAAAGAAAAGACAACAAGGATCATGTCATCTACTATACTAGTCGGACTCTTACAGGACCAAAACTCAACTACTCCACCACGGAGAAAGAATTGCTAGTGGTAGTTTTTTCTCTTGACAAGTTTCAGTCCTATCTTATCGATTCCCCCATAACGTGTTTCACCAACCATGCAGCTTTAAAATATCTACTCGCGAAGACAGACGCAAAGTCGTGCCTCATAAGGTGGATCCTACTCCTAAAAGAGTTTAATATCTCTATTAAATATAATAAAGGAGTATAAAATGTCGTTTTCGATCACTTATCATGGCTTTCGTCTGACGTACCTAGTGATCCTACACCCATAGACGAATATTTTTCGGATGAGCAACTCTTTCCTACCTCTTCTCTGTCATGGTTTGCGAATATATTGAACTATCTTATCACGGGAGCCGTCCCTCCCGATTGGACACCACAAGATAAGAAGAGGTTCATCACTTGGTCGCGCATGTTTTTCTATGATGACCCATTCCTTTTTAAATATTGCGCCAACCAAATCATCCAACAATGCGTACCGAATGACGAAATTCCAAAAGTCATCCAATTCTGTCATTCGAAAGCATGTGGGGGTCACTTTTTCATGAAAAAGAGAGCCGCTAAAATTATCCAAAGTGGTTTTTATTTTCCCACAATGTTCCGAGATGTCAATAATAATCTTGCAACAAGTGTCAATGGATGGGGGCGATTACCCGATGAGACATCAACCATTAACCCTATTCTCATCATTGAGGTTTTCGATTGCTGGGGTATTAACTTCATGGGCCCCTTTCCCACGTCCTTTGGGTACCTATACATCCTAGTCGTGGTAGACTATGTTTCTAAGTGGGTGGAAGTTATAGCTACTAAGACTAATTACAATAAAGTGGTGATAAAGTACCTTCACGATCACACACTTTATCGCTTTGTTGCACTTAAAGCGGTAATCAGTGATAACGGTACGCACTTTTGCAGCAAGCCATTTGAAAACCATATGAAAAAGTATGGTGTCATTCACAAGGCTGGAATGACCTATCACCCACAAACGAATGGTCAAGCCGAGTTATAAAATTATGAAATCAAGCACATACTAGAGAAGACCGTCAATCCTGACCGGAAAGATTGGTCCCTTCGATTGAATGATTCGTTATGGTCCTACTGTACTGCATACAAGAACCCACTCAGAATGTACCCATTCCTCTTTATGTATGGCAAACCTTTCCATCTTCCCATTGAGTTGGAGTACAAAGCGTATTGGGCAATTTAGAGGGTAAATTATGATATGAACAAAGCCGGTGAAGCCCGCAAGCTTCAACTAAATGAGTTAGAGGAGATACGCAATGATGCGTATGATAATGCCAAGATTTAAAAGCCCAGATGAAACTCGCACATGATAAGATTATTTGACGAAAAGAGTTTCGGGTAAATTGCGGTCTCGATGGACTGGCCCATTCGTTGTGAAAAACGTATTCCCCCACGGAGTAGTAGAATTGGAAGATCAAAAAGGGGGGAACATTTTTAAATTCATTGGGCAATGCCTAAAACTATATGTTTAGGCATGCGTAGAAGATATCGACACCATTTGGTTGTCGAACCCCATTTATGGGGTAGAGTGAGCTCAAATTGAGAGGTCGTCGCACCCCCGACGTGTATGGGGTGAATTATTATGTATAGTAGATGCACGTAGGTTAGGATAGTGGATTCCGTTGGATTACATCACAAAAGGAGAGGAATTCGAGCACCTGCATGCTTTACGAGGCAAGCATTTAGAACCCCAGCATCAAGGTGAGAGGTTAAAGATGTCAAAAAGGTGTCGGATCATCGGTAGGAGCAATCAAAAGTTATAAGAGAGGAGTATACCATCAAATAGGTGAACTAGAGTTGATCTGGGCACCAAATCGATCCGGTCTTGGGCACCCAGATTGGTCCGATTTGGGAATTATCGAAATAAAAAATTAAGGGGTTCGGATCGGTCTGGTCATGGGAACCCGGATCGATCCGGTTTCTGCAGCTCTTTAAATTCCCTAGGTTCACCCCCTTTTCCCCCCAATCCCTCTCCTTCCTTCCCATTTCGTCCCTAACCCTTTCCAACACCCTTTTACCTCCCAAATACCTCCCCCATTCCCCTCTAAAAATCTACCCTACCTTCTCCCCTCCCCACCTATAAAATCCACACATTTCCCACCCCACTACTCACTCTCTTCCTATCTTTCACTATTTCTGTCTAGCACTCCTACTCATTCCCAAAACCATGGCCAACCAACCACTTCTCCCAAAAATACGATTCCGTCGATATTCTCAATGACGGAGCTACCAGCTACCGCTCCCTTCAAGAGAAAAGGTGGTGTGAATGGTTCTTCGGCCAACCCCGCAAACTCCAAATAGAGCACCAAGTCATTTGGAATGACATGCCTAATTCTGTCACTACTCTTTTTATGGCCCTGGGTTAGTGTCCCTTCCTCAATGAACCTCATAACGTGATATGGACAAACTCAGTGCGCACCTTCTATGGCTCACTTGTTCGCACCGGGCAACATGTGGTTGAAGCTTACATTGGCGGCATCCGCGTCCCATTCTCTTTGGAACTTCTGACCCATAAGTTGGCTGCTAAAGATGTCCCAACCCCACATCAAAACATTTATCCAAACCCTCTTCCCCCACTTGAAAAAGACATATTCATGTCCCGCATCGACCCCAATTCTCACTAGATCACTGAAACATACCCGATGGGCCAGCTAAGCAAGAAAGTGAGACTCACTTTCAAAATCGTCCAACGGGCAATAACTCGGTGATGCGCCCGCGTCAAGCCACCCTCGTATATCACCTCTTCGACCACAACACCCCCATTAGCCTGGCTGCCTGCATTTATAACGATATAGTCTTCACCGCCACGAATAAAAAGGGTATCACTCCTCTCCCCTATTGCCCGGCTCATCACGTCCGTGTTAGTCGACGCCGAAATTTCACCCCCACAGGATTTCTCGTACCTCCCAACTATTTTTAGGGAAACCACCAGGACTAAACATGAAAGAAAATAGGCACACATCCAAGCCCGTTTATCCTCGGAGGATAGTGATGATGAAGAGGAGGATAGTGACGAAGAAGAGGAAGTGTGAGCTGATGAAGAGAGAAGCGACGAAGATGAGGAGGAAATTGTGATGGGCGAGGGTGACGCAGATTACAATGGGGATGCAGATTAGGATTTTTCTCCCGCCAATGCAGAAATTAATAGGCGTCTTTTAGCGGTCGACTCACGACTTGATGGCTTCCTCCACTAATACAACACTGACTGAGTAGCCGACCTAAGGGCTTACCAGTGCGATACCAGCATGATGCACCGTCTCCAAGCGGAGATGTATCAGATGACTATGGGTGCACCAACACCATCCTATTTCTATGACCCAAATGATCCAAACATGGCCGGTAGCTCTAATCCCCCGTCCCAGTGATGCCCTCTCTAAAAATTGGTTGTGTAGTTGTTGGTTATTCTCACATGGTTGTTTATTTTTCCTTGCCATTTGTAATGCATGTTGGTCCAGTTATATAAAAGTATGCATTTTCCATATTTGTTTGTTTTTATTTATTCTCACTTTTAATTTGCTTTGAGTTGGATTTTAGTCCTTTTTGCTTGAGGACAACGCAAAGTCTAAGATAGGGGGGACATAAGTGCGTCTTTCTAAAACTTCACAAATTTCCAAAAATGCCCAGAATTTTCAAAAAAAAAAAAATCATAAAATTTTGAAAAATCCTAAAATAATTTTCTTCAAAGTAAATAAAAATTGGAATTCAAAATTTTCAAAAATATCAGTAAATTCGGTTTAAAGTCTTAAATTATAAAAACATAGTACACAAAGCCAATATTGACCAAATATGGAAATTGAGCGAACATAGACGACTTAACGAATAAATGTGGAGATTAACAAACCCGATGAGGTTTTCAGCCTATCATTTTCGTGAGTTTATAAATCAATCCGAGTTAATTACAAACTCAAATTTTTTTCAACGTTTTAATAAGTCATCGAGGATCTCAATTCTTTCACTTTGATCGGTTATGGGAAATGGAAAGTTGTCGTGAAAAACACGCTAAATAAATTTCTAAACTTCAAACAATCTCGAAATGCATATGGTAACGGAATTAGTATTTTGGACAATGAAGTAGGCCCTCGTTTGTCACCCAAAAATAAGGGCCAGACAAATTCATAAAAAATTTTCCTTTTTGTAACCCAATTTGAGCCGAATAAGTTTTCCCTTCCGTTTGACGACCCGAAAAACCCCAATTGGCCCGGAATTGCGAAAGTTGATAATCCCAGAAATTTGAGTCCGAAAAGTGCAACAAAAAAAGGGCAAAAGAATAGCAATGCTCAACAAAAATATCAAGTAAAAGAAAAATGCAAAAAAAAGAGAACAAAAAAAGAGAAATTGAGCAAAAGCTCGGAAAAGCACTAATGGACATCATAAGAAAATTTTCCAAGTCTGAAATTCCCAATCACTCCTATTTTACCCAATACACCTTATGACCCAATAAAGTCCTAATCGAGTCCAAATTGAGAAATTAATTACCGCGTGGAGATCTAAAACACAAAAAGATAATAAAAGAGATTAAAGGTGTGAATTAGAGGCGATGTTCTCGTTTCCCTATAACCATAATTCGATGATGAGATCCATTTACCATAAAATTCTGTCTTTCTATTTGTGTGCGTAACTTATTTCCAATGCATTTACTCTTTATATCACGTACACCAAGAGAAATAGCCACACTTCCGAGAGACTCGTTTGTGAGAGCATCCCATGAGATTTCGAAATCAAAACGAATTTTTGGATAAGTAATGTAATGGTCTACCGGTGGAAATTCGAGGTTAAATTTATGGCTTCACACACGCGCACTATGATTTGAGACCCCTAAACATGAACTTATGATGACTATTTTCTGGAAAAGTTTGAATTATAGAATTTTTGCGTATTTTGAGTTTTCCTTGAGTCAAATTTTGTGGGTATATTCACTACAAACCCTCACGAGACACAACTCGTCCTACTAGGGTAACCTAGGGGTTTAAAGGCTGATTGAATACGCTAAATGCAATCGCTCGCCCACGAAATAGGTATTCTATCCCACTTTAGAGCTGGATCATGTTTTGATTCTTTTACATTGCTGGGAACAATCAAAGTTCTATGTTTGGGGGCATAAATTCTTCCAAAGTTACCCCTTAATTTAGAGGCTTTTATTACTCCGGACAATGTAAATTGAGTTGGTTTATCTCATATCATTGCTAACGATTTTGTCTAACAAGTATCCTGAGTTTCGTGTATTTCTTATTGATTTTACTAGTATTTAATACATGAAAGCAAGAAAGAAACCAAAAGAAGCAAGAGAGAAGAAAGAAGACGAATCAAAAGTGCAAAAGCATAAATTTTACTAGGAATCCGATTGAGGACCCAAAATAAAAGTCGAAGATCTCGAGTTTACGAACGTGTAGGAAGAAATGACGTTCCAATCGGATTATGGAATAGAAGTTATGATGACCCGAAGATGTGAGATAATCATGAGATTTTGAAGAGATAATGAAGAGAAATTGAGAAGCAAATCCGGACCAATCCGGATGGCACAAAAAATGAATTGATCCGGGTAATAGAATCCACTGAATAAAGTTGCGTCTACCGGACTAATCCGGTCCTCTTAAAAAAAGGATTGATCTGTCTCCTAAAGATCTCTGCATAAATCCTATTTAGCGGACTAATTTAGATGAAATAAAAAGTGGATCGATCCGGTTATCACCCATACCAATCTGAGATATCCTGACCGAATCGATCCGGGGTTCGAGATTTAGGATTTATCTTCTTCAAGATAGAGTCTCGCATGAATCCAACTCCTGTATTTTTTGTAGTGTATAAGTTTCTAACTCCTCCCAGACATTGGGAGAGCTTCTAATTCGTTTAGAGAAGCATTGTAATTTATTTGGAGGAGAGAACAAGAAGAAACCCTAGTTTTTATGTAGCTTTGACTCCAGTTCTGCAATTCAAGTAAATTTGTTCCAATTCTTGCTTTCATTCTTGCTGCAGTTAATTCATTAGTTAGTAATTTCATTGTTCTTAATCTTAATTCGTTAGTTAAAATGTTTTCTTTTATTAAGAGCAAGTTTTCTTCTTGTTTTAATATGTCCGACTAAGTTTTTAAGGGTTGGGGTGCATGAACCCCACCCGATGTAATTCACGATAGTGGAAATAGTTGTTTTGAATTAAAATCTTAGATGAATCGTGTTGTATAACTGGTACAACCATCATGGGACTTTTGATCTCGTTTTCCCTAGGTAACGGCGATGCTTAAGAATGCGATGCGAGTATTGGTTAATGCGACACTGCTTTACTCGTCCTTTGCTTATATACTGTGCGGGCTATGATCCCTCATATATGTAATACTTAGGAGTACTAAAGACCGGGTTCATTCACTACAAAAAAAAGTTGCTTTTAAGACCCTATTTTTTGAGACAGACAAAATATAGTCTTTAAAACATACTTTTTTATACGGATATAATGAGCCTTCTCAAAAACTATTATTTTTTGGGACTGCTAAGTATATCCGTCTAAAAAGGTCATTTTTTGATACGGTTAATTATACCCGTCTAAAAAAAGGTCACTTTTTGATACGATTAATTATATCCGTCTTATAAAGTAAAGCAAATGAGACGGTAAATACTTACTGTATCAAAAGATAAACCAAATAAGACGGCTAAAAAAATTGATTCCCACCACTAATTGTTTTCATCTCCCGCTCTAACACTTTAACCTAACTTCCCACCTCAAAAAAAAAAAAAAAAAAAAAAAAAAAAAAAACCCAAATTTCGTCTCCTATAAACCCAAACCGCCCCCCCTCCTCCTCCACCCACCCACGCACGCCCGTTTCTTCTCCAGCCAACAGAGGCGCGCTCCGCCCCCCCCCCCCCCCACCCACCCCCACCCACCAACGCACGCCTGTTTCTTCTCCAGCCCACATAGGCGCGCTCCGCCCTCCCCCCACCCACCACAACTGCGTTCTCTCCCTCCCCCAGCTGCGTCATCTCTCCCGTTATTTTCTTTTCATGGTAAGTTTTCATCTTTACTTTTTTTTTTTGAGGAAAACAGCATAGAAATTATTGTTATTAATTTATTTATTATTTTTCTTCTTAAAAATATGCTACTGTAAATAGTCTGTTGCACAATGGTAACAATGGGTGATAAAAAATTATTCTTTAGACATAATTCATGATGCCATATACATAAAACTGTAAATAAATAACCATATGTATAATACTTATATAAAATGTAAATAAAGAGTGGATGCTTATTTGTTGATTTTAATTTTTTTTGTAGCTTTCAATGTGACCTAATAAGAAGATCTATAATAGGCTATTTATTTTGTTTGATGTTATATAGCATTATGGTTCATGTTGGCTCAATGATTCTATAATAATGTTTTATTTAATTTTTAAAGAAATTCTTAAATGCATGAACCAATTATTCAAAGATCCTAAAATTATTCTTCTCCCAAACTATTAATGTTTTTTTTTATGTATTTGAGGTTTGTAGAACGATTGATTAGGTTTTTGATGTAAAGTTATGATTGGTAGATCTTTTTTTTTTTTTATGTATTTCTAAGAATGAAGTTAAATGATATTGGGTCTTATTACTACAAAGCTAAAGGCAAGGATAAAAATGATTTAGGGATCGTTTGGTTCGAGGTTTAGAAAAGGGATGGGAATTCTTGATTCCAGGAATTCTAAGTTCCTGTAATCTTGAATTCCTTTCCATTGTTTGGTTCGAACGGGAATTCTTTTTTTTTCGGCATCTAAATTATTTTCCCATATTAGGAATAAATATCATTTAACTAAAAGACCCTTCTACTTGATTTGAGTGTGTGCGCGCGAGTGTGTGGTGAGTGTGTGTGTGAGTGTGTGTGAGAGAGAGAGAGATAGTGTGAGAGAAAGAGAGAGAGAGTGTGTGTGTGTGTGTGAGAGAGAGAACGCGTGTATATGTGAGAGAGCGTGTGTGTGTGATAGAGAAAGAGATTATGTGTGTGTGTTGTGTGAGAGAGAGAGAGTGTGTGTATGTGTATGAGAGAGAAAGAGAGAGAGAGTGTGTGTGTGTGTGTGTGAGAGAGAGAGAGAGAGTGTGTATATGTGTGTGTGTGTGAAAGAGAGAGATAGAGTGTGTGTGTGTGTGTGTGTGTGTGTAAGAGAGAGATAATGTATGTGTGAGTTTAAGTGAGGTGGTATTTTTGTCTCACCACAAAAGTAAACTAGAATGCCCGGGAATATAGGATTCCCCCATTTAAGAGGAGAAATGAGAATTCCAATTTTGTTGGAATTATAAATTCCAGTAATTCTAAGTTCCTCCCAAATGTCCAACCAAACATTGTAATTCTAGATGAGGGGAATTCTAAATTCCTTTTCCAAACCTCGAACCAAATGAGTCATTAAAGTTCTATAACTACTTTGGGAGCAAGTATAGAAATGAAATTAACATGTCAAAGAAGTAGTATGAGTCTCATTCCTTCTTTAATTACATATCTTTTGTCAGAAAAAGTTTGTGACAATGAAGGAGTACGGGAAAGAAAAGAGGAAGAGAATAGAGCAAAATTGAAGGAATTGGGAATACATGAATTGTATTAGGCAATTCAAAACAATGATAAAAATTAAAAAAGTGGTTCAAAGAGTAAAAAAAAAATCATTGGTGATGATGACGAGTTTGTGCCACGTGAAGAAGAAATGAGCATACGGATTCAAACGAGGATGAAAATGGGTATGTGCCTTGTGAGTTTTTTAATGTGTAAATGTTTAGTGACGTAGATGTTAATTAGTTGATTGTGTGAATTTTTGTTTGATACTTTCCATTATCATGCGTGCATTAATACTTCAATATTTCAAATTTGAATTGCTCGGTTTAGTTAGCCATAATAATACTTAAATTGATGTGATGAATTATGTTCTTATTTTATAGTTTGTTCTCTTTTTATGTTCTAATCTTTTTAGGAATTCATGTTTGCCATTATTAATCTTTTTAGCTTTTCATCATCTTACGAAAACATTATTAATCTCTTTATCTTTATATTATGAAATATAAATTTATTGACATTTTTTTTTTAGATTCATAGATGGGAACCATGGATATGAGTTGGATTGATTTTTGCAATCGGTGTTCAAAGGAATACATTAATGGGATTGAAGGGTTTCTTAACTATGCATATGCTAATAAAAACATTGAGACAATGAAAATCTATTGCCCCTGTAAGAGATGTGCAAATCGAGTGTACCACGCCCGACAAACTGTGAGAGATCACCTTGAGATGCATGGTTTCGACAAGACATATAAGGTTTGGATTTTTCACGGAGAAACTTTTGGTGGTGTAAGCAGCAATATAAATACTCCGGGGGATGATATGTTAGTTGATGATATACATATACCTATTGAACTGAGTGCTCGAGATAACATGGTTACAATGGTTCAAGAGGGAATAGGTATTTCCCACGCGCATGACAATATGCGTGAGGAGGAATATAACACCGAAGATGTCTTTGAATCCGACGGAGATGTTCCAGAGTACTATACTCTTATGAAAAAGGCTCAATGCGACTTTTATGAAAATTGTCCGCCTGGGATTACCGAATTATCATTTGTTATTGAACTCTTGCAAATGAAGCAACTTCATGGTTGGACAAATTGTTCTCTCACGGCTTTATTGAAATTTTTGGGGAGGATGTTTCCGCATGCTAGAATTCCCAAGTCTTACTACCAAGCCAACAAGCTAAAAAAAGACCTGGGATTCAAGTACGAGACATGGGATGCATGCCCAAATAACTGTATGTATTTTCGTAATGAAACCGAGGGTCTTGAAAAGTTTGGCATATACGGATCTTCTCGATATAAAGATGAGGACTCAAGTATTGATGGTGTCCATGGTCCGAAGGTAGCCGTAAAGAAAATGAGATACTTCCCTTTGAAACCGAGATTGCAGAAATTATTTTGGTCATCCTATTCAGCTCCTTTAATGAGATGGCATGCTGAAGAAAGGATCGACGATGGTGTAATGAGACATCCCGCTGACTCTCCTTCTTAGAAAACTTTTAATGAGAAAAACCCTTCTTTTGCGAGGGAGATTCTCAATGTTAGACTTGGGTTAGCTACTGATGGATTTAATCCGTTTGGTAATATGAGCATTAAGCACAGCACATGGCCAGTTATCCTCATTATTTACAACTTACCTCCGTGGTTGTGCATGAAGCAACCTAACTTGATTTTGTCTATTCTTATAGATGGACCAAAAGGACCCGGAGATAAGATTGATGTATTTTTACAGCCATTGATTGATGAGTTGATTGAGCTATGGGTTGATGGTGTACGCACTTACGATGCGTCAAGTAAGGAGTTCTTTCAGTTGCATGCATCGTTGTTGTGGACCATTAATGATTTCCCCGCTTATGCGATGTTATCGGGATGGAGCACAAAAGGTACATTTGCTTTCCCTTGCTGTAACGAAGACCCCCAGTCAATGCGATTAGATAAGGGTAAGAAGTTCTGTTATTGGGGTCATCGTCGATTCTTAGACTCGCGCCATAGGCTTCGTAGGCAGAAGGTACCATTTAATGGGAGGGTAGAATTACGTCCATCCCCACTTAAACTTTCGGGCTTACAAGTATTGAAACAGTTGAATGATCTTGACGTTGAATGTGAATATAAGATGGAAGATGTCTTTAGAAGGAGGGAAAGAGAGGCGTTAGAAAAAAGTAAACAGGTAGTTCGAAAATGTAGATTTGGTTGGAAAAAAAAGAGCATATTTTTTGAATTGCCATATTGGAAGGATAATCTTATTCGCCATAATCTTGATGTCATGCATATTGAGAAAAACATCTGCGATAATGTCCTGTTTACATTGTTGGGTACTAAAGGGAAAATAAAAGAAAATTTACAGGCTCGAAAAGATTTTAAAAAATTGGGTATTAGATCAGAGCTACATCCTCAACCACGAGGGTAAAATCTAGAGTACCTCCCCCCAGCAGAGTACACGATGAGTAACAAAGAGAAGGAGATTTTTTAAAAGTGTTACAGAATGTTAAAGTTCCTGATGGCTACTCTTCGAACATTTCACGGTGCGTGAACATGCAAGAAAGAAATATTTTTGGATTAAAGAGCCATGATAATCATATTTTAATGCAACAATTACTTCCAATAGCCGCGAGAAGGGTATTGCCCACTCATATTGTCAAAGTCTTGATTGAATTGAGCAATTGCTTTGTTATACTGTGCTCAAAAGCAGTTATCGCAGATGATTTGGAAAGGTTTGAAGATCGGATGGCCCTTACACTTTGTAGCCTTGAGAAGATATTCCCTCCGAGTTTCTTTGATGTGATGGAACATTTGCCTATACATTTGCCGGGCGAAATCTTAATTGTTGGATGTGTCCTTTACCATTGGATGTATCCGATTGAAAGGTACCTCCACACTTTAAAAGGCTACGTTGGTAATCGGGCTCATCCCGAGGCCTCGATTGCCAACTCTGTTATTCTTTAGGAAGGCATGACTTTTTGTTCCCAGTATGTGGATATGGAAACTAAGTCTAACCGACCGACTAGAAATGATGTCTGGGGGCATATAAATGGTCGTGCAATTGGGAAAAAAGTTCAATTTGAATTTGATTCTGTAACGTATATGCAAGCTCATCGGCACATTCTTACCAACACTGAGGCAGTGGCGCCATTTGTTGAGAAAGTTTTATTATAAGTAATTGGTGTTTTTGAAAACCATTTTTATATTTTTTGTGGAATTGACATATGGCTATATGTTTACTTGTAGAAAGCATCTTGCGGAACTTTTATCAAAGTATCCTCAAGATTCACAAAAGCATCGTGTTAATCGTCTTCACAACGATGAGTTCCACAAATGGTTTAAGGATTATGTAAGCGAAAATATCATAACTAATAGTTGAATTATGAATAAATACTATACTTTTATATTGACATTTACTTTAATATACTATAGGTTAATAAATTGGGACGTGACGGTGTGCAAGTATCCGAAGAAATCAAATGCTTGTCTTTTGGTCCTCTTAAGGATGCGATGAGATTCAACACTTATATTGTTAGCGGTTTTAGATTTCGAACAAAGAGACTTGATAAGGGAAAGAAAACTCAAAATAGAGGAGTTTTTATAAAAGCTGAACAAATGAGTTATTCTAGCCGGAATGATAAAAACCCCATTGTGGGTGATATTACATACTATGGGGAACTAACGGATATTATTGAAGTTCAGTATCTTAATGGCATAAAGTTTGTGTTATTCAACTGTGATTGGGTTGAAAATCGCATGGGTACAAAAGTTGACGAGTTTAACTATACGTTGGTGAATTTCAAGCATTTGAAATATAAAGATGATCGAGAGAGTAGCGAACCTTTCGTACTAGCATCCCAAGAAGAACAAGTATTTTACGTGCAGGACCCTATCGATACATATTGGCATGTTGTTGTTCCCATGACACCAAGAGACCAATTTGATAGGTACACGCCAGTTCAAGAAACTGGAGAAGAATTATTGCTTAATGGAGATGATCCGTTTGTCATACAAAATTTGAATGAAGATCACAACATACGGTGGGTGAGGGATGGAGATGGATTAATAGTTGACACTAGTGTTGTTCAAGCTAATGATCACGAAGATGCAAATGCAGATGAAGACGAAGATGGAGATGAAATTTATAGGGACAATGCTTGAGGGAGATATAGTCATAAACTAGTTATTTTTGTTTTTGAACTGGAGCATTTGTAGTTTGGTTTTGTACTGATGCATAACTGAGTAGTGTTTCTTATAACAAATGCATAACTGAACAGATAGTTTGCTGCATATCTGAACATATATTTTGTTAGTTTTATGAATTAGCTAGTTTGCTGAATTTTCTTTGTGATTACTGAATTCGTTATATCATATGCTTTATAATTAATAGTTGTTGAACACTTATTATAAAAGGATCCTCCAAATCCATCAGGACCTGGAGCTGAATCATCACTGAGCGCAGAAATAGCTTGACAGATCTCCAATTCAGAAAGAAAATCATAAGGGGAGGATGATCCCCCACCATGGACCAAACACCGAGTCATCTGTCTACACATCTTAACCCTTTCCCTAGTGACATTGGTCCTTTTGTGTTTGGGATTGAACTCAGACGTAGGTTCATCCATAGGCCTCTTATTACACGTAGGGCTCACATCATCTGAAGAAATATCCTTTCTTTTCCTTTAGTTTTTATAATATCTGCAGCATCGGCCTCCGCTTGCCTCCTACCATCATACTCAGCATTCGTTCGAACATGACTCCATTTGACTTTGGCACTCACCTTTTTCATTTCAAGACCATTCCAGAGGAACCATCGAAGTATTTTTTTCAATAGCATTCATGGTTTTCTTTGGGATTATGAAGATGCTGCACCAGTAGACTTGCATACTTACCAAAATAGAATTGACTAAATTTAACCTCCCAACATAACTTATCATTCTATTTGACCAGCTCTTTACTCTATAGTTGATCTTGCCAATTAACTCCACATAATTCTCACGTTTAATTTTTATGGAGATGAGGGGGACTCCTAAGTATTTGATTGGAGTTTGGCCATTTTAAAAGTTTAAAAACCATAAAATAAATTTTCTTCTGGTATGGATGGTGGAGTGCCCTAAGTTCAACTGGTGATGGTTGGTAACCGAGGCCTCAAGAGGAAAAGCCTTATTTCAGTGTTATTGGCTCAAGAATCCCTTGCTGACAGTGACCCAGCCCCATTCCTAGTAATAAATGCATATTTTTTAACATGTGAATCTCATTGACATTACCGTGTGGGTTGTACTCTGGAAAGACTCTCTCTTTTAAATTATCTCCATCTAGGATAGGAACACACCATTAGTCATATGCTAGACTTTAATATAGGGTTGGACGTGTCGACGCAATCAGAGTTGTTATCATCTCCAATGATAGTGATGACCTGATCGTTGGGGAAGAATTTCATCTTTTATTGGAGCAAGAATACACTCCTCGAATACAATGAAGTAAAGGGTAATTGAGGAGTAGGTTGAAGTATGCCAGTATATCTATGACTTAAAACTCGATTTGGGGGAAAATTCGACAAGATCCTAGTATGAATTTTATAAAGACCGTAACTGTCGAAAGGTATTATCATAGGAGTACATATCGACTAAAGTGGAGATGAGATCACTGGACTTTATCCCTAGGTAGGTGAGAGTTCTCAATGCACACACTTTTAAAGTAAACTCATTGTCAATAAGTGCTAGCGTAACTATTTGCCCCCTGACTTTGACTGAGATATTAAGAGCGCAGTTATGGTTAGGACCGATCTTGGGGATTTCTTCTTTAAGGAAAGATATGAGCCTTGTTATGGTTAGAGATACCACCATGTGGAACCGCTTCTTTAGTAGTTGTAAGAGGAGGAACCGTGGGTCCATTAAGGATTTGATCAGAGCATTTATGTATAATTATAAGGACATGAAAATCCCACATAGTGATGTTGGCTTAGGTTTTATTGAGTTCTGAAGGACCTTACTTTCTTAAACTGTCATTTCTAGCATTAGGAGTTCCTTAATGACTCATTTCCATTATTTGTTCCTACTGGCGGGAGGACTAGATCTTTCTAACGCTGCACAGACCGAGTCATGTGATTTATAGAGGCACGAAAGAATAGATATTGTGTATCTTCATCTACCTCGAGTATGATGGATATGTCATTGATCCATTATAGAAATTCTTCAAAAGAAATCACTCCACACAATAAGGCAATTATTTTGATGACTCCACTATCCGATTCATTATCAGAGCCGTCAAAATCGTCACCCCATATAGTGGCAATAATGTCATCCTTCCACAAAACGGGAATGCATTTTATAACTTCAACATCCTCCTCGTATAAATCTTCCCATTTAATTGACAAGTGTTAGAAGGAGAGGTTCAGATACCCCTTGAGTTTTAAGACTATAAGCAGTTCGAAGGACGTACATATTTCTTTCTTCTTGACGAGTTCATCAGGCATAACTTGCATAATACTTTCCAAAATGAATTCTCCCATTGATATGAACCATTTATTTAACTGTCGAGCCGACTCTCGAGGCTTCGCATACATGTCACTGATATTTTCCTAGTTATTCTCTTTGAAGGTCATTTCTAAGGGCAATTTCAGCCCAAACTCTTGAATTTTATTCAACATTGTAAGCATATTCATACTTTCTCTTTTTGAATGGATGTGGATAGAAATCTTGGTACTTGTTAGGAGAAATAAAATTGGCTCGAATTCATTCTTCGGATGCATCTTTACCTCTGAGAATTAGTCATAGGCTTTAAGAATGCCAGTCTTCATTGCACACCTAAGAGGCCCATGGTTCCTATAATTGTTTCTCCCAAGATTTTGCATAAGCAGAATGTTGTCCCCAATTGATCTACCTTGGACAAAGGCTAATTTTTTGTCATTTATTAGTTGGGAGGATAAAAGGTTTCACCCTATACACCATAATCTTGGAAATGTACTTATAAATAGTATTGTAACATGTTATGGGTCTGAAGTCATTCATGGTGGAAAGGGATTTGGTTTGGGGGATAAGGACAAGATTTGTGCAATTCCACTGCCTCAGCATCTGACTATTATTAAAAAAAGATGTCACAACCTTCATAATCTCTTCACCCATAATATCCCAGTTCTTAGTAAAGAATTCAGCGTTGAAACCATCATGTCTAGGAGGTTTATTCTTACCCAAGTTAAAAAAGGACTTTTGAACTCATCATTTGTAATAGGCCTGATCATATTGTCTTGCCTACTCGATTAAACAGGTCCACATTTGGCTTCAGCAGAGCAAACAAAAGTTCTGTCCCTCACAGTGCCATTTTTAAATCTGTGATCCTGTTTAATCGAGTACTAAAACCAAAACTATATGCATACCGATTGTAAAAACTGCATCATCTTCTGTATCAAATTCAATACCAATTACCGAAATTAGTTCTTAATGCATTCTGGAATGAATTGTATCAACCTTTTCAATCGGCTTTGCGACTTCTTCTAATTTTTCTCCACTATTATCTGTAACTTTGAGTCTCATTTTTTTTAATAAATAAATGAATTAAAATTAACACAGCATTGCAAGAACATTCTTGAGTTGCGAAGAAAGAAAACGGTTAATGCTTCATAAAGGAAACGAGCTGTCAATCAAAAAAATAAGCTTCAACCTCCCAATTGGAATTTGTTGTATCTACACTCTGATCAGCAGATGAGTTGTATTCACTTGGAGATTCTGGACTGTTAACTATTGCTTTCACCATTTATAGATTCAACGACCGAGTTCGAATATTTAGCTTCAAGGATAGATATTGTGTCTGGGATGCATGTCTTCTTTAGCTCCTTCAATAAGGATTTGTTTTCTTTTTTAAGCTTCATGCAAAGCTTAGAAAGCTTCCTCAGGTTGTAAGTGAGCTTGGACGTTTCATTGCTTAAAAGCGGACTGTAACGGGATAATTTCAGGTCATATGGCACTTTGATATCGTGTTAATAACCGTTTATTTTCTGTATATATAGATAGATAGAGTGAAAAATAATAGTTCCAGTGATCATAGGTCTCTGCAAGATAAATACTATCTATACAATTAGTCCTCGTTTGCTTGAGTTTTTGTGATTTCTGGGAATCTACGAAGTGTCATAACCATCTCAAAACTTAAAAAAACAAGATTCATTTTCTATAGCTCAAAATTTATCTATAAATTTACCAATTTAGAATGTCAGGAATGCAAAAAAGCTTGAATGAAACGATCACTAAGAGACTGAGATAATTTAGGTAGATTGTAATCCTCATGTGATATCGCCAATTATATCAGAATATTATTTCGAAATAACATCTTTTGATTCCAAAATTGTACATGTTCACTGTGTGTATAACATTCCAAAATTTTTATTAAATTTATCAGTAGATATTTTGAGCTTAAGTAAGGATAAGAAAGGGAACTTATGATCTTTGATTAGTTTCAAATGAGACTACATCTCAAATATGCTTGACATCATCCCAATGCCAACAACTTTTGCAACTTCTAAATTCGCAAATTGCAATTTCATCCACTGATTTCCCAAACTGATCAATCATTATCATTGAATTTCATTCAATCTGGCAGCACATCTATGACAGGTTTTATTAATTCTACAAAGTCTTTATGTTCATCAGCTATATTTTCTTCCATTAAAGATATGCATATTACTACTTGAACGTCTCAATTTTATAAAAAACATTTCATGAGTTTTTAAATACTGAGACTTCTAGGATAGTTGAAATTGAACACCTTAAATAAATAGGCACCCTTGAGTGCAGCCCCTTATTTTTTTACTAAAGTGTGCGCAATTTAGTTATTACTTTCTTGTCTTCAATATAACTGTTCGTTTTACACAGAAATGGATGAAATCAAGATCTCTATGACTCAAATTAATAAGTATTTATCAGTAATGGGTTTAAGTTGCTCCTCTTATTCTTGGAAATGATTTACAAATGAACATGATCATTTTAATGTAATGATCGATCATTTTATATTTTGTTTCATGTTTGATTAGTTTTATAACCGATGTTGAAATGTGATATATAACTGAAATGCAACTTCTTGTTATGATAAATGAAAATATACAGATCCATGACATTGAGGCGTCGTCGTCGTTGTCGGTTGACTATGTCCGACCTCATAGGCGAGGAAAGACTACTCGAGAAGCAACCACGCACAACTCTAGTGAGAAATGATTTAGAGAGGACATCTCAAATTACTTCCATGCAACACAACATAAGGGACTATGGAAATAGAGAGATGCAACCACAACTTTCCCCAAATATTGAATTAACATACCATAATACACACCGCAACTCAAGAGCTCAAGTTTCTTTATTTCAAACACCTACAAGTCAACTTTCCCCAAATATTGAGCAGATTGATAATTCAGTTGGGAATGCCAATCCTCCATCTGCTTTAGATGGTGAGGATCTCACAGGTATGCTGTGTTACACAGTGTTTGAATATCTCCATTTGTATTACTATTATGTTTATATTCATATTGAATAAGATGTATAAACATTATTTATCAACTTTTTTTCCAGGTACAATGTCTACCCTTACTAGTAAAAAAGGGTTAGAAAGGGGGCAAGGCCTTGGCTCGAATGGAATGATAACAAAAAGAAGATATTGGAATGGAATGAACTTTGTCAGCCAGTTTGTAAACATGAAAGTAAATTGACGTCACATTTAGGTTATTACGCAAGGTGTGGAAATTTATTTCCATTGACAATGTTGGATTGGAGAGAGGCGGACGAGGAAGCACTTGATAATATTTGGAAGGAAGTGAAGGTAACTTATTAGTTTGATTTATTTATTTGTTCTGTTGTACATTAGCTTGTCAAGTTTTAACTAATTTATTCTTTTTGTTCTTAGAATAACACAAATGCACCGGAAGGTTTTAAACAAATCTGCTTTGCAAGGGTGGGACTTGCGTGGAAGCAATGGAAGCATCGAGTGAAGGCGAATCACTATAACAAGTTTCAAACAGATGAAGAGCGGTTGAGTTATACGCCTGAACGAGTCGAAAAAGATCAGTGGCCTGAATTGGTGAAATAATGGGGTCTAAAGAAGATTAAGGTATAAATATCACATTTATTAAGAATTTTATACATACATTCTTCTTCACTAGTATCATAATTTTTATTTTTATTTATTCAAATATTTAGGATATTGCCGATCAAAACACTACGAACCGTGAAGTTGAATGTGCTTACTCAAGGACAGGACGAAAGCCACATGCTAAAATAGCCAAGGAGGTTGGAATTTTTATTATTATAAATATTTCTGATTTTAATATAAGAGTATTAATATACATACATTGTTTTTTCCAGAGGATAGAACTGGGGGAGACCGTCCACAATATTAGCATGTGGAAAGCCACTCGAGCTCCAAATAATAAACCGTTTAGTGTTGAAGATGGATCATTTGATAGAGCGGTATGTATAAATATTAATTCGTAAGAGATGATTGAAAGATTTATTTAATATTTGTTATAAATTGTGTTCTTGAAAATTATTTTATGTTCATTAATAATAATATTAATTCAATTGGTAGAAAATGCTTGAAAGACGACTAAATGAGCTACCAGAAGAGCAACAAAATGATCCAGAAGTGCAGAACAAGATTTTTACTGATGTAGTAGGATATGGAGGGCATGGGTATGCTTTACTAAAGGGAGCAGGTATTAGGCCAACGTCGACAAAAGCATGTTCATCTCAGTTATTATTGGAAGAAATTAACCAGTTAAAGAAAGAAGCTGAAGATCGAGAGACTCGACATCTACAGTAGCTTGAAGAGTTAGAGATTCGAAACCAACAAGCTTTATTACAGATGAAGAATGATATGCGAAGTGAAATGCGAAGTGAAATGCAAAGTTTGATCCAAAGTTTTACCCTTCAGCAAGCTTCCACTACCTCGACGATTCAGTCCGACTAGGTAATACAATATAATTCATACATATAATTACTTATATATATATATATAATGAAAAATTCTCTTGTTTAAAGTTAAATTTTCAATGGCGGTGGGGAAAATTTGTTATGGTGGTGAGAATCTATTATGGTGGTGGTTAAAATTTTCTGTTGTTGGTGTATATCATTCTTAGAATCAATTTTGATGTTTAAAACAGGTTGGCTACCTGTGGTTTTCATGAATAAATAAAGGAGACTCTGCCGAAGTTTTTAAAAAATAATCATAGTTGGATATTTATATTGTTAATGATGAAAATATACTATATTGATTCATTTTGTACATTGTATTGTTGACGAGGGGTATTAATTCTGACATAATCGAAACTATATTTTTTTTGTGCAGGTGACAATTTTTGTAGAACATGCAAATGTTAATTAGTGGTTTTGGAGGTCGTACGCTTCAGTGTTGCGGAATTAGTTTGATAAAAGCATTTCGTGTTTGGAGTATTAATAAATTAATGTATTTTTGTTGTCAAGTCAAATATTTGAACTTAGTGTTATAATTCTTGTTTTGATGAATATTTGGAGATGGTTGTAAGAACTCTATTTATTGTTGAATGAAAATGATTCGTTCTGTTGGTTGAAAATCATCTTATGTATTACATTTTATGATTATTCGTTGTTTGTGTTGTTTCAAATGTAATTAAATTCTATATTAAACTTTAGCGGTAGATTTTATTCTCCACAAAATATTGGTGCAAAAATTTTAAGATCCCTTCACCTGTTTTGGGATGGATAAAACTGTCCCAAAAATATATTAAAGACGGCTATGTTGCCGTCTCAAAAAGGTTTTTTAAAATAGTAATCTTTTTAGATAGATTAATTTTTGTTTCAAAAACAATCTTTTGTGACAGCTCTTGTGCCGTCTCAAAAGGGTCATATAAAATGAGGACCTTTTGAGACGGATCTGTTCCTGTTTCAAAAAAATCTTTTGAGACGGCTATTGCGTCACAAAAAGTATTTATAACCCCCTATCAAAAAGACCCCCTAGCCATCCTAAATAGAGTCACAAAAAGTATTTGAGACGGATAAATGATCTTTTAGGACTCTTAGGCCACCGTCTCAAAGCTATTTTTTTGTAGTGATTTAAGGTCCTAATTCTGAATCTTATATCCTACGAAGTGAATTGCTCGGATGTGGGGTATTGTAACCCGACCTATTTTTCTCATTTCAGAGTTAAAGTTTTAGTCAAATTGTGATCAACTTTCCATTTAATTAGAGTCGTTGCATTTCATTTAGTCGTAATCTCATTAGTTAAGTGGTCTTAAATTTTGCATCTAGTTGTAGTGTTCCATTTCCCAAAATCACCTTTTCATACTTTTTAGAGTCAAAAATAGAATTACTTCATCTTTCCAACATCATTACGAATTCGTTCGTCCTATTTCCCTAAGGATCGATACCCGACTTATCGGATTATTACTTTACTGACAGGCTTGCACTTAATCTTATAGAGCATGCACACTAGACACATTTGTGGTCGCATCAACCGACATATCTACAATATATTTAAACCAGATATAAAGAATTCTCGTAACCATGATTCTTATCTTAAAATAAACTAACATACATTTACTTCATAGTAAACGTCATACATGTTTTTAAAAACAAAATCCCAATAGTGTCATCATTTGAAGACCTCAATTGTGTTTCCTTTATCACACACACCATTTACACACCAGGTAATGAAAAAAAGGAAGAAAAATAAAGAAAACTTAGAAGAAAATAGAGAAATCCTAAAGCAAGTGGAAAGAGAAGACTTACAAATGTGAGAGAAACAACATGAGATCTTGAACTCTTGAAGGAAACGATAGTTTTGAGCCACGGACCAAATTGATGGCAAGTGTGGCTTTTAATGGCTTGAGACACTTTCCAAGGTAGGATCTCATTATTAGGCTGAGATTCTCCCAGATGTCCACTGGAACCCAATCGCCCCTTAAAACTTAGAGGAACCTAAATTACTAGCTTGCGCCTAGAATGAGTTGGGCAACTGGTCAACACATTCTCAATAGTCGGTGGATAAAGTGAGTCTTCATTAATCTAATATTATTAGTACCATGACATTCGAACACAACACAACTAGATAATCTGGACTGGTCGCACCCATAACATCGATTCATTTGTAGAACTAAGAAAACCTCTACAATTTAAACAAACTACAGAGCTTTAGGAAAGGATTATCATGAGGGAAATAATCTAGTCACGTGCGTACTTATACAATACATATCCCATCAATGAAGATAAGGGTTGTTGAAGATAACCGACTTGCGAGAATAAAGGAGGAAGATACGTCCGATCAAGCTGGCATAACAACCATAGTAATTGAGTCCTATACAACTCAATCATTTTTCTCCTATTAATTCAACCTTAGCACTCGAGGGAAAGGGGATGTAATCATAAACGTTAACAAATAAAAAGAAAGCCCCTCCTATGGATGTATCCACTTTGCCAAACAATGTAAATATTGTACTTGTGTGATTGTGCATGATTTACTTATTATCTTCGACAAAAATTGTATTGAATCGTAACCAGTAGGATTTTATTGCTTACAATTTGTAAATACACCATTAAGATATAAGACTCCATTTTGATAAAAATCATATCATGATTATAATTTCTTTTAAATTGTCAAAATAATTATGGTATCATTGTTACTAAACTAAAGAGGTGCATAAAAAGGAGATGGTAGAAAATTAATGCATTTTAAAAGGGTTAATTCGTTCTTTACAATATTTAGGATACAAAGTCAAGTGATGGAGGATTTTAAGGGAGAACTAATTATGCTACCTAATTATATTTTTATGAAAATTATTTTAAAATCTATATACTTGTTGTAAAAAAACAGTTACTATAAAAAAGATAAAATAACATATACTTTTAGATAATTAATTTTTTTAATGTTTATAAAAAAAATTGTATTACATACACCTTTTGTGAAAAATAGCAAAAACTACATAGCTTTAAAAACTACATTTTATAAGTATTAAAACAATTAAATCCTGTTTTTATGAATTGAAAACATCTTTTCGAAAATAAAATATTTTTATAACTTTTTTAATATTTATTAAAAAATAATATTTTTAACTATTTTAATATTTCTAAAAACTAGAGTTATAGATGTATGTATTTTTAACATTTTTTTTAATAAAAATTGAATTATTCATTGACTTTTTATAATCATTTTTAAAATACTATTTATTTACATACTTTACATTTTTTTAACTTTTTTTATATATAATTGTTTATTACGAAAATTGTACCTATTTTTCAATGCCTTTCATAAAAAAAATTGAGTAAAAACTATTTATTTACTTGTATTTTATATGAATAAATTTGTTTGCATTTTTTAGTGTTGTTATTTTGAAAACAATTATACATTATTTATAAAAAATTACAGTTTAAAAATCAATTTATATTTATTAACAATTAATTTTTTTTATAGATTTCGTACATTTTTTAAATAGATAAAATAGGTAAATAACATATACATATTTTTTAAAATAGACAACAAGGAAAAAAAAATATTTTTTTATTTAACAAAAATGTTTTTTTTAATTAAGACAATTTATAATATCATAAAAATTTTGAATATTAAAAACATTGAAAAAATGTACATTTTTTAAAATAAAGATAATTTTTATATAAATATCGACGTTTAGATATGTACAAAATTTTAAATTTTAGCATTATATATATATATATATATATATATATATATATATATATATATATATATATATATATATATATATATATATATATATATAATGCCTTTAATTAATTGTAGTTTGGTTGAAGTAGGATCTAAATGAGTATAATAGCTTAGACTTTTAGTGAACTAAAGGTCAATCATGGTTGACTAATGAAAGTGTTAAATATGGGGTCAGAACTCGAATAAAATCTTCACAAAGGGATTTAACTGAATATTGAAAATTAGATGGGGGCAAAACCCAAAACGACCATCAACAATTCCAAAAAAAGGCAAAAAATTGATTAATTTATTTGTAGTTATTATCATTGATATATATATATATATATATATATATATATATATATATATCATTGTCCCCTAACTTCTTATAAAAACAAATCTATTTATTAATTTAAGATAATGCTATTTGAAGTTAAGGGTCAAACCTATTAAAATTCCATGCTAGTCAACCAGAATGGGGAATAAATCAAAACACGTCTTGATAAAAATTTCATTAAACAATCATAAAATACAAGATCATAACCATATTTATATTTGCATGGAGGTAAATGTAATTTTTAAACTTCTAGGGTATCTCTAATGTGCTATATTACCTGGAATAAATGTAAAAACTAAAAAAAAAAATCACATACAAAGGCAAAGAACATAAAGAGGACGTAGTTTGGTAGAATGGCTACTGACTATGGGTGTCAATTATTTCTGAACTTTTAAATTTTTCGATTTTTTATCTGAATTTTTCCAATTTTGGCACCATTTTAATTTTTTCAATTCGAATTTTTCTGATTTATGACTTTCCGATATAAATTGAAATGGAATTGGAAATCATATAAAATTTTTGACTTTTCGATTTTTTTGTTCCAATAATTCCGATATCACGTCGATCCAATTTATCCAAAATATTTTTCAAAATAATAATATTTTTATTCATTTTAATAGTTTTTACTCATCACATTTCCTAATAATCCCACATTTCATTTAAAACAATCCCATCCATTCGTTTAAAATAATTCCAAACCTTTATTTTGATCTATATAAAGGTTCTTTTACCCCCTTCTTTTCTCATTCCTAACCTAATTAGAAAGACCACGCCACTCTCATTGCTGAATCGTTTCACTTCTCATTCCTCTCACTCAGTCAAGTATGGTCTCATTCTTCTCCAATCTATGAAACACCGTTTTGTAGCTCTATTTGTTAAACTTATCTGAGACTTCAATTAACTTAACTTGTCGTCAATGATTTCATCCATCTTTTCTCATTGAAACACAGTATAATCATCGTATATTACCTGCATCTTGCTCTATCTGTATAACTCTGTAAATAATTGCAATTTATGATTGGGATGTTCATGGAATCATAAGGAAAATAACTTAGTGTTTTCCTTGTATGCTTACTAACATTGTTGTTATTCGTTGCTTATTTTTTTCTCAAAGTAATGTACACTGCTCACTTGGTCTTACCAGGTTCAATTTTTAAGCTTAACATCAATACTCAATATTAATTGAAATTGACATTTGTATAGAAATAAGATTATCCCCACCCCCAAAAAACTGGAATAAAAAAGATAAAATTGATAATTTTGTATTTTCAATATTATCCGAAAAGGATAAAATAGACATTTATGATTTTTCCTAGTTTTCCCGAATAAAAAAATATCCAAAAATTCTAAAAATTCCGAAGTCGCTGAGATGGAAAAGAAATTGATTTTTTTGATTTTGGAAAGGATTTTAAAATTCGAAAAATTTAGGAAAATTTTTCGAACACCCCTATTCCGATCCGATCCGACCGAAACACACCCATACTACTGACGCTTATAAAGCTCTTACATGTGATTTTCACTATTAGGATTTACAAGACACACATACCTACTTATAAACAACGAAAGAAATGACATCAAATAAGGTAACAAGGGAAAAAAACAATCTATAAAAAAATGCAGTGTGTGAAAAACTGTTAACCTATGCACAAACTATTAGTTGTCATATGTCACATGCCTCCACTAAACTTACATCGGGCCGCCATTACTGGCATGACACCCCCCACACCCATTTCATCATCTCGTGTCATCCTGGAATCGTCCTTTTGGAACATCCAAGAAAATCATGGCATAATCAACATGTCGCCTATTTTTTTATGCTTTGTGCCTACTACCGAAAGTGTATGTTAGAAATTAATTATTTAATTATGTAATTTTGGAATTAATTAATATCTCACTAATATGGTCATTAATAAGTCAAAATAATTTGAATTTAGTGGACGTTTGAGCAGTCAAAATTTAGTGGGAGGTTTACTTTCTTTTAGGCACACTCTGATGGGAAGTGGGGTTATGGACAATTGTAATTTCGGACCTCCCTTGCCCATATAATTAGTAGTCTGATTCCATCATTAGTATACTATAACACATAATTATATTGGGTAGATGGAAAAACTCTAAAATTCAGAAAAATCTATTGTTTTCTTCATATTTCTGGAGCCTAAGGGGCAGTTCTGGAGCCTTTAACGAGAACTAAAGTGAGGAGAAATGAATTATGTAATTTATATGCAATTAATCTGTAAATGCATTAAAATTAAATTTCCTGGAATTAAGTAGTAATTCTATTTTATTACAATCATATAATAATTGTATAATCATGATTGAACAAAATAATATGAATAACAAGTGGTATCAGAGCTACAGTTTACGATCTCATGCTTTTCATTGTGAATATTACTTGTAATATAAATGATTTCTGTATGCTCGAAAAATAAAAAAAATAGTTTATGCCCATTAAGTAGAAAAATAATTTTTAAAAATGGTTATAAACCATAATCTTCCCCATTACGTTTCATCATGTTAATGTCTCGTATGTGATATGGAAAACCTTAATAATGATTCTCGTATGAATATAAAACTATTTTGAAATTATTTGGAGAAAAATGTCGAAAACGCCCAAAAGAGTTTATGCACTTTTTTTTACGATTTTTGCTGCGATGGATAGTGTTTTTGAAAATTTAAGTCTCTGGATGACTTGAAACTTTGTGGATCGACTAAAAAATGGGCCAACGATCAATACTCATCACCTTTCATCATGACACAAGATGTTTCTTGGCTATCCGAAGTTGTTTAGGGCCTCAAAACTCCGGTTTTACCATTTTTGGTAATAATCAAAATGCCCATAACTCTCTCAAGAAAATTAATTTTAATGTTACGCGAACTAATTTGAGTTTCTGAATCGATTTACTTAGATTATATATTGATAACTCAATTTTTTCCATTTTTGGCAAATAATCAAGTATTATGTAAATTTCATCATTGTATCCCATTTTCTCACGTAAAGGCTAGCCAGGCTCGATACACCGAAGATGGGGCTTGTCGATCAATTAATACCATTCTCAGCACAATGTAATATAAATATGGTAATTTAAAAGCCAATACTTTAAAACATTATGAATATAACTCTAACAATAATTAAAACCAAACCAGCACTAACTGGAGAATAAATCCAACTACAAGTAATATCACAAACTCCTACATAATGTAAATGACTAAATAACCTTGGGCTTATGACCTTACAATGCTTCCAAATAAAATAACAAAAATCTGGCAGAAAAGCACCTAGGCTAGAGTCAACAATCTGGAAGGCTGCTAAGCATCGAGAGATCGCAAGGCTGGTACAACGACAATCATGTTAGCCCTGTCTAGAAATAACCTCGGGAAAAATATTTATAATTTGGGTCAGAGCCCGAGGTGTGAAAGAATTAACTTAATTAATATATGATGCAATAATGCAGTTGATACAAAATAAGTATTCCCCCTTTTAGACACTCACATGTGTATAACACCTCACCCCTCATCTAAGTGTGACATGTCTCGTATCCCAAATTCACCAAATAATAACTACGACTACGTGCCAATTTTCTAAAATGATTTAACTGATTTAAATATGCCAACTATATTTAATTATAATTATCCATAATTTTACAGTCTCATAATCTCCACATAAGAAGCATAAATATCCACTATGTAAGAAATGATCACAAATTTACTTTATAGCCACATTCGTAGGCATATAATTTATTTACATAGTATCTGGGGAATTTATAGTATATGCCCTTCCATATATGTGACACGCAAGGTCATCTACCGTTGGTGTCAAATTTGTGTTCTACCGGCAAGTCCGAAGGAATCCTAACATCCAAATCAAACAGTTCGAAGGAATCCTGACATCCTATACGGACACACAAAACATACATAAGTTGGGGCACTCCCTACACAGGACACTTGTATATAGGCCATACCAAACGGTAATATAGGAAGGGTCAATGCCACACCTACCCCTCGAGGGTGGAACCTCTATGTAGTACCTATATGCCTACACAACGTCAAGCCCACTTGTGCCGAGGTGTGTTTATTATAATACCCCACATTTTTTATGATTTAAATAATTAAGGGATTATTTATTACAGAGGGATTAATTGAATTTAAATGTGAAGAATTAAATTGTTAATTAATCCGGATGTAATGAAAATATATGTTAACTAGCGTGCTAAGGGTTAATACTTATTACTTTAATATTACTGTGCGATATGTAATACGGAACTATACATTGTAATAAATTGTCGAGAGATAATAATACGACAATTTAGTGAATTAAGTCAAACGCGCGTGTGAGCCGTGTTGGGACTAAATTGATGGAATAAATATATCAATTATTTCCAGTAACTCATATGATGATTTTGAATGTACCGTTGAGTCCGGAAGGGTCGGAATAGTCGAAATAGTATACTCGGGTGTTTAGTTTGGGTCCCGGGGCAATTTTAGGCCTAACTGGCACCCCAAAAAGGGCATTATGGTAAATTGGATTTTTAGGCCTAATTAATGGATGAAAATTAGGGGTTAATTTATCAGCCAAAACAATTGCTTTAGGGTTAGAAAGCCGGAGAAAGTATGAACGACCATAGGAAGTGTGAGGTAGAGCTTTTGCCAAGAGAAGAGGGCCAAATCAACATCACCTTGCACAACCACCACCACCACCACCGTGTAGATCGGGACAAGGGGAACACACCCATACCAACAACATCAAGAAATCAGACTACTCATTCAAGGCAAGTGTTTATAACTTGCCGTATTTCGGTATTCATCATACTCATGTTAGTGTAGGATCGTTAGGAACATGTTGTAGGTTATAAAAATGGTGAAATTGAGGAAATTGGATGTGTAATTTAATTCTGAGATTTATTAAATTGAAACCCTTCATGTATGTAGATTAAAAATCATGTTTGGAAGAATTTATGTGTAGAACAAGTCTGGAAATTTTGGCTTCTTGAACATGTATTGGAAGAACTAGGGTTTTGATAAATTTAAACTAGGGATTTCATATTTTATGAATGATTCGTAATGAATTGGTGATTGTAGGATGTTAGAATTCATATGTTATTGATGGGGTTCGATGTATAATTGTTTATTTGGAGTTTGGGGTGTTGAATTAGAAGATTTGAGGTTAAAAATAGTGGAAAACGTTGGAAAATCTGGGTAGGGGACGAACAGCGAAATCTCGCGCGAAGTCGCTCGAAGTCATTTGAGCGAGATTGCAATCTCGCGCAAAGCCGTTCGAGCGACATGTGGCAGTCGTTAAAATGACTTGCCACCTCGTTCGAGCGACAGAGTGAAATTTTGATAATTTTTTTTAGGACCTAGTTTTGAGTTTATTAGTTCAGAAATGAGAGAAATATTTCCAAATAATAAACTTAAGTAAGACAGAATTTCGGAAGAAGTATGAGGGACTAAATACTTTAATAAATTCGGTACGGAGAGAACATACCATAGAGATTATGAGAGGGATAATAATCCAAATAACTAGTACAGAATGTTGAAATCAAAATGCGTCAGAGAAGCATATATATAGGTGAAGGGAAATACCTATTTATTATAATAGGACGTGTGTATGCCTATTATGTATTGTTATTATTAAAGGCACTAATGGGTGATAACCCGGGGGTGTGAAAATCTTATTATTGTAAGTGTACTAATGGGTGATAACCTGGGGGTACAAAAGCGTATTGTAAGTGTACTAATGGGTGATAACCCGGGGGTACAAGATTATATAAATAAGTGTACTAAAGGGTGATAACCCGGGGGTACAGTATGTTGATTAGGTGCGCTAATGGGATATAGCCCGGGGGTGCAGTATCATGTTATATATGTATATATATATATATATATATATATATATATATATAGCCCGGGGGTGCAGTATCATGTTATATATATATATATATATATATAACATGATACTGCACCCCCGGGCTATATATATATATATATATAGGGAAGATGTGACTATATGTATATATCTATGGAGGTTGTGAATTAATCTAATGTGTATAGTAAGGAATGTGGGCATGGAAATTTGTTAAGAAAATTCTAATCGTATACTTGAATTATTATGAAAATGGAAAATGTATTAATTAGCTTTTCGTCATAGGCTAATTGGATAACGTATTGTATGGGCAATACAGGTTGACTAATAGTGAGGGTAATACTATTAGGATGGTTTCAGACTAGTTATATGGGGAGGTATAGCTAAGGAGAAAATTTAGATACGCGTTAGGCGTGCACAATAGAAGAGAGGTGAGAATCTCATGTGAGAGTTCGAGATAACATGTGCATGATACTTCCTTTACTGCAAATTTTAAATACTTGCTTAAATAAATATTTTTACACATCGGGCTCTGACCCGTTTCTTGTATCGTCTCCTTCTTTTTCTCTCTCTCTCTCTCTCTCTCTCTCTATATATATATATATATATATATATATATATGTATTATATCAGGTGCTCATCCACAGGGACACCAGGCTTAGAGTTTCGAATTGCGTGGTGTGTTGTAGTTGTTATGGGAGCCGCAGGACTTTGTTTAGACGACTCGATTGTTTCATTCCTATTCGTTATGACATTTTCTTTAGGGCATGTGTCGCCCCTTCCTTAGACAGTTTCAAAGATTATGTTTACTCTATTTCTCGTTCATTTTCATTTGGATTGATGGCTACTATTGTTTTGGTTTAGAGTTTTGAACTGGGATGTTTTATCCAGTCCTATTTATTTCTGCATGCGATTCTGATTGAGTATTTGTATTAATTAATTGTGCTTGGATGTTTTATATTAAATTACTCAGTTTGGTAATTAAATGGTTTTTAATTAATAAGAAATTTGTTTTGACACTTAGCTTAATTATATTAGGTTATTAAATAAGTATTTGCGTTTTCGACAGTGATGCTAAGAATGAACCAACCGAACATTCTGTGTTAAATTTTATAAAGGACTGATCACCCGATATTTGATTGGGCGGGGTTCCACAGGTGGTATCAGAGCATCAAGTTCTAGTGTCCATTAGGATCTGTACGGCTTACTATGTTTTCAGCTTTACGTCCTTTGATATAGAGCCCTATTTTTAGGACTATTGTGATCTTGTATTTTGCGATTACGTCTTCAGCTATTTGAGATTTTGAAATAACTGTGGACTAATAATATTCTTTCTCGTCTCAGATGCCTCCTCGACGTTAACCAAGAGACCGACAGGCCTAGCCAGAACAGCCGGCCATACAGGCTCAGGGGACAATCAACGCAATAGAAGTTGCCGCGATTATTGCACAAGCGGTAAATGCAGCCTTAGCATTGGTGCAGCAGGCCCCACCCCAGGTTCAGGCAATGGCACCAGTTCTAGTGCATCCATTTCCCACTGCATGGGAGAGAGTTAGAGAGTCCTTTCAGAGGGCTTGCCCCCCAGAGTTCTTGGGCAGTTCAGATATGGTTATCGCGAGTCAGTGGAAGAAGGACATACAATGACATCTTCGCATGTATGAGAGCACAGAGGTTCAAAGGCAGGTTTTGTCTACCTTCAAGATGAGAGGGGTAGCCTTACAGTGGTGGGAGTCCACTACTACTACCGAGGAGCGAGATTTGATGACTATTAGTGATTTCTGGGTGCGGTTTGACCGCAAGTATTTTCCTTCCGCCGTCAAAACTGAGATGAGACGGAAACTTTTAGACCTCACCCAGGAAGGGAAGACCGTTGTGGAATACGAGGAAGAGTTCACACGATTAACAAATATGGTACCGAAGGAGGTGCCTACTGAGGAGAAGCGCATTCAAATGTTCATGGAAGGCTTGACTTGGAAGATACGACATCATTTATTGGGTAACCTTTCCCTACACTCATATACCGACGTTCGGAATTCAGCCTTATTACATTGTTAGGACAATCTCTTTCATTTTAAGGGAAGCAAGCGAGGGGGAGGGCCCAACCAGTTGGGAAAGACAGAGGGAGGTAATGCCAGTGGAGTACCAGTTGAGCAGAGTCAGAGGCAGGGTTCCCAGTAGGGGGAGTCTGCTAAGAGGTTCTGTTCAAAAGGGTTCAGGCATGGTCATGGGGTTGGAGATAGGGCCAGCCAGAGGGCCAGAAGTAGGGCCAGCCAAAAAATCAACAGCAGGATCAACAACAGGGAGGACAACAGGGCCAACAGGGCAAAGGTAGAGGTGGTAACGGCCAACTGGGCCGAGGCTACTAGGGGCAGAGAGGAGGAAACTTCATTGGGAAATGTTATACTTGTGGCAAGACTAGCCATAAGAAACAGGACTACCCAGATAGGGACAGAGTTCCTCGCCAGTAGGGTGCTGACCAGGAGCCCCAGAGACCCATTTTTCCTGCCTCCCTACTAGCGCCAGCTCCAGTTCCAGCTTTACCCATAGTTCCGATGCAGCAGGGACAGTTGTAGTATGGACGTGTCTATAACATCCACCAGGTCACAGTTCCGCAGGCACCACTCGCAGTGGAGGGTAAGTTTTCTATCCATGGTACTTTCAGTCGCATCTTATTTAACACGGGAGCATCACACTCTTTTATAGCCACTAGCTTTGCAAATGCCACTGGGTTGTTAAGCATGACAGAGAGTACAGTGACTTGTGCAGACTCACCACTTGGTAATGGGTCATTAATTTTCTTTATATGTTGGGGAGTAGGTATAGAGATTGGCAGTTTAATTTTACCGGCTGATATGCTAGTATTAGATATGTTCAAGTACGACGCCATTATTGGTATAGATTGGCTAGTCGAGTATAGGTCTATGATTGATTGCTTCAGTAGGAGTATTGTGTTCGCCATTCCGGTCTAGGAGATGTTCTTAGTGGCTATGCCTCGCTCAGAGGGAGGGTCGTCCACCCACTTGTTTTATATAGAGGATGAAACCTCTGGAGTCGTGGTTCCACTCGATTGGATTCTGATCGTCTACGAGTGTGCTGATGTATTTCCGGATACACCGAGGTTGCTTTCGAGTAGGGAGATCGAGTTTGTGATAGATTTAGCACCAGGAACTCGTTCGATAGCATGTGCACCTTACTGTATGGCTCCGGCAGAGATGAGGGAGCTACGAGATCAAATAGAATAGTTATTGGGACAGGGCTTCATCCGTTGGAGTACCTCGCCTTGGGGTGCCCCAGTTCTGTTTGTAAAGAAAAAGGATGGGTCCCTATGGCTTTTTATTGATTATCGGGAGCTTAATAAAGTCACGATACGAAATAAGTATCTGTTGCCTCGGATCGATGACTTATTTGATCAGCTGAGAGGAGCGGCCCACTTCTCGAAGATAGATTTGAGATCCGGGTACCATCAGCTACGTATCAGGGAGCAGGACGTGGCCAAAACTGTTTTTCTGACAAGGTATTGATCATACGAATTCTGGGTTATGCCGTTTGGGCTAACTAATGCCCCAGCAGTATTTATGGACTTAATGAATAGAGTATTCAGAGAGTTCCTAGATCAGTTTGTCATTGTCTTCATAGATGACATCCTGATTTATTCCCGAACTAAAAAAGAACATGCCGAGCATTTATGTATGGTTCTACAGACCCTATGAGAGCATGAGTTGTATGTCAAATACGAGAAGTGTGAGTTTTGGCGATGTGAGGTACAATTTTTGGGACACATTGTATCAGAAAAAGGGATATCTGTGGACCCTAGTAAGGTGTCAGCGGTGAGGGAGTGGGGACAGCCAACGACACCGACGGAGGTGCAGAGTTTTATGGGATTAGCCGGATACTACAGACGGTTTATTCGGGGATTCTCGAAGATTGTGGGCCCTATAGAAAATTTGACTCGTAAGGGCGTGTTGTTGTTTGGGACGATGCATGCCAGTTGGCATTTGATGAACTAAAGGACAAGTTAACTTCAACACCCGTTCTAGCACTTCCCAGAGCGGGAGTGGAATACCTGGTTTATACTCACGCATCATTATAGGGTCTTGGGGGAGTACTCCAGTAAGAGGAGAAGGCCATAGCTTTTGCTTCCCGAAAGCTTAAGCCTCATGAAAAGAATTACCCCACTCACGACTTATAACTGGCAGCAGTGGTGTTTGCACTTCGAATCTGGAGGCATTACTTATTAGGGGAACATTTTTGCTTATTTACGGACCATAAGTCACTACAGTACTTGTTCACGCAGAAGGAGTTGAATATACGTCAACGCTGGTGGCTTGAGTTTGTAAAAGATTATCAGTTCGAAATCCACTATCACTCGGGAAAGGCTAATGTGGTTATTGATGCATTGAGCCGCAGGCCGATCGATGAGACTATCGAGGTGTGGAAAGCAAAATGGAGGTAATTAGGACATCAGTATGATGTGGCCCGGTCATTCATGTCTGCGATGATAGTTACACCTCAGATCATTATGCAAATAGTACAGGCACAAGCAGCGGATTCGTTCTGTCAAGTTCGGATTAGGAAGATTTTAGCCGGGGGAGCCGAGTCTTATTCAGTAAGTTCTAAGGGTGGTTTATGCTTCAATGGGAGGCTCATCATTCTAGAGGGGGAGGACCTTTGATATGCCGTAATGACGGAGTCACATGGGTCCCGATTTATGGTACATCCCGGTGGGGACAAAATGTACCAGGATATGAGGCGACAGTATTAGTGGAGCGGGATGAAAAAGGATATCGTAGAGTTCGTATCCAAGTGTACCACTTGTCAGCTAGTGATAGTGGACCATCAGAGACCACCAGGTTTACTTCAGTCGTTGGAAATTCCTACCTAGAAATGGGAAGGCATTTCCATAGATTTTATCACCGGGTTTCCCACTACGTAAAGGGGGCATGATTCTATATGGGTTATTATTGATCGGTTGACAAAGGTAGCCAACTTCTTGCCCATCAGGACAGACTACACAGTGGGACAGTATGCTCACCTATTTATTACAGAGATAGTGAGACTGCATGTTGTACCTCTTAACATCGTGTCAGATAGAGACAAGACATTTGTATCTCATTTTTGGGAAAGCTTCCAGGAAGCTATGGATACCGAGTTATGGTTGAGTACAGCGTATCACCCGCAGACCGATGGGAAGACTGAATGCACTAATCAGATGCTTGAGGACATGTTATGCATGTGTATCCTTGATTTTGGGGGAGGTTGGGAGCAGTATCTTCCACTGGTAGAGTTTTCTTATAACAACTCCTATCAGTTCATGATTAGCATGGCCCCGTTCGAAGCATTGTATAGCAGACCTTGTCGTTCCCTAGTTTGTTGGCTAGAGGTGGGATACAACAAGCTACTCATTCCATAAGTAATTCATTATACATCGAGCAGGATCGAGATGATTTGAAATCGCATACGGGTAGCCCATGATAGGCAGAAAAGCTACGCCGATGCAAAAAGGTTCTTTCGAGAGTTCGTAGTGGGGGACCAGGTTTTGTTGAGAGTATCTCCGATGAAGGGAGTAATGAGATTTGGGAAGAAAGGGAAGTTGGCTCCGAGATATGTGGGGCCATTTACTATTATAGAGAGAGTCAGACCAGTGGCATACAGATTGGGGTTGCCAGAGCACTTGCATCGTATCCATGATGTGTTCCACATTTCGTCACTGAGGCGATACCTTCGAGATGAGTTTGCACACACTCACATTGCAATTGAGGATATTGAACTATAGCCGGATAGTTCATATGAGGTGAGACCGGTTGCTATTCTAGATTATAGTGAAAGGAGGCTAAGGTCAAAGGTAGTTCCACTTGTTCGGGTGAAGTGGCAGCATCACAATGTGGAGGAGTCTACTAGGGAGCGTGCGACGGATATGCATGAGAAATATCCAGATTTATTCATACCAGGTATGCCTTATTTTTTTCCCGAATTTCGGGACAAAATTCCTTTATTCGAGGGGAAGTATGTAATACCCCACATTTTTAATGATTTAAATAATTAAGGGATTATTAATTCCAGAGGGATTAATTGAATTTAAATGTGAAGAATTAAATTGTTAATTAATTCGAATCTAATGAAAATATATATTAACTAGCGTGCTAATATTACTGTGCGATATGTAATATGGAACTATACATTGTAATAAATTATCGAGAGATAATAATACGACAGTTTAGTGAATTAAGTCAGACACGCGTGTGAGTCGTGTCGAGACTAAATTGATGGAATAAATTTATCAATTATTTTTAGTAACTCGTGTGATGATTTCGAGTGTACCGTTGAGTCCGCAAGGGTCAGAAGAGTCGAAATAGTATACTCGGTTGTTTAGTTTGGGTCCCGGGGCAATTTTAGGCCTAATCGACACCCCAAAAAGGGCATTATGGTAAATTGGATTTTTAGGCCTAATTAATGGACATAAATTCGGAGTTAATTTATCATCCAAAACAATTGCTTTAGGGTTAGAAAGCTAGAGAAAGTAAGAACGGCCATAGGAAGTGTGAGGGAGAGCTTTTGCCAAGAGAAGAGGGCCAAATCGACATCACCTTGCACAACCACCACCACCACCGTGTAGATCGGGACAAGGGGAACACACCCATACCAACAACATCAAGAAATCAGACTACTCATTCAAGGCAAGTGGTTATAAATTGCTATATTTCGGTATTCATTATACTCATGTTAGTGTAGGATCGTTAGGAACATGTTATAGGTTATAGAAATGGTGAAATTGAGGAAATTGGATGTGTAATTTAATTCTGAGATTTATTAAATTGAAACCCTTCATGTATGTAGATTAGAAATCACGTTTGGAAGAATTTATGTGTAGAACAAATCTGGAAATTTTGGTTGCTTGAACATGTATTGGAAGAACTTGGGTTTTGATAAATTTAAATTGAGGATTTCATATTTTATGAATGATTCATAATGAATTGGTGATTGAAAGGATGTTAGAATTCATATGTTATTGTTGCGGTTTGATGTAGAACTGTTTATTTGGAGTTTGGGGTGTTGAATGAGAAGATTTGAGGTTAAAAATGGTGGAAAACTTCGGAAAATCTGGGTAGGGGACGAACAGCGAAATCTCGCGTGAAGTCGCTCGAAGTCGCTCGAGCGAGATTGTAATCTCGCGCGAAGCCATTCGAGTGACATGTGGAAGTCGTTCAAACGACTTGCCACCTCGTTCGAGCGACATAGTTAAATTTTGATAATTTCTTTTAGGACCCAGTTTTGAGTTTATTAGTTCAGAAATGAGAGAAATATTTCCAAATAATAAACTTAAGTAAGACAGAATTTCGGAAGAAGTATGAGGGAATAAATACTTTAATAAATTCGGTACGGAGAGAACATACCGTAGAGATTATGAGAGTGATAATAATCCAAATAACTAGTACGGAATGTTGAAATCAAAATGCGCCAGAGAAGCATATATGTAGGTGAAGGGAAATACCTATTTATTATGATAGGACGTGTGTATGCCTATTATGTATTCTTATTTTTAAAGGCACTAATGGGTGATTACACAGGGGTACAAAAGCGTATTGTAAGTGTACTAATGGGTGATAATCCTGGGGTACAAGATTATTTAAATAAGTGTACGAAAGGGTGATAACCCGGGGGTACAGTATGTTGATTAGGTGGTCTAATGGGATATAGCCCGGGGGTAGGTGCAGTATCATGTTATATATATATATATATATAGGGAAGATGTGACTATATGTATATATGTATGAGAGTTATGAATTAATCTAATGTGTATAGTAATGAATGTGGGCATGGAAATTTGTTAAGAAAATTCTAATCGTATACTTGAATTATTATGAAAATGGAAAATGTATTAATTAGCTTTTCGTCATAGGCTAATTGGATAACGTATTGTATGGGCGATACGGGTTGACTAATAGTGAGGGTAATACTATTAGGATGGTTTCAGACTAGTTATATGGGGAGGTATAGCTAAGGAGAAAATTTAGATACGTGTTAGGCGTGAATAATAGAAGAGAGGTAATAATCTCATGTGAGAGTTTGAGCTAACATGCACATGATACGTGCTTTATTGCAAATTTTAAATACTTGCTTAAACAAATATTTTTACACATCGAACTCTGACCCGTTTCTTTTATCTTCTCTTTCTTTTGCTATATATATATGTATTATATCAGGTGCTCAGCCACAGGGACATCAGGCTTGGAGTTTCGGATTGCGTGGTGTGCTGTAGCTGTTGTGGGAGCTGCAGGACTTTGTTTAGATGACTGGATTGTTTCATTCCTATTCGTTCTCACATTTTCTTTAGGGCATGTGCCTCCCCTTCCTTAGACAGTTTCAAAGATTATGTTTACTCTATTTCTTGTTCATTTTCATTTGGATTGATGACTACTATTGTTTTGGTTAAGAGTTTTGAACTGTGATGTTTTATCCAGTCCTATTTATTTTCGCATGCAATTCTGATTCAGTGTTTGTATTAATTAATTGTGCATGGTGTTTTATATTAAATTACTCAGTTTGGTAATTAAATGGTTTTTAATTAATAAGAATTTTTTTTTGACACTTAACTTAATTATATTAAGTGATTAAATAAGTATTTGCGTTTTCGACAGTGATGCTAAGAATGAACCAACCGAACATTCTTTATTAAATTTTATAAAGGAATGATCACCCGATTTTCAATTGGGCGTGGTGCTACAGTCATTGTCCCTAATGCGCGAACCCCTGAGCCGATAGGTAAGTCCACTAGTATGTTCACACACAATTATATTATTTTACCATATAATATGTAAAGGTAATTACTTTATAATTACCATAAAAGTCCATCCAAAGTCCACATAAATCCACAACAGCACATATTATTATTCCATATAATATGAAGTAATTATCCCATAACTACAACAGTAATCCAACCCACATCCACAACATTTCCCTTTTTATTGATAATTTACCACCAATTAAAGTATTACTTTTCCCATATATCACTATACCAAATCTGCCAGATTGTCACGATCATTGACCGTGATAAGTCCAACTTGTCAAGGTCAATGACCGTAATAAGTCTAGGGGTGACAACGTTTGTTGTCACGAACTTGTCATGGTCATTGACTATGACAAGTTTATTAAACTTGTCACGGTCAATGACCGTGACAATATTAGTCACGGCTATTAACCATGAGAAACCCATGACATTTAATAAAAAATTATCATGGTCAATGACCGTGACAATTCTGGGCAGAATTGAAAGAAAATCTGCTGGGCAGTATGGCCACTGCCACTGCCCAGCAGTATATTTGTCCCTGTTATAGCAATGCTCTACATGTTCAAACACCATATATCCAAATAAAATAGAGATAATGCAAATATACATTCAAAAAAATATGCATCACGATATAATCCAATTATAATTCAAATGTAACAGCTTAAAAAAATCCAATTCAAATAATGTCACTACATGTATGGGGTAGGTTTGAGGAGGTGAGTAGGCCTCACAATATAAGAATTCATACACCCATAAATATGCATCATACCGCATTATTCGCGCAACCACAATGGGGAGTTCTCCTTCTCGGATATCATATGCATGACGAGCACCATGGCTTCGATGTCTTGAAGCAAACTTCCTTGAACTGGCATACCCTGGACGGTTTTCGGGTACCTCAACCCCCGACTTATCCGCTAGACATCAAATATGTCCTTTATAAACACGCTCAGCCAATCAAGTGTTGACATCGTTCTGTCCAAGGGTGCCAAATAGGGGACAGGATCATCAGAATCCAGACATGTCAACGATGAAGCAGCGAGGTCCACATCCTCGTCCTCCTGCACCTCCTCATCCACCACCACCTTATCCTTCCCTTTCCCCTTACGATTTCCGCCCA
Organism: Sambucus nigra; assembly: GCA_949130495.1. Classification (NCBI taxonomy): domain Eukaryota; kingdom Viridiplantae; phylum Streptophyta; class Magnoliopsida; order Dipsacales; family Adoxaceae; genus Sambucus; species Sambucus nigra. The sequence goes on along the minus strand of OX422210.1, from coordinate 516,104,779 downwards.
ACGAATGCTTCATGAAAGAGAAAATATCTTTTACTGTCACCTCCAAACGGGAAAATTTCGCGTTATGCGAGTCCATCGTTTGAGTCAACCCGGTGTCGCTTATCTCCAATTAGTTGATCCTAGATTTAGCCACCCGCGAGCTCACCCCCTTGTCCTCCCCTTATGATCAGCGCCAAGGACTTGGCTGATTGCATCTATGGATAAAGATTCATTGTCGGCATCAGTCAGCGACTCATGCACTTCCTTAATCTTTGCCTGAAATGACAAAAAGCACATGATTAGTTAAATAAGTAAATAAAAAAATTATAATGTAATTAACAAAAAGCAAACTGTCGGATTTCTTACAATCGTGATCGCGATGCTCGGGAACACCTCCTTATCCTTCCCCTTATTTGTTTGAATATCCACATAAGTATCGATCCTATGTGGCCTACCCCCGGGGCCACTCCCCGTCCCCTGAAATAAAATAATGCAAATTAGTATCGGCCCCGTAAAGTAAAATAATGCAGAATAATATTGTGACAACCCGAATATAATTATGATTAACTATGCTTAAGGCATGCTTAGCTTATGTGATATGAGTAGTGTGTTAGTAATATATATGTTGTTAAGTTATTACGTTTAGTCTAATCCTACCTTCAGAAAGCATAACTCAGCCATTATGTTCATTCGTTAAATGGTATTTCGTCTTATTAGGCTAACAAATGGTGGATTTTGATTGGTTAAATAATGAGGTTGGTTTTGGCCGACTTTAAAGGCTTGAAATAAGACCCTCCTTCAGCATAACTCAGCCATTAAAGAATTTGGCTTGAGAGGAAGAGAGAATTGGAAAGTTTAGGAATAAAGTGAGGAGAAAATTTGGAGAAAAATCCGTGGAAATTACGTAAAAGTCCCGAAGGTAATAATAACCCAAAATCTTGTTATTTTTCTTATATTAATTACTTAGATGATATAAATTATCATTTTTTCACTAAACTTTCGGCCATTTATGTATATTTTTGGATATATACAAGTTTAAACAAAGTTGAATGTGTAAACCCATAAATTACTTTGTTTAGTAACCTTGTTTATTCAAACTTCCATATCTTTTTGTATAATTTCTGAAATTGATTAATTCGAATTGTAGATTAACATGGACTCATATGTGTGTGACATATCCGAAACTCATGTGAAAATACCAAGAAATGAGTCTTTGGTGAGAGTTTGAAGTTAGGGTATGAAATCTGCCCTAAGGGTGAAAGTATGCCCGCCATGTGTTCGATGTTTTCCTTGACATAGCAAATGAACCTTAAAAATTATGAAACTTTAATTTTGTATTGTTCAATATGTTTACTTATGTTGGGTGAAATATCATAGAAATTTATGACCTAGAAAAATTATGAAAATTCATGGAAGTTGAATGAACGATAAAAGAGCCTATAGGGCAGATTTTCTATGTGGTAAAGAAATGGGCCTATCTTGTTCTAGGAGACTTGAAATTATGTATCGTCTTTTGTATTGGAATCCTATTATGATAAGGATTGAATTACCAATAATAAATCAATTGTATGTTTGGTGTATGATTTGAATATGTCAAATATAATAACATGAATTTTGATGGAACTTCACTTATGATAAATGATTTGAATAAAATCATATGTGTGACACCCCGCCTAATGAAATACCGGGTGATCACTCCTATATCAAATTAAAACAGGAGTCTCATATGGTTCATTCTTAGCATCACTGTAGAAAACCAATTTATTTACTAATATCCTATTAGTCCGGCGTCCAATTTTTGTAATTAACTAATCTTTTTAACCAAACCATTCAAATAAAACAATTACAACAATTTATATGCAACAACTGAAATGAAATAAAATAAAATAATCGAACACTCAGTACAATAATAAAACCAAATCGAATGCCGTATTAAAAGGCGATAAAAGAATAAATGAGTACAGTTGGGCCATAAGCCCGAATGTTTTACAATACCTCCTATATAGATCTCAATGATAGAAGCGTCTAATATAAACTTGCTTGCATCCACAGCTGCTGCAGCAAACGTCTGACTTGAAAGAATTATCATCCAGGCGTCCCTATGTCTGGACACCTATATATAGATAGATATAGCAAGAGAGGGGAAAATAGAGAAATGGTTCAGAACTCGAGTTTTGAAAACATTTTAGCAAGTGCATTAAAATCCATATTTAAAAAAAATATGTCATTTCTCATATTTAACCTGGTATCGCTCTCACATGAAATACACCTCACCCTTCTTCTAACAGTGCACAACTATCGCATACCTTTTTAAACAACCTAGTTAAGCTACCCTGCCTAACTAATGTAATTACCCACCTTCTAATAATCCTCATCAATTCGAATACTAAGGACTAAACTTCTCCCCATTCCAAATATTACGTTACGTTCGTGCGTGGGGTGTCTCGCGAAGCGAAATCCAAACATGGAACCCCCCCTGATACACTACTACGTGACAATGTTGATCATCGGGATCCATTAGGCCTCAGTGCATATAATATTTATACCATCCCGTATTTATTAATAGTTCTCATTAGAACACAAGATTCATATTCATATTCATATAAATCCGGATATTCATTTACCGGAAGTAATATCACACTTTATTCATTCTTTTCACTTGATACAAGGTTAGGTTATATGATATCTCATCTCATATATATAAACAATATACTATACACAACAAGTATATTAATCATCCACTGAACTATAATATAAGTTGCTTAGTCATTCTGATTTACTAAGCATCCGTGGATTATCTCAAGTACACATATATATTAATCACAATACATATATATACATATATGGCACTCCTATGCTCAGCTGCGGTGCACTCATACTCTGCTATCAAATCCTTGTACATCGCGCACATAAGGATAACGCGTTCCGCATCACTCAGGAACCGTATCAATACAAATCACACATATTGGAGGCGAACATAGTTCACATACCCATGGGTCACGCACATACCTACGCTCCCACAGTCAGCAGACTTATCGACCCACAAATAAGACCATCATAGTCCTATGTTCTTGAGGTACCAAATCTAAAATCCACCGAAGGCAACACAGGATAAGATTTTCCTCACACGAATGCCAACCTCCCGTGATAGCAAGTATGGTAGGTATGTCATACACATAATAAATAATCATATAGGAACACATTCCACATATATAAATATATAATCAATTTGGTATTCACACAACCATATTATAATTATAGGTATTTCTCTCACCTATACATAATTCCCCATAGGTAATTATTTAACCCACGTATATAATAACATTCGGGCATACGCACAACCCGTATAATAAATTTCCTACGTAGTATATTTATCTCTCGAATATCCTACGCATTTTTCAATTTTGACTAATCCTCAATATATTATTTCCGAGCTTTTTTCACCGCACGATGACAATACCAACAACACCGATATATTTATTCGTCCCATAAATAGCTATAGACATTCCTCTCACCTATAGTAATTGTCATAAATAGACGGATCGGATGACTGCTCAATTCTCTTTAGCCCGTATCCTAAATTTCATCCTAGTCACCTCATAGGATTTTACTCAATCAAAATTGGCATATGAGTGTGTTTTCTACGCGCACAATTACTTATATAAAATTTTGCCCACCTAAACATCACCTCGAGTGTTACTCCTCCCAAACACCCCTATTTGGGTAAATTTTGGGGTTTACTTTCATCTAACCCAAGATACACACCTTACAAAAAAAAAATATTTAGAAGTCCCCACACTATTTTTAGGAACCCCAAATATTTATGTCCAAAGAATTTTAGCCTTTATTTTTTTTTTCAAATTTCCGAGTGCATTTCCGAGTTGGTGGTTTCACCCCGGAACTGCCATCTTGTAAAAATCTAAACAATTCGTAGAAAAATCACAAAAATATGCGGTCGGTGCCCACGATCGTGTATCGAAAAAATCTACAACTTTTATGTTTTGACCGAGAGCTGAATCTGCACTCTTCCTATCCGAATTTACCCCGCAAGATACGAAGTTACTATTCATCATCTTCTCCAAAATCCCAAACTTCCATTAATACACCTCCGAGGTTTTTATTTTCTCACCCATCATCATACAACCTCAATCAATCATAAATACACACATAGAAAGGGTTCTAATCATCCTAAAATCCAGATTCAACAATTAATTTCAATTAATTCCTAAATTTCTCAAATTTGATATTATTCGGGTTTTACTCGTTAATCTTCCGAAAAACCCATTTTGATTCACGAAAACTCATCCCAAAAATCTTTATAATTTTACACACCAACTATAATATGAGAAATAAACACACTAAATTTATAAAGCAAGTAAACACTTGCCTTGTGGATTGAATCCGACGACCACGAGTTGAATCCTGCGAATTTTGGCCAGAAATCTCTTTTTTTCTTCTCTTTTCTTTCTTCTTCTTTCTTCTCTTCTTTCGCTCTTCTCTCTCTCTCTCTCTCTCTCTCTCTCTCTCTCTCTCTCTCTCTCTTTGGACTGATATTTGGGGGAAATGAGGGCTGCCACCTCTTGAAATCCGAAATTGGGTATATACCCAATTATTAAATGACTCGTGTACTCATTTACGAGTCCCTACTAGTCCAAAAATGTTTGAAACCCAAATACTATCCCCGGGTACTCTATTTTGACTATATCGGCCATTCCGAACCCAATGGCGCAGTTGAAATCTCCATCCGAGTCACTTAACTAAAATTCACTATTTTGACCCAACACGTTCAATACGCGTATTTTTCAATTTAAAATATTTCCTTTGTCGCTTTACCCAACTTGCGACATGTAATTAAAAATAATACACTCATATACTTAGTCTCGTAAGAAAATATAATCCATGTAAATATTAAACTGACACTCGAAAACTAATATTTACTAATCACTTTATAACATTAAAATTATGTAATTTCAGTCATTAATCCCAAAATTACTATTCACAATAATTCCTCATATTGTCAAATTACATCCACCGTGAAATTTAAATACCTTTAAAAGTATGGGGTATTACATACTTCCCCCCTTACAACAGAATTTCGTCCTCGAAATTCAGATATAGCGTATACCACTACTCTAGGATCGGTATATACATTACATCCTAGCTTAACCAAATTTAGATAAAGCCTAACACAATGGTCTCCAATATATTTCACCCATCTCAAGGCGTATGCTATTTATATATAGTCTCATCATCTCCATATATTTACACTAATCTTGCACCCTTTTGTTAAGACCACTTAGCGCAAAGTATTTATTATTAATACCATATCTACTAGTCTCACATAGTAGAAATATTCACAAATCCATATATATACATATAGTCACATCATCCCTATACATATATATACTAATCATGCACCCCCGGGTTAACCCCTATTAGCGCACTTAATCAATTCTTGCACCCCCGGATTATCACCCATTAGTGTTCTTAATAAAATATCAAATAATAGGCATACACACATCCTATTAAGATTCATAGGCATATTCCCAACCTAATCAAACACTTCTCATATGTATTTTATTCTTATCACTACTTATTGTATAAATATTCAAATTACAATCTCTCTCGTAATCTCCAAGGTACATTCCCTATACCGAATAATTAAAGTATTAACTCTCATATACTCTTCCGAAATTTGGTACTACATACACTCCTTCTTTCCTTGGAGTATGCTAACAATACAATCATGTGCAAGCCACTCTTCAACACTCGTTCGAGTAATATTTAGCTCTACTTTCTCATAATAATTTGGTATCTTTTTCATTAAGAGGTACCTTTTAAATGATTTTCCTCAACCTTTCAACCCATCTCGGGTGTGCTAGTTCTCGTTGCACATAAATGCTTGAATTATCGTCATTCTCACACGACATTCAATACGTCATACCATTTAACCTTGTTTGTAGTTGTCCCTCAGGCATATATTCTACACATTTATTTATTTATTTATTTACGTCCTTCTATCTTGAACATTTTTGGAATTAACTGACCAGGGTACCCATACCCCCTATCATTCGTTCATATATGCACCACCATTGTAAACGTTTTGATACATTACACTTAATCTAAATAATGGGGACCATTTCATCGGCCTGGTACTAACGCCTGGGTATACCTTAACCTGAATAATTCAAAATTTAATTCTCCCGATGCCTGGAAATTGAATCCTTCTCAAGATTATCTCATCGATCTTCTTGTGGTTAACTCACAATAGCCATCCTATATTAGTGTCGATAGTCTTATTGCCCTTACTTCGTGGTAGCCCTAAGATTAAGGTGTTTCTAACACACGTAATGTGAGTACTATTCTAACTATATCCCTAGTGCCCAAGACTTCTCTCGACTTTCGACATTTACTTCCTGTGACACCTCGACTAATTAAATACCGGGTAGCTACTCCTTTATTAAATTAATACAAAATGCCAAGTTGGTTCAGTTAATAGCATCACTGTCGAAAACATTTTAATAATTACTAACCACCTAGTATTTAAAAAGTAAGTTTCCAAATTTTAAGTTATGTCTGGATAACATGCAATAAAAGAATAATGGAAGAGTCAACATAATCCATTCACCATACGAAGTAATGAAATAACCAATAATACTAATAAGAAATCCGGAGGAAAACTCCTCACAACAATCCCAACAAATGGAAAATAATACTACAAGTCTGAATCTTGAATAATTACATGCCAAAAGTCTGAATAACTGAAATAAATGAAATGTCTCTAAAAGGAGTGGGCGACATGCCCTACAACTGATAACTGCTGAATATAGAGTCAAAGTAGATGAAGCGTCTACAAGCAAAGTCCTGTAACTTTCACAATCAGCTACAGCTCGTCACCTGAATGAGAATCCTATGCATGGTGTCCTTGTGGCTGGGCACCTAAAATGGTTTTTACAAAAATAGATTTGAAAGCAAATGGGTCAGAGCCCGAAAGTGTAAAACATTTTGAAAACAGCAAGTGTTTTAATAACATTAAAACATTAAATGCAAAATACATGTTAGGATGTGCACTCACATGAAATTCTCACCTCTCGACTACATGTGCCCTCCTAACGTACATTACCCATCTAAATGACACATATATCTAACCAAAACGTAATAAGTTCTACCCCTTACTACTCGATTCCCGTATTACATTCTAACTTTATCAAATAAATAGAGGGCTTTACTTAAACTCAGATTCTCAATATGTAATACATTTCACTATCGGTTAACCCGTTATGTTTTCTCAAAACAATACCATAATTTTATTCACAATGTTAACATGAAAGTTCCCATTAATTAAGTGTATATTATTGACATCATAAATATACAATACAAGCACCTTGAGACTAATCTGCGGTGCACACATACTCTGCTATCCATCCCGGTACATCATGTACATAAGGATCACGCATTTCGAATCTCTCAGGAATCGTTCAGATAACAACATCACAAATAATGGAGGTGAACACAGTCACATCACATGGTTCACACACATACCTGCGCTCCCACGATCAGCAGACTTATTAACATCCCAATAAGTCCTTCTCTGACCTATGTTCATCGAGGTAACCAATCTAAATCCGGGCAACACAAGGATTAGAGGGCCCTAAGCGAACGCAAACCTCCCGTGATAGCAAGTATGGTAGGCATGTCATACACATAAAATCAATACATATACTAAGTATTCACACATCTTAGTAATAACCATAATATATTGGTACATATCTCTTCTCGTACTGACATATAATACTACACCATTTATATGTTCCCGGTTAATATAATTAATTTGGTCGTCAATAGCTCACATCGTAATAGACACTCACGTCCTACTTCATATCTTCCCTTATGTTCAAACTACACTACTAGGTTTGACTCCTCATTATATCCCAAACATCCCAAATATATCAATTGCTCATCATGGGAAAGCTCTGTCTACCTATACACAAGGTTACGGGGCACTCGGGATCAAAACAGGCTAAAAAGCCTAAACTGCCAACTCGTTCGAAGTCTCGTTCGAACGAGGCTGTTCGAACGAAAGTTCGTTCGAACGAACTGGGCTATCTAACGAGGCCTCGTTCGAACGAGATTATCGAACGAACTTCACCCTCGTTAGAAGTCAAAGGTCAACTCTTTAGAAGCTCGTTCGAACGACCTGGGCAGGTCTTCTAACGAGCGACCAGATTCGAGCCCAGATTTCTTATTTTTGTTTTTCCCATCTCTCTACACCTCAAATCTCATCCAAACATTATTCCAACGATTGTTTAAGGTTCCTAATCGTCCCTAAACATCCTTAGGTCACATATTAACATGTTTGGGGTTGTTAATTCATCCTAACATCATTCAAATATCAAATCTCTACACATTTTTCCCCAATTTCAAACACATGAACCCTAGAATTTATAAATCATCTAGAAGTCTAATTAAATCTGTTTTTGGTTCCATACTAATTGTAATATCATTAGAATAATCATCAACTACAAATCTACATGCAATTTCCTCATCAAGAATGTAATTTCTATTTCCAATTTAATGGGTTTTTCATTAACTCCCAAGAACAATTCAGATTTTTTTTTATCAATTCCTACACATGGAAGAAACATTCTCTATAAAAACAAAATTAAATCACTTTCCTTAAGGGTAACTCTAGATTTGATGACGAATTGATGGATGGTTCTCTCTCTCTCTGCAGATTTCTCCTCTCCTCTCTCTCCACAAGCTTTCTTCTCCAAAGTTAATGGTGGCTAGGGTTTGTGCTTTAGAAATTCTTTTGGAACAAGTTTTAATAACTTTCGTAGCCTATTTGGGTATTAGTGGGCTTAGTGGGTTAATGCCAAATCGGATATTAATTCCCAATTTTCGTAGGTTTTAATTCCCCAAAATTCAAAATTACCAAACTACCCTTATACGTTGCCGTTATGGCCTAGAAATACCCCGGGACCCAAACCAAACCCCCGACTAGTGTTTTTTGACTATTTCGACCCTTCCGGACGCTTTGGCGCACTCAAAATGGCCATACGGATAATAGAAATAAAATTCACTTTTTAATTATCATAATTATATACCATGACGCGACTGTCACACGCGTCTCAACAAAATTTCCAAATTGCCGTATTTCAATCTCACGACAAATTTCATAATTCAAAATTCATATATAATCATATATGCACATATAATTAAATACCAACTCGCATCTCGCTAGTATTTTTAATCCGGATTAATTTCCAATTAATACGCATTTAATTAAATTAATCCCATAAAATAAATATCACAAAAATACGGGGTATTACACTTGGTTTCGTGCATGGGACGTCTCGCGAAGAGAAATCCAAACAAGGAACCTTCCCGATACACTACTCCCTCGCTTCGTCGGTCATCGAGATATAGCGGTCTAAGGTACACCAACGGGACGTTCTAAATCCTACCTCGTTAACCTACTAATGTACTCCTACCACTATATCCTTCCATCTTGTCCAAATGGAAAGTCCAACTAATTAGGGCACTTACTCTCTGCAAAAGCATTATGAACATGATACCCAAAATGTATTTCCTCTCAATTTTCCTTATATTCAAAGTATGGCTATAAGTCTCAGATTAATTTCCTTTATCATACCTCACCCACATACTTGCGGTGAGAGGAAAATTTCAGTGATTCTTCATAGCACTTATATATCTATATAATTATATAGAAATCAAATGGTTCTCACTCAATAGTGTTTCCTTTACACTAGCTGACTTATCGTCAAAACCAACATCCTTTCATTTTATAACATCTGTCCACTCCTTTATCTCGCAGTCAATTCTTTAATATGCCCGTGTATATATATATATATATATATACACATAAAGTATATCCATACTTATATATCATACACTATATAAGTATAATAACCATCCCTCAGAGCTATAACTCAATGGATGCAATCTCTCAATGCTATCATCTTCCAGGGAATTAATTACACATCATCCTGAGTACCAGTGGTCGGCCTATCACACCGACTTGGTAAAAACCAAATCACAACCAATGGGAAGCGATCATAGTTCCTCCCTGAAAATGAGAACCAAACATACCCACTATGTCTCATTCCCGATAAAAATCACACAATATAAAATGGACACACCTGGGGACTATACGCTCCCTGCTCCTCAAGACAGGGGCCTCACCCAAAATGCATAACTTCCCATGATAGCACTCGAGGGGTATGTTTCATACAAATATACCAATAACATACAGATATATTTAAACATATCATATATATATTCTCAATATGCCCGTATATATATATATATATATATAGTATAATCCGAATAATCGTGTATATCTCTCGTAATATAACTATATCATCTCTTTTAAATTCAGAATATTAAGCTTATCACAACTAGCTCGTATCCCAATTACATCCGAAATTCCAATTCGAAGACCAAGAGTTTTTATCCCATTAGACTCTTAAAAATCACAAAGTCTCACAACTTTAATTTTTCATTGCAGATTTCACATCTTGCACTAAAACAACTATAACTTACTCTACGTAAGTCCAATTTACTAGTGAGTCTATTATTCCACTCGAGGAGCCTCTTTCTCCATTGTACCTACCTTACTCCGGTACAAAGTTCACTTAACCATGTCACTCTTTATTCACCGTCGGTCTCTGACCGATTCTTATGTGAATAACCTAGAAACTGCATTCACTTTATTCTAAATCAAGGGAATTTACAATTTAAAACCATCTGTAAGATTAATTTATGAGAAAAATATCATGCTCCTCTAAATATGGTGACCATCGTTCCCACCATTTCACATTGCTCCAACGAGTGAAAAAAAATTCCTCAAATTTTTACATATGGGTAATTCCATACCCAACTGTAAGCAAGAGCTTCCGAGACATCTACTTGTTAATTCAAGTTTAGCACCATTCTCAAGTACAACAATTCTTCATAATTTTAACTACTATATTTTAGTAGTCGTTGCATCAACCCATGATAATGACACAAGGAAAATGACCTTTACCGTGGTACTCATTTCTAACATCAACTTATAGCTATAACTAAGCCTCGCCTCCTGCTGCCCTCACCATGGTCTTCCATGGTCGCCCTTCGTCGATCAACACATGAATCCTGAACAAGCGCGCAAAAAATTTACTATAATCTTACATAATGGCAGGAGAACGAAATCTCATAAGAGGATATCAACAATCCTAATCATAAAGCTCCATATCAAATCAAAAGCAACGCTGAAAGCGTAATACGTCCGCACAGATTCCTAAGGACACAAGAACCTGATGCTCTGATACCACCTATGACACCCCGCCTAATAAAATATCGGGCGATCACTCCAATATCAAATTAAAACAGGAGTCTCATATGGTTCATTCTTAGCATCACTACCGAAAATAAATTTATTTACTAATATCCTATTAGGCTGGTGTCAAATTTTTGTAATTAACTAATCTTTTTAACCAAACCATTCAAATAAAACAATTACAACAATTTATATGCAGCAACTGAAATGAAATAAAATAAAATAACCGAACACTTGGTACAATAATACAACCAAATCAAATGCCGCACTAAAAGGAGATAAAAGAATAAATAAGTACAGTTGGGACATAAGCCCGAATGTTTCTACAATACCTCCTATCTAGATCTCAAAGATAGAAGCGTCTAATATAAACCTGCTTGCATCCACAGCTGCTGCAGCAAATGTCTGACTCGAAAGAATTATCATCCGGGCGTCCCTGTGTCTGGACACCTATATATATATAGATATAGCAAGAGAGGGGAAAATAGTGAAACGGGTCTGAACCCGAGTTTTGAAAACATTTTAGCAAGTGCATTAAAATCCATATTTTAAAAAAATATGTCATTTCTCATATTTAAACTAGTATCGCTCTCACATGAGATACACCCCACGCCTCTTCTAACAGTGCACAACTATCGCATACCTTTTCAAACAACCTAGTTAACCTACCCTGCCTAACTAATGTAATTACCCACCTTCTAATAATCCTCATCAATTCGAGTACTAAGGACTAAACTTCTCCCAGTTCCCAATATTACGTTACGTTCGTGTGTGGGGTGTCTCGCAAAGCGAAATACAAACAAGGAACCCCCCTGATACACTACTACGTGATAATGTTGATCATCGGGATCCATTAGGCCTTCAGTACATACCATATTTATACCATCCCGTATTTATTAATAGTTCTCATTAGAACACAAGATTCATATTCATATAAATCCGGATATTCATTTACCGGAAGTAATATCACACTTTATTAATTATTTTCACTTTATACAAGGTTAGGTTATATGATATCTCATCTCATATATATAAACAATATACTATACACAACAAGTATATTAATCATCCACTGAACTATAATATAAGTGGCTTAGTGATTCTGATTTACTAAGCATCCATGGATTATCTCAAGTACACATATATGTTAATCACAATACATATATATACATATATGGCACCCCTAGGCTCAGTTGTGGTGCACTCATACTCTGCTATCAAATCCTTGTACATCGCGCACATAAGGATCACGCGTTTTGCATCACTCAAAAACCGTATCAATACAAATCACACATATTGGAGGCGAACATAGTTCACATACCCATGGGTCACACATATACCTACGCTCCCATAGTCAGCAGACTTATCGAATCACAAATAAGCCCTTCATAGTCCTATGTTCTGGAGGTACCAAATCTAAAATCCCCCCGAAGGCAACACATGATAAGATTGTCCTCACACGAATGCCAACCTCCCGTGATAGCATGTATGGTAGGTATGTCATACACATAATAAATAATCATATAGGTACACATTCCACATAAATAAATATATAATCAATTTGGTATTCACACAACCATATTATAATTATAGGTATTTCTCTCACCTATACATAATTCCCCATAGGTAATTATTTAACCCACGTATATAATAACATTCGGGCATACGCACAACCCATATAATAAATTTCCTACGTAGTATATTTATCTCTCGAATATCTTACGCATTTTTCAATTTTGACTAATCCTCAATATATTATTTCCGAGATTTTCTCACCGCACGATGACAATACCAGCAACACCGATATATTTATTCGTCCCATAAATAACGATAGGCATTCCTCTCACTTATAATAATTGTCATAAATAGACGTATCGGATGACTGCTCAATTCTCTTTAGCCCGTATCCTGAATTTCATCCTAGTCGCCTCATAGGATTTTACTCAATCAAAATTGGCATATAAGTGTGTTTTCTACGCGCACAATTACTTATATAAAATTTTGCCCACCTAAACATCACCCCGAGTGTTACTCCTTCCAAACACCCCTATTTGGGTAAATTTTGGAGTTTACTTTCATCTAACCCAAGATACACACCTTACAAAAAAAAATATTTAGAAGTCTCCACACTATTTTTAGGAACCCCAAATATTTATCTCCAAAAAATTTTAGCCTTTATTTTTTTTTTCAAATTTCCGAGTGCATTTCCGAGTTGGTGATTTCACCCCGGAACTGCCATCTAGTAAAAATCATAAAAAATCATATAAAAATAAAAAAAATACGCGGTCAGTGCCCAAGCAACTATATCGAAAAGATCTACAACTTTCATGTTTTGACCGAGAGCTGAATCTGCACTCTTCCTAGCCGAATTTATCCCGTAAGATACAGAGTTACTATTCATCGTCTTCTCCAAAATCCCAAACTTCCATTAATACACCTTCGAGGTTTTTATTATCTCACCCATCATCATACAACCTCAATCAATCATAAATACACACATAGAAAGGGTTCTAATCATCCTAGAAACCAAATTCAACAATTAATTTCAATTAATTCCTAAATTTCTCAAATTTGATATTATTCGGGTTTTACTCATTAATCTTTCGAAAAACCCATTTTGATTCACGAAAACTCATCCCAAAAATCTTTATAGTTTTACACACCAACTATAATATGAGAAATAAACACACTAAATTTATAAAGCAAGTAAACACTTGCCTCGTGGATTAAATCCGACGACCACGAGTCGAATCCCACGAATTTTGGTCGGAAATCTCTTCTTTTCTTCTCTTTTCTTTCTTCTTCTTTCTTCTCTTCATTCTCTCTTCTCTCTATCTCTCTCTCTCTTAGGGCTGACATTTGGAAAAAATGAGGGCTGCCACCTCTTGAAATCCAAATTGGGTATATACCCAATTATTAAATGACTCGTGTACTCATTTACGAGTCCCTACTAGTCCAAAAATGTTCGGAACCCAAATACTACCCCCGGGTACTCTATTTTGACTATCTTGGCCATTCCGAACCCAATGGCATAGTTGAAATCTCCATCCGAGTCACTTAACTAAAATTCACTATTTTGACCCAACACATTCAATACGCGTATTTTTCAATTTAAAATATTTCCTTTGTCGCTTTACCCAACTTGCGACATGTAATTAAAAATAATCCACTCATATACTTAGTCTCGTAAGAAAATATAATCCATGTAAATATTAAACCGACACTCGAAAACTAATATTTACTAATCACTTTATAACATTAAAATTATTTAATTTCACTCATTAATCCCAAAATTACTATTCACAATAATTCCTCAAATTGTCAAATTACATCCACCGTGCAATTTAAATACCTTTAAAAGTACAGGGTATTACAATATGATACATATGAATTGAGTTATGTTTGAGATATTCCTTGGATTGTTGATATTCTTATGATGATACTAATATTGTAAGAATGATAGGAAGGGAATAAGAACCAGTTGAACAAGTGCCGAATAAAGGAAAAGCAAAACCTATTAAATTACCAAGGTGAGTGTACTTACGATTTGTTTCATATATAAATATGAATATAGCTCTAAGAGCGGATTTGTTTGAATACTTGGGTATTCAGATTTTGTTTGGAGATTAAAATATCCAAGATTTGTTTGGGTTTCATGATCTAGGATTGGTTTGAATACTTTGGTATTCAGGATTTGTTTGGATATTAAAATATCCAGGATTTGTTTGGAACTTATGTTCCAGGATTTGTTATTGTCAATGGGCAGACTTATTATTGCTAATGGAAAGAATTACTATTGCCAATGGGTAGACATACTATTATCGATGGGCAAAATTATCATTGCCAATGGGCAGAATTATTTGGGCCTTATGGTCCAGGATTTTCTATTGCCAACGGGCAGGATTGATTGATTTTAATATCCACATATTTGATATATAACTGTTAATTCATTATATGGCAGGATTGATTGGATTTGATATCCACGGATTTGATATATAACTGTTAATTTATTATATGGCAGGATTGGTTGGATTTAATATCCACAGATTTGATATATATAACTCTTAATTCATTGTATGGAAGGATTGGTTGGATTAATATCCACAGATTTGATATATATAACTGTTAATTCATTGTATGGCAGGATTGGTTGGATTAATATCCACATATTTGATATAGAACTGTTATTTCATTTTAGGGAAGGAGTACCTCACTAAGATTAATGCTTAGGATTTATATTTTAACATTTTTAGGGTTGTACGCTGCCAGCTAGGATGTCATATAATCCAAATTTGAGAGTTGCACCGTTAGAAAGAGCTGGGGATTAGAAATTGAGTTTTTGTCATTGTCACACTGAGGTTTTAATACACTCACGTATTGTATATATTGAGTTAGCATGGATTGAGTTGATCATAGTTAATCACATTATTGTATGTCTGCTTAATTACGACTCTGATATTGATTTCGGTATGGAATAAGAATAATATTATGTTCATTGTGCACATTATGTAGGAAAATATTGATAAATGAATTATATTTCCAATGGTCTCAAGATTATGATCTAATTATTCAAATAAGAAATGATTAGTATGGATATTGGGTTTTGGGTGTGACAATTAGTGGTATCAGAGCGTCTAGGTTATTAATTTCGTGACGTGTGTGATGGTTAGATGGCAGTTATTGAGTTCATTTGATATTTATGAATTGTTTATGTACTAACCAATAATTTAGTATTATAAACTGTTTGTGTTGGTTGTTATAACTCGGTTATTATAGATGAAACATGTGGCATGGGACAAGCTAGTGGTTCTAGGACAGGTGGACGAGTCTTTACGATGAAAGAAGCTCAGGTTACTTCGGATGTAGTGACAGGTACACTTTCTATTAGTAATTGAAGTTCTTATGTTTTGATTGATCCCGGTCCCACACATTCTTTTGTGTCATATGCATTTGTTATATATCTGAATAGACCATGTACTCGTTTAGATGTGGAGTTGGGTATTTATATGCCTATAGGGGATATGGTTATAGCTGAATATGTTTTTCGTGATTGTGTTTTGACTATGGGGGTTAGAGATACAATTATAAATCTACTTCCACTGGATATTTCTGATTTTTGATATAATTCTAGGAATGGATTGGTTATCTAAATATCATGCATCTATGGATTGTTTCTGTAAGGAAATTATTTTTAATATGGCTGGTGAGCCTGAATTTAAATTTCTGGGGGAAAGGAAAATTGTTCCCATTTGCATCATTTCTGCTATTTCGACAAGGAAATTATTTGAGTAAGGATTGTGAGGGTTTTATTGCATATGTTCTTGACACTAAGAAGGGGGCCTTACAATTAGTTGATGTTCCTATTGTACGGGATTTTCCAGAAGTGTTTCCTAGTGAGTTGCCTGGGTTACCTCCAGAAAGAGAAATTGAATTTAGTATTGAATTAGCACTAGGGACATACCCTATTTCTATGGAACCGTATTGAATGGCACCGGTTGAATTGAAAGAACTTAAGATTCAGTTGCAGGATTTACTTGATATGGGGTTTATATAACCTAGTGCATCTCCATGGGGTGCACCAGTTTTATTCGTGAAAAAGAAAAAATGCTACTATGCATTTGTGTATTGATTATAGGCAACTGAATAAAGCTACAATTAAGAACAAGTATCCTTTACCTCGTATAGATGATTTGTTTGATCAGTTGCAGGGTGCTGAAGTGTTTTCAAAGATAGACTTACGATCAGGTTATTATCAGTTAAGGGTGAAGTAAAGTGATATTTCTAAAACTGCTTTTCGTACTCGGTATGGTCATTTTGAATTTCTTGTGACGCTTTTTGGGGTGACTAATGCTCCAACTGTATTTATGGATCTTATGAATCGGTACTGCATCCTTTTGTTGATTCATTTGTGATAGTTTTTATTGATGACATTCTGATTTATTCACGTGATATGGTTGAACATGAAAACCATATCATAACTATTTTGAATCTGTTGAGAGATAAGAAGTTATATGCTAAGTTTAGCAAGTGTGAATTTTGGCTATCACAAGTTGTATTTTTAGGCCATGTTATTTCTAGAGATGGTATATGTGTTGATCCTAAAAAGGTAGAAGCTAGGGTAAAATGGGAGAGGACCAATAATGTGACTGAGGTGAGGAGTTTTTTGGGTTTGGCTGGGTATTATAGAAGGTTTATTAAGGGATTTTCTTCGATCGCCTTACCAATGGCTAAACTAACTCGGAAAGATGTTAAGTTTGAATGGAATTCTGATTGCGAAAATAGTTTTGATGAATTAAAAAAGTGGTTGGTAACTGCACATGTACTTATTATTCTGCATGGTGGATATGGTTTTGTTATTTATACCAATGCTTCACATTAAGGGTTGGGTTGTGTTTTTTATGCAGCATGGTAAAGTTATTGCTTATGCTTCTAGGACGTTGCGTACACATGAACATAATTATCCTACACATGATTTGGAACTTGCTGCTATTATGTTTGCTTTGAAATTATGGCGTCACTATCTATATGGTGAGGTATGTGAAATTTTTACTGACCATCAAAGCCTTAAATATTTATTTACTCAGAAGGACTTGAATTTGAGGCAGAGGTGATGGATGGAGTTAATTAAAGATTATGATTGTACAATTCACTACCACACAGGGAAGGCAAATGTAGTTGCAGATGCTTTGGTTAGAAAGGCTTCGAGCAGGTTATCTTGTATTTGGTGTGCTAGAGTTTCCCAAATCATGGAGTTGAGATTGATGGGAGTAGAATTGAAGCTAGCAGATGGGGACAGGTCCTTTGCTCATGTAAGCGTAAGGCCTTTGTTAGCTACCTGTATTTGTGATTTGCAAAGTCAAGATCCTTTTCTTGAGAAGAAACGATAAGATGTCCGAGATGGTAAGTCTGAAGATTTTTGTATTGTGAATGATGGCACTTTATTATATAAGCAGCAGTTATGTGTGCCTAATGTGGGTGAATTGAAAGAGGAAATTTTAGATGAGGCTCATAATTCCATTTATACTATGCATCCAGGTAATACTAAAATGTACAGGGATTTGAAGGAGCATTATTGTTGAAATAATATGAAGAAGGAAATAGCTGATTTCATTGCTAGGTGCCTTATATGTCAGCAAGTGAAAGTGGAGCATCAGAAACCTGCTGGTTTACTTCAACCATTGCCAATACCAGAGTGGAAATGGGATCATGTAACGATGGATTTTGTGGTTGAGCTTCCTCGATCTCAGAAGGGGTCAGATTCGATTTGGGTAGTAGTAGACATGTTAACCAAGTCATCTCACTTTCTAGCAGTTAAAACTACATATACAATTGATAGGTATGATAGATTGTATGTTAATGAAATTATCCGATTACATAAAGCACCTGTTTCTATTGTTTCAGTTAGGGACCCTACTTTTACATATAAACTTTGGGACATCTTGCAGTATGCTATGGGTACTAACTTAAAGTTTAGTACAGTTTTTCATCCTCAGACAGATGGTCAGTCTGAAAGGACAATATAGATTTGAGAAGATATGCTTAGAGCTTGTGTGCTTGAATTTAAAGGAAATTGGGATGAATATTTTCCTCCGATAGAATTTGCATATAATAATAGTTTTCAATCTACTATTGGTATGGAACCATATGAAGCGTTGTATGGTAGACGGTGTTGTACACTCGTATGTTAGGGTGAAGTTGGTGAAAGGAAGATAGAGGGTTCAGAGTTGATTAAAGTCACCACTGAAAAAGTGAAGATTATTCAAGAAAGAATGAGAATAGCTCAAAGCAGACAGAAAAGTTATGCGGATAAGCGAAAAAAAGATTTAGAATTTCATAAATGGGATTACGAGTTTCTTTGGATATCGCTATGGAAAGGAGTTATGAGATTTGAAAAGAAAGGTAAATTATGTCCACGCTACATTGTACCTTATGAAATTCTTAATAAAGTTGAGATGGTTTCCTACAAGTTAGCATTATCACCAGAGTTAACTCGATTACATGATGTTGTCCATGTTTCTATGTTAAGAAAGTATGTAGCGAATCCTTCACATGTGTTAGTGGAACAACCTATTGAGTTGAAGGAAGACATGAGTTATGTGGAAGATCCACTTGCTATCGTGGATAGGAAGGAACAAATATTGAGATAAAAAGTGATCCCACTTGTGAAAGTAGTGTGGAGAAGGAATTCCATGGAAGAGGCTACATGGGAGAGTAAGGATAGCATGAAGATGCATTATCCGTATTTGTTTGATTCGGAAAACCAAGGTAAGTAAATTTCGGGGACAAAATTTCCTAACATGAGGAGAATTGTGACAACCCAAATATAATTATGATTAATTATGCTTAAAGCATGCTTAGTTTATGTGATATGAGTAGTGTGTTAGTAATATACATGATGTTAACTTATTACGTTTAGTCTAATCCTACCTTCAGAAAGCATGAAAATGTCGAATTAGTTACAAATGGGAGATTTTGAAGTTTTCGGTAGGAATGTTTATGTTTAAGGCTAGTTTTGACCTATATGATATAATAGTTGACTTGAGGTATAAACTATATAGTTGTAACTATATTAATTAGGTTTGTAACACGACAAACGGTGTGTTAAACGGAGGTCCGAGCGAGAAGTTATGCTGGAATTACGAAGCAGGGACTAATTTTTCCATTCGTTAAATGATATTTCGTCTTATTAGGCTAACAAATGGTGGATTTTGATTGGTTAAAGAAGGATGTTGGTTTGGGACGACTTTAAAGGCTTTAAATAAGCCCCTCCTTCAGCATAACTCAGCCATTAAATAGTTTGGCTTGAGAGGAAGAGAGAATTGGAAAGTTTAGGAAGAAAGTGTGGAGAAAATTTGGAGAAAATTCGTGAAAATTACGTAAAAGTACCGAAGGTAATCCTAACCCCAAATCTTGTTATTTTTCTTATATTACTGACTTAGATGATAGAAATTATCATTTTTTTACTAAACTTTCATCCCTTTATGTATATGTTTGGATATATGCAAGTTTAAACAAAGATTAATGTGTAAACCCTTAAATTACTTTGTTTAGTAACCTTGTTTATTCAAACTTCCATATCTTTTTGTATGATTACTAAAATTGATTTATTCCAATTGGAGATTAACATGGACTCATATATGTGTTACATATCCAAACATTCTATGAAAATACCAAGAAATGAGTCTTTGGTGAGTCTTTGAAGTTAGGGTATGAAATCTGCCCTAAGGGTGAAAGTATGCCCGCCAGGTGTTCGATGTTTTGGTTGACATAGAAAATGAACCTTAAAAATTATAAAACCTTAATTTTGTATTGCTAAGTATGTTTACTTATGTTCGGATAAATATCATAGAAATTTATGATGCAGAAAAATTATGAAAATTCATGGAAGTTGAATGAACGATAAAAGAGCCTATAGGGCAGATTTGCTATGTGGTAAAGAAATTGGCCTATCTTGCTCTAGGAGACCTTAAATTATGTATCGTCTTTTGTATTGGAATCCTAATATGATAAGGATTGAATTATCAATAAGAAATGAATGTATGTTTTGTCTATGATTTGAATATGTCAAATATATTAACATGAATTTGGATGGAACTTCACTTGTGATAAATGATTTGAATAAAATCACGTGATATGTATGAATTGAGTTATGTTTGAGATATTCCTTGGATTGTTGATATTCTTATGATGATACTAATATTGTAAGAATGATAGGAAGGTAATAATAACCAGTTGAATAAGTGCCGAACAAAGGAAAAGGAAAGACTATTAAATTACCAATGTGACTGTACTTATGATTTGTTTGATATATAAATATGAATATAGCTCTAAGAGAGGATTTATTTGAATACTTTGGTATTCAGGATTTATTTGGATATTAAAATATCCAGGATTTGTTTGGGTCACATGATCCAAGATTGGTTTGAATACTTTGGTATTCAGGATTTGTTTGGATATTAAGATATCCAGGATTTGTTTGGGTCTTATGATCCGGGATTGTAATTGGACAAAGATCCAATGATTTGTTGGAACTTATGTTCCGGGATTTGTTATTGCCAGTGGGAAAACTTATTATTGCCAATGGGCAAACTTATTATTGTCAATGGGTAGAATTACTATTACCAGTGGGCAGATATATTATTATCGATGGGCAGAATTATCATTGCCAATGGGCAGAGTTATTTGGGACTCATAGTCCAGGATATATTAATACCAATGGGCAGGATTTATTGGTTTTAATATAAATAGATTTGATATATAACTGTTAATTCATTATATGACAGGATTGGTTGGATTTAATATCCACATATGTTATATATAACTGTTAATTCATTATACGACATGATTGGTTGGATTTAATATCCACAGATTTGATATATATAACTGTTAATGCATTGTATGGCAGGATTGGTTGGATTAATATTGACAAACTTGATATATATAACTGTTAATTCATTATATGGCAGGAGTGGTTGGATTAATATCCACAGATTTGTTATAGAACTGTTATTTCATTTCAGGGAAGGAGTACCTCACTAAGCTTAATGCTTACGATTTATATTTAAACATTTTTAGGGTTGTACGCTGCCTGCTAGGATGTCATATGATCAGAATTTGATAGTTGCACCATTAGAAAGAGTTGGGGATTAGACATGGGGGTTTTGTCATTATCACACTGAGGTTTTAATACACTCGCATATTGTATATATTGAGTTAGCATGGCTTGAGTTGATCATAGTTAATCACATTATTGTATGTCTGCTTAATTACGACTCTGATATTGATTTCGGTATGGAATAAGAATAATATTATGTTCATTGTGCACATTATGTAGGAAAATAGTGATAAATGAATCATATTTGCAATGGGCTCAAGATTATGATCTAATTATTCTAATATGAAATGATTAGTATGGATATTGGGTTTGGGGTGTGACAAATATATTTATGTAATTATATAAAAATTAAATCTTACCATCATCCCATGATCCACCTCGGTGTAAGACGTCCGACCGGAGTAGTGCATGTCCGTCTTTTTTGCCCGATTTTCCCTCCCCGATTGACGAGATGCCAATTATCTCTCCCCGATCTCATTGTCAAAGAACTTTTGCCATTGTGCTAATGAGATCGTCTCCTTCGGCGGGATGGAGTCACGCATTCAGATAGCGGAGTCTCGATTCTTCCCAAAGTACCGGATGTGCATATTTTTCTTCCACGTCTTGTGTTTCTCCCTTAACTGCTTCAAGACGGAATCGTGTAGTTTTGGATCGAGGCTGAATTGTTCCTGTCCAACAAATACAATGTTAGTTGCGAATAAATATAAATATAAATATAAATATAAAATGAAATAGAAATCCAAATCCAAATCCAAATTGAAATTGAAATATTCATATTCATATAAATATAAATACATTACCTGTAGTGCCTCCCAAATAGCTAAATTGAGCTCATTTGGCACCTCCCTCCAACTTGTGTACCCGGTGTCGATGATCGTCTTTACCATCTCGAGGGATCTCGCTAATAGCCCCGTCTTGTTCTCGATGGCCATCCTCAATTTGCCATATTTTGGGAGCCTAGGGATCGAGGATCCCTCGTCGCCTCTGCTACCACCGAGCCCAGACGATATCATCATAATCCGCATCATCATCCTCGCCTTAATACCTGAAGGAGACATTTTCTGTAAAAAAATATTGTTATTATAACGAATTAAAATGAATTAGAAAAAGACATGCAAATATTTACAATTACTACGAATCCAAATGAATTATTATTGTTTAACACCTCAATTCTGAATTCCAAAACAACAACATTTAACTCATAATATGTACAATTACTAAAAATACGAAACCTCCCCACCCCCACCCACATAGACGCACACTACACAAGAGTGAAAATGATAAAGTGAAAATCAATTAAAAGCATTAAAAATGGATTGATAAATTACAAATTGGAATATTTATTAGAAATTAAAAAAATGTTTCAAATTCGGGTTATCATAAAAAATGTATTGATATTCGGTCGGAGCAGCTAAGTCATCCACACTACTATTTAGATGCTTTGGCGCATGTAGGAACATTGACCATGACTTGTTGTTTCTACACTCCGATTAAAACACTTGGTTGATCTTTTGAAATGCACAAACAAATGGCTCATTGCTCATGTGGCCGTTGCTCTTCAACTTGGACAAGTCAACCATAATCAAATTGGTGCCCGGATCAACTTTACAAGCATTTTTATCCTCAACTCTTACCCAGTCACAGTAAAATACAACCTCTTTGAAGCTTATATAATCCAATTCAAATATATTTGGAATTACACAATAGTAAATCTTTTCGGCTTCCACGAGGTTTTTATCTTTTGCGCTCGCTCAAAAGAAAGTAAGAGCCTTGTATTAAATGCCCGAGTTTTATACATTTGTACTTTCCTCGTACATTTTTGTGCCAAATACGTAACCGTTCAATCGATAATTTTTGTACTCCAGTGCCATGAACAAGGGTCCAGTGGCTAGACAAGCAAACCTTAATGTCGTATCACCCGTCTTTAAGAGCTGAGAATATAGATAAATTAATTAGATTAGTTGTAAAGTTTGAGTGTAATGTAACGTTATATAACGGTCATTTTCATTATAATTACCTCTTGTGACAAGTCAAATAAGGCATTCCTTTCTTGTCTCATTTTCATTCCTAGTTGGGGTCTTATTATGCTTGACATTCTTAAATTTGGGATTCTTACCTGGCATATTAGGGCAACATTCAGAAGATTTACTTTCAATTTTTGAACTTGAAAATTGTCTCGGCAGTAGCCTATGTTCAACCCCACACGATAAAAAAACTGGAACCTTTCTTAAATCTGAAACTATGAGCCGGGGGTAAAAACCTCCTATGGCAATGGTATACATTTTTTGAGCTAGCGGATAGACAAAGAGATTCAGTCTCCTCTCCATAAATAGGACACCCCAAATAACCATGTACTTCACATTTTGATAATGTCCCATAATCTGGAAAATCATTAATTACCCACATCAACATAGCTTTCAGCGCAAACTCTTCTTTTTTTAAAAGAGTCAAATGATTGCACACCCTCTTACCACAACTCATTTAATTCTTCTACCAAAGGAGTCAGGTAGACGTAGATGTCATCACTTGGTGCCTTTGGCCCAGGTATCAACAAAGACAACATAGAAAATTCAGGTTTCATACACTGTGAATGATGGAGGTTGAGTGGGGTTGGGATCACTGGCCATGCAATCTTATTGGTTCTTAGATTTCCAAATGGATTGAAACCATTTGTTCATATAGCCAAACGAATGTTGCGGTATTCTTGGGCAAAATTGGGATACTTATAATTCATCCTCCTCTAAGCAGTAGAATCAATAGGATAACACATGAGATTATCCCCTACTTCTTCCCTAGCATGCCAAGTCATTGCCTCTGCTATCCATGGTACTATGAAAAATCGTTTTAATCTAGGCCTAACGGGAAAATATTTCAATACTTTCTGAGTCACTTTTGAGCTTGTGCCTTCCTTACCAGTAGATTGGACATATCTAGGTTCATCGCATACCGAAAAATGATCGAGATTTTCATACTCCTTTCGGTACAGTATTAAGTCATACACACAAGCATGAATCGATTTATACTTCATTCCCAAACCTTTCAAACTGTTCATCAAAATAGGATAGCTATTTGGAAGCGTATTCTCCTTGGATAGTAAGCCCTTCACGCAATTCAGAATTCCTGTCACGCTATTGCCAAACAAATTATACTGTGTCTTCAAACTGTGCAAACCAACCATGGCATGTAAAGTTGTTTGATCTTTATCACAACCAGAGTATAACGGTTGGGTCACCTCAAATTTTTAACTTTGCGAGTCATTGTCAAGGTTTATCGCGATATCTTCACGAGCACTTGAACCTTGTACATCATCTGTAAACTCATTCTCCCTCGCTTCATAAACTTCATACGCATCATCAACTAAATCCTCTAACATATTATGATCTACAACATCCCCTTCTACATCTATCCTACTTGTTGAAGATTGTTGTGAAGGTTGTTCGGGGACAAAAGGAACTTTCAATTCACCGTGACAACTCCAAAATCGATAAATATTTTGCATACCCCATCTTAACATTGTAGTTCAACTGTTTTCCACTCAAACACCGTACATTATTACACCTAGCATACGAACACGGAAACTCTTCATCATTATCACATCTCTTTGCGTATTTCAAAAATTCATTATCACCTCTGCGAAACACATCCCCCATTCTATTTGTCTCACCCATCCACTCTTTGTATTTCGGATATCCCATCACAGCTACCACAACTAATCACCTATTAAAGGTAAGAAGCGTATATTCATGTATTAGTTAACAAAACTTAGATTTATTGTATGTTTCACTTAATTATGTCTTATTTATATTCGATTTTTAAATTTCAAATTCAAATTTAATTTATAATAAAAAATCCTATTTCCTCCATCTCCTCTAAAGGGTCAGTGGTCCTATCCCATTCAAGACCGCATATTTCTGTAATATACTTAACATCTCATGCACATTGTTACGATTTGATAAAAATTCGACAGCATATCCTCGTTGTTCTCCAAGTACATGATGTATATTGGCAAGTGTGAGAGTTATTTCAATTGATCAATTGAAATAACAGTCACACTTGTCAATCTAGTATGTACCCAGAGAACATTAGGATACGACTACAGAACTTCCTCCAAAAGTAAAAACTTTAAGCCACTAAGAATATTATTATACATAAATTATGCAGTCCCAAACTATCCAAACGGGACAATTCGAGAGATCTCATTACAGGGGTAATGACTCTCGAACGGGTCTAAGGGCTATTGAATGCGCACGCATAAAAACTAGAAGTCTAGTATCTATGCGCACTATATGTAATTTCGAGTATGTTTCATTTAATTATCATACTATATATATATTGTTCGTGATACAAAGTAAATTTTATAAAAAGTTGAAAAATCCCACCCCCATATGGACAATAATCCAGTGGTCATGCCACTTTTAAAATTAACCAACTGAACATTGATCCACTACAATCCAACTGCAATGGCAACAACAAATGTGTATCCCATACTCTTTCTAATTCATCTACTCAATTAAGTATTTTCATCAATTAAACTAAAAATTAAAGTATACAATTATTAATTTACTAATTTACAATGAGGGGAAATCCTACTTGCATATGAAAGGGGCACTAATTATTAATTTACTAAAAAAAATTAACAACTAATCAATATTTAATCAATCAATTCTTTTACAAGGAGCACTACAATATGAGGGGCAATATCTAATAAGCCAATAAAAATTTAATTAAAACAAACACACACACGCACATATACACACAAAACACCCCACCCCCACCCCAGCCTTGCCCCCCCACTACCACTTCCCACCACACACGCACACACACACATATACACACACACACACTCACACACACACACACACACACACACACGTATACACACACACGTGCACATATACACCCCCTCCCCTCCCACCAGCCCTGCCCCCTCCCCCCCCCACTCGCATATATACACCACACATACACACACACATGCACATTTACACACACGTACATATACACACACATATACACCAATGGAAGAGAAATAGAAAGAGAAAACGTACCAAAATCGTAGAGAGAGAGAGAGAGAGAGAGAGAGAGAGAGAGAGAGTGCAGTCACTTAGAGAGAGAGAAATGGAGGGAATAGAAATCGGTGGGAAAAAAGAAGTGGGAAGGTTTTTTTACTGACATTATTGTCACGGACATGTCACGATCATTGACCGTGACAAGTCCATGACAAGTGCCGTTGTCACGGACTAGTCACGGTCAGTGATCGTAACAAGCCTTTATCGCAGCCTTGTCACGGTCAATGACCGTGACGAAAAGCACGTGTTTTTTTGTCACGGTCATTAACCGTGACAAAGCTGGTCGGTTGAAGGGTGTCAATTTGACCATTTTGGTCTAGTGTATAATTACTTATTAATTATCTCATATAATAAGTGTAGGTAGTTACTCTATAATTACCAAAATATCCCACCTAATATTCCCGAGTATCTAATTAATATTTAATCATCAGGTAAATATTAGATCCCATTCCTCCTTTTTTAATTAGTTAAACCCTTAGTTAAATAAAATTTCTCCAATTTGAGGTGAACACATTTATATTTTTAGTAAATTTGTTATTGACCCAAACATGGTTCTACCCACTTGCTTGAACTCCTAAAAATACCCATAACCAAATCCTAGGCCTAACATGGTTTTCCCCCAGAACCGAATCAATTTGGTTTGGGCCAAATCGATTCGCTGCAGGAATCGAATTGATTCGCCCAAGGCCGAATTGATTCGCTTCGACCTAGAAACCCAGATCTGCTTCTTTGTTCTAAGACATAATTTTCCTTCTTTGAATACCCACATCCATTCTAATGGTTGATCCCCGTGTATAAACTTTTAATTTAGCCTTTAACACTTAACCAAACATTTGAACATGTAAATTTTTATACATAAATACCAAATTCATTCCGAAATTCCCAAGAATTTATGAACATCAATTGTTTATCCCAAATCAGATTTCATTCCCATTTTCCTTAGTATCTAATTCATACTATGGCACATCAAGAGTGATATTTACATTCAAATTTCAACCCATAAGTTTACCCTTTAATATGCCCTACATTTAATCATCAAGATATCTCCAATTTTTATCAAGAATCCTAAGGAATTCTAACTCCAAATTCAAAAAAAATGATACCAAATTTCTGGGAGTAATCCATGAAATAAAATCGATCCTGTACATGTATTATTCATCATCGAATCAAACATATTCAAACCTAATTCCCAGAAATGTAAAGGGGTCATTACATGCATCAAGAAATATATTGGAAAATAAATTAAGCAAGAAAATTCTTGCCTTGAAGATTTATGGAAGAAGGTTGCTTGAAGCCCCTTTGATTTTTCTCCTTGATCCTCCCTTGTACTTGCCCTTTTTTCCTCTTCTTTGGATCTTTCCGCTCTTTCTCCCGTTACTATCAATTTAGGTTTTCTAGAATGATGGCGGGGGAGTGTTTTACCCCCACTTAAACACTTAATTAGTGCTAATCCCGAGTTGGGCCTAAAAGCCAACTTTTGGACCCCCAAATGGAACCGAACCCATTATCTAATGAGCTCAAAATCTTCCCAACTTATATACCTATGACCCAGGACCAATTCTAGATATTTAAAACACTAAACGGAATCTCCAACGCTCCCCAAAATGCACCCCAAATATTTTTATTTCACTTGGACATTTTACTATGCTAAAACGACACGCGCCCAAAATTTTATTTATGTGTTAATTATTTTTCGCTCGCTTAAATTTTTAGTCCTCCCAAATTAATTTATTTTAGAAAAAAAAATCGAAATCATAAATTTCCATTAAATTGAAATATTTTATTCCAAAAATTTACGGGGTATTACAGTTTTGTTTTAAGTTACTTAGTTTAACGTTCATATATGATTGTGTTAGTTGTAAAATACATATAATAGTTGATATCAAAGAATATTAAATGTATTATTTAAGAATAATAAGTGAATAATCATTTAAGTAGAATCAAAGGCTGAACACAAGCTGAGATTTGTATGTGAGAATATTTCACTCATAGTCAATTTGTTTTTATCATGATGTTCAGCATAAAATTAGATAAAAGTTTAACACAAGTTGTAAACTAGATTTAATAACATTAGAACTTTGGGTGAATACTGAATTGTTGACATTAAAGTTCATGTAAACATATTTATTAAATTGTGGGACAACAAAGAAAGATGACACAACTAAGGAACCATGATTGTTAAAAATAAATGGGTAGTGTTATTTTCTAATATCAATATTATATGATGTGAAATACAGGTGCCATAATATTGGAATTATTTAAATGATCTACTAAATTATATTTAAGTCAACAATTCAATATTCAACCCCTTGCAAAATTATTGTGATGTGTGTAGATTATCAATTTATGAACATTGTTAAATTATTGTAGTTCCCATTAACCTTTATTCACATGCTGCCAACTATACAAAATTTTATGGAACCAACTTTTCAAATGGAATGAGCGAGTCGAGTTTATTCTGCAGGTTTTAGACATAGATATGTCTATCCTTGTTGAGGAACCCTCTACTATCACAAATAACAGCAGCGATTCAGAGATATCCATTCAAGAGGCATGGTATAGATCCAACACACTTGCTCTTATGTCCATGCGAATCTGAGGTGTTAAAAACATTAAGACATCCCCACCTGAAACAACGAAAGCAAAAGAATATCTGAACAACATAAAAAAATGCTTTCGCACTGCTGATAAGTCCGTAGCCAAAAAATTAATGGATGATCTCACTACCATGCGATTTTATGGAACTCGAACCTATGACACCCCGCCTAATTAACCCTGGGTGATCAGTCCTAAATTAAATTAGAATAGATTTCTCATTTGGTTCATTCTTAGCATCACTGTCGCCTTTTTAATTACTAACCACCTAAGTGAGAAAATTAGACTGGTGCCAATTGTATCTTTTATTAACTTAAATGAAATACTCATGCGGAAACTAAAATAATATTACAATCGCAATTGAAGTCAACCATTCACAATTAATTAGCTGATCGAATAAACCATCGGTTCAAAATCCAACAGAAGTAAAGACAAGCAAATAAATCTCAACAAATTTGTCATAAGTACTGAATGAAACAGTGAGCAACATGCTCAAATAACTGATATGGAATTTCTACACTAGAAATGAAAGGAATGAGGCGCCTATCAAACACCCGCAACATCCACATATACTGCAGCAACGGGTCCGTGGAATGATATCAAGCCTGGTGTCCCTGTGGCTAGACACATAAAGGTTTTTAAAAGTTTTTATAGCAAGGGTTAGTACCCAAAATATTTGGAAAAGATTTAGCAAATGATTAACTTGCAGTAATAAGTAAATATGCATGCTCTCCATATTTTAGTTAGTGTCGCACTCCCTTGAGAACATCCTCACCCCTTCTCCAATGTGCACTACTAACGCCTTAATTAACTTACCTAGTTATTTATCCCATGACTGGATAACTAATATAACCCCTTGCAATCACCCCACACCGAGTGTGCCATAATTATGATTTCTAAGTTATTATTAACATTAACTTAATTAATCATTTCCTTTTTAAAATCATATAACTTTCGCACCCATTATATGTTTGATACAACTCATGACCTGTATTAATTTACCCGTATATAATTATTTATCTCATTATATATGTATAGTTATATTACAACATTCATAAACATGCTAGAATAATAATTAATATTGAACATCCTCCCGAGTGATAACTCACCGGATGTAAATTCTCTAAAGTGCTATCCCACTAGGCATATTCACATAACCTAGTTACCCCAAGTCATAATCGCTCACTAACTTGGTTAATATATAAAAATTGGAGGCAGTCATATTACTTCCCTGAAAGTGAGATACCACTCACCCATATAACGGACGCTATGGCCTGGGAATATAATCGCCCTACTACTCAAGCTAGGGGATTCATCCACTACGCGCAACCTCCCCTATAGCACTAGAGTATGTAATAGTAATATCTAGCCACTGATATTAATGTACACCACATATATATACATATACTATCACACACCGTGTATATATATATATATATATATATATATATATATATAACTATCCCGGCTATCCCGTGTGCTAAGTCTGTAACACAAGCCTATTCAAATTATTAAGAGTTTATGGCCCAACCCTAATTATTAATTAATTCACACATTAATTAATTAAATTACTTTTGGTGTCGCCCCAACCAATATATTCGGCCCTACTCTCGTGGCCCGAAATAAAATAATACCTGAGTCTAAATTCCCGACTCCAATTATTTAACCTTCATTCTAAATAAATTTAACGTCTTGTTATCGCTCAACCAATAAGCCCAGACTTGTCCCCTCAATCCATATTTAATTATTTTGAAATATTATTCCAAAATTTTATTCATATTGTGACACACAGAAATTTTCTCCGAATCCTAATTAATTTTCCTTCATACTTAATTATGTTGAATGTCCTATATTTATTTCTCGTTAAATAAGGCCTAGAAGAAATTTTAAGTTTAATTTCCATAGTATACATAAACTGGCCGAACTGCCTGAAATTTCTGACAATCGATCGATCGATCCCCAACCCTCGATCGATCGATCATACAGGTCATTGTCTTCTCCGGGTTGTCTGTTTAAGCCATGGACGAAAATCTTAAAATCCTAGTTTATTCTACCGGCAAACCCAAGTCTTCTCATCAATAAAATACACTAACAACCTCATGAGAGACCCCCATAAAGTCCTCAAACATCATTTAATTTCACTCCTCTACTATTTTCATAAATTGGGGAAAAATTCGATTTAACCTTTAACCCTGTTAAACATCAAATCCTTGCCTCAAATTAGTTTCTATTTCATCCGGATTACACCCTACCAGATATACATATATGCTATTCTCATATTACACATGAATTTCTTACATAATTTAGAAATCAGAATATTGGTTTACAAAAACCCCATGTTTATACCCTTTAAATCCCAAAACGAATTTGAATTATTCACATCACATAAATATGAATTGAAAAGAAAATTAAATGCTACATAAAGTTAACCACTTGCCTTATGATTCATAGGGTCTGATTCGCGATTGTGAATTCCCAAGGTTGAAGACGAATTCCTTTCTTTTTGGCTCTTTCCTTTGTCCCCCCAAATTTGCCTGCAACTGCCTCTTAGGGTTTCCTAACCCACTTAGTATTTTCTAAACTCCATTCAACCATTCCCCTTTTCCTTATAATTGTTTAATTAGGCTAAATCCCATTTTTTGCCTAATGGGCCAAAGTCAAGTGACCCAAATGCCCCCGTGTGGGCCCAGCTATGCCTAAAAACGTCTCGTGACCCGTTTACTACCTCCGGATACACTTTTCTGACTATCTCGACTCATTCGGACTCAACCATACACTCAGAATTGGCATCCGAATTAATTTATAAAAATACTTATCTCACACCCAAATTAGTCTATACCGACTCCCGACGGAGATAAGTACATACCCCCTCATTAATACCCAAAATGACGTAAATAAATTATTACTATTCACTTAGTAAATAAATTTCCCTAAATATTAACCATTCACTCCCCGATTAATATTTAAATATATTTTTCCATACTTAATTCAATTAAAATTACGACACACTAGTAATTTTAAATTTCTGAATTAATTAAATATCAAATGCACAAAAATATGGGGTGTTTCAGAACCATGAATGGACACATAATTGAAATTACCAAACTTGTCGTTAAGCTTAAAATTTTAGGCATGGTTGTGGATAACTAATTTCTCATCCAATTTATCCTAAACTACCTACCTCCCGATTATGGGCCATTTCAGATCAATTACAACACTATAAAAGATAAGTGGATTGTAAATGGTTTGCAAAGCATTTAGCGTAGAAGGAAGGAAGGCTGAAGAAACCGAATGGTCACATGTCTAAAGGGTAGGTGGCTAACTTGATGCTCAAAGAAGTTGGATGTAAGAATAATGGTGGAAGGGGAATTAAGCACGATCTTAGCCCATCTCATTAAGCAGAACCTTCAACCTTTGCCGATTAGAAGCAAAAGAATGACAAGTGTCACTTATGTAAAAAGAAGGGCCATCTCAAGAAAGATTGTTATAAATGAAAGGCTTGGTTTGAGAAAATGGTAAGCCTGTGACTTTTACTTGTTACAAATCAAACCTTATTAACGTTTCTTCTAATACTTGGTGGATTGAATTTGGTTCAATATGTCATATTTATAATTCAATACATGGTTTCCTTTCAATCGCAGTATAAGCCAAAATGATACATGTCTCTATAGGGCAATCGAGCGAGAGCTAAGATAGAAGATGTTGGAGTATTCCATTTAATATTAAATTCAAGTTTTTGCTTAGATTTGCATGAGACTCTTTACGTTCTTTCAATTTCTAGAAATCTGGTTTCTTTATCTAAACTCGCTCATGATGATTTCATTGTTGAATTCGAAAACAACAATTTTAGTTTGATTAAAAATTCTTCCCATGCTGGTTCTGGATTTATGATGGATGGTTTGTATCAATTTAATCTTTAAAAGAAATTTTCTGAACCCCTAATATCATTCCATCCTAATCTTTGAATAAAGGTGTATTAAATAATGAAAAACCAGCTTACATGTGGCATAAATCCTTATGGCACATATCCAAGCCAAGAATTGAAAGTCTTATTAAAGATGGAATTCTCCATAACCTGGATTGGGCTGATTATGATGTATGTGTGGATTGAATTAAAGGCAAACAAATTAAACACACAAAGAAAGGATCCATAAGAAGCACCCATCTACTTGAAATAATCTATATGGACATATGTAAACCTTTTGATGTTCCATCTATTAGTGGAGTAAAATATTTTACTACCTTTATAGATGATTTTTCATACTTTTGCATATTATACTTATTGTATGATAAATCTCAATCTGTAAATGGTGTTGAAACATACATAATTGAGGTTGAGAGATAATTGGGTAAAAAGGTGAAAATTATTAGGTATTATAGAGGTGGTGAATTTTATAAAAGATATGATGAGTCAGAGTAATGCCCTAGCCCTTTTGCTAAACTCTTATAAAAGTTAGTTAGATGCGGACAATACGCAATGCCGGATCACCTTGGCAAAATGTAGTAGATGAAAGGTACAAATCGTACCCTTATAGAAATGGTTAGAAGTATGATAAGTAGGACCAAATTACCTATCTCTTATGGACACGTGCTCTTATAACCACCGTGCACATTATAAAGCGGGTACCTAGTAAGTCAATTTCTAAGACCCCATTTGAAAATGGTGAAATCCCTTTTTAAGATATTTACGTGTTTGGGGTTTCTAGGGAAGCTATAATTTACAACCCACAAGAAAGGAAATTTGATCCTAGGATAATAAGTTATCATTTTATTAGGTATCCAGAAAAGTCAGAGGGATATAAATTCTATTGTCCTAATCATACTACTAGAATAATAAAAATTGGAAATGCTAAATTCATTGAAGATGGTGAAGTCAGTTGGAGTGAAAAATAAAGGGAAGTGATTATTCAAGAATTCGGGATACCAATCCCCATACCCCGAGTTCACAATTTACCTGTTATTCCTAACGTAGTAGTTGAGCCAATTAATGAACCGATCAACGAAAATGAACAACAAGTGAATGATCACTCACCTATTATGGAAACATCACAAAAAATTATATTAAAAATATCTCAAAGAGAAAGGAGATTGGATATCCCTGATGATTATGTGGTGCATTTACAAGAGGCATAATTTAACATAGGGGAAATTAATGACTCAGTTTCTTATGAACAAGTTGTGAATGTAATGATTATAATAAATGGATTGATTCTGTGACTGAGAAAATAAAATCTATGAATGATAACCAAGTATGAAAGTTGGTCAAGTTTCCAGAAGGAAAAAAATGAGTCGGGTGACTAAACGTGATTAAAAGGAAATATTGAGAGATATAAAGCTACACTAGTTGCCAAAGGTTTTAAACAATGAGAATACATTAACTCTAGAAAGAGGATAAGTTTAGCTTAAGCTAGTGCCTAGGAAGTGAATTATAAATAAAGCACATTAAGGCGTGCCTTAGCCTCGCTCGTAGGGAGCTTACTATATGTATAGGTTTGCACTAGACCGAATATCAAGTTTTCCATTGGGATGCTAGATAGATGTCAAAGAAATCCGATAAATCGTCATTAGAAAGCTACAAAAAAAGTATTGAGGTACCTATAAGGGACTAAAGAGTACATGCTCACATATAGGAAGATTGATAACCTTGAGGTTGTCAAACACCCAAACTCATATTTTGGAAGATGCCTTGACAGTAGGATGAGAACGTCGGGTTATTTCTTCCTCCTTGATGGAGGATTCACCTCGTGGAAAAGTGCTAAGAAAATTTTTATTGCATCATCTTGTATGGAGGTCGAGTTTGTAGCTTGTTTCAATGCTACAAATCATGGATTATGGCTACGAAATTTTATTTTAGGACTTAGAATCATGGGTTCAATATCTAAGTCATTGAAAATTTTCTATGATAATGTTGGAGCATTCTTCTTATAAAAAATGACAAGTATACTAAGGTGGATAAACATATCTAGATGAAGTACCTATTAGTAAAAGAAAAAGTTTTGAAACAACGAGTGTCAATTGATCACATTAGTACGAGTGCTAACATGGAAGATACTCTTACAAAAGGACTATCTCCGAAGACCTTTACAAAATATATTAAATAGAAGGGTATCGATTAGTTTGATTATGATTGGTATTAGTTTAGTTGTTTGCCACTACTATTTTGAATTCAATAAAAGTGTTCCAAATTTCTATCATTTTGTCTTTAATGTATGAATTCATGTGAATGTGACCTATTGTGTGACATAAATAGTCTTTTCTCAAAATACATTATATTTTTGGTTAAATAAAACATTGATGTTGTGGTACATGGAAGGAACTTTGCTCCTGAATAGTGTGTAAAGACCATTACTCGCATTGGTGAATTATTCAATTATGACAATAATTATTGTTAATTATTCTGCTTTATTATGCACCTTATGTTCGCTAAACAAATTATGAGGTTGTTCTTATTAACACCAAGTGGGATACAACTTAATTAATTAATTATGTAATTTGAGAATTAATTAATATCCCACTAATATAGTCCTTAATATGTCAAAATAATTTTAATTTAGTAAAGGTTTGAGCAGTCAAAAGTTAGTGGGTGTTTTCCTTTCTTTTAGGCCCACTTTGATGGGAAAGTGGTATTATGGACAAAAGGTAATTTTTCCCCTCCATCACCTAGATAAGAAATAGCCTTATTCTATAACAAGCATACTATAACACATAATTATATTGGGTAGAGGGAGAAAATATGAAATTCAGACAAATTAGTTATTTTCTTCATATTTATAGAGCCTTTAGAAGCAATTATGGAGCACTAAAGTGAGGAGAAACATCATCACCTTTAATATTTAAGCAGTGGATAACGGGGTGTTCTTTATTATGTAATTTATAAGTAATTATCTGTAAATGTATGAAGATTAAATTTTCTAAAATTAAGTAGTAATTCTATTTTGTTCCAATCATAAAATAACTGTATAATTATGCTTGAATAAAAAATATGAATAGCAGTCTAATGACACATGCCTAATGCGTGGTGGTTCCTTATGTCACTAGATTCCACCAAAGATAGTTGTTTCTTCCACACTCATGATTCAGGCTCCACAAAGCTAAAAATCTCCAAATTTGAGACCAATGTAAAAATAAACCATATTCCTTATTTAAGTACTTAACGGTCCCCCTCATCTTGATATTTGGGCTTAAAGACCCACTGAAGTTATGAAAAAATACAATTTCTTATAAATAACTATCTTATTCAATTGCATTCTCATTGTCAATTATTTTCTCAAGTGTTAACACCCATCTTTCAAAAGGTAAGTATAATGGAAATCAATACGTTTTTCCCTTAAATGAACTCCCAAGTTATTTTGAGATTCTTTGATTTTTAAATTCCACTGTGAAAAATATTCTCCAACTATTTGAATCTTGACTCTGTCAAATTTCCATGTAACTATGTTATCTTTTTTTTGTGCCTCTGTCATTGATAATGCAATTTTGTCTTGACTTGTGTACACACTATAAAGATGTAGTTGGTAAGTATCCTTATGTGATATGACTAACCAAACAATTTTACATCAAAATACCTATGTTACCTCAACTCGCCTTATATTAAAAATATGTTAGTCGTACCATGTAAGTAACTTGATAACCACTTGATTAACCCTCAGAATTTCTTAAGGATTGAAGCTGAGCTTATGGATCTATTGCACATTGGCAATATACGGTCTTGTGCACCCCATGGCATACATTTAACTTTGAATTCCTAACACATGCGAGAACTTAGCCTTTGGAGACTATTCTTTTGATAAGAAAAAAATAAATAGCCAAACACGTGGTCACTGCCTTGGCATTATTCATGCTAACTCTTTGAAAAATTAGTCATATGTAGTCATCTTGAGATTGGTGCAAAATACCAATATTCTTGTCCCTGATAATCCTCATCTTAAGAATTTTCTTCCTTGTGTCAATATCTTTCATGTGAAAGTAACTTGATAACATCTTCTTCAACTTGTTGATTTTGTCCATATCAGAGTGTGTTATTAACTTTTCATTAACATAAAGTCAAAAAATGATATGTAATGACTAAAATCTATGAATATTATGTCCTCTCCTAACCTACGGTTAGTCTAGGTTCAAGACATGGTAGCTACCTCTCCATATATGGGGGTAAGGCTAGCCGACATCCACCTCCTAGATCGTCCAGTTAAGGGGGACCTTTTTACATTGGGTACGACATTTTGTAAGTGATTTATCCATAGTATTTATTATTCTACCTAAAACTATCAAAAATTTTGTACCATTTCCTTGAGACATGCTTCAAATCGTAAAAGTGCTTTCTTAACTTGTACACTAGTTTCACATTTTCTTTCTCTAATAACCTTAAGGATAATTTATGTATATCTCCTCAATGATATCACCATGCAAGAAAAATGTTTTAGCATATAAATTATCAAGATAAAAATCCATTGTCTATAATAATGCTTTGGATTGATCCCATGGTAGTCAATACCTTCATTATGTTGGAAACCTTTGATCCCTAATATCTACTTATATCTCTTAGAGCCATTGCATTACTGTTTGACTTAGAACATCCTATTTGTTGTGAAGACATTTATTTACCACATGTAGATCAACTAACTCCCACACCTGGTATGTGAAGGGGAACTTTATCTCATCTTCCACCAAAAACTCTCAATTTCTTTCAATGTCTACCTAAGAAGTTGAAGCGATGAAAAAAGATCCCTTCAGTAATGGAGTAAGAGTTGAACTTCACGATGCAATATGTTGTTGATTGCCATATAATGTAAGAGTCTCTATCTTAGGGCTCTTAAAGTCATTTTTCTATGCATTGCTATTAGGAACGACTCCGGTAAAAAGATCCCAAAATATATGGGATGAGAGCAACTTCCTTACCCTTCATACTATTGGTAGCCAATAAAGATTATTCCAATATTACTCGTTGAGATTTAGCATAAAAGGCATGCCTTGACAGCCAGAGTAGAAGAAAGGAAAAATACTCCTTATTAGTTATACTGGGAGTGTTTTTCATTTGTGCATGCATAAAGGTGGATTATGTTGAGTAGATATTTGCCCTTTTTAAATTCCTTTCAATCATAGATGATGACATATGTTGGTGAACTTCCTCTCCAAGAGATCTAAACCTAATCAATTGACTAACATATAATACAATGGGGCCACCCATCCCAAAGTTGAATTAGAAGTAATTAAATGCTAAATTATATAAATAAATGGCACTTGGGGATAAAAAATGGATAAGGCTAAATTTTCATTAAGCTAAGTTTAATGGCGTAAAAATGCTGGATTTCTCCATCTCCACTGCTCTGAGAGCTAGCATCCGATGCACCCATTTGGACATATCATCATCATCATCATCATCTAAATTTTTAAGCAAACCCCTAAACTTG
This sequence comes from Sambucus nigra, assembly GCA_949130495.1. Classification (NCBI taxonomy): domain Eukaryota; kingdom Viridiplantae; phylum Streptophyta; class Magnoliopsida; order Dipsacales; family Adoxaceae; genus Sambucus; species Sambucus nigra. The sequence goes on along the minus strand of OX422210.1, from coordinate 516,065,776 downwards.
AATGTGGGAGGTGCTTGGAGTTTGACAGAGTTTTCAACGAGGAGATTATGGTCCCCCAACATAGGGTGGTAAGGAGACACGAGCGATGCACCAACATAGGTGAGTGATTCTCCACATGAAGAATTGATGGGACAAACAATGTCAACAACAGAGGTATTGGTCGTAATCCTATTGATGGTTTCATAAGGAAAAAATATTCATTAATCGTTATAGACTTAGATGCCATTGATGGTTAAAGCTTGAAGAAAAAAAAATATTTGAGGGTTAGAATGTGTTTGGAGAGAGGAGACAAAAGGTAAAAAAGTTGAATATGTAGTGAAATGAGATTAAATGGAAGTTACCATGGTAGACAGGATGTTTGTGATAACTTTTATCTAGTTGTTATTATAGGTCTGTCTCCGAATGTTAGTTTTCTTGTAGTGTGAAGGAAAATCGTTTGAAATGCAAAAAGGAAAAAAAAAGTTGGCACGTGTCTTTGAGAATGTTCCCCAGAAAAGGGAAAGTCATGGGGAAGTGGATTGAAAAGTGACACTTTTGGTGGCTATACCAATCTATACGTCCTCATGATTAGATTTGCGATCTATTAATGACACAGAAGATGAAAAATAAAATGACGAGAGTTCCAAGACAACCGAGTTCACTAGTTGAAGAAAATTATAATGAGGTTGCCTATATCTGAATTAATTAATCTCAATAGACAACTAAAAGTCATCATTTGAAATTAGTGTTATGAGATTTGTCGGGACCACTGCCAATAGATAGACATGCTTGATAAAGGATCTAGAATTTTAAAGCTTTTAGGGATAAACATTGTAGAATTTTTATGAGTGCATCTTAACATACCAAATTTTGATAAGATGAAATTATTTACCAAAATGGTTAAATCAATTTATATACCATGGTAGTAAATTTGGTTAATGCAGAGATTAAATACCAAATAAAATTGGAAAATAAACATTCATAACAAAATTAGTTTAATACTAAACCATCAAAATCATCCAAAACAAAACATTTTTTTATTAATTGCCCACGATAGGAATAAAAAATTTAAGGAGAAACGTAACATTACATTCCTAGAGGAAAGAAATGTGTAATTAAGATGATTTCCTCTAAATCCGGGTATGTTTTACACTCATCTAGATCCAGAAATACAGTCTAATGAGATTAAAAATTCACCACGGCCTCTTTAGCTTTATGCTTCAACTTCTTAGACCTGAAGAGGATTGTATCTAACGAAAAAGTTCAAAATCCTAAGCTAGATTGATCCATAAGGACACTCAATCCTAAGCTAGATTGATCCATAAGGACACTCATATAATCTCATCACGAGTGTTAAATTATCTCCTATAAGCTTCGAAGTTAGCATAGAGTTGCTTAATCCCTTTAAAAAAAACATATGAATGAAGAAAATAGGAAAGATGTGCCTTGGGTGTGCCAGGACAGTTCAGAAGATTTTCAAGGATTATGTAGGCCCAAGTGAAATTATTCTTTGTATGTCCCATCAGCATAATGGAAGGATACTCTAATTGAGGATGGTTAGTGAAAAAGTCGTTATTAATACATTTTACAAATTCTTAAAAGGATCATCCTCCAAGTTATGGGTCTAAGATATGATGTCATGAAGAGGATTAGCATTTAATATGGACTCAATGAGTAATGATTAGAAGGAACCTAGGTCAAAGTTATCCTCACACAAAATAGAAGAATTAAGCATACCATTTGAGACAACATGATATGATGATTGAACAAAGGTGTGAGAAGGAGGTACAACTTTAACACATCTAAAATAGTCATAAGTTTCACATTGCCATGTAGTAAAAAGGTTTAAATACTCATTGGCATAATGCTCGAAGGGATAAAATGCTTTAATTGGTAGCGATAAAGTGTAATTTCCTCAACGACCATGATTGAATGAAGCATATTCCACTTAAGGAAGATACTCAAGGAGAAAGCGGGTAATTATAACAATATGATGAACATTCAGATCATCAAAAGGAGAGCTGGTACAGAGTCACAATCAACTAAAATAGGTTGGAAACTTTCGTCAATTAGTTTCTTAAGACCCTATTTGGATACCTTACCTTAACTACTTCAGGGGATCTATCCCTATCAAATTGAGGTTTGTTGATCACATATAATGATTCAGTTCCCCCCAAGAAGCGGACTCATAAACACAATCAACCCAGCTTTTGAAAAGCCTAAGAAATAAGGACTTTAATATACAATAACATGTTTATAAGGGAACTTCAAAGATAGATTCATATCAAGGAACCCAATCAGTATGGATTAAGGAGGTCCAATAAGTTATGAGTATGAATCCCACTCAGTGGGGATGGTGGTATCCCAAGAACCCCAACCATTAACATCAATTTTGTTTGTATAATTAAACTGTGACACCCCTACTAATTAAATACCGGTTAGCTACTCCTTTATTCAAATTAATACAAATGTCAAGTTGGTTCAGTTCATAGCATCACTGTCGAAAAACGTTTTAACAATTTCTAGACACCTAATATATAAAAAGTGAGTTGTCAATTTTAATTAAGTCTGATTAACATACAATCCATTTAAATTATGAAATACTAATACCACAACCACAACACAGTCATAATAAAATAACAATGAATCAGGAGGAATACTCCTCTAAATAATTAGAATACTGAAAACAACCAAATAAAAGTCTGAATCACTAATTAATTAAATCCAAAAGTGAAATAAAACTGATTAAGTAAGCTGTCTCTAAGAGAAAAGGGGCGACATGCCCTATAGATAAATAAGTCCGAACTGGAATCTAAGTAAAAAGTGGAGGCTTCCATAGCAGCTACAGCACGTCACTGGAATGGAACTCCTAAGCTTGGTGTCCTTGTGGATGGGCACCTAAAAGGTTTATACAAAAAAAAATAGATTGGGAAGCAAACGGGTCAGAGCCCGATTGTGAAAACAGTTTAAACTACAGCAAGTGTTTAACATCATTAAACAGTGAATATAAAATACATGAAAGTGCGTGCACTCACATGAGGTCCTCACCTCTCAACTAATTGTTCACTCCTAACGTACCAATACCCATTCTAGTTCTTCCACTATCTAACTAGTCCAATACATAACCTGACTCTACTATACGTTTCAAAGTTCAATTCTCGACATCTTAATATAAACTGAGGGTTTAAATTTTTATACCTCAAAATTAGTTATAATGATTACTATGAATCTTCCCATTTTATCTCTACTAAAAATGTTACAATTATTCACGCTTACACTTTAATAAACAGTCCATTCCAATTATTAGTATATTAATCTCATCATAAATATACAATAATGGCACCCCTAGGCTAAGCTGCGGTGCACACATACTCTGCTATCAAATCCCGGTACATCACGTACATAAGGACCACGTATTGCGAATCTCTCAGGAACCGTTTCAATAAATAATAATCACTCATAATCGAGGCGAACATAGTTCACATCTCATGGGTCACGCACATACCTACGCTCCCATGATCAGTAGACTTATTAACTCACCAATAAGTCATTCTCTGACCTATGTCCTCAAGGTACCGATCCAAATCACCCCCGTAGGCACACAAAGATTAGATGGCCCTGATCGAATGCCGACCTCCCGTGATAGCAAGTATGGTAGCTATGTTATACACAGATAAACACATACACTAAGCATTCTCACATCTTAGATATCGTATAATATTAATAGAGGTATATTATACATTCCTATATCGTCATTAATTGTTTCACACTTACACATCCCCGAATAATATACAATATAGTTGGTCAACTCTTCTCACGTCCCAATTTCAAGTACTTACAACCTAACCCATAGAAGTCACCCGGTCTATTACATAACTCTAAGTTTCAATCCTCAACGTACTCCAATTTCACAACTATACCTACTAATCACAAGGGAAGAATAACACTCAATTATATAAGCCTATGGAAGGTTCAAAACTAAAATCGGGCCTAAAAAGACCATTCTGTGAACTCGTTAGAAGTCCCTGAAATCTCATTCGAACGAGGTCATTCGAACGAGTATCATTCGAATAAATTGCTTCGAACAAACTATAAACTCGTTAGAAGGGGTACTGGTATCTCGTTAGAAGCTCATTCGAACACCTGGGTTAGTCTTCTAACGAAATGGTAGAGAACGCCCAGAAATTTCCCAACTTCGTTTTTCTTCAATTCCTCTTCTCTAAATCCATCCTAAGATCATCCCAATTGAGTTTTAATGTTTTTAAACTACTCTAAGTCCTTCTAGGTCGCTCCTTAACATATTTTTGGGGTCAAATCCCCCTAATCAACATGCAATTATCATAAATTCCCAAAATTTTCCCCAAACCCTATGAACATGAATTCCGAATTTAATTAACGACAAAGAGTCCTTATTAATCCATTTTCAAGTCATAAAAAATTACATTTTGGGGTATTGAATTCGTCCATAACCATTCTACATGCAATCCCTATCCAAAATCACGAGTTTCACAACAATCCCATTGGGTTTTTCATCAAAACTTTCAAGGCATAAACAGTTTGTATACTAAACATGGAGGAAGTATTCATTGAACTTAATAACATCAAATCACTTGCCTTAGGTTTGTTCTTTAGATTTGTTGTCGGTGATTATAGGGTGATTCTCTCCTCTTTCTGGTCACAATTCCTTCCAGAATGATGGTGATGGGAGATGGTTTGGTTTGGAACCTTTTTTAACCTCTCTCTAACTTCTCTCAAAAACCCCCATAGCCCACTCTTTTGTTTTTGGATGGTAATGGCCTTAGTGGCCTCTCTAATAATATATAATTTAACTCTAAAATTCGTGGGTTTTAATTCCTAAATTTATAAAATTACCGAAATATCCTTCTGGGATGCCGGTTTGGCCTAAAAATGCCCCGGGACCCAAACTAAACCCCTGGCGAGTGTTTTCTGACTATCTCGACCCCTCCGGACACGTTGGTGCACTCAAAATGACTATTCGGTTGATAAGAATATAATTTTACTTTTAATCTAATTAACTTCATTCCTGACGCGACTGACACACGTGTCTCAACTAAATTTCCCAAATTGTCGTATTTCTGCCTCGCGACAAATTTAATATTTTCAATAATCATATGTTACCATATTCTCTCAATAATATTTTATTTTAACATCATACTCAAATACCAACTCACATCTTGCTAGTATTTAATTCCGGATTAATTTCCAAATAAATTCTCATTTAATTCAATTAATCCATTAAATAAAAATCAATAAAATTATGGGGTATTACATAAATGAGTCAGTAGCAGCAGCAACTAAGGCCTAGGATTCTTAGAGAGTGTTGGTCAAGTTAGATGTAGATCTAGGATCATAACTGCTTCTGAAACCGTAATTTATTTTCTCTAAAGAAGCCATTATTATCGAGAAGATAAAAAAAATACAAGGAGATGAATGGCTAAGATTGGAGATGAAAATATTGTTTAATTGGGATGGAAATGTTCTCACTACTAAAAAACACATACTTATGGTACATAAGTAATTATGACCAGATGTGGAGTTGCGGTGTGAGAAAATTAACATGCTACTAATTAATTTTTTCTAAAAAAACTAATTACTATGAGGGGTGTGTTTACAACACGCTATCACGGTTCAAGGAGGTATTGTCATGTGATATTGTAAACTGGTTATAATAATCAAACTATAATACATAGACTCAAAATAATTGGGAGTACGCATGTGTTACACCTGTCAGAGTTTGGATGTGGTGTAAAAATTAAAGGAAAATAACTTACATGGGGATGTTAGTGCACCTAGACGGGAAGCATTTCAATGAATTTCCAACCATCAATTACCAAAGCACTTACTTTGCATGGCAAGAAACTCTAAAATAAGCAACAAGAAGACAAAGGAATCCCTCAATAAAAAAGCTACATTTACTCATTTTTTTCGTTCTTTCCTTTCTTTTGTTTTCTTTAGTTTATTTACTACATTTCTTTCACTTCAAAGTAGATTATAAGGTAGATTGTAACTTTATTTCAAATTTATTAAAAGTTTCTTGCCTTTACATTTGGTTCCTTTTATTTTATTGCTTTAAATTTTGATGTGTAAAATTTTACTTTCAAGCATTTACTTTTCTGTAGTTACAAAGATTTTGTTTTCTTTTAGTTTATTCAATTTATAACTTCTTTTGTTCTACTTAATTGTAGAAATTTGTCCCTCACATTAAAGTTTTCCATAAGGAAAGCACGACACTTCTTAATTGAAGTATCGAACTTTACACAATAGTCTGATATTATCATAAGGCTAAGATATTTTGATTGGAAAGACCATAACCTTGTCAAACACACTCACAATTAATTTTTAAACCTATTAACCAAGTGAAGTGAAAACCACTCAAGCAGTGGGTAAATCCTAATTCCAGATCGGGGAGTTACTCATTTGAAATCCCTTATAGTCTTTACCACCCAAGGACTTTAGAAGTGAACAATCTATTGGAAAGAGAGCCTCGCTCTCACCCACCAAGGTCACACTCTTCAAGAGCAACGATTACCTTGGGTAAGTAAAACTACAACGAACAAACCCCTAAGCATAGGGATTTTGTGTGACTTTTATAATAATTACGCTTCCATTAACTATAAGTTGTATGCGTGGTAATATATAAGAGACTAATAAAAAAATGACATCACAGATCGATAACTCAAAAAGACATAATTGGTCCGACTAGTCCTAAAGACCGATCACCCCAATCTTGAGGACAATTAAAGGGACTACGATTCGTGTAGGCCACAAGGCATAACATGTGGACTTTGTAAAACTATAGTAATCAGATTATTCGGATATCACAGAGTAATTAAAAGTGAATCAAGTAAGATGAAAATAAATATCGTTGGATTCAATTTCAATAGAATTGAATACGTTAAGGATAAAACCAAAGACAACAGTCGATTAACCCTAAAGACTCTAGAGCTCTTGTATCTTTAAATAGGCATGACTCTAATGTTCTAGGGAATTTAATTTTACATTATCGTATCCATGAATTGGACCCTCAACTAGGAACCCTGGCACTTCAAGTCATCTTGTTCTCCCCAACGTAATAATACATGTTCTTCCTTTCTAGTGGATGCATGCAAACTAACCTATCGAAGGCATAGAAATGATAGTTCTGCTTGAGATCAACATTGAGCATAAAAAGTAGGGGTAGAAGTTCAATTTGATATATTACACTTATAAATATTGGAATTATAGGAAGAATATGCATTATAAAAGCTAGTTCAAAGCTTTAGGAAAATTAAAAGAGGACTAAACTTAAACGAATATAATATAGTGTAATAATATAAAGTTTTGGCCTCTGGTGCATCCTAATGAACGGAGGAAATCAGGCATTCGTGCTACCTACACTAGTCGATGTTAAGGCTCCCATCAATATGCAAAAACCTAAAATTTAACTACTCACTTTGCGGGAGTAGAGCTGCTAGTCCGGGTATCGAATCTAGACGGAATGTTGCTAGATTTTTATTGATTTATTATTTTGAGGAATAAAAGTGTGAAAGGTGATTGTTTTATAAAATATTAACAACTAAGCATGTACTGAAACTAAGATTAACAAAAGGAGTAAAATCTATATATTAAGAATAGTATCCCTTACCTCTAGTTAATTAGTATAAATGATTACAAGGTAAGACAAGTTTATCAAGATTAAATCTTATTTCATTAATTAATCAAACCTGGAGTTGTCACCCCATAAATTGTAATAAAAGCCTACAATAATTATGGCTTCAACAAATATCCTCGAGTTTACACACAGAAGGCTGTAAATACAGTGCATACATGATTTACACCGTTAAATCTCCCAGACGAAAAATCAAGAATAACCTAATCCATTTAAACTAATCTAATCGATCACCAAAGAAAAGTAACCCATTAATCTAAGTTGATTTCAATCAATCTCAACCTAAACTAATTTAGCTAAAAAGTATTGAAAAGCATGTATTAAATGCAAAGAAGTAAACAAAGAAAGAAATAAGTAAATACAACTAATTAACAAAGCTTGAAAATAATAATGGAAGCTTAAATTAGCGGAGGAAGATAATGAATAGTGTACTTACAACACAAATGGAACGGAACCCTTGGAGAGACAAATAGATGAGATCCCAAGACAAAACTAACCCAAAACCTAATAAAACCTAGATATCTCTAATGACACACACACACACACACACACACACACACACACACACACACACACACACACACACACACACACACACACATATATATATATATATATATATATATATATATAATAAGTCATTAAAAAAAATAAAAAAAATATCTCGATTTGGCTGGATTTTGGGTTGATGGATCGATCACTCGATGAATGTGGAAAAAGCCCACTCTCTTCGATTCAAGGGAAACTCTGTTTCATCGATCAATTGATGAATTTCATTGGTCGATCGATGCTCTGTTTTCTTTGGAACCTTTTCTTCAAAGTGGGAATTATTGCATCGAATGGAAACGACTATAACTTCATCATTCGAACTCGGAATGAGGCGCAGTTTGCTGACACGCGAAACTAACTCAATAAGCTATGCTTCCATTGAGATCAACTAGCTAGCACATGAAGTATGGAAAGACTAAAATTCCATTGAAGTTTCACTATATGATGAACTTCCCTAAAATGCAACCAATTACTCCGTTAAACTTTCCAATACCTAAAAAATCTCACCTAAACCATGCAAAACATATTTATATCCAAAACCTAGGTTAAATAATATATAAGCATAAAAGTAGGATATAACGGAGACAAAAGTGATTGAATGAATATGAATAAATGGCGTAAATATACAATATTCGTGACGTATCACTCCCCCTAACTGAGACATTACTAGTCCTTAATGATAAAACAGAACAAGAACCACACAACAATGAGAGATAACAAAAATAGGTGAGAATAAAAAATAGAAATGCCATTTTCTCTAGTGAATGATTGCATTTAGTGTCTCCATTAAGTCATTAAATTCCTAGATTACCCTAGTGAGCGAGTGTTGCCTTGTGAGGGATTTTAGGGATGAAACCCAAAAACATCAACGTTTCCTCAAAATGTATGCCCAATTAATCAAAAATACGAGCGCAACAACAACGAAAAGGATTTCAACAAGTTATTAGAGTAGTGAATGAATTAACTTAAAAGTTCATAGTTATTAACATTAGATTAACTTCAATAAAAATTTAAACCTTAAGATGTGGGAGGAGGAGACATCACATGAAAATCTTTTGATTTGGAAAAACTTTTATAAACCGGCTAAGTATTAAAGCGTGCATGATATTCAATTCCTTGTCGGTATTTACACTCAACAAATCAATCACTATGAAATAATGTGTAAGCACACATGACATGTAAACATAATGAATAATTGAAATGTAAACTAGGACGCTCACATGTCATTAATGAAGAATGCTATATCAAATGAAAAAATGCAATCTCAATGAAAGGATACCATTCAGCATATAAGGTGAAATGCATTTTCACAGATTATCGCAATTATTATGATATTTGAATCAAATTCATCCTAGGATAATATAAGACTTTATAGGGTTGTGATGTAGGTTTGGGGTTAAGGTTATAAACGAAAGGGAATATTTATGGATTCAAAGGTGTTTAGAGATGAAACATTTGGGATAATGGAAAATTGTGGACAATTTCAAAATTGGAAAATGATTTTTGTACAAAGAATTAGATAACAACGTAAGGAGTGAACAAGGCTATTGAACATTATGTACAATATGGAAATACTTTATGTTTCTTTTTATTTATTCTTTTTCTCATTTTTTTCTTTTATTTTTCTATTCTTTTTTCACATTTTCTTCTCTTTCCTCTTTTTCACTTTTTATTCTCTTTCACACTCTTGCATGCTTAACTACAACCATATAATAAGAGCATAATTCAATCCCAAGTATCATTCCAAACAAAGGTATGGAAGGTGATATGTATGGTTTAAAAACACCAATGCAGAATTTGTTACGCAATTTCAAATTTCGAAACGAAAGGTTAATATTTAGGCTCAAAGAGGTTGACAAGGGGAAACATATAAGGTGAGGTCAAGGTTAATATAGGTGCATAACAAGGAGGGCCTATGATACTTTCCCAGAGTTTACGAAATTATCGAGTCAAAACAACTTTGAAACTTATGATCAAGTAACACATTTCATAATGAACTCAATTAATGTACGATCAAATGAAAGAATCGTGAGATTACCAATGAATTTAACTTTTTCAAAGAGGAAAGAGTAATGTATAACACTAACAAACAAGAAAATCACAACGCTCACTTTGTGTAAGTATATACAATGCAATAAAAGACTATCGACTTACACACATTTTAAACCAAATCAATTAATCAAGAAAAGTGCATGTGCTCATAGGTGTAAAGTTTAATTCATGAAGTTCTCATAATATATATGATTCAAGGACTAAAGTTTAATGACTTCTAAAATTGAGAACATGCATTATTGAGCTATATATTGGATCGATCATTTATTTGAAATTTATCATCGGAAACAAAGCTAAAAGGCCCAAAAAAGGAGGAAAAAAAAGAAATTTTTTTAAAATTTTCATTTTTTCAGCAAAAGGATGCTTGGAAAGAACATGCGACCATTCAATGGAACTCAAAAAGTAATGGGAAGAATATCCCACGTCTCCTAAATTAAACCTTGCATTGTCCTCAATATGAATTAAGAACCAGGTTAAATAAACGAAAAAAATTATATTATGCAAAATGGAGCGATCTCCGAATAGTCCAAGTCCAAATATTCTACAAAACATGTTAGCACCAAGTATAATAAAATTAATAACAAAGATTAACTAATTACACCAGAAAATAAGTAAAAAGAAAAAATGAACTTAATATGTACAACCTACAATTTTAACTTTTAACTAACGATACCAAATCCTGCGAATGGTCACGGTATGGGGGTCACGGTCTCCAAAGTTGGCATGACCAAGTCCATGACCTAGTGTGGTCATGGATCGTCTTGCATTTGGTCATGAATCAAGTCTGTGACTAGTATGGGTCATGGACCATAGCCATGACCCATGCGTGGCCAGTATGGTGCCAAGTTTCCTTCCAAGTGTGGTCGTGGATGGGGTCACGTTCCAAGTTCATGACTATGACACCCCACTCAAAGAAATACTATGGGTGTCACTGATGGTATCAGAGCATCATGTTCCAGTGTCCATAAGATCTGTGCGTCTTACTACGTTTTAGCGTAGAATTCGATTATTATAGATCCCTATTATTAGGATTGTTGATTCATTTTCTACTTTTAAGATATCGTACTTATGCTATTACATTTTTGTATAAATTGTGTACTTATACAATTCGATCTATTTTCAGATGCCCCCGAGGAGACAGTGAGCTGAGAGGGACGAGGCCAGGGATGAGTTGAGGGAGGCTCATTAGGAGCCACAGGTACCGCCACCCCCACCCCCACCCGAGTTTATTTCCACTACTCAGGTGGAAGTGATAGTGGCTCAGGAAGTCGAGAAAGCGATGAGGTCTATGGCAACCCATTTTCCTCAGCCCCAGGCACCGCTTCTAGTGGAACCAGCAGTTCAGGACCAAGTAGGGCCACCTTCTTGGTAGAGAGTTAGAGAGACCTTTCATAAGGGCCCCCACCCGAGTTTCGGGGTAGTACTAATGTGGTAGAGGCTTGTGACTGGAATAAGAATATTCAACGCCATCGGCGCATGCTTGAGTGTACCGATTTGCAGAAACAAATGCTTTCTACCTTTCGTCTGTCAGGGGTAGCCTTAAAGTGGTGGGAGTCAGTTACCACCGCCGAAGAGAGGGACTTGATGATGATATCTGAATTATGGGTGCGATTTGTCGTAAATACTTACATTTCCAGTAGAGGTAGAGATGAGGAAGAAATTCAACCAGTTATTTTAGGGTGATCACTCAGTGGATGACTATGAGGAGGAGTTCACCCATTTGGCTAATTTTGTACCAAATGAGGTGAGCGACAAGGAGCAAAAGAAGTCAAGGTTTATGGATGGATTAGCCTGGAGGATCAGGCAGCATTTGATCGATAATTCAACATTGGTGACATACACTGATGTCATCAACACCGCTTTAGTGCACTATTAAGATCATCATTTCCATACGAAGGGAAACAAGAGGGGAGAGGAGTCGAGCCAGCAGGGTAAGGCAGTTGGTGGTGATACTAGAGGTGTTCAGCAGCAGTCTGGAAGTCAGCAAGGGAATCAGACTAAGAAATTTAAGCCTGGTGGTTTCCAACCGGGAGGACAGGGGTTTAGGCTAGGCAACAGGGCCCAAATCAGCTGTAGCAAGTTCCTCAGGGCCGACATCGCCAAGGGAATAATGGAGGAGGCCAGCCGGGCCTTTCTCGTTAGGGATAACAAGGACAATGATAGGGGGACAATCAGAGGCATTGCTTTATTTATGGCCAGAAGGGACATTTTAAGAGAGAGTTCCCACATAGAGGTAGGGGCTAGCAGCGAGGTTCCCAAAAGGGGTAGCAGGGTTAGATGCCACCAGTAGAACCAGCTCCGCCAACCCCACAGCAGCAAGGGCAGATGCACTACGGGCATGTGTACAACATTCGGGATGTTCCCATTCCACCAGCACCTCAGGCGTCGCCAATAATTGAAGGTATGTTTCCTATCCATGGGCTTGAGGGTAGGATACTTTTTGATACTAGAGCATTGCATTCATTTATTAAAACTAAATTTGCTAAAGTAGCTGGTTTGCTAGAGACCGCGGGTAGTCTCCGGATATGTGTAGAGTTACCAGTGGGTAGTGGGTTATTGATACACTTGATTTGCAGGGGGTGGATGTTTTGATTGGGAGACTGAGTTTAGCGATGTACCTCTTACTGTTAGATAAGGAGGGGTACGATGTCATCCTAGGTATGGATTGGTTGACAAGTTCTTGGGCGACAGTAGATTGCTTTGAGAGAACCATCGTGTTCTCTATTCTGGGATAGGAGACGTTTCTAGTGGCGATGACTTTACCTGAGGGAGGATCTTGCACACATTTGTACTATATTGAGGATGAGACCTCACAGGAGGTGGTGGTTCCATTGGATTTGATTCCGATAGTGAGGGACTTTAAGGATGTGTTGCAGGAAATACCAGGATTGCCGCCTAGCAAGGAAATAGAATTTCTAATTGATTTAGCACATGGTATGAGCCTAATTTCTCGAGCACCTTACCATATGGCCCCTTCAGAGATGCGTGAGCTGAGAGAGAAGATTTAGCAGCTCCCGGGTCAGGGTTTCATTTAATATAACACATCGGCGTTGGGTGCGTCGGTGTTATTTATGAAGAAATGGGATGGTTCACTTTGTTTGTGCGTAGACTACAGGGAATAGAACAAGGTGATAATACGGAATAAGTATCCGTTACCTAGGATGGATGATTTATTTGACCAGTTAAGAGGGGCGGCATACTTCTCAAAGATTGATTTGAGATCAGGGTATCATCAGCTACGTATTAGAGAGGAAGATGTCCCTAAGACCGCTTTCCTATCGCGGTATGGATCCTACGAGTCCAAGGTGATTCCATTAGGGCTCACTAATATGCCAGCAGTGTTCATGAATCTCATGAACAGGGTTTTCAGAGAGTGTCTCAACCAGTTTGTTATTGTTTTCATTGATGACATTCTAATCTACTCGTACACTGAGGAGCAGCACACAGAGCATCTACGTATGGTTCTACAATGCTACGGGACCACCAGCTTTATGCCAAATTCAAAAAGTGTGGATTTTTGTTACAGGAGGTCCAATTTTTAGGTCATGTATTGTCGGATCGGGGTATTTTTATGGATTCGAATAAGGTATCAACGGTGAGGGAGTGGGGGCATCCCACAACACCGACCGAGGTCCATAGTTTTCTTGGATTGGCAGGGTATTATAGGCGATTCATTAAGGGGTTTTCTAAGATTGCAGTTACTTTGATGAATTTGAATCGTAAAGGGATACCTTTTACTTGAATGATCATTATCAGTTAGCTTTCGATGAGCTAAAGGACAAGTTGACATCTGCACCAATACTTGCTTTGCCGAGGGGAGTATTGAAGTATCGAGTCTACACCGACGCATCCTTATAGGGACTTAGGGGTGTGCTACAGCAGGAGAAGAAGCCTATAACTTATGCGTACAGGAAGCTAAAACACCATGAGAGGAATTTACCCCACTCACGACCTAGAGTTAGCAGTGGTCGTTTTTGCCTTGAGGATATAAAGGCACTATCTTTTGGGAGAGGAGTTTACTCTATTCACGAATCACGAGTCACTTTAGTATCTCTTCACACACAAGGATCAGAATATGAGGCAGAGGAGATGGCTAGAAATTGTGAAAGACTACCAGTTTGACATCCAGTATCATCCTGGTAAGGCTAATGTGGTGGCATACGCATTGAGCCGGAGGCCTATAGGGGAGATTTCAGAGGTCTAGAAAGCGAAGTGGAGAGAGCTTCATCATAATGATGATGATGCCATGGCGTGTATGTCAGCTTTATCCATCACTCTCGAGTTCATTATGTGGGTTATGAGGGAACATACAGAGGACCAGATCTGCCGAGAAGGGGAAACATCAGTTGTTGGCTGAGGGAGCAGAGGGTTATTCGATTAGCTCGGAAGGGGGCCTACACCTTAATAGGAGGTTAATTGTGCTGGAGGACGAGGAGTTGAGGCACGTTGTTATGACAGAGTCCCATGGTTCGAGGTTTACGGTACAACTAGGTGGGTATAAAATCTACCAGGATATGAGGAGGCAGTATTGGTGGGTAGGAATGAAATGGGACATAGCAGAGTTCGTCTCGAATTGTACCACGTGTCCTCTCATGAAAGTTTATCATTAAAGACCTTCAGGGATGCTAAACTTACTAGAGATTCCTGTGTGGAAGTGGCAGAGCATCTCCATGGACTTCACTACCGGGTTTCATACATCGCAGAGGGGTCACAATTCCATATGGGTAATTATGGATCGATTGACGAAGGTAGCCTATTTCTTACCAGTTTGCACAGACTTCGAGATGATGCGTTACACGTAACTATTCATAGCAGAGATAGTTAAGCTACATGAGGTGCCAGTTAATATTATATCTAACAAAGATAAGATTTTGTGGCCCATTTCTAGCAGAGCTTTTAGGAGGCTATGGGCACAGAGTTACGGCTAAGTACCGCCTATCATCCACAGACAGATTGGAAGATTGAGAGAGTAAATCAGATGCTGGAAGACATGATAAGGATGTGCATTTTAGACTTTGGGGGAGGACGGGAGCGATATCTTCCTTTGGTAGAGTTCGCGTATAAAGACTCTTACCAGTTTATGATTATCATGTCACCATTCGAGGCACTATATGGGAGATCGCGTTGTTCGCCTGGCTGTTGGTTAGAAGTGGGGGATAATAAATTATTAGGCTCAGAGATTGTCCAGGATGGATTCGGATAGCTCATGATAGGAAGAAGAGTTATGTTGATGCTTCATGGAGACATGTAGAGTTAAAGGTTGGGGATCAGGTATTGGTCCGGGTATCACCTGTGAAAGTGGTGATGGGGTTCGACAATAAAGGTAAATTAGCGTCGAGGTACGTGGGGACCTTCCCTATTATTGGGAGGGTGGAACCGGTAGCTTATAGACTGGGTTTGCCAGAGCACCTTCAGCGGATACACGACGTGTTCCATGTGGCACGTTCCCCTCGAGGAAATAGACTTATATCCAGACATCTCGTATGATGAGAGACCAGTAGCTATTCTGGACCATAGTGAGCACAAGTTATGATCCAAGGTTGTTCCACTAATGAGAGTACAGTGGGATCCTCACAGCATCAATGAGTCTACCTGGGAGCGGGAGGAGGATATGCAGGAGCAGTATCCAGAGTTATTCACCGCATGTACGGCCTAATTTCGGGGATGAAATTCCTTTGTAAGGGGGCGAGTAAGTAACACCCCATATTTTTATGCATTTAAAAATAATTAATTCGGGTAAAAATTTAAATTACCTACGTGTCGTAATTTAATGGAATTAATTATGGAAATCTGTCTATAAATATTAATCGGGAGAATAAATGGTTAATATTTATGGGAATTAAATTACTAAGTGAATAGTAATAATTATTTACGTCATAAGTGTATTAGTGACGTGGGATTCACTTATCTCAGTCGAGAGTTGGTTATAGACTAAGTTAGGTGTGAGATAAGAAATTTTTTAAATTAATTTGGATGTCGATTCTGAGTGCACAGTTGAGTTCGAATGGGCCAAGATAGTTAGAAAAGAGTACCCGGGGTAGTAAATGGGTCTCGGGGTGTTTTTAGGAATAGTAGGGCCCACACGGGGGTATTTGGGTCACTCGTGCTTGGCCCATTAGGCTAAAAACGGGATTTGGCTTTAATACCTAATTTAGGAGGAAAGGAAAACGACAGAAAACACAAGAGAGAACCTAGGGTATTGAGAGGAACCCATAGAGAGTGGTTGCACTGCAATAGAGAACCAATTGGGAGTTCATCATCAACCTTGCAAATCACACCCTCGGATCAGACCCTACGAACCCAAAAGGCAAGTGGTTAACTTACTGTGATATTAATTGATGTTAATCAATTCATATTTTTGTGATGTGAAATCAGAAATTCTTTTTGGGTAAAATTAACAAAATGTTTTTTTAAAGGAACACTTAATTGAGATTTAATGTGGGAATTAATTGTGTGGCATGGTTCTGTGATAATATTTGATTTACATGTGAAAAACCCAGTAGCAATTATGGACGAAATTGGGGTCTATAGATGAAATTAGAACCTAACGAGTAAAAACCCAGGATTTTTCCCCAAATTAGAAAGGTAGAAATTTGTGAGATTTAAGTTATGTTTAAGGTTCTATGAGAGTCCCTGGTCATGTTCTTATATAGTTACGATGTTGATTGTGCTTGGGTTAGAGCAAGGAAGAGGTTACGAGTTGGAAAATTTCATTAATGGAGGAAACATCAAGTCGGAGAAGACGACCACTTGTTCGATCGATCAATCAACAATTGCGGTCGATAGATTGACCCTTCAGGTTTTTGGGCAGCTGGGCTTAGGGATTTATATGGGTAAAAATTTTAGTTGCAAATTTCCCCTAGCATATTTAAGAGAGAAAAATTAATTATGAGAGTAAATTCTTAACAATTATAAAGGGATATAATTGGGAGTGGTGGGGGAATTAAGGGCGACACATTTCGAATGAATTTTTAGAAATAAATTCTGAAAGAATAAAATAATGGACTGGGCGAATAAGTTTGGATATGGTAGTAGAGCGACACTACTCACTAAAATTAATTATGGTTAAAAACTAATAAATTTGTAGTGGGGGATTAGACTCGAGTATTATATTAATTTCGGACCACGAGAGCGAGTCCGAGTATATTAGTTGGGTTACACGAAAAATATTTTTATTAATTAATGTACAAATTAATTAATAATTAGAGTTGAACCATAAACTTGGAGTTTACATATAGGCTAGTGTTACGAACGTGGTACATGGTAAATCTGGGATATTTTATAATTATATATATACGGTATGCGATAGTATATATATGGTGTGTGAGTATAAATATTAGTGATTCTATATTATTTAAATATATATACTCTAGTGCTATTAAGGGAGGTTGCACATAGTGGGTGAATCCCCTAGCTTGAGGAGTAAGGCGAGTATATCCCCAGGTCATAGCGTACGTTATATGGGTGAGGGACTTATCTCACTTTCAGGAAAGGAATATGAACGCCTCCATTATATTTATATTTTTGACCAAGTTAGTGAGCGATTCTGACTTGGGGTAACTAGGTTATGTGAGTACACCTAGTGGGATAGCACTTTGGAGAATACATCCGATGAGTTATTACTCGGGATGATGGTTATTATTTATATTCAACATATGTGCGAATGTTGTAATATAATTATACGTATATAATGGGATAAATAATTATATGCGGGTAGTTTAATACATGGTGTGAATTGTATATGAGTATAATGGATGTGAAAGTTATATAAATTTAAAAGGGAAATGATTAATTAAGTTAGTGCTAGTAATAACTTATAAATCATACTTAACATACTCGGTTATAGTAAGGGTAGTTGGAAATGGTTATATCTATTATCTAGTATGGAGCTGAAGACTAGGGGAGATATAAAATGGCGTTAGGTGTGTGCATTAGAGGAGGGGTGAGGATCTTCTTAAGGGAGTGCAACACTAACTTAAATATGATACGCATACCTGCATTTTTTATTTTTGTAAGTTAATCATTTGCTAAATATTTTCAAAATATTTTGGGTTCTAACCCTTGCTATAAATTATTTTCAAAACCTTTTAGGTGTTCAGCCACAAGAACGCCAGACTTGATTCATTCTAGGGATGTCGTTGTTGCAGTATATGTGAATGTTACAGGATTCAGATAGGCACCTCTATCTCTTCTATTCTTAGAATATGGACTTTATATCATATGCTCGAGCATGTTGCTCACAGTTTTATTTAGTATTCATTTCAAATACTATGAGATTATTTTTATCTGTCTTTACATTTTTATGGGATTTTAGCCGATGGTTTATTCGGCATGTCATTTCCTTATTTGTGATGATGGTTGTTATTGGCGTGGATGATCTTAATTAATAAAGATTAAAATTTGACATCAGCCTTGAATACTAGGTGGTTAGTAATTTCAAAAAATCTTAACAGTGATGCTAAGGATGATTCATTTGAGATTCCTGTTTAATTAGGTATAGGACTGATCACCCGATATTTCTTCGAGAGGGGTGTCACAGTGACCATAAACCAAAATACACACTGACCTAGTCACGGCTTGGGATCGTGACCATCCTGCGAATTGAGTCACGACTTTGGGTCGTGACATTAATCTTATTTCAACGCTAACGTAATAAATTTTAAAGGGGTCACGACATGTGGTCATTAACATAATTCTAAACCTTTATCTATAAAAAATTCCCGAGAAGACCTTTTCATTTTCCCTAAAAAATTCTAAACTCTCTATCCGTCAATTTTGGCTCTCTCCCGATCTCAATCTCAAGGAAATATTTTATGCATTTTTATATACGTGCGTGTGTGTGTGTGTGTGTGTGTGTGTGTGTGTGTGTGTGTGTGTGTGTGTGTGTATGTATGTATGTGTATTTTTATGTGTGTATGTGTATATGTATGTTTGTATACGTGTGTGTATTGTGTATGTATGTGTGTATTCTTTATATGTGTGTATTGTGTATGTATGTGTGTATAATATATATGTATACTGTATAGTGTATGTGTATGTGTGTGTGTATTGTGTATGTATGTGTGTATTCTAGAAAAAAATACATATATATGACTAATGTTGGTTCAAGTTTATGGATATAGTTGGTTTAAGTTTCAAACTAGGGTCAATTTTAATTTTATGGATATTACTAATTTAAGTTTGGGACTAAAATATAAAAAAATACCTCTCTTTTGATATTGATGACAAATTCAGGATTAATTTTAGGGATAATGTTTGTAAGGGATTAATTTTATGACTAATGTTTGTAAGGATTAATTTTAGGGTTGATGTTAGGATTTATTTTAGAGATTGTTGGCTAAAATGACAAAAGTAGGTATTTAAAATGAAATAAATTAGTGATGAGATACACACACCTAATAACTAGTTAATCCCTCATTATATCCATTATTTATAGCAATCATATTCACGCCCTCATTCATTTTTCTTAGGAAAAATGAGTCACGGTGATAATAAATGGCAACAAGAGTGGGAAAGGTTGCAATTGGACCACACTCTTACATCTTTCATTAATGAGCCTCATTCAGTGGGTACTCCGATTTATTGGTATGTGAATAGGAAGATCGAACAATTTAACTACCTTGTAAATCGTGGAGTTCATCTCCAACGAGAGTTCTTGTTCAATCGTATTCTGTTTTCCCTACTAGAATGCTAGGATGAAGCTACCCAATATATATTTTCCTTACATAATCTTGATAGAGCACTGACCTTGCTTATTATGTTAGAGAAGGTAGAAAAAACAATTAACCCATTATGGATAGAATTATGTACAAAAAGCATTGACGAAGACTGCGATGTCTCGTAACGTATACACGTCAAACTTAATCTTACCAGTAGGCTGAAGAGGATGATAATTCGAGTTCATGTCGCTGACATCTATGCATCCATTACAGATACACTTCCTCCTTATTGGTTGCGTCCATCCTAGGGCGCGACGCTCTGGGAGAAGGAGGAGAATCCCTCATGAAAGAACTGGGCCCTGATCTCACACCCCTCTTCAAAAGGTGCATTGGTCGTCGTCGGTGTGGGGTGAATGTAAAGAGATGGAGTCGTCAGCCTATTTTGCACGAAAAATGAAAAAGAACATGTATCCACTTCGAGAGAGCGGCATCAAGGACAAACTGATGACTACGAAATCAATAGATCGGAGGTCCAGGGGCTATGTTACGAAATGGGAAGGTCTAAGGCACCCATTCCTCCCTCTCGGTCTCTCATGGGCAAATGTGAATATTTTTCTTTATCCTCGTAAAGCGTGTGTATGAATTTATATAATGGAAATTGGAATCGTTAGACCCATACCATGGAAAAGATAGGGTGAGGTCATCCACAGGAATATTCCCCCAAATAATCATAAATGTAGAAGATATAATATGAGCGTTCATCGCGATATTGATCGTTATTAGGAAACGATAATATTCTGTTGGATGAAACGCAAATAATCATGATATATGTAAAAGTGTGATGATTATGACAATGAGGGATTTTAGGAAAATTGGAAAATAAGACAAATTGGAAAATTAAAAAATTGGACTCGAGTCTCGAATTTTAATCCGAGATGCAACCTATAAAGGCATCAAAGTCCGCGTAGTTCGAATGTAGAATAGGGGTGGGGTTTATCCCATAGATTCGAACGGAATTTTATTATGTGTGTACGTGTAGAAAATATGTTTTTGGTTTTGGAAAAAGTGTGATGGATAATTCCGTTCAAAATTTACCAATGTAACCCTCTTTTATTTGTTTTGGGTTTTTTATGGAAAATAAAGTATGTGAAAAAAAGTGTAGATGTTAATATGTATGAACTAAAGTGAAACTAAATTAAGAATTTAATGTAACTTATGCAAAAACAAGATATTTAAAAGAGAGGGAGGAGGAATTGGACCTTCCTTTGAGCATTAGCTTGGATCTTGGATTAACTCCTTCGAATGTTGATGAATATTGATGAGAAAGAAATATATTTTCCAAATTGTGTGTGAAAATGATGGGTAACTTCTCAAATGGAACTTCGTTGATTTCGAGAGAAAGTTGCTAAGATCACTAATGTTGATGGGTTTCTTCTCTACCTTGGGAGTGAGGCCATGACCTCTATTTATAGGGCTAAGGGGGGGGAGGGTGACTATCGGCCTACCCAGGGTGTTCCTATCAATAGGTAACCCTTGACACTGTGCCGATAGGCAATGTTCAGGACCTATCAATTTGCAGTCTCATGCGGAATTTTTGAGAAAAATGATCATATCTCACAAACCGTTGATCCGAATCGCGCACGGGACATATTATTAAAAAGGCCATTCAGAGAACTTTGAGAGTCCTTTGGACTTCTCCCGGGTCTGGGAGTTGACTTTGGGTCAAATGTGGCACGAAAGTGCACGTCGATCTTTTGGATGGGAGATCGTCGGACGAAAATGGATAGTTCATCTGTATGTTAAGTCAGAATCGCACATGGGGTGGACCGTTGGAAACTTTAGGATATTTACTTAAACATTCCAAAGAGTTTCACTCGGTTTGAAAAGTTGACTTCAGTCAACCAAGGCCCAGAAGCGCCCGGTGGCCTCTCGGAGTAAAACGAATCGTTCGTCCGTACCGTAGGTCAGAATCGCACACGGGGCGGATCGCTAGAAAGGGTACTCAGTGTCCTTAATAGATTCATTTAGTCTCATTCAATATTAAGAGTTTACTTTAGTGAAATAGAGTCCGGGAGTGACCAGTGGCCTCCGAATCGATTTTCGAGAGAAAACTAATCGTTCGTCCGAACGGTTAAGCTGTTTCATGCATGGGATGGATCATTTAAAATGGGTTTTAGTGCCCTTCGAAGATTCAAATATATTTCACTCTCACTATAGAGTTGACCAGAGTCAAATGGGTCCCAAGGGAGCCCAATGGCCTCTAGATCGACACTTTGAATGGCGCCTTGGTTTGTTGTGGAAAAGGGGAAGTGCTAGGGGTCTAACGAGAGACTTAGGGGGTCCTAGAATGGGGTGTCTACAGAGGCCCTAGATGGGTAAGCTTGGAACAAGTAATGTCCATTGAATAGACACCATACGATGGAGGGAGGTTAGTTCTATGGACCTAAGGGATGTGGATAATCGATTCAGAAGGTTGGGGTGAATTCTGACCTAAAAGAGGTGACGACCAAGGACCGAGGTCAATTCGGACCTAACTGAGGTGAAGATACTGGATCACAGTCAATTATGACCTAAAATAGGTAAGACCAAGGATCGAGGTCATTTTTTACCTAAATGAGGAGACGATCCAAAACCGAGGTCAATTCTCACCTAAAAGAGTTGATGACCGAGGGCCGAGGTCAATTATGACCTAACTATGGTGATGATCCAAGACAAAGGTCAATTATGTCATAAAGAGGTGATGAATGAGGATCAATGTCAATTTTAACCTAACTGAGGTGATGATCCAAGACCGAGGTCAATTATGACCTAAAGGAGGTGACGACCAAGGACCGAGGTCAATTCTAACCTAACTGAGATGATGATCTAAGACCGAGGTCAATTCTGACCTAAAAAAGGTGATGATAAAGGACCGAGGTCAATTCTGACACAAAAGAGGTCATGACCGAGGACTGAGGTTCAATTCCAACCTAACTGAGGTGATGATCCAATACCGAGGTCAATTCTAACCTAAAAGAGGTGATGATTGAGAACCAAGGTCAATTCTAACCTAACTGAGGTGACGATCCAAGACTTAGGTCAATTTTGACCTAAAACAGGAAACGACCAAGGAGCGAGGTCAATTCTGACCTAACTGAGGTGACAATCCAAGATCGATGTCAATTATGACCTAAAAGAGGTGATGAATGAGGACCGAGGTCAATTCTAACCTAACTGAGGTGAGGATCCAAGACTGAGTTCAATTTTGACCTAAAAGAGGAAACGACCAAGGACCGAGGTCAATTCTTACCTAACTGATGTGACAATCCAAGATCGATGTCAATTATGACCTAAAAGAGGTGATGAATGAGGACCGAGGTCAATTCTAACTGAAATGAGGTGACGATCCAAGATCGAGGTCAATTTTAACCTAAGAGTTGTGATGACTAAGGACTGAGGTCAATTCTGACCTAACTGAGGTGATGATCAAAGGTTGAGGTCAATTTTGACCTAAAAGTAGTGACGATCATGGACTGAGGTCAATTTTGACCTGACTGAGGTGACGATCCAAGGCCGAGGTCAATTCTAACCTAAAGGAGGTGACGACCGAGGACAATGGTCAATTTTGACCTGACTGAGGTGACGACCGAGGGCCGAGGTCAATTCTAACCAAACTGAGTCGACGATCCAGGACTGAGGTCAATTATGACCTAAAAGAGGTGATGATCGAGGATCGAGGTCCATTCTGACCTAACTGAGGTGATGATCCAAGATCGAGGTGAATTCTGACCTAAAAGAGGTGACGATTGAGGACCGAGGTCAATTCTGACCTAACTGAGGTCACGATCCAAGACCGAGGTCAATTCTGACCTAAAGGAGGTGACGATCGAGGGCCGAGGTCAATTTTGACCTAACTGAGGTGATGATACAAGATCGAGGTCAATTTGGACCTAAGAGAGGTGACGACCGAGGACTGAGGTCAATTATGGCCTAATTGAGGTCAAGATCCAAGACTAAGGCCAATTCTGACCTAAAAGAGGTGACGACTGAGGACCGAGGTCAATTTTAACCTAACCGGGTGATGATCCAAGACCGAGGTCATTTCTAACCTAAAAGAGGTGACGACCGAGGATCGGGGTCAATTCTGTCCTAACTGAGGTGACGATCCAAAATTGAGGTCAATTCTGACCTAAAGGAGGTGACGACCTAAATCAAGTTTGACCTAACTGAGGTGACGATCCAAGATTAAGGTGAATTTTGACCTAAAAGAGGTGACGACTGAGGACCAAGGTCAATTCTGACCTAACTGAGGTGATGATCCAAGATCAAAGTCAATTCTATCCTAAAGGAGGTGACGACTGAGGACCGAGGTCAATTATGACCTAACTGAGGTGAGGATCCAAGATCGAGGTCAATTATGACCTAAGAGATGTGACGATCGAGGACTGAGGTTAATTCTAACCTAACTGAGGTGACGATCCAAGATTGAGGTCAATTCTGACCTAAAAGAGGTGTCCTTTTCCTTCGGGAAATTTGGTGACTCCATTAGGGATGATTTGTCTTAATTGGACATTGGAAAAGAGTGAATGATCCGAGGATTCGTAGCTGGGGGAAATGTCGAGCATCTTTTGGACACGTTGTTAGGGAGAATGATTCTCTGGAATTTCGCTGGGTGTGTGAAAAAATGTTTTCCTTGGTGAACAAGGTTATTTAATGGATTTGGCAATTTTAGGAAATTTTTAGGAATTGTTCAGGATTTTCTAGTATTTTTTTGGACTTTTTATATGAAATTGTAAAGGGTGTGCCGATCGGCATAGGTGGAGGTATGCCAATCGGAATTGGCATTGTCTTTTGGGGTACCTCAAGCAGATGAAAGGATCAGTGTCGATCGGTGGGTGGAGGGGGCTGTCGATCGGCATGACTCTTAGCCTTTTATAAAAAAAAGGGCGGGTTCTCCTCATTTTGCACACCTTTCTGACTTATTTTCTTCTGTTATAAACTTCTGCAAATCGTCCTAACATCTAAAATGGATGACTTCTCAAGCAGTGCAACCCATATGGCATGGCTTAATGTCGATGATTGGGCAGGGTTAGAGTAAAGGGCTAGGGTGCCCCTCGCATTGGGTACCGACAACTGTTTTGACTTGTTTGAGCCGATGGTGAATGATTAGAATCTTCTACATGAGCCTTCGCGTCATTGCTCTTTTAGAGTGGGGAACCCTGGTGGCTATGTAAGTATTGCATGACTCTTTGTATTCCTTTCTTCTTTTCTTGACAAGATTGCTTTATTTTTTGAATCTGATAGGTATTTTCTTCATTTCTTAACAGTCTGACGTCTCCATGTAGACTATTTTTTCCCGTGGTAAGATAGGCCTTAAGGATGTTTGGGAGCACCTTCCTGTTGTGGTGCGCTGGATGGTGTCCTCTACAGTTTTTGGTAGGCTAGCTTCAGCTTCTGATGAGATGCCCCACTCCACTGTGGTTCTATGTGCTTTGGGAGAGAGGTCGTGGGACACTACCCACACCTTCCATTTTGGCTTTGGGGAGATAGTGGTGACTCTAATTGATGTTTAGAAGTTGCTGGAACTAGACTGCGAGGGTGCCCAGATTGAGGTGGATAGGACACTAAGGGTGACGCCGGAGGCGGTGACGATGTCTTTAGGTGACATGGAGAGGGTGGTTTTCGAAGAATCTCTCCGCTTGTCTTCTTTGAGGGAGATTTTGCTGAGGAGGAGGGTCGATGAGAACGATGGGCAGCAGATGCGTCGGATGGCCTGCTTGTTTATCTTGTTGGTGTTGGGTGGTTTTCTGGTGTTAACGAGTGGAGACGGCGTCCACTTATGTTTTTTTCCATTTCTGAGGGTGTTTTCGAACATCCTCTTCTATGATTGGGGGAGCCTGACTTTGGATAACCATTATTATTCATTGGATGCATTTAGTCGGTGGTGCCGATCGACTTTTACTGGGGCCACGTATCTTCTGGAGGTATTCTTTATTTTGCGCATTTTCCTTTATGCGTTCACTTTTTCCATTCATGCACTTCTTTTATATTTCTTGAATACCGATCCTTGTCCTTTGCAGATGGGGTTCTATGAGGTGATTGGGTCGAACACCCAACTGATTTCTTTGAAGGATGACTCTATGGGAGACTTCTGTCGAATGTTTCGATGGTGGAGGTCTAATCAACAATCGAAGAAGACACTTTCTCTAGAGATAGTACGCCAGGTCCTCAATGGCCTGACAAGCGAGTAGGTAAGAATTCTTTTGTCTTGAGATTGTTCATTTTCTTTGATGATGTTTTATTGATACTGATCCTTCACTTTTGCTGAGGATTTACAGGTGATCTTTTATCCTTGGGGGATGGTCGATAAGCACACTGGCTTGACTGGGGGACCTACGCAAATGCGGCACCTGTTGGCGCATGAGTTCGGCTACTCCTGGTATCCTGAGGAAAGGGTAGTCCGACAGATCATGGAGTATGAGGTTGCGGTGGCTCCGGTGAAGCCTCCTATGTTCGTGATGTGCGTACGGGAGATATGTGAAGATACCCGAGTGGATGCGATGATAGGAGACCCATACTCTCTGTATACTGACATAGTGGTGATGTACGACAATCTAGACTTCACCTTGAGCTGGCTGATGCCCCCTAGTACATATGATGTGATGCCTATCCCTAGGGAGGGATCAAGTTAGTAGGTGGGGTCCTCTTATAGCGCAGGTGGTGTGGCCATGTCAATGACGATAGCAATGATATTAGGGCCTTCTTTTGTGCGGCTGCATTCCCCTAGTTACAACATTCGGCGAGCTGACGGCTGGTCGGTGCGTTTATAGCATCGTCCTCATGCGATAGACCCGGAGAAGGTCCTTCGGCCTGCGGTATGTCTTTTTTTAATTTCCTTGATTTCTTTTTTTTTTCTGCATGCTTGATTGATTTGATATTTTCCATTCTTCCTCGCAACATATTAGTGTTTCGACCACTTGGCTGAAGGACATTAGGGACTAGATATCTTTGTCGACTGCTCATATTCGTGAAGCGGTTCTGGTCCCTTCTTTCTTGGTGCACTCTGCCTCGTCCAGGGAAGGGTCTGGCTCTGGAAGAGGGGGCACATCGTCTCGCCATATGGGGAAGAGGGCGAGCCGCATAGATGGGGGATCCTAAAGAGAGAGAGAGAAGAGAGAGAAGAAAGAGAGAGAGAAATAGAGAAAAAAAGAGAGAAAGAAAATGAAAATTGGGTTTGGGTTGAGTCCCGTTGTTTTTTTGCTTTTTTCTTTCCCTACAAAATATCAATGTAAAACAGAAAAATATATTCAAATGAAGAATAATGTTTTTGTTAATTTCTTTGTTTAGTGATGAATGCACATGCTCTTTTTACTTTGCTTCTGAGACCGTAAAAATAATTTGAAAAGGATTTTATTTAAAATAGGATTAGTAAAATCTTAAGTATAAAGAAAATCCGGAATTTGCTTATGATAAAAATTATTTTTGTTAGATTTTTTATTTTGACAAAAAAGGAAGAAGGGAATTTTCCCAGAGTAGGGGGTTACCGATCGGCATGACCCTTTTCTTGACTATCGGCATACCAGTCTCGTCCAATCAATGAAAGGATTTGATTTCCATTTCTTCAATTGCTTGGTACTTGGTGGGGGCATGTTTTACTCCGATTTTTGCAGGGTTTCTTGTCCTTGCTTGAGAGTTTCCAAGTATAAATAGGGGTGTGACTGGGATTTCCTCCTCACACTTTCATTTTCTTTCTTTTTCACATTCTTACTTGCTTATTATATTTTTGCAAGATGGCACTCCCTGGTAGAATTGAGTTCGCCAACTACCTCGAAGCCTTGGAAGCAATGTGTTCTTACAATGTCGATTATGATGCCTTCCACATGAGGGGAGTCTCTTTGTGGCGCAATCGGACCATTGAGTGGAACATGTTTATGGCGGATGTCGAGTTTTGGTATCCCGAGGATCATGTCTTCCGCTTCGGGTTGGATGATATTTGTCCTACCCACGAGGAATTTTCTGCCATGCTAGGGATAAATTCCAGTGTTACAATGACTTTGCCTAAATTTTCTCCTTCTCCCTGGTAATTACTAGTTCTTCATATTTCGCCTTCGACACCCAGGCCATTGGTTATAGGGGGGATGATTTCCCTTCCGACGGTGTTGCAGTCCATGCATTCGCAGGACATGGGCGATGCTGGATATGTTGGGGCCGTCATCCTAGGCCTTCTTTAAAAAGTTTTATTGCTGACTGGGGAGACATTGATGGACCCCCAACTGGATGCTATTGTTTCTTAGATATCTTATCATCGTAATCCTATAGCAGTGATACTGGTGGAGACCTTGAATGGCATGGGTGCCTAGAGGGAGGGTCGTTCTGACTTTTTGAGAGGGGGCCCCATGATGTTGTTTATGTGGTTGTCAGAGAGGTTCCGCATGGTGGTGACACCTGGGTATCCCTTGTCGGTGGTTCCAAACTTCTTCTCGTGCTATTTTATAAGTGTTGGACTGGACATTAAGAGTTGGGGTAACTGGTTTGTAGAGAACAGAGCTTTAAACTTGCGCTAGTCCATGCCATGGTGGGGAGAACAATTGCCCATTTTGGAGCTTGGAGAGTATCAGTGCGTCCGACTGGTTAGCCTCAGGTAGACCTCTTTTTACTTTCCTTGGCGACCTCTGCGTCAATATGGTTGGGAACAAATTGTGCCACCACGGACACTGGATTTCTTTCCCGTGGAGGACCTGACGGAGCATATGCACATATGACTAGGATCTTTATGGGAGAACTGAAGTCCATCTACTTGTCCCTCTCAATCTGTTGGGTGAGTTTTTCATGTCTCTGAGGACTATATGAAATGGTTGTGGAGTAAAGTGGTCACCAAGATGCTGGTTGTGGAGACCGATTAAAGAAGGCTTGTCTTCTTTGATACTTTAGAGGGAGGTATTGTGGTCTTTTAGAGGCTAGTCCAGGCTTATATCTCAATTGAGCATCAACAGCATTCCCTCCAGTCAGGGGAGGTTTGGGAACCCCCAGAATGTCGAAGATGGAGGCAGTTCTTCTGGGAGCTGTGGGTAGACTTTGTGAAGCTTTTGTATGGTGTTTGGTTTTGTTTGTGGTTGTTTGTGCTGTGTGGGTTATTTAGGAGTAATGGGGGTTTGTTTTTAGGATTGTAGGTGTTAGATGGTAAGGGAAGTCATTTGACTCCTTACGCCGATGTTATTGTATCGAAATTTCAAATAATGAAATAAATACGTTTTTGATCATCTAGTTGTGCCTCTTGATGACTTTTTCATTGTGAACTATCTATACTCATCGCTAAGGCATACATAATCTATTTTTTCATGTACATATTCAAATGAACTATCATTCTCGGGGATAAGAAAAGTATAGTATTTTGTGAAAAGAAGGGGGGCACACTCATGTGAAGGGATGAGCAGCCTGTGTACCTCTAAGGCTCTTGAAAAATTTTGAAATTCATTTTTGAAATTTTTTTTAGAGGATCAGGACCATGTAGTTCTGGGTAGGGGAAATAAAGAGATTTTTTTTCAAGAATAGTAGGGAGATGAGAAGAGTCGTAGCGTGCTAAGATTTTGGTCTAGGGGTAGAATTTCTTCAGAAGGTCTAGGTTGACTGGACGCGCCATTTCTTCTCCATCGATGTCGGTAAGCAAAGCAGCACCGTTTGACAGGATATTTTTTACTATGTATGGGCTACTCCAATTAGGCTTGAATTTCCCTCTGGGGTCCCAAATGGGCTCTATTATTTCTTTGAGGGATAAGTCCCCTTCTCGGACACCGCGGTCCTTGACTCTCTTTTTGAATGATCGTGCTATATGGAGATGGTTCCCTTGTATGTGATATAGAGCTTTCAGTCTCCTTTCATCCAAGAGGGATAGCTCATCAAGATCACTTTGGTGCCAGTCTTCCTCGTTGACTTTTCTTTCAAGCATGATGCGTAGTGAAGGGAAACTAGAGAGCAAGGGGTACCCCTTGTAGAGGTTTGAACTGAAGTACAGTGTCCCCAAAGGGCTTAACGGATCATATCGTCCCAATCTCGATAACTCTCAGTCATCTTACTGATAATATCTTTGAGATTCTTATTGTGTACCTCGACTGCCCCATTGGTTTGAGGTAGGTATGGAGAGTATTTGTGTGTTTGAATTCCATATTTATCGACCACTTTTGTAACTTCTGCTTCAAAGTGTAGACCATTGTCTAATACCAGCTCGTGTGGGACCCTATATCAACATATGATGTTTTTCTAGATGAATTTGGCCACTTTCTTGGCATTCAGAACTGCATATAACTCAACTTCGACCCATTTGGTGAAGTAGTCTAGGATGAACTCATGCCCATTGGATTCTTTCGGTGTAACTTTCCCTATGATGTCGATGCCCCATGTGGAAAATGACCAGGGAGAGGTCATGTTGTACAATTCTCGAGGGGGGAAATATTGTAGGTTGGAAAACTGTTCGTATTTGAGACATCTTCGAACGTAGCTTATGCAGTCCTAAACCATGGTAGTACAGTAGTAACTTTGTCGAATGATCTTTTTGGCGAGCATATGGACATTCATGTGGGGTCCGCATTCCCCACTGTGGATTTTTTGCATCATTTCTTCAATGTCAGCCCCTGCGATGCACTGTAAATAGGTTCCATTGATGTTTCTCTTAAACAGTTCTTTATCACAGATAATGTACTGGGCGGCCAGTCTGCGGAGAGTTTCTAGGTATTTCTTGTTAGATCCTTAGGGATACCTATCGTGTTTGAGGAGGCATCAAATATTATAGTACCAGCAATCAATTATTTCGGGTTCTTCCTCCGTGCTGAGCTCGATGTGATAGCAGTGGGTTGGTTTGTCTTGTTTCTAGACAAAGAACGGGGACATGGTTATTCCTTCGAGCATGTCAATCAAGGAGGATATGGTGTCAAGGGCGTCAACTAGGTTGTTCTTTACTCGGGGAAGGTAGTGGAAGGTGATTTCTTAAAATTGGGAAGCTAGTTCGTTAAGGTGGGCGTAGAAGGGTAAGAGTTTCTTATCCTCGACTTTTCATTTCCTGAGTACTTGATTGATGATGAGGGATGAATCCCCGTAGACATTGACATATCGAATTCCTTTCTTGAGGGAAACTTTGAGGCCTACAGTGCATGCCTCATATTCAGTCATGTTGTTAGTGCAGGAGAAATCCAATTTGATGGCAATGGGAGTGTGGGAGTCATCAGGGGCAATTAAGAGGATTCCAATGCCATATTCTTTTTTGTTGGTAGTGCCATCAAAGAACATTTTCCATCAAAGGTCTTATTGAGAGGCGCAAAGGATATTCTCATCTGGAAATTCAAAAATCAAGACATCGAATTCTTCCATAGGGTAGTCAACAAGGTAGTCTGAGATTGCTCTTCCTTTCATGGCTTTCTGTATGACATAGGTGATAACAAACCCGGTTATAAGCATCAACCAATGGCCATTCTACTGAATTGGGCGGGCTTCTCGAGTAGGTACTTGATGGGATCTATTTGGGATACAAGTCTGATGGGGAAGGTGATCATTTAGTGATATAAATTTTGGGTAACCCAGATAAGAGTGACACATGCTTTTTCCAAGGAAGTGTAGTTAACTTCGTAACTGGGAAATTTTTAACTGTCATAGTAAATGGATTTGTCTTTGCAGGTTTCTTCAGAGTTTTGGGCTATCAAATCCCCGACTGTAGTATCGACCACGGTTAGGTATAGGAGTAAAGGGAAGACTAGGCTGTGTTGGAATCAACACTGGAGGTCGGGTTAGGTATTACTTAGTTCGGTCAAAGGCTTCTTGGCAAGCTTTGTTACAGACCTTGGTTGAATCCTTTCGGAGGAGTTTGAAGATGGGTTCACAGATAGAAGTCAATTGGCTGATGAATTGACCGATGTACTATAATTTCCCAAGGAATCCTAGGAATTCTTTCTTCATTCGGGGAGGTGTCATCTTAAGTATGGCTTTTATCATTGGAGGATCTTCTTCTATCCCTTTCTCACTAATCATGAATCCCAAGAGTTTTCCTTTGGTAACGTCGAAGACACATTTCTGTAGGTTAAGACGCATTTGGTAATGTCACAATCATTCAAATAATTTCCAGAGAGCAGGAATATGAACTTTTCTAGTCTTGGACTTGATAATTATGTCATCTACATAGACCTTAACTTCCTTGTGTATCAAATTATGCATAATGGTTTTGGCAGCCCTTTGGTAGGTAGCCCTTTCATTTCTGAGACCAAATGGCATGACGGTGTAGCAAAAGGTTCCCCAAGGGGTGATGAATGCGGTTTTCTCTTAATGATCAGGGTGCATCTTGATCTGGTTATATCCATAAAACCCATTAACGAATGACTTAACTGCGTGACTGGCTGTATTATCCACAATCATATCGATGTGGTGTAGAGGGTAATCATCCTTCGGAAAGGCCTTATTCAAGTCTGGTAGTCGACACACATGTGGACCTTCCCTCCTGATTTCGGCATGGGTACAATATTGGCTGGCCATGTGGGATATTCAATTACTCGAATAAAGCCCACGTTCAGCTGCTTGACTACTTCTTCTTTCACTTTGAGTGACCATTCGATGTAAAGCTTTCATAGCATTTGTTTGGCTGGTTTACACTCCGAGAGAGTTGGAATCTCGTATTGTGTTATCTCAGGGTCAATGTCGAGCATATCATCATAGGACCATGCGAATACGTCCATGAATTCCTTTAGTTGTTTTTCGAGTTACGTGCACTTATAGTCATCAAGAGTAGCCCCTATGCTAATCTCACGCATTTGTATACTAGAACCGAGGTTAATAACAATAGTTTCATCTTCATTAACTTGAACAAAGTTATGTTATTTGTTATTAACCTTATTTTAATCAGTTAAGAATTGTTCATTTGCAAAGTCATCGTCATCAAGAGTTTGATTAGAATCAAGACAGTTAATGTAAGGCACAAAAGATACTCAAAATCTTTGTTTATTTCATTGATAGGAAAAATAGAATTGAGAACCTCATCATAGGAGGTCTTGATTACATCAGAGTGAGAGTAAACAACTAAATGGGAAAT
Organism: Sambucus nigra; assembly: GCA_949130495.1. Classification (NCBI taxonomy): domain Eukaryota; kingdom Viridiplantae; phylum Streptophyta; class Magnoliopsida; order Dipsacales; family Adoxaceae; genus Sambucus; species Sambucus nigra. The sequence goes on along the minus strand of OX422210.1, from coordinate 516,032,823 downwards.
GGGATAAACATCAGGGTTAGGTTGAATATTAGCAGGTGGAACAGATGCAGCATGCTAGTTGAAAAGAGGTGGAACAACATATTTAATGAGGTAGGATGGATTGGATGATGTAGTCCTTGAGTGGATCGTGCAGAGTTCCAGCCCTAGTATTTGAAAGTTGAAAGAATCCTCAGAGTCACTTCCCTTATAATCCCTGGTATCAGTTATGGTATCCTCAGTGAGTAATTTTACAAAGTGCTGGGAACTTTCAGCCCATGGGTAGATATCTTGAAAAAATATCTCCATTCCTGGTTTCCTCCTCTTGTCTATAGGGTCATACCAAGGTTCAAGGAAGCCGTATAAAAGTATATCTTCACCTTCTCTAATGAATCTTCCATTTAGGGAATCTTTCGAGATAGTTCTAATGCATTGTAACTTTTTCTTCAGTCGAGGCTGACGGATCAATATAAGTTCTTGTTTTGATTGTTAATAGCCCAAGCCACAAGGAGGAAAGGCCTCCTTCAACACAATAGGTTCAGTTATCCCTTGTTGTCTTTGCCCTAGCCCCAGTCTGGGCATGAAGTGAATGATCTTGAACATTTGGATTGCATTGATATTTCTATGGGGATAATATTCTGGGCAAACCCTATCTTTGAATTCGTCCCCTGATGGGAGTAGGAGTGTTCAACTTGGAAGCTTGATAGCAATATACCGTTCACCCTATGTTGTATCTTAAGTATCGAATTACCAGTGCTTACATTCTAGGTATTTTCACTATCTCCCAAGATGTTGATAATTTTTCCATTGGCAAAGAATTTTAATTTCTGATTAAGGGAAGAAGAAACCCCTTTGATGTTGTGGAGCCATGGTCATTCGGGTAGCAAATATAAACATGCTAGGATGTTTATGACTTGGAATTCAACAATAGGATTTATTGGGTCAGTCCCTATTGCAAGCTTGATACATCCTATTACTTCTCGGTGGGTGTTGTCGTAGGCATGTACGACAGCAGAGGTTAGAGCAAGGTCGCTCACTTTCAAGACAATTGAGGGTTCTTAATGCGCAAACATTTAGAGCTGATCCGTTGCCGACGAGAGAGAGGAGGACAGTTTTCTCCATAACTTCAATAGAGATATTAAGATTGTTGTTGTGACCAGTCTTAGGGATTTCCTCTTTATAAATAGAGAGCATTCGAGTAGAGGCCAAGGATCCAACTAGGTTTACTGTTTCTTCTGGTGTGGTTAAGGGAGCAACTGTGGATCCTGTGAGTAGCTTGACTAGGGCATTTCGGGGTAGTTATGAAGACATAAAAAGTCCTATATAGTGATGTTAGCTTGGGTTTTCTTCAGTTAATAGAGGACCTTACTTTTTTCAAGAGTCATTTATGGCATAGGGATATCCTCAACACCTTTCCCTTTATTATTTGTTAATAGTTGTAAGTTTGAGTTCTGGTAATGTCTCCCCGACCTGGTCATATGGTTCACAAAAGAGGGGAAAAACCAAAACCTTATTTCTTGATCGATATCGAGTTGCTCAGCTACGTGGTTGATCTTTCCTAGTAGATCCTCGAATGATATCCTTTCGCATAGGTTGATATCAGACTAGTCTTTCCTGAATTTGGCTCTTCATCTGAATCTTTAGAATCGTCCCCCCATCCGATGGTAATGATATTATCTTTCCATGAAAAGTCAATACACTCTACAACTTCTATGGAATCTTCATATAATTATTCCCATTCGGCAGGGAAATGCAGGACTAAAGGGACCAGGTGCCCTTATAATTTTAAAGCGTCGAGCAGCTCGGATATGCTAAAAATATCACCAGTCTGTCAAAACAAATCTTCCATGATCTGGACCAGGTCATCTAGACTGAGTTCATCGATTGTAATCACCTAGTTGATTGACTCTCGGGCCCATTTTCAAGCTTTTAAGAACAACCCAATGAATCTCTGACATTCGATGGTCATTTGGGAGGGTAATTTCAGCCTGAGCTTTAGGAGTTGGTTCAGCACTTCTAATAATTCCATATTTTTACCTCTAGAATAGGTACTGATAGCGATGCATGCTCTAGTGAGGAATGATAAGGTTTGATTGGCAATGATGGTAGGGTTTTAGAGGAAATATGGGCATATTTTGGAGAGGTTTAGGAGAGTATATGGGTATGACTAGTGATTTACTTGGCATGATTTAGGTGGATGGGTCGAGTTCTGAGTCTTCTTCTAGGAAGATGGCATTTGCATAATTTGTAAGTGGATTACAGGCAGTGTTGGGTTTAAGATTAGCTGGTGGGCCGATGATACCCCAGTCAATCAGGATTTGGATTTTGTTTCGGAGATGAAACATTATTCTGTGGTATGGCTAGCAGTTTGGTTTTTTAGAAGTGAATTTGGTAACGGGTGAGGGTCCAAGGGTTTGATCAGGTTTCGGTTCAAGAGAGCTTGGTAGACTTTGGAGAGAGGAGCATGAAGCTCGATATATTCCTTATGGATTGGGTTTGGGAAACTTTTCGGTTCCCACGAAGCGATAGGCCGAGAGATGTTGTTGATAGTAGAAACTATGGTAATAACAAGCTTTTTAAACTTTCTAGGAATAAACTGTCCTGAGGTTTTCTTCGATTCAACTTCTGTCTTGGAAATACCTTCTTTAATTTCTACTCCTACTTCTCAGAGGCCTCTAAAGTGAGGGTAGTACTGTCCTCCCATTATTGCTCGAACATGGGGTAGGAAGTTCTTCTTCACAATGCTGACTTACTCTTCTTCGAAAGGAGGATTGGTCATAGTAGCTGCTTTTTCTCTCCATTTTTCTATGAAGTTACTAACTGATTCACCGGGGTTTTGTTTAAGTTGTTCTAAGTCACAACGGCTAACCTCTAGCTCCTTGTTGTACTGGTATTGTGACATGAACTCACGGGCAACGTCTTGCTAACTGAGGATTTTAGATTCCTCAAAGGATAGGAACCAACGGAGGGTGCTATCTTTCAAAGTCTGCTGTGACATATGAGCCATTATTTCTTTAGAATCCCCTAGAGGAGTCATAGCTCAGTGATAGCAACGGAGATGAACGATCGGGGGTCCACTGCCTCCAAACTTCTCGTTATTGGGCATCGTAAATTTTTCTGGTAACCTAGCTTTAGGATAGGGATATATGTGGGTGTAGTCCATATAGTTCCCATAGATTATAACTTGGTTGAATTTCTTGGTAAGCATCTTGAGGTCTTCCTTGACCTTGTTCAGTTCTTCCTCTTGTGGACCAATAATTACGAGTAAATTATCCTCGATCTGAGTAAGGTTTGGCATAAGAAGCTGGGCTGATGGCGACCCATTAGTAGGAGGAGCACGTGGAGCATGATTGTATTTTTAAGGAACCAAGATAGGCTCGGGTGTAGGCAGACCCATGGCGCGAGGTAAAATGACCTCAGGATCTTTGAGGATAGGGGCTCGGTTTCTTTTCATATCGTGAACCTCGGTTTGAAGGTTGTCAATTTTAGGAGTGAGCAGAGCTAGAACCGTCAACTAATCTGACTGTACATTTGGCACTTGATCCGGGTTCTCTATAAAAGGCGGGTGAGTCTCAAACTCGGAGGAAGTAAGATTACTGACAGAATTCTAGGCGATTCGACTGAAGAACGGAGCCAATAAGGAGCCAGGCCACGGGTATGTGATCAACCTGAGAAGGAGAAAAATTGGAATTTATTTTCGGAAAAGAAAAAGGGAACTTTTTTATTTCTAGAAAAGGAAGAAAATATTTTTGACATTTTTTCGAAAAGATGAAAATGTTTTCTTTTTTAGGGAGAAGGAGGGAAAATGTTTTTGATATAAAAGGAAAGAAATTTTTGGACGTTTTTGGAAAAAATGAGTGGAAAAGACGAGAGACGGGTCTCATCATGATTATTATGTTTATTAGGTTCTCACTTGTATTAACTTTATCTAAACGCAAAATGAAATGTCGGACGGGACCCGAGCTTAGAAAAATTGGGTTTGCAACATATGTAAATCTATAGTTGGATTTTTCACCAGGCTCATGGGTAGGGTCCAATTTTAAAAATTACGTGAAAATTTGTGCAGCAGGCCGACCCGGAATTTTGCTAGAGTTTCGGGTCGAAATCGACAATCTAACATGTGTGTCCTAGACTTGACACCTATATGTAGGTATGCACTTGGTTGGGTTAATTGGAAAGGGTTCCCCCCTTTGGAGTGACTTCCACGATATACGTCTTTCTTTTGAGGGCAATCGGTACGTGTGGACAAGCCATTTGATATACCTGAGTGTACATGAATTTCCTTATTATATACCTCATGGGGACGTTACGTGTGAGAGAGAATTCGATATACTCGATGTGCATGAATGAATTAACTGCGATATACCTCTCGTCATGACTTTGGTCAAGCGGTACGATGCGGGGGAACCGTTCGATATACGTCGAAGGTACTTGGCCAATGGAAGGTGAGAGTCATATCTCTTAGGCTAACTGCGATCTACTGGACCAGCGCCCATCACGAATTGACTCCCCACTTATGGGACAAAATTTGGTAAATTGCAATGCCCTTTGGTGATGTCGTGTGAATTATGCATGATTTTTTTATTAGTATCTTATGTAGAGAGTATCTTTTTCTTGATAATGCAAATCAGGGAGAAAGGTACAAGTACAAATAATAAAGCTATACTAAGCATGGATAAGCGATGTGTAATTATCTACAAGTGAGTGTGTGATAAGTGATCATGGATATATACAAGTGGAGGTGTGTGCTAGTGACACCTAAGCATGAATTTTTAAGTGATGTGTGCAACATGTGGATATACGTGATCCTAGGTGCACGTGGTGTGAAGTGTACATGGAGAGTCTTCTACAAGTGTGTGAATAGTAGCGTAAACATGAGGTACATATGAATAATAAAGGGGAACATGAAAATAGGTGGATATATAAGAAAATAAAACACCCATGTAAACAGAGTCTAGCCCTCTTAAAAACAGAAGTCCCCAGCGGAGTGGCCACTGTGGCCATCTCGGGGAGCGGCGTTCGGGGGGAAGGGGGATCCTCGAGAAAGAAATGCATTGCGGTCTCACACCCCTCTTCGAAAGGTTCTTTGGCCATCGTCAGTGTGGGGTGAATGTAAATAGATGGATTCGCCATCCTATTTTGTAAAAAAAAGGCAAAAGAACATGTCGCCACTTCGAGAGAGCGGCAGAATGGACAAACTGATGCATACGAAACCAATAGATTGGAGGTCCAAGGGCTAAGTTACGGAATGCGAAGGTGTTAGGCACCCATTCCTCCCTTTCGGTCTCCCATGGAAAAATGTTAATATTTTCCTTTTTCCCCGTGAAGTGTGTGTATGTGTTTCTATAATGGCGATTGGAATCGTTTGACCCATACCATGGAAAAGATAGGGTGAGGTCCACAGGAATATTCCTCAAAATAATAATAAAGGTAGAAGATCGAATATGAGCATTCACCGTGATATTAATCGTTATTATGAAACGATAATATGTGTTGGATGGAACGCAAATAAGCATGATATATGTAAAAGTGTGATAATTATGAAAATGGGGGATTTTAGGAAATTAGGAAAATTAGAGAAATTGGAAAATTAGAAAATTGGACTCGAGTCTTGGATTTTTATCGAAGATGCCTACGTAGCCTATAAAAGCATAAAAGTCCATAGATTCGAACGAAATTATATCATGTGTGTACGTGTAGAAAATGTGTTTTTGGCTTTGGAAACAGTGTTATGGATAATTCCGTTCTAAATTTACGAGTGTAACCCTCTTTTATTTATTTTTGGGTTTTTTATGGAAAATAAAGTATGTGCAAAAAGCGTAGATGTTAATATGTATGAACTAAAGTGAAATTAAATTATGAATCTAATGTAATTTATGTAAAAACAAGAGATTTAAAAGAGATGGCGAAGGAATTAAAACTTCTATGGAGCTTGAGCTTGGATCTTAGATGAACTCCTTTGAACGTTGATGAATATTAATGATAGAGAAAGATATTTCCAAATTTGGTGTCTCGTGCGGGCATTTCGGGAAAAACGATCGTAGTTCACAAATTGTTGATCCAAATCATGCACTAGACATACCATTAGAAAGGTACTGCAGATACCTTCGATAATCCTTTGGACCACTCTCGAGTTCAGGAGTTGACTTTGGTTCAAATGTGGCTTGAAAGCGCATGTGGGTCTTTTAGATAGGAGATTGTTGGATGGAAACAGATTGTTCGTCTGTATGGTAAGTTAGAATCATGCACGGGGAAGAGCTTTGGAAAGGTTAGGAGATGTAATTCGACATTCCAAAGACATTCACTCGATTTGGAAAGTTGACCTTAGTCAATCGGGGGTTCGAAATTGCTCGGCGGCCTATCGGAGAAAAAGGAATCGTGCATGGGGTGAATCGTTAGAAAGGGTATTCAGTGCCCTTCGAAGATTCATTTAGTCTCGTTCGAGCAGAAGAGTTGACTTTAGTCAAACGAAGTCCGGGAGTGCCCGGTGGCCTCCGATTCAATTTTCAGGGGAAGACTGATCATTCGTCTGAACGGTTATGTTGTTTCGTGCATGGGGCAGACCGTTGGAAAGGGGTTTTAGTGCCCTTAGAAGATTCAAAGATCTTTCTCTCTGACTATAGAGTTGACCAGAGTCAAATGGGGCCTGGGGTGCCCGATCGCCTCTAGATCGCTACTCGGAGTGCGACCTAAGTTTGCGGTGGAAAGGGAAAGTTCTAGGGGTCTAAGGAGAGACTTAGGGGGGCTTATAATGTGGTTTCTACATTATCCATGTACAAAAATCCATAGGTTTTTAAAAACAAATCCGGACTGGATGGAGATCAAACACATTGAACTTTTATTAAAGTCTTACCCTGAAAATGTAGATAATATATGGTTAAAAAATTATTTAGGAACTATAATTTCATATTAAACTTTGAAATTATGCATTTATCATTAGATACACATTGAACTTTTATTATTTTCTAAATAATTTCGGGTGTTAATGGACACAATGCTCTGAACGATGAGATGACACCACCCCAAGGAGAATTCTTATCACTAATTGGTGAGCAATAAATAACTCCACCTACGATTCACTCCACTACTCCGAGTTACAGTAGGTAAAGTACTCCCAGTAATCCAACAGACACGCCCAAGGCTCCTGAAACTGTCGGGTCAGTTGAGAAGAAACCCATTGGGTTTTCTCTATTGGGAAATAACCCCACAGGGGATAAGAATTACATTCAACAGTTTAAAGCCCAGTGTTTGTCCTTGGCAAAGATGAATGTGGGAGTGGGAGGATTTGATAATTGGAACCTCGTAGATAAATTTATTAAAGGTGATATCTACAAGAAACTCAAGCTGTTAAAGATGACATCTATGAGAAACTCAACTAACGATTTTCATTTTTCGCAAACTCAAAAAATAAGGTTCTTTCTCGGGTTGCTGAATAACTCCAACATATCGGAGAAACCTTAGGCATAAGCATTTCCCTAAGGGAGCATCGAGCTTCGATATTTTGGCGCTCATAGACAAAGTCCCTTCGAACATTGAGATGCTAATCGGTCAATGGAATGATTTTCTGGAAAATGAGGCGAAGGACTTGAAAATGTTGCAAAGGGAGAAAAATAAGCAGAATAGGGCCAAAAAAATTAATGTCCACTGTCTTGGCTCGAAATATTATGAAGATTTGAAGAAAGAGTGGTCAAGGAAGACAAAAGGCAGCCCAGATGAAGAAAAGGTAAAAAATCGGTCCAATTTGTACGTGCATACAAGATAAGACAAAGATAATAAATTCCCTTATCACTTGGTTAAGACTCTAGAATCAATAGAGTCTATGCGTAGTCAGTAAGATTTAAGACCGTTTGAAGACCTTGAGAATGATGCCCTCGTACAGACATTGGGGAATAACCATAGAGGGAGGAAGATAGATATGGGGTCTCATTTGTCAAAAATAAGATTCAAACACACCGTACCACTCGTGAACTGACTTTCTTCTGTTTATAAGCGTTTCTCGCCCAATGACGAATGTCGTTCTAGGATTGAAGGGGATGTAATGGGGATTAGAAATGAATTGGGAGGCATGAATGAGAAACTTTCATAAATTATGTCCCTTTTAACCGATCGTATGCCTGTGCAGCCCCCAATGCATCCTGATTTCCCTTTAGCTCCTCAAAACTTTCCTCCTTTGCCATTCCCCTCATAGATTTCGATTCCCATTTCACTTGTTAGACTTAGGCTTAAAAACATGACATCAAAGGGTAAGAACATAAAACATCCACTAGACGGCCCCGAGAGAGGCACACACCTCACACGGGACCAATATAACTTGCAGGAATCGACTGCGTAGTCACGGGACCCCCGATTTGAGAACACAACCAAAATTTGCAAACTATTAGACTTAGGCATAAAAAATTTCCATCAAAGGGTGAGAACATAAAATAGCCACTAGACGGTCCCATGAGAGGCACGAACACCTCGCATGTAGGAACCGACCGCGTAGTCATGGAACCCCCGATTTGATAGAATAACCAAAATTTTCAAACTGTTTGACTTAGGATTATAAACATTTTTTTAGAGGGTGAGAACGTAAAACAACCACTAGACGGCTCCGTGAGAGGTATGAACACCTCGTATGGGACTAATGTAACCCACAGGAACCGATACCGTAGCCACATGACCCACGATCTGAGTGCATGAGCAAAATTTGCAAATTATTAGACTTAGGCTTAAAACCATGTCGTCAAAGGGTGAGAACATAAAATAGATACTGGACGGGCCCGTGAGAGGCACGAACACCTCGTACGGGACCAATGTAACCTGCAGGAACCCGCCGCGTTGTCATAGGACCCCCGATTTGAGCGCACGATCAAAATTTATAAACTGTTAGACTTAGGTTTAAAAACATGCCATCATAGGGTGAGAACGTAAAACAACCACTAAATGGCCCCATTAGAGGTATGAACACCTCGCACGGGACCAATGTAACCCATAGGAAACAACCGTGTAGTCACGGGACTCCCGGTTTGAGAGCACGACCAAAATTTGAAAACTATTAGACTTAGGCTTAAAAGCATGCCGTCATAGGGTGAGAATGTAAAACAACCACTAAACGGCCCTATGAGAGGCACGCTCACCTCACATGGGACTAATATAACCTGAAAGAACTAATCGTGTAGTTACGAGACCCTCAGTTTGAGAGCATAACCAAAATTTACAAATATTAGACTTAGGCTTAAAATATATCGTCAAAGGGTGAGAATGTAAAATATCCACTAGACGACCCAATAAGATGCATGAATACCTCATACGGGACCAATGTAACCCATAGGAACCGACCGCATAGTCACAAAACCCCTGGTTTGAGAGCAAGACCAAAATTTGCAAACTGTTAGACTTAAGCTTAAAATCATTCCGTCAAAGGGTGAGAATGTAAAACAACCACTACACGGACAAAATGTAAACTGTAGGAACCGAACACATAGTCACCCATGGGGCCAATGTAATCCAATGGGCACTCGCAACAACTGACCGATTAGACTCTCGGTTCGAGGTCAAAATGATTTTTATTTTTTAATTATTATTAAACATAGTCACGGCTTTGGGCCATGACTATTTTATTTTTGAAATAAAAGGTGGTCATGGTACAAAGTCGTGACCAACTTTTATTTCAATGATAAGGTAGTCACGGCCCAAATCCGTGACCATATTTTATGTAAAAATAAAAGGTGGTCATGGCTTTGGTATGTGTCCATGTTTTGTGGACACAAAAAAGTGGGTCACGGACATGGGTCATGACCATCCTAGTTCGTGACCAATGTTGTTGGTCAGGGATTTGGGCCGTGACCATAGATATTGGTCATGCCAAATTTGGTCACGGACGAAATCCATGACCCACCAACAATGGTCATGGATTTAGGCCGTGACCATGCGTAGTATTTGGTGTAGTGTATAGTTTAACTTTGAGAAATTGACGGTGTTCCCTCATTGGCATACATACCTTCGGAAAATAAGAGTTCATTTTGAACAACGAAAGGTATGTGTAAGGTGGAATAAAGGAACCATCACCAATTAAAAGTTTTTAGGGGATGATTTGTGACAACCCTGCTTTTTAATCTAATTCGGTTAGCTACGCCCAATTAAATTAAGCGGAGCGTCAATATGTTGGCATTAGAAACAAAATTTAAATTAATGCAGTAAAGTAAACTTGTACACTCTCATACGTGTAACCATATCACATTATAACAACTATAACAAGTGAAACCAACTCATAACTATTAACTGTAATATTCCATCAGTAATCTCAAACTGAAAATATAAAATGCCAATACATGCGGCCCAACACAAAATGGGAAAGAGTAATACATCAATTCTCTCAAATCCAAAGTATAAACAAAGTAATATTAATCTCTGATACCACCCTTAAGAAAAGGGAAACGAACGACATAAATTAAAATAGAATAACTCCACGGCTACATGAATCCTAAGATTGATATGATCTCATCAGGCTCCGTAGTCTATTGTCCAGCGGGACGAGGACCTGTCATAAATTATATATATAGGAGAGGAGCAAAAAGCAAGATAGACGGACGTCAAAGCAAGAAAACAAGCTATAAGATTATAAGATGTACTTATAATGAAAGCACACTAGTCATTACTCGTCTCCAGTAATTAAGTTGTTCAATTACCCAACCAATGCTCCTATGTCATGAATACCCAACCCAAACTCGAGTAACATGTAGTTTCATATCGTATCATGATTAATCATTATTAATCTCATTTCAGTATTTAATGTATCAAAATATTTCCTTCAAGTATAATATCATATACATCGATTCGGGATATTACTTTAAGACACAAGCATAATATCTCACACAACAAGTCATATCAGGTCACTATCGTTACCCGGGGGAACAAGTCGTAACACTAGGCCTACACACGAATATTCCCCAATATTACGTGGCAAGGGCAATCATACTAAGTCCTAAATCACATGGCGTTTCAAGGTCTTTCTCTCCGACCCGCATTACAACCATGTGTCCGGTTCCGGTGGTTTATCTCCGACACGGCACTCGAGCGGAACCTAACCGGATCAATCACACAAAAAAAATCGCATTCAACATGTGCCTACGTCGACCGGAGGACTAGTCTAGTGTATACTCGACAATATACATGTAAAACAATTTCACGCTTATGTATATATACAATCGTGTCAAGTCTCTTATTCGAGTTATACCATAGTCATTATTTACAATATAACATAATTTCCATCATTAATTTACTAATTCAACATCAAATCATTTCAAGGTTATATATCCCTAATAACCATAAGTATGTGATCAAGTTAGGATATTAGGCACAACACCACAATTATCTTACTAACAACATGAAAAATATTATCATTCTTATTTCACCAACATGCTGCCCAGAATTTAAAATGCAGATTCAAGGCTCTTCCAATCCGTTTTTGGAAAAACTTAAAACTACAAAGTTGTCCGGAACGTAATTTTCTACAAGGACTCGCGAGCACGCTACCATAGCCGGCCTAAAACAGACCCGAAACTAACATATAATATTCGCCCCTGTTTTCGACAATCATTCTGCCCAGAATTTTAAAACGCCGATTTGAGGCTTTTCCGATCCGTTTTTGGGAAAACTTAAAACTACAAAGTTGTTCGGAACGTGATTTTGTACAAGGACACGTGAGCACGCTACCGTATCCTGCGTAAAACAGACTCGAAATTAACATATACAGTTCGGATCTGTTCACGATAACTTTCTGCGCAGAATTTTAAAACGCATATTCGAGGATTTTCCGATCCGTTTTTGAGAAAACTTAAAACTACAAAGTTGTCCAGAATATGATTTTCTACCGGGCAGCGCGGACGAAACATCCATTTTCGGACCTAAAACAGCTCAAAACAGTTTTTAATATGACGATCTACTCAAATTAATAGATTTCTCAAATTCAAGAATTTCTTCAACAATTCAATCCCTATAATGATGTTATTGCATTTGAATCTACATGGATGATGATCCTAATACATTGCATGTCATTTTTAACATCAATATCATATTAATTTAGGGATCCAAATACATGTTCATGTGAAATTTCATTATAGATACATAATATACACATATAGGTTATTAACTTGCCTTGGATTGTATGGAGAAATTGAAATCCTCTTGAAATCCTCTTAGCTTCTTCTCTTCTTACTCTCTCTCTCTACCAAACCCTAGCCCCCATTTCAAATGAAAGAATGAATACTTCTTCTCTTCCCTTTCTATTTATACCTAGGGTTAGTTTATTTACAAAAATGCCATTGCGCCAAATTTAACCCTCTAGATCCTTTTATGCGTTAATTCGCTTATAATATTTAAGTCGCACATTCGTATCTCAATGAATTCATTTTAATTTTTCATTTTCAAACATTTCGAATATTTATACTGACATAGTTTTATTTCCAAACATTTCGAGTATATATACTGACATAGTTTCATTTCCAAACATTTCGAATATATACACTGGAATAGTTTTTTTTTTTTCAATTTCAATTCAATCAAAAATGCGGGGTATTACATGATTGGAGGTTTGTATTGAACGGGTGACGAATACACATAGCATCTGAGAAAAACATAATTTCCTCCCAAATATTTTTCAATTGGAAAGGGAGGTGGCGCACATAGATCCAAGATTGCCTTCACGGAATGAGACTTAAAGAAGTAGTCCTCATGAATGTTATGAAGTTTTGAACCGATTCATAGATACTTGTAATTGTTTGATAATGTATAAGAAAGACGGGGAGGAAATGAATTCAATATTAAAAGATGACCCATCATTGCTTGAAGATTGAATTCCAAAGGAGAAGGATTCATTTTCAATGAAATGTTCTTCCAAAATTGTTTGCGGTAAAACATATGTCTCAACGTCCTCTTTTTTTTAAAAGAAGAAATCAATTCATTGTAAATGGATAGTACATCCATTTCTTCCTCACTTTCATTCTTTGTTATGCCATGGGCAAAGCGAAGAATGGTTTGTTCTAAAGTAGGCATCGATTTCTCATTTGATTAAAAACATTCCTCAACTTCAAAAGCCTCAAAGGAAAAATCATTGTTGGATTCCAATAATGCATCCAATTCTTGTTCCCAACAATGATTTTCTTCTCGATAATTGTTTTCAAGTTTTTCATTTTCAAGAATGCGCAAGACCTCATGCAATGTCATGTGTCGACGCGCGGATTCTTAAAAATGAGAAGTTTTGAAACTTTCCTCGGAACTACTATAAAAATCATTATTATAAGAATTTTGAAAGATATTATAGTTAGTTTCACCATTCTTATTATAATGACTTTATGTCCCCTTATCGGAACCATCATTATTGAAATTCCCATAATACTTTACTTGACTTTTGTAATATGCACCAAGAGACATTTTAGTTGTATAAAGCTTTTGACTTTGAGAGTATTGATCTAAAGTAGGAGGTTTGGGGGGATTTTGAGAATTATCATTACAATTAACGAAATCATTAGAATAAGACATTCTTAGCCTAATAAGCTCAAGATGGAAAATTCCACAATGTGATGTGCAACCAATAAGTTCAAGCATTTCTTGGCGCTCAAATATAGAATTCTTAAAAATCTATTTAACAAAGAATACAAATAGAAAGAAAAATATTACAAAATAATAAATCAATTAATTTGAACACGAAAAATTCCCCCACAACGGTGCCATTTGATGAACACAGGAAATCGGGGGTTCATGTTATCTACGGTAGCCATTGTTTCGACTCCCACCACTATGCAAATATCTAAAGTTTAACTACACTCTTTATGAGAGTATAATATCTAGTTTGGGTATTCAATCCATGAGGAATGTTGCTAGACGTTAATTGATTTATTATTTCAAGAATAAAAGTGTAAAAGTTGATTATTTTACAAAATATTAATGTCTAGGCATGTATTGAAACTAAGATGAACAAAATGAGTAAAAAATATAAATTGAGAATAATATCCCTCACCTCAGGTTAATTGGTATAAATGGTTACATGGGAAGACAAGTTTATCACGATTAAATCTCAATTCATCAATTAATCAAACCTAGAGTTGTCACTCCCTAAATTGTCATAAAAGCGTACTATAATTTTGGCATCAGCAAATATTCCCGAGATTACAGACACAAGGTCGTAAATATGGTGTATACATGATATATGCCTTTAAATTTCCTAGGAAAAAAATCAGGAACAACCTAATCCATTTAAACTGATCTAATAAATCATCAAATCAAAGCAACCCATTACTCCAAGGTGAGTTCAATCAATCTCAACCTAAACTAATTTAGCTGTAAAAATTGAAAAGCATGTATTGAATGCAAATAAGTAAATAAAGCAATAGATAAGTACATAAAACTAATTAACAAAGCTTGAAAACAATAGTGGAAACTTAAATTAGTGGAGGAAGATAAGGAACAATGTACCTACAACACAAATGGAATGGGACCCTTGAAAAGACAGAGACGAGCTCTCAAGCCAAAACTAACCTAAAACCTAATAAAACCTAAATATATCTAATAAAAATGAACTTGCATATATATAGTAAAGGTATGTTTGGTTGCCATGTTTTGCCATGGGAAATGCTAAAAAGTTGACAAATATGAAAATTTTGCCAACTTTATGACTATTTGGTAGCACAATTTGTCGTGGTATTATTTGTCACTGTACAACACCCTTTATGCATACGGTGTTGGCAAACACTGCTTACCTATTTGAGTGAGAAATATTTGCCAACAAATTTGCTAACTTCTTAAATGGCTTTAATGAGTAAAAAAAAGAATTTAAAAGATGATTAAAATAATTAAAAAAAACTGTTATGAATATTTAAAAACTGTTTCGTGATGTTTTAAAAACTGTTTTCAATATTATAAAAATTGTTAAGAAAATGTTTTACAATTTTTTTTAAAAACCGTATTGTAAAAACTACTTTTAATATTTTTAAAAATTGTTTTGAGTATATTATAAAAACTAATTTAATGTTTTAAAAATTATTTTAAATGATTAAAAAAACAGTCATGAATATTTAAAATTATTTTTTAATGTTTTAAAAAATTATTTTTAATATTATAAAAATTGTTTACAAATTTTTTAAAAAATCGTATTATGAAAATATTGTAAAATCTATTTTTAAAATTTTTAAAAACTATTTTGAATATATTATATAAATTATTTTAAAAAACAACTTCAAAAATTGTTTTGAATATTTTAAAAACTATTTTGTAATGTTTCAAAAGTGGTTTTTAATATTATAAAAAAATTTAAGAAAATGATTTACAAATTTTTAAAAAAAATCGTATTGTAAAAATATGGTAAAAACGATGTTTAACATTTTTAAAAAATGTTTTGATTATATTATAAAAACTGTTTTAAAAAATTAAAAAAATTAAAAATTGTTTTAAATATTTAGAAAAATTGTTTTCAATATTTAGAAAACTGTTTTGTAATGTTTTAAAAACTCATTTTAATATTATAAAAAATTGTTAAGAAAATGCTTTATAAAGTTTTTTAAAAACCGTATTCTAAAAAATTGTAAAAACTATTTAAAACATTTTTAAAAACTATTTTGAATATATTATAAAAAAATTGAAATTGTTTCAAAAACAATTTATAGAAAATTGTAACACCCCGCATTTTTAAGCATTATATTTTTAATTAATTCAGTTAATTATAATTACTCGTGTGTCGTAATTTAATTGAATTAATTAGTTTGAGTTTATTTAAAATATTAATTTTTAGTGTTAATGGTTAATATTTATGGAAAGTAATTACTAAGTGAATGGTAATAATTTATTTACGCCATGATGAGTGATAGTGACATGGTATTATTTTATCTCAAGCGGGAGTCGGTGATAGACTACTTTAAGGTCGAGATAGGGACTTTTAATAAAGTAATTCTGATGAGAATTCTGGATAGGTTGAAATAGTCGAAAAAGAGTACCCGGGGGTAGTAAATGGGTCTCGAGGCATTTTTAGGTATAATCGGGCCCACATGGGGGTCTTTGGGCCATTTTAATTTGGTCCATAAGATTAATTTCGGGATTAACATAATGAAACCTAAGTTAGAGAGCTTATGCAAGTCACAAATCAAAAAGAAAAACCTAGTTTTGTAGAGGAGAAATGAAGGGGAAAGTAGATTTAGGGGAGCCAAAAAAAAAGAGACTTAGTGCGTTCTTCGTCAAATGACCATCTACCCTAAAGGAATTCAAACCCGATGAACCACTACATGCAAGTGGTTAACTTTCTTTTAATTTAAATTGCAGTCTCCAATTCATATCATAATGAATGTGATAAATATATATTTTTGGAGTGGGTTGATATATAAACTGGGTTTTTGTTGATATTGAGTACTACGTGTAAATGAAGTACTTAGGGAAGATTATATTTCAAGCGTGATTGTTAGAATTAGAATCTGTGACTTGAAACCCTGTAATTAGCTCGTGTAAATTGATGATTAGGGAAATCAAATCTGAGAAGGAAATTTTATAAATTTCGTGTAATTGGAGTTATGAATCTAGATGTGATTTTCATAACCATTACGGGTTGGAGATCTTATTATGGATTAGAACTAGTGGAGTTAGTTGATGATATATGTGAGGATTTGAAACTATTGAAATTCGCATTAAACATTAGGTGTTATCTCTAGGACGAAGTCAGGAGCTTCGGGTATTCAGCCATGGCGAAAACGAAGAAGGAAGATGCAGGAGGCAAGAAACCCAGCAGGTCGTTCGAACGACGCTGCTAAACTTTGCCCAGTTCGTTCTTTTTTTTATGTTAGCTTGAGGATTTTTGGGAAATAATTAGATAACCATTTTGAAATTTTGTCTACCATACTTAGGGGCTTAAGGGGAATATAAATCATTATGAGGGAGAATAAAAAGTATTAAAGTTAAATTACAGAATTTGGGGTGATAAATTCTAAAGTGTAAATTACGGGTCGAGTGAATGTGTCCGAGTTTGAGTGGCACCACTTTAATAAATTAATTAATGTGAAATTAATTTAATTGAGAGTTGGGAATATAGAGTCGGATATTTTTAGGCTAGTGCTAGGGGAGTTAGGCATGGGTTGGTCAGGTTTAATTCTTAGTATATATATACGGATAATGTGATAATACATTATATATATATATATATATATATATATATATATTATTGTGTGCTCAGTAGATATCAATGCAAGATATTTTATAACTACATACCCCTCTAGTTCTATCATAGGAGGTTGCGTGATGTGGGTGAATCCCCTGGCTAGTGAATGCAGTGAGAGTGTAATCCTCAGGTCATAGCGTCCAGTATTCTATGTTGTGATTCTTTTCGACGTGAGACGCTTTGGGTATGATTCAGTTTCACACTCGGGGAACTATGACCGCCTCCGCTACACTTATTATTTATTTGCATGATTCAGTGTGAGTGAACCGTCTTGTGGTATCTGGGTTAGATTGAGTATACCTGGGATGATAGTATTTTAGAGAAAACATCCGGTGAGTTATTACTCGACAGGATGGATACTATATACAACATGTGTGTGAATGTGTAGTATATTTATACGCATATAATATTGTAGATATTTATATATGTGAGAAATACCGGGAGTGAAATTGTATGGTTTATATAACTAGTGAGATTGTTATATAGTTATTTAAAGATGAGAAATTAAGTTAATGTGAGAAATAACTTATAAATCATTGGTAAAACTACTTGGGCTAGAGTAAGGTATCAGGAAGAGTTTATAACAAGGCTAGTTAGACGCGATAGTGTAGCTAGAGGGTTATAATAAAAGAAATTGGTGTTTATAATAGTTGAGGGGTGAGTATTATCTCAAGTGAGTGATACACTATCTTAAATATGAAAAGCATTCATGCATTTTAATTACTGCAAACTTAAATAACTTTCTAAATATTTTCAAAATGTTTTGGCTTCAAACCCTTGCTGCAAATATTTTTAAAAATATTTTAGGCGTCCAGCCACAGGGATGCCAAACTTGGGATTCTATTCCAGGGACACGCAACTGCGACATATGTGGATGCATGCTGGAGTTGGATTAGATGCATCTTTTTCTTCATTCCTATATTAGGGATCTCATTTCAATTACAGTCCCATTTAGGGCGTGTTACCCGTTTACTTTCAGATTCAATTTAGAATTATTAATTTATTTGTTGGATTATTATGTTGGATTTGGATTTATAGCCGATTGTTTATTCGGCAAGTCTTTCAGTTATTTATCCACCATTGTTTTAGACTCAATGATGGTGTGTGTGGATTTATTATTTCATTTCACATGTATATTTAATTGTTTAATGAAAGATAAAATTTGGCACCGGTTTAATTAATTAATTAGGTGGTTAGTAATTAATATGGTTTTCGATAGTGATGCTAATAATGAATCAAATGGAAATCCTGTTTTAATTTAATAAAGGACTGATCGACCGGTGTTTAATTACGTGAGTGTAACAAAAATGTTATAAAAAATCTGTTTTAAAAATGTGTTATTAAAAAGTTTAGTCTAAAAAACTCATTTTACCTCATTTGTTTTTTGATAGCCTAAAGTGAGAAAAACAATATTTGTCTTGGCAA
Source organism: Sambucus nigra (assembly GCA_949130495.1). NCBI lineage: Eukaryota > Viridiplantae > Streptophyta > Magnoliopsida > Dipsacales > Adoxaceae > Sambucus > Sambucus nigra. The sequence goes on along the minus strand of OX422210.1, from coordinate 516,014,246 downwards.
AGTTTTCCATGACAAATATTACCATGACAAAGTTTGTCATGGAAATATTTGCCATGGCATGTACTAAACAGACCCCAAGTGATTAAAAAGAAAATAAAACAAAATATCTTAATTTGGCTAAAATCAGGATGGATTGATCCATGAATCTGGAAAATGCCCACTGTCTTCGATTGAAGGAAAACTCTCTTTCTTCGATCGGTTGATGAATTTCATCGATCGATCGATATTATGCTTTCTTTGCCAACTTTGCTTCAAAATAACAATTATTGCATCTAATGAAAACGGCTCTAACTTCATCATTCGGACTCGAAATGAGGCACAATTTGTAGCCATGCAAATATAACTCAATGAACTAAGTTTCCATAGAGATCCATTGGCCGAGACATGAATTACGAAAATACCAAAATTCCCTTAAACTTTCCCAAAATGTAACCAATTACTCCGTTAAGCATTCCAATACCTACAAAAGCTTGCATAAACCATCAAATATATATATATATATAAACCTAGGTTAACCAATATGTGATCATAAAAGTAGGATATAACGGAGACAAAAGTGCTAGAATGAATATAAAGGGCGCAAATATACAATATTCGTGATGTATCACATCATATCATGGTACCATAAAAAAATTTACTTGACAATATATGTCGATTGACCTTTGGAAGGTGTGCCTTCCTTAGGATGATCCTTGCACCGGGGTTGGAAAAAGGTGAGGTATAAATAAATTTACATGTGTAACTGTTAAAGATGACTGATGTGAGACACATTCCTGATCTAAGGAAGAATCTGATATTGACATTCTAATTGACGGATAAAGGTTATATCATAACCTTGAATGAATATTCATAGATGGTATCCAAAGGATTCATCATAATTGCACATGGTAAAAAGATCATTTTAAACTTGACTGTATACACATGTGGGAATAGGAGTTGAGAAAATCAAACATGATCTAAACATTTGGTCACATGAGTGAAAAATGGATCAATATTATGCCCTTAACCATGAACATTCAGGATTAAGGTTGGTATCTTGACTTTTATGAGAGTTGAAAACTAGAAAAACATAAGAGCGTCTGTTTCATAAGAATGGTAAAAGTTTTATATGAGATAATCTTAAGATAGTCAACGCAGAATTTAGAGGAACATAATAGTCTCTTCCATTGGCGAGAAGTCATACTTTGAGGATTTAATTGATGACCATTCGAGGAAGTTACGGGACTATTTAGGTAAACATAAGTCATAAATAGATGGCATATTTAATAAATGGAAAATCCATGGTAGAAAAATAACATATTTGAGGATAAAGAGGTTGAGATCTTATAAAACTTTGGAGTATGAAAATAATTAGTTTAAGAAGTTTTGTTATCATAAAAGAATTATATCAGATACAAACATGCTAAGAATACCTCAATAAAATGGAGTAGCATAACAATTAAACATAACCTTGACAAATAAAGTAAGAAACATGCATAAGCAAGCACATATGCCAAAGTAATTTTGGGAAAATATAATCAACATGACAAACTTCATGATAAACTGCAGAAAAAGAGTCCATTTGACCACATGATGTTGAGAATATATGGAGTGGTAAAGCGATAAATCTTTCTCTATTTAAAGTGTTTTGAGGTAAAACATATGTCCATATCACTAAAATGCACTTTCATTGGATACGATGAAATTAAGTCTGGTTATTGTATGTGGGACTATCAAGCCATTAAAGTCAAAAGGAATGGGAGATAATATTCAATTTAAGGTAACATACAAGGATAGAGATGCATAACAACACACTAAATCAGTACATAATGATCTTGTATATTTTTATTTAAGTATGAATGAACTTAGTGGAAGTGAAATACTTTCACAAAGGAGTTACCGAGAATAAATTTAAGAAAATACCGTAAAGCAATTGTCAACGGCTTTAAGGATGACGGTGTGAGCCCGTTAACATATATGGGATTTAATGAACTCCAAGAAAAAATGATAGTTGATTAATAAACGATTACGGAGTTGGTATTCTGAGTTTAAATAATATAGTCTCGGGTCAAGGACAATTGGGACAATAAATGGAATTAGTAAACTCCAGAATATGAACATGGTAATCGTAAACTGTAGGAATAAAAATATGACAATTAGGGGTGTGAGTGACCCCTTGGAAGGGCATAATCCCAAACTTGACACGTTTATGTGTGGATAATTTGTTACGCCTTTAAAGAAATAAAAAAGGGTAATAAATGGGTGTATGAATTACCCATGGTGGGGCATAATCCCAAAATTGACGTGTGTGTGTGTGTGTGTGTGTGTGAATAAATCTTTTAAACACCGGGTACATGTATTAAAATACTGCCTTTAGGAAACATGAGTATGTTCTAATTTGTGGTTTAAATTGATATTTTTTAAAGGAAACTGGATGATTTAAAAACAAGCCACAAATGTGCTTTTTCCTAAATGTTCTTGTCAATTAATGGATTAAATGACTAATTTAATTGTAAGAATATAATGAAAACTTTTAAAAGACAAGGGTTAACGATACTTAACCTAATTTAAAGATTTTGTTTTGAGATAAAACATGAGTAATGCATATATTGTATAGTACTTGCATATAGAATTTGGTTAGAATTATATCGTACTAGCATTGCATTCCTTCTTTTTACTGTTTATTTCTATATTTGATTTTGGTTGGGAGCCCTTGGTGGGCATTGACTCATCCCATTCCCTTTGTTATGGTGTGTTAGTTGAAATTTTGCCTTTTTAGAGGGTTTAGATGTATGTTTTTCCATATACTAATGCTTCTAGTGATTACTTGAACCCCTGGAAATTTCCTAACGGCTTCCAAACTTTTTATTACAATGTTTAAACATATTGAAGATAGAATTTAATGTTTAAATATAAACTAAAATGGACCAAAAACCTCATTTAGGTTGTTTTATATCACTTCACATCTATTGTAGCTGGACAACACCGGGTTAACGAATGGGTAACCCTAAAATCTGGGTTGGAGTGTTGCAACATGGTATTAAAGCTTTAGGTTCATGTTACTTTTAAAAGTGATGTCTAGTTGTTAGATTAGGTTTTAGTGTTTTAACCCTCAATGTTCAACTTTAGGGCTTAGCCATGTGAGTCGAGTTTGGGACTTCGGATCATGCGTACGCATGACTATGACGTTGGAATTGAGAATATTGACATCATTGAAGGATATTCTTCATCAATAATAATGGAATGGGAATTCATATCATTGTGTAATTTCATATCATTATCCTCATATTGAAAAATAGTATCCTAGTAGAGTATTAACCTCGATAGATTTGTCTCATTACTGAATTAAGTGATTGGATTCCTTAAAATGGCGTGTAATCTTGTGGTAATTATGAATAAGACATTAGGGATAAGTTTGTGACATTTTATCTTGGGAATCAACATACATTCAACAAAAAACTGCAACATGTAGTGACCCCCTTGTAAATAATTACAAGGTTTATTATTTAGACACTGGCCCATTCCATAAAGGTGGCTTAAAAGTCAAAGAAGGCTCTACACTAAGATTCTACTTTAATGAAAATTCTCGTTGCATAAAGGGATCGAGGAAAAAAATATCAATATAAGACCTCAACCTAGAAAGTTCTACAATGCGAATGCAAGTTCACTTTTAATGACAGAGCAAATATATGTGTAAGTTCACATTGAAGATTAGTTCTATCAACCTGTGAGTATCATTGTTCATTGCTCGGGGAGGGTTCAGATACCTAGTGCATGAATAATGATGGAAATCATCTAAAACTCTCGTCATCCTAGAGATGCACAAAGGCTATCTGATCTTAACACACCCCTTTAGCACAACCTGTGTTTGAACAACATCTATTTAGATAGTACATTATTCATAGAACAATAAAATCAGGAATGAGGCATAACATGACCAATTAGTTATAAATGGTTTTAACATATGCAATCATATTCATAAGGTTCATCATTCTCTTGGGTGTTATTCAAATATAAAAAGACCCTTAACATTTTACCTTTCTCAACGATGACACTATATTTAAAAGAAAGGTTCCATAAGATCAAGTGAAATACTAGTTTTAAGAATGCATTGAAATGCACCGCATTATAAGGAGTATAACATCTAAAGACAGAGTCTTCATCAACTTTGAACCACATATGTTGAAATATATTTGGGATAAAAAAATGTATTGACAATGGTGGCATCTAGATAAGAGTCTTGCACCATAGTTTTTGGCAAGAATTTATGGTGAATTTAGTCTATCTCCAACTGACTTCATTAGTTTAAATCAGTATTAGAATTCACATATTATTAAAACCTTCTATATTGAGTAACCTCTTTATCATCTATATCAGTGATTCGTGCGTAAGAGTTTAAATTCTAGGTAGAAACTAGTATATTCCTCGCATCTCGATATAGTGAAATTATCGAAAAAAAGGAAATCACTTGCAAGTGCATTGGAACTCTGGATTTGTTAACAAATGGTAGTAGTAGCATGACCTTTACTCATCACACATAAGGCTCAAATGTGGGATCTATATGTACCATCTAGTATCATAAGTTCATTTTTGGTTTCACACATCTCAATCCAACTTCAAGGACAATTGTGGATTTAACTCTTCAATCACTTTTCAAAGGCATTAACATTTAAAGCATAATGTAACAAAGTGATTTTTGAGCATCACGTCTTTCCCAAAATGAATTGACATCAATTTTTCCAATTGGCATGTAGCTTAAGTGAGGGATCATGCTTCAGATTTACAAGGGATATTGTAATCAATGGTACCCATAAATGAGTGATCATGTCGATAGGCAAAGATTGTCAGCAAAGACATCCATTAAAAAGTATCAACATTGTCCTGAAATAAGACTGTGGCTCAAATGTGACTCGCTAGGCTTTAGCCTCAAAACTTTGATTTAAGAAGCATCACGTGGGAAAATACTAGAGAAGGATTTCACATTATGATGTCAAGGGAAGGTTACTAATTTCTCAAGATGCATTCATGACACGTTTTATGTTTTTAAAGAATGAAAAAGTAAGTGGTCATTGCCTCTAAGAAGGTGTGACACCCTGACTAATTAAATATCGGGTAGCTACTCCTTTATTAAATCAATAAAAAATTCCAGGTTGGTTCAGTTAATAGCATCACTGTCGAAAACATTTTATTAATTTCTAACCACCTAGTATTTAAAAAGTAAGTTGCCAAATTTTAATTTAAGTTTGATTAACATGCAATAAAAGAATAATGGAAGAACAACATAATCCATTCACCATAACGAAGTAATGAAATAACCAACAAATAGTAATAAGTCCAGAGGAAAAACTCCTCACAACAATCCCACGAATGAAATAATAACATAAGTCTGAATCCTGAATTAATTACATGCCCGAAGTCTGAATAACTGAAATAAATGAAATGCCTCTAAAAGAAATGGGCGACATGCCCTACAACTGATAAATGCTGAATATGGAGTCAAGATAGATGAAGCGTCTACAAGCAAAGTCCTGTAACTTCCACAAGCAGCTACAGCTCGTCACCTGAATGAGGATCCTAAGCATGGTGTCCTTGTGGCTGGGCACCTAAAATGGTTTTTACAGAAAAATAGGTTTGAAAGCAAATGGTTCAGAGCCCGAAAGTGGAAATCATTTTAAAAACAACAAGTGTTTTAATATCATTAAAACATAAAATGCAAAATACATGTTAGGACGTGCACTCACATGAAATTTTCACCTCTCAACTACATGTGCACTCCTAACGTATCGTACCCATCTAAATACATACATATCTAACCAAACCGTAATAAGTTCTACCCCTTACTACTCGATTCCCAAATTACATTCTAGTGTTATCAATTAAATAGAGGGCTTTACATACACTCGGATTCTCAATAAGTAATACAATTTACTATCAATTAACTCGTTATGTTTTTCTCAAAACATTGCCATAATTATATTCACAATATTAACATGAAAGTTCCCATTAATTATGTGTATATTATTCACGTCATAAATGTACGATACAAGCACCCCGAGACTAAGCTGCGGTGCACACATACTCTGCTATCCATCCCGATACATCACGTACATAAGGATCACGCATTTCGAATCTCTCAGGAATCGTTCTCAGATAACAACATCACAAATAATGGAGGCGAACACAGTCACATCACATGGGTCACGCACATACCTGCGCTCCCACGGTCAGCAGAATTATTAACATCCCAATAAGTCCTTCTCTGACCTATGTTCATCGAGGTACCAGTCTAAATCCGGGAAACACAAGGATTAGAGGGCCCTAAGCGAACGTAAACCTCCCGTGATAGCAAGTATGGTAGGTATGTCATACACATAAAAGCAATACATATACTAAGTACGTACACATCTTAGTAATCACCATAATATATTGGTGGTACACTTCTCAATCTCGTACCGACATATAAAGCTACACAATTTATATGTTCCCGGTTAATATAGTAAATTAGGTCGTCAATAGTTATCGCATGGGAATTGACACTCACGTCCTACTTCATAATTTCCCTTAGGTTCAAACTACACTTCTAGGTTTGGCTCCTCATTGTATCCCAAATATCCCAAATTTATCAATTAATCATCAAGGGAAGGTTATCTCTACCATTAAATAAGGTCACGGGACACGTGAAATCAAAACAGGATAAAAAGCCTAAACTGTCAACTCGTTCGAAGTCTCGTTCGAACGAGGCTGTTCGAATGAGAGTTCGTTCGAACGAAGTGGGCTTTCTAACGAGGTCTCGTTCGAACGAAGTGGGATTTCTAACAAGGTCTCGTTCGAACGAAGTCATCGAACGAACTTCACCCTCGTTAGAAGTCAAAGGTCAACTCGTTAGAAGCTCGTTCGAACGACCTGGACAGGTCTTCTAACGAGTGGCCAGATTCGAACCCAGATTTCCTATTTTCGTTTTTCCAACTTCTCTACACCTCAAATCTCATCCAAAGGTTTATCCAACGATTGTTCAAAGCCACTAATCATCCCTAAACATATTTAGGTCATATACTAACGTGATTTGTGGGGTTAATTCATTCTAACCTCATTCAATTAACGAATCCCTTCATATTTCCCCCAATTTTAAGAATATGAACCCTAGAATTTATAATTCATCCAATAGCCTAATTAAATCCGTTTTTGTTTCATCCAAATTATAATATCATCAGAATAATCATCTAAGTACAAATCTACATGCGATTCCTCATCAAGAATGTAATTTCTACTTCCAATTAAAATGGGTTTTTCATTAACTCCCAAGAACAATAAGATTTTATCAATTCCTACACATGGAAGAAACATTCTTTGCAAAATAACGAAATTAAACCAATTGGCTTATTTGAATTTCTGATTTTGATGTCGATTTGATGGGGTGTTCTCTCTCTCTCTCTGCAGAATCCTCCTCTCTTCTCTCTCTACAAGCTTTCTTCTCCAAGTAACAATGGTGGCTAGGGTTTTTGCTTAAGGAACTTTTGGAACAATTTCTAATAACCCCCGTAGCCCATTAAGTCCTAAGATGTGGTTAGTGGGTTTAGTGGGTAATTACCAAGTCAGCTTATTAATTCCCAATTTTCGTAGGTTTTAATTACCCAATATCCGAAATTACCAAAATGCCCTTATAAGTTACCGGTATGGCCCAATAATGCCCCGGGACCTAAACTTAACCCCCAGCTAGTGTTTTCTGACTATTTCGACCCTTCCGGACGCGTTGGCGCACTCAAAATGACCATACGGTTTATAGAAATAAAATTCACTTTTTAATTAAAATAAATATATACCTGACGCGACTGTCACACGCGTCTCAACAAAATTCCCAAATTGCCGTATTTCAATCTCACGACAAGTTTCATAGTTCAATATTCATATATAGTCATATATACTCATTAATATCAAATACTAACTCGCATCTCGCTAGTATTTTTATCCGGATTAATTTCCAATCAATACGCATTTAATTCAATTAATCCCATAAATAAATATCACCAAGAGTACGGGGTATTACATACTTCCCCCCTAATAACAGAATTTCGTCCCGAAATTCGGTACTAGAAAGTACCTGGAAAGAACAACTCTGGATAAAGTTCTTGCATCTCATCCTCGCGCTCCCATGTGGACTCCTCGACATTATGATGTCGCCACTGAACACGCACTAACGGAACTATCTTTGACCGCAGTTTTCGCTCACTTCTGTCCAAAATAGCAATCGACCCCTCCTCGTAGGAACTATCAGGCTGGAGATCGATGTCCTCCAAAGAAATATGTGAATGAGCCAAATAGTCTCTAAGATATTTCCTTAGCGAGGAAATATGAAATACATCGTGAATCCGATGCAAATGCTCCGGTAATCCAAGCCTATACGCAATCGGTCCAATCCGCTCAATAATAGGAAATGGTCCCACATACCTCGGTGCCAACTTCCCTTTCTTCCCGAAATGCATAATCCCCTTCATAGGAGATACTCTGAGCAAAACCTGGTCCCCCACTTGGAACTCTCTGAAGAACCTCTTCGCATGAGCATAGCTCTTCTACCGATCCTGAGCTACCCGAATGCGACTCCGAATCAATTCTATCCTTGCCGAAGTATCTTGAATTACTTCTGGCCCAAGTAGTTTGTTGTCCCCCACCTCCAACCAATATACTGGGGAACGACAAGGTCTACCATACAACGCCTCAAATGGAGCAATGCCAATGGTGAACTGGTAGGAGTTATTGTAAGAAAACTCCACCAGTGGAAGATACAGCTCCCATCCACCTCCAAAATCAATGATACTCATAAGTAGCATGTCCTCCAACATCTAGTTTGTACGCTCCGTTTATCCGTCGGTCTGCGGGTGGTACGCCGTGCTCAACCGCAATTCCGTTCCTATGGCCTCCTGAAAACTCTTCCGAAACCGTGAAAAAAATATCTTGTCTCGCTCAGACACGATATTTAGGGGCACACCGTGAAGTCTCACTATCTCTGCAATAAAGAGCTGGGCATACTGTCCCACAGTGTAGTCTGTCCTTAAAGGTAGAAAATGAGCGACTTTGGTCAACCTGTCCACAATTACCCAAATGGAGTCGTGACCTCTCTGTGACGTAGGCAACCCCGTGACAAAGTCCATGGAGATGCTCTCCCACATCCACATCGGGACCTCCAATGGCTGTAGGAGTCATGTCGGTCTCTGATGATCCACTTTTACTAGCTGACAAGTGGCGCACTTTGAAACAAACTCGGCAATATCTCTCTTCATCCCGCTCCACCAATACTGTCGTCTCATGTCTTGGTACATTTTGTCCCAACCGGGATGTACCGTGAACCGTGAGCCGTGCGACTCTGTCATCACCTCGTGCCGCAATTCCTCCCCTTCCGGAACTACCAATCTTCCATTGAAGCGTAATCCCCCGTCTGAGCTAACGGTATAGGACTCGGCCCCCTCTGCTAATAATCGAACTATCTGCTCCTGACAGAACGAGTCATTTTCCTGTGCCCTTACTGCCTTCGTGACACTCTGAGGTGTAACGGTCATCACAGACATGAACGATCGGGCCACTGCATCCTGGTGTCCCAATTCCTTCCACTTGGCCTTCCACACCCCTGCCACTTCATCTGCTGGTCTACGGCTCAACGTGTCTGCTACCACGTTAGTCTTCCCCGGGTGATACTGGATATCAAACTGATAGTCCTTCACAAACTCAAGCCACCTTCGCTGCCGCATATTCAACTCCTTTTGCGTGAATAGGTACTGTAGGGACTTGTGGTCCGAGAATAATCGAAACTTCTCCCCCAAAAGGTAATGTCTCCATATCCGAAGGGCAAATACAACTGCCGCCAACTCCAAGTCACGAGTGGGGTAATTCTTCTCGTGAGGCTTAAGCTTACGGGAAGCATAAGCTATGGCCTAACTCTCCTGCTGTAATACACCTCCAAGTCCTTGTAAGGACGCATCGGTGTAGACTAAATACTCAACTCCCGGTCTCGGCAATGCTAACACTGGTGTTGAGGTCAACTTATCCTTCAACTCATCGAATGCCAATTGACAGGCATCACTCCAGATGAATGGCACACCCTTACGAGTTAGATGTGTCAAAGGACCCGTTATCTTCAAAAATCCCCGAATGAACCTCCTGTAGTATCCTGATAGGCCCAAGAAACTACGGATCTCCGTTGGTGTCGTGGGCTGTCCCCACTCCCTCAACGCGGATACCTTCCCCGGATCAACAAATATCCCCCAGTCGGAAATAATGTGTCCTAAAAACTGGACCTCCTTCAGCCAAAACCCGCATTTCTCATATTTTGCATACAACTCGTTCTGACGTAGCGTCTACAAAACTTTCCTCAAATGCTCGGCGTGCTCCTCCTCTGTCTAGGAGTAAACCAGAATATCATCGATGAAGACAATGACAAACTGATCTAGGAAATCCCTGAACACCCTATTCATCAAGTCCATAAACACTGCTGGAGCGTTGGTTAAACCAAAAACCATAACCCGAAACTCGTAAGAACCATATCTCGATAAGAACGCAGTCTTCGAGACGTCCTCTTCCCTGATACGCAACTGATGGTATCCTGATCGCAAGTCAATCTTCAAGAAGAAAGAGGCTCCTCTCAACTGGTCGAATAAGTCATCGATTCGAGGCAACGAATACTTATTCCGTATCGTGACTTTATTCAACTCTCGGTAGTCCACATACAGTCTCAGTGAACCATATTTTTTCTTCATGAATAACACAGTGGAACCCCACGGAGAAGTACTCCTCCGTATAAACCCCTGACCCAACAACTGCTCAATCTGATCTCGTAGCTCTCGCATCTCTGCCGGAGCATACGATACGGTGCGCGTGTTATACGTCTCGTATCTGGTAATAAGTCTATGATAAAGTCTATCTCTCGACTGGGAGGTAGGCCTGGTATCTCCTGAAACACATCGGAATACTCCCTGACAACTAGGATCGAATCTAAAGGAATCACAACCTCCTTAGAGGTATCCTCCTCTATGTAGTACAAATGAGCGGTCAAACCTCCCTCTGGGCGAGGCATCGCCACTACAAACATCTCTTGCCCCGGAATGGAAAAAATAATGCTCCCACCGAAGCAATCAATCATGTCTCTATAATCAGCGAGCCAATCCATACCGATAATCACATCGTGCACATGCATATCTAATACCTACATGTCGGCAGATAATACCAGACTACCAATCTCTACCCCCACTCCTCGGCATATAAAGAAAATAAGCGACCCACTCCCCAATGGTGAGTCTACACACGTCACTGTGCTCTCTGCTATGGCTATCAACCCTAAGGATTTCGCAAAATGTTTAGCAATAAAACAATGCGTTGCCCCCGTATCAAATAAAACCCGACCCATAGTACCATGGATAGGAAACATACCCTCAATCGCGGGTGGTGTCTGTGGAGCTACTGCCTGGTGGAAGTTATAGACACGCCCATACTGTAACTGCCCCTGCTGCATAGGAACTACTGGAATGGCTGGAAGAGCTGGCACCTAGGCTGGAGCTGGAAGAGTAGGTGGAAAAAGTGGCCTCTGTGGCTCATGTCGAGCACCCTGCTGCTGCTGCGGGGCCCTGCCCCTATCAGGATAGTCCTGGCATTTATGGCCAGTCTTGCCACAAACGAAACACTTCCCCGGGAAATTCCCCCCTCTCTGCCCTTGTTGCCCCCGGCCCTGGTGGTCGTTACTGTTCCTCCACTAGCCCTGCTGGCCCTGCTGAAACTGTTGTTGACCATTCTGACCCTACTGGTTCTGATGGACGTTCGGACCCTGATGGCCCTGCCAGAAACCTCCCTGTCCGTGCCTGAAATTTCTCGACCTGAACCTCTTGTGATCCCCCTGCTGGGAACCCTGATCACCCTGCCTCTGTCCCTGAACAGAATGTGCCCCACTGGCACCATTTCCCCCAGTCCTGCCCTAATGGCTGGACTCTCCTGACCTCTTGCCTTCAGTCATGTGAAAGCGATGGTCCTGGCAGTGTAACAATGCAGCGTTAACCACATCAGAATAAGTGGCTAACGATAGGTTCCCTAACAAGTGCTGACGAATCCTCCATGTCAACCCGTCCGTAAATTTCTGTATCTTCTTCTCCTCTGTCGGTATCTCATCCAGAACAATGTTCAGAATATCAGTGAATTTGGCCTCATACTCGGCCACAGTCTTACCCTCTTGTCGAAGGCTCATCAACTTCCTCCTCATTTCCGTATGAACAGCTGACAGAAAGTACTTGCGGTCGAACCGCACCCAGAACTCCTGAATAGTGAGAGTGTCTCTCTCCTCCACGGTGGTAATAGACTCCCACCACTGCAGTGCAGACCCCACTAGCTTAAAGGTAGCTAGTATCTGCTTCTGGACATCGGTGAACTCATACATCCTCAAGTGCCACTGTATATCCTTCCTCCACTGACTAGAAACCACAACATCGGAGCTACCTGCGAACTCCGGAGGGTGTGATTTCTGAAAAGCATCATGTACACGTTCCCAAGCAGACGGGAATGCATGAGCCTGAACTGGCGCGGCTATCGGCGCCTGAGGTGGTGCCTGCTGAATTACAGCTAGTGCGGTATTTACCGCCTGGGCCACAATGGCTGCAACCTCGGCGGCATTCATCGTGCCCTGACCTGGTGCGGGCTGTGGTTCTGGCATAGCATCCCTGGGAATCCGCTGTGCACGTCGTGGAGGCATCTGAAATAAGAATGAAGTTTATAAGTTCGCAGTTATAAACTTGAAATAGCTGAAGAACGTAGCATATACAAGAGAATACAACAGTGCTAAAATATAGGGCTCTACATCAAAGAAAGCTCAGCGGAAAACATAATAAGCCGTACAGATCCAAAAAGACACTAGAACCTGATGCTCTGATACCACCTGTGACACCCCGACTAATTAAATACCGGGTAGCTATTCCTTTATTAAATCAATACAAAATGCCAGGTTGGTTCAGTTAATAGCATCACTATCGAAAACATTTTATTAATTTCTAACCACCTAGTATTTAAAAAGGATGTTGCTAAATTTTAATTTAAGTCTGATTAACATGCAATAAGAGAATAATGGAACAACAACATAATCCATTCACCATAACGAAGTAATGAAATAACCAACAAATAGTAATAAGTCCGGAGGAAAAACTCCTCACAACAATCCCACGAATGAAATAATAACATAAGTCTGAATCCTGAATTAATTACATGCCCGAAGTCTGAATAACTGAAATAAATGAAATGCCTCTAAAAGAAATGGGCGACATGCCCTACAACTGATAAATGCTGAATATGGAGTCAAGATAGATGAAGCGTCTACAAGCAAAGTCCTGTAACTTCCACGAACAGCTACAGCCCGTCACCTGAATGAGGATCCTAAGCATGGTGTCCTTGTGGCTGGGCACCTAAAATGGTTTTTACAGAAAAATAGGTTTGAAAGCAAATGGTTCAGAGCCCGAAAGTGGAAATCATTTTAAAAACAGCAAGTGTTTTAATATCATTAAAACATAAAATGCAAAATACATGTTAGGACGTGCACTCACATGAAATTCTCACCTCTCGACTACATGTGCACTCTAAACGTACCGTACCCATCTAAATACATACATATCTAACCAAACCGTAATAAGTTCTACCCCTTACTACTCGATTCCCAAATTACATTCTAGCGTTATCAATTAAATAGAGGGATTTACATACACTCGGATTCTCAATAAGTAATACAATTCACTATCAATTAACTCGTTATGTTTTTCTCAAAACATTGCCCTAATTATATTCACAATATTAACATGAAAGTTCCCATTAATTAGGTGTATATTATTCACGTCATAAATGTACGATACAAGCACCCCGAGACTCATCTGGGGTGCACACATACTCTGCTATCCATCCCGGTACATCACGTATATAAGGATCATGATTCCGAATCTCTCAGGAATCGTTCTCAGATAACAACATCACAAATAATGAAGGCGAACACAGTCACATCACATGGGTCACGCACATACCTGCGCTCCCACGATCAGCAAACTTATTAACATCCCAATAAGTCCTTCTCTGACCTATGTTCATCGAGGTACCAGTCTAAATCCGGGCAACACAAGGATTAGAGGGCCTAAGCGAACGTAAACCTCCCGTGATAGCAAGTATGGTAGGTATGTCATACACATAAAAGCAATACATATACTAAGTACGTACACATCTTAGTAATCACCATAATATATTGGTGGTACACTTCTCAATCTCGTACCGACATATAAAGCTACACAATTTATATGTTCCCGGTTAATATAATAAATTAGGTCGTCAATAGTTATCGCATCGGAATTGACACTCACGTCCTACTTCATAATTTCCCTTAGGTTCAAACTACACTTCTAGGTTTGGCTCCTCATTATATCCCAAATATCCCAAATGTATCAATTAATCATCAAGGGAAGGTTATCTCTACCATTAAATAAGGTCACGGAACACGTGAAATCAAAACAGGCTAAAAATTCTAAACTGTCAACTCGTTCGAAGTCTCGTTCGAACGAGGCTGTTCGAACGAGAGTTCGTTCGAACGAAGTGGGCTTTCTAACGAGGTCTCGTTCGAACGAAGTGGGATTTCTAACGAGGTATCGTTCGAACGAAGTCATCGAACGAACTTCACCCTCGTTAGAAGTCAAAGGTCAACTCGTTAGAAGCTCGTTCGAACGACCTGGGCAGGTCTTCTAACGAGTGGCCAGATTCGAACCCAGATTTCCTATTTTTGTTTTTCCAACTTCTCTACACCTCAAATCTCATCCAAAGGTTAATCCAATGATTGTTCAAAGCCACTAATCATCCCTAAACATATTTAGGTCATATACTAACGTGATTTGTGGGTTTAATTCTTTCTAACCTCATTCAATTAACAAATCCCTTCATATTTCCCCCAATTTTAAGAATATGAACCCTAGAATTTATAATTCATCCAATAGCCTAATTAAATCCGTTTTCATTTCATCCAAATTATATTATCATCAGAATAATCATCTAAGTACAAATCTACATGTGATTCCTCATCAAGAATGTAATTTCTACTTCCAATTAAAATGGGTTTTTCATTAACTCCCAAGAACAATAAGATTTTATCAATTCCTACACATGGAAGAAACATTCTTTGCAAAATAACGAAATTAAACCAATTGCCTTATTTGAATTTTTGATTTTGATGTCGATTTGATGGGGTGTTCTCTCTCTCTCTCTGCAGAATCCTCCTCTCTTCTCTCTCTACAAGCTTTCTTCTCCAAGTAACAATGGTGGCTAGGGTTTTTGCCTAAGGAACTTTTGGAACAATTTCTAATAACCCCCGTAGACCATTAAGTCCTAAGATGTGGTTAGTGGGTTTAGTGGGTAATTACCAAGTCAGCTTATTAATTCCCAATTTTCGTAGGTTTTAATTACCCAATATCCGAAATTACCAAAATGCCCTTATAAGTTACCGGTATGGCCCAATAATGCCCCGGGACCTAAACTTAACCCCCGGCTAGTGTTTTCTGACTATTTCAACCCTTCCGGACGCGTTGGGGCACTCAAAATGACCATACGATTTATGGAAATAAAATTCACTTTTTAATTAAAATAAATATATACCTGACGCGACTGTCACACGCGTCTCAACAAAATTCCCAAATTGCCGTATTTCAATCTCATGACAAGTTTCATAGTTCAATATTCATATATAGTCATATATACTCATTAATATCAAATACTAACTCGCATCTCGCTAGTATTTTTATCCGGAGTAATTTCCAATTAATACGCATTTAATTCAATTAATCCCATAAATAAATATCACCAAAAGTACGGGGTATTACAAAAGGGAATCTATGAATTTCGTTATTCTTACTAAAAAGGCCTTCTCCTTGTTAGATAAGGTTTACAACACTGTTGTTCGACTTCGGTAGTGGATCGATACCCTAGGACAAGGTTTATGACCTGAATAAAGGCAAATTAAGTCATTAATACGTGATATTAGTCATAGATCTAATATTGCTAGTTATATATGGTATTGTGGTGAGTAGGATTAGGTTTGTAACATATCTGCATATGGTCCCTCGAGTTTCAAGAAACGGTATTAACACTCTTCATTACATCCTAGTTATAATTCACTTGTTTCCCATGGTTGGGGTTTGGTATTTATATTTTCTCTAGATGCAATGGTAGTTTTGGCTAAGTCCTAAATGCGATGTAGGTCGAGCATGGATTATGAATCGTGGTAATTGAGGCCCTTACTCAAGAAATCATTATAAAGGATTGCATGAGCATCCTATCATGATTTAGATGCATGGGTAATATTAGTTTGCATTATATGTGATTTCTTTATTGAATTGGTCTTAGTATTCCTTTATTTTTTTTCTATACCTTAAGAGTTAGAGTGTTTCATATGCCTAAGGTTTGCAGTTACATAAGTTTAATGACTCGTATATTTTTCTTAGAGAATTTAAAAAAGCGGTGTTTCGATAATGAAAACATATCATCAAATTTGGATTCGTCATTGTTTGACCTCTTGTCGTGATGAACCGTCGCATATTGTATCACCGTGTGTTAGTATGTGTTTACATGGTTATAAGTATTTCTTGGTTGTATAGATTTTAAGTAACCGAACCTAGGATAAGTTTCGAAAATGAGTCAAAAACTTGGAGACAGGATTTTCTAGTCGTATGGTAATTGAATTTATTATGAGTAAACGAGATACTAAATTGTCTAAATTCCTTAAGTATGAAAAATTAGAAGACATTTGGTTGATCAATGGATAATATCACAGGTATGGGGTTGAAAGGGGATTCTATGTGATATGTATGGTTGAAGATCCTAGGGTATGGGAGTATAGATTAATTATATTTTGATATCTGTTGGATTGTAATATTGGACTAGAATTGGGTTATGTAATTATAAAGATTTTTTGTGTTCCCTAAGTACGGGAATAGAGGAGGTTCGTATATTATACTCAGAGTAAAAGGGCAAGAGAATGGATATTCATGATTATATGCGGTGAGGTGTTGAATTTTGAGATTAGTATGTGGGAGATGAAAGGTACTAGAGTTGATGATGATTATGTGGGCATAATTTTTTATATGTGTTTTTTATATTTGTGATCTAATGGTGACTAGTGGATTAAGCAGTGGTCAAGGATAACGAAATGTCCTAAGGAGGCAAGAATGTAATGACCCATCCTTTTATAAATTTTATGGGTATTGAATTTTAAAAAGTCATGTACATTACATGATTTTTATACACAATGGTAAAAAAAAGTAATTAGAGTAATTGAGAAATTATTGATTTAAGTGTACTTTTAGTGTGGAAAAAATTGGAGTACTTAAATTGGGTTAGATTCATTAGGATGGGAAAAATTATAGTTAAGAGAAAATGTGTGTGTGTGTGTGTGTGTGTGTGTGTGTGTGTGTGTGTGTGTATATATATATATACACATACATACTAGGGTATGCCCGTGCCTGAAGGCACGACCATATTCGAAAAAGTTAACATAGTAACAACAAAATAACGATCAACCTGATCTAATTATAGAACTATCCACTTGTCTAAGGTATAAAAAAAAATACTTCAACAACCAAATAAATAGTCACTCATAGACCTTGTATAAACTAAATAAAATATTCACTCGAGTTGAAGTTCCTCATAATCGAGTCTACCAAGTAACTTGCCAAGTCAAGAACCGTCGTGTAATGAACTCCTATGGCCAAGATCAATAATGGCCCCCACTTTAAAAAATAACATTTCACCCCCATGAAATTAACCCCACATTTTTTTTGTTTAAAAAACTTAAGAGGACTATATTTAAAAAAAAATGATAATGTTTCCAAAGAGTTTTATTCGGAAAAGAGTTATTTTTAAAATTTAAAAAGAGTATTTTACTTTTATAAAATAGTTTTTATTTTTTTAAAAGATGAATTTTTATTCCTTGAAAAAAAAAAGAAAAAACGATATTTTTTAGACTTTTTTGCAAAAAAAAATATCTTCAAGGTTGTTCCAATGGTAAGGAGCGGGTCATTTAGGCTAAAGGTATCGAGTTCGAAACTCTCCACAAATACCATACTTCGAACGGGGCGCATATTAGCGTGGCTCTACCACATTATCCCTCGTTTAAATCGCATGGGGCGTCAAAAGAGCCAGTTCGTGTGGAGGTTCAAAGTTATAAAAAAAATATATAAAACCTTTATAAAACATTTTCAACTTAAAAAAACTATTTTAACTATTTTTATGATTGAAATGACCGTGACAAATTATACTCCATACCTTCTATTAGACTATCGATTTGGAAACCAAGTTTCTTGTAGAGATTCATGGCGAAAGTTATACTCCATACCTTATGAATTAAACAAAACAAACATTGCATCCATATCATTTTCATCAAACATATTATCGCGTAAAGTTATACTCCATACAAATTGTTTTGAAATGAAGAAAATATTATAAAAAACTTAATGAAATTTATATTCAAAACATGTAAATACATCATTCTAGAAGGAGATGAGTTAAACAAAATGCGGATACATCACTTTGTGTAACCAAAAATGATTGGAGCATAAGAAAAGAAATGATTTAAATTGCAGTTTCCTAGGTCTAGGAGAATAATGAAATTACTTTGTATCTACTGAATTGTGTACTCTTATTTACCAGGGCACACTTCAAATATCCATACACCAAATATTCAGCAAAATGCCAACACATACCCTGTGGTCTGCATCCTCGCGGGAGAAATCACCTAGCGGGAGCAATCAACAATAACGTAACTCTTAAGAAGAGTAATGGTGGTCTGCATCACAGTTATCTGGGCAGGCAAGATCAGGATCATGGGTCTGCATCACACTTACCATCACGGTTCTTACCATCTCTGTGGTCTTCATCCTCACAGAGATGGTTCTCACCAAAATTTTGGCCCCCAACAGTTCCCAGGGGCTTTATTCAAAGCCCACATCATAATTCTACTCCGTTGGCAGCCCATCTCCAGATATGTTGGGAAGTCTAGTCATGTTATGTTGGCAGCCCATCTCCAGACTGTTACTTTGGAAGAAATAACTGTTAAACACGATCATGTTGAGATATTACTCAGTAGGTCGTCATTTGGGGAATTCAGTAGCCTTTCGCAACAATCTGTAAAGGAGGGGAATTCAGTATATATAAACTTAGTACCAACATCAAATTAAATCCTAAAATACTTAGTACCAAAATCAAATTAAATCCTAAACAAAACATACATTGTGATCTAGGATGGAGGTATTTCAGAATTATCTCGGGCACATTCCCCAGTTAGTATGTTGCTATATATTCAGCTTCTATTTATTTCCTTTATTATTCGGATTGTGTATTGGACTTTTACTTAGAGTTATCAGTTAAGTTATTGATTCCATCTTATTCTGTATACAGTGTGTTATATGGGTAAATGTCGATCTTGTTATTTGAATGGTTTTTTATGCGAATGAGAGTTTCATATAATTAACTGTTACTCTTCATTGATATCCAAGGGAAGAAATTTATCCAAACTATTAAAATGACCGAGATAAAATCCAGGTCGTAAAAAATGTTCCTGTAATCAAATGTGTATCAAATAATGCAAAAAAAAAAAAAGAACAGCACACATCCTGTCAGAAACCCCAGAATATTGCCAATAAGGTACTTACCATGCAAACCTCGGGGACAAAGGACCTAAATAATCGACCCACATTTCGTTATAAAACCAACAGCTACCTCGACGCTGTCATCTGTCGGATTTTCTAGCAGAGTGGTAAGCAACTCGAGAGCAAAGAGCTCATGAACTACCCTTTCAAAATCCACTATGGTAAATTCTTTAAACAAAAATAGGATTAAGATTGAGTTATTAAAAGATAATGTATACAAAAAATCAATTATGAATGTAAGTTGATCTTGTTCACATTATCCCTGTGCAAACTGTCAGCATTGATGAAGAGGTATAAAACAAAATTTAAAAGATACAACTAACAAAAAGAGAAATAAATCCAATGATTTGGATAGGAAATTTTGTGCTCTCTGTGAAAGTGACAGTACCATTGGATTGATAAGAAGTCACTTATTAATTAAGCTCAACCCTGAAAATTGGACACCAAATCAAAATAATGTTTTTCCCGTCATTACTAATTATCAATCCCAATGTCTATTATTGGATGCCAAGATGTGATCTTACTTATCTTCTATTACTTCCTTTTTATATACTATTGTAGAAGGATATGGACCACTTGGGGTAGAACTCATTTACCCATGGATTGGCCTTTTATCGGCATATTGTTGGGGCTTCTCTGAAATGGCCAAAGTCGTATTTTGATCCAGAGTAAATTACTAAACAGGCCATAGGAACTTACTAAACAGGGCACAGGGTATAGGAACTCCTCATTTACTAAACATGGCATAACAACTTACAAAACATAAACCAAGTAAAACTAAAGGGCAATCGAATAATACTTTGAAAACTTACAACAAACCAAAGATACCTAAAGGACGTGGTTAGCAACTTCAACATGTAGGTGTACCTAAAAAACATAACAAAGACATAAGATAAATAACTCACATATAAAGAAACTTGTAGGGATTAGCCATAGACTTTAGAGCTACCAAAATTAAAGTAAGTAAGGTAGAAAAAATGCAATGATTTAGAGTATATACTAGCAAATGTCAATGGATGTCTACATAATAGTAAAAATCGTGTGCATACGTTTGATTAACTAAACCGGAAGCTTGTTCATATAAGCATTGGGCTAGTCTTCATGCTTTGATGGTCACTATTCAGTTCTGGTCACCGTGGAGCAGTTCTGGCAGCTCTTGTTCCTGGCGTCAATATAATAAAAGTGCTTCTTTTGGCACTTGGAGTATGGAAAGATGAGACCATTGCACAAGAGATTTATATAATAAATCCAAATCTAAGAAACAAAACATAAAATGAAATGGCATCTGATATGAAATGACATGCTTAGGAAGTGTTGAGTAAATTTTTCACAATGGTTTTAATAACTAAATTACACATTAGTGTAAATAAAAACCATTGTCAAATGTAAAATATAAAACTTGATTCTATCCGGTCGTCTCGACTTTCAAGTGAAATGAAAAAATTGAAAAATAGTACATTCAAGAAAAATGCAAGACCCATGTCTTCCTCGGGTATTTACCCCACCCCATGGCTAAAAATAGTTCAAGCATGCCCCATTTAACTTTCAGATACTTATATCAAAATGAAATTATACATCAATTAACGAATAAAAATAATAATTGAATTTATCCGTCCATAAACATATATACTAATATAAAGTTTGTTATACATTGAGTAGTCATCCATACTAATAACGATGTACTAATAACGCAGTACATACTAATAGAGCAGCGGTACGTAAAAATATATAATAATATAGCAGCAGTACATAAACATATATACTAATAGATCAGTAGTTATGCATTGAGTAGTTATCCATACTAAAAGCCTCTGCTCAATTCAGGAAGTAATTATACTAACACGTATAAAATAAAACTCACATTCTCTGAAAAATAAATCTTTAGCACTACTCGAACAAACAAAGATAAGAATTGTCAACATTACTAAGACTCAAGAGTGTTTCCTACAGGGCTACGCTAAAAGCTATTTGGTATTAAATTCCAAGAAAGCTCCCAAAAATCCTTGTTCGTAAATAGATAATAATCTAATAAAATAGACAATATTGAATCAAAATAAGGGAAAGTCTATGAACAAATCAAAATCACTTGTACAGGAGAAATAAATGAATCAAGAGCTTGTATTCCTTCACCTTCAACCCGCTCTCCAGAAGCTGCAATGCTTTGCCACCCCTGACTGTGACATATATGCGAACTTCTCATTACGCCTGATACTAAAGGACCGCACACCATACCTCGCTTTGAACCAAAAAGTAGAGTGAAATAATTTAAACCAAAAGTACGTCAAAACAAACCCCAACTTCCATCAATTACTAAAGCAAAAAGGTAAACACCCATTCCCAGAGCCTTACATTTCTCACAATCTGAAAAAAAAACTACCCATCTGATAACAACCTATTAACGCTTCTCCCTCTACCTTATGACCCCCCAAAGCTCTGAACCCAAAACTAAAAAAATATGATGTGGTGAAGAGAATGATATGTAAAGAACTAATAGAAGTGAGTGTAGCATCTTTTATAAAGATCTGCAAAACACAGTAAAAGCTCCAAATTAGATAAATGTAAAACAAAAAAAATAACACAATAAAGAGATGTAGCTATGTTCAACCCGAGAAATTTAAATACCCAATGTTGAAGCTCCAAAAATTTGTAACAAAGAACTTTATTAAGAACCGTCCACTGTTAATAGCAGTTGCGAATCACAAGGTACTGTTAATAGCGATTGTACACATTTGTCAGTTGAAAATCGTCCACTATTTGCAATTGCAATTGTACACAATGTAGCGGATATAGTACACACAGTTGTAGAAGATCAACATTAAGAATTGCAAGTTAATTTGAGAATCATAACTTTGAGAATCCGTTGTAACAGAATAGTTATCGTAGATTAGTTGTAGCAGATCAGTTGAACCTCTATTAAGATGAACAATTATATAACTATTCAGATGAACAAACTAAGAAAGAAGGCAATAATACTCCCAAATAAACATTCTAACTGATAACAAACTTTAAAATTATATGAAGACTAAGTCATTTTAGTTTTAAAAAATCATCTAAAATAAAACCTGAACTCCCCTCAAGTAGAGGCATGAATATTCAGTGCACTCAACTTGCCATCCAGAGTAAGGAACTGTTGTTTACTTAATGTATTACAGAAGATTAAATCATTTTTGAAATCAATAAGAAACATTTATTAAGGAATCGAAAATGCCTGAAATATATTTTTGTCTATAGAACACCGGAAACTAAAAGAAATAAAGATGGCCCTTAATCAAAACAAAAATATAATTCACAATGTATATTATCTCCACTTACACTTGCATCTTCGATAAAGATTAACATTTTTGCAATATTCCAACTTTTAATGGTCCATACACAATGTAAACTTACACGGACACTACCCTCAAAAACAAATTTGAGAGAAAGACGTGTATACCCCATTTTGAACATTTATTAGAGTCTCTAAAGCCCAATAAAATATAAAATAGAGAAAGAGCGATATAAATAGAGAAAGAGCGGCCGTGTAAGTTTGGGAGAATAATTTCGCAAAGCTTGGCTGAGCAAATTTGGGGGAATTAACTGGATATCCATCTTGTGATGTTGATCCATCAGTTTTCAACCAAAGAAAAACAAACATTATAACAATATCAAATGGAAACCAAGAGATAAAATCACATTAGAAGAGAACACAATAAATAGTAAAAAACTATCTGATGGTGGTCTTGGAATGGCTCTGTTCATCTTAGGTCTATTTATGGCTCTACAACTCGCGTGCGGCAATTCGGTGGTTGTGTTTACCATGGCAGTAAGGTTTCTCACAGGCCCAACGGTAATGGTTGTTACTTCAATTATTGTCGACCTTCCATTCATAAACTTAAATCAAAATGGTATTGATTGATATGATGTAATACATTTAATAATCACTGAATCAATGCCTAAATCCAAAAATGCACTTGCACGGATCTCCAATCATACATATTATTGGAAGATTTTCAATGTCTATCAAATGTACATATCAACATTAAGGTAAAAGACATACAAAACATGAAAATTTCAGAGTTAATTCATTAGTCCAAAAATTGGTATGTAGACATTCATTCAAAATTTCAAAAGGTTGTTCACTTTTCCCAGTTTAGTATGTAGACATAAACAAAAAATAAGGCATACGAGGTCGAAACTTCCCAATATCATATCAATCTAAGGTAAATATGACGAACCCCTCAATGAATCACACAGATAACTGATCAATCTTCTTCTTTAACACTCGTATCTCTCAACCATCAATGTGGGTCCTCTCACAATTATTTTAGCATTGGGTGACAAATTTGTCAAATAACCAATTTCTCTGCTAGGTGGCTTGTTGCAGTAACATGAAAAAAATGAAGGCGGATTGTTATAGTAACATGAAAAAAATAAAGACAAAAATCAAAACAAAAATAAAACTCTTAATTGATAAAAATAAGGTACAGTAACATGTATACCAATATTTGTGGGATTGCAGCCTACAATGTATTAAATTCCCCACTACTTTAGCTTGAATTCAAATGTTGGGCAAGAACACTACGAAAGGTCCATATACTACCATTGTAAAAATAGAGTAAATTGTAGTCAAAATAATGAAAGTAAACACGCATTAGCTAAGTTTACTTAGCAAAAAAATCAAGCGGTTTGAGAACCTACAACTAATAAACATCTGAATAAACATAGCCAAAACAGGTGTCAACGCTCATGAATAATTGAGTGTCAATGCTCTTAAATAATCGTATTTCAAAATAGGTATAAAATTGAATAAAGATCTGAACAATCGTATTTCAGATGCAAAATTAAGGGCAAAAATTGAACAGATATAAAATACTCGAACACGTATAAAATCGAGGGCAAAATTTGAACAAGCATGTATAAAATCTAACATTACTCGAACATGTATAAAATTGTCTGAAGAATTAAGTTAAAGGTAAACTTGAACTAGAAAAGTTATAGACACTGCCAGAATTAGTAAAAAAAAATGGATGCATATTCCCATTGAGTACGAAGCATTTGGGCATTTTATATTATTAGTTGCAGATTTACGACACGGAACTGGAAAAAATATGAGAGTACTAAGTTACAATATCCTCCAACCCAACAAATTCAACAAACAAAGTTAGAAAATTCATTTGGAAATTTATCCAAACATATACCATGCAAAATTATCTGTAGAAAGAACAACCAATAGACAAATGTAAAAATTCAAAGGGGGAAAGAGGACAGCACCATATGAAGATATAATAACATAAAACCTAAATGAGATGTAAGGTTTTAACATAAAATTCGAAACTCACAATTCTTGAATCAGGAAATCTACCCACCACTCAAACGACAAAGTTCAATATACATATCATGTTAGTGAGATAAATCAGTAGATACAAAAGAAGTTAGAAGGAAACAAAAGACATTAGTAGATAGATTGAACCAAAATATTAGGTATGTATGTTCATGTAGCAGCTTTTAGGTAAGTATGTTATTACTCTCATAGCGTTGATTTGTCACAACTGGAGCTTTGTAACCAAGCGGGGGTGTGGATTGTTGTTGCTGATTAGCCTCAGTGAGTAGCACAACAGCTTGGGGTTTCCCTAAAAATCGAACCAAAAAAGTTCAGATCTCCACAATAAACTACAAACGAACAAACAATGAACCCTAAAAATGCAAAAACCCCTAATACTTAGGGTTTACAAAAAGAAAAATGGGTTTTATATTAATTATTGCTGAGAGAGAGAGATGGTTTATGGTTTGGGGCGGAAATGGATGAGGGAATGTGAGAAAATGAAACCAAGGATTTGGGTGAGTGTATGTGAGAGAGTGATGGGAAGTTGTGATTTTGGTCTGTGTTTACCAAAATAGGCTTATGTTTGAATTTGAGAACTTATTAATGAGAAAGAAAAGAGTGGGAAACCAAATACTTGAGGGCAAAGTGGGTATTACATTAAAAAACTCATATGATGACATCATCAAGTAATCTTATGACATACATAAGTTTTTTACTTTATTATATATATATATATATATATATATATATATATATATATATATATATATATATATATGTGTGTGTGTGTGTGTGTGTGTGTGTGTGTGTGTGTGTGTACACATATATTAATCTAGGGAACCACTATCCCCACACCCCAAAAGGTTTCCCCCACACCCTTTCTAAAACAAAAACACTAAATGACTAAAATACCCTCAATTCAGTTTTTAAGTAAAAAATTTTGTTTACAGCTTTTTAAATAAAAATTTATTACTTAAAAAAACATAATATTTTGAAAAAAAATAAAAACATAAATTTTGAATATAAAAAATCCTAATATTCTGGAAAATTAAAATTTTTATATTCTGAAAAAATAAAATCATAAAATTCAATTTTTTATTTTATAAAATATTATGTTATTTATAATAAAAACTTATTATTTTTTTTAATTCAAATGGACGTTAATAAAAAAAGTTGTTTCGTTATTTAATTAAACAAATGGACTTTCTTTTTATGAACAAAAAAAAAGTTGACGTTAATTATATTAAACAAAAAATCTGACCATTATTTTTTGTTAATAAAAACTGGAGTAGAATTTTATTATAAACTATATTTTTTTTAAACTTTGTTTTTTACAATTTTTTATAAAACATAGCTATTCAAAAAAACTGTATTTTTTTGGTAAAAACAAAATTTTGTCTTTAATAAATTACTATTTTTTATTTTAGTATTTAAAAAAAAAACTGTATTTTTCTTTTGTAAGAAACTGTACCTTTGTTTACTGTTTTTAAAAAACTGTATTTTTTAAAAAAAAACTGTATTTTTGTTTATTTTTTTGATAAAAAAAAATGTACTTTGTTTTTAAAAAATGTATTTTTTTTTGTTATAAAAAATGTAATTTGATAAAAAAAAACAAATTACTATATTATTTTTTTGATAACAAATAAACAAAGAGTTTATAAAAAATAGTAATTTGATAAAAAAAAAACTGTATTTTTTATAACAAATAATACATTTGATAAAAACAAATAATTCATTTGATAACAAAATAATAGAGCTTTTTTAAAAACAGTAAACAAAAATACAGTTTTTTACAAAAGAAAAATACAGTTTTATTTAAATACTAAAAAAAATAGTAATTTATTAAAGTCAAAATTTAGATTTTACCAAAAAAATACAGTTTTTTTAAAAAGCTATGTTCTATAAAAAATTGTAAAAAACATATTTAAAAAAAATATAGTTTATAATAAAATTTTACTCCAGTTTTTATTAACAAAAAATAATGTTCAGATTTTTTGTTTAAATAATTAACGTCAAATTTTTTTTTGATAAAAAGAAGGTCCATTTTTTTAATTAGATAACGAAACAGTTTTTTTATTAACGCCCATTTTAATAAAAAAACTAATAAGTTTCCTTTATAAATAACATAATGTTTTTTTTAAATAAAAAACAGAATTTTTTGATTTTGTTTTTTCAGAATATTAAAATTTTGATTTTCCAGAATATTAGGATTTTTTATATTCAAAATTTATGTTTTTATTTTTTTTCAAAATATTACTTTTTTTATGTAATAAATTTTTATTTAAAAAGCTGTAAACAATTTTTTTTACTTAAAAACTGAATTGGGCGTATTTTAGTCATTAAGTGTTTTTGTTTTAGAAAGGATGTCGGGGAAACCTTTTGGGGTGTGGGGATAGAGGTTCCCAAAAAATATAGTTTATAATAAAATTTTACTCCAGTTTTTATTAACAAAAAATAATGTTCAGATTTTTTGTTTAAATAATTAACGTCAAATTTTTTTTTGATAAAAAGAAGGTCCATTTTTTTAATTAGATAACGAAACAGTTTTTTTATTAACGCCCATTTTAATAAAAAAACTAATAAGTTTCCTTTATAAATAACATAATGTTTTTTTTAAATAAAAAACAGAATTTTTTTATTTTGTTTTTTCAGAATATTAAAATTTTGATTTTCCAGAATATTAGGATTTTTTATATTCAAAATTTATGTTTTTATTTTTTTTCAAAATATTATGTTTTTTTAAGTAATAAATTTTTATTTAAAAAGCTGTAAACAAAATTTTTTACTTAAAAACTGAATTGAGGGTATTTTAGTCATTTAATGTTTTTGTTTTAGAAATGGTGTGGGGAAACCTTTTGGGGTGTGGGGATAGTGGTTCCCTTAATCTATCCTAATAGAATACTTGGTTTTATAAGGATACAGATTTTGATGGAGTACAACAGTCATTTCAATTGGGAATTTTTTCTAACCAAATAAACTAGCTGATGAGAGTTGAACTTTGGACAAGATTATGTAGTAATGGGATTTTATTATTTGCAGAGATCAGCAGAAGGAAGAGAGAGAGAGTTGGTGATTGAGAGTCACAATAATCTCGCACTTGACCACTATAGCAGCATAAGGCCCACTATCGTGAGGAAGTATTGGCCACAATGACGACTTGAGGAACTTCGCGAGATAGCAGTGGAGAGTTGGCCTTTATAGCGGCTTTAACACATGCGACAAACAAAGAATTTGTTTATTTATTTGGCTTGAACCATTAAAAATATGAAATATGTCTTGGTGACATATATACCTCTTTTGTTTATAAATACAAGAGAGAGTAGGCTTTCCACTTAGGTAGGTCCATTCGGACCAAATAGTTTGGGAAGAGAAGCACATTTTCTCCCAAGTCCTCTACTGGTGTATTATTTCAATACAAATGTGTTAGTTTGATGGTGTACGGAGGTATTTTTGGTGGAGTTTTGAAGTGGTGATGTAGAGAAAAAAATATATTAGAGTTCATTTTCAAGCTAGAAAGCTTTGTATCCCCTTGAGGCTACCTTTGGAGTGGGTGTTGCCCTCATCACTAGATATTTTCTTCTTATTTTGATCTCCAATAGGTAGGGGTGTTGAGTTTTTTCCAGATTCATGAATAATTTAGTGTAGAATTATGTGGTATTATGTGCGTACGAGTTGAATGCATATATTTATAGGTGTTGCTCATTTTGGACATATGACCGTTTAAATATTAAATAATGAAAAATAAGAATATAGTGTAAGGATTGTGACTGATGAAAATATTCTGAAAATATTATATAAACCCTAGATTTTGGAAAATCATTATTTGGGATTCAAGGTTGTTATGAATTGTGCTTTCACCTATAACTATTTATAAAAAGGGGTTTCTAACCTAAAAAATTTATGAAATTATAATTAAGACCCCAAACTTGTCAAAATGTGTTATTTAGACCCGAGAAATGTATTTTTGGAAAATATTATTAAAAATTCTTAAACTTATAAATATTTCAAAACATCCCCTAGACTTTTATGTATTGAAAAAAAACCCTGAATATTATAAATATTTCATTATATACCCTAGACTTTTGAATATTGCAAAACAACCTATGAACTTATAAATATTGGAAATTAGCTCTCAGATTTAAATGTCATTATACATGGACTTTTGAAATTAAATGTTAATAAATTTAAGTGTCACTATACTTTGACTTTTTCTTACTTTTAAATGAATTTATAACACATTAAAAATTATAATATAGAACCTAAGTGTTGTGTTAGACGATTTTGACACGAGAAAGGTTCAAACTTAAAGTTCATGCTTACGTACATAACCAGTGTGTAAAGTGCAAATTATGTGTGAAGTATTTTGTACGGTTTGTCCCATTCGACCATATATAAAAAGTTAAAGTATAAATGTGATGATAATGGGTAATTATAAAAGTAATAAATACTACGATATTCTAGATATGTTTGGTTAAAAATAGCGATTGGACCGTAAATGAATGGATTCAATGAAAGTGAAAGAATTTTCATAGATGAGTTGTCCAAAATAAATTTAAGAAGGGTCTGGAGCCCTAGGGTTCGACTTCAGCTAAAACCCAAAGTGACTGCCTAGTAAAGAAATTGGTCGTGACATTTATGACAGACGGTGAGAGCATGTGAATATAGATGGAATTTGGTGAACTCCGGGAAAAAAGGATAATTGATTAATAAACAATTGTGGATTCGGTATTCCGAGTTTAAATAACATTGTCCTGGGCCATGGATAATTGTATGAATTTTCAACTCTATAATATGAATTAAAATGAGAAACTTGGTGCTCGTAAGTTACAAGAATAAAAAGATTCCAATTGGGCGTATGAGTGACCCCATTACGGGGCATAATACCAAACTTGATACATGTATGTGTGGATAATTTGGTATGTCATTAACGATAAAAAGCATAAAAAATGTGTATGAGTACCCCGTGGATAATTAATATGTGTCTGTGATTAAATATTTCAAACACCGAGTACGTGTTTTAAAATGCTACCTTTTAGATACACGGGCTTGTGTTGATATTTTTAAATTCAACTAGATGATTTAAAGACAATCTAAGAATGTGATTTTACCTAAATTAATCATGTGAGTTTATGGATTAAAGGAATAAGTTAATTCCAAGAATAAAACAAAAACTTTGAAACGACAAGAGTTAATAGTACTTAACTTAATTTAAAGATGATGTTATTTGATAAGACATGACTAATGCATATACTGTAAAGTAGTTGCATGTAGAATTCGGTTAAAATTATACTGTATATAGTCTTTCATTTCTTTTTTTGTCGTTCGTTTCTGTATTGTAATTTTGTTGGGAACTCATACTGAGTATTGTTTCACCCCATTCTCTTTTTTAGATAAGATGTGTTTTGCCTTACTCTTACACTACTATCTCGGATTACTTGAACCCCAGAACATTGCCTAACGGATTCAAAACTTGTTATTACTATATTTAAATATCTTAAAAATGGAATTGCATGTTTACTTGGAAATATAATTAATTGAAATGGATTATATTTCTTATTTAGGTTGTTTCACATAATATCATATCTAACGCGGCAGTACCGGACTAGGTTGACCTATGGGTAAACCTAAAATTCGGGTCAAAACTTTAGATATCTCAATTTTCTTATTAAGAACATAAATGGTAATAACATAAAAAATCACACATGCTACATGAGGCATCATGACATCCCACATAGCATATGAACATCCCGATAGCTCATATATATTATATATGTCTCACTCATGGCTCAAATATAATATAAAATGGTAACCTGACAACCCTTAACCAGTCCACAATCCCCACATTTTGCATATATTATGTCAAGATTATTCAATAATCAACACATAATATATAAGTACCTCATGACAATCCTAAAAATATTACGAATACTATATAGAGCGTACATGTATCAATACATAATATATAAAGGACCTCCCTATAGTCCTAAAAAGAATTATGTAGAGAGTCTTTCACATCAATAAGTAGTATATAAATCATACCCCCAAGTCCCAAAATAAGATATATTATGTAGAACTTTTTTTCCCCAGAAAATAGATATATTATGTAGAAAGTTTTTTTACATCAATACATAGTATATACACAAAGTCCCAGAATAAACATATGACAAATAAGAATCCATCTACTTATCAATTCCTTATTAATAACATTTTCAACTATTGGTCTGATTATTTAATCAGAAGGTTTCACGTTAAGCGTGGTTTTAACAATATTAATGCATTCGTGAACATTCATTAAGTATAATTTAATTTACAAATTAAGTTACCAATCACTTCTAGTCTTACACCACAATTTGTATTAAATTATTGATTAATATCAATTAAGAATTTCCTCTCAGAATTTATAAAGGTTTATACATTAACTTAAATGAACATAGAATTTTTCCACATTAAAATATTCCCAAAAATTTCAATAAACCTAACCTATCTCATGATTAAATGTGCCAGTAATTTTAATCTTAAATTTTGCATTTTTAACTAAATTGTTGATTAAAATCATGTAAGAGACCACTAAGATTGACTAGGATCCAACCCAAACCCAAACCATGACCAAATAAACACTTGAAATAGTCTTAGGGATGGATCTATCTGACTCCAAACTGGCTCAATTTGGTCCTTTTACTTAGCCCAATCTAACCTTATTTTGTTACGTGTTTTACCTAATTTCCAACCCAATTCTATTATAAACACTATGAATCTATTATAGAGAGTATATTCATTGCTTAGGGACTCAGAAATAATATTTCTACTAATCAATATCAAGGTATACCGATATTTATCATACTAGTTAAACATAATAACAAGATGAACTCCAAAATACCTAATTCATAGATTTCAACATTTAAATTTTGATTTTTGATTTATGATTTAAATAGAATAATTTCAGTAGGAATTAACTTCATATACATTATTCTAACATCTACCACTTTTTAATTTTATCATCTTCATATGATTCTCCTAAAATCAACTATAACATGTGGGTAGTCAATAACCAAATTTTACGTAATTATAACATTAGTTCTTTTTCATGAGATTCATAACTTACATATGAAATTCTTACATTCTCATGTTATTAAATTAATATTTATAGTAAGATGAGGCATGAATCATAATTAATTTTCAATATCAACAAGTGATAAAAGACAATTCCAACATTATATGACAATAAGTCTAACACATCCCAATTACCCAATGTTTAACACAAGAACCCTAACTTACCCAATTCCCTTGAGTATTACTATAAATTCTCAACCGACTAACACATTCTAACATGAATTCATAATTCATATATGATTCCCAATCATATGATGAAACCTATTCACAACTTAATCATCCAATTAACAAGATAAATCATATTTTGAGTAATTTAACTCCAAGTGTAATAGCTAACAAATCGACATATAGATTTAATCTCCAAAATCAAATTTTATTAACCTAAGATTCTCTCTTGTTTAATTAAATAACTTACATGATTTCTAATATATATGAATAAATAAAATAGAGTAAATAGAAGAAATGTTGCATTTAGAGATAAATCCCAATTGCATAGAACTTGATCTCCTTCCATCTTGTCTTTAAATCTCCAAAGCTTGCTCTTCAAATGTCTTACTCCAAATTTTCTTATCAATCCTTGCATATTACTCTCCCAAGTAGCTTCCCTATAGGTTTAGGGTTTTCTGTTATGGTAAAATGAGATTAAGTCTAATATAATGTATAGGTTTAGGGTTTATTATTATGTTAAAATGAGATTAGGTTTATTATAACTTTCTATTTAATTATTAATTACCGTAACACCCAATAAACCTAATTTTAAATGGGATTATGGATTTTAAAACCCAGTCTAAATAGTTTAAAACTTACTACAATGGGTTAGCCAACCCATGGGTAGACTTTTCCATTATTTGTACCTCATTGGCACTTATATATATCCCAATAATTCAAAAATCAAAAGTTACAACTCAAATAAGTATTAATTTGTTTCCATGTTTTATGTCCCATTTAATCTCACATAACCTATACATATAACACATATAAAATATGAAATATAATTAGTGATGTCACGAGTCACTTCAGATAGACAAATCATTTTATTTTATTTAATGCTCTAAAATTTACAAGGTATTACAGGCGTGTATATAAAAATGATGTTAGTATTAGGAATTATATTTTGTAGCATAAGAAGGTGAAATTTTAAGATGAATGGTGATTTTATCATGTTATAATTTTATGTGTACTAAT
Organism: Sambucus nigra; assembly: GCA_949130495.1. NCBI lineage: Eukaryota > Viridiplantae > Streptophyta > Magnoliopsida > Dipsacales > Adoxaceae > Sambucus > Sambucus nigra. The sequence goes on along the minus strand of OX422210.1, from coordinate 515,980,985 downwards.
TATATATTCAAGAACATAATTGTTAGTGAGTTCTATGTTACTTGAATGAATTAATTAATAATAAAGTATTGACTATATCAGCAAGTATATAAGTAATTAGATACTTCGAGAGTTAGAAAATACAATATTATTTACTTTAACTGTAAAAAAATACTCAATAAGTGACTTTTAACAATAAATTGCATGTGAGATTAGCATTTACACTATAAAAAAAACTATTGAATAATTTATATTTTTTACTTATATTTCTTGTAATTACTTTTTTTATGAGTGAAGATTCTCTTCTAGTAATATATACTCCTACTCCTTCCTGAAAATAATGACCGAAATTATGGTAATTTAAACAGATTGCAGTATTATTTAATTCTAATGAACATTAAAATAAAATAAAATTCATAGGTAAACTTACTGGACATTTGAATTGTCAAACGAGGTTTGAAGTTTTTCTTATCTACCTTTGGAATGTGAATTTGAATTTCACATTTTTCCACGATTATTCTATTTGTCAAGTCTATCAATCCATCACCTTTGATCTCTTTCAATTTGGTTTGCTCTTACTGTTTTAAACTTTCATTTGCAATACTTTTTTTCTTACCCACACTTTTTGTTTTGTTCTTTCCGTAAGTGTACTCTTCATTGATAGTTTGAATTCAATTAGCCCTCACTTTTACCTAGAGAGCAACAAAGATTAGTTTAACATTTCCAATTTGGGATAATGGTTCCATGCTAATTGATTTTCAATTATCTCCATACACTTGTTTTGGGAATTCAACATGTTTACTTGTTCTTACAACTTCCTTGTTTCACTGTTTTTTTAAACTATTTCAAATGTTTAATAAGTTAACTCCCCACAGTGGTCATTATCCTTCTTTTCTTGTTCATTCATCAAACTTTCTATTTCAAGTGAGAGACTTTGTAGTTTCTCTAAGTTTTGAGTTTTCCTTTCTCTCTTCTCCCTTGTTATTCTTTCCACGTACATTTCATTTTCTTCTCTTATCTTCTCAATTTGATCCAAATTATCTTCTTTCAACTTTATCATCTCTTTCGCGAGCTTAAAAATCTTGAAATTTTGTTCCTTACAACATTCATTTTCATCTTCATCTTCATTGAACATGTCGTTATACATTTCATCATTTTCATATTATTTATCCTCCACTTTAACTTCAATCTCTCCCTCTATGTCTATTTATCTTTCATTACCGTGTCATTCAAGCTTCCACTGATATTTTTCTCTTCTATTGAAGATGAAGGGTCAACAGGTCATTCATTTTCCTAATTTTCATTTTATCTTTGGCCATCAATATTTTCTAACACATGATGTTCCTATTAACAATAAAGACAGGAAACAATTATATTATTAGAATATTAATGAAAATAAATAGATGAATACTTATGAGTGACCTTTATAATTACTATATCCAAAGTAGTTACTTTCATAAGCTAAATATAACAAATTAATGACTGTAATAGTCACTAATATAATAATTACTTTACACCATTGACATTCTCAATTTAGTATGTATTATATAAAATTTAATATTCAATTTAACCTAATAGTTAATTGACACAAGTGATCCAGACTTGATAATATAACAGTTAATACAACCTAGTTATTGACTTTATTAGGTGCAAATATCAATAATGGATCAAAGTAGTTACTTTAACTGAACTAAAACCAAGATTATTAACTTTAGCAGCCCATAATCTTCTTAATAATACCAAATAATGAAACAAACAAATATCTTAATAACTAGGAACAAATGTTACCAATATATTTTTACATATAATGTTATAAATAAAAATAGTGTACATATACTTGTTTGTTATACCTAATTATAATCATTTACTTATTGAAATTGTAATGCAGAAATAGGGACATCTTGAAGTCTTTTGTTCAATTATTGAAGATTCCATCTTGTAAAAGAAGAATATTCTTCATTGATGATACCCATATTTTAGATCATGTGTGTGCAGTCACACAACCAAAACATAAAAAAGATCGAATAATGTTAGTTTATTAAATTTAAATAAAACATTGAAAAAGTAACACGTATTTAACTTACGGGTGGTATGACAATAAAACCAATCACTTTCATTGGACTTTAATAGTAGGCATGAATAGACTTCATTAGGAATGCCTTGACCCTTTCTCCCAATCGTATCTTGAAATATTCTCTAAGTTTTCAATGTATGTAATAAAGAACCGCACATATTTGGATCCTTTGTTTGGAAATAGGACCGTGCTACAGATGGATACAAATAAGCGTCACAAAATCTTTTTGGTCTCTTGACAAATTTCCTTTTACAACTTTCTCAATTGCCTTTTGTATTAAACCCTTGTTTGTTTCTTTCTTTTCCCAAAATATCTCTTTATGAAAGGAGTGTATTGTTGCATTTTTGGAATATGATAAATACTTTCCCATGCATTGGAATTCTAAAAAGAGATTCAACCAACCCTAAATTTCTTCATCTCTACATCATATTTTGATATGATGGAGCATATATTCGTGTTTCATTTTTAGAAACTTTCATTTCAAGAGATTTGTCAAAAGATTGTTTTAAACATTTTCCAAAAAGGAGTTTTCTTCATCAATATTAGGTGATTAAGCTTAATCTTTGCATTAATGCTCTTCATTACCTTGTTAAAAGGTAGCCAGCTCGAGCTAATTTGACCAAAATGTAAGACTTCTTCACCTCGATCATTTTAATTATTTTGTCCAAATTGTGGATTATCTAAATATTCCTCACTACTTGAACTAGCGTGTGACAGTGTAAATAGTCATGAATTTGGCATTGTACCTTCGATTTAGATAATCAATGAAAATAATTAATAATAATTAGTTACCTTCAAAATTATTATACCAAAATATTGACTTTAAAATTAATGTATAATAATTAGTTATTGTAATGGAAACTCTTAAAATAAGTAATCCAAACTAGTTACTACTATAATCAATAAGCCCCCCCCCCCCCCCAGATTAGTGAGTTATGTAATATAGTGATGTTAATCAACATTCATATCCTAAGTATTCACTTTAACAATTATTAAACATATAATTGGGACCGTAATAGTCACTAAAATAATCTAATAATTGTTGTTAATAATCTACACAATAATGTGTGACACCCAACTTAAATTAATAACGAGTGGCCAGCCCTATACTAAGATAAAATAGGAATATCAAGTGAATCATCCTCAGCATGATTGTCGCACAGACAAAAATCCAACTAACCACCCAGTAATAAAATAAACGAATGCCAAAATTTTAAAATCATCAAGCCAAGAACTACAAACAAATATATATAACGACTACAAAACATGATAATGTCTACACGAGTACCACAAAAGATATACCCGAATATCTTGTCGGGTTGTAAGGACAATTTTTCCATCTTTATGTAAATGGTATGTCATACGCCGTTACAAGATTGATGGTTGAAAAGATCACATCGTCATCAACGAAATCCGAAGATCAAAAGAAGAAGGAATCTAGAAACAGTCAGTCAGACCGGTCCGCCCTAAAATAAAAAGAACCGATCCGCCTAGCCTCGGACCGATCCGCTGAAATAAAAAAAAGAACCGATCCAACTGCGGACTGATCCGCCCAGGACCGAACCGGACCGCCTTGCAAAAAGAGTCCAGAGAGCACCGAATCGATTGCGAACCGAATTGACTTCAAATTAAAAGAACCGATCCGCCATCGGACCGATCCGCTTGAGGCCCGGACCGATCCGCCCTGGATAAACTCTGCCAGATCGTGTAGCAGATTTTTTAGGGTTTTGACTCCTTATTTAAACCACGATCAGCAGTTGGTTTCGATAAGACTTTCCCACGTTTTTCGGAGCATATCAACCCTAAAGTCTTCACCTATTGAGTCCTATGATTCTAGGTTTTTAGATTCACACATCTTCCATATCTATGTGAATCAAGTTTGGTAACCCAAGAACACCATTGCTGTTGTTCAACCCTTGTGAAGTGGACCGTTTCTTCCTCTTCATTGCAGCCCTACTAGAAAGGGATAATTCCAGCCACGACTACAGAATTCGATACCCGAGGGTAATTCTTAGTCCACTTGTATTTTCATTGTAATCAGATTGTAAGCCGTTTTCTTACAAATTATAGTGAAAATAAATGGTTTTGCCCCTGAGGGGGATTTTTCCTTAATTGCATGTGTTTGAATATTCTTGCGTAGATTATCTATTTATTCAATCACATACTGCTGCATGTTTAGGGTCTGTTTGTGTTAAAAGGGTTTTATTATATTATTTCTTAATTGAACGCAAGCGCCAACTCTTTCATGGCTCACATATAAAACAACATATAAAAAAACATAAAAGACCTACAAATATGCAACCCCTGAGTACACATAACTGATGTACAAAATGGATCCTAATCTAGATTTACAAGAATAGGAAGAAGCTACAACAAAATCCTGTAACATTTCGCATCTGCTACAGCTCCAAGAACCCTGGATAGAATAGGCATCATTGGCGTCCTTGCATAGGGACAACTAAAATATACAATATATGTATAAAAAGAGAAAATATATATATGGGTCAGAGCCCGAGGTTTTAAAACAGTTTTAGAAAGTGAATTAAAATGTATAATACTTATGAATTCACAATTTCATAATTAAAGAGCTGTCGCACTCTCTTAGGACTCAAGCTCACCCATCATCTATATCGCGTTCCTTACGTATGCATATTAACCTCAACAAAGTTACACAACACATTCTAGGGAAAAATCCTCTTAAATCAATGCCTAATCCTTAATCGCATAGCGCATTATCTCTAACATATCCATCTATATACTCCCTCTATCGCCTCCTAAGTTTACACCCAAACTTATACAATAATCTCACTCAATTATATTTATCGATTCTAATTTTTAACCTACACAAGTTATTAGCATAAGATATCACTCATCATCATTAATGCTAGTTATATATATTCCCAACTAATTTCACATATACCTAAGAATTAAGGACCAAACATCACCCCACGCCCAACGTTACGCTAAGTTTCGTGCATGGGACGTCTCACAAAGAGAAATCTAAACAAGGAGCCCCCACGATACACTACAACCTAACATTATCGGTCGTGGGAATCCATTGGGCCCTCGGTCCAAAGTATGCACCAATTACTTCCCGTCTATAGGCATAAAAGTATACTCATCCACTCTCATGCCACAAAAGACAAAACATAATATACATCTTTATTAATTTCTCTAGTTATAACATTAGGATATCACACACTATTTATAGAGCTTGTATAATATTTCTCGCACGTATAATACATGATTCATCAATATCTAGAAAGTACACATACATAACACACATAATATATGTACTCTGATAGTTTCTACAATGATATCATCTTCTAAGGGATCACTCACATGTCCCAGGGTTACCAGCGGTCGGACTGTCGCACCGACATGGTAAAAACCTAATCTAACGAATGGGAATGGGCCATAGTTCCTAACTTGAGAGCAAGACGGATCATACCCAAGACGTATTACCCCTACCTCACGCACGATAAAATACTAGACACTATGACCTAGGGATTATACTCTCCCTGCTCCCCAACCCAGGGGGATTCACCCTCATCGCGCAACTTCCCATGATAGCAATAGAGGGGCATTAAGTACATAATGTATATAACATACACACAAGATATATACACATTCGATCACATCATATATACAAACCATCATACAAGGTATATACATTCACACCATATATATACATACCATCTCATGTCCGTATGTATAAAAGTAATGAATACGCTATATGTAAAAAACTCTCATAATGCTAACCGATACACTCTCAAATACCTTCCGAATTCATTTTAATATTCAATCCCTCACTTGAAATTTACTGGACCATCACACCTATGATATGATTAGTCACCCAATTTTAATTAACACTATGGACACACGATATTTCTCTCTCACCTAGTCCATATTTGGCGTTAAGTACATTCCTACTACTCATAGAATTTATGAAAGAATTTGGCATGTTAAACTCCCAAATATGCCTCCATAATAGCCCATAACCATCCTCAAAAGAATCCTCATTCCTTGGAGGATTTTCCAAAAGGAAACAATACAAATTTGCTCTTATACGTATCTTTATAATAACCTCCAAAGTGACCCCTCTATTATATCCTAATATGAACCCTCATAATAAACATATTTACTACACTCTATTGGAGTGTCTCTAAGCAATAAAATCAATTGAAAAAGGGTAAACCAGAGTTGGCAAAATACAGTGACCGAACCGGACTGAGGGTTCTAAAAAACGAACCGGTTCGATTCCTAAAATTTGACGTAAGACATTTAATGATCGGACCAATAAGATTTACTTAAAAATGAATCGATCTGATTTCCTCAAAAATGAACCGATCCGGCTTTCCTACCCGGATCGGTTTGGTTCTGCAAAATTTCTTCTTTACAGCTTACGAAGTTAACACCCCAAATTTTATCTCCAAAACATCCCAAAATATATTCAACATATCTAAAACCCAATTTTACTTTACTCTAACAGTATCCTAAAACCAAAGACCATCCCAGATATTATTCCCACCATTTCCATCAATAAACCCACATATATATTTCTCATCAAATTCAAGACTTTATCAAAATTTCTAGGGTTTAACAATTTAAACTAAAAATCAACTAAATCACCGAAGAAAATATGAATTAACTCACACACACAATAATTTAGCAAGTTTAATCACTTGACTCAAAGTTGTAGAGATTGAATTTTCCTTGAATCCGTGTATTTGTGCTTAAAATCTCCAAAGCTTCAAGACTTCTCCTCTTTCTCTTATCTTCTTCTTTCACGATGGTTTCTCTCTTTCTCTCTAGGTTTTTTCTCACACAAATTAGATTAGCCTAAGTTTTCCATGCTTATATAACATTCTCCCCTCCTTATAAAAATTTTGTCCTTGAAATTTGGATAAATACATATGTACAAAGCTCACATCTTACACCCAAGATAGCTTTCTTATCTCTTCACTTACCAATGGTGAATTCAGAATAACAATTTACAACCAGGGTGCCCATACACCCTATAACCGTGCTCAATTGTACAATCATTACCCGAATTCACTAGCCTTAAATTGTAACATAACTTCCACTCACCGTTACAATTATATGACTAAAATAACCAAGGCACCATCCCATGAACTAATGTCAGTCCCAAAACGCTAGAGGGATACGCTAATTCTCATCAAATTAATCCAATAAATCATACATTCTAAAAATAATTATTTTGAAAAAAATGTTCGAAGATCTAACCCTCGTAATTCCCTACATTCACTACTTTCATGCGAGGGAGGTCTCGCAAGCGAAATCCAAATAAGGAACCCTCTCAATACACTAATACGTAGCTCTGTCAGGGATTGAGATCGGTCATACCAGGACTAAAGTTTTGAAAAGATTTTTAAATTAATTTATATGGCTCCAAAAGCCTAAAATATAATATAGAAAATAATTTTATGAATACAGGCACACACAATTTAAATAATATTCCCAAGACACAAGGCGACAATCAATACTATGTCTCACCAGCATTAAGTTCTCTACACGCACATGACCACGATCTAAAACTCTTCGCTTAACAATGAACCCGCTAAACCCTGAATCTCATCAGTAAAAACCCATTACATCATCTCAAAAAATCACCACAAGATAGTCCAGTTCAAAATCCAAACAAGGAACCCATTACATGCCTCTTGCCAAACCATAAAATGATAGTCTTACCGCAACTCCTCAACATGGCCCAATAGTCGCAATTCGAAAAAATCATAACTCTACAAGGACGTCTCAAAACAATCTATTCTCCCAAAACATACCATTTAAGTGCCACACTTAAACTCCTCAAGGTAATGGTATATATATTCATCCTAGTTATAATGGCTAACCACTCAATAAATTTGTTCCACTTTCGAATTCTAGAGATAACAATCTTACATGTGTAACACCCCGCTTAAAATAATAACGGGTGGCCAGCCCTCTACTATATTAAATCAGGAATTCCAGATGGTCCAGTCTCAACATCAACTGTCGGTACTATAATATAGGACTAACTACCCGATATCGTATAAGCGAGATGTTATAAAAATTTAAAACTTGCAACATACACAACCCAACACTATAAAACTATCAATGAATAGGAGAGATGCAGGGAAGAACTAGAATAAATAAAATGCTAGAAATAAAATGAACCAATTAAATACAACCGAATGTACTACAACCAGTAGATCCGAATAAGCTGTCGGATCACAGCAAATACAATAACTGAAATGGAATGAATATAAATATCTATATAAATATCCCTTGGGTAAAAACCCGATATACAACATGAATCCTACCTAGAATTTTACAGAAGTAGGAAGCGGCTACATGAAACATCCCGCAACAGTCCGCACCTGTCACGGCTCCCGAGACTCTGGATAGAAGGTCATCCGGCATCCATGCGGTAGGATACCTGTGGAAATATATATATGTATATACAAGAAGGAGGGAGAAGATTAAACGGGTCAGAGCCCCGAATGTGTAAAATATTTAGCAAGTGTGTTAACCGTGCATAATAAATACCGGTGTACTTAATTTCATAAATAAGTGAGACCGCACTCTCGTGGAACCCCAACTCACCTCTCATCTAAAGGCGCGCACCTATTCGCGTCCTCAAATTTTAGTTAAATTACCCCCATTGATTTTAGGACAACCTAACTTATCAGGCCTAGCCTATATCCACGAGAGCTACCTTTCCGTCATAATCTAAGGATCCACCCATTTCTAATCCTAATAGATTATGATTGCAACAATTATGCCATAATAGGCTTTACGGGTTCCGATATAATTTAACCAATTATAATCCTTATAAAGTACCCCTATATATATATAGGTAGAGCCCTATTATTTAATTTAGAATAAATATGCATACAAGATTGTTATTGACAAAACTTCCCTCCAATTACAACGCTGCGCTGCGTTTCGTGCGTGGGGTGTCTCGCAAAGAGAAATCCAAACAAGGAACCGCCCCATTACACTACTCCATGACAACGTCGATCCTGGAGATCCATTATGCCACACATAAATATCGACAGAACTTCTCTCTACTCTCAACAATGTACTATATTTCGTGCGTGGGGAGTCTCGCAAAGCGAAATCCAAACAAGGAACCGCCCCGTTACACTACTCTTTGACTATATCGATCATAGAGATCCATAATGCCGCGCATACCCTATACTATTACTACTAACTATAACTCCTAAAGAAAGAAATAAAGAAAAGAAAGGAAAGAAAACAAGTAAGATAAAAGAAAAGAACCTCCAATACTATCCTTGGGATGATGTAACCGAAATAATACCTTATGTGCGATACATCAACCCCCATCAATCTAGTACGTACACCATAATCATCTAAGATGTAATTCATAAAAGTCCATATCCTTTCATCTATAGGATATATATATATATATATATAAATATATATATATAGGTATTTATTTCTAACCATATATATATATCATCATCAATCCAATAGCCAAGTGTACATACTACAAATGATGTACAAGGCCATGCACATAATATACCCGGCTATATATATCGCCGATAAACTGCATCAGTGCTATCATCTTCCTAGTGCCCAGCTCATGTAGCAATACTGGGGCCACCGTTGTGGGACTAAACGACACCCATCTCGTGGTAAACACACGCACACGACGTCCCGGGAAGCGGTCATAGTTCCAACCGGCAATGAGACGAAACATACCCACCACGTCTCATCCCAAAAATATATATCTATATGTATAATAATCACAAGGGACGACTATGACCTGGGGAATATCCACACCCTGCATTATAAGCCAGGATGCTCACCCTCTACGCGCGCAACTTCCCAATGATAGCATGAGCGGGGTATGCTTAACCAAATAAGTATATATATCATTCACATGCATAATATATATAATCCATATGATCCGATCTTGTGATCAAATAATAAACCATCATATACGGTTTAAATATCCATACCATGTATGTTCATAACATAAATATATCCATACATTTATATACCTATGGATATATATCAACACATATACGCATATCCTTATATCTATATATGATAAACTAATTCTCGTTCATATGCGTAAGATATATATATATATATATATACCTGGCTATAAGTGTACATAGTCCTCAATATACAAGCCGTCACCACAATTCTTTTAATTTACCTCTATACGTGAATATAATCCCATACTTGAAACATATTCGATCATTTTCCTATGATGAATAGTCTCCCAAACCATATGTATATATCTATACCTATATATATTCAACATTAGGGCTATCACCCAAGAGTTTGCGTAGGAATCCTTCATTCCACATTTCATCCATATCTCCGAATACATTAAAGAATCTAATAATCATTTTGACTATCGGTACACATATAACTAATAGTCTATAAGACTCAAGCTCATTCTTTCAATCATCAAATAATCTCATTTCCCTCGATTTCGATTATGGTTCGGTCACTTTGTGAATACCCTAATCTAAGATCTCTCTAAGAGTTCTTAGCCTCACATCACCTCTATACTTACTTTTAATCTACAATTAGGATTCCCAATTCCAAAGGGTTTCCCCAAAATCTCTATACATAACTCCAAATACATTCATGGATACATTTCTCCCAAATTACCCTAAGGAGTCCCCAAAATTCTAATGTGTGAGAAACCCCTTGTGTGTCTCCAAGAACATATCTCTTTCATCATAAGAGAAGGCTTCCAAATCAATAAACCCAACCAAAAAGGGTTTGAATTCACTATGGATAAAATACCTCAAAATGCCCTGTTTCCGAATCGATTCGGCCCTATTCCGAATCGATTCGGACTAGCGAATCGATTCGGCCTCCCAGGCGAATCGATTCGGGTCCAAAGACCTGGGCTTCTGCAATAGGCCGAATCGATTCGGCTTGGGGTCCGAATCGATTCGGTCAATGCAGACCTGCCAATTTTACCAAACCGAATCGATTCGCTAGAGGGGACGAATCGATTCGGACCTGTAATTTTGGAAGGTTTCATCTGCATCTTCAAAACCCACGAGTTTCAAACCCTTTATTTCTCATTCTAACCCCCAAACCTTCATCAGATCATGATTTTAAGCCCATTAATCAACCCAAAGTTGATCCCAATCATTTCTATGTCATTAATTCCATATTTAACCATTGATTTCAAGATTTAAACCTAAAATCTAGGTTTTGACATTAATACCCAAAAACCATTTCTTTACCCCACAATTTATGAAATGAAATACACAAATAGCTATTTAGCAAGATTAAACACTTGCCTCAGATTTATAGAGGTTGGATCGTCCTCGATGTCGCGGTAGGGCCGGAAATCCCAAGCTTTTTCTTCCTCTCTCTCTTCTTTCCTTCTTCTTTCTCTTCTTTCTCCCTCTAGGGCTTTTCTCTCTTTCTCTCAAATGAGAAATGGCTTCATCCGTAAGCCTCCACCCCTTTTAAAACAAAATACCAGTTTTAAATGTTAATACACACTTTAAATGACTCGTTGACTCCAATTTAAGTCAAAACAACTTAAAAACATTCCGGAGCCGAAATAAGACCCAATGACAGTCATTTTGACTATCTCGACCCTTTCGGGATCGATGGTAGCCTCCAAAATATCATCCGGAATACTTTGAAACGTCCTCTATTTTTGGACTTAAATTCCCAAAATTTAAAATTCTCCAATTTCATTAAATTTAATTTTCCCAAAATTAGATTTCTCACTCTCAAAAGTCTTGGGGTGTTACAATCTTCCCCCCTTACAAAAATTTCGTCCGCGAAATTTAAGATAAGCCTAGGACCTCAATATCATCTAGTCCTTACATCAATCCTCAAGATCACTATGCCGATCCTTTCTAGTTCTCACGTCGAACCAGATAGCCTTTTAAACAAACTAACTTCTCAGGGCGCCCATACACCCCGTACCTGAGTCTCCACTCGTAAAATTTTAATCAGGCTCCATTAGCCTCAAATTGTAAGATAACCCTCGGTAATATAATCTATAACAATATACTAAATATATAAAAGTTTGAAAATTTCCACTGGTTGAACTCTCCTCAATTCCTAACGCTAGCCACCTTCGTGCGGGGGAGGTCTCGCAAGCGAAATCCAAACAAGGAACCCTCCCAAGACACTACTGTGTAGCTAGGTCGGGGATTGAGATTAGTTGAACCAGGGTTAAGGTTTTATAAAAAGATTTTTTTCATATTTTAGATATTGCCCGAGGGCCTATACAATAATACAATATAAATATATATTCCGCGTCTTTCGAAACGCCAAACAAACACCTTATGTTTAAAACACAAGGTCTCAACAAATACAATGCTCTAGCCAATACCTAGTTCTCAAAACTAGCACAACTATGAGCTAAACTATCCGCTTCTCACAAATCTACCAAACTCTGAACCTCTCAGTTATGAAATTCCTATACATCATATTAACACCTTTATATAAAATAAATCCTTCCCTCATTGGGATTCTAAAACTTCCCTATTATCTCGTTACAAAAAGATGTATCATCTCCCAAGATGCCATACCAAGGCCACACTTGTTCACTTCCTTCTCTAGGAAAATTCCATACCCCCTAGCGGTATAGCGGCTAGCTACTCATCACACCTCACACGCGACGTTCCCACTATCGCACAAAATGTAACTTAAACCCAAAGAAAGGTATTCTACCTTATAGTTCCATAACCCAATGGTTTCACCTCATCCAAGGATCTCAATTCAAGACCCTCTACGTCTTCCAGGACAATCATTGTTCCTAAACCTATTTCTCCATAAGAGAAACATCTTCCTCAAAATCCTTCCTAACCATATTGAAGGGCAAGGCGCGATTGCAACCACCGAAAACTCCCTCCGTCCCACACACGAAATTGAGTCTCCAAAGGCATTCTCCCTCATCTTAGAAGGCGATACTCCTAATATTGGGACAACTACACCAACCTCACCTCGGTAAGAGTCACCAACATTAGGTTTCCTAACTAAGGTTAACAGATTCTCAATCTAAACCTCCCAAGGACTACACTACATGCCTCTCCTCGGACTTACCTCACTAAGACCAAGATTCGCCACTCGAGTAAATTTCCTTTCTTACTCAACTGCCGATAAATCACCTCAAACCACTGCTAGAAATCTCCTCAATATTTCCTCTGAAACCGGGGAAAACAAATACCCCCGATTAAAGTGTACCCAAAATATGCTATGGGTTCCGTACTTCTAAACCTATTATTTCCTAGACGACAAAATCTAGGCGACGTCTGAAACGAAACAAGAGCAACTGTTATCAGAACGCCAATCAAGTGAATATACTTCACAGAAGAAAACAACGCGGTGAACACAACAGTCCTAATTATAGGGCTTTATGTCAAGAACGTTAACGAAAGAATCCATAACTCGCACAGATCCTAAAGACTCTAGAACCTGATGCTCTGATACCATCTGTAACACCCCGCTTAAAATAATAACGGGTGGCCAGCCCTCTACTATATTAAATCAGGAATTCCAGATGGTCCAGTCTCAACATCAACTGTCGGTACTATAATATAGGACTAACTACCCGATATCGTATAAGCGAGATGTTATAAAAATTTAAAACTTGCAACATACATAACCCAACACTATAAAACTATCAATGAATAGGAGAGATGCAGGGAAGAACTAGAATAAATAAAATGCTAGAAATAAAATGAACCAATTAAATACAACCGAATGTACTACAACCAGTAGATCCGAATAAGCTGTCGGATCACAGCAAATACAATAACTGAAATGGAATGAATATAAATATCTATATAAATATCCCTTGGGTAAAAACCCGATATACAACATGAATCCTACCTAGAATTTTACAGAAGTAGGAAGCGGCTACATGAAACATCCCGCAACAGTCCGCACCTGTCACGGCTCCCAAGACTCTGGATAGAAGGTCATCCGGCATCCATGCGGTAGGATACCTGTGGAAATATATATATGTATATACAAGAAGGAGGGAGAAGAGTAAACGGGTCAGAGCCCCGAATGTGTAAAATATTTAGCAAGTGTGTTAACCGTGCATAATAAATACCGGTGTACTTAATTTCATAAATAAGTGAGACCGCACTCTCGTGGAACCCCAACTCACCTCTCATCTAAAGGCGCGCACCTATTCGCGTCCTCAAATTTTAGTTAAATTACCCCCATTGATTTTAGGACAACCTAACTTATCAGGCCTAGCCTATATCCACGAGAGCTACCTTCCCGTCATAATCTAAGGATCCACCCATTTCTAATCCTAATAGATTATGATTGCAACAATTATGCCATAATAGGTTTTACGGGTTCCGATATAATTTAACCAATTATAATCCTTATAAAGTACCCCTATATATATATAGGTAGAGCCCTATTATTTAATTTAGAATAAATATGCATACAAGATTGTTATTGACAAAACTTCCCTCCAATTACAACGCTGCGCTGCGTTTCGTGCGTGGGGTGTCTCGCAAAGCGAAATCCAAACAAGGAACCGCCCCATTACACTACTCCATGACAATGTCGATCCTGGAGATCCATTATGCCACACATAAATATCGACAGAACTTCTCTCTACTCTCAACAATGTACTACATTTCGTGCGTGGGGAGTCTCGCAAAGCGAAATCCAAACAAGGAACCGCCCCGTTACACTACTCTTTGACTATGTCGATCATAGAGATCCATAATGCCGCGCATACCCTATACTATTACTACTAACTATAACTCCTAAAGAAAGAAAGAAAGAAAAGAAAGGAAAGAAAACAAGTAAGATAAAAGAAAAGAACCTCCAATACTATCCTTGGGATGATGTAACCAAAATAATACCTTATGTGCGATACATCAACCCCCATCAATCTAGTACGTACACCATAATCATCTAAGATGTAATTCATAAAAGTCCATATCCTTTCATCTATAGGATATATATATATATATAAATATATATATATAGGTATTTATTTCTAACTGTATATATATATCATCATCAATCCAATAGCCAAGTGTACATACTACAAATGATGTACAAGGCCATGCACATAATATACCCGGCTATATATATCGCCGATAAACTGCATCAGTGCTATCATCTTCCCAGTGCCCGGCTCACGTAGCAATACTGGGGCCACCGTTGTGGGACTAAACGACACCCATCTCGTGGTAAACACACGCACACGACGTCCCGGGAAGCGGTCATAGTTCCAACCGGCAATGAGACGAAACATACCCACCACGTCTCATCCCAAAAATATATATCTATATGTATAATAATCACAAGGGACGACTATGACCTGGGGAATATCCACACCCTGCATTATAAGCCAGGATGCTCACCCTCTACGCGTGCAACTTCCCAATGATAGCATGAGCGGGGTATGCTTAACCAAATAAGTATATATATCATTCACATGCATAATATATATAATCCATATGATCCGATCTTGTGATCAAATAATAAACCATCATATACGGTTTAAATATCCATACCATGTATGTTCATAACATAAATATATCCATACATTTATATACCTACGGATATATATCAACACATATACGCATATCCTTATATCTATATATTATAAACTAATTCTCGTTCATATGCGTAAGATATATATATATATATATACCTGGCTATAAGTGTACATAGTCCTCAATATACAAGCTGTCACCACAATTCTTTTAATTTACCTCTATACGTGAATATAATCCCATACTTGAAACATATTCGATCATTTTCCTATGATGAATAGTCTCCCAAACCATATGTATATATCTATACCTATATATATTCAACATTAGGGCTATCACCCAAGAGTTTGCGTAGGAATCCTTCATTCCACATTTCATCCATATCTCCGAATACATTAAAGAATCTAATAATCATTTTGACTATCGGTACACATATAACTAATAGTCTGTAAGCCTCAAGCTCATTCTTTCAATCATCAAATAATATCATTTCCATCGATTTCGATTATGGTTCGGTCACTTTGTGAATACCCTAATCTAAGATCTCTCTAAGAGTTCTTAGCCTCACATCACCTCTATACTTACTTTTAATCTACAATTAGGATTCCCAATTCCAAAGGGTTTCCCCAAAATCTCTATACATAACTCCAAATACATACATGGATACATTTCTCCCAAATTACCCTAAGGAGTCCCCAAAATTCTAATGTGTGAGAAACCCCTTGTGTGTCTCCAAGAACATATCTCTTTCATCATAAGAGAAGGCTTCCAAATCAATAAACCCAACCAAAAAGGGTTTGAATTCACTATGGATAAAATACCTCAAAATGCCCTGTTTCCGAATCGATTCGGCCCTATTCCGAATCGATTCGGCCTCCCAGGCGAATCGATTCGGGTCCAAAGACCTGGGCTTCTGCAATAGGCCGAATCGATTCGGCTTGGGGTCCGAATCGATTCGGTCAATGCAGACCTGCCAATTTTACCAAACCGAATCGATTCGCTAGAGGGGGCGAATCGATTCGGACCTGCAATTTTTGAAGGTTTCATCTGCATCTTCAAAACCCACAAGTTTTAAACCCTTTATTTCTCATTCTAACCCCCAAACCTTCATCAGATCATGATTTTAAGCCCATTAATCAACCCAAAGTTGATCCCAATCATTTCTATGTCATTAATTCCATATTTAACCATTGATTTGAAGATTTAAACCTAAAATCTAGGTTTTGACATTAATACCCAAAAACCATTTCTTTACCCCACAATTTATGAAATGAAATACACAAATAGCTATTTAGCAAGATTAAACACTTGCCTCAGATTTGTAGAGGTTGGATCGTCCTCGATGTCGCGGTAGGGCCGGAAATCCCAAGCTTTTTCTTCCTCTCTCTCTTCTTTCCTTCTTCTTTCTTTTCTTTCTCCCTCTAGGGCTTTTCTCTCTTTCTCTCAAATGAGAAATGGCTTCATCCGTAAGCCTCCACCCCTTTTAAAACAAAATACCAGTTTTAAATGTTAATACACACTTTAAATGACTCCTTGACTCCAATTTAAGTCAAAACAACTTAAAAACATTCCGGAGCCGAAATAAGACCCAATGACAGTCATTTTGACTATCTCGACCCTTCCGGGATCGATGGTACCCTCCAAAATATCATCCGGAATACTTTGAAACGTCCTCTATTTTTGGACTTAAATTCCCAAAATTTAAAATTCTCCAATTTCATTAAATTTAATTTTCCCAAAATTAGATTTCTCAGTCTCAAAAGTCTTGGGGTGTTACAACATGCAACGCTCCCAAGCCAAAAAATACCCTCTATTCACGGGTGAACATATATATATATTCTAAAATTTCACATCACCGTCAACCCGCTAGACATAGAAAACATCCACCCTACTCTGATCACTCTCGAAAGTGGACCTCTCACGAGTAACGTAAACATCTAGAATACATACCAACTCTCACGCACTCAACTCCAACGAGCCCCGCTGCCCAATGATACCATTTATAATATGGTTATACAACCAACCATCCATTTAATTCAAATAACTCAAGAATCCTATCATACGAGAAAAACAAACATCTATAAGTAAATGAAATACTCGAAAACTAAATAATACCCAACCCATTGATCTAGAAATAAGAAATGTACCAGAATAAGCTACTGGAGGTTGTGGCACTCGCGATAGCATCTCATTTTGAACATGGTAATCTTTCCCATATAACATGAGTTCCTGTGAAGGTGGGATAACTAGTACAGGTGGAGGAGGTGGTAAAGGTGCTTGCTGAGCCTGCTGGACCTCCGATGCCTGTGCCACGTTCAAATGCGAGCAATCTTTCTTCCTATGACCAACCTCCCCACACCGAAAACATCATATTACAAATGTTCTCGATCTGTGGCCCTGATGACCTCGACCCTGTTGGCCTCCCCCGTTGTTTCCCCGACCAACTTGGTCCTGTAAAACCTTCTGGAGTTGCTGTTGTCCTTGGAGGTTCTACCTAAAATTTCCTGAACGCTCTCTCTTAACTGCCTTTTCCAGGAAAGAATGTCACTTCCTCTAACATTTACTACACTTCTGAGATGATTGTGCTCCACCTACACCCTTTCCTCTTAACCAACTAGATTGACCCGAATCTTCAAACCTAACACTCCCTGTCAGCTGAGGATGATGATCCTGATGATGAGATAAAGCAACCGTCATGGACGCATTGACTGCATGAGCCATAATATTAGCGACATCAACTACAGTCATCATTCGCTGAGGCAATTAGGGTTCCACATTCCTAACCTCAACATGTTCCTTAACAGGAAAATATTTTCTAGGCGGCATATGAAATGAGAACAAACTGTATTAACATACAGATCAAAAAAAATTTATGTATAGCAGAAAATCTTGAACAAAATATGAACACAAAATTCTTAATATTAGGGCCCTATATCGAGAAAGCTTATGGAGGAACGTAAAAAACCTGCACAAACCCTAAGACACTAGAACCTGATGCTCTGATACCACCTGTGACACCCTGCTTAAATTAATAACATGTGGTTAGCCTTATACTAAGATAAAATAGTAATCTCAACTGAATCATCCTGAGCATCATTGTCGCACAAACTAAAATCCAACTAAACACCCAGTAATAAAATAAACCGATGATAAAAATTTTAAATCAACAAATCAATATATATCATGACTACAAAACATTACAACGTTTACACGAGTACAACAAAAGATATACTAGAATATGTTGTCCGGTCACAGACAATACAACATCGAAAATAAAAACATAAAAGATCTACAAATATATAACCATTGAGTACACATAACAGATATACAAAATGGATCCTAATCTAGATTTACAAGAATGGGAAGAGGTTACAACAAAATCCTATAACATTCTGCATCTGTTATAGGTCCAAGAACCCTGGATAGAATAGGCATCATTGGCGTCCTTGCGGAGGGACACCTAAAATATACAATATATGTATAATAAGAGAAAATATATAAATGGGTCGGTGCCCGAGGTTTGAAAACAGTTTTAGCAAGTGAATTAAAATGCATAATAATTATGAATGTATAATTTCATAATTAAAGAGGTGGCCCACTCTCTTGGAACTCAAACTCACCCCTCATCTATAGCGTGCTCGTAATGTATGCATATGAACCTCAACTAAGCTACCCAACACATTCTAGGAATAAATACTCTTAAATATACAATAATCTCACTCAATTATATTTATCGGTTGTAATCTTTAACCTACACAAGCTATTAGCATAAGATATCACCCGTCATCATTAATGCTAGTAATATATATTCCCAACTAATTTTACTTATACCTAATAATTAAGGACCAAACATCTCCCCATGCCCAACTTTACGCTAAGTTTCGTTCATGGGATGTCTCGCAAAGAAAAATCCAAATAAGGAATCCCCCAATACACTATAACTATCATTGTCGTTCGTGGGAATCCATTGGTCCCTCGGTCCAAAGTACGCACCCAATTACTTCCCATCTATAGGCATAAGAGTATACTCATCCACTCTTATGCTATAAAAGACAACACATAATAGACATCTTTGTAACTTTATCTAGTTATAACATTAGGATATCACACACTATATATAGAGCTCGTATAATATTTCTCGCACGTATAATACAAGATTCATCAATCTCTATCAAGTACACATGCATAGAACACGTAATATATGTACTATAATAGTCTCTACAATGCTATCATCTTCCAAGGGATCGCTCACATGTCCCGGGGTTACCAGCGGTCGGGCTGTCACACCGACTTGGTAAAAACCTAATCACAATGAATGGGAAGCGGCCATAGGTCCTAACCTGAGAGAACGACGAATCATACCCAAGACGTCTTACCCCCACCTCACGCATGGTAAAATACTGGAGGCTATGACATGGGGATTATACTCTCTTTGCTCCTCAAGCTAGGGGGATTCACCCACATGGCGCAACTTCCCATGATAGAACTAGAGGTCTATGAAGCACATAATGTATATAACATACACACCAGATATATACACATTCGATCACATCATATATACACACCATCACACAAGGTATATTCATTCACACCATATATATATATATAATAATAAGGAGCAAGGTCTTTTTACTGTTCCATAAGGTTTTAAAACATTTAACGGTTGAGATCAAGGCCACCTATGCAGAAAATGGAGGGTTGAGATTTTTAATAGTTGAAATGTAATTACTGCCTGACATCCTTTGACACACTCAATCTTTGAACCCATTCTACCTCGAGCCTCTCAAAACATCCCATCTCTCACCAACCCATTTACACTCTCTCACAACCTCTTCTGCTTCTCTCTCTCCGGCCGAACACATTATAACTAGGATGAGTGGCACGTCTTACAAAATAAAGGGTTGGGATTAGATTTCAATGCCTGATAGCCAACAGATGGTACCCACGATTTCTTAAAACCCATACCTTTCGTTCCATTTGAAAAGACTCCTCTCTTTCTCTCTCTCTCTCTGTTTTCCACCCTCTCATCTCCATTTTCCACTCTCTCTCGAGTTTTTAAAGCATGATTTTTTTCAGCCACCTTTGAACCTTGCTGTCGTCACCATCTTCATCCTCAAGGTAAGGTTTCATGAATTTCTTATCTGCTACTCTCTTCCATGAATTTCTTAGTTTTTTTTTTTTTTTGCAGATCTGCTACAATGAATTCCATAGTATTTTTTGCAAAGCTTCTATTTGGGTTTTGAGATTTTTTTTTGGTGATTGATCTATTTAAGGGGTTTCGTGAATCAGGGTAACAGCAGTGGTCTCCTATCGGAGCAAGTTTCTTATACATGGAGGAGTTATTTAAGACTTTTGAAGAAGAGGCAAAATTTTTGACTGACATTGAATCACAGTTCATTAACCTCAACATAGAAATATTTATAGGTAATGTTTCTCTTTGATCGGTGCATTTTATTTTATTTTTCATGATAAAATTGTGCCTTTGGTGGATGTTAACGTCTTGGTAAATAAGGTTTGACTAGGCTAACTATTATTTTGTGGTCAACACATGTTCTTCCTCGACAATACTTAATACCTATCTTTTTTCTATACATGCCTTTGATGGATGATACCTATTTTTTTGTTGTACATGTCTTTTGTAGTTTATTTATGAACTATTTTTTTAGAGAAATGGTGGGGATTGGTTGTTTATAAACTAAACTGCGTGCAAGAAATTATGTACCTGTTGACCACAAACTAAACTGTGCTAAATATTGTTGGGGAACAAAGCTGTGTGCAAGGAATATAAACTGTGTGCAAGTTCTAACTACACTCAGGGGCTCGAAGGTTATTCTGATTATGTTTCCTACGTTATTATTATGTTTGCATTTTTTTCATCTTTATTCATATGTGAAGCTTTATTTATTTCTTAAATGCATTTATTGTTTGCATATTGTCTTTTTTTACTTATTGATTTGTTTCTTTTCAGATCATCACTGACTTTCTTTTTCTTATTATTTGAAAGATTCACAATATTCAAGGTACTCTACAACTTACGTGCCTTTGTGGATTAATTGGGAGGAAACTCTCGCTACATTTTGTAATAATACATTTTGAGGTACTTAATGTTTAGGTAAAGGGATATGGCTCATTGAATATATCATATTATATATGAATCTATTTAAGGTATTGACAAAGGTGATATAATAAAAAAATGGGTGCTGAAACATGGACCCAGTTCGTGGACATATTTTTTAAACTCAGTGACGTGTCAGATACACATTGGGTGAATTTTTACATCACACGAGGTCCATTACAAAGCACACCCAATCCGTGTCTGACACATCACTGGGTTTAGAAAATATATCCATGAATTGGTCCCCGTGTCTTGACTCATAAAAAATTCAGGGTATAACATCCAAAGATACTAATAAATCAAAGGATAAAATGAGGACTGACTGGGCATAATTTTTACACGGGGCCCAAGAAATCTACCTAAGGTATGGCGTATATATTTTTTCTAATGTTTCTAAATATATCAGTGTAAAAAAATTAAATCTGCATATAGAAACCTTAAAATAAATATAATAGAGCAAGAAAAATATAAAATATTTATTTAAATATATTATACCGATTAGACCTTTTCTAAACGAATACTCTGGATCTCAAAATATATATATGTCTAAAATATGATTTTAGAGCAATCTATGCATGACTGAGATAACTTTCAACTTCACAATGTTTAAATATATTAGAGTAATCTATTCCTTCGATTTGACAAAATTGCCTACGATTTGACAGAGGCCATTACATGTTGCTGAATAAAGTCATTCAGCCTCCTGCTGACGTGGGAATCTTATTAGTAGAGTATACTACCTATTTTCCTTTATATGATTGGTATTGTGGTTGTGAAGGGGGGTTCAATATTCCATCTTTTGCTACCTATTTTCCTTTATATGATTGGTATTGTGGTTGTGAAGGGGGTTTCAATATTCCAACTTTTGGCCAAAAGTTTGACTGAAAAACTGTGTCATGATGAATGTTTAATTATGTTATCAATGGTTCATGTCCACAGTTTTACATCTCTGTTAGAACATGGACACATGGACAAAACTAAGAGAACCTTTTATTAACATAACATCTCTATTATCAATGGTTCAATTGTATTTTGTTTGAGTTATGCTCATTTTGTATTTTTTTATTACTCCGATCATCTGATTGGGAAGAGTTTGAATGAATTTTTAATGATCTTTGAGTTTGCAGAGTGACCATTTTATTGTTTGAATTTATTTCAACAAAATTAGTTATAACAATTTTGGAATATTAGGATGGGCAAAATTAGTTATATAATAGGTTTAGACAAAACTACGTGCGTTTAATTTATTTATTTTTAAGTATTTGTAAAAGTTTTACAGCTTTTTTCAAACTGTGCAAGTTTAAAAAACGATTAAAACGTCTTAAATTGTACAATAATTTAAAGTATTTTTTAATTCCTTCTTTATTTAAAAACTGTGTTTTTAATTCGTTCTTTATTTAACAACTATGTGTTTGTTTTAAATTGCGTATGTTGAAATAACTATTTTTACTTTTTTTATATGTAAGTTTTAAAATTGTCTAACAAAATTATTACATTATTTTTAAAAAATTATGTTTTTTAAATAGTTTATAAACTGTGCCCAAGAAAATAGAATTAAAGACCATGCCATCGACATGGGTTATCCGCTAGGTTATGTTCTTTTGTTTATTTTTGGAGTTAAATAGGTTATGTTTATCTTAGTGGTTGGTACTGGATGTGAGATATGAAAGCGATCTTATGTTTAGGAAAGATTTTCAGTATTGTTATTACAAAATATTTGTTTAGTTGGTGTATTTTTTATTTTTTAAACAAAGTAATAGTCGTATAAACGAAGGAAGTTCTATTCAAATTTTTAAAAAGCAAATTTTTAAAATTAAATTTGTTTTGTTGGGGAACGAAATTTTTTCCGTTTTGAAATTACGTAGTTTGGAAATTTTCGTCGTGCCTTCAAGCACGGGCATACGCTAGTATATATATATATACCATCTCACATCCGTATGTATAAAAGTAATGAATCTGGATATATGTATATAACTCTCATAATACAAAACGATACACTCTCGCATACCCTCCCAATTCATTTTATTATTAAATCCAACTTACTAGACCATCACACCCATGATATGAATAGTCATCCAATTTTAATCAACACTAAGGACACACGATATTTCTCTCTCACTTAGTCCATATTTGAAATTAAGTAAATTCCTACTACTCGAAGAATTTATGAAAGAATCCGGCATGTTAAACTCCCATATATGCCTATACCGTAACCATCCTCAAAAGGATCCTCATTCCTTGGAGGATTTTCCAAAAGGAAACAATACAAATTTTCTCTTATAAATATCTCTATAATAACCCCCATAGTGACCCCTCTATTATATCCTAATATGAACCCTCATAGTATCTCCCAAACATGTTTACTACACTCTATTTGAGGGTCCCTAAGCAATAAAACAAATTAAAAAAGGGTAAAACAAGAGCTAGCAAAGTACAGTGATCGAACCGGACCGAGGTTCCTAAAAAACGAACCGGTCTGGTTCCTAAAATTTGACATAAGACATTTAATGGCCGGACTGATCAGATTTACTTAAAAACATATCGATCCGATTTCCTAAAAAATTAATCGATCCGGCTTTCCTACCCAGAAGAGTCCGATTCTGCAGAATTTCTGCTTTACAACTTACGAGGTTAACACCCCAAATTTTATCTCCAAAACATCCCAAAATATATTCTACATCTCTAAAACCGAATTTTACTTTACTCTAACAATATCCTAACACCAAAGCCCATCCCAAATATTATTCCCACCATTTCCATCAACAAACCCACATATATATTTCTCATCAACTTCAAGAGTTTATAAAAAATTTTAGGGTTTAACCATTTAAACTAAAAATCAACTAAATCACCAAAGAATTATGAATTAACTCATACACACAATTACTTATCAAGTTTAATCACTTGCCTCAAAGTTGAAGACATTGAATCTTCCTTGAATCCGTGTATTTGAGCCGAAAATCTCCAAAGTTCCAAGACTTATCCTCTTTTTCTTCTCTTCTTCTCTCACGATGGTTTCTCTCTTTCTCTCTATGTGTTTTTTCATACAAAGTAGATTAACCTAAGTTTTCCAAGCTTAAATAACTCTTATTTCCAACAACTCCCAACTTTAAATTATAATACACACTTAAAATGACTCGTTTACTCAGATTTGAGTCAAACTAGGTCCAAAATACTCCGGAACTCAAATACAACTTCTGGACAGTCATTTTGACTCTCTCGACCCATCCCGGATCAACCGTACACTCTAAATTTTCATCCGAGACTACAAAAATAAAAATCTAATTTCTCCCAATAAAAAAATTTCTATTTCTCCCAAAATAATTAAATTCTCAGCCTTCAAATTTTCGGGGTATGACTTAATGACCTTAAAGAAACAGATAATCATAATAAATATTATCATTTTGATCAGATTGAACATATCGTATTAGTTACTTTATAAATCAAAAAAGTATTTTAGTTACTTGTTTTCAATTTAAGAATAATGAATTTCATAATTATCAATGAAGTCAATTTTGCAAAATATAAAGTTTAATTAACAACAATGGAACAGGGTACTTACTTTATTAGTTACTAAAAGTCAATTTTTTTACTTTAACATTGAGTGATCTTCATAGTAATGACAAAAAAAATTAAAAAGTTATTCATAAAGCACACAAACAATTAGTTACTTTGAATCCATTGTTAAATTAGAATAAAATTACATATAATAAACATCATTATTGTATACCATAAAAGACCCACAGTTAATGTTATTTTGAAATTATATGTTAGTGATTATTCAGTAAAAACATATAAAGATATATTTGAATATAAACGAGGGAGTAATTTATGTAAATTTATTTTCTTATAGTTGAAGTTATACTATTATTAATTTAATGGACCTAATGTATTTGAAATAAGTTACTCAATAAATAGAACAAACATGAGTTGAATGTCAAACTACTCAAAATTAGTCAAATATGAAGAATCCTAATTAATTACCTCATAGATTTATAAAGTTTGGTCTTAACATAAGTATTTTCACACAATCAAAATGTATACTAAACTAATTAAATGAAAATGATAAAATAGGTTTTCAAACCCCTAATTTAAGTTTCAATGTAGAAATTTTCTTATTATTGACATATATTATAATATATATTTTTATTGACATATATAAAAATAAATGTTTTTTAAATATCATGATAATAGTATTACAAATTCCAAATTTGTTGATTTTGTAAGTATGGGGTTTCTAATAAGCAAATATTCCCTTTAAATCGAACAAAGAATTCAAGAATACCTAATGGAAGTCTACTCATGGTCAATCAAATAATGAATTTAGACTTTGAGGCTTCAATCTCGTGTTTTCTCTTGCTCATTTAATGATTTAATATGTGTTTTGATCGTTGGAATTTATTTCAAGGAAAATAGTAACCCGGTAAATGTGAATTTTGTTGGAACGTAGGTTCCCTGAAAATCCAAAATTTTAATTTGAAAGTGATGGTTCACAAAATATTCTCAAATATCACTTATAAAAACAACACTTCAATTCAAGTTATAAATTATGGAAATCAAACCAAACATGAATTTTGCCAAATTAGTGATTCCGACTTGAATCAAAGTAAACTAAAATTACCTAATTTGATTGAGTACCAATTAAACAACTTTTTATTGTTAAACCAAAATTTATCTGGTTAAACCTAAGCATACATCTAGATGAATTTACAAAAAAAAATAAACACAACCAAAACCCCACGATGTACAAAAAAAACCACAACAGGAAAAACCTCGGTCGACCTAGCCACAAGTCCACTAAGTATGGAATTACAAAGGACACGGCATAATACTTACACAACAACTCGACGTCCTCACTAGCCTTGATGCTCTTCGTTCCTTCCACCTCCGCCTAGTAACAATGCAATAATCCACTTATGTCTCGGAGTCCACCGATGGGGAAAAATCTACCATCATGTACAGGGAGTCCAACGTATGAAAAATTCACGAACACGAAATCCTCTGCAAGAAACAATCTCTATGATGTAAAGAATAAAAACGGTGCGAAAAATGAACTCAAACAAATATCATATAGGAACTTGGATCATACAAACAATTGGGGGCAAACTTATTTTTAGTTTTGAAGATTAAACCATTAAATATTCACAAAAAATATCTCAAAAACTAATATTTTTTTGTAAAACATTGTCCGGTCGTTCGAACGACATTCCAGGGTCGTTTGAACGACAAATCAAATAAGAAAAAAGTAATAAAAAATAATCTCTTTCGAAAGGTCATTCGAACAACGTTTGAATCTCATTTGAACTAGGTTGTTCGAACGAAAAATTGAATGAGAAAATAACGATGCATCTCATTTGAAAGGTCATTAGAATGACATTTTAGGCCATGAATCTAGTCTATTTTGATATGAGCGCGTGGCTGCCAGTTTCACATTTTTTTTGATTTTTTTGAATTAGTTTTATTTTCTTACTGAAAGGTGTCTGATAAAAAATTCTTTAGATAGTATGAATTAAAAAATGGACTAAAATTCTAGCACCGAATAATAAGTTTCCAAGTCTTAACATAAAATAATAATTCATACCTAAGAAATCCTTGGGTTGTTAAACATTAATGTCATAGGCTTGAAAGGTCACAAATAACTTCTATCCTTTGACTGAAAGAGTTCTTTTCGGAATTAAGACAACGCAAACAAATTGACTCAACTAGAAATTTGTCCTTACAAATCTCCCGATTTGGCTATTCTAGGACAAAACCAAAATTAAAAAACTATGGGTAATCAAACCTATCTAGAAGACACAATCTCACCCAAAAATAACAAGTACAGACGATTGGTCGACACATATGTTGAGAAGCTTTTCATTAAAAAACTTTGTTGCATGAATGAAAACATGCACACTTAAACATACCGTAAAACGTATAGGGAATATAACGATATAAATTGCATAATTAAATCTTCCCCCTATGTCTAACATTATCTACCAAACAAACACGTCCCCCCCCCCCCCCTAAGATAAATCTCCCCAATTTAATAGGTTTAAATACCATTTCTCCCCCATTTTTGTTCTGGAATAGACAAAGATTAATATGCATAAAATAACCCATTTTCTCCCGATTAAATCAATTCTCCCCCTAAATAAAACAAGGGACGAAGATAATGGAAAACAAGTATATCATGCGATGGTGTATAGTCATACAAGATACAACAAAAAAAGAAACTAATCGACATAAAGGGTGATAAATACTAACTATGATGTGATAGGAAAATGATACCAACTAAAATGCACTAAGACAAGCATGGGATATTAATGAAAAGTCGTAACAAGATAGATACATATTTGAAATAATGGCATATAAGGACTAGATGACAAAGAAAATACTCAAAACAAACGATACCATATATATAAATATGTACAAAGGTATCAATGAATCACAAGTATATATGTATAGGTATAAATATCACATAATACACTAAACACAATAAGATTTTCACACTCATATGCATAAATGTGTCTAAATAAACATGTGATAAACGGAGTGAAGGGGTGCGAACTAGAGACAAAAGCATTATGACCCAATTAGTTAAATATGTTCAAATATTTGTATTTGATTGCAAAACTTTATCAAACTTAGATTTAGCCTCATGTGACAAGATAAAGTGAACTCAAAGAACAAACAAGAACAATGCATACAAGCCTATAATTTTTCTGATTCTACAAATCAATAGCATCATGACAAAATAAATATAACTAGGATTCATTGTCTTTGTGTAAACCCGTTGATATTTCCATCCAAACTCCCTTATAAATAATAATTCTTTTCGTTTCTTTTTGACAAGGGGTATATCCCCAAAAACCCAATTAGTGCTTTTTGTTTCAATTTAAATGCGGAAGAAGATTTTAAATTGATTTTATCTTTTTATCCTAAACATGCAACTATGTAATAAAACAGATAAATTAAACTAAGAAAATAGCTTAAGCCAAGTTTCAGGAAAAAAACCTTTCGGGTAAAACATTTTATTCACTTAGAAATTTACAAGAGATTCAACTTATAAACTACTTGAGTTCCCTTACAAGCATAATGTGCTATTCTTCGAAAATCTCTAATGAACAAATATTATCCTCGCAAGAATTAACATGATCGCAGTCCTTCGCCAGCCTCAACCTTCATCTTCAGTAGTGAATCCCTGTAGTTATCGCAAGTCAGCAATGGAGTGCCTCTCCACTAAGGTGTATAAAATAGATACAAAACTTTCTAGGATTCTAAACAAATTCACAAGAACTATATTCAAAGATGCATCGTTGTGACTTAAAATAGTGTTTTGACACACAAAACTTGAAGAACTTTTGTTGCGGATATGCATAAACGTAGTTGGCAAAAGTCTTAAATAATTTGTCACTGAAATAGGTATTTATAAAAACATTAAGTCGACAGATCATTCGAACGACTTATTTATGTCATTTGAATGACAGGTGCATTTCGTCAGAAGCGACATGAGATGTCGTTGGAACGACAAAGGCATTTCATTTAAACAACATTGTGATGTCATTTGAACGACAGAAACAAAACTTTCCCATTTAAAAAACTCCACCTACAGGTATCTTAAAAAACATATTTTCGAAAAAAAAATACTCATGTTCGTCTTTTGAAAAAAACTAAACATCCCAAACATTATTTCACGAATTAATTCAAACTCTAAATTGTTTTATACCTTTGGGGATGTTGTGAAGTCTTCGAACTTGGAGATGCTTGAGTTAGATTCGCCTTAACGGTTCGTGACAATTTGTAACAGGACACACAATACTAGTATAAAACTATTCTATGAACAATGTTAGAACAATTGTTCTTGCAAATCTCCCCTTTTGTCTATTTCGGTACAAAACAAAAAAATGTTTTTTTTTTAAATAAGAGGGATAGAATCCCCGCTCATATTATTAAAAGAGGAGAAAAACCTCTCCAAGGCTAATACAAGATTAAGAAATATAAGAAAAACGTAAAACAAAACTCAAGCAGAAAAGATAAAATTGGGGATAAATTATGTCCCCATTACAAGACACTCAAAACTACACCGACCTAAAATTGAAACAATTGTTCTTGTCTAGCTTGTAAGCTCCTCTGGCCAATTGCGAAAGATCCTTCAACTCCTCATACTTTCGAACCCCTTTCAATTTTACTCCGATATTGGCTAAACAATCAATGACCATGTTGGATTCTCTATAGCAATGATTTATTGTATACTTAAGGACACTAAGATCTGAAATTATGGCTTCTGTAATTGTCTTCATTCTCCATGGAGGCTTTCATTCTCTTTTGATCAACTTAACCATAAAAAGAGAATCTGACTCTATATCAATATCTAAAATGTTCTTTTGCAAACATAACTTGATACCAAAGCTTAAACGTTTCAGCTCCATTAAAGAGTTAGTTTCAACCTCTCCTTCTTTAGCGAAAGCAAACATCATAACACCTTTGTCATTACATAATATTCCTCCCATACCCCCTTTACCTGGGTTTCCTTTGCTAGCCCCATGAATATTCAGCTTTAGCCTACCAACTTGAGGGAAAATACATTTAACTTTAACAACATTAATAGGTTTATAACTAAATTTCAATCCAAATATCTCATAACCAACTTGGGAAAAGGGAGAACTCGTACTTTTGAAGGAATGATCTTTAAATATGTTAGAGATCAAGTTAACAATTTAATTCTTAACAAAATGAAAATTACATTTAATTCCTTCATATAGAGATCTATTCCTTGCTTTCTAAATTTCCCAAATCACTACAATAGGAATAACTTTACCCAAAAATTGATCTGCTTCAGACCTCCCAAATTGCAGCCACAAACTCAGAATTATAGTAGACAAATTGTTCCTATCATGCTTGATGCCCATTAAATCTGAGAAATGATACCAAAGTTGAGAATCAACTGAGCAGGTTAGGAATAATTGAGCATAAGTTTCTTCTCTATTAAAACAAATGTGACATCTAGATCCCATTCTAATCCCAAGCCTTTTGACATTATCATCAGAAGGAATGCACTTCTTAATGATTCTCCAAACAATTATAAAGATTTTTTTTGGAATTTTATCATCCCAGATTCTGCTATGAACTACAGAAGTTGGAAAATGGTCCTTTATACAATCATAAGCTAATGAAATAGAAAAGTTTCTAGAAATTTCAGCCTTCCATACTAGGAAATTTCAGCCTTCAATCTGGTTTAAATAGACTTCCTCCACTTGCTTCATTTGCATCCAAGAAAGGGGTCCTCCTATTCTTTTATTCCATTTCTTATATTTGTATAAGAAATATTTGGACCATAAAGAATCAACTAAATTAATCTTCTAGTACATTTTCGTACTAGATGCCTTTATAATAGCTCCAAAGTCTTTAAATTAAAGAACTCCTTCATTTTGGTATTTACACAGCTCAATCCAATTCTTCCATTGATGTTTCCATTCTTGATCTTCATTCCATCCCCAAAAACATTTGTTCAGCATCACATGAATTCTATTAATCACCATTTTTGGAGGATTAATGAAGGCTAAAAGGTATAAAGGAATTGATGAAAGAACATGCTTAATGAGGGTGAATCTACCACCAATGGATAGAAGTTTAGCCTTCCATCCTGCTATTTTGCTTCTCAAAGAGGAAATTAAGGGTTTATAGAATCTCACCGTGTTTCTAACTTTAGAAAGAGGGCATCCCAAGTATTTGAGAGGAAGGTCTTTTGAACTCAAACCCAGAACTTCAACCACTTTAGATTTATACCTAGGGGCATCTTTATGTTAATTATCAAGGAACTTTTATCAAAGTTAATTTTCTGACCTGATATTCTAGTATAGTTCTGAAGGAAAGCCATGATGTTCTTCAAACTCCTTTTGTAACCCTTGTTGAAAATGACCACATCATCTGCAAAAGTCAAGTGTGATATAAGGGGACTACCACTTGGCAGGTAAAAAGGGTTAATAATTCTATTCTCCATCAACTTATCTAAACCGCTGCTAAGGTACTCTGCAAAAATAATGAAAAGTCTAGGAGAGATTGGATATCCTTGCCTAATCCCTCTATTTGACTTAAAGAATCCATTAGCTTTCCCATTAATCATAATAGAAAACTAATTATTAGAAATGCTTCTCCATATACAATCTATGAATCTTTCTCCAAACCTAAATCCTCTAAGCACTTTGATAAGAAAACCCGAGTGAAGCATGCCATAGGATTTTTCCATGTCCATCTTTATGATAACATGTCCTCCATGTATCTTCTTTCCCAGATTATGCACCATCTCTTTGGCAAACAAAATATTGTCTTTTATTGATTTGCCTTGAGTAAATCCACTTTGGTTGGGGCAAATAAGGTTAGGAAGACACTTAGAAAGTCTTGTATATAAAATATTTGAAATAATCTTAGAAAAAAGATTGCATAAGCTTATAGGTATAAAATCCCCACATGAATTTGGATTCTTGATTTTTGTAATCATCACAATGGAAGTGGAAGTCCAGTTTTTGGACAATTCAGCACCTGCAAAAAAAGAATTAATAGCAGATAATAGATCATCCTTAATTATGCTCCAACAAGTTAGAAAGAAATGACCCCCATAGCCATCTGGTCCTTGAGAGGCATCAGGACTCAAGCTTTGAACTGCTTCCAAAACTTCTTTCTCGCAAGCATAATGTTCTAAAATAGAATTAGCCTCTTGGTTGATAAACTTTGGAATAAAGTCTTCATTAAGCTCATCAGTCACAGTCTGCACTATAGACAATTGAGCTTCAAAAAACTTAACAAATTAATTCTTAATTGCTTGCTCTTCTTCAATCCAGACACCTGTATCATCTTTAATCCCAAATATATGAAAATTTTAGTTTTTGGCTTTTGTACTAGCATGAATTTTTTTTATTTGAATCCCCCAACTTCAATCATTTTATAGATGATTTTTGCTTCCAATACATCTCCTCAATTTGTAAAGTTTATTTCAGTCTTGCCCTTTCAATATTCAATGCCTCTCTTTTTTCTTCAGAGGTGGACAACTCATAATTGAGCTCCAATTGAGTGATTTTATCTTCTAAATCCACCGCTGCTTGATTAACATTCTTAAATGTAGCCTTGCTCCACTCTTTTAGCACTCCTTTAAGCCTTTTAAGCTTAATAGAGAAATTCCACATACCAACAGTTGTTGTATTTTCACTCCATGAGTCTACAACTATCTTCATAAACTCAGAGCTAGAAGTCCAAAAATTGAGAAATTTTAACACTGAATACTTTATAGCTACATTATTTCCAACTGAAGGAAGAAGGGGGAATGATTTGAGGAGGTTTTTCTCATGTGCTTAATAGACGAATTAGGGAAGGTCAGGATCCATTGAGTGTTGTACAAACACCTATCAAGCCGGGCCATTATAAGGTCTAGCTCTCCTCTATTTCTACACCAAATGTACTAGATCCTTAGTACCCCATATCTTGAAGACCACTACTTTCAATAGCCTGATTAAACTTATAAATAGCTGAAGCATATCCACTTCATTACCTCCTACCTTTTCTTCTTGGTTTGTCACTATATTAAAATACCCCATCATGATGTGAGGCATTTCATCTATATAATTAGAAACCTCCAACATTTGGAGCCACATGTCCCTTCTTTCTAGTTTAGAGCTTTTAACATACACAACTGAGACACATACCTGGTATTTCGCCACTGGATGAGAGATTTTAACTACCAACATTTGATCATGATCCACTATGACTTGAGCTTGAATGTGAAATCTCCACAGAATCCAAACTTTACCATTATTATTACTGCTGCCTCCTTCAAAACCCCCATTTCAATTTGTACATCTCTAATTTCTACTTATCAACCATAGGCTCTACAACTACTACAAGAGGAAGTTTATGAATTATGCTAAGATTCTTGATTCTTCTATTAGATGATTTCTTTCTTGCACCCCTAATATTCTATACCATAAAGTTTAACATTAAGATTTGGGGGTACTGATTTCCTTATTCCTCTAGATTGGGATCTTACACATCTAGTGAACATTGGATCTCATTTTTTCATCTTATTATCTCCTCTACCAATATTGGTAGGGGTTTCATGAGTAGTTATATGATCTTCATTTATCCCCTTAGTCTTGTTTATCTTATGATCCACCCTTTCAGAAAACATTTTCAATTCCTCAATTAAAGGAGTATGATATTCATAATCTTATTCACCTACATATAAATACATTTTTTGCTGATCTTGAGTCTCTTCATTTTCTAATTTCCTAGTACTACTAGGAGAAAAGAAACTATTGTCCCCTTCTTTCCTTCTCTAGACTAATTTTGATACTTCATCATAGTTTGGGATTCCATGTTTTTTCTTTGCCTTTTTCTTATAAACCCTCCACTGATATGGCTCTTGAACTTGGTTTGTTAGCTGCCACATTTTCTCTGTTAATTTACCTTCTTTTGTATCCTCTTCAATAATAGTATTAGTTATCTCTACAAATTGATCACCATCCTTATCCTGCTCCTAATTAACTTTGATAAACACTTTCTTAGATTGGATTAGGTTTAAATTATGAAAGACTTCAGTTATTTCTTGGGATTCTTGATTCTTTCTAACATTCTTTGCCTCTTCTTCAATTGGTTGCACATAATTCTTCACCCTATACTCGTATGTGTTTTTTTCTTGATTGGTAGAAGGCTGCTTCCCATTCATTACTGCATCTTTTTTTGGTCCCCTTTCATTATTCAATGGTCTAACTATAGAATCCATCGCTACATGTTCTTTATTGAAATAATAATTACAATATTTTGGCATGTTCTCCACCTGAATCTCCTGCTAGAAACCATTATCTTTACAACCTATCCAAACTCTCTTCGAAATCTTCTCGGTAATATAAACTTCCACACAAACTCTTGTAAGACTGGGTCTATTGTATCTGACTATTGATGTATCAAGTTTTAGAGGTTTTCCAATGATTTGGGTAATAGAATATAGGGAAGGTTTGGATAAAAATGAATTAGTAATTAGGGTAGGGAGATCCATATAAGGGCTATGCTAATTTCTACATCTGTCCTGAAATCTGTTGTCCACTTAAAGATCCTCATAGGATATTTCCCAATATACCAAGATTCTCTAAGCTACATACGAGAAAAATCTTCTTCACTATTGAGACGAATCAAAACGTATTTGTGATCGATCAATCCAATATTGGATGTAGTTTTGAGGGAGAATGTTTGGAATACCTTTCTAATAACATTCATTGATGGCCTTCCATGAGAGAACTTCCCAACAAGGGAAAACTTAAAAGGTTGAGGCAATGATTCAATATCTTCTTGAGAAAATAAGATTGTTGGTTCTCCTTTATAAGTTGTAGGGGATTTCATCGCAACTTGCACCTCATTTGGAGAAGAATTTGCTACCACTGAAGCAAAAGACTTTTTCCAAACATTAGGAATTTCAGGGGGCTTAGGTTCCACGTGATGAGTGTTTATAGGGGCAGCCATGCAAACCCTAATTAGGGTTTACGTGGGAGAGAGAGAGAGAGAGAGGACAAAGGATATTCTAAAATAATCAAAATCTCAGAAGATGTATACCCAGAATCATTCGAGTCATGTAAATCAAAGATTCTTGGGATACTCATATTAGACAAAGGTAAGAGACCAATAACTGCAAATGATCGAACACCAAATTAAAATTAAAATCTCCTATTACAAAGATACTAATACCCTTCCCAACCCTAGAACAGAACGACATAAGTCTCTTTGTCTTTAAAATTTCATCTTATTCCCATAATCTATGTCTTCATTTGTGTATCTTTGAATTCCTATTTAAGTACCTACACACATGAGAAAACAAACATATACCCTCATGAGGCATCGAGTTTGAAACAAAATATAATACATAAATTAATACTCCGTCATAATTCAAACTCATCAAAAACTCCATTTTAATTTTCTCTCCCCCTTTGTTTTTATCTGAAATTGACAAATAGTCAAAGAAGTAGAAACAATAAACATTAAGTGCAAAGCATCACGATGAAGAAAATATATAATCGCAAAAGATGTAAATCAAGCATGTGTAATTATCATCTCAAAGGCAACACATAACCAACTATTTTTGAAAATTTTTAATTTTTTTTCAAAAAAATGCAAATTTCACAAGTACAACAAACATACCATATATAATATATGAAAAATATATTAAAGAAAATTCGACACACATATATAGGTATAAACTACCACAAAGCACGATACAAAACTTATAAGGTTTACACACTAGCATAGTATTGATGTGTCTAAACGTGTGGAATGAAATGAATGGGTGTGAACTTGAAATAAAAGAGTTATAACCCAAACACTCAAATATGTTCAAGAAGTTATAATTGTCCATAAAACTTTATCAAACTAAGCTTTATCCTTAAGTGATAAACAAAGTTGAACTTAATGAACAAAATAAGCACAATGCACACAAGCCTAGAATTTTAATGATTTTAAAAATCAATAACATAATGACAAAAATAAACTAACTAGGATACATTATCATTGTGCAAACCCGTTAATGTTTCCATCCAAACTCCCTCAAAATAATTCTTTTATTTTATTTTCAATGTTCATATCAAACTAAACAGATTGGCCCCTTTTGTCATATTATTCTTTTTATTGTCTTTATTTTTTCTTAGACTCTTTTCAAACAGTGTTTTTCATGATGAGTTCATCATACTCTCGCAGCCCCTTCCCGTGTACACTTATCATTTTTTCAATACTAAACAAATCCTCACGGGCAATGGTTCTTATATGCACAAATACTCCATAGTCAAACAAACATATAGATGACAAAATTGATAGGAGAACATATCACCAAGCTCAAATATACATCATGAAGTCAAAATCCAATAAGATCGTGCATGTGTGTGTGTATAAGCATAAACAAAGTCAAATCCATAAAGCAAATCAAGTTCGAAACAACTTCATAAACATAGTTATGATCAATTCAAGCATCTAAAGTTAAAACCAAATGTCCTACCCACATGGAAATTTCATAGTGAATAGGATTTAAACACGCCAATATGCCATACTAAATTTGTAAGACTAAAATACACAAAGAACCTAAAATCTTTTTGATTTAAAAAAAAATATTTTTCAAAAATAAAAATCTTTTTGTATTTTTCAAATATGACTCAATTAAGAAAAATATAACACAAAAATTACACATGTCATAACACTAGCAAGATAATATCACGAAGCTTAGCTAGCGTATGACAACTAGGCAAACATAATTATCTGTAAGAAATAGCAAGAGAAGAATCATGTTCAACCAAACAGGAATCAACTAGTCAACCATTTAGTGCCTCTAAAAGCGATTTCCTAATCAAAATAGAAGTGCAACGACGAATGGGGGTTTCGAGAAGAAAGGTCATACTAGACTTCAACTATCTAGGACCTCTTCGAAGATAAAAAAAACTAACGCCTAAGGTGACCTTTCCTACCACGATGTGAACATGTATAGACACGGGGAATGGTACATATGGGTTTACCTTTTCGAACGTCCTTGGATTTAGTTAACCCTCTAAAATAAAATTTTTTTTTGGCTTCAGCAATGGAATCAAGTGAACAAGAAGATCCATTACCATTACTATCAATACTAATCGAGTCGGTTAAATCACCTTTTAACATCCAAATTTTAAACTCAAGCAAATAATTATACTCTTTCAATTTTAGTGACTCCTTATTCATATTTTTTTATCATTCCTAGATGGTTATCTCACTCTCCCTCAATAAAAGAAAAATTATTCCTAAGAGTCTTCTCACGTGCCTTAAAATCATTAATCAAAATATTTTTATCCTCCTTGGCACTAACCCTAGAATAAATTCCTCCAATTCTTTTTTAAAAAAAAGGACTCTATCATCACTCTCTTTCTTGGACAATTCTAATTTTTTAAATTCACGATCCACGTCTACAAGTCTCTTATGAAATAAATCTCTTTGATTTTGAACAGTTTGTAAAAGTTCCAAAACAGCTTTAAAATAAGAATTCTCTTTTCCAAGAATTTCAATTCTTTTAGCAAACTTAAAATTCAAGCAATTTAATTTGTCAAAATTATGAGAATCCATCGAGAGTAGATAAATAAAACAACACCCAAAAGCACACTTTTTGAAAAATCAGGATCACGTAATAAATTAGCGTCACTCGCTCTGATACCAATTTGTAAAAAGGGTATGCGGCATCAATTATCAATTTAATTCACAAATTTACCAAATTTAAACTTATTTAACTACATGTCAATTCTTATCCAAATTAATTAAACACTAAAACATGCATCTAGGTGACTAAATTAATCATGCCATCAAAAAAATATCACTAATTGTTAACAAATAGATTTCAGGAAAAATCTCCCTAAAGGGTAAAACCGTTAAGTTAATAAATGTTTACAACACTTACAGAAATCTGTAATGAATTTACTGCAACAAACTCACATAGACCACAACCTAGATAAGAAATGAACTTCCACCCACAAGAATCGCAACTCTCTTCAATAAAGAATACCCTCAAGTCTTCTTAATGACCCCAGTCATTAGCCAGCAACCCTCTAAAGTATGACAACCCGCAATTCAAAATAGGGGTGGCCAGCCCGATACTCCAATATAACGGAATCATGGATGGAATCATTCTCAGTATCACGACAATAAAATAAGTATACAGGATAACCACTCCATATTTCAGAAAAACGGGTTGCCAAAAATTTTGATTTTTAAGTTAAGGAAAAGAATTTAAACAACCCAATTTAAAAAGAAAGTGGAAACCCTAGGTATATAATATTACATACACCTCAAATATACAATAAGGGACCGAATATGCTGTCAGTGAACAGGCTCATACAATAATATTAAACGAGTTCAATAAATTACATAACACATTACATTAGACAATTACAAAAGCTTGGGCCTCACGCCCGAGTAAAAGACTTGATCTTAACTAGAGTATAAGAAAGATAGCATCTATTTCAATATGTCTTGTAATACCCGCAAAGTATCACAGCTCGCCAAAAACACAGGGATAGGAAGTCAGATCAGGCATCCTTGCGGCAGAGTACCTGAGCGGATACAAGATGCGTGCACAACAAGAAATATGAACGGGTCAGGTCCCGATTCTATATGATTATCAGATGAATAAAGAGTATGACAATTATGAATAAAAATCATGACTAAGTTATAAGAATCTATCAACACAATTTAAGCATAAGCCAGGATAATTTAAAGAAAATCATGAATTTAATTTAACTAAGCAGGAGAAAAGGAATAATTTCGTTGATTAAAAACTTTCCTCATGTACTCTGATTCATTTCATAGTTCCATTCCTTATTAGGAAAATATAATTACAATTAATCTCTTTGTGGCATTTATCCCAATTACATGCCCTTCATGGCATTCCATTCCTTATTAGGAATATAATCATCATCAAATGCTCTTTGTGGCACTACATCATGATCTTTATGGCATATCCCATACATCAAGTCCCACTTGATTATGAATTGTTATATCTAAATACATATAACGATTCTAAGACCGCCCCTTCAAGTTTCCCCATTGGGCGCGCCCCTAAATAACCATCATCTTCTAGGGGCCTATCAAACAAGGCAGCGTAGGCACCTATCGCAAAGTCGGGAAGCGTCCATATGCCTGCGGGAGAGTCAAGACCACACCCGGAATCTCCTCACCAGCACCGAAAACATAACATATCGCTCATATGGTCTAGGACTATATCCACCCTGCATTCACTAGCCAGGGGGCATCACCTTGCACGCGAACTTCCATTATGATGGCATTTAGAGAGGTGTGTTTAAGTAAATTAGCATTTACTGTATTCATAATTACCTAAATTATCATTTACCATAATTATTACCATTTCCTTTTCCCATTTTCTTTTACCCTTTATTCATTTGTATGTTTCATTTTTATCCAAAACGACAATCCTTTACATTTTGTAAATAATTCATCTTTATATCCGGAGGCATACGTAATTTGTATCATCGTTATAACCTCAATGAACGAATATGCTTTCAATTTATTCTCCCTACACACTTTTATGGTGTTATAATACTAACCATCAAGGCCAACATAGCTCAATTGAGCTTCTAAAATCTCCCAAACACAAGTCTATAACTCATAGTCTCAATATAATTAACTAGAAGAAAAGAATTCCATAACATCAATTGGCATATCCCTGGAAAAGCCCCCAGATAACTCATTTCTAATTTAGGGTAGTTCCCCAACTCCTCTAGAACTCTAGGACTCTAAGTTTACTTCATATAGAAGGTTCCTAGGTCCTAAGCCTAGAGAAAAAGAGGAAAAATTGAGTAAAAAAAATAACTCAAAAACAGCCTGATTACGAATCGATTCACCCTAGTGAATCGATTCGCCAGAACAACGAATCGCTTCAGATATCAAGACTGGAATTCTGCCAACTGCCGAACCGATTCGGCCTTAACCCGAATGGATTCGGGTACCCAGACCTGGAAACTGACCCTTAGCGAATTAATTCGCCCAGGGGGCCGAATCGATTCGCCCCTGCGATTTTACCAAGAATGGCTTACGGGTTATAAACCCTAGATTTTCTCCAAACCTCAAATATCTTCCATTTTTACACACATCCAACATCATAAATCTACCCCACATCAACCTACATGATTATTAACTACTAAAACCCACAATTTCATCATCAAAAACTAATATTAGGGTTAAAACCCCATAAAATCCATAAAACACATATTTGTTCATTTGATTTCATTAGACAACTATCAATACAATTTATGCATGTCAAATCACATATTAGCAAGTAGAAAACTTGACTTAAGGTTGAAATCTCAGATTTCTTCTTCGCAGTAGAAGCAATAATCCAACTTCAATCTTCAATTTCTTCTCTTTTCTCCCAAGTTCTCTCTCTCTCTCTCTCTCTCTCTAAGTTGGTAACACACAAATGAGAAATGAAATAAGGGGCAAGACTTAAAATCGTGACTTAAGTCTAAAGTCCCCAACTTAAATGGTTAATACCACATTAAAATGACTCCCAAATACGCATTTAAGTTGAAACCAGTCAAAGGTGCTCGGAACCCAAAAATACAATATGGCATTTATTTTGACTGTCTCACGCCTTCCGGGACTAACTACACTCTCTAAACTGGCATCCGACAATTTTATGAATTATTTCAAGTTCCGGTTTCATTTAAACCATAATGTCATTTAAAACACATGACACTATAAAACATGCAACCTGATGATATTTACTTTCACATACAGTTAATATGCATCAATCTAGTAAATATTTAACTCATTCAATTAATATTTACTCCAGTTCCCAACATTTTATATAATTACTTCGTGCGGTAATTAATATAAAATGAGTCTCCTAAAAGCGAGGGTTGTTACATACTCCCCCCCTTATGAAGGAATTTTGCCCTCAAAATTCGAGCATACCCTATCGCAAAAAGGGTAGACTATCCTAAACTATCCTTCTATTAATCTCCACAACCCCTCAATATCGTGGCGTCTGAACTATACCCGGACTAAGGTTGTCACTATCAAACTCAGTCTACATTCTTCATGCTCTAACATAGCACGAAGCGTTCCTCACGAACTATCGATCCTATCTTCCTACGGCGAAAGACGTTACCCACCTGACTTGGCGTAAATAGTCTTACATCCTGAATCGCGTTACATCCCTGCTCGGGGATGCCTACACCAACGCTAAATGTCTTAACCCCGAACCACTCAACTTCTCTTCGCATAAGCGTAGCCCTTAAAATCATATGGCTCAAAATCCCAATCATTAAGGAAATGTTCCAGGACCTCTATAAGTTCAAGGAATCAATTGTTCGCTGGCCTCATCCAAAAAGTATGCAAATTTCTTGCCCGGCTACACGAGGCCACTCATGGCGCCATACCTTAGGAAATTATTCAAATTCTTGTACGGGAAATTTCCATCCACACAAGTCATTGATCCCGTCACCCATTTATCCCAAGGCATACATTCGAAGCATGCCTATTGGCATTAAGTAAACTTCCTCCATTCATCCATCCACTTTAGGGTGGTAAAATATACTCCATTTCCATAAAGCTCCCATTTCTTTAGGGAAACTTTACCCAACCTTCGACACGAATCATCTAGTCTCAATGCACCACTATTTTAATAGGCATCTCCTACGGTTCTACCATTTCTCCATAAGAACGGGGCATACTTTTCTGCATGTAGTCCGCCCATAATGGCAGGAAAAGCAACGATTTTGTAGAACGATCGACAATTTTCTCAAACAGGATTGTGACCAGTTTGATGCCAGTAATTCAATAAAGACATCTATGAATATACCCTTCTTCATTCCACCACTACTCTTCTTCACACGAGTAGATGAAATAGTCAGTCATAGATATGAATGCTCTTGCTACAAAGTCTTCCTAGTCATGCTCGTTTCATTAGGCTTTCCATGTCATCAGAAATATCTCTAACGGGTTTTCTACTCGATGCATCTACTACCCCAATTGCATTCCCTTAGAGAATAGGAAAATTCACCCGATAGTC
Source organism: Sambucus nigra (assembly GCA_949130495.1). Taxonomy (NCBI): domain Eukaryota; kingdom Viridiplantae; phylum Streptophyta; class Magnoliopsida; order Dipsacales; family Adoxaceae; genus Sambucus; species Sambucus nigra. Next base: position 515,938,761 of record OX422210.1, on the reverse strand, counting down.
CTCTATAACCGCTATACACCAACCCTATTCCTCCTATGACCTATTGCAACAACTTGTTTCTCGCAAGAAAGAATAAATTTCTGCCTAAGAATTAGTGGCTCCATCACTTTAAGGCGATTTCTACCTCAATGAATTCTAAATCAAGCGTGGAATAATACTTCCCAAAAAGTTTGAGTTTTCGAGACGCATAAACAACGGGTCCATGCTCCAGTATTATTACTTCATGTTCCTGGCAGAGACTTGTTCGTTAAATCCACCCTCGAGCTTAACAACATGGGCTCAGGAAAGTCAACTCATCCTTTTAACTCCCCGAGTGTTAGGTTACCAATGTAGCACTTTAACTAAGAGATGTCTTATCTCCTTCGGCCTAACCTTCAAAATCTCTTGAGATTCCATACTTCTTGTTTAGAGGGACCTACTCCCCCTTATAGTTAACCCACAACCTATTGGTGGTCAACTCCCTATAGCCTTCCTAAATCAACATCCCATGCCTTAAAGGCCTTACGTCCTAATAATCCTAAAATCGATCTATATACATCGTATCTAAGTCATAGACGTATAATACTAAGTATATCCCTAGTGTTCAAGACCTTTCTCAACTCCCGACATTCGCTCGGTTCCATGCGTGGGACGTCTCGCCAAAGCGAAATTCAGACAAGGAACCCTCCCGTTACACTACTACCTTGCATTGTTGGTCATCAAAATATAACGGTCTAAGACACATGATCGGGACTAGAAAAATTCTAACTCTCAACCCTACTAATAAGATTCTACTTCTATGTATTACAATAACAAATAATTAAAAATTCCAACTAATCGGACATTTACTTTCATTAAAGTCTCACAAATATTTATCCCACTATATACACATGGCCTTCTTTATAAAGCATAACCAGAAGTCCCAAATCGACTTCATATCTCAGTCTCCCTCGCATCGATCAGAGAAGAGAACTATATTCAGTGCTTCCATCTAACACTTTAATAGCCCTTAATCACTCTTCTACGTGATTCTCGGCTAAACCTTTCAACCCAACTTCTAACAACAAAATAAAATAAATCAAAAGAAGAAAGAATAGCCTCTCTCCACTCCCGACGTCGTTAAGTGTTCATGCGCGGAGTGTCTCGCAAAGCGAAATCCAAACAAGGAACCCCTCTGAGACATGCCTACTTAACTTGTTGTTCATGGAGAAAAGGCATAACAAACACAATAAAGCAAACAAGCAATCAAACACTCACGCAAGATAACACAACAAGTAATAAAAGCCTCCTACTTACCTCAACCACCCCTATAAAGTCTCATCCTGTATCCATGAGAGATATTATAGGACAACTAGTTCCATCCTGAAACTAGAAGTAACATGGCCTCGCAAATTTATTTTCTTGCTATCACCCCAATCAAACAAAATTATCTTTACTCGTATAGTAAACAACGTACAAGTAGCACATAGCGCACATAATATTTAAAAAGAAAATATATCATCACTCGCTTTATAATGAGTGAAGGAAATTATAAAACTTCCCTACCACGGAAGTCATATAATTACTCTATCTATAATAGCATCGATACTACCCGAAGCTCGATATACACACCCGATTCTAGAGCAAATACAATACTACCCTATCTTATCCTAAGGAATGAACCACCCACTAATAAGGTGGAATTCCTGCCAACATTCTGATCAATTCACCCCGGGTCAATTTTAATGGTCCTCAGATGCCGAACTCGAGTCTTATCCGAACCAACCTTACTTCCATCAACGCCCCCGCCAGGCATCTTATCCTTACCTTTGTCCTCCAATAAACAGAATCAAAAGGAGTGGTTCTACACTCCAATTCATAGCCATATCATAGCCATGATTACATCCCTAGCTACCAAACAATTTCCCACGCAATCCCTTTCACCATCTCAACAAAAGGGAACACGCTACCGACCTGCCCTTCCTTAGTTCAATGAAATCTCCCCAGTCGGATGTCCACCAATGGGGTTTCATGATCACTGCTCCATCAGAAGTTTTAACGACACTTATTATGGAGCCTATCATTCCATTGAAGGGCTCTTTCTTCCTTATTCCAACCTTATTTTGGTGCACGGCCTCCCTAACCGTACAACTCTTTACTCACCGTCGGCCTATGTTCGAACCTCACATGAGCATTTGAGAATCTGTCTTCTCATCAGTCCAGTTACCCCTGAGAAACTCGTTATTAAAAACGTCCATCGAGTTTCTCCATGGGCAAAACTTCATGCGCCCACAAATATGGTGACTACGCTCTCATCGGCTCAACACTACTACTACGGGTGAAGGATTTTCCTCCATCCTTTTTGTCTGGGCAGTTCTATACCCTTCTCTAGGCCAAAACTCCTGGACCTCATACTTCTACAGAATGAGGGTGCATCTCCTCCATCTTACTTGACATGTGGCCCTTATCATGGGCTCTTCTCAACTTCGATCTAACGTCGCTTGGAATCCCAAGCTTAGTACCACTCTTTACTTCTAACGGTACACGAAAAACTATATCTACTATAATTAGTAGTCACATTAGCAAGATGAGAATTGCCACAAAAAGGATCGACTTCCAAATCGGTCCTCATCCCCGACCACAACTTACAATTCCTAGTAATTCCATTTCGCGATGCCTTCACAATAACTTTCCCTGTCGCCCCTCTTCAAATGGCCTACAAATCTCACACGAACGTGCAACAGATTATATAGGTTCTACCTCATGGAAGAAGAACGAAATCTCACAAGAGAAATCAATGATCTTAATCTTAAGGCTCTATGTCAAATCAAAAGCAATGCTAAAAGAGCAAAGCATTCACACAGACCCCTAAGGACACTAGAACCTGATGCTCTGATACCATTTGTGACAACCCGCTATCCGAAATAGGGGGTGGCCAGCCCGATACTCCAATATAACGAAACCATGGATGCAATCATTCTCAGCATCACGACAATAAAATAAGTATACAAGATAACCACTCCATATTTCAGAAAAACGGGTTGCCAAAAATTTTGATTTTTAAGTTAAGGAAAAGAATTTAAACAACCCAATTTAAAAAGAAAGTGGAAACCCCAGGAATATAATATTACATACACCTCAAATATACAATAAGGGACTGAATATGCTGTCGGTCAATAGGCTCATACAATAATATTAAACGAGTTCAATAAATTACATAACACATTACATTAGACAATTACAAATGCTTGGGCCTCACGCCCGAGTAAAAGACATGATCTTAACTAGAGTGCAAGAATGATAGCGTCTATTGAAATATGTCTTGTAATACCCGCAAAGTATCACAGCTCGCCAAAAACATAGGGATAGGAAGTCAGATCAGGCATCCTTGCGGCAGAGTACCTGAGCGGATACAAGATGCGTGCACAACAAGAAACATGAACGGGTCAGGTCCCGATTCTATATGATTACCAGATAAATAAAGAGTATGAAAATTATGAATAAAAATCATGACTACGTTATAAGAATCTATCAACACAATTTAAGCATAAGCCAGGATAATTTAAAGAAAATCATGAATTTAATTTTACTAAGCAGGAGAAAAGGAATAATTTCGTTGATTAAAAACTTTCCTCATGTACTCTGATTCATTTCATAGTTCCATTCCTTATTAGGAAAATATAATTACAATTAAGCTCTTTGTATCATTTATCCCAATTACATGCCCTTCATGGCATTCCATTCCTTATTAGGAATATAATCATCATCAAATGCTCTTTGTGGCATTTCTTTGTTCTCTTTATGGCACTACATCATGCTCTTTATGGCATATCCTATACATCAAGTCCCACTTGATTATGAATTGTTATATCTAAATACATATAACGATTCTAAGACCGCCCCTTCGAGTTTCCCCATTGGGCACGCCCCTAAATAACCATCATCTTCTAGGGGCCTATCAAACAAGGCAGCCTGGGCACCTATCGCAAAGTCGGGAAGCATCCATATGCCTGCGGGAGAGTCAAGACCACACCCAGAATCTCCTCACCAACACAGAAAACATAACATATCGCTCATATGGTCTAGGACTATATCCACCCTGCATTCACTAGCCAGGGGGCATCACCTCGTGCGCGAACATCCGTTATGATGGCATTTAGAGAGGCGTGTTTAAGTAAATTAGCATTTACCGTATTCATAATTAAGTAAATTATCATTTACCATAATTATTACCATTTTCTTTTTCCATTTTCTTTTACCCTTTACTCATGTGTATGTTTCATTTTTATCCGAAACGACAATCCTTTACATTTTGTAAATAATTCATCTTTATATCCGGAGCAATACGTAATTTGTATCATCGTTATAACCTCGATGAATGAATATACTTTCAATTTATTCTCCCGACATACTTTTATGGTGTTATACTACTAACCATCAAGTCCAACATAGCTCGATTGAGCTTCTAAAGTCTTCCAAACACAACTCTATAACTCCTAGTCTCAATATAATTAATTAGAAGAAAAGAATGCCCTTACATCAATTGGCATATCCCCGAAAAAGCCCCCACATAACGAATTTCTAGTGTAGGGTAGTTCCCCAACTCCTCTAGAACTCTAGGACTCTAAGTTTACTTCATATAGAAGGTTCCTAGATCCTAAGCCTAAAGAAAAAGAGGAAAATTTGAGTAAAAATAAATAACTCAAAAACAGCCCAATTCCGAATCGATTTGCCCTAGCGAATCGATTCCCCAAACAGCGAATCGGTTCGGACATCAAGACTAGAATTCTATAAACTTCCGAATCGATTCGGCCTTAACCCGAATCGATTCGGGTACCCAGACCTGAAAACTGACCCTTAGCGAATCGATTCACCCAGGGGGCAGAATCGATTCGCCCCTGCAATTTTACCAAGAATGGCTTACGGGTTATAAACCCTAGATTTTCTCGAAACCTCAAATCTCTTCCATTTTTACTTACATCCAACATCATAAATCTACCCCACGTCAACCTATATGATTATTAACTACTAAAACCCACAATTTCATCATCAAAAACTAATATTAGGGTCAAAACCCCATAAAATCTATAAAACCCATATTTTTTCATTTGATTTCATTACACAACTATCAATACAATTTATGCATCTTAAATCACATATTAGCAAGTAGAAAACTTGCCTTAAGGTTGAAATCTCAGATTTCTTCTTGGTGGTAGAAGCAACAATCCAACTTCAATCTTCAATTTCTTCTCTTTTCTCCCAAGTTCTCTTCTTCTCTCTCTCTCTCTCTCTCTCTCTCTCTCTCTCTCTCTCTCTCTCTCTCTCTCTCTCTCCTCTCTCTCTCTAAGTTGGTAACACACAAATGAGAAATGAAATAAGGGGCAAGACTTAAAATTGTGGCTTAAGTCTAAAGTCCCCAACTTAAATGGTTAATACCACATTAAAATGACTCCTAAATACGCATTTAAGTTAAAACCAGTCAAAAGTTCCCGGAACCCAAAAATACAATATGGCACTTATTTTGACTGTCTCACGCCTTTAGGGACTAACTACATCCTCTAAACTATCATCCCACAATTTTATGAATTATTTCAAGTTCCGGTTTCATTTAAACCATAATGTCATTTAAAACACATGACACTATAAAACATGCAACCTGATGATATTTACTTTCACATACAATAAATATGCATCAATATAGTAAATATTAACTTTCAACTCATTCAATTAATATTTACTCCAGTTCCCAACATTTTATATAATTACTTCGTGCGGTAATTAATATAAAATGAGTCTCCTAAAATCGAGGGTTGTTACATAAAGTGCTAACAATTCAGCAGTAGTGATGGAACTCCACAAGATTAAACTTCAATAGAAGTATTTTGGGTTCCACAAAAGATTCACAAAGGATTGCGATTATTTTGATGTGAATCAAACACGTAAAATACCTTTAAGAGTGAATACTAAATTTTTTTGTAGATTGCAGTTTTTTTTTGTCAAAGTCTTGTAGTCTTAAATGAAATAAGAATCCAAAGCATGTATTTAAAAAAACCTTGAGTCAGTGGGGTCGTTCAAATGACATATGCATGTCGTTTGAACGGCATCTCATGTCATTAGATCTAGGAAAAAATGACCAAATAAAAACAAAAACAGTATGATGTCTTTCAAAGGAAGCTTCAAGTGACCCTTTCAAATGACATCTAATTTCGTTAGATGAGTCGTTTGAACGACTTGTGCCTGGCGTTCTAACGACATACACTTGTCATTTGAACAACAAAAACGTAAAAAAAATGGTTTTAAAACTCCGCCTAGTGGTCTTGAAAAATTAAATTTGCCTTAGAAAAAATGTCTCAGCTTGTTAAAACTGTTTCAGAAATATCACAATAATTAATGTAAATCGTTTTACAAAACTTAAAAACATTCTATGAAATTGTACCTCATATCGCACACATGTTGAAGTGCGCTTGAAATTCAGATCCGTCGTTTTGAATAAATGAAATTGAGCTTCTTCAACGGTTGTAGCGGTATACGACATATCATATGTAAAGTACGGACAATGGGTAATATGTCCTTAAACTTTTGATTGAACATATCAAACTAAATTATGTTGTCCATAAATAATTTTTTCAATGCCACACTTTTTAGCCTCTTTTTCAATGGTGGCTTTTCACGCAAAGTCAACTTGACTTTCGCATCTCAATTCCATTAATAAAAATGCTTTATTGGATTAATGTTTATCTTTTTTTCTCAAACCGAAAAACGGTTCTTACATGTGCAAATCTTCCATAGTCACAAAACATGTAGATGACAAAATTGATGGGAGAAAATCTCACTTAGCTCAAATATACATGCGAAGTTAACGTTAAAAAGAGCTCATGCATATGTGTGTCGAGGTATAAATAAAGAGAATCCATTAAGTAAGTCAAAGTCAAACTACTCTATGCAAGCATGATAAAGAACAATTTTGAGAATTAAAATTCATAACAAAAAGTTATATTCACATGGAAGCGGAGAATCATATAGGATTCAAACACAAGGATATGCCACACAAAATGTGTAAAACTAAAATACACACAAAAAATCTTTTTGAGTTTTAAAAATTTTAAACAAATTTTAAAACAAAGATAACTCAAAGGATGAACAAGGTCTTTTTGTATTTTTCAATAAGACCCAATAAAAATAAAATACAAAAGATGCACATGTCACGATTCCATCAAAACCTATATGATGAAGCATATACTAGAATATGACTAAAAAGCATACTGGTAGCTGTGGTGGCAGTTAAGTTTAGCAAAAATTATTAAGAAAAGACAATCATCAAAACAAATAAAGAAAGTAAGGAATGACAATCACACAACACAATATTTTACGTGGTTCAGCAAGAATTCCTACGTCCACGGTGGTGCTCTCAATATTATTTCTCTATACTTCGGGGAGTGTTTTACAGGAAAAATAATACATGCCCTTTGCCCCGGGCTAAGGTTTTGTTATATACATGTTCGTTTACGGGGAGTGGGGGTGTTGGACTCCCCCACGTCAATCCACAACTCCTGGAATATCTCCTTACGAGATTTTAGGAATAGACCAGGTCACAACTAAATAAGTTGGGGGGTGAGGCCTCTAGACTTTGGGTCGTAATTTATTGGGCTACTTGTCCGGGCCCAGGGTGATAAATCGAGGTACCCATAATTGCCTAAAGTTGTTGGGCCACAATTTGGGCTAAATAATTTTTAATGATTTGTCACAATGACTATTTTATAAATTATGCAGCACTTTTAAAGATCTAAGTGCCTCTTCTGAACTGATTTAGGTAGCATCCTACCTCGTTGCCTATTAGCTATGATTAGAAATGTTTCAAAATCCTCCGGAGAAGTATTTTCTTATTGTCGCTTCAAGTTTCTCCATATTGTTAAACTTCTCCAAGCTTTCGCTATTGGTCTTTCATTCCCAGGTCCTCATCTTCTAATTTCAATCTTCTTCATCGTGTTTGCTTGTGACTTTGCGTCGTCACAAACTATGTTTTTACTTCGTAAGTTCCTCTTGCTCTTTCTCTTTACTTTTTCTATTGAAATTTCTTCGCATTTGTAATTAGGGTTTGTATCTTTCAATGGAGAAAATAGGCAATAGAACAATATCTGAATTTAGTAAGTTCTATAATATTCCAAATTGGGTAGACATCGAGTGTTCCCCTATCCCCCGTAATGTTAGGGAGGTTAAGGACGCTCATTGGATTCACATTCTCTTGTTGTCCTAAGGGGGTCTTACTTTTCCTCCAAGCAATTTGTTTTTGCACTTTTTTGGTTATTTCATTATTGTCTTTGCACAGTGTTCTCCCAATGTCTGGAAGATTATTAATGGTGTACATAGAATAAATCATCTCTATGGCACCAATTTAGGGCTTGCTGAGATCTGCTTTTGTCATTCTTTCTCGCGAACAAGTTATGGTCTTCTTTACCTCAAGGCGAGGAGTCCTGATATGGTATTGGTAGTAAATCTACCTGATTCCCACAAGGATTACTGGCATGAGGTTTTTTCTTAGAAATTGGCAGTTTTATCCCCATACTAAGGGGTCGAGGTTTGGCAGGTTTGAGGTCCCCTTCTATGGGGAGTAGTGCATAGGTAGGCTTAGTTTTTTCTCTGCTTATCGATCCTCTGTCTATGTACGATTTCTATGATATTTTTCTTTCTTTCTTTTCAATGAGGATAAAGAACTCAGAACCTGCTCTCAGCGACGTTCAAGCTGATGAGTTAGTCAAAGCCTGGAACATCAGGGAGTTCTTGGATGATCGTTAACACCCTTGATCATCAGCTTTTCTCTTAGAATATAAGAATGTTGGGTCCAGATTTATTGTGTGACTTGTAGACATCATCCCTGAGCTAGACATTACTGAAGAGGCTGCTACCGATCCCATCCAATTGGTCGAGGAAGAAAGCAGCTCTGGTGAGGAGAGCGAGGGTGATAACAGGGGCGGAGCTAAGGGTGGTTCTAGTGAAGAGAGATATAGTGAAGAATATTCCATTTCGGAAGGGGTTTTAGAGACTCAGGAGTCTTCGAGTGAATCTAGTAGTTCCAGCGAGATATATACGGCTCCTCGAAGGAAGAATTTGATTCGCGATGATGATGATGATGATGATGATGTGCTCCTCTCTCACCGGTCGAAGAAAAAGAAATCAGGCGATGGAGAGGTTGCAACTAGTTCTCAGTCTACTTCTCATGAGCAGGAGAAGAAGAAGAGGGAGGAAGAACAGTTGAGAGAGAGGGAGAGAAATGAGGAAGAGAGGAAGAGAGTGGAGGAGAGAAAGAGAGATGAGAAGGAGAGTAAGGAGAGTAAGGAGAGGGAAGAGGAGAGAAGGAGACAAGAGGTGAGGAAAGCCCTGGTACCTGTGTCTACGTTACCTAAGGGGACCTCTATTTCCCTCTCTCCCCAGTTCGCTCCTGCATTGCTCAAAAGAGAAGTTCTGCCAACTGATCATCAGAAGGCGATGGGTCCGACTAGTGAGCTCTGAAAGTGAATCAGAGGCTAGCCTTGGTAAGTTTACTCTCACTTCTCTATTCTCTTAATATGTTTCTCTATGATTCCCTTACTAATATTTTTCTTATTTGAAGTTTGTTACCGACTTTGTCGTCCTCTTTCACAGTCGCAACGACCTGGTAAAAAGGAATGCTGATCTTGAGAAGAAGAATGTCGAGCTAGAAGCCATCTTGAAGGCTACCGATGTTGTCTAGAAGTCATCTGATCTCTCTCTGTTCGAACCCAACCACACAAAGGAGGTTGTGAACAAGGAGCTTGGGGAGTTGAGGAAGTCCTATGACCTGGTCTGCTCGAGCAAGTTGGCTATAGTGGAGGAGAATAAAGTGCTGGCGAAGAAGGTGAAAAAGGTGCAATCTGAGGCAGCCACCCTGAAGAAAAGCTCATACAATACTGGATGGGCTGCTGTGTATGAGGATATCAATGTTCAGATAGGTTACATTAGCCTACTGAACTTTAAGAAGGGCTAGAACAATAGTTTCTCCACCTGAGGGAGGTGTCCCTACTGCTGCAGACAAGGGAAAATAATCGATCACCTCAGAGCAAACTTAGGTTGGCAGCTAGCCTGTTTTGAGGAACTTCTTTGTATTTTTACTTTGTTTGTACTATCCTTTTGATTACTGATGTACTTGGAACATTCCATTTTAATGAAATGAAAATAGTTTCCTTTCTTCATACTAATTCTTCTTCTCTTTAACTATTTTTATGTCTTGTAGTTGATTGATGTGGATGGGTATATACATTCTACCTCTCAACTGGGAAGGATCCTCGATCCTAATGAGAGCAATAAAGTTCGCCAAGCCTTTGTAAGTCACTTAGGTTGAGGAACAAGAGCTTTAAACATCAGTCTAAGATCGTCGCCAAACTAAGGGATAGAATTCAGGAGATGGAAGAGGTTGGTGATTCTGTTCAAGAAGAAGTGAACCTTTTAAGGGATAAACTTCTGGATGCCTCCGAGATCAATCAAGTCGGAGAAGTTCTTTAATAGGAAAATGAAATTATGAGGAGGGAGGTGTCATGATTTAGGGAGCATGCATCGAGCATTGCATCTCAATTTTTGTGTGGTTCCTCCTCATCGACTGGTTCGCGAGCTGGTATAGCGCCGAGCGCTACCCCTCAAGTTTTGCGGGGTTCCATTTTATCGGTCGGTTCGCGAGATGGTACAGATGTCGGGGGGTCCATCAAGGGAGATGGACGAGCTTCGAGAAGATGTTCATCGAGCATACGTGATAGCTGTCGAGCTCCAAAGAGATTTCATGCGGCTAAGGCATCTGTTGAAGAAAGGTCCTCGGTGAGTGTGGGCTGATAGTTATGATCAGGGTTGGGCATATGCTCCAATGAGGTTGACAAAGTTTGAAGAGATATCCTTTATTAGGGGATGGTTTAATGCTCTCAAGGAGATGAAAGTCCCCATGAACTCAGTCCTCTGGTATCGTCATGAGATATCCCCTTCGATTCTGATGCCTAACCCTTTTCGAAGGGATGATTAGTGGGCCCTCACAGATGTTATTCCCAAGAAGCTACTAGAGCCAGATGCAAATGAAGTAGAGTTGGAGTTAGCTCCCTATCCAAATAAGGACCGAAGAGCGTAAGTAGCTGATTACCTTGCTGGAAGACCTAATCCCCAATAGGATTTAGTTAATTCATTCAATGTAACTCTTGTTGTAAATGCAGTGAAGTAATAAAATATTTATGTTTTGGGAGATTCTCCAACTAAACGTGCATTGAATATTTTCTACTTCATTAATTTTTATTTGATTATCTTAGGCTCTTCATATCCGACTAGATTTGATGTGGTTAGAGTTTTTTTATTGCATGAGTATCCTCCCAGTACATTATTCTTATGATATACCATTCTGTCCTACTTTACCTTTTAGGTCATGTCGTCACACTCCCTTAGGCCTAAGTATGGCAATGGCGAGGATACACCTGGTATTGGATGTTCTAGCCGAACATGTTGTTTGACCCAAACATTATTTGGCGATCAATTTAATTTGGCTCAGCTACCTAAGGATCCCCTGTAGGGATTCATATATTGCCATGGGTAATGCTAAGAGGTTGTTCGTGTTTCATAATGAAAACTTGAGGAGGGAGGCTCCCTGTTTTTATATATCGAGTAATGTGCTTGTCACTTGGAAAAGATGTGCAAGTTATAAAGTTCATAATACACAATTAACACTTTATGGAATGCTACTGCCAAACGTAGTTATTAATCAAACACAATAAAAATGAGTTTCCAATTCCAGTAATGTGATAAAAGATCAATGAAGAGAAATTAGAAATAAAATTTATGCAGGTTGGCAGCGTTCTAAGCTCGGGGTATTTCTCTTCTCTCTAGCATTTCTAAGTGATAGGCTCCTTACAGGTCGTCTCTTGTCACCATGAATGGTCCCTCCCAATTTGGACCCAGCTTTCCATCATATGGTTTTACTGCATTGCCAAGAACTTTCCTTAGGACGTAGTCCCCGACCTGGAATGTTCTTATATTGACCTTTTTGTTATAGTTCTTTGTTTGGTATTGCTGGTATCTCGCTAGTTTCACTAGAGGTAACTCTCTGCGTTCGTCAGCTAGGACAAGTTAACGAGTAATGCTGCATCATTCTGGCCTTGGTCAACTAAGATGGACCTCATGGTTGGGAATCCAACTTCTAAATGGATGATTGCCTCAATTCCATATGTTAGTACGAATGGGGTTTCTCCAGTTGCTCGTCGTGGGGTAGTGCGGTAAGCCCATAAAATATGGGGCAACTCGCTCGTCCATACCCCTTTGGCTCGCTATAATCGCTTCTTTAATCCATCGATCACTGTCTTGTTGGAAGCTTCAGCTTGGCCGTTACTCTGAGGGTATGCGACTGAGCTAAAATGGTGCGTGATTCCATGGTCATTGCAGAAACTCTGGAAGAGGATGCTTTCAAACTGCATTCTATTATCATTGATGATGGTTCTAGGAATTCCAAAGAGAGTAATGATCTTCTTCCATACGAATATCATCATATCTATGTCTCTGATGTTTTCCAGCAGCTCTGCCTCAATCTGTTTGGTGAAGTAGTCTGTCGCGACCAATAGATACTTGCGATTACCAATAGTGGTAGGAAGAGGGCCCATGATGTCCATTCCCCATTGGGCGAAAGACAAAGGGCTGGTAAGTGACCTTAGGCTGCTGGTAGGTTGGTGGACCATAGGAGCTTGTAGTTGGAATTTCTCTCACTTACGAGCATATACTCCATAATCTATCTGCATGTATGGCCACCAGTAGCCTTCCTTCATTACTCGGAAAGCTAGTGATCTCCCTCCAATATGGATCCCATGGATTCCTTCGTGAATCTCGTAAAGAACTTGCTCGACATCCTTTGGGTGAACATATTGGAGGTAAGGGCCAGCGAATGATCTCTTATAAAGCTTTCCCTTAGGAGATAAGTGAAAGCGGGGAGCTTTGACTCTTATCTGATGAGAGGCCTTCTTATCATCTGGTAGTGCACCATCCTTCATAGTCCCTCAGGGGGTCCATCCAACTGGGTGATGATTCAATCTGGAGAACTTGGCCCATGTGTGGTAGCTCTTCGCTGTGATTGATGCTCGGTTGGGCGAGGAAGTCTATAGGGATTGTTCTCTTTAAGTCAAAGTCGGTTGCTGAAATCAAGGCTGATAGGGCATCGACATGACTGTTTTGTCCTCTAGGAAAATGTTAGACACTGACTTCCTCAAAGTTGGACATTAACTTCTTTGCTAAGGTGAGGTAGGTGACCATTCTTTCATTCCTCGCATTGAAGTCCCCACTTATCTGATTGGAGACCAATTGTGAGTCGTCGAGCACCTGTAGCTGTTTTGCACCCAATGGCTATGCCTTCTATAGGCCTGATATCAAAGCCTCGTATTCTTCCTCGTTATTGAAGGCTTTAAATCCAAGTCTGATCCCCTTCTTGAGAATTGTATCCTCTTGGGTAATGAGCACAATGCCTATTCCTTCCCCCTTTGAGTTGGAGGCCCCATTAACAAATAGTCGCCAGACACCTCCTGATGAGTGATCTTCCCTCTGATCCATGGATTGAAGTTGGTCACAAGGCTTTTCACCTGTGAACTCTGCGATGAAGTCATCACTGACCTGCCCCTTGATTGCATTCCTTGGTTAAAATTGGATGTTAAATCGTCTAAGCTCGACTGACCACTTTGATAGTTTATCGAACATATCTGCTTTCCACAGGACTGCTTTAAGGGGGTGTGACGTGAGGACGATGATAGAGTGAGCTTCGAAGAAGTTCTTCAGTTTCCTCGAGGCTACCATAAGTGCAAAGGCGAGCTTCTCCAGTGGTAGGTATCTCTACTCAGCGTCCAATACGGTCTTACTCACGTAGTAAAATGGTCACTGGATTCTTGTTTTTTTGCAAACCAGTACCAAACTGATGGTGTGGCCGGATAAGTAAGGTATAAGTTCACGGAATCATTCTCTTGAGGTATTACGAGCAAGGGTGGTGTGCTGAGATAAGATTTGAACTCTTTCAATGCTCTCGAGAAATATTAGTTCCATGCCATTGTTTTGCTTCTCTTTAATGGATGGAAGAATGGCTGGCACTTTTTAGGGGACTTCGAGATGAACTGATTCAAGGCGGCAAGCATGCCCGTGAGCGTCTATAGATCTCGTATCGTATGGGGAGGTTGTACCTTGTTGATTGCATCAATCTGTCCGAGTAAGCTTCAAGGCCTCTCTCACTAACAAAGTACCCGAGAAATTTTCCTGACTGGACACTGAAGGAATATTTGCTCGCATTGAGTTTCATTCGATATTTCCTGAGGATTTCAAAGGTCCTTGATAGGTATGAGAGGTGGTCTTCTATGTGCCTGCTTTTGACGAGCATATCGTCGATGTAGACTTTCATGGTATCTCCCATTTGGTATTTAAACATCTTGGTGACTAGCAACTGGTAGGTTGCTCCGGCATTTTTGAGCCCAAAAGGAATAACTTTATAACATTATAACCCGATGGTGGTGATGAACATTGTCTTGTCTTGGTCTGGTGATACCCCGAGTATGCATCTAGGAAAATCATTTTTTAATGAGCTGTTGTGGCATCCACCAACTGGTCGATCTTTGGGAGGGGGAAATTGTCCTTAGGGCGTGCCCTGTTAAGGTCAGTGAAATCGATACAAACTCTCCATTTTCCGTTGTTCTTCGAAACAACTACTGGGTTGGACAACCATTTAGGGAATTAAACTTCCCGTATGGATCCTACGTCCAACATCTTCTCTACTTCTTTGTCTACAGCCTTGGCCTTCTCGGGTACAATTCGTCGTGCTTTCTACGCAATAGGCCTGAAAGTGGGGTCAATGTGCAACCGATGACAAACCACACTGGGGTCAATCCTTGGCATCTCATATGATTCCCATACGAAAACATCTAGATTATTCCTCAATAGTACAGTCAATTCCTTCTTCTCTCGATCTGTGAGAGAAGCTCCAATCAAGAATATCCTGTCTTTTTTGCTACCACCGACTGCGATCTCTTCTAGGTTCTCAATGACCCGTTCAGAAGGTAGGACCTAGTCTCCTCCACTCCTGGTCTTCCATACTTTAGCTGCTATTTTGAAGGTATCAAACCTTCCTGTTCCTTAAGCTTCTCTTTAGCCTTCTCGGCCTTCTTTTTTCGTTTTGGGTGGATGGCCGCTATAAATCACCTTCTTACCAACGTTTGATCTCCGTGGATCTCCATTACTCCTCGCTCAGTCACATACTTGAGTTTCTGATGGTAGGTCGAGGGGACATCCTTCATTACATGTAGCCATCCTCTACCAAGGATAGCTTGGTAGGACGAGTTAATGTCAACTACCAGAAACTCAATCATCTTGGAGATACTTCCTACCCTCACTGGTAATACGATATTTCCCAGATGGATAGTTGCTTTTCCAACGAGCCAATTAGAGGGACAGTGGATTCCTGTAAGTTAGAAATGTTTAATTTTTATTTCCTGAACAGGTCGAGATACATTACCTCGGATTAGCTTCCTAGTTGACGAGTAACTTGTTGACGTCATAGTTTACTATCCGGAGTGCAATGATCAAGGAATCATGATGTGGGGTTCTTACTCCAACTATGTCCTCATCCGTGAATACGATGTGTTTGATGTAGTCATCTTCTCGTTGATGCTTTCCTGATTGTGTTTTCACTTGATTGATTTGAAAAGCTTGCATTACTGCCGTAAGCCTTTTCACTTCCATTCGGGCTGAATTCCCTTGAATCTGTTTTAAATATGATGCCCCGTGAATCACTGCGAACTCATGGATAACATCATCTTTGAACACATTGTTGGGCCTTGCGTCTCCGTTGGTAGCGACCTTCTCTTCCTTCTTTTCCACAAACTCGTTTAGGTGCCCCGTCTGGGCCAGCTCTTCAAGGTGAGACTTAAGAGCCTTACAGTGCTAAGTTTTGTGTACTCCTTCCTTGTGAAAAGCACATCTCAGCGCATTGTTTCTCTTTGAGGGATCTCTTCCAATCTTTCTGGGCCACTTGACGAATGTCTCATCCTTGATCTTCACTAGGATCTTGTAGATTGGTTCTTTGAAGATAATGTTTACTGTCTAAAATGCTTTCGAGACATTGTTCTTGTTTCCATTCTTGGAGCCACCCTTGCCCCCATTCTTGCCTCCTTTCTCCTGGTTTTCGGCCTTGTCGTTACCCTTGGCAATGAACTTAGCTCGACCATTCTCCCCTGCACTGAGGTGAGTCACATCCTCAACTTTAGAGTACTTATCGATGTGAGCCATCAGGTCATCGATGGTTGTAGCCTCCTTCTTAGTTAGGGATTGGTGGAAGAGGCAAGAGCTGGGTAGGCCAATCTTGAAAGAGGCCATTGCTACTTGCTCCGAGTAGTCCTCGACCTCGTTGAACAACTACCATTACCTTTTTGCGTAGTCCCGGAGGCTCTCCTGGGGCGTCTTCTTCATTGTTAACAAGGAATCCATCCTCTTTAGATAAGATCTACTGGTAATAAAGAGAGCCGTGAAAAGATATGCCAGGGACTCAAAGCTCCTGATGGATCTATAAGGGAGTCTCTCAAACCACTTCTGGGCCACATCATGCAAACTCGAGGGAAATATCTGGCACATTAGTGCGTCTCTATGGTTCTAAAGAGTCATGGAGTGTATGTACTTCATAACGTGATCGATAGGGTTAGTCTTTTCATCATAGATCTTGAATCTCAAAATCGTGAACTTCTTGGGTGCTTCCTCTTCTTCTTCTTCTTCTTCTTCTTCTTCTTCTTCTTCTTCTTCTTCTTCTATCTCCCTTGAGAAAGGGGATTTCATCTAAGTCCTGAGAGCTCACCGGTCTAGCTCTCTGGTCGATCTGGCAACCCGATGTGCTGGGTTCTAGTCAATTTCTCTTCGAACCAAATTTCATTTGTCATCATTTCCTCGAGCTGAGCTCCTACAATGAAGAACTGGTCGTTGTTGCTCGAGCAAGTCATCATATGATGAGTGTTCCTCGATCCTTTTGGATCCACATCTAGGGCTCCTTCCTCGGCTTCTAGACTTGCTCGCCTGAGGTCTAGGAGTGCGATATTGATGTCGCCTGGTGCTGCGATGGAGCTCTTTTTCCATCCTTTTCAATCTCCTTTTGAGGCGAGCATTCTCAGCTTCTTACTTGTGAGATGCCTCTCCTTTATCCTAGAGCCTTGCCTCATAGGCATCGATCATCCTGGAGATTTGTGTGGACCTAGAAGGTCCCTGACTTTCCTGTGAGGCTTGCCTCTCTAGGTGAGCACTCTGATCTGAACGTCAAACTTCATATCTGATCCTGTGAGGGGCAAGCTGCTCTTGGGTATCCCCTGCTTAATGGGCGTTGCTACTATGACCAGACATTCCAAATTCTTTGTTGGTGAGGGCTTTCTAAAAGGAAGACAAACGTTCCCACAGACGATGCCAATTGTGGTGACAATTAAGTTCAGCACAAATTATCAAGAAAGGATAATCACCAGAATAAATAAAGAAAGTAAGGAATGGCAATCACACAACACAATATTTTACGTGGTTCAACAAGAATGCCTACATCCATGGTGGTGCTCTCAATATTATTTCTCTATACTTCGGGGAGTGTTTTATAGGAAAAATAATGCATGCCCTTTGCCCTGGACTAAGGGTTTGTTATATACATATTCATTTTCGAGGAGTGGGGGTCTTGGACTCCCCCATGTCAATCCATAACTCCTAGAATATCTCCTTACGAGATTTTAGGAATATACTAGGTCGTAACTGAATAAGTTGGGGCGTGAGGCCTCCAGACATTGGGCCGTAATTTATTAGGCTACTTGTCTAGGCCCAGGGTGATAAATCGAGGTACCCACAGTAGCAATAATATATCATGAAGCACAACTAGTGCATGTAAAACAAAAGCATGCAAGCAATCATCTATATGTTATATCATGTGAGGAATCATGTGCAAGCATGCGAGAATCAACAAATCTAACATCTAACGCCTTCAAAAATGATTTCCTAACCCAAATAGATGTGCACTTAACTTGATAGGTTATGGGGACCGAGGGAACACTAGAATTCAACTTCCTAGGACATCTTCCAAGATCATAACAAAATGCCTTAAGGTGACCTTTCCTACCACAATGCGAACATGTGAAAATGCGAGGAATGTTACCTGTGGGATGACCTTTTCTAACGTCCTTGAATTTGGTTAACCTTCCAAGACAAACAATGGTCTTTCCTTTAGCAACGAAATCATTAGAACAAGATGAGCTAGTACCATTACTACAAACACTACTCAAGACTTTTAAATTATCTTTCAACAATAATTTTTTTACTCAAGAAAAAAATTAGACTGCTCCAATTTTAAGGACTCCTTCTTCATATATTCAATTATTGCTAGAAGGTTATCTCGCTCCCCCTCAAAGTAAGAAAACTTATCCCTAAGAGTCTTCTCTTATGCCTTAAAATCATTGATTATTTTTTTTAATAACCTCAATGGCACATACACAAAACCTAAATTTTTTTAAGTCCTCTAATTCTTTCTTTAAAATAAGAACAATACTACTATTCTCTTTATTGGACAAATCTAAAATTTTAAAATCACAATTCATGTCCATAAGTTTTTCACGATAAAAATCTCTTTGTTTTTTAACTATTTACAAAAGAACCATAGCGGGTTCAAAAGTAGAATTTTCCTTTTCCAAAAATTTCATTCTTTTATCACACTTCAAATTCAAGCGATTTAAGTCGTCAAAACTGCGAGAATCCATCGAGATAAAATAAACAAGAGAGAAAACAATAAACCACCCTAAAAAGAACGAAATAGGGTCTACATAATAACTTAGTGCAATACGGTCTGATACCACTTATTACAACGTAGGTTCCCTGAAAATCAAAATTTTTAAGTTCAAAGGGATGGTTCACAAAATATTTTGAAATATCACCTATAAAAATAACACTTCAATTCAAATTCTAAATTATTCATAACAAACCAAAAATGAAAATTTGCCAAATTAATGATTCCTACTTGAATTAAAGTAAAATAAAATTACCCAATTTGATTAAGCACCAATTAAAAAACTTTTTGTGGTTTAACCAAAATTTATCTTGTTAAACCTAAGCCTGTATCTATATGAATTTACAGATAAATAAAAAAAAATGCAACGTCGCGATGTACGAGGAAAATCCACAATGAGAAAAATCTCGAAAGTCCCAATCACAAGTCTACTAAGTATGGAATTAAAAAAGACATGACAAAATACTTACATAATGAATCGACACCCTCGCAAGCCTTGATGCTCTTCATTCCTTCCACCTCCGCCTAGTGACAATGCAAGAATCCACCTACGTCTCAAGTCCACCGATGGGGTAAAAGCTACCGTCACGCACATGGAGTCCCCTATATGAAGAATCCATAAACACAGAATCCTTTGCAAGAAATAATATCTATGATGTAGAGAATAAAAATCGGTGCCAAAAATGATCTCAAACAAATATCATATAGGAACTTCGATCATACAAACACAATTGGGTGTAAACTTGATTTTTATTTTGAACATTAAACCATTAAAGATTCACAAAAACTCAAAGAATTTTCCTTAAAAGTTTTTCTCGTTTGAATTTGGAAAAAGTCTACGAAAAAAGTGAACCCCCGCACTACATAAATTGGGCAAAAGTAGTGGGAGGTTAAGGATAAAAACTTCTCAAAAACTAACTTTTTTTTGCAAAAAAACTGTCCGCCAGGGTCATTTGAATAATAAATCGAACGAGAAAACAACGATAAAAAAGAATCTCATTTGAAAGGTCGTTCGAATGACATTTGAAGCTCATTTGAACGAGGTTGTTCAAATAACAAATCGAACGAGAAAACAACGATTAGAAAAGCATCACATTTGAAAGGTTGTTCAAATGACATTTAAATCTCATTTGAATGAGGTTGTTTGAATGATATTTTAATCCATGAATCCTGATAGTTTCGATACGAATGCATGGCCACCAGTTTCAAATTTTTCTGATTTTTTTTAATTAGTTATGATTTTTTTATTGGAAGGTGTTTGAAAAGAAAATCTTTAGATAGTCTGAATTCAAAAAAAATTTAACTAAAATTCTAACACCGAATAATAAATTTCCAAGTCTCAACATAATATAAGCATTCATACCTAAGAGATCCTTGGACTGTTGATGATGAACACAGGCACGAAACATGGCATACGATATGTTCTTCTTTGACTTGGCCGCTACGTCTTCAACATTAATGTCATACGCTTGAAAGGTAAAAAATAACTTCTATCCTATGAGTCAAATAGTTTTTTCCGAAATTAAGCCAACACGTACAAATTGACTCAATTGGGAATTTGTCCTTATAAATTTTATAGTGCTAAATGTGTATGTGATGTCTAGGGGTAAAATCGATATTAAGCGCAAGAATCTTAAAGAAGGACCAAACCACTGATGTGTGAAAATAGTGGACTAGTTATATATTAATATATTTTTAAAGGACTAAATGGGTTAAAGATTTATTTTAGAATTTGATTTCTAAAATAAGGCACAAACTTAATTTATGGAGAGGTAAGCTTATTTCTTATGGTGCCAAACTGATTATATTAAGAAGTGTTTTGTAGTCTTACGTTATATACACTATTATAACTTTGAACCCTCCAAACAAAATTTTATATAAGATTAGAAGGTATTTTTGTTGATTTCATCTAGGGTGCAGTGGGGGAGTTCCCAAATTCCATTGGACTAATTGGTCCTCTATTTTTTCCTATAAAGGACGGAGGTTTAGAGTTCAAATATACGGAAGATGTTGTTAAGGATATCAATAAATATTTTCTATGGGACTACTTTATGCATAAGAAATACTATATAATTAGATATGATTGTTAAGTCTCCTCTATACATATGTCAACTAAATGGAAAAAGGCTTCTAAGAATTTAAACAAACGATGTAAGTAGAATTTTTTGGTTGGTGGGAATGGGTGATATTTCTATATGATAATTTGTGAGGTCTTGGGCAATTAGCTGAATTCACATATGATTATTCCTATAAATTGAAGTAAATGGGATGTTGGGATGAATATTGTCAGTGAATCTTTAGTAAAATAGTATTTAAGTTGAATAATAATATGAGTCCCAAATATATCCCCCCAAAATTCCCTAAAGGGCATTTAGTGGTTATATATTGGGGTGGACCGCACATAATGTAAAAATACTCAATACAATTTGGGGGATGTTTTGGGACGTGTAGCATCACTCTTTTAAGTGTCATGTGACATCTTAGAGTCTATTTGGTATTGGCCACGTGGTTTTGTTTTACTTTTCTGAATATTTATATTCTAGATTAAAATTCGATATATCATTTTTGGTTAATTATAATAATGTAAAGGAACTTTTTTTTTTGTCATATTGTTTGTTAGTTTAATATAGTGAAATAGTTTTAGTTCTTATTCGAGTCCGCGATGTGTACCAACACGTGTTGATATGTGACTTTTTTTAAGGATGGTTTGTAATATTTTCATGGAATTTAATGATGTGGCGATGCTACTATATATGTTTGACTCAAGTGCAAGGGTTACATGATATAATTACTATTGTGGATATATGTTTAGTGTATGGAATGATAAGTTACTATACACACACCCACGTGCACACACACACACACACACACACACACACGCGCGCACACACACACACACACACACACACACACACACACATATATATATATATATATATATATATTTGGTTATGAATGTGCAATTCATGTTTTTATTCAATATATGTTGCAGGGTAAAAAAATTGATGGAGGAATCATACAAATTTATATGTATATTTTTATTTATTTTTCATATTTGCACAGCCAAAATCCATGATAGGCATATTTTTTTATGAGGGACAAAGTTAGTTATAGTCATCAATCATGACAACATCAATGAAACACCTTATCACGATCTTCAGTCATGACTAAATTAAAACAAAATCATAAGAATTATCGAAGTTACAAATGGTGACAAGTATAACCTAAAATTATCATGGTCAAAATCTGTGACAATAAAAAAAAATCACGACTGCAGACCATGAAAACACTTTGGTGCATGAACGCTTAAATTGATATTAATGACATGGCCTAAATCATGACAAGTGGATTTTTTCATGTCTTTAGGTCGTGACACAAAATTATGTCACCATAATTTATGTTGCGAATAAAATCCATGGCAAATGCAATTTATCATGGCACTGAGCCATGCCTACATGACCAATTTTGGTGTAGTGTAATAAGTACAAATAAAATCACTTACTAGAAGAAAGTGTGCCAATCCATTGATCTTCGAATTATTTATCCCTCAAATTGTGCTATTTAGATATTTTAGTTATATACATGGGAATATGCCCTTGTATAAATTTAATACTATTTTTCTCATTAGTAGAAAAAATAAGAATTTTTCAATGGTTGATATCAACGTCTTTAGGCAACTATTATCATTGCCTTGCTCATCCTTTTTATAGTATTCTTCTCAAGCAATGATTTTTAGAAGCACACCTTAAAAAATTAGCAAAGAAATATGACCCGGCTAAGTAAAAACTATTTACAATATAAGTTTTATGGATTAAAAAATGAGGATATACCCTATTTCAACTCGTGTAAGTGTGTGCATTAGGGTATATACCGCTACAGAGTCAAAATAACTTATCTTGTAAAACTCATTAGGAAGGATCAAGCGGAACATTCATACGTTTGCATTACATTTCTAGGTTCATAATCCAAGAATATGGTAATAGATAGCAAGATATTTTCACAAAATTTCAATCACCTCAACACTAGCTATCTATAAAAAAAATCATAAAACATAAAATATATTTTTGTATTTTTCACCCAAAAAAAATCAAAAACATAAAAATCTTTTTGTTTTCTAATAAATGACTCAAAAGAAAGAGAAATATTTTTGGATATACACCCTAATTCTTTCATTTCACCAATTCAAACGACTTTAAACATCAAGGTCAAATTTATAATTAACTGACAAGAATATCTCATATTAAAGTGAAACTATACAATATAAACACTAGATTTCACATCATCATACTACTACTAATAAAATGAATTTTTGATACAACCAATTTCTTTCATTTCACCCGATTCAAAAATTTATATCAATCACCATATATTTTTCCAAAGAAAATATCCTCCAAAAAAATCTTTTTACTCACACCACCTACTTTTTTCTCTAACATAATTGCATATAATTTTCAAATACTTTCTAAGTTGAATGATACATTTTTTATTTTAATAATTCTAAATTTACTAAACTCACCCCATTTTACGGGCGAATTGTATGTGTTTGGTAAAATATGGCATGTAGAGAAAATTTACGAATATGAAGCTGAGGTGAAATATTAGATGAGTGTAATTTTAATTTTTTATAATAAATTCAACTTGATAAAGATAAAGATGCACTACACACATAACAACAAAATCACAAACAACATCTCAAATGTAGGCACAGAACAAAATTCCCACTCGCACACCATATAAGGCGCACTTGGATAATTTGGAGAAGAACATTATAAATTGAAATAAAATAAAGAATTAGTTTTAAATACCTCTAATTTCTCACCTATTATAGTTTTTGACTTCTCTATATAGATGACTCAATATTTACATACTTACATGGAGATGAACTCCTAATTGACTAATAAGGTTGGTGCATAAATGTTTATAGTATCTCTGCTTTAAATTGAAGAAGTGAAAGTGATACATTTAATTGATTACTATCTATGAAAATTTCTAATTAAAATGGATAAACTCAAAATTTATAGATTTACAATACTAGCTAGCATATGAAAAAAAACATGCAAATTCAAGAAATTTGAAGCATATGTATGTTAAAATGGCCAAACTTGGACAAACATCCCATGAATTAGAACTTACAACTTTTGATTTCTGTTAATGCAACAAAAAGAAAAATGTCATAAACACATTTTCAAAGTTGTACCCATTATTTTAGTGCATGTTAAGTTGAACGTTTACAAATTTAATTATTTATTTATTTATAATTGAAAAGACATGTTTTGTGTTCTTGAAGGCTCTAATAACCTAAAGTAATATTAATGAATACCTATTAGATTATAGTAACATTTTATAACAATCTAAGAGCACTTTTAATTAGTTGTGTTGTGAAATCTTATCTATTGATGGTTGAAACTTATCAATATTGAATGAGTTAATTGTCTAGGGTATTACAAAAAGTTTCACTTGAATCTTATAATGAGCTCAAATATGAATTAGATGTTTAGAAACAAAGCATGGTCTAGAACAAAATAATCGTCTTAAAAGAGAAAAAAGTTCACAATTATAATGTGAGGTTTTTTTACTTTTAATTAAAAAAAGGACTTTTACGCATAAGTCTTGTCAGGGGGCTTATAGATAAACCCATTATATAGAAATACACCTCCTCATTAAGAGATCAAATGAGAAACTAGAGAAGGATTCATCAAAGATTAATGACATCACAAAGGAGTGTGAGAGGAGTCAACAAAGTCGATTCAAGATCAAGGCAGAATGGATATTAATCGAAGATCTAGGAAGACTTCCAGAGGAAACCAGTTGAATAACTATGAATTTTTGTTTATTTTTACTATGTAATTATAAGTTATGTTGTAATAGTAATGAGATTACTCAGTACCAATGATGGACCAGATATAACAGGACTTAGGAGATCTTTCATGCTCTATTTAGGAATCTCAGTTTGGGAACTGGTTTGGAGGCATTACACCAAAACAAGTATGTGGTCACAATTTTGGACCGTGGCCAAGAGCTATGGGTCATAATTTTGGACCATGACCATATCGAGCGTGACAAAATTTGGGTCACGATCCCAAATCGTGACCCCAAATGGGGGTCACGGTTGAGTGGGTGACATCAATGTTGTTTACCTAGTCATGGTCAAAAACCCTGATCCTATCGTCACGATCCAAAATTGACAACCCCAGTGTGAATAATTAAAGGAATGTTATTTTTGGTCATAGTACCAAACCGTCACCCCTAGTGTAACTATTTAAAATTATAAAATATATCGTCACGATTTTGAATCGTGATTATATAATTTATAATTTTAAATGGTTACACTAGGTGTCACGGTTTGGTACCGTGACCAAAACTGTGATAAAATTAATAAAATAATATTTGGTGACGATTCTTAGCTATGACCAAATATTATTTTTCAAATTTTATCATAGTTTTGGTCACGATCCAAAATCGTGACCAAATTAAAAACTAAAAAAATTAACTTTTTACATCCAAAAAAATCTGTACATTTTTAAAACTTGTTTACATTTTCAGAAATAAATATTTAGCCTCTACACCTTCCATAAATTACAAAATAATAATACAACACAAATTAACTAACTAAAGCCAACAAATTTTTCAACCCAAATAATAATACAGCGCATGCTTGGGTGAATATGATAATAACATCGCAATATCTTCATCGAAAACCGATGAAGTGATTATTTTCTTCCATAGTACAAGACTTCAAAATGTTCATTCTCTAACTAGGCCTATAAACAAGACTTCAAAATGTTCCAAATGGTAAGTAACAAAAGACTTGAATTCAAACATAACTTCGGGATTCCTATGTCGCCAAAAATGGCATCAAGGTCCACATAGTTCATAAGATGAACAAGGTTGGGGTCTAACCCCTAATCCGGATCTAGGGTGTCTCTTTTAATTTATGAAAATATTTGTGAAATGTGTTGAAAGTGTAGAAAATTATAAGACCATTCTAAATAGAGAACTTCGATACATGCCCCCTTTTTTGAGTTTTTTATTTATGAAAATAAATGCGATTATATATATGATAATAAAAAGAGTGGGATTAGTGATACAAGATAAAAATAGAATAATAACAAAAAACAAAGTAGGATTAATGATTGAAGAATGTAAGAAAATGAAATTAGTAACATTGATGCATTGTGTCTCAGTGAATATCACATAACACAAATCACCAATCGAGGCAACCACACAAATATTGAACATCAACAGTATCCACGACCATTTGTGTGGTTACCTCAAATTAGCGATTTGTTATCAGTCGCATTCAAAACATAGAATATCTATAAAATGAGCGATGGGGAAGCAAGTGTTAAAGAACTAAATATATGAGTTGAAGATATACAAACGTAAATAAATACAACTGTTGTTATAATACATATGATACAAATAGTTTTATCATACAAGTGTTAACTAAATGAAAGTAATATGATGTTTAGAAACTCAATCTTCGTCTAAATCAACTAAAATAATGGTAAGATTAGGATTGTTATTAAGACCAGACTGGAACTCTGTAGCAACTTTTAATGAATCTGCTTTAGTAGTCAAACCCTTTGGTGCATGCATAATGTGGGTACCCGGAATTAGAATGACGGGCCTGGACGAGTATCCTAATTAAAGTGGCCCAAAGCCCAAACCCTTCATATCTTAACATTAATTCGATTATGACTGAGTCTTCTCCCATGTTCTCATAAAGAGGTGTTCCAAGAGAAGATGGAAAACGTGGGGGAGTCCAACACCCCCACTCCCTGAAAATAAACATGTATATAATAAACCCTAGGTCTGGGGCGTAAGACATGCACTGTATCCTCTGTAATCGCTCCCCAGAGTATATAGAAATAACACTGACTGCACCATCGTGGACGTAAGCATTCTTGTTGAACCATGTACATTTCTTATTGTGTGACTGCCATTTTGTCTTCTTTATTTTTCTTAGTCATTGCGCTTCTCTTATCTATTTGTGTTGAATAATAATTGTGACCACAATTGGCCCCGTCTGTGGGAACGTTTATCTTCTTTGAGAAAGCCCACACCAAAAAAATGAGTTTGAAATGTCTGGTCACAGTAGTAATGCTCCCCAGGCAGGAGATATCCAAGAACCACCCGCTCCTCGCAGGATTAGATCTGAAGTTCGACGTTCAGATCAGAGGGCTCACCCAGAAAGACCAGCCTCAAAAGAGAGCCAAGGACCAGTGAGGTTCACACAGATATCCAGTCTGATTGATGCATATGAGGTGAGGCTTCAAGAGCACAGGGAGTCTTCTCGCAAGCACGAAGCTGAAAATTCTCGCCTCAAAAGAAGATTAGAAAGAATGGAGAGAGACCTCTATCGTGGTACCAAGAGACGTACGTACCGCACTCCTAGCCCTCAGGCGAGCAAGTCTCGCAGCCAAGGAAGGAACCCCGGGCACGGATCCCAGAGAGCTGAGGGAAACGAGTCAGAGGATGACCTACTCGAGCAACTGTGACTAGCTCGCAATCACAGAAGCCTAGATCGCAGCAACGAGAACATACGAAGTCTGGTCCGAAGGGAGATGGACCAACACCCTGCACATCACGGTGATAAATCGACCCGAGAACTCGTTAGGCGAGGTCTCAAAACTCAGACGAAATCACCTTTCTCAAAATAAATACAGGAAGAGGAAGCCCCCAAGAATTTTTTCTATTCCCAGGTTTAAGATCTATGATGGTAAGACTGATCCCATTGATCACGTCAGGCAATACAGGTAGGCCATGACCCTCTGGAACCATCGAGACGCACTGATGTGCTGAATTTTTCCCTCGAGCCTGCATGACGTGGCACAAAAATGGTTCAAAAGGCTCCCCCACAGGTCCATTAGAAGGTTCAAGTCCTTGGCCGAGCTCTCTATGTCACGCTTCATTACTAGTTTCTCCCACCCCAAAAGGATGGATGATTTGCTAACAATGAAAAAGACGCCTCAAGAGGCCCTTCAAAATTACGCTAAGAGGTATTAGGAGTTATTCAACGAGGTCGAGGACTGCTCGGAGCAAGTGGCAGTAGCCTCTTTTAAAATTGGGCTACCCAATTCTTCCCTCCTGTACCAGTCCCTAACCAAGAAAGAGTCCATAACCATCGACGACCTGATGGCCCGCATCGAGAAGTATGCGAAGGTAGAGGATGTGACCCGCCTCAGCATAGGGGAAAATGGTCGAGCTAAGCTCACTGCCAAAGGCAATGACAAAGTTGAGAACCAGAAGAAAGGAGGGAAGAATGGGGGCAAGAATGGCTCCAAGAACGAAGGCAACAATGATGTGGCAAAATCATATCAGGTGGTCAACACTGTCTTCAGAGAACCAATTTACAAAATTCTCGTAAAAATCAAAGACGAGCCATTTATTAAGTGGCCCAGAAAGATGGGAGGAGATCCCTCAAAGAGAAATAACGCGCTGAGATGCATTTTTCATAAAGGAAGACATAAAACCGAGCATTACAAGTCTCTTAAGTCCCACCTCAAAGAGATGGCTCAGTCCGGGCATCTGAACGAATTCATGGAAAAGAAGGCAGAGAAAGTTGTTGCCCATAGAGAAGCAAGGCGCGACAACGTACTTGAAGATGATGTAAGCCATGAATTTGCAGTAATTCACGGGGCATCGGACATGAAGCAGATTCAAGGAAATTCAACTCGAATGGAGGTATAAAAAGCTTATAGTAGTGATGCAAGCTTTTTAGATCGATCCAACGAAGACACAGTCAGGAAAGCATCGGCAAGAAGATGATGTTGACTATAGTAAGCATATCATATTTACAGATGAAGATTTGGTGGGAGCGAGAACCCCACATCATGATTCTTTAATCATTACTCTCAGGATAGCGAACTATGACGTCGACAAGTTACTCATCGACCAAGGAAGCTCGTCCGAGGTAATGTCTCTCGACCTATTCAGAAAATTGAAATTAAGCATAGTCGACCTGAAGGAAGCTACTATCCCTTTGGTTGGCTTTGCTGGAAAGATTATTATGCCCTTGGGAAAGATCGTGCTGCCAGTAAGGGCAGAAAATGTTTCTAAAATGATCGAGTTTCTGGTGGTCGACATTGACTCGCCATACCAGGCTATCCTCGACAAAGGGTAGCTGCACGCAATCAAGGTTTTCATTGTAAAACATGAAAGACCTCTTAGCATTGCCCCTAGCAATATATGAAGCCCTACAGGATATCCTTAGGAAATATGGCCAAGTCTAAATTAGTCACCAAACAATTTTTGGTTGAACAAAATCATGATCGGATATAGCATCCAACACCAGGTGCGTCATCGCCAATTGCCACACTTAGGCTTAAGGGAGTGTGACGACACAACCTAAAAGGTAAAGTGGGGCAGAATGGTATCTCGTTGGCATACTGGACTAGAAAGACACTTACATGATAAACATACAAATCTAGTCAGCCAAGAGAGGCTCGAGATTATTGAGCAAAGATGTGGAAAATATAAGACACTTGTTTAGTCGGCAAATTCGCCCAAAACATAGATTTTATATTAATTCATCACATTTACAAAAAATACAATACATGCTCAGTCGGCGAGCTCGCCCAAATCATCAAAATCACATCGCTTCATTACATATATATACAGGGTTACTACTGGTAAAAATCTTAATGAGGTCGAGGCCTCTGAACGAGATAGTCATCCACTTAAGCTCTTCGACCATCGTCAGGATGGGGGACTAACTCTTCCTCGACTTCATTCACACTCGACTCCAGTAGCTGCCGAGGGATGGAATCAATAGGGATCCACTGATCATTTCTCCGGAAGGGGTTAGGCAATAGAGTAGAAGGAGAGATCTCATGATGATACCAAAGCATTGAGTTCCTTGGGACTTACAGTTACTTCAGGGCACTCAACCATCCTCTGATAAAGGCGATCTTTTCAAATGTTGTTAGCCTCATCGGAGCATCTATCCAATCTTAATCATAACCATCGGCCCATACTTGCCGAGGTCCTCTCCTAAATAAATGCCTTAGCCGAGTGACGTCCCTTTAAAGCCCGGCAGCAATCACGTATGCTCGTTGAATATCCCCTCGAAGCTCTTCCATTTCCCCAGCTGAACTCCTTGCATTTCTACTGGCTCGCAGAACAGTCAGCGGGGTAGATCCTTGCAGTATCAGAGGAACATTGCTTGGTCCAGACCCAGCTCGCGATGAAGAGGAGCGATGCTCGGCATATGATCCCTGAGCTATGAGACTTCCCTCCTTAAAGCCTCATTCTCTTTCTGAAGAATTTCTCCAACCTGATTGATCTCAGAGGCATCTAGGAGCCTTTCTCTTAGAGTATGAACCTCTTCTTGGACTGAGGCACCGACCTCTTCCATCTTTTGGAGCCTGTCTTTCAGTTTAACGACGAGCTCAGTCTGCTCTATGAAATGCTTCTTCCTTAATCGTAGTGATTTACAAATCCTCACAAAGGTATGAGAACCTCAGAGCTTACCCAGTTGAGAAATGGCTGGTATATAGTCATCCACATCAACCAACTACAGGGTATAAAGAAGCGATACAGAAAAAATAAATCAGTGCACTGGGGAAAGAAAACCTTTTCATTTCATTAATAAAGATCAGAGTACATCGAGCACCAGAAAGGAAAATTACAAGCAAAGATACAAGAGTAATCCTAAAAGTAAATTAGCTAGCAACCTTAGGCTTCCCAGAAGTAGCTAGCTGCTTCCCTTTATCAGCAGAAGAGGAAACACCTCCCTCAGCAGGTGCAACCTCTATTGCCTGAACAGGAAGGGCATCATCAGGGACTGACAGGGTCAACACCTTCGATGGCTAGGGAGGGGACTTCATCCACAATTGGCCTTGGGCCTGTATCGTTCTCATCGAACAGAGGAGAAGGTACATCCACACCAGCAGCCAAGAGGGCCTTGTTCCAGCCCTTCTTGAAGTTCAGACGGATAATATAGCCTATTTGAACCTCAGCATCTTCATACGCAGTAGCACACCCAGAGTTATAAGAATCCTCCTTAATGGTAGCTGCCTGAGACTCCTTCTCCTTCAGCTCCTCGATCAACACTTTATTCTCCTCCACGATAGCCAGCTTGCTCGAGCAGACCACATTATAGGCTTGCCACAGCTTAGTCAATTCTTTAACTACTTCATCCCTCTCTTGATTGGCCTCGGCAAGAGCCAGGTCGAAAGACATCCGAACAACATCAGCGACCTTCAAACTAACCTCAATCTCTGTACCCTTCAACTTCAAGGCAACATTCTATTGCTCCAGCTCGCTATTTTTCTTCACCAGCTCATCGCGAAAGCGATAGAGCACGACGAAGTCAGTCACAAACTACAAGTAAAAGAAGATATCAGAAGAAGGAAATAACTGAAATTTATGAAAGCATTAGAGGAAGAGAAAGGTCTTACCAAGTCTAGCCTCTGACTAGCTTGCAGAGCCAAGTGATCAGACCCCGTCGCCCTTTGGCGATTTGTCGGAAGGACCACCCTCTCGATCAGTGTAGGGGCCAGTTAAGGAGAAATGGCAACTGAGGCCCCCTTGGGAAATGCGAACACCGGGACAAAGGCCTGCCCAGCCTTCATCCTCGATTCCATTTTTCTCATCTCTTCCTCCTTCTCCTTCTTTATTCTCTTCTTATCCTCCATCATCTTCTTCTATTCTATCTTATTTCTTTCCTCTTCCTTTTCTCTCTCTCTCTCTCTTTCTCATATGTTCTTCTTTTTTCCTCTTCCTCTCCTGCTCCTGAGCAGTAAACCGAGAACCAATAGCAACAGCCCCAGTGTTAGACTTTTGATTCTTCGACCTCTGAGCGAGGAGCACATGATCATCATCATCGTCATCCCAAATCAATTTTTTTCTCGGAGGAACCATTTTCTCGCTTGAGCTGCTAGACGTGCTCAAAGGTTCAAGAGCATCAGAAACCTCTTCTGAATCAGAAGAACTATCACCACTGGAGCTCCCCTCGCTAAAATTGCCTTCAACACCACCTATAATATCACTCTCAAAACTGCTCTCCTCATCGTCCAACTGATTAGGATCGACAGCAGTCTCGTTAGAGTTATCAAACTTGAGGATGCTATCTACCCTCTTCGCTATAAAGCTAGAACCGACATTTTTATACTCAAGCAAGAAAGCAGCAGACCGGGGATGCTCGCCGTCAGCTAGGGGCTCCTTGATATTCCAAGCTTTGACCAACTCAGAAAGATAAACCTCGCTGAGAGCAGGTTCCAAGTTCTTCGACCTCGCTGAAGAAAAAACAGGGAAAAGTCAGAAAGATCACACATTAATAAAGAAATTGAAAGAACGGAGCAAAGACTACCTATATAATCCTCCCCATAAAAGGGAACAGTGAACCTATCGAACCTCAACTCCTCAGTCTGGGGGGAGAACTGCCAATTTCTAGCAAGAAAGCCATCTTGTCAATAGTCCTTATGGGAATCAGGTAGGTTTACTACCAACACCCTGTCAGGACTCCTGGATTTGAGATAGAGAACGCCAGAAGTAGTTCAAGAAAAGGAATAGCAAAAGAAGACTTTGGCGATGTGACACCCCGTCTAATTAATCCCGGGTGATCAGTCCTAAATCAAGTTAGAACAGGTTTCTCATTTGGTCCATTCTTAGCATCACTGTCGTTTTATTAAATTACTAACCACCTAAGTGAGAAAAATAGACTGGTGCCAATTTTTTTACCTTTCATTAATTAAACAAAAACCCATGCGGAAAATAAAACAATATAACAATCACAGATAATTGAACTAATCATTCCACAAGTAAAAATTAATTAACCGAATAAACCATCGGTCCAAATAAAAATCCCATAAAGACAAGAATAAAATCCCAGCAAGTCTAAGAAATAAATAACTGGAAAGTGAGCGACATGCTCGAATAAATAATAATGAGTCTCTACATTATGAATGAAAGAAAAAGGCGTCTATCAAAGGTCCCGCAACATCCACATATGCTGCAGCAACGGATTTCCTGGAATTGAGTCAAGTCTGGCGTCCCTGTGGCTGGACACCTAAAAGGTTTTTAAAAAGTTTTTATAGCAAGGGTTAGTACCCAAAACATTTGAAAACACTTAGCAAATGATTAACTTGCAGTAATAACGAATATGCATGCTCTTCATATTTTAGTTAGTGTCGCACTCCCTTGAGAACTTCCTTACCCCTCCTCTAATGTGCACCACTAACGCTTTAATTATCACCTAGTTATCTATCTCATGACTAGATAATTATGAAAGTTCCTTTATACCCACCCTACTCTAACTGAGTATAGAGTGATTATGATTTATAAGTTATTTGTAACATCACTTCTAAATCATTTCCCCTTTTTATATTCATATAACTTCTACACTTGTTATACTTGTGAGATAACTCATTTTTTTTTATTAATATCCCGTATATAATTAATTATTAAATTATATACTTATAATCATATTTCAGCATTCACATTCTTACTGTAATATATATCACCACTTGCAACCTTCCGAGTAAATATACTCCCGGAATGTAAATTCTATAAAGTGCTATCCCACTAGGTATAATCACATAGCCTAGTTATCCCAAGTCAGAATTTTCACACCAACTTGATAAAAATAAATAACTGGAGGCGGTCATATTCCTTCCCTGAAAGTGAGTTGTCCCTCACCCATATAACGGACGCTATGACCTTGGGAATATACTCACCCTACTCCTCAAGCTAAAGGATTCATCCACTACGCGCAACCTCCCCCTATAGCACTATAGTACAAAATATCTAATCACCGATATTAATAGTACACATTACATATATATACAATTGCCTCCGTATATATATATATATATATATATATATACATATAAAAGTCCCCGCTATATCTTTTGCTAAATCCATAATATGAGCCTATAAAATTTATTAAGAGTTTATGGTCCATCTCTAAATATTAATTAAATCTCACTTTAATTAATTAAGTTATTTTGGTGTCGCCCCCACCAGAAATTTGGACTTGACTCTCGTAGCCCAAAATTTACCCGAGTCAAAACTTCCGACCCTAAATTACTTAGTCCATTACTAAATGAAATAATATTTTTCGGTGTCGCTCAACCAATTTTGACGTGACCCCCAAATTTCTACTCCCATCTTCTAATTAATTTCCCCACAATTAATCAGATTTAAATCATGCCTTAATTTTTTTCTCAATAATAAATCACATAACAACTTTTATATAAATCTCTTCCTATATAAACAAAACTGGGCGAACTGCCAGTTTCTGCCGACCATCGATCGATCGACTTCATGGCGTCGATCGATCGATCGAACAGGTACTCGTCTTCTTCGCGAAGACAGACAGCCATGGACGAAAATCTGTAAGCCCTAATTTCCCTCTACACTAAAACTAACTCCCTTTTAGCATTTGTTCATATTAGGAAACTCATTAGGGATTTCCAGAACAGTCATCAACATCAATAATTCGTCCATTAACTCAAATTTTTAAATTTGGAGAAAGTTTCATCATAAACCTTCAGCCATTTATACCCCAAATCTCATCATCAAATTCGTTCCCAAATATTCAGATATCATTCTACTAGATATTCATTAACTCACAACTATCAGACTTTTACAAGAATCACTACCCAATTTCGTAAATCAGAATTATTGTTTTCAAAATCCCATGTTCATACCATTAACTCCCAAACACAAATTTCTACTTATTCACTACACATGAATATGAATTGAAAACAGATTTAATGCTATTGCAAGCTATCCACTTGCCTTAAGGTTCGTAGAGTCTGAATTGGAGCTAAATCCCAAGGTTGAAGATGACCTTTGTTGGCTCTCTTTTGATCCCCAATTTGGCTTTGGCTGCTGTTAGGGTTTCCTAACCCTTAATTTGCTTTTTATTAGATTAATTAACTAAATCCCGTTTTTTGACTAATGGGTCAAGCCCAAGTGACCCAAATGCCCCCTAGTGGGCCCGGCTATGTCTAAAAACGTCCCGTGACCCGTTTACTACCCCCAGGTACACTTTTCCGACTATCTCGGCCCATCCAAACTCAACCGTACACTCAGAATTTGCATCCGAGATAATTTATAAAAATACTTATCCCCCACCCAATATAGTCTATACCGACTTCTGGATGTGATAAGTACATACCTCGTCATTAATACTCGAAACGACGAAATTACATTATTACTATTCACTTAGTAAATAATTTTCCCTAATTATTAATCATTCAATCCCAGATTAATATTCATATATTATTCTACCATAATGAATTCATTAAATTACAACACACTAGTAATTTAGAATTTCCGAATTAATTAAATTTTAAATGTACCAAAAATACGGGGTGTTACATACTCCCCCCCTTATAAAGGAATTTCGTCCCCGAAATTAGATTGTACCTGCGTTGAGAAGCTCTGGATATTGGTCCCGCATATCCCCCTCCCGCTCCCAGGTAGACTCGTCAACATTGTGATGACCCCACTGTACTCTAACCAATGGAACAACCTTGGATCGTAATTTCCGCTCACTATGATCCAGAATAGCTACCGGCCTCTCCTCATACGAGATGTCTGGCTGTAAGTCGATCTCCTCGAGTGGGACGTGCCAAAAGGCTCTCTCGCTCCTTCGATATTTCTTCAGCGATGCCACATGGAATACATCGTGTATCCACTGAAGATGTTCTGGTAACCCAAGCTTATATGCCACCGGTCCCACCCTCTCAATAATAGGGAAAGGTCCTACGTATCGCGGTGCTAACTTACCCTTCTTGCCGAACCTCATTAACCCTTTCATAGGGGATACCCGGACTAAAACCTGGTCCCCAAGTTCTAGCTCCACATGTCTTCGAGAATCATCAGCATAACTCTTCTGCCTGTCCTGAGCTTTTCGAATCCTTCCTCGAATCAACTCTATCTTGGCAGATGTCTCCTGGACAATCTCCGGCCCCAAGAGTTTGTTGTCCACCACCTCTAACCAACAAGAGGGTGAACGACAAGGTCTCCCGTACAGTGCCTCAAACGGTGCCATTCCAATCGTGAATTGGTAAGAGTTGTTATACGCAAACTCTACCAAAGGAAGATATTTCTCCCATCCTCCCCCGAAGTCCAAAATGCACATTCTGAGCATGTCCTCCAACATCTGATTAACTCTCTCAGTCTGTCCGTCAGTCTGTGGGTGATACGCTGTACTCAAGCGTAACTCCGTGCCCATTGCCTCCTAAAAGCTCTGCCAAAAGTGGGCAACAAAGATTTTGTCTCGGTCGGATACTATATTTATCGGCACTCCATGCAGCTTAACAATCTCTGCTATGAATAGCTGTGTATAACGCATCGTCTCAAAGTCTGTGCGTACCGGCAAAAAGTGGGCCACCTTAGTCAACCGGTCCACAATAACCCATATGGAGTCGTGACCCCTCTGCGATACAGGTAACCCTGTGATGAAGTCCATAGAGATGCTCTCCCAATTCCACATGGGAATTTCTAACGGCTGTAGCATCCCTGATGGTCTCTGGTGGTCAACTTTCACAAGCTGACATGTGGCACACTTCGAAACAAACTCCGCTATGTCCCGTTTCATCCCTGCCCACCAATACTGCCTCCTCATATCTTGGTACATTTTATCCCCACCGGGATGTACCACAAATTTCGAACCATGGGATTCTGTCATAACGGCGTGCTTCAAATCCTCATCCTCTGGCACCATTAACCTCCCATTAAAACGTAGGCCTCCTTCTGAGCTAATCGAGTAACCCTCCGCTCCCTCAGCTAACAACTGGCCCACCCTATCCTGGAAATTTTGATCCTATGCCTGAGCCTTCACAACCCACATAATGATCTCGGGTGTGCTGGACAAAGACGACATGCAAGCCTTGGCTACGTCGTCCTCATATTGAAGTTCTCTCCACTTCGCTTTCCATACCTCCGATATCTCCCCAGTCGGTCTTCGGCTCAATGCGTCTGCTACTACATTGGCCTTACCAGGATGATACTGGATATCAAACTGGTAGTCCTTCACGAATTCTAGCCACCGCCTTTGTCTCATATTCAGATCCTTCTGTGTGAAGAGATACTGAAGTGACTTGTGATCCGTGAATAGAGTAAACTGCTCTCCTAGAAGATAATGCCTCCATATCCTCAAAGCAAAAACGACCGCTGCCAACTCTAGGTCGTGAGTGGGGTAATTCCTCTCATGGGGCTTTAGCTTCCTGGAAGCATAAGCTATATCCCTTTCCTCCTGCTGGAGCACACCCCCAAGACCCCGTAAGGATGCGTCTGTGTAAACCCGATACTCTAGCCCTCCCTTTAGCAATGCAAGCACGGGTGCAGATGTTAACTTGTCCTTTAGCTCATCGAACGCTAATTGACAACTGTCATCCCATTTGAAAGGCACCCCTTTCCGAGTTAGATTCGTCAAAGGTCCTGCAATTTTGGAGAACCCCTTAATGAATCTCCTGTAGTAACCGGCCAAACCCAGAAAACTGCGCACCTCGGTCGGTGTCGTGGGCTGTCCCCACTCCCTCACTGCTGACACCTTATCCGGATCCACTGCAATACCCTGATCTGACACCACGTGACCAAGGAATTGTACCTCCCGTAGCCAGAACCCACACTTCCCGAATTTGGCATAGAGCTGATGATCCCTCAGTGTCTGTAAAACCATGCGCAAATGCTCTGCGTGCTCCTCCTCGGTACGCGAGTAGATTAGGATGTCATCAATGAACACGATGACAAACTGATCTAGGTACTCCCTGAAAACCCTGTTCATGAGGTCCATGAACACTGCTGGTGCATTGGTGAGCCCGAAGGGCATCACCCAGAACTCATATGATCCATACCGCGACAAGAAAGCGGTCTTAGGAACATCCTCCTCTCGGATATGCAGTTACCCTGACCTCAAGTCGACTTTGGAGAAGTAAGACGCCCCTCTCAATTGGTCAAATAAATCATCAATCCGAGGCAACGGATACTTATTCCGTATCGTCACCTTGTTCAGCTCCCTATAATCCACGCACAAGCGGAGTGAACCATCCCGCTTCTTCACAAACAACACTGGTGCACCCCACGGCGATGTACTCCGCCGAATAAAACCCTGACCCAGTAGTTGCTGAATCTGCTCCCTCAATTCCCGCATTTTTGAAGGGGCCATTCGGTAAGGTGCCCGAGCAATCGGTCTCGTCCCTGGTGCCAAATCGATAACAAATTCGATTTCTCTGCTGGGTGGAAATCCTGGTATCTCCTGGAATACATCCTCAAAGTCCCTCACCACAGGAATAGAGTCTAAAGGAGCTACCACTTCCTATGAGGTTTCCTCCTCAATGTAATAAAGATGAGTAGTCGATCCTCCCTCTGGGCGAGGCATCGCTACCACAAACATCTCTTGCCCCAGAATGGAAAAACTAATGCTCCCACCGAAGCAATCAATCATGGCTCTATAGTCAGCGAGCCAATCCATACCGATGATCACATCGTGAACATGCATATCTAATACCAACACGTCCGCTGGTAATACTAAACCACCAATCTCTACTCCACCAAGCAGCAGACCGGGGATGCTCGCCGTCAGCTAGGGGCTCCTTGATATTCCAATCTTTGACCAACTCAGAAAGATAAACCTCGCTGAGAGCAGGTTCCAAGTTCTTCGACCTCGCTGAAGAAAAAACAGGGAAAAGTCAGAAAGATCACACATTAATAAAGAAATTGAAAGAACGGAGCAAAGACTACCTATATAATCCTCCCCATAAAAGGGAACAGTGAACCTATCGAACCTCAACTCCTCAGTCTGGGGGGAGAACTGCCAATTTCTAGCAAGAAAGCCATCTTGTCAATAGTCCTTATGGGAATCAGGTAGGTTTACTACCAACACCCTGTCAGGACTCCTGTATTTGAGATAGAGAACGCCAGAAGTAGTTCAATAAAAGGAATAGCAAAAGAAGACTTTGGCGATGTGACACCCCGCCTAATTAATCCCGGGTGATCAGTCCTAAATCATGTTAGAACAGGTTTCTCATTTGGTCCATTCTTAGCATCACTGTCGTTTTATTAAATTACTAACCACCTAAGTGAGAAAAATAGACTGGTGCCAATTTTTTTACCTTTCATTAATTAAACAAAAACCCATGCGGAAAATAAAACAATATAACAATCACAGATAATTGAACTAATCATTCCACAAGTAAAAATTAATTAACCGAATAAACCATCGGTCCAAATAAAAATCCCATAAAGACAATAATAAAATCCCAGCAAGTCTAAGAAATAAATAACTGGAAAGCGAGCGACATGCTCGAATAAATAATAATGAGTCTCTACATTATGAATGAAAGAAAAAGGCGTCTATCAAAGGTCCCGCAACATCCACATATGCTGCAGCAACGAATTTCCTGGAATCGAGTCAAGTCTGGCGTCCCTGTGGCTGGACACCTAAAAGGTTTTTAAAAAGTTTTTATAGCAAGGGTTAGTACCCAAAACATTTGAAAACACTTAGCAAATGATTAACTTGCAGTAATAACGAATATGCATGCTCTTCATATTTTAGTTAGTGTCGCACTCCCTTGAGAACTTCCTTACCCCTCCTCTAATGTGCACCACTAACGCTTTAATTATCACCTAGTTATCTATCTCATGACTAGATAATTATTAAAGTTCCTTTATACCCACCCTACTCTAACTGAGTATGTAGTGATTATGATTTATAAGTTATTTGTAACATCACTTCTAAATCATTTCCCCTTTTTATATTCATATAACTTCTACACTTGTTATACTTGTGAGATAACTCATTTTTTATTTATTAATATCCCGTATATAATTAATTATTAAATTATATACTTATAATCATATTTCAGCATTCACATTCTTACTGTAATATATATCACCACTTGCAACCTCCCGAGTAAATATACTCCCGGAATGTAAATTCTATAAAGTGCTATCCCACTAGGTATAATCACATAGCCTAGTTATCCCAAGTCAGAATTTTCACACCAACTTGATAAAAATAAATAACTGGAGGCGGTCATATTCCTTCCCTGAAAGTGAGTTGTCCCTCACCCATATAACGGACGCTATGACCTTGGGAATATACTCACCCTACTCCTCAAGCTAGGGGATTCATCCACTACGCGCAACCTCCCCCTATAGCACTATAGTACAAAATATCTAATCACCGATATTAATAGTACACATTACATATATATACAATTGCCTCCGTATATATATATATATATATATACATATAAAAGTCTCGACTATATCTTTTGCTAAATCCATAATATGAGCCTATAAAATTTATTAAGAGTTTATGGTCCAACTCTAAATATTAATTAAATCTCACTTTAATTAATTAAGTTATTTTGGTGTCACCCCCACCATAAATTTGGACTTGACTCTCGTAGCCCAAAATTTACCCGAGTCAAAACTTCCGACCCTAAATTACTTAGTCCATTACTAAATGAAATAATATTTTTCAGTGTCGCTCAACCAATTTTGACGTGACCCCCAAATTTCTACTCCCATCTTCTAATTAATTTCCCCACAATTAATCAGATTTAAATCATGCCTTAATTTTTTTCTCAATAATAAATCACATAACAACTTTTATATAAATCTCTTCCTATATAAACAAAACTGGGCGAACTGCCAGTTTCTGCCGACCGTCGATCGATCGACTTCATGGAGTCGATCGATCGATCGAACAGGTACTCCTCTTCTTCGCGAAGACAGACAGCCATGGGCGAAAATCTGTAAGCCCTAATTTCCCTCTACACTAAAACTAACTCCCTTTTAGCATTTATTCATATTAGGAAACTCATTAGGGATTTCCAGAACAGTCATCAACATCAATAATTCGTCCATTAACTCAAATTTCTAAATTTGGAGAAAGTTTCAACATAAACCTTCAGCCATTTATACCCCAAATCTCATCATCAAATTCGTTCCCAAATATTCAAATATCATTCTACTAGATATTCATTAACTCACAACTATCAGACTTTTACAAGAATCACTACCCAATTTCGTAAATCAAAATTATTGTTTTCAAAATCCCATATTCATACCATTAACTCCCAAACACGAATTTCTACTTATTCACTACACATGAATATGAATTGAAAACAGATTTAATGCTATTGCAAGTTATCCACTTGCCTTAAGGTTCGTAGAGTCTGAATTGGAGCTAAATCCCAAGGTTGAAGATGACCTTTGTTGGCTGTCTTTTGATCCCCAATTTGGCTTTAGCTGCTGTTAGGGTTTCCTAACCCTTAATTTGCTTTTTATTAGATTAATTAACTAAATCCCGTTTTTTGACTAATGGGCCAAGCCCAAGTGACCCAAATGCCCCCTAGTGGGCCCGGCTATGTCTAAAAACGTCCCGTGACCCGTTTACTACCCCCGGGTACACTTTTCTGACTATCTCGGCCCATCTAGACTCAACCGTACACTCAGAATTTGCATCCGAGTTAATTTATAAAAATACTTATCCCCCACCCAATATAGTCTATACCGACTTCCGGATGTGATAAGTACATACCTCGTCATTAATACTCGAAACGACGAAATTACATTATTACTATTAACTTAGTAAATAATTTTCCCTAATTATTAATCATTCAATCCCAGATTAATATTCATATATTATTCTACCATAATTAATTCATTAAATTACAACACACTAGTAATTTAGAATTTTCGAATTAATTAAATTTTAAATGTACCAAAAATACGGGGTGTTACAGGCGAGCCCTAATTTGGTTCCATAGAGTTGATTTATTCTATGGACGCCATTGATTATCTTCCACGCATTAGGCGAACACTGTGCAAGAATAATGTGGAAATAACCAAAGAAGTGCAAGAATAGATTATTTGGAGGAAAAGTAAGCCCCCCTTGGGAAAGAAACGAGACATGAATCCAATGGGAACCCTCTATCTCTCTAATATTTCAAGGGGGAGAGGCGCACTCAATCTCTACCCACTCTAGGATATTGTAAAACTTCCTAAACTCAGACAGTGATCTATTACCAATCATTGCCATTTGGAAACCCTAAAACTACAAATTCGAAGAGAAAACATAAAGAGAAGGCACAGGATACTTACAAGATGGAAGTTTGGATTGAACGATGAGTAATCACACGCCCAAATGATGAGGAAGATCGAAAGAAAAAAGAATGAAGATTGGGAGAAGAGAGCATGAATCTCTAGAACTCGCGAAGAATGGAATAGTACTAAGAAGCTTGAAACGACGATTGTGAAACGACTGCTCTGAATAATTTTTGAATGTTGCTAATCATAGTGCACAGAACATGAACAAAGTTCCATCTAAATCAGTCCTCAAACTTTGGGAAGAGTTGCACGACGTACAAAGGAGCCATTATGACAAATCGTTTAAATTTATTGCGCCCAAATTGTGGCCCAACAAACTTAAGGGTAATTATGGGTACCCGAATTTAGAATGAGGGGCCTAGAAGAGTAGCCCAATTAAAGCAACCCAAAGCCCAAACCCTTCATATCTTAACATTAATTCAGTTATGACTGAGTCTTCTCCCATGTTCTCATAAAGAGGTGTTCCAGGAAAAGATGGAAAACGTGGGGGAGTCCAACACTCCCACTCCCTGAAAATAAACATGTATATATCAAACCCTAGATCTGGGGCATAAGACATGCACTGTATCCTCTGTAATCGCTCCCCGTAGTATATAAAAATAACACTAACTGTACCACTATGGACGTAGGCATTCTTGCTGAACCACGTACATTTCTTGTTGTGTGACAGGCATTTTATCTTCTTTATTTTGCTTGGTGATTGCGCTTCTCGTATCTATTTGTGTTGAATAATAATTTTCACCACACATAACAACATATCTACTGTCGTCATTTATGCACTTAAAGGAGAACACCTTATTGACATTTTGAAAGGCAAGGCTCATTCATCGAGCGATCTTTACTCTTCATCTTAGATAAATCTACCATTACAAGTTATGAGTGAGTATCAACTTTATAACCATTCATACTGTCCTCCACCTTCACCCAGTCAAAATAGAAGATGATTTTTTTGAAGTCTAAGTAATCTATTTCTAGGATTTATTGGATAATCCCATTATAGGTCAGCACCTTATCCTTTGGATTTTTATTTCTTATGCTAGCTACATAAGAAGTCAAGGCAGAAATTGATATTCTGTTGTTTTGCATCAATAGTTTTTCCTCACACGGGTATGAGATGAAATAAAAAACATACAAACAAATTTTTTTAAAATCCGTCACATGGAAACTACGACCTTTGGCTAGACGTGAAAGCCTTAAAGGCACACCACCTTTCTTTAAAAGCTATATTTTTAATGGATTTGTATCAGGGAATGTTTTACAACACATACATAATTAACTAAAACAAAAGCGTGGCAATTACCTCTTATGATACCCCTGTCCTAAAATTACTTCTCTTTTGATTTATGGCCATTTCGATCTCATACTAACTAAGCGTGTTCATGAAATTATTGAGTTTAAATGGTAATATAGATAATACAAGAAATCAAATAAAAATAAGTTGTATATGTAGTTACTTACTCGCTCAATTCTTTAACTACATCTTGGGATTCAAAGACATAACAAGATACTTCCTCGTATTGCAGATTGGTAAGTCTCACCTCTTTAGGGTTATCAAAAGGCACTTCCTCCTTAAAATCGTCATCTTCTTCAATCACTTATTCTCCATGAGTATCGAACCTCCTAAGCCTAAGTTTCAGAATATGTTCCTGGGCATATAACGACGATTCTACTTTATGTATTATTCCGCAATTGACCCTCCAATATACCATGTATTTTTAACATCAACTTTGAATGTTTTCATCAACCATACAAAAGGATATATCCAATGATACCCGATGGGTCCACACAAAATATCCTCATCGCATAAATGCACAAGAAGGTGGACGTTGAAGTCAAAGAACAATGGAGGAAAATACTTCTCCAAGACACAATTCACCTCGGCTAAACTGGCTTTTCATCCTTAAGATGCGTCTTATTTATGACTTTTGCACATAGTTAGGTGAAGCAAAACCTAATCTACTTAATTTCCCAACAAATATCTTTGTGCTCAGAAAACAGTGCCTACACAACAAAGGGATTACTTGGATGGTGATGTGTTAGTCATGAGACTTGCACTATTTTAGGTCATTTGTTTGGTAGGTTATAACCCGATGAAAATTACTAGAATAACCATTCAGAGTCTTCAGGATGAACAACATGTCTAGAAGGATCTTTTTATCACTAGTAGTCAAAGTTAGAGCACCCGTGAGAATTTAATTTTTTTGAGTTGTAAGATTAGTTTTTAAACACATTTTTTTAATTTTCATTTCCTGTAGGTCATGACGCGCACTCTATCCATGTTTCTACTGATATCTACCTAGACCTGTTCAAATGTTTAGCAAAACTCTTCTCCGTGTACATCAGATCAAGTATATGCCTTACACGATGTTATTTCCCATACATCAAGCCAAAGAAGATTAATCGTCTGGACCATGCCTTCATTTTTCTTGGATCTTGCGGATCCTTGTAAGGACATAATTTTCATTGTCCACAGTTTATATAGAAGATTTCGTATGCCGCTACAACCATCTAGAGAAGATGACGATCAATTGTTTAAGTCGACGGATCCAAATTTTAAGCATCTTCAACATATGCTCAATATGAGGTAAAATTTCATATAGAATGTGTTT
The DNA here is from genome assembly GCA_949130495.1 of Sambucus nigra. Classification (NCBI taxonomy): domain Eukaryota; kingdom Viridiplantae; phylum Streptophyta; class Magnoliopsida; order Dipsacales; family Adoxaceae; genus Sambucus; species Sambucus nigra. Next base: position 515,894,325 of record OX422210.1, on the reverse strand, counting down.
AAGTTTCGTAAATGCTTTACTTGAGTATTCGAATATTTTTCAAAACTATTTTTATCAAACTGAGGTGTTTTTTCAAAGTCAAAATTATTTTTTGAAGACCTGTAGGAGAGATTTTTAAAATAATATTTTTTTCTCCTGTCATTCAAACAACATAGCAATGTCGTTCAAACGACATTGATAAGTTGTTCAAACGACTTCTTCTAACGATATCACATGTCATTTGATAGGTCACTCGAATGGTCATTTCTTTGTTGCTTCAAACAACCATGTATTGTTTTAATTTTTTAATGGTCGTTTCTTAGGTCGTTAGTAACGACATCCAATGTCGTTCAAACAACATTGAGAAGTTGTTGGAACGACCTCGACTGCCTCAAATTTTTTTTCCATAAATATCGGCTTTAGGGACCTTTTTCATTAAGAGTTTTGATACACGAAAATCGCAAATCTGCAAAATTTTATTCTTCATCTTTAAGGCTTAAAAACCTAGGTTTTGTTTCACCAAAACATCCCAATTCTTTTGTGAGTCATTTGTGGAACCCAAAGAATTTTGGGAAGTTTATCTTTGTGGAGTGCCATCTCTACTGCTGGATTGGTAGTTCTTGCGGGAGCTGCTTGCTGGCAACTGCGGTCATTGTGGTTCTCGAGGGGATCTTTACTGGTGCTAGGTTGCGATCTATGTGGATTTTATGAGGGAGATTCATTGCAGATTTTGCTATGTAATTGTAAGTTGCGATTTACGTTAAATAGTTAAATAGTTAAATAAAAGGTTTTACCTAAAAGGTTTTTTTTTCTTGAGTCTTATTTGTCGCTTGATTTGTGTTTGAATGTTTTATTTATCCACATAGATGCATGATTAGGGTTAAATTAATTTGGATCAAAGATTGACTCTAATTAAATAACTTTAAAATTATAAAGTTCTTAATTAAATAAATAATCGATATCACGTATTTTTCAAATAAGTATCAGATTCCGTTGCTTAAAATTATCGAGTGATTCTTTTTTCGTAAATTTGTTTTGATATCGATTTTTTTTAAATCTGATTTTGAAAAATTTTGCAATTTTTTCGAAGGAGAACTTATATAATTGTTTGCCCGTATTTGATGGGAAAAATTATGCCTATTGGAAAGCCCACATGAAATTTGGTTTAAAGGCTATTGATGAACGTGTCTAGATTGTTTGTGAAAGATGATGGACTCCTCCCATTATCACCATTAAAAATGTCACCAATCACAAACTTGTGTCTGACTGGACTGATAATGATTTTAAATGGAGTACATATAACTCCCGTGGACTTAGCGCTATTTCAGGAGCCGTCACCCCTGATGAGTTTTGTCGTATTATGATGTGCACCATGTCTAAAGAGGCATGGGATATCCTCCAACTGACACGTGAGGGTACCAACGCGGTTAAGGCATCTAAATTACAAAATTTGACTAACCAGTTTGAGACTATAACCATGTTAGAGTCTGAGTGTTTTAATGAGTTTTATGCTAGGTTATCGAACATAGTCAATACAAGTTTTAATTTGGGTGAGAAAATTGAGGACATGAGGGCTGTTAAAAAGATTTTGAGGTCACTCCCATCCCATTGTATTCCTAAGGTCACTGTCTTAAATTCGTTGGGGATATTAGATACACATAGTTTAAAAGAACCTTCAAACTTATGATATCGACATGTTTCCCAAAACCATTAACCCCTAAGTATAGAGGGAATGCACTTAAGGCACAATCTAGAAAATGGTGAGGACATGTCTAAGAAGAAGAAGAAGAAGAAGAATAAAGAGAGAGTTTGTGGGTCCGAGTATAAGGGAGAATTTGATTTTGATGATGTGGCCATGTTTGCTAAACAATTCACTATGTTTCTCAAATTTTCTAAAGAAAATTCTTCCAATAAAAGGATTTTGAGAAAATTAAAAGAAAAAAGAGGCCAAAGAGAGCGGTGGGAAATATAAAGAGACGAGATGTTTTGAGTGTGAGGGCAAAGGTCACAAAGCATTTGAATGTGCCATTATGCTAAAGACAAATGGCAAGAAAATTATTATGCCATCCACTCTTAGCGAAAGTGACAAGGAGGGGATGAATCATCACATGGTATGTGTGTTTCCTTTTAGGCTAGTCATGTGAGCACACATAGTTTTTCCCACAACAATGAGGACACTTGTATACGTGAGAGCCTCGATGATGATTTCAGTGTTTCTAGTGAGTGTGAGAGTGAGATTAAAAGTGAGGGTGAAAGCGATCTCCAAAAAATGTTTAGAGATTATATGCTGAGACATTAAAGACGAAGATATTGAACAAGGAGTTAGTTATTAAGGTGTTAGATTTAGGGAGAGAGATATAAGTCTTGAAGGGATGTGAGGTGTTGGTTAGTCAACTCGATAAGGTGAAGGTTTATTTAAGTGAGTAGTTGATCATCTTAGGACGGGAAAAGAGTGAGCTTGAATCCCATATGTCCTAACTCGAGAGAGATCTCGAACGTGCTCAAGAGGTCAAGGTTACTATAGAGGATACATCTAAGAAGGTTGTAAAGATGATCCTTGGTCCCACTTTGGGTAATGTTGAGAGATTAGGAATAGGTTATGATGGTGCGTTGACTTCCCATGGTGTACCCGAGATGGTTCCCGAGTTTATGATAGATCCTTATGGCTCTCAACCTAACCCACCTAGGCGTCCAGTTCCTGATAGGATAGTGCATCATAAGCAATTTATGAGTGGTGTTACTAGGCACATGTATGTTTTCATCCATCGTAAGAAGAGAGGACACCTTATGGAATCAATTTTTAAGTTAAATAGTGTGTCACACAAATTTTTGCCATGTTTTGCTATGACACATGTTCATACACACACTCCTACACATTATACTTTGCATTATACTTCACATCACATGAGAGAGTTTGCACACATTCAAGATCAAGTTAAGTTTTTAGTCAAGACTTCACATGATTTGATGGATGTTTTTCATAGGATGTCGCCACCTTTGGAAAACTCCTCCTCTCCTAATGGTTGAGGTTTAGACTTCTTTGCTAGCATAGGATGTTTTTCATGATGATATTTAATGCCTATTTCTAGTGTGTACCACTTTTGTATTTATTCTTTTTCCATTTTGATATATTTTTCAAAAACCCTAAAAATATTTTTATTTTTGAAAATTTTTGGAAAATACAAAAAGATTTTCTAGTTTTTTGAGAAAAAAATTGAAAAAGCCAAAAGATTTTATTTTGATAATTTTTTTGGAAAAAAACAAAAAGATTTATGTATTTAGTTTTACACTATTTTTGGATGGACATTTAGGATGACCAAGTCACAACATCATTCCATAGCCATGTGAAAATTTGATAGTGTTTTGAGACGATAATTCATTTCATCCATGTGCTTTATAATGCTTCGAGTCATTAAGATAAGATTTGAGATTAATTTCTATATGTTTGACTCATGATTTCTTTAAATTTACACCTGCACGAATTTATGTGATTATTGTGCTTGTCTATCACATGTTGGTCGAAGTATTTTCATACCAAATGCGATAAAACTTCACAATGAAAGTAGTGCATGTAAGAACCATTGCCCATGAAGAATTTGTTTAATATGAAAAATTATGAGTGAAAATGGAAAAAGGCTATGGAAATGAAAGCCATTATTTTAAAAGAGCCAAAAAAATGTGGCATTGTAAAAACTATCTAAGGCCAAACTAGTTTAGATTGATATGATCATTCAAAACAAAAGAATTGAATAGAAAAATATAATCATTATCATATATAAGGGAGTCTTTTTGGAAATATATCAACGGGTTTGCACTCCCTAACAAAGTCTTGAAAAAGCATTACATAGTTTTAGACGTTCTTGGTGTGGAAATCATTCTAGACTTTGATTTGTTTATTAGATTGAGTTAATGTCATTTGAATTCAATAATTTTTTTACACCTAAGGACGATTTTGAGTTCATTCATTAGGAGTATCCATAATCATTGTGCACATTTGTTATGAATGTTTGAGTTGATTTTACTATTGAATTAGTTCACACCCATTCATTCCATGTCCACAATTTGGTTATCTTAGTTTAAATTCATGGTGTGTGTGTTCTTTTTATAAATTTTCTTTGCTTGAAAATTTTGAAAAATCAAAAATTGATTTTGAAAGCCTTTGAAATTTATCCTTGCATGAGTGTAGTTGATTTATTCGTGATGATTTGCTATGCTTGTTGTGACACTCCGCATTTACATTTGTTTATTCTTTTCCTTGTCTATTTAGGACAAATAAAAAGAGGCATAAGGAATTATGAATTATGGGGGAGTGAGAGTTTGAATTATGGGGGAGATTTGAGATTTTACTTGATTTGATTTGATACTTGATTTACATTATCTCATTTCAAACTCGATACTTCACGAAGTTATTTACTTTATTTATTGTGTGTACGAATTTGATGATCATTTCGAAAGCACATAAAACAAGCTCAAGAAAAACAAGAAGATTTGATTTGAAGAGATTTCAAAGTTGAGGATAGTTTACATAGAAACTCACGATCAATTGTTCAAGACGACGATCCAAATTTCAAATATATTTAACATATGTGCAAAATGAGGTACAATTTCATATAGAATGTGTTTATATTTTGTAAATTCATTATTTAAAATTGAGTCATTTTTCCACGTCAAAATTATTTTTTTAAGACCTGCAGGCGAGCTTTTTAAAGAAATATGTTTTCACTCCTATTGTTCAAATGAAATAGCAATGTCATTCAAACGACATTGATAAATCGTTCAAACGATTTCTTCTAACGACATCACATGCCATTTGATAGGTCGCTCGAAGGGTCGTTTCTTTGTTGCTTCAAACAACCACGTACTGTTTTACTTTTTAAATGTTGTTAGTAATGACATCCAACTCCACCGCCTCAAAAAATTGTTTTGCTATAAATATCTATTTTGGAGACCTTTTTTATGAAGACTTTTGATACACAAAAATTGAAGATCTTCAAAATTTTATTCTTCATCTTTTACGTTAAAAACCTAGTTTTTGATTCACCAAAACATCTCAATTATTTTGCGAAACACTTGTGGAACCCAAGTACTTATTGGAAGTTTATCTTTTTGGAGTGCCATCTCTACTACTAGATTAGTAGTTCTTATGGGATCTACTTGCTGATGACTGCGGTCATTGAGGATCTTTGTTGGTGCTAGGCTGTGGTCTATGTGGATTTTCTGCGGGAGATTTTTTGCATATTTTTCCATGTAATTGTAAGTTGTGATTTGTGTTAGATAGTGAAATATAAGGTTTTACCTAAAAGGTCTTTTTTCTTGAATCTTGTTTACCGATTGATTTGTGTTTGGATGTTTAATTTATTCACATAAATGAATGATTAATGTTTAATTAATTTGGATCAAAGATTGTCTCTAATTAAATAAGTTTAAAATTGGAAATTTGTGAATCAAATAAATAATCGATATCACGTATATTTCAATCCTCCCTAGATTTACGCTTTTGGTCTACAAATTGAGGGTGCTTTCCTGCAAACTTCTTCCCCGGAGTCTGAACCTTCACCTTCTCCTCAATTTGATAAATGAAAAGATAAGCAGATTTCTCCCTATGCTCTTGACTGACAGAAAAAAAGTTAGGCATGTAATTCCTAAACGGGTGACTCCTCGACAGAAATCTATGATGACCGGCATAACTCATCTTCCCACGGTGATGTAGCCAAGTGAATTTAGCTTCCTCCCCATAGATGGGACTTCCATAATAACTATGTATATGGCAATTGGATAACATACCATAGTCAAGAAAGTCGTGGATCTCCCATATAACCATTGCTTTAAGTGTGAACTCTTCACCCTTATGAGCATCAAACACCCTCATGCCTTTATCCTACAAATCTTTAAAATCTTTGATAAACGGGGCTAAAAAAACATCAATATTATTGTTGGGAGACTTTAGCCCGAGCATCAATAACAATAATAATGTTAACTTTTTTCTCATGCACAGTGTTGGAGGGAGGCTTAAAGGCGTCATGAGAACTTACCAATAACCCTAATTAGTGTTTAAATTGCTGAAAGGGTTAAACACGTTAGTTGATAATGGAATACAAACATTGCGTGGTTCTTTTAAAAATTCAAGGTGTCATGAGTTTAAAATCTACCAAATGAGTGAATCAACTGGATGAAGCATGAGATTCCCACCCACATCAGCTTAGAGTGTGCCATGCCATGGCCTCTGCTATCCACAATGTAGTGAAAAATCTTTTTAACAAAGGCCTGAGGGGAAAATACTTTAATATCTCTTATGGAACTTGCGATCACTTGTAAAACATTTGTGTATTGTCTTTTTCACTCTCAAAAACAATATATCTTGGCTCCTTGCATACAAGACAATCATTATTCAGTTCGTAAATGTTACGGTAAAATTTGCAATCATCCTTGCATGCATGAATAAATTTTTGGTTCAAACCCAAACCCTTCTATCTCTTTTTCATTCGTGGATAACTATCCAATACCATGTTCTCTTTCAGGAGAATGTTTTTAGACCTCTTAAGAATTGTAATTATTCTATTGCCTGAAAAATCAAATTCACTCTTCAAATTATGCAAACCTATCATTGTGTATAATACCGAGTGATCTTCATTGTAATTTTTATACAAATGTCTAAACGCATCGACTTTTAACCATATGTATTCCCAATCCTCGGGTAATTAGACATCAACTTGTTCATTGACTTTGTCATAATTCCATAGACAAATGGTTTTAGTGGGGGTGGAATTCGTATGCATCATCAATTAGGTCGGTTAAAGGATGATGTGATGGAGAATTGTTCACTAGTTCCACCCTGTGGGGTTCCGTCACGCGATCATGTACTGGTAATTCTTTCGGAACATAAGGTACATTCTTTTCTCCGTGGAATGTCCATATCTTATAGTCTTATACGATATCACATATTAGTAAATGAGATTCAAGGTATTCCAAAGACTTAATTTTCCATTTATACAACTATTTCACGGATATAAAATCTTATCACTGTTAAGATTTCTATCTGCATATTTAATAAATTCCCAAATGTCCTTTACATGATTATCAAACACTTTATGACTCTCTCACATCCACTCTTTGTATTGTGGGAAAGCCATTAGTTAGGCTTCAAAAATTCAAGTCACCTGTATAAATAGGTTAAAATAAAGGCATGTTGGATATAAGAACTCTCAGTTTACAAGTTAAGCAAAGTCATTCAACCCAAGAAAATTCATTGGACTTTCTCATTCAGTAAACATGGAATAAAACTAAATATATGTCCCATATAATACAAATATTATAAAGTTATTGAAAAAGAAAACATTGTTAAATTCTTAGTCTTGTCCAACTAATGAATTGATATGGAAATAAAAAATTATGATATGTTTTTCAATTGAGGCTCTTCCCTATGATCAAAGTATATCAACTCATCTCTTCAACCCTTTTATATTGTATAAACCAATATATGAGCCTCACCCAGATCAAAATGGAGATTATGGACATGTGCTTCAATGTTATAAGGGTTGCTCTCAAGATTACTCCTCGACATGCTTTCTATCATTTCCTGTAACATAATATTATATTTAGTACTATGATTTTAATAGTATTTATTATAATTTGTATATATATGATAACTAAATTCAAACTCACCAGAGTTGGAGACAATTTTTTTTGCAATTTATTGGCACCTTTTTCTTGTTGGGCATGTAAGTCCATGTTGACCCATTAGGTTTTTTACCTTATCCAAGAGTTCTCTTGGTCCGTTCCACCCATTCACCCTTCATATCATCATAAGATTTTTCCCCAAGTTTTTGGACATGAAATATCTTTGATATATTATGTTTATTTTTCTCCCTCTCAGTTAGTTTTCCCTCATTGGCCTCATTCTCCATAAATTTGTTCCAATGGTTAGTGAGAATTTGAATATTTTGGGGAATTTTGTCTTTCAGCCCCCAAATATCAGAACTCGTTGTCCATTTTGGGAAAAAATATCTTGAAGGTTCTTTTGATAGGTTTTTAATTGATTACCTGTACAAAAAATAACCTTCTCCTTCGAACCAGATACGAATGAAACATTCTTATCAAGTTGTTCCCACACGTCATTTTGCAAGGTAAGAGCAGGCTTCTTCCAGTTGTCTGCGCCTCGATGACCACAATAATCTTTTGAGAGACATACAATGATTTTCTAAAAGCTGAAGGTCAGGTTTATTACCGATAGTACGATTCCCGACCAAAGAGAGACCAATGGCCTTCTTGCGGTTTTACTTGGGATTCCTTGGTAGTAGGAGGTGGAGTATTGGATTAATATGGGTTATTAAGTTTGATTATTTGAATATGGAGTGGTAGATTAAGGCTCTGATGGAGTATAATTGATAACTCTAAGGGGATAATAGTTGAAGTTAGGGTGTAGGAGAGAGCCTAACTGGCAGTGTTATACTATTTGGTTGATTATTTATGTTCGTGTTTGACATTTCCTACAATTAAAACAAAATTAGCAAAGTATGTATAAAAGTCATGTTTACGACAATATACGTGATTATACATTTTCAATAGTTTTTAAAACATTCTCTATGTATCTGATTTCCATCCAATTAGTATTACTTTTGTAAAATCTTTGAAATTTTGCACACGACCAACTAGGCGACAACATATTTATCATTGATGTATTAAGGTCCATGATATGAATTCGCAATCCTTTCTTCTTGAACTAATTTGCAAGCTCATGTTTAATATGAATATGCGGTGACACGTCACAATCTGGGTGAATGTACTCTTTACAGAGTTGTATCCCTAATGGATGAATATTATTTTCTTCTTTTTCTAATAGTGTGACCAACGTCAGAGCCCTGTTGGGATTATTAAGGCGAAATGATTCTCCACTTCCTCATCCCAGCATTCTAGCAAGAAAAATAGTATATGATCAAACCAACACTCTTGTGAGAGATCAGCTCCATGATTTATAAGGTAAATAAATTGTTGGATTTTTATATTTCCATACTTGTAAATAGGGGTTCCCTCTATATGGAGCGCACTAATGAAAGATGTTTTAATCCGGTTAAATTTCACCATCTCATACTCTTCTTGAAATTAATTACCACAGTGAGTCATTTTTTCCGAGCAAATATATAAAAAGGTGTGAATATGAGTCGTGGAGGTAATGGATATAATTAATGCTCAACTAATTATAATTTTCTATCCGATCAGTCATACATAACAAGTCTAATTTAAGTTCATTTTAATTAAATTAAACCTAAAATTACTATATGTCCATTAATTGTGCAAACTCTTCCACCAATTTTTGTTCACCCAAACAACAACCATTTAAGGAAGGAGTGAACATGGCCACAACAAATTAACCAAATGACTATATTCTAACCATTTAATGTATATATGTGTATGTGTGAGTATGTATCTATGTGTATGTGTGTATGGATGTGTATGTGTATTTGGGCACATGTGAGTAAGTGTGTGTGTGTGTCTATCTATATGTGGAGTCGTAAAGATAGAGTAGTAGTTGAGACATATAATTAGTTAAAAGTTTATTATGAATAATTAATAGAGTGAGTGTTTTAAGTATCCATCATATGTATCCAACACAAGCCACGATAACCATGAAACCAACCGTCCAATACAAGTTTATCTCGGGACTCCATTGACGTTGTCTACTTAATTAATTCCCTTAAGGAATAAAGTGCCTCACATAATTAGTCCATTTCTCAATTCCAAGAACATAATTAACAAGAAGTTTCAAATAACTTTTCAAGAGTATATCATGCGGTATTCAAACATAAAATCTTCTCATGGCAACAATTTTACACTTTCATGCTTAGAGTTTCATCATTTGGTATTTGGTATCAAGGGTATTACTCATGGAGTTAAAGGAATAACTATACCTAACATAAAGAACGAACAAGTCTAAAACCTTAATAAGTCAATTGTATATCAAGGTTTCATATATAATTTTTAAAAATAAATAGGGTCGTATTTTAAAATAAAATATGCGAGAATAATCACACACATGCACGTAAACACACACACACACACACACACACACATGTACACACACACACACACTATATATATATATATACACTAGTGGATACCCGTGCCTGAAGGCACGGCAAAAATTTTCAAAATACTTAATCGCGAAACGACGAAAATTTCGAAAGTACGTAATCGAAAAACGAAAAAAATATCGTTCCCTAACATAACATCTATGTATTAACAAAACGTTTCTATGGCACTTTTTAACAAAAAGTGTCATCAACACTTCCATAATTTAATCCAACATTTAAAGAAAATAATCCACTTTCACCATTAAATTGTAATGAATATGAAATGAGGAAAAAAAAAACGTCATCCTGAGCATACATACGTTAAGGGAGAAGTGTATTCTTAGAACATGTAGCCCGATAAATTGTGGGTTCAAGGATAAACTGTGGGTTTAAGGATAATAAGTACTTGTGCAAGTAAATACTAATAAAAAATGGAACAATCACAGTATAGAAACCGTTAAAAGGTCATAATGTATTGCATGCATGATACTTTACACACAACTTAAATACTATTTATCCCTCTATGCCGAGTAAAAACTAATAGAGGTATAGGAGTATGAGGAACTCTTTAGGGCATTCCATTGTCGTAGGAGAACTTGCTGCAATAATCCAAGAACCGCAATGACAACGCGTATTTACCAGACATGCAAAAATTAAGTGAAAAATAAAAACATAAATACATAAATGAACTTGAATGAATGAACGAATAATTAAAATTAGAATTATATACACTTAGTAATCAAGAAATAAAAGTTCCAGGATTAACATTTGAGATCTAGTCAAACACATAGCAATTATTTAATGAAGTCAATGCCCGAAAAAAGAGATTGGTTCATGCATGCTTAAAATAGACAACTGAGTGGAATCGTGTGTGTATAAAATTTACAGCTGCCATGAATTTAATAAATCACATGAAAGAAGTTTACCTAGTATATAGAAATGTTCCAAAATAAATAGCAATTGACAAAAAAAATAGGGAAAAACATTAACAAATTAAGTTTCTCCACAACAGGAATCGAGGTTTTTATGGAGTAGCTGAGATAAAAAAAACAAACAGTCAGATTCAGTAACCCAACAAATTAGTAAAATCACCTTCAAGTGATAGTCATACTTGCAGTTCCAGCTAAGATGCTTAGCTTTCCCAGTTCTCTCACACTTTCATCAACTTCTACTGAGAAGCTTCTGCAATTCACCATTTTGGACCGCAATTTGAAGATCATCGAAACCACCAATATGCTTGCCATTTGGGGAACAGTGCTGCAGCACCAAATAATAAACCGATATCAGTTTTACCAAAGAAGTTGTACAATCAAATAAAGTAGTGATAGGCAGCATAATTGTTGTCCATGTTAAGCTTCCATAATGGTAATCTGAAAAATATAATGTTGTGAATAAACATTAAGAGGGAAAGATAATTAAATGATAACATCTCAAGATAACAATATTGGAATACATGAGACTAAAAAATTAAAAGAAGAAAAACATAAACATTAAACCTGTGGTTGATGGTTTACCGTGACCAATACCTCAGTTCACATTTTATCGACAATTCTAAACAGGTAAAACATTGTAGTTCAAGTACTTTTCTATTGGAATATTTTATACAGAACATTATAGTTCAGTAAATTGCAATAGCAATTTAGTTCAGTAAATTGTAAAGAACATTGTAGTTCAGTAAATTGTACAGAATATTGTAGTTCACTAAATTGTAGTTCAGTTCAGTAAATTGTTGTTGTGGTTCAGGCAAAAACATTGTAGTTCAGTAAATTGCAAGCATGATAATATATATTCATACAGAATAATATTTATCATTGTACTAAAGACACTCTAACAATTTAAGTGTGCAGATATGATGGTAAATAATGAGAGTGGGTCCATGAGTAGCTGTGAAAGAATGAAAAAAAGTGAGCCCCTACAGTTCTACATAAATGGATGTTGGTGTTAAAAATAAAATAAAATAAAAAGAACTGAGCGAAATGTTATCCTTACTTTGCGCTTAGACGCGTAAAAGTTATTTGGGGAGATGGGAGATAGTAGTGGTCAAAGGCAAAGGATAAACTCAAACTTTATAGGTCGTGTTGAAGTTTATGTTTCAGTATACGCGTCTGTGTATTTTCATATAAATATATGTATACATGAGGAAATGAGTATAGCTAACCTGCATAAAACCTTCCACTAAGATTCTAAAGCACATTTGATGCGTATTCTTCCTCCCGAAACTTGATGTAAACATTCCCCACCTGGTTTACAAATTGTAAAAGTGTGAAATTGACGCACAATTGAAGAAAAAAACTGAAAAAACAGAGCTGAAATAACAGAAGACATCCAGGTGATCAGCTAAATTATCACAGATGTTGAGGATCTCAAACTCTCCATGCTTTCTCAGCTCCTCAAATAAATCTTCAAAGAAATCTATATTTTTTTTACCAATAGAATGGCAGTGAAGAAAAACCTATAATTTTTTAAGCACTCGATCGCACAAACCAAAACCAAAATCATTTATTATACATATGAATAAACACCAAGTTGGGTGCAAAACGTGAACTGTCATGATGTTTCAACTTGGTCTACCAACACACCTAGCATTAATATACCATCACAGTGCAAGTCAACATAAATAAGATGAAATAGATTATTGAACAAAAAAACTAAAATGATTGAACAATAAAAGGTGAACCATAATAGCTGATTAAACTGATAACACTAAAAAAAACTATATTTGACTCACTTCAGAATTTGCTTTTACCAAGCTCTGTAATTGGTATTGCTTTAGTGGGATCTACGAAATGAAGCTTCATTTTTCTTTCAAGACATAAATTGTATTAATAAAGGTAGTCAAAACGTAGAACACATTCTAAAGGCGACATCTTGTGCACATTAGTACCAAGTCTGATACGTTCTCCCAAAGTTTTATCCTCCCATGGAATCTCAGTCTGCTACATCCTCTAATGACACATTAGATTTCGCACTATCGTTACCCGTTGATCTATCCGATATTCTCTCTCCTTATGTTTTCCCCCCCAAAGCATCATGCTCCTGGTAATCAGTCAATTTTGGTTTACAAATAAAAGAATTTGCATCTCCATCACTTCTGCCACTTCTTATTGAATTGGAATAATTCTCCAAGCTCACCTACTGCTTGCTGACAACTGCAGCTATTGCAAGCACAGCAGTAGCTGTAGTGGTGACAGCAGCGGCTACATGGCAATCACTACTGAAGATGCAACAACAACCTATCATAACATTAAGTTGATAAAATGCAGTATCTAGTACAGAGTTGCAACAACCATGACTAAGGACATAAACATATTTACAAAGAATGATAAGAAACATAAGATGACATATTTACAAAGAATGATAAGAAACAACAACCTATCATAATCTGCGTTTGGGGCAACAGCAGTTTGGGGAGTGAATATTGGGACTTGTGGTTGTTTGTGTTAATGGTACCTGAATTGACTCGAAATGGATCAATGACTCCCGATAAGGTTTTTACAACAGGTCATTTTCAAGCGCTTGATCAAGGATCTGCCAAGATTTAAGGTGGAAAAGCTCCACTCACCTCCAGTGAGTGTCAACAACTTGCACATATCAACACTTAAATAGAAATCATTACAATCTTATTCTACAAAAATATAAAATGTTATTATGATCAACACTCGATGTAATTACCTTACGAATCCAATGACCTTTATTATTAGTAACATCCATACTTACCTGAGAAAGCACCAGCAAACAGAGCATAGGGCTGTTGAAACAGGTGTCGAGCAGTGGAAGCTAGAAGGCTGAGGGTTGGCTAAGAGTTGGAAGCTCACGGGTCTGCTGTCAATATTAGAAGCCTACGGAGGAGAGGATATAAGACAGAGACGAATGGGAGGCTTCGAGTCACATCACTCAGTTAATAGAGGGGCCATCGGACAGCGATCAGGATTGGCCCTAGTGGAGATTTTGTTCATCTTTTTTTTCCTGCTTTTCTATTTCTGTAAGGCCTTAGTTTTTCATCAAATGTTCACTAATGAATCGGTGTGAAACCAGTTTTCTAATGGACGTACGCATTAACCTCTATTCTATTGTATCCTCATCAATGCTAAGGCCAATATATAGCATCTTATCGATCCAGTTCCAAAACGTTTCTGCAGAGAAGGTGATAAGTTAGAGCCTAAACAATAAATATTTTCAATATTTAAAAACCATGTTCGTTACAAATATTATAATTCATGTAAACACATCCGTGTCAGATCAGTTCACCCATGGAAAACACGGCCATGTCGGATCACTCATCCATGTCCCTTCGTAATATAATACTGCTGCATTAGCAAAAAATAATTGAATAAGCTTTCGTCAATTAATGGAGCCATTTAACTCATCTCCAACCATTGCTAAAGTTGTCGTCAATTAATATAAATAAGATACATCGATTTTAACCCTAAGTAAAGTAACAACATACTCATTATTCCATCCACATCCATTTTATTTATAAACATTGTAATTTTTAGAAACCAAATTGGAAAACCCCAAAACAAAATCTATTCCATTGGACCAACATCGAATACCTTTGCGCAACCTTTTGTCAAAACCCTGTCACATAATAAATGCCATTTTCTAATAAAGACCCAACAAAGAAGAATAATGCTCACTGGAGCCTTGTGTCAAACACTTGGCCTGCATCACTATCCTTTTTACTTGCACTTGGACTGCATCATTAGCAATCAAATCAGCAAAATGAGAGAGGCTTCAATAAAAAAACACTTTGAAATAGCCATAAAAATTGACATATGCCAATTTGAAATAGCCATAAAGAGAGAGGCTTAAGAAGCCCCAAAACTCAAAAAATTTGAAATAGCCATAAAAAACAATTTGAAATAGCCATAAGAAACCCAAAAAATACCATACAAAATATAGTAAAGAGAGAGGCTTAAGAAGCCCCAAAACTCAACAACATTTGGTTGGGGAGTAGATTACAAATATATAACCTTAGCTACCCTTGCATAAAAAAGAAATTAACTTAAAATGTAACTTAAAAACTTAGATAATTGTTTTTTAGAGTTGATACTTTTGAACCCACGCCCAAAAAAAATCGAAAGACATATTTGTTGTTGCGATTTTGTTAATATCTAACAAATTGCCACGTGTCATCGTTACCTCTGGTCACATAATGGTTTATCTCAATAAATCCATTTTGACTTCCTTGTACTTTACGTGTTTTCTTCACGAAATTTAATGCACTACTCCATACATTTAGACATATATTTGGAAGTTGGAAGAATATTCTCCACAGAGGATGCCAACACAATGAATGTTACTCATCATTTTCAAAGAATTAAACATAAGAAATTAAAAATAGACCTTGCAAATGACATATAGTTCTAGTTATCTATGAGGAGCAACCATCTTGTACAAATCTCATTTGAAACCTAAAATCAAAATATATAATAAAACAATCAAAATCGGGAGTAGAAAATTCCCAAAATAGCATTTGCAACCTAAATGAAAAAAAGAATCAAAATCCCTAATTGAAATGCAATAAAGACTCAAAAAAATGGAAAAAAAATTAAGTGTGCATTTAAAACCCAAATGCAACAAAGATATGAAGAAGTAAAAAAGTATACAAAAAACCCTAATTGCAATGAATGTTACTCATCATCTTCAAATAATTGAATAGAAGAAATTAAAAATAGACACAGACCTTGCAAAGGACATATAGCTCCAATAATCTATGAGGAGCAACTATCGTGTACAAATTTCTTTCCAAACCTAAAATACAATAACATAATAACACAATCAAAATCGGGAGTATAAAAATTCCAAAATAGCATTTGCAACCTAAATGGAAAAAAGAATAAAAATCCCTAATCGAAATACAATAAAGACTCAAAAAAACTGAAAATAATTTAATGTGCATTTAAAACCTAAATGGAGCAAAGAAATGAAAAAAAAAGTAAGCAAGTATATAAAAAAAAACAATCGAAGTATCAAAAAAGAATAATAAAATAAATAAGTCTTCTAAGATACCTGGTGGTGTCATTCGTGGCTTGCGGTGAAGAGATTTGGTGGATTCAACTTGAGGTCTTGGAAATCCAAATGCAAAATAGAACTGAAAAAAGCAATAAACATCCAAATGCGGTGAAGGGATGGAAAAAATCAATAAACACCAAATACACAGGCATAAATAGCATTGACTCTAGGGTTTGAAAACCAAGAAGAAAACTCCATAATGTAGGAAAACCATACCTTGAAGAAGAAAAAGGTTAAAGCCATAGAGGAGAGAGAGAGAGACAGAGACAGAGAGAGAGAGAGAGAGAGAGCGAGAGAGAGAGAGAGAGAGAGCTTCAATGTCGTGTGCGTGAGGGTGAGTGGGTGTGACCGTATGATTGTGACTGGTGGGAGGGATATGTGAAATGTTTAGGTGGGATGATTGATTTGGAGAGTAAATCTCAGCCTTTGATTTCATAAGGGGAGATGTGGTCAAATCTCAACCCTTATTGTGCTTTTACATTTTTTAGGATTCAAAATACATGCTATCTTATTATATGGATTTATATATATATATATATATATATATATATATATATATATATATATATATATATATATATATATATATATATATATATATATATATATTGGCGGAGGCACAATGTAGATGGGTGGGCAAGTGCCCCACCTAGGATTTGGGGAAAAAATTGTTATGTACATTAATAAGGATAGATATTTAACCGTCTAAGACAACCAATAAACCCATTTCTCTATACAACTCTTGTGAGGACCAAACAATTTACAAATGAAATGTATTGATCAAATGAGTGATAGCAAAAAATAATATATACCTTGGAATTCTTTATGCCCTGTCTTTTTTAAAATTAAATGTTTATATCATATTTTAAATTAACTTGAGGGTGAAAAATAATGTATAACTAATTTACAAATATTTCTTTTGAGAATTTTATCTTCATTTTATATTTCACACATATTTCTTTTGTGACTTGTGGCTATTTAGATATTTTTCTATTATGGATTGAAAATTTGGGCTATTTTGAGTTTTTTTTCAAATTATTTTTCGTGCATTTCAAACTTTAACTCAGCTTGAGTTTATTACATTTGATGAATATTTTTAAAAATTATAAAAATACCTCAAAAAATACGTATGGGGAAAGATTACGCATTTGTAAGTTCTTTCAAGTGCCCCACCTCAGGACATCTTCTGGCTCTACCATTATACACACACACACATATATATACACTAGGGTATGCCCGTGCCTGAAACCACAATGATAATTGAAAAACGGCAAAAAAATTCAAAGTACGTAATTGCATAAAAGGACAAAGTACGTAATCGCGAAACGATAAAAATATCGTGAATAGGAAAGACAAAAATACGGCTCCCCAACAAAATATCTACATATCGTTCCCCAGTATATATAGGTGCATAACTGTTTCATGTAGCTTAACTCTTTTACACCATACATTTAATTATGTGGTACTTAATATAATTGTTATCATATATTATTAACTATTACATGATTACATCGCATGACAAACATTATTTCAATACAATTGTTACCGGATGATTATTTTTTTATTCCTCAAATTTATTTGTTTTAATCGTGATAGAGTAGTTGATTATTTATATACAAAGGGAAAATCAACACATTAATTTGAAATTGGCATTTATGATGTATTTTTGTCATAATTTTCTAACATGAAAGTGTAGTTTTCGTTTCAAAATTGACTCGTGTTATTGAGGTAAGAGTGTTAGTACATTGTATAGAGAGCTAATTTTGTATACATAAGACATGTAACAAATGAATTTTACAACAACAACAACGACAACAACAACAACAACAACAACAACAACAACAACAACAACAATAATAATAATAATAATAATAATAATAATAATAATAATAATAATAATAATAATAATAATAATAATAATAATAATAATAATAATAATAATAATAATAATAATAATAATAAAGGTATGAATTAGAGACACCACAAAATGTTTAATAATGTTTGTAAGGACACAAATTTCCAATTGAGTCCATATATAGTTTTGGCTCAATTCCGGACAAAAACATTTATTCATAGGATAGTATTCAATTGTAATATTCTCAAGCCTATGAAGTGTATGTTGAAGACGTAGCGGCAAAGAGTATAAAGCTTCATCAAATATGCCGGTTTGCGTGCCTCGTTTCTACGTCATCAACTATGGTTCCATGCTCCCAAGGTGTGAATGCAATTATATGTATATAGGAGCTTGGAACAATATTTATTGGGTGTTAGGTTTAATAAAAACCATGTTTTACTTTCAGAATAATTTAATTGAAACTTTAAAATAAAGTACATAAAGTTTCTGGGTCAAAAATTGAATTTTAGAAAAATTTCTGGAAGTCGTTCGAAATCTCGTTCGAACGAGTTTCAGTCGTTCGATATGTCGTTCGAACGAGTTTTTCGTTCGAACCAGGTTTCGTTCGAACGAGTTTGCCAACGAACCTAAACTGGTCAGTCGTTCGATATGTCGTTCGAACGAGTTTGGTCGTTCTAACGAGATATCTAACGAGCCCAGTCTGGTCGCTCGTTAGAAGTCTCGTTCGAACGAGAGTCAAGTTCGTTCGAACGAGATGCCAGGCGGGAACAGTTTTGAGCAGTTTTTGGCAGTTTTCATCCCATTTCCCCACTTGTTTCTTAACTGATTTTTTAAGACTTTATTAAGGACGGGAATCATTTTTGTAGGTGTATCTTTTTCATACCATACAAACTCCTAGAGAGTGTTTTGAGAGAAAATTTGTTTAAGGAAAAAGATCAAGTTTTGAGTGTTATTCTTTAATGAAAAATCCTACACACTCTAGTGTTTACACCCAATACTTGTTTATCCAAGTTCTATATACATATCTTTACTTGGAGTTTTGGCACCGGTTTATCTCTACCGAATTCAAGAAGAGAAGTTTTGGTTTGCTTCTACATCCATCAAAGAAGAAGACCTTTTGTTGAAGATTCTACCCACTTGGAGAAAGACTCCATGCTTGGGTGACGGTGACCATATAAAGTCCCATCGGTGGATTCCGAGACCGCGGTGGTGTTCCGAGGTTGTTCGCTAGGAAGAGGTTTCTACGAGAAGAAGCGTCGAGGCTTGAGAGGGATCGAGTCAGTCGTTGTAAGTCTATCTGTCTTGTAATTGTAATTCCATATCTAGTGGACTTGTGGCTAGGGACGTCCGAGGTTGTTTCCCGTCTTGGGTTTTTCATCGTACATCTCGGCGTAGTGTGATATTGTTTATTTTATCTTGCATCATAATTTAGAACGCATGCTTAGAATAAATTCAAGATAAAATTTGGTTTAATTATCACACTCATTTAATTTGGGACTAAATTAAATATTGGGTAAATTTGGTTTATTCAAGTCATTTGCTAAAATTGGTTTCTCCTAACTTTGGATAATTGAAAATTATGACTTAGGCAAATTTCTAGGAACTATTTAATTGGACTTAATCGGTTTAAGTGAGTATTATGTGTTTTTGAGTTAACTAAAATTTGGAATTTTAGTATTTGTTTTGTTGAACCATCACACCGTTTACGCTTCCGCATTTAAATTAAGTTTTTACAAAAAGGAAATTACAAATTTGATTTTAATTGAAGAAAGTTTTAAAATCCGGGAACCCTCAAATCCCAACAAGTGGTATCAGAGCCAAAAACGATAAATTATTTCGTTAAGATCTTTTTATTTTTTGGCTAAAATGGATTTTTCCCCATTTTCAAAAATTCCTATTTTCGATGGTTCAAACTACGCGTATTGGAAAGCGCGAATGAGATCGGCACTAAAATCTATCGACGAGAGAGTTTGGATGTCTGTTGTTACCGGGTACTCCCCACCAACCTATTTAGTTGAAAATGAACATGTTATCAAACCCGCCGATAGATGGACTGAAAATGAGTTTAAACTTGCTAACTTTAATTCCCGAGGTTTAAATGCCTTATTTAGCGCTGTCACACCGGATGAATTCCGACGTATTATGACGTGTGAAACCCCTAAAGAAGCTTGGGATATTTTACAATTAACTCATGAATGAACTAGTGTCGTTAAAGCTTCAAAACTCCAAAACCTCACCACTCAATTTGAAACTATCAAAATGGATGAAAAAGAAACTTTTGATAAATTTTATGCTAGACTTTCTGATATTGTTAATTCATCCTTTAACTTGGGAGAGAAAATACCTGACGACCGTGTTGTAAAGAAAATTTTGAGGTCCCTACCCGATAGGTTTGTAGGTGATTTACAAACCTATGAACTAGATATGTTTCCCTCTAAAACTGAAAAGAAAATTGAAAAGGGTGTTGCTTGAAAAGCCCGAAAAGAGGTCAAACAAGTAGTATAGAGCGATAGTGAAAGTGACTCGGAAGACATGGCTTTGTTTGCTCGTAAATTTAGAAAATTTCATAAATTTAACAAAGATAAATTTAAAAATGATTTTAAGAAATTTGATACTTCTAAACATGATAAAAGCGAGAAGATTTCTAAAGTCGAGAGGATCCCTAAACCTAGTAATGACAATTTAGATAGGGACGAGTCTAATAAGTGTTTTGGTTGTGAAGGTTATGGCCATCGAGCTTATGAGTGCCCCACTAAACTAAGGAAAGAGGGTAAACGACCCACTACATATAATGCAACCCTTAGTGATAGTGATAAGGAAGAAAAGCCCGATTCCCCCACTAAGAAAAATTTTGTGGCTTTTATGGCTAGTCATTGTGACAACCCGCAATCCGAGATAAGGGGTGGCCAGCCCGATACTCAAACGTAACAGGAATCATGGATGGATATCATTCTCAGCATCACAAATATAAACTGAGTATAAGGGAAAAACCACCCAATAAATCAGAAAACGGGTTGCCAAAAAGTGTAAAATTTAAAAAAAAAAAGCGGTTATGAAAATTTAAACTAAGCAACCCAATCTGACGAGCAAGTGGAATTTCAAAAGATAAAAATAAAGTAACTAAAACGAATGTATACAAATGGGCCGAATAAGCTGTCGGTCCACAGCTACATAAGACAACGTACACAATATAAAATATCATACATAGTACAACCATTAATCAAATACAATAGTTTGGGCCACACGCCCGAGGGACAAGACCCGATAATATCTAGGATAACAAGAATGAAAGCGTCTAATACAACATCCTGTAATAACCCGCAAAGCCTTACAGCTCGTCAAAGGTGCAAGGAACTTGGAAAGTCAAGTCGGGCGTCCTTGCGGTGGAGCACCTGAGCGGATACCATAATATATATGCAACAAGAAAGTAAACCGGTCAGGGCCGGGTTCTATATGATTTCTAGAAGAATAAAAAGCATGATAGATATGAACAGTTGTGCATGAATAATGAGGATGATTACATGACATGCTAGCTACAATTACAAGCAAGGATGGAAGGTAAAGCATTTTAATTTAAAACCCTTCTTATTAATACAATTTTCCATTTCCTTCCTTATTAGGAATAAAACCATATATTTGGTTAAGTCAAGAAGTTATAATTTCTATTCATTAATTAAAACTTTCCATTTTATCTTTCCATTCCTTATTAGGAATATCATTTACATCAAGTGCTCTTTATGGCACATATATTATTCCCGTGCTCTTCCTGGTACATATTTATGCTCTTTATGGCATTTAACAACCATCAAGTCCAACTTGATGAAAATATGGTTATATTCATATACATATAACGATATCTAAGACCGCCAGTCCGGGATTCCCCCGCTGTGCGCGCCCCTAAATGACCATC
Organism: Sambucus nigra; assembly: GCA_949130495.1. Taxonomy (NCBI): domain Eukaryota; kingdom Viridiplantae; phylum Streptophyta; class Magnoliopsida; order Dipsacales; family Adoxaceae; genus Sambucus; species Sambucus nigra. The sequence continues at coordinate 515,872,499 of OX422210.1, read as the reverse complement.
ATCTTCCAGGGCCTAACATAAGACAACCTGGGCACCTAACTGAACACATCGGGAAGCGGCCATGAGCCTGCGTGGTAGCCAAGACCACACCCGGAATCTCCCTACCCCCGCAGAAAAAATATACAACCATAAACGCTCCCATGGCCTAGGACTATATCCACCCTGCATTCATTAGCCAGGGGGCTTCACCTCACGGCGAACTTCCCTTATGATGTCATTTAGAGAGGTGTGTAACAGTAAATTAACATTTACATTTATCATCATTTTATTTCCAAAAATCCATTTCCATTAATCATGTGATTGGTTCTTTATTATTAAACCTAATATCATTAAACAACGGGGTTCATTCTAAAATTGAACCTATTATCTTTAAACACCTATGGGTTCATTTTATGCGAACCTAATTCCCATCGAATATTATCATTTATTCCTCAAATTACAATCCCCGATTAACTCTCCAAATGATCATTATGATCCTACAAATCTCCAAGGCCTATGTAACTTGACTTGACAAGCCCTTCTAGTCTCCAAGTTAGGGTACCTAACTTCCAAACTTCTAAGAGTTTGAATAAAAGAAGTAATGCCTTAGCATTACTTTAAACCTCCCCGAAACAAACCCCAGATGAACCCATTTCTAGTCCAGGGTAACGACCAAACTCCATAGCTACTCTAGGACTCTAAGTTTACTTCTTTAAAGAAGTTTCCTAGGTCCTAATCCTAAAGAATAAGGATAAAAATCAAAAGGAAAAAGACCCCAAAACTGCTGGAACCGAATCGATTCGCCCTAGGGGCCGAATCGATTCGCCCCAGCGAATCGATTCGCTCTGAAAGCGAATCGGTTCGGACAATAAAACTTGGTTTCTGCAATTGCCGAATCGATTCGGTCTAAATCCGAATCGATTCGGACAACAAGACCTGGATTCTGCATCTATGCGAATCGATTCGCCCAAGGGGCCGAATCGATTCGCCCCTGCGAAAATGCCAAGAATGGCTATGGAGTCTTGAACTCCAAAATTCTAAACAAACCCAAACCAGCCAAATCCAATCTATATAATGGAACTAGTACACCAAAAATACACCCAACTACCATCATTTGAAATGTTTATCATCCAAATCAATCTCAAAGGGTTAAATACCCAAAATTCCACCAAAACCCTAACATTTCTAAATCATAAATATCAATGCAATTTATTCTACTTAAACCATAAATTTGCAAGTAGATTACTTGCCTCAAGGTAAGAATCTGATTTGATGAAGAAGGAGACAACAACCCAAGCTCCAATCTCTCTTTTCTCCCAAGTTCTCTTCCTCTCTCTATTCACTCTAGGGCTCAATTGTGTAAAATGGAAGAATGGAATAGGGGTGGGGAGTTAAAACGGGGCTTAAGTCTAAAAGCCCAACTTAAAATGCTAATACGCGATATACTAATACGCGACTACACTATTTAAGCCAAAACCAGTCAAAAGTGCCCGAAATGCCAAAATACAATATGGCACTTATTTTGAATGTCTCACACCTACCGGGACTAACTACACTGTTCAAATTATCATTTGAAAGTTTTATAACTCGTTTTAGTTCCGGTTTCATAATAAACCAAAATGTCATTTTAAATCTTTATGACATTAAAATCACCACATGAACATTTTATCTACTCACGAGGTAACTACACAACATATTAGTAAATATTGACTCGACATATCAAATTAATATTTACTCAGCATCTTATCAGATAACAACTAATTACTACACAAGTAATTAAGGATAAAATGGACTATCGGAAGAGAGGGTTATTACATACTCCCCCCCTTAAGAGGGAATTTTGCCCCCAAAATTCGGATATACGTCGCAAGAAAAGTGCGGATACTATTCCCTCAAGTCATCCTCGCGCCCCTATGTCGATTTCTCGACACTCTGCTTAATATATAACTCATCCCCCAAGGTACTACCAGCGACACCAACGTAACTCTACGCTCTAAGATGGCAACCGTCTACTTCTAATAAGAACCGTCAAGTTGCATCTACCTCGAAAGGAATGTGCCTAAAGGCACCATCGTATCCTTCGTACTCCCTTGCATGAGAGACAAGGAACAAATTATGAACTTGTCGCTAAATGTTTCGATAAAGCGAGCAAATAGTTGACCGGACCCACTACGGCATTTCTAGGAAAGGTACAACATCATGCGGTGCAAGTTTTCCCCTTTCTCCTTGAAACGCATAACGCCCTTCACAGGCGATACTCACCACAACATTTGGTCTAATGACCTCAACTCCAGATGCCTTCATCTCGCATCGCATGAGCTCTTTTGTCGGTCTCGGTTATACGAGAGACTCATCATCTCGCACTTCTAACCAACAAGTGGGGAATCAAAAGGCCTACCGTACAAGGCTTTTCTAAAGCGCCATCCTAGTAGTGAATCGCCACAATTCTATAAGCGAATTCAACGAACGGAAAGCATCGACCCCGACTACTCTTAAAGTTAGGCCCGCATATAAGGAGTATATGTCCCAACATACGGTTATTCTATTGGTCTGACCATCTGGAACAATGACAAGAAGTGATTAACCATAACTCGATTCCCATGACTTCTTGGGAACTCGCCAAGGATGAGAAACGGAAGTCTTATTCTAGTCAGGGCTATAATCAAGGGCACCCCTCGCAGTACAACAACCTCACTATGCCCAGCCAATAATACTAGCGACGTATAACTTGGCAGGATTCGTCATTACCTTGATGCACCGAAACGTTAGAACCGCGTGATTTCTCCATATCTGCTTAACTTAAGTCCCTTTTGTTCAGGACAAAATTCTCTTAAAGGAAATGCACCCCACCCTCAAGATGGACTTTAACTTAAATAGGGGATAATACTCCTTACAAGTTTAAACTTGTGAGGCGCATCCACAATAAATCGACACTCCAGTATCATCACTCCCCGTCATGGCAGAGACTTACTAATGGAATCTACCTTCGAGCTTAACCACGTGGCTCGGGGTACGAGTCAATTCACCCTTTCGTTACTTCCGTAACACTCCACTACGTGAGGCCTCATCTCCTTCGGCCTTAACCACCAACTTCTCGAAATCCTTCCACTTCATATAACATGAAACCAATCCCTCTTAGAGTTTACGCATGACTTATTCATGGTCAACTCCCAACAGCATCCCTAAACTTACGTCCCATACTAAAAGGCCCTACGCCTAAACAATCCTAAAGTCTATCTACCTATACCCTATCTAAGTCGTATGCACTTAATGCTAAGTATATCCCTAGTGTCCAAGACCTTTCTCAACTTCCGACATTGCTCAGTCTCGTGCGTGGGACGTCTCGCCGAAGCGAAATCCAAACAAGGAACCCTCCCGTTACACTACTACCTCGCGTTGTCAGTCATCGAGGGGTACAGGTCTAAGACACATGTTCGGGACCAAAAGATTCTACCGCTACACACTAACTATATAACTAACAAAAGAATATTAACTATCCAAAGCTGACCCTTCGTGAAACCCTAGGGTTATATACCCTATAACATATGCATCTCAACAAATAGCCTTCTATATCAAGGCATAACCCGAAGTTTTAATTCGACTTCGTACCTCGGTCCCCCTCATATCGATCAAAGGAGAGAACTATGTGCAGTGCCCCTATGTCGCACAATAATAGCCATTAATCATCCTGGCACGTGATCCTCGGCTAAACTTTCAAATCCCACTTCCGACAATAATGTAACAAAATAAAATATAATAAAAGGAAAGAATAGCATATCTTCACTCACAACATCGTTAAGTGTTCATGCGGCGGAGTGTCTTGCAAAGCGAAATCCAAACAAGGAACCCCTCCGTCACATGCCTGCTTAACTAGTTGATCATGGAGATAGAGCGTAATACACACAAGGTAAAAGAAAGGAAAGGTAGTATATCCCCACTCCCAACGTCGTTAAGGTTCGCGCGTGGAGCGTCCCGCAGAAGCGGAATCCAAACAAGGAACCCCTCCTATACGCTACCACTCAACTTGTTGGTCGTGGTGATAAGGCATAGCAATCACATACCAATATCACATCATACTCGACCATGTTAAGGACGAGTAAATCGGCCTCAAGCACAATTTAATAAGAGAACCTCCTATAATCATACAAACAAAAGAAAAGGGCGAACCATTACGCATAGGACTCGATACTAATGAAAATACTCTCAGCAGATATTATGAAGTCTGAAATCTGAGAAAAGCTCGTAAAACAAATGAGCGCGTAACACCCGCATCAAATAACATATAACTCACGCATCTCTGAGAAAAACTTACCCTCAATAACGGGTGGTTCCGGCAGGGCTGGAGGAAACATAGCCTCCCGATCATGACAAACACGCCCATACTGTAGTTGCCCCTGCTGCGGAGGAACAACCATAATAGGTACCGGAGGTGGAAACAGAACACATGGCTGCTGCGGAGCCCGAGGAAACTGACCCCCAATCATCTGAGGACACTCCTTCTTGTAATGACCTGCCTCCCCACATTGGAAGCACCGTCCCTTCATCTCCTCCTGACCTCTACTTCTGTTATTTCGAAACTGAGAAGAGCCTCGGCCCGGATGACCTCTATCTCCAGGGCCACCCCGATCTGCCCGATGCAAAGCACCTTGTTCGTGCCTATTATTGCCCCTCGCAATAAACTCTCCAAGCTTCCCCACTTTCCTCATCTCAGTAGCTTTCTTGCTACCCTGCATATACAATCGATGTTCCTGGCAATGGAGTAAGGCTGCATTTATAACTTCGCCATAAGTCTGTAAAGTTGGGTTACCCAATAAGTGTTTTCGGATTCTCTAGTTTAGACCTCCCATAAACTTCGAGATCTTCCTCTCTTCCGGAGTCACCTCATCTGGTACAAAGCTTGCTAACCGGGTGAACTCCTCTTCATACTCCGCTACAGACCTCTCCCCTTGCTCTACATCTAGCAACTTCCTCTTCATCTCCCTCTGAACAGCGGGAGGAAAATACTTAAGATCAAACAAAGTCCAGAACTCAGTGATTGACATGGTGTCTCTTTGCTCTGGGGTGGTCACCGTCTCCCACCAGTGTAACGCAGATCCGACAAGCTTAAAGGTGGTAGGGACTTGCTTCTTATCCTCACTGCATTCTATCATTCGAAGGTGGCGTTGCATGTCTTTCTTCCATTGATTGGCTTTAATAACATCCGCACCTCCCTCGAATTCCGGGGGATTCCCCTTTAGAAAGGACTCCCTAACCCTTTCCCACGGAGTAAGCCCCGTAGGAGCTTGAACACCTGGAGCCCATGGCAATTGTTGGATCACTACGGACATGGCGGCATTAACCGCTCCAGCCACTATGCTTGCTATATCCGCAACATTAACCGTCCCTTGTAGTGGCGGTGGAGGACCTACTTCCTTCACTACGACCTTAACACGTCTTGCCGGGCGACCTCTCTTAGACGGCATCTGAGATGGAAGAACAATAGTTTTAGAATGCTAATTAAAATAATCTATCTTGTAGAAGATCGTAAACATAAGCATCAAAGAAATCCTAACATTAGGCTCTACATCAAAGAACGCTACGGTAGAACGAGACAAGTCCACACAGATCCTAGTACTCTAGAACCTGATGCTCTGATACCATCTGTGATAACCCGCAATCCGAGATAAGGGGTGGCCAGCCCGATACTCAAACGTAACAGGAATCATGGATGGATATCATTCTCAGCATCACAAATATAAACTGAGTATAAGGGAAAAACCACCCAATAAATCAGAAAACGGGTTGCCAAAAAGTGTAAAATTTAAAAAAAAAAAGCGGTTATGAAAATTTAAACTAAGCAACCCAATCTGACGAGCAAGTGGAATTTCAAAAGATAAATATAAAGTAACTAAAACGAATGTATACAAATGGGCCGAATAAGCTGTCGGTCCACAGCTACATAAGACAACGTACACAATATAAAATATCATACATAGTACAACCATTAATCAAATACAATAGTTTGGGACACACGCCCGAGGGACAAGACCCGATCATATCTAGGATAACAAGAATGAAAGCGTCTAATACAACATCCTGTAATAACCCGCAAAGCCTTACAGCTCGTCGAAGGTGCAAGGAACTTGGAAAGTCAAGTCGGGCGTTCTTGCGGTGGAGCACCTGAGCGGATACCATAATATATATGCAACAAGAAAGTAAACCGGTTAGGGACGGGTTCTATATGATTTCTAGAAGAATAAAAAGCATGATAGATATGAACAGTTGTGCGTGAATAATGAGGATGATTACATGACATGCTAGCTACAATTACAAGCAAGGATGGAAGGTAAAGCATTTTAATTTAAAACCCTTCTTATTAATACAATTTTCCATTTCCTTCAGGCATTCCTTATTAGGAATAAAACCATATATTTGGTTAAGTCAAGAAGTTATAATTTCTATTCATTAATTAAAACTTTCCATTTTATCTTTCCATTACTTATTAGGAATATCATTTACATCAAGTGCTCTTTATGGCACATATATTATTCCCGTGCTCTTCCTGGTACATATTTATGCTCTTTATGGCATTTAACAACCATCAAGTCCAACTTGATGAAAATATGGTTATATTCATATACATATAACGATATCTAAGACCGCCAGTCCGGGTTTCCCCCGTTGTGCGCGCCCCTAAATGACCATCATCTTCCAGGGCCTAACATAAGACAACCTGGGCACCTAACGGAACACGTCGGGAAGCGGCCATGAGCCTGCGTGGTAGCCAAGACCACACCCGGAATCTCCCTACCCCCGCAGAAAAAATATACAACCATAAACGCTCCCATGGCCTAGGACTATATCCACCCTGCATTCATTAGCCAGGGGGCTTCACCTCACGAGCGAACTTCCCTTATGATGTCATTTAGAGCGGTGTGTAACAGTAAATTAACATTTACATTTATCATCATTTTATTTCCAAAAATCCATTTCCATTAATCATGTGATTGGTTCTTTATTATTAAACCTAATATCATTAAACAACGGGGTTCATTCTAAAATTGAACCTATTATCTTTAAACACCTATGGGTTCATTTTATGCGAACCTAATTCCCATCGAATATTATCATTTATTCCTCAAATTACAATCCCCGATTAACTCTCCAAATGATCATTATGATCCTACAAATCTCCAAGGCCTATGTAACTTGACTTGACAAGCCCTTCTAGTCTCCAAGTTAGGGTACCTAACTTCCAAACTTCTAAGAGTTTGAATAAAAGAAGTAATGCCTTAGCATTACTTTAAACCTCCCCGAAACAAACCCCAGATGAACCCATTTCTTGTCCAGGGTGACCAAACTCCATAGCTACTCTAGGACTCTAAGTTTACTTCTTTAAAGAGGTTTCCTAGGCCCTAATCCTAAAGAATAAGGATAAAAATCAAAAGGAAAAAGACCCCAAAACTGCTGGAACCGAATCGATTCGCCCTAGGGGCCGAATCGATTCGCCCCAGCGAATCGATTCGCTCTGAAAGCGAATCAGTTCGGACAATAAAACTTGGTTTCTGCAATTGCCGAATCGATTCGGTCTAAATCCGAATCGATTCGGACAACAATACCTGGGATTCTGCATCTATGCGAATCGATTCCCCCAAGGGGCCGAATCGATTCGCCCCTGCGAAAATGCCAAGAATGGCTATGGAGTCTTGAACTCCAAAATTCTAAACAAACCCAAACCAGCCAAATCCAATCTATATAATGGAACTAGTACACCAAAAATACACCCAACTACCATCATTTGAAATGTTTATCTTCCAAATCAATCTCAAAGGGTTAAATACCCAAAATTCCACCAAAACCCTAACATTTCTAAATCATAAATATCAATGCAATTTATTCTACTTAAACCATAAATTTGCAAGTAGATTACTTGCCTCAAGGTAAGAATCTGATTTGATGAAGAAGGAGGCAACAACCCAAGCTCCAATCTCTCTTTTCTCCCAAGTTCTCTTCCTCTCTCTATTCACTCTAGGGCTCAATTGTGTAAAATGGAAGAATGGGAATAGGGGTGGGGAGTTAAAACGGGGCTTAAGTCTAAAAGCCCAACTTAAAATGCTAATACGCGATATACTAATACGCGACTACACTATTTAAGCCAAAACCAGTCAAAAGTGCCCGAAATGCCAAAATACAATATGGCACTTATTTTGACTGTCTCACACCTACCGGGACTAACTACACTGTTCAAATTATCATTTGAAAGTTTTATAACTCGTTTTAGTTCCGGTTTCATAATAAACCAAAATGTCATTTTAAATCTTTATGACATTAAAATCACCACATGAACATTTTATCTACTCACGAGGTAACTACACAACATATTAGTAAATATTGACTCGACATATCAAATTAATATTTACTCAGCATCTTATCAGATAACAACTAATTACTACACAAGTAATTAAGGATAAAATGGACTATCGGAAGAGAGGGTTATTACAGTCATGTGAGTGATAATGAGAACTCATCGATTGATGACACGATAGCACATGCCACTTCCAAGGTCATTGTTCATGATTCCCTTGTTTTTAATGATAGTGAGAGTGGAGAAGAAAGAGAGAGTGAAAATGAAGAAGAGGTTGATGTGAGTGAACTTCAAAATGCTTTTCATGAATTATATAAAGAATCTATTAACTTGAAAAGAACTAATTTGAAGTTAGAAGCTTGTTTAAGAAAGAGTGTCAAGGTCGTTGATGATAGTGCCTTAATAGAAGACCTTAGGACACGTGAGAGGACTCTTCGTGTGAAGCTAGAATACGTAGAAGGCGAAAGAAATAGCCTTAGGAGTTTAATGGAATCCTTGAAAAAGGAGCTTCTTGCTTTTGAAGAGCGTAATTTTTTACTAGAATCTAACATTTTAGAATTGGAAAATAAATTAAAAGATAATAGTAATGTCAAATTTGATTTGGAATGTCGTTCTGAAAAACTAGATAAAATGTTAGGAACGGTCCAAATTAAAAATGACACTTGTGGTTTAGGCTTCAATCTTTGTAATGAATTTACTCATAATGCCCAAACCAATATTTTAGGAGAATCTACTAGGAATGCATTTAATGATCACTCCTTAGGAAAATCTTTTCGACATGTTCTTACTTGTACACTTTGTGGTCGAAAAGGTCATCTTAGGAAATATTATTTTGATCTTAAACGAATTCCTAGAAAATCCCATAGTAAAGTAACCACGGTAGTTAAAGCTCCTACACCCCAAGATAGTCATTCTTCATTAATTTGGGTTAGGAAATCCGACTTTATTGCCTTACAAAATAGGGATTTTGATTCTCATTTACTTTCACATGCTTCCTCCCTTGCTAAATCTAATGGATGAATGTGTTAGTGTTTGCATACTCTAGCGGTTGTACTTTATGTTATATTCACATGCTAAATGTATGCTTGTTTAGTCATTTTCTAGTCATTGCCTTATTTCATATCACATGCTAGAAATCATGACTTGTTTATCTTTTTGTATTATATTTTGTGTTTGAATTAATTGAAAAATATAAAAAGATTTTTTTTGTTTATCATTTGTCTTTTATTTATTTCATTTAAGCTTAATGAAAAATACAAATGATTTTTGTTTGTCCTTTTGAGTAAATATTTATTTTTGATTAAAAATGTTAAAAACTCAAAAAGATTTTATTTTTGTGTGTATTTTAGTTTGACACACTTTATGTGGCATATATTTGTGTTTGAATCCCATCGTTTACGCTCTCATGTGGCTAGAACTTTTGGTTTAGATTTTCAATCCTTAAAATGTTCTTTACCATGTTTTATATGGAGTAGTTGGATTTTGTATTGTTTAAATGGATTCTATTTCTGTATGCCTCTATTCACACATGCACGAGCTCTTTTGAAATCTTAACGTCACATGTTATATTTGAGCTTTTTGAGGTGTTCTCCTACCAATCTAGTCATCTACATATCTTTGACCTAGGAGGACTAGTGCATGTCAAAATCCGTTGCATGTGAGATTTGTGTGAAAATGAAAACATGATAAATTAATATATGCACGGGGAAGGGCTCCGAAAGGATGAATGAAATCCTTTACGATAGTAAGCCACCGTTGATTGGATCTAAAAGAAATACGTGATCCAAAGGCCTAAAAACAGAATATTTGGCATTAAAAAGAAAGCAATTGCCAAGGCCTATGTTTGTTTGATATATTCATTCAAAAACAAAAGAATATATATGCTCATTGAGGGAGAATTGGATGGTATATCAATGGTTTGCACAATGTCCGTTTATCCTAGTTGTCTTTAATGTCATGACTCTATTTGGTTTGTAGAATCATCATCATGCTAGGCTTGTATGCATTGTGTATGTTTGTTCATTGAGTTCAATCTATATTGTCACATGAGGTTATATTTCAGTGTGATGAAGTTTACAATCAAATGAGAACTCCGTGAACGTTTATTATGTGTTTGGGTCTTAATTTTAAATTGTTGCTAGTTCACACCCCTACACTTCCGTTTCCATATGACACATTTTTGCCATACGAGTGTGCAAACTTATTGTATTTTGTGTTATATGTGTGTTTTTATCTATATATATATGCAAGTGCTTCGTTGTTATATTTCTCGTTCATATATATATGATATTTGTTTGTCTTTGCCTTGCTTTTAATTGCCCATATGCTTTCATGTCTTAACACTTTAAGCTTCAACGTGTTTATTAGTTCTTTATCCTTTGCCTATTCCTAAACAAAAAGGGGGAGAATGATGATAGGGGGAGAAATGGTATCTAATCCTATTATTATCGTATCTTCGTTTGGGGGAGATTTATCTTAGGGGGTGACGTCTTTCTAAGTAGGTCATGTGTTTGATAAAGGGGAGAATTAATTTAGGGGGAATAATTTAATTAATTGCATTTTATATTTTGATATTCCCTATGCATTTGATGAGTTTGCTTAAGTGTGCAGGAATTATTCTAAAGCGGCATCTTTCTATGGCAAAGCGTTTGATCCTTGGGTTGAGTCAAGTCTGGGCGGGTTTTATTTTGAGTCTAGTAGAGCTTGACGACCCTTTAGGATTTTTGTTTGGTTTTTGTCCCGGAATAGCCAAAGGGGGAGATTTGTAAGGACACAAATTTCCAATTGAGTCCATATATAGTTTTGGCTCAATTCCGGACAAAAACATTTATTCATAGGATAGTATTCAATTGTAATATTCTCAAGCCTATGAAGTGTATGTTGAAGACGTAGCGGCAAAGAGTATAAAGCTTCATCAAATATGCCGGTTTGCATGCCTCGTTTCTACGTCATCAACTATGGTTCCATGCTCCCAAGGTGTGAATGCAATTATATGTATATAGGAGCTTGAAACAATGTTTATTGGGTGTTAGGTTTAATAAAACCCATGTTTTACTTTCAGAATAATTTAATTGAAACTTTAAAATAAAGTACATAAAGTTTCTGGGCCAAAAATTGAATTTTAGAAAAATTTCTGAAAGTCGTTCGAAATCTCGTTCGAACGAGTTTCAGTCGTTCGATATGTCGTTCGAACGAGTTTTTCGTTCGAACCAGGTTTCGTTCGAACGAGTTTGCCAACGAACCTAAACTGGTCAGTCGTTCGATATGTCGTTCGAACGAGTTTGGTCCTTCTAACGAGATATCTAACGAGTTTCTAACGAGCCCAGTCTGGTCGCTCATTAGAAGTCTCGTTCGAACGAGAGTCAAGTTCGTTCGAACGAGATGCCAGGCGGGAACAGTTTTGAGCAGTTTTTGGCAGTTTTCACCCCATTTCCCCACTTGTTTCTTAACTGATTTTTTAAGACTTTATTAAGGACGGGAATCATTTTTGTAGGTGTATCTTTTTCATACCATACAAACTCCTAGAGAGTGTTTTGAGAGAAAATTTGTTTAAGGAAAAAGATCAAGTTTTGAGTGTTATTCTTTAATGAAAAATCCTACACACTCTAGTGTTTACACCCAATAGTTGTTTATCCAAGTTCTATATACATATCTTTACTTGGAGTTTTGGCACCGGTTTATCTCTACCGAATTCAAGAAGATAAGTTTTGGTTTGCTTCTACATCCATCAAAGAAGAAGACCTTTTGTTGAAGATTCTACCCACTTGGAGAAAGGCTCCGTGATTGGGTGACGGTGACCATATAAAGTCCCATCGGTGGATTCCGAGACCGCGGTGGTGTTCCGAGGTTGTTCGCTAGGAAGAGGTTTCTACGAGAAGAAGCGTCGAGGCTTGAGAGGGATCGAGTCAGTCGTTGTAAGTCTATCTGTCTTGTAATTGTAATTCCATATCTAGTGGACTTGTGGCTAGGGCCGTCCGAGGTTGTTTCCCGTCTTGGGTTTTTCCTCGTACGTCTCGGCGTAGTGTGATATTGTTTATTTTATCTTGCATCATAATTTAGAACGCATGCTTATAATAAATTCATGATAAAATTTGGTTTAATTATCACACTCATTTAATTTGGGACTAAATTAAATATTGGGTAAATTTGGTTTATTCAAGTCATTTGCTAAAATTGGTTTCGCCTAACTTTGGATAATTGAAAATTATGACTTAGGCAAATTTCTAGGAACTATTTAATTGGACTTAATCGGTTTAAGGGAGTATTAATTGTTTTTGAGTTAACTAAAATTTGAAATTTTAGTATTTGTTTTGTTGAACCATCACACCGTTTACGCTTCCGCATTTAAATTAAGTTTTTACAAAAAGGGAATTACAAGTTTGATTTTAATTGAAGAAAGTTTTAAAATCCGGGAACCCTCAAATCCCAACAATGTTTAGTAAAAATAATTTATGAGAATATAAAATGTTATTTTTTTTACATTTTGAGAAAGTTTTAACTGACATTTTATGCGGTTGACTGAAGTTTTGTACCACTTTCCTAGCGGATGTCCGTGCCCGAAGGCACTTGAAAATATTGCAGATTCTCGCGACATGTATGATTAAACAGGGTCACTAGCTCGTTGGCCAAGATTTATTTGAGAATAACACTACCGAATGGAACTTATGAACCATCATAACTTTTTGAGCAATTATACTATAACGAAACTGGTGACCGAAAAAGTGACGGGAACATTAGAAAATGGGGGCATGGGAGTCATTACAGATTTATTTATTTTTTAATCTTAAAATTACTACATTGTAACCAAATGATAAAGAAAAAAAATCATTCATTTACTCTCAACTTACACAAATAAGAATGTGCATTAAAATTGAACTTAAAAATCACTCATGATAGTGAATGATCACTTTGTGCATGAACTGCTTTTATCCCCAATGATCCACTCAACTACATATAATGTTTTCATATCCATAAACTAATACACATTATACCAACACACTATTTATAATTGAGGAGTTCAAAAAAAACAAAGAACAAAATATGAACTTGAGGATACAAAAGATGTTACCCGTGACACTTCTGTAGATAGATCCCCCACACTTTATGCAGATACTTTTGATTCAACACATAAATTAACTGGGAGCATTTTTTCTTCTGGGAAAGCTTTAGAATTAGTGACACCCTTTGGGCAACGAAAGGATATTTTTGTGGTGAAGTCCACTCTCAATGCTTTGTACAATAGACAACTTGTTGTTTGGTCCTCTAGATGAGTTGCTGGCATATGCACGAAGAAAATAACCTCAGTTTCTTACACTGCTAGGGCCATTCATTGATTCAGAACATCAAGAGATAAAAAAAGGAACTCTAAATAGTTTGGAAACATTACATAAGAAAATAAAAATTAGAGTATACCTGGATAGTGAACTCTATAAATCGTTATCGCGGAGACAACTGAGTTATATTGAATCTTCAATAGGAGCAAAATATGTGAATATAGGCAGGAGTTATGTTGAATCTTCAACACGTTGGAGTAGGCCACCTAGAAGTAGGATAGAAAAAGAGCCACTTTTTAAGTTTAAAACTAATAATGGGGTCATAAAGAAGAAGCATTAAGAGAACACTGCCTAAAGAACATAACTACTAGTTGTTTGTCAAGGGGGTCATAAAGGTTGCTTCTAAGAGTTTGTACTTAGTACAATGCACATTCTCTTTAATTTTTATTGATGTATCATACTCATCCTCTTTGTTGACTCTTCTTTGGGGTAATATAGTGTGCTAATACAGCTCATTCAAAAGCTATAGCCAATCAATCAAGCAAGGAAAATCTAGATGTGCACAGTGTACTAAGCCCGTAGACTGAGCTGTATTAGCTAGATGTGCACTGTACTAAGCGCATTTACATACTGAGTTGTATTATCTCCTTTGTAGATGTGCACACTGTACTAAACCCTTAGATATGCACCCTTCCATCTAAATGTGCAAAATTATCTCCTGCAGTGTGTTAATTTAAGATCATCAGTTTGTAGATGTGCAGAACGAAGGTTTGCCCCCCAAAAGCTACATTGAATCAAGAAAGCATCTTGTAAGTTTTCACTCTAAAGATTAGCTCCAGATAATACAGCCCCACGAAGATTTGCACCAGTAAATTCACATTCGCGCAATGCTGCATTGTGAAAAATTGAACCCTCAACATCCACATCCTAGAATTTCTAACACTGAAGGTTAGTGTGTGAGAAGAATACGTTTTTGAGACATGCATAGCAGAAGTCTAGGAGTGACAAATCCAGTTTAGAAAGATCAAGGCTAGTATCCAAATGTATATGAAGTCCAGGAGTAACAATTAATAGTATCCAAATGTATATGAGAAACATGTAACAGACTAAAGGAAAATTAAGGATTTCAACTCAACCCATTATTTGAAAATTAAGTTCAAAACAATATACTAAAATGTGACAAATAAGTATTACAAATGTTTTCTAATATTACACATTGGGAGTAATGCCTCTTTGACATGTCAAATGTTGAGATTGAAAAACATTTGATATGTCAAATAGTGAAATTGCAAACTTTCACCTCCAAATATAAAATAACACTCTAGTAAATTCACATTAATAGAAAAATTTCTGAAAACTAAGTATAAGATCTGTTCAAGCCGTCCAAACTTACAATAACTAAGTACACAAAGCTTTAAATAGTTCAGCTTACTTACATTTCTGAATTAAATTCAATTCAAAACTCCCAATATTGGAGCACCATGGCAAAATCTAAACCTTCACAGGTTTTCCAAATAAGGAACTCTTGTCTCATACTATAATTAGCTCTTGTATTGTAATCATAATGTAATCGTAAGATCATAATCATAATCCTAATCATATTCATGTCATATCATAACAAAACCACCTCTTGTGAATTGAAAACACAACTCTTATTTTAATATTTTCATCTTAAGTCACATTAATTCATCACTTTTGGTGACTTATAACAAAACCAATGTCGGATCATGTCAACAACAAAACACGCCTATTTCAAGAGAAAAATGAAATTAGCATACACATTGTGTGAATGCTCAACTTGTAAGTAAAAAACCATAAATTAGCATACACACCAAAATTTACTACGAACCTGCAGGCATAACACCCCCGGGCCCACTCCAGGTGCAATACCAGCAAAATTATTGAGTAACAAACCTGCACAGATCCAAGAAGTATAAATGGGGGAGTAGAATAAGTGGAAACGAATGACAAAAATAGTCATATATCAACTTAGAGCTTAATTAACACGTGTGCCTCTCGAGCCTGTGAAGTATGTGTGGATAGCAGGTGCTGGGGATGATTGCCAAATTAGGTAGTCTATGAGCAGTAGCTATTTGAACACAGAAGCATGAAAGAGTGTTGTGTTCATGTCTATTTTACATGAATTGTGTAAATACATGATTTGTCACCATTTGAGTTTAAAAACTCATAACATCATAAGAATAATAAAAACATCTAAAATTGTGAAAAATGTCTCCATTAGCAAAAAAAATTGTGCTAATCGTACCGATCCCCATTCCCAAATTTAGCGTTAGGTATGGGGAGTTCAAAATTTTCCTTATGTTGCCTCATATCATAAGTACACATGTTTCTTCTCAACTTGAACGAATGGATCATACAAACTGAAAATAGGTGATTCTAAAAAAGACATACATAAGAGGATGAGTATGATAGCTCATTAAAAATTAAAGAAGAGCCCAATTACCTAAAAAATTAAAAAAGATTCATTAATGAATTTACTAAGTTACATTAAAATAAACTCATCAGGATGATCTGATACCTCATACAACATCAAGGCACATTCATGTACTATCCCTCCCATAAACAAAGTCAAGAAATAAATTATTGTAGCTTCGAGACAACCTGTATATGTATGCAGTGTACATTCTTACTTTCACAATATAAATTATTTCTCTAATCCAAACCAAATGGGAAGGGAAAATAAAATATTCAAAGTAGCAGAAGTATCAAGTATTTATACCAATCGAAAATAAGCAACATAAGTAGCCGCTCAAAGTATTTGTACCAATTGAAAATCAAAAATATTCAAACTCAGCTCTGCTTGAGATTGTTTACACATAAGTAGCCGCTCAAAACTATATTCATCATATTATACCTTCAATTTTGCCTCTGTTTTTGTTGAGCGGGCAATCCCTCTTCTACTTTATTGAATTTCTTAGACCCGGTCATATTCGACAGAAGATGTTTAAGCATGATTTTTGTGCTTTGTGAACATCTATTCAATATAAGTAGGGGTTTAAAGCAAGCCTTATCCTACTGTTAGATGCCTTCCAATGCTTGCCCCGCAATTAGATGTTTGTCGATGCTTGCCCTGCTCTACTTTTTGAAGCAAGCCATATCCTGGCCCATCCACATTGTTTCCCCCATCGCAGCACTGATATAGAAAAAATAATCCAACACAGATAAGAATAATTATTTCATCTCCAAGAAATTATGACACATTCAAGATATACCTCTTTCAAATAGAATAATTGCTCAAAATCGCTCAAAATCATTATTGTTTGAAATAGAACAATTGCTCAAAATCGCTCATTAGAGTACATACCTGTTTGAAATAGAAGTCTATACATGTTTGAAACAGGTATATACTCCAGTTGATATATCTGTGAAAAAATCACTCATCCCTTATATGAAACAGGTATATATTCCCTTCTTCCAACGCGATTGATTTGAAAAAATGCTCATCCCTTGATCAGGTATAGAAACTTGATAAAAATCTTAGAATTAGAATATATAGATCATGAGATAATAAGAACATAGAAATTAGTGGTGACAAAAATATGTGAAAACGATTGAAGCTTGTACAAAACAGAGAGTTGACGAAAGTGATGTCCACGTCTTCCTCTTGAATTTTGTGACCGGCTCTTTAAATATGATGAGTAGTTCATCAGGGAAATCAATTGGAATTTCATTTGGGGATTTACAATATGAGGCTCAGATTTTAGTGACATCTCGTTTGATAAATGAAGAGGACACCTAATGAACTATGACCCTCATTCCTATCTCATTTCTATTTCGTGTCGATTTGTTCCCTTACTTAAAATCGTATTTCACTTGTATCACTTATGAAAAGAGTCATAAATCTTTTTAACACGTAGACAAATAATTCAATTATATATTAAGGCCTAGGCGAAACGACATATGCTGCGCCTAGAACCTAGTTAGGCAGGCAGTGCTAGGCAGAGATTTTTAGAATACTGCTTATGAATTATGATTTAAAATGTAAAGCTTAAAAACATAATAAGGTGTTCACTTAAAAAAATACCCTCCCCAAAAACACTTGTATATGGTGCTATCCCCATTGTTCTCATGCTTGCAGGTAGTTCACTATAAAAAACTCTTGGATTCCAACATCAGTAAAAATGTCTAAAAGAATATCTTAGGTAGCAACCAAAATATACTAAATTGTACCTCTCAGTTGAGTTTACGTTTAAACACCACAAAACTATATCGAAGAAAAAATGGCCTATTTCAATCATATTTGCCCGTGTCTAAAGCCACGACAGAAATTTAATTTCGGCCCGCACAATGCTAAAGAGATAGTTTATTTTCCGTTGTTCTTGTACTGTTTAAACAGTTCACACAATTAATGCATAAAGCACGGATTTAGATGAATAAATAAAAAATCACATGATTGATGAATAAATCACGTACTTGAGTTATTCAGAAAAAAGTCACATGATTGATGAGTAAACCACTAATTTAGACAAAGCCATGTTTAAATAATTTGAAACTAACATGAGATAGTGTTTCAAATTACATAGTAAAAAACAGAGTTTCCAGCATATCCCAATCCCAATTTCAAAAATACATAGTTAAAAACAGAGTTTCAAAATACTTAAATACTTCCACTTGACAATAGATCTAAATAAATACAAACCACTTGACAATGGTAAAAAGGCAAAATAAACAATTAATTTACAAATAAATCAAGAAGTAGAGATAAAGTTTATACCTGATATAAATATAAAATCCAACATAAACAGATCCTGATCTAAAAAGAAAAAATAAACAACAAAATACAATTAGGGCCCCAAATATAAACATAAGCATGAAAATAAATAGATCTTAAACAAAAATGCATAAAATATGTACACAAAGCCCTAAATTTATCAGCAAGTAAAAAGCCCTAAATATGCACACAGGTCTTGAATGTGCGGGTATGATGTGTGTGTAAGACAAATCTAAACATGCGTGTGTGCACGTGTGTACGAATGTGTGTGTGTGTGTGTGTGTGTGTGTGCATGTGTTTGTGAGAGAGAGATCACCTGTAACGGGGGAGGGATTAGGGAGGAAACACGGGGGGTGATGGAATAAGAATGAGAGGGAAGCATCGTGGGTAAAGAAGAGGGAGACAAAAGAGGTAGTGAAATGTAGGATTGAGAGGCATCGCAGGAGAAATTTGAGAGGAGAGATATGGGAGAAAGGGGTAATGAGAGTCGTGTGTTTGATACAGGGAGGGCGGATTTTGCGTATGTGAGAGGTGAGAGAGGGGTAATGAGGGTAAGATTACCAATTTACCCATATTTTTGAATTTTGAAGAAAGAGGACAAATAAATTAGAGTGTATCAAAAGAGGGGGAAACCAATATATTCAAGGGTAAAATGGGTAGTGTAGGAAAAACTCATTAAGATGACATCATGTTTTGATCTTATGACATACATAAGTTTTCTACTTTATTATATATACTAGGGTATGCCCGTGCCTGAAGGCACGATGAAATTTTCAAAAAGTACGTAATCGCAAAGCAACAAAAAATTTCGAAGTACGTAATTGAACAACGACGAAAATTTGATTATCAGCCTATCCACTCTAGTTAACAAATAACAAATAATCCAACAACATTCAAATAGTTTAAAGAGTTTAGAAAAATGGGCACACATTCATTTGTTTATAGGACTATCCACTTTGTTTAAGAAATTAAAAAAAAAATCCAACCACAATACAAATAGCAATTAAGTAGTCAAAAGTACAATTATCATGGAGATAATAAACGACTAAGGTTAATCTCTTTGTACACATCGGTAAAAAGACATCATAGTTATGTTGGCAAAAAAAATACAGATTGTAAAAACACGAATATTTTTTTTTGCACAAACCACTATATCCCAACAACATCTAAGACTCTCATCCTAAAGATGTGATATAATGCCCAAAAGAATTATCCATAATTCATTTAAGAAAACAAAAAAGAGACATGACGTCATGTTATGCCTCCTATTTTGGATGTAAAAATTATTAATCGTGTTAGTTGTATCACCATATGCATTTGAAGTCAACAAAATCTTCTCACAAAAACAATGTGAGGTGTGAGGTTAACTTGTACACATAAGTATTAAAAGGGATAATAATTTAGAACGTTCATAATAGAAGAAAAACTATTAATTTGAGATTAGTTAAGTGTTAATATTAATCTCAAATTTAACAATATAGGCTTTATATTTATATCAATGTGAAGGCATGCATTTAAAATCAAATATAATTTTACTTAAAAAAATATTTTGATATTATTAAAAATAAGAAAAATGAAAATTATTATCTCATATATAAATGAAAAGACAAATTTAAAAATTTAAAAATAAATTTAAACTTTTCATAAAATTATATAAATTGATTTTACTCCATTAGTATAATCCAACTTATATTTTTTTATTTAAAAAAGTATATCATTTTTTACATTAATTTTTGTAAAGAAATGTTTTAGTTTTAATCAATGCCAAATTCATTATTAAAATACTTTTCATAAAGTACATTGAGCCAAGTGCACTAATGCAAGTTTGCCGCTGATGGAGAGTTCTTACAAATGTTTGGTAAAATACATCAAAGTACATGGAGACATGTGCCATGTACTTTGGCAATAAACAATAAAATAAGTTTATTGCCAAAGTATTGGTAACTTGAGTTATTGTCATAAATTTTCATGTACTTTGACCATAAATGTCTTGGGAACAGTAAGGTTGCCTCAAAGCTTTTTCAATATTAAAACCACCCTAACACGAATCTTTGGATATTAAAAAAAGTGTTTTATTTCGGTAACAATAATAAACTAATTTAAATTCATTCAAATATAAAAAATGTTCAAGACTTAAAAAAATTACCAAATCACCTATTAAGAATTGTTTAAACAAAGTAGCAAATCAAAACAACTATTGGTTTGTAACAAAAATAAAATATACAATACAAAGCATAAAATAAACAAATATGGTAATGCTTTGAAAAAAATGGTGCAAAAAGTGTGACAATATTTTCTCTGAAAATGATTATTTTTTATTCAATATTCAACCCTCACTTTTTGGACTATTTTACAATAAATTGTATTTAGGAAAAAAAATTAAAACCTTAAGCATCCAAACCTTTTTATATTGACATGAAATGACTCACGCCACTTTTTATACTATAATAAAAGCTTAATTGTTATATCTCCAATTAGGGGTGGCCATAGGCCCGCCAAGCCCGTCCAGCCCGCCTAATAAAAAAATAGGGCTTGGGTAAGGTGAATAGACCCGCAAAGCGGGCTTGGCAAAATTTTATAGGCTCGATTTTTTTTCGAGTGGGCTTGGACATGAGTTCTTTAGCCCGATGAGGCCCGGCCCGAGGCCCGGCATATATATATATATATATATATAGGGGGGGGGAAACTTTTATAAATATAAAAATGTATACCAAGTCTTTTCATGTAAAGTGGAAAAGTTTATATACGAACTTTGTAATATATGGAGTTTAAAACATATTTTTAATTAAAAAAATAGGTATTGTAATTTAAAAAAATCTTTTAATTAACATAATAAGGCCCGATCGGGCGGGCCTGGGTAAAGAGATTTCAAATTTGGGTGGGATTGAGATTACGTAATAAGGCTCGATCTAGCCCGAGCATGCTTGGGATAACACTTAATATTATAAGCCCGGACCGAGCCCGCCCGGCCCATGGCAACCCCTATCTCCAATCACAACTTTAAAAAATAAGACATTTCTGACATCTCAAGCCCTTCAAAAGTCACTTCAACAGATTTCTAATACATATTTTTAAAATAAAAAAATAGAACTTCATTGGCAATAATCACCCAAAATAGATAAAAAAAAAAGTATACATCTACAAACCATTGAATAAAAAAAATATTACTAGTTTATTGTCTATTGCTCTTTACATCTTCTCGAAACATTGAATAAAAAAAATGTACACAAAAATCTTTTGAATCCATTTTAAGAGACTTGCCAATTTACCTCTGTTGTACAACTCCAGACCATGGAGATGATTCAAGAGTAGAGATAGAAAGATGCACCGTGCCATGTTGATGATTCCACACTATTTATGGGCATTATTTCTCTGTAGAAATAAGTGACCACAAATATTAGTGTAAAATCCTTTACATACGAACAAACATCAATTGAGGAAGATGAATAGAAAAATTAACTCATCACATCCTACAAAACACCTAATCAAACATAAAACACAAAATAGAGGGGAAACTATGTCAAACCTGAAGGAAGTTAGGAAGAAATATCAAATCATAAGAGAGAGAGAGAGAGAGATAAAACTTCCACCTGATCTGAAACCCATTTGAAACATATCTGAGTTCGAAACCCATTTCCTCAAGTCTTAACCTAAAAAAATAAAGCAAAACTGATTTAATATCTAGATCTTAAACTATGTTTAAGAAATCATAGCACACTAAGCAAATCATGAAGAATGCAAATGGTATCTGTTGCACCCCTCCGAGAAAAACTCTCTCAATGCCAAACCGTACTCTCTAGGTACAAATACCGAGAAAAGTGAGTGATAGAGGGGAGAGAAGGAGGGAAGACCCAAAGTGAGTGATAGAGTGTTATGGAACAGATCCGAATGAGTATAGCCAAACAGACCCAAATGAGTACAGATCAGGGGACTTGAAACTTTTATAAAAAAAAAACAATTACAGCAGAAAAGACACAACGGATTACAACTAAACCTGTATAGGTTTAAAAAAAGGCAATAAAACTATTATAGCCAACAAATAAACGATTACCTTGTTTTAAGGGGAAATATAAATGAATACCCCAAACAGACCCAAATAGTTGTTGTCCGTTGTTGATGTTATTGTTCGTTGTTGTGCAGCGACTTATAAGGCGTCAAGTTGGATAACTAGTACAACCATGGTTGATGTTATCTGTAAGGAGAAACCATAGCTGAGGTAAAGACGGGTAGGTTCCGACGACGTCTTTGGTGGAAGAAAAGAATTTTTTTTTTAACTGGGTTGTTCTTCGTTAAATATAAAGCACACAATAGTTGAAACATTTTTTGGACAAATCGAAGAAAACTCGTACAATAAAAAAATACCAGGGTTGTTCTTCATTGTTTTTCTTAACGTGGGTTCACCAGATCTAAATGTATCGAATAGCCACCAGTTTTCAGTCTGGGCTCGTTGGCATTTGGATTCGGGGTTCGGGTCGGAGGTAAGCATGTCAATTTTAGGCTGGAGGATCGGGGGTGTAGGTAGTCTCCGGCGTGGCAGCTGGTTCGAAGTTGGCAGCGGGATCGCAGTTTAAAGTCCCCGATGGGTTAGACTCATAGTAGTCGAAGAGAAACAAAGGCAGAGAGGGAGGGAGTAATTTAGGGGAGAAAAATAAAAATGACTGGGAAGGGGGTAATGGGGTAGGAAAGGGTGAGAGTGGTTCAAATACCATCATGTTCTTATTTTTGAAATTTGTAAAAAAAAAGTAAAACAAAGTAGAGTGTAAGAAAAGAGGGGAATCTAAAATTGAAGGGGCAAATTAGGAAATGTAGGAAAAATTCATCCGATGACATCATAGTTTCAACTTGTGAGATACATAAGTTTTATACTTTATTTTATATATATATATATATATATATATATATATATATATATACACACGCACATACACACATTTAGAAATACACATAAAAAAGATTATACTAAAATACACTCACAAACAAAGAGATATACACACACATGCACAAAAATTACATGCAAACACACACACACACACACACACATGGAGAGAGAGAGAGAAAAATACACACATATAAAGAGAGAGGGAGAGAGGGTCATCGGTGGTGGAGAGAGGGTTATCAGTGTGGAGAGAGGGAGACAGGGTCGCCGATGTGGAGAGAGGGAAAGAGAGAGGGAAATATTTCGGTACTTTGTAAACTAACCTGGGGGTGTGTTTTATAGTTTTGAATTGGTCACGGTTCTAGACCATGACCCCGCCTAGGACCAATAAGATAGTAATAAATTCTCACGGTTCAAGACAATGTCTACGTCATGGGAAAGATGTGAGTGAATCATTCTAGAGAGTAAAACTAAAAAAGGGGAAATGTATATATAGTATTTAAAATGTGAGCGGTGCACTGGATCACGATTCAATATAAAAGAGTGAATATGCGTGTCTGATGTGACTGCTAAAGGATAATATATATAAGTAGTATGATGAATCATGACTCATTATGAATAAATGAGTACACATGTCTGATGGGTCTACTAAAAATAAGCAATAATGAAAATACTAATAGAAAAACATGAGTAGCAATATGGAAAATGAGGAAAAGTTGACTTGAATCTTGAGAAAAAACTCAGGATGCCTATGTAGCTGGAACCGGCATCAAAGTCCACATAGTTTGGAATAACATAAAGGTGGGGTTTAACCCATAAGCCCAAAAATTGAGTTTTTAATATGATTTGTGGAAAAATGTGCCCAAGTGTTGAAAATGGGAAAAAATAAGGAAAAACTCTAAAGATGGTTAGAGTTTAATGAATTAGGTTTTACGAATAAATCGATAATAAAAAAGGTGATTAGAGGTGATAAAGTAAAAATCAAATGGAAGTATGTGTTAAAACTAGTAAAGTGTAAGAAAATGCACTAAGTTAGCAAGCTTGAATGAGTAGAATATAGACTTTTGGAGTAACTTGAAATCTGATTTGGGAGATATGTTGGTTGATTTTGATTTATGATGTAATGAAAACAGAAGGAAAGGTTAGAGTGAGATAATGGAACGTTGGAGTGAATATATGGAAAGGGAGGTTTTGTAAAGACTCGCACAAATTTTTAGGAAAAAGGTATAGGGGTATAGAAAAAAGGTCCAAAAAAATGAGATAAAGGCTTCCTCAAATAGGAAACTTTTACTATTAGTGTTTCTATCAGTCATCATAGAAGGTGGTCTACCTATCGGCATAGGTTCCAGACTTGGCGGCCAAGTAAGGTACCTTGTGACAATAGGCAGGGGTAAAAAAGTGCCTCTAGGTAGTCCAAAGATGGATTTTTTTTTTAAATAGTCATAAAATACAAACCATAAGCCTAATTTTCACATGGTGGGGACCATTGAAAAGATAATTCACTGATCTACAAAATTGAATTCATGTAATCTCAATCGAAGATTTTACAAAATTCAAGCGGAGCTCAGAAGCGTCTAGTGGCCTTCGATTTAGTATTTCGGAGTAAAAAAAGGCAGTTAAATATGCATTGTAACTTGAATTTGTTCATGGTACAGACCATTAGAAAGAATATTCAGATCCTTATGAAACTACATTGAGAAAATATCATTTTCGAGAGTTTACTAAAGTCAAATAGAGCATAAACGTCTGATGACCTTTTTGGTGAAAGGGTGCTAAATGTGAATCGTAAGTCCGATTTACACATGGTATGGGCTGTTGGAAATGGGATTCAGCATCTCATGAAAGTTTGTTGAGAGAATATCATGTTCGAGAGTTGATCAAAGTTAAACGAAGATCGGGAAATATCCAGTGATCTCCAATTTAGGGTTTTAAGAAGGACCAGGGCTCCAAGGTTTTAAGGTATAATTTTTAAAACAATGAAGGTGTTGGGGTACTAGAATGGGAGTCTATAAATCTTACCCTATATGTGAGCTTTGAATAAGTGAAGGATGTCAAAAGATAAACAACTGATGAAAGTTATGAATAATGGGGATAAAGGTATTATTCTGAGGACCTAGGGAGTGTGGGTAATCAATTCAGAGAGTCATAGATAATTATGAGGTTCGAGGGAAATTCCGAGGATGTAAATAGTGTATGCAACTAATTCAGAGGATCATGGCCAATTCTGAGGGCTAAGGTCGATTATATAGAGGTGTGTATGTGACCGATTCAGAGGATCAAGGCTAATTATGAAGGAAAAGGCAAATTTGCGAACCTAAAGAGTGTATAATTTTTATTTAGAGGATCACGACCAATTCTAAGGGCCAAGGTTAATTATGAGGACCTAACAAGTGTATGTGATCGATTTATAGGATTGAGACCAATTTTGAGGGACAAGGTCAATTTTTCGGACCTAAAGAGTGTATATGATCGATCCAAAGGATCATGTCTAATTTTATGAAACTATAGAATGGATAGGTCAATTCTGTGAACTAAAGACTGGAGAAGTCAATTCTACGAACCTAAAGGTTAAAGAAGAAAATTATGTGGACCCAAAGGGATAAAAAGGTCAATTCTACAGACCTATGGGATGAAGAGGTCAATTTTGTAGACCAAAGGGATGAAGAGGTCAATTCGGTGAAATTAAGGAGGGGGGGGAGGAAGGTGATGTTTATGGACCTCAAGAGTTTTGGCATTCATGTACGATGCGTTGAGAATTTTTGGCAACCAAAACGTGAATTTGGCTATGTTTTGGCTGAAAAGAGAGGCTAAGTATTGATGGAAGCCAGTAAACATTTGGTGCCTAGAATGGAAGGTACAAATGTTATTACATGGGCTAAATTATTATTACTTTGTATGTTAAGTATTTTCCTAAAGTTTATAGGAGTGAGAAAGTTAAGGAGTTTATAAATTTTACCCAAAGAAAAATGTCTGTGAGGGAGTATGAGGCTAGATTTATAGCTTTGTCTAGATTTTCTCGTAAGTATATGGAGGATGAGGAAGATAAATGTAGTAAGTTTCAATAGGGACTGATTTGTCCCTTTCAAAATAGAGTGTCTATTTATGACTTAGAAGATTATTCTTCCTTATTGAATAAATCCATGATAGCAGAAAGGCAAATGAACCAAAGGGTGGTGATTAGAGAGAGTTTAAAGAAAACTAAATTTGACTCATCTGAGTTTAAGGGAGGTGAGGGTGGAAGTACTAAGGTTGAACCTCAAAATTTTTAGAGAGGTGGGGGAATAGTGGGAGAGGTCAGGGGAGATTTGGTACAGATACCGAGGGTGGAGGATCTTCTAGTCTAGTTAAGAGGTTGAGAAGAGGTGAGACCCCAGTGGGAGTTGTTACATGTTGATTTTGTAAAGAGGAAGGGCATTTAAAATCTGTGTGTCCTAAGCTTAAAGGAATGGAATGAGACCATTGTCACTAAGTGGGGCATGTTATGAAAAATTATCCTCAGTTGGAGAGGCTCTAGCGGTACCTAGTGAAGAAGTAAGCAAGGGTTATCTTCGGCTAGTGGAGTAAAAGGTTAGGGTAACGAACAAGCCAGTGGTGCTAGGACAGGTAGATGAGTCTTTACGATGAAAGAGGTGCAGGTTACTTCAAATGTGGTGAGAGGTACACTTTATGTTACTGATAGAAGTACTTATGTTTTGATTGATCCTGATTCCACACGTTCTTTTGTGTCCTATATGCTTTTGCTATATATCTGAGTAGGTCATGTTCTTGTGTAGATGTGGGTTTGGGTATTTATATGCCTATGGGGGATATGGTGGTAGCTGAATATTTTTTTTCATGACTGTGTTTTGACTATGGGTGGTTAGAGATGCAGTTATATACATACTTCCATTGGATGGATTGGTTATCTAAATATCATTCATCAATGGAATATTTCCGTAAAGAAGTTGTTTTTAATATGCCTAGTGAATCTAAATTTAAATTGGTGGGGGAAAGAAAAATTGTTCCTAGTTTCATTATTTCTGTTATTCAAACGAGGACATTATTAAGTAAGGGTTGTGAGGGTTTTATTGCATATGTTCTTGACACTAAGAAGGGGGATTTATAATCAGTTGATGCTCCTATTGTAAGGGATTTTCTAGAGGTGTTTCCTAGTGAGTTGTATAGTTTACCTCCAGAGAGACGTTGAATGTAGTATTGAATTGGCATAAGGGACAACCCATATTTCTATGACACCATATAGAATGGAACCTATTGAGTTGAAAGAACTCAATATTTAGTTATAGGATTTACTTGATATGGGGTTCATACAACCTAGTGTATCTCCGTGGGGTGCACCAATTTTATTTGTGAAATAAAAAGATGGTACTATGCGTTTATGTACTGATTGTAGGAAATTAAATAAAGCTACAATTAAGAACAAGTACTCTTTACCTCGTATAGATGATTTATTTGATCGGTTATAGGGTGCCAAATTGTTTTCAAAGATAGACTATCGATCAGGTTATCTGTAGTTGAGGGTGAAGGAGAGTGATATTTCTAAAAATACTTTTCGTACTTGGTATGGTCCTTTTGAGTTTCTTTTGATGCCTTTTAAAGTGACTAATGCTCTAGATGTATTTATGGATATTATAATTCGGGTACTGCATCCTTTTGTTGCTTAATTTCTGATAGTTCTTATTGATGATATTCTGATTTATTCACATGATATGGTTGAACGTGAAAAGCATCTCCGCACTATTTTGAATGTGTTGAAATATTGTCAGTTGTGTGCTAAGTTTAGAAAAACTAAATTTTGACTATCACAAGTTGTATTTTTAGGCTATGCTATTTCTAGAGATGGTATATGTGTTGATTCAAAGAAACTAGAAGCTACTGTAAAATGGGAGAGGCCTAATAATCTGACTGAGGTGAGGAGTTTTCTAGGTTTGGCTGGATATTATAGAAGGTTTATTAAGGGATTTTCTTCAATTTCCTTGCGAATACTAAATTAACCCGAAAAGATGTTAAGTTTGAATGGAATTATGATTTTGGAAATAGTTTTAAAGAATTGAAAAAGAAGTTGGTAATTGCACCTATCCTTACTATTCCACATAGTGGAGATGGTTTCGTTATTTATTCCGATGATTCACATCAGGGGTTCGGTTATGTTTTTATGCATCATGGTAGGGTTATTGCTTATGCTTCTAGGCAGTTGCGTACACATGAATATAATTATCCTACACATGATTTAGAAATTATTTCTATTGTGTTTTCTTTAAAATTGTGGCGTCATTATTTCTATGGTGAAGTATGTGATATTTTTACTGAACGTAAAAGGCTTAAGTATTTATTTACTTAGAAGTAGTTGAACTTGAGGCAGAGACAGTGCATGGAGTTAATTAAGGATAATGATTGTATAGTTCACTACCATCTAAGGAAGGCGAATGTAGTTATAGATGATTTGAGAAGCAAGACTTCGAGTAGGTTATCTTACATTCAGTGTGCTAGAGTTGCTCACATTATGGAGTTGAGATTGATGGGAATGGAATTATAGCTAGCAGGTGGGAATAGATTATTTGCTCATGTGAGGGCGAGGCCTTTGTTAGCTACCCATATTCAAGATTTGCAAAGTCAGGATCCATTTCTTTAGAAGAAACGGTAAGATGTCGGTGATAAAAAGTGATGATTTTTGTATTGTTAATGATGGAACTTTATTATATAAGCAATAATTATGTGTGCCTAATGTGGATGAATTGAAAGCCGAAATTTTAGATGAGGCCCATAATTCCATTTATACCATGCATCTTGCAGTACTAAAATGTATAGGTATTTGAAAGAGCATTATTGGTGGAATAATATGAAGAAGAAAATAACTGATTTTGTTGATAGATGCCTTATATATCAGCAAGTGAAAGTGAAGCATAAAAAACCTATGAGTTTGCTTCAACCATTGTCAATATCGAAATGGAAACGGGAGGCTTCTTCGATTTCAGAAGGGGTCAAATTCGATCTGGGTAGTGGTTGATAGGTTAACCAAGTCGGCTTATTTTCTACCAGTTAAGACTATATATACAGTTGATAGGTATGCTATACTGTATGTTAATAAAATTATTTGATTGCATGGATCACCTATATTTATTATTTCAGGTAGGGATACTTTTACATCCATATTTTGGGATAGTTTACAATATGCTATGGGTACTAACTTAAAGTTTAGTATAACTTTTCAACCTCAAACAGATGGGCATTATGACAGGACAATATAGATTTTGGAAGATATATTTAGATATTGTGTGCTTGATTTCAAAGGTATTTGGGATGAATATTTGCCTTTGATAGAATCCGCGTATAACAATAGTTTTTAGTCTACTATTGGTATGGATCCATACGAAGCATTATACGATAGATGGTGTAGTACACCGGTATGTTAGGGTGAAGTTGGTGAGAGGAATATAGAGGATTCATATTTGATTGAAGTCACCACTGAAAAAATGAAAATTATTCAAGATAGAATGAGAGCAGCTCAACACAAATAGAAAAGTTATGCGGATAAATGGCGAAAAGATTTGGAATTTTAAAAAGAGAATTATGTGTTTCTTCGAATATCACCATGGAAAGGAGTTATGAGGTTTGGAAAGAAAGGGAAACTAATTCCATACTACATTGGACCTTATAAAATTCTTACGAAAGTCAGGATGGCTACCTACATGCTAGCATTGCCACCGAAGTTAGCCCAATTACATGATGTTTTCTATGTCTTTATATTGAGAAGGTATGTAGAGGATCCTTCACATGTATTGGTGGAGAAGCCTATTGAGTTGAAGGGAGACTTGAGATATGTGGAAGAACCATTTACCATTGTAGATAGGAAGGAAAAAGTGTTGAAATTCAAGGTGATCCCACTTGTGAAAGTTATGTGAAGGAGGCATTCCATGGAGGACACTACCTGGGAGAGAGAGGATATCATGAAAATGCAGTATCTTTTACTTGAGGAACCAAGGTATGTTGATTTCGAGGATGAAATTTGTAAAGGAGGGAGAGTTATGAGAACACGGTCATAATCATGACCTAAATTACATCAATCATGATTATATAATATTTTAAATAATATATTAATGATACGAAATATGTTGTATTATAATAAATTAGATTGATTTTACCTTTTGTTACTCAGGATTTTCAAAACTTGGTGATAAACATTAAATTTAAAAGTTTTGGTAGACAATTTCAGGGTTTAGGCTCATTTTGAACCATTATACGTACTAATTTGATCTAAGAGTGACTAAAAACATGTAGATCTATTAGTTACAATGTCTATGCAATAAACGGTGTATAAAACAAACGTACGAGTGATAAGATATAACAAAATTACGAACTAAGGGTAAAGCAGTCCAATATTTAAGTTGTTTTTTTGTCTTTGTTGTATCTAAATGTTATGTTTTGATTGGTTAGAGTGGGTGGCACCCTTAGGTCAGCTTTGGCAGAAAAAATCATACTTTCTTATTCACATTCAATACACATATCATCCATAAGAGAACTTTGGCATGACGAGAGAGAATTGTGAAGCTTAGGAAGATAAGTGTGAGGAGAAAATTGGAAAAAATCCATAAAAAATCATATAAGAGTTCTTAAGGTAATTATGTCCATAAATCTTGTTTATTTTTTTAATATTAATTATTTAAATGATATATATAATAAATTGTTCACTAAAATTTCATGCTTTGGTGTATATGTATGGATAGGTAGAAGTTTAAAGAAAGTTGAGTGTGTAAAACCTTTGTATTGCTTTGTTTACCAACCTTGTGTATTAAAACTTCTATATATTCTTGTATACTTATTAAAATTCAATAATTCAAATTGGAGATGAAACTAAACTTATATAATCAAAGAACATAAGTAAATTAGAATTTAACTCCTCGTGGTTAGACATTGGTGATGGTTAGAAGTTGGTACATAGTTGCTGTTTTAATAATTTGCTTTGATATGCCTTGAGTTTGATAAAGATTTTAACATAGTAAATGGACTATAAAAATCATGAAACTTTAATTTTGTATTGTTCAGTATGTTAAGAAAAATATATGGGAAATCATATAAATTGATGATGTAGAAAAATGATGAAAATTCTTAGAAGTTGACTGGAAACTAGAGGAGCTTGTATCGCAGATTTACTATGCTACAAAAAATGAGCATATCTTGCTCTAGGAAACTTGAAATGATGCGTCGTCTTTTGTATTGGAAACCTAATATGATAAGTATTGCATTACCAAGAAGAAATTAAAGTATGTTTGGTGTATTAAATGGAAATTTATCAATTAAAAGCATAAAATGAGGATGAGTATGATAAGTATTAACCGATTATGTTTTCAACCATATTTCCATATCTCCTTTATATATATATAGGGTAATGATCCACTATGAGTCAGTAATTTACATGATTGAATTGAAATGGTTGATTATGATATATGTTATGATTAGGATATGTTAAATATCTTAACATGAAATTAGATGGAACTTCATTTTAGATAAATGATTTGAATGGGATCCTATGATGCTTATGAATTACGTTACATTTAAGTTATTCTTTGGATTATTAATGTTCTTGTGATGACACTAATATTGTTAGAATGATAGGAAGAGAATAATAATCGATTGAACAAGTTCTAGACAAAGGCAAAGGAAAAATCCATTAAGTTGAGAAGGTGAGTGTACTTATGATTGTTTTATATTTACAGATACGTGAATAATATGATGGATTTGAATATATCTCTAAGGGAGAATTGGTTCAAGTACTTCTATATTCAATATTTATCTGGATATTCGAATATCCAGGATTGGTTAGGTCTTGTGATTCGGGATTGGAATTGAAAAAAGATCCAATGATTTGTTTGTCTTGTGACAAGGATTTGTTGGAAATTTTGTTCCAGGATTTGTTAGTGCCATAAAGGGCAGGATTGTTTGGATTTTATATCCAAAGATTGGTATTTCATTAAAGGGAAGGAGTACCTCACTAATCTTTATAGCTTAATATTTATATTTTAACATTTTTTAGGTTTGTATACTACCGGGTAGGACACCATATGATCGGTGATTTTGAGAGCTGCACCATTAGAAAGAGCTCGGGTTTAGACATAATTTTTTTTTTATTGTCACACTGATGATTTTACTACAGTCATACATTGTTATATTTAGTTAGAGTGGTTTAATTAGAGTATGGTTCTAGTTAATCATAGTACTGTAAGTTCTCTTAATTATCCCTCTGATGTTAATTATGTTATGCTATAGAAAATGTGTCTAGGTTCATTATGTACTTGATAATTATGAAATGCATTGTATATTATTTGGTTGGATATTATGATTTAATTATTATGAAATAAATGATTAGGATGTATTTGGGTTTAGGGTGTGACACATAGGGTAAAGGGTTATGTTTCATCGTGAGTGTACAAATGTGGCAATTTGTTGGTTAGCTTGGAGTTCAGTTGCTTTGTGGATTTAGACATGTGGTATTATGGTTCATATTATTTCACTTTTAGTAGTATCTATATATATTACACTTATACAGACTACCAGAGGTAGATTTTGTAATTTCCAATTTGAAGTAGGGGATTTTGTTTTTTTTATAGTTATGTCTAGCCTCAAAAGATGGTCTAGTGCACACACTTGTATTACATTATTACGGATTCATTTGAGGAGGTAACTATATCATTAGACGTGATGCCAATTGTATAGGATTTTAAATACATAAGTGAGGAGGTAACGAGGATACCACTAGTTAGAAGGGTAAATTTTTATATAGACTTGGCATCAGGTATCAGACCCATTGTGAGAGCATCATACCGAATGGCTTCTTTGGAGATGAGAGAATAGTTGATGGGGGCATCATTCCTTTCGAATGTTGACTTGTGCTCGAAGTATTGTCAATTACATATTGTAGAGAAGGATATTCTGAAAACTATTTTATTGACACATTACGGATAATATGAGTTCTGGGTTAGGCCATCCGTGTTGACCAAGGTGCCAACAATTTTTATGAACATAATGAATTGGATTTTACGACCATTCTTGGATCGGTTCGTTATAATATTTATTGATAATATTATAGTGTATTCTCGATTGAAGGAGAAATATGTTGAGCATTTGGGATTAGTTTTTTTGACACTATTGGAACATAAATGGGAAGCTAAGTTCTCTAAGCTTGGTTTTTGGTTTTTAGAGATATAGTTATTGAACTATGTCATATCAGGGGTTAGGATCTTGGTGGATCCTTGTGAGGTATCTAGAGTTATGGATTAGAGACAACCCACGATACCTATAGAGGGTAGGAATTTATTGAGATTAGCGGGTTACTATAGGAGGTACATTCGGGGGGTTCTCGAAGATTTTTATACCATTTACTCACCTCATATCGAAAGGCCTGCCGTTTGGTTGGATCGTAGATCGTCAAAAAGTATTTGACCAACATAAGGAGAAGCTCACCATCATGCCCCTCCTCGCATTACCATAAGGTAGCGTGGAATACTAGGTGTACGGATGCATCACTACATAGGCTAAGAGGCATGTTGATATAGGAAGAGAGGCTTATAGCTTATACTTCCTGAAATCTTAATACTCGGAAGGCCAATTACACCACTCACGATGTGGAGTTGTCAGTAATAATTTTTTGCCATCTGTAATTGGAGACATTATCTGTTGGGAGGGGGTGCATACTTCAAGGGAGGTTAGTTGTGCCATAGATTCCTGAGTTGAGGAGGTCAGTTTTAGGTGAGGCACACGGTTCACGATTAGCGGTTCATGGTACATGTTGGGGGATAATGTAATGCCCTGACCCTGATTTATGGGCTACTCGTGAGTCAACCCGGTCCAACCCCTAAGTTTGCAATGAGACAACCTAAATAATGTTGCTAGTTCAGTTTTATTTAATTAACATTCCAGTTGTTTAGCATGCGATTCTGATTTATATCAAGATACATGTGGGACCCATGGGAAGCATCCCCAAAATTCAATCATTCAGAGCTACTAACATAAAATAAAAGAATATTTATCCGTAAAACGCTCTCAAATACGAAATTGTGGAAACCTGCCGTAAGAAAGGAAAGGGAATGAGCCAAATGCCCAATGAGAAATACAATAATGGAATATAGAATTAAACGGCAAGCAAGAGACTCTATAACATACCACCAATGTACACATGCAAATAACGTGTATACATATACATATATATACTAATGCCTGAATCTATTTTTAATTCAAAACGTTACATGACTTGATTAAATCACATTAATCATATGAAAGCACCCTTATTTCCCCCTTAATACTTAACTTAACATTAATTTCCCGATTTAACGCACCCGATTAAATACTTAAACAAAATACCATTTGTTTGTGAAAAACACTTCATTTACCAAGATTTTCCATTTACTCACACCAAATCCACTTTAGTATTTTCCTTAAAATTCACCTTTCAACACACGTACACTCGGTGTTAGAAAATAATTTTTTTTGTTTTTTAAAATGGTTCACAACACATGTTTATGTTAATTATGGGTTAAAACCACCTTAGGTTACTTTATTACCCATTAACCGCTTCACTTTTGTTATTAACTCACGCTTTACTTCGACTTAGTCATTTTCATATTCCTTGTACAAATTATCCTTTCAAAACAGGAAAATTTGTCAATTTCATTTCAGAAAGGTTATCTTTCCTCATTTTCTTAGCAAAACTGATTTCTTTATTACGTTCCATTTTTACTCATTATCTTTTTCTCAGAATGCAAAAATACTGCGTATTTTAACGAGCTCTACACCACCAGTGACGCCACTATATGCTCTGGTCGGTGATTTTGGGTCTTTCACCCTAGGGCTCCTGGCCCTTTTTAATTATTTTTGGTTATATCCCAGTCCTTTTGTCATGTGCTTTTAATACTTTTATGTGTCCACATTGTTCCACTTTTACCGGTTGAAGCCAAATCCCAGGGACTACACCCCATATTTGAGTTACAATTTAGAAAATCACCATTTCATGTCTTTTACACATTTATGTTGATTTCATTTCGAAAATCAACCCCATTTACGACTATCTTATGTAACACCTTTTCCAATATTTTTATTTCATAAAAATGTTCCAATTTACTTAACACTAACATTTTACCCATTTATTAACAAACTTGCAATTTTTCTATCCTCACAACTGTAATTTTCCAAAATATTGTGAAGTCACTAACTTATCTTCTTGAATATTCTTAACTCGTTAACACCTGATTAACACATTTAGTCATTTTGTGGGGGTAATACACTACAAAACCTATAATTCTCTTGATTTTATTATGTTTTTTAAAAAAGAAAATACTTTGACATTTAAAGTCCATTTTCACTAGAAAATATAATTTTTTCCTTAACATCACATGTAGTCTTGAAAATACACATTTATCATTTTCTCCCCCTTTCATAACACACCTTTGGGATGGAATTTCTGTCTTTCTTATTTAAAGTTAAAACCCATTTTAATCCTTCTTAAACATGTTCATATACTCATCATTAACTTACTATAAGTTTATACGCATGAGAGCATGGACTTTAAGTCAAGAAATCAATAAGAATGAGTTTTACACATGATTATCATATGAAATATTCTAACACTTGTAAATCCAAGATTTACAAGGCTAATAGACATTTGCTCTTAAAAACATGCTTAAATGTTTAGTTTTCACAATTCTTCACTTTTTGCAACAAATCTTCAAGATTTATAGTAGAAATAACATATCAATGAAATCATTTCTTTGAAAATATATTATTTCATAAAATGTTTAAGCACAAGATTTTCTATAAAATTATCATATTTTCTCAAACCATTTAGAAATCTATTTTTTAAATCTTCAATACCATTAAGAAACCATGAATAAAGACTACCTAAACATGTAAAGATTCTACTCTCATGAACTCTAGCATATTTAACACATATATTGTAAAATAGAGTAATCTCAAACTTAATAAGAGAAGATTTTTTCCACTCAAAGGAATCTTCAAAAACGGAGGAAAAAATGTAGAAGAAGATGGAAACCTCCCACCTCCTAAGGTAGCCTTAAGGAGGTGGCCTAGCTCCACTGATATTTCTCCTTGAAAGCTCCATGAAAACTCCTTAAAAAATCCATAATGTTTTCTTCTTCTTCTCTATAAATCCCCAACAACATCTCCATCAATATATATATTTCCCAAAAAATGGTATAGATGGGTTTTATAGGCTTAAATGTGGTGGAAAGTGGATTAAAGTGTGGTGGTTTAGGGCTGATAAGTGGTGGTGCTAGAGTTATGGAAGGTGGTTGGGTGGTGGTGAGTCTCCAAGAGAGAGAGATGCCCTAGATTGGGCCAAAACATCACTTAAATACCCTAACACCCTTAGGGGTTAAATTCCATAAATGCCCCAAAGCTTAATCCCGAGTTTATCTGCTGTGTAGGAGTGTGACACGTATCAAATACAATGGTTCACATTTTGACATTATTTTCTCATTTGGACGATATTTAGATCTCGTTCGAATGACAACTACTCTCGTTCGAACGAGGTTCTAATGAGGCTCTGAATGCGAACATGTTATTTTTGTTGGAAGGTCATTTGAAGTATCGTTCTAATGAGTTTTGAATCTCATTCGAACGATCAAGGGTTTCATTCGAACGACCCTGACTTCCCTCCAAATTAAATGTAAGGCTATTATAATCCAATTAGTTGCACCTATTCCATGATATAACCCAAATTTTACCCATAATTATCTTACAAAGTCTAAAGCCCAATTGGGTCAGAACAAGCCACCAAATTACATTGGTACAGTCAAAACCATGGGGTGGGTGTTACATTCTTCCCTCCTTAGGGAATTTCATCCTCAGAATTATCAGTCCATCGATTCCTCAAGTTTTTAGAGGTTATAAACTCTTATTTCGAGTCATAGGGACCTTTCAAGGCTAGGCCATCGAAATCCTTAATTACTAAGATGTCATCATGCGTCCTTTTATAAGGTGATGTCACCAAAGAATAAAGTTGCAACATATTCTAATGTTCACCATTAGGCTAGCCATAAAACTCATATAATAGTCCTTGAGTCTTCACTCACCCGATGATCACGCTTAATCTAGTTCTAAGGTTTCTTTGCTAACATCCAAGGCATATCAACACATTTATTGAGGCAACACTCTTTAGTAATCGACAGTCATTCAAGAGTAAAATGACATAAAACTAACACCCATTCCATCATCTAAAATTATTTCAATTAACAGTACCATATATATTGAGTCTCTTCATATTCTCAGGTCATCCTGACCACACATATTCACTTAAACTTAATACTAAACTTTCATCTCTAGTCATTAGCTTCAAGGAGCGACATACACTACACCAAATCTGCCGAATTTTCACGGTCATTGACCTTGACAAGTTCAACCTGTCAAGGTCAATGACGGTGACAATTCCGAGCGAGATAAATTTTTTTGTCACGGACTTGTCACGGTCATTGACCGTGACAAGTTCGTTAGAATTGTCACGGTCATGTCACGGTCCCTGACCTTGACAAGTTTTGTCACGGTTTAGGACCGTGACATAGCCGTGACCCTTTTTAAAAAAATGTCATGGTCATTGCCCATGACAAGGCCGTGATAATTATCCTTTGTCACGGACTTGTCATGGTCAATGATCGTGACAATTCTGGGCAGAATTGAAAAAACAATTGTTTGGCAGTTTGGCCACTGCCCAAAAATGATTTTATGGTCCAATAAATTCAAAAACACCACATTTGTTTCAGATGACAATAAAACCCACTTAATCTCATAGCAATAACAAGACAACCACCAAAATAAAAGGAAAACGAGAGGCTAAAAATAAAAATATTGTTTAACACAATCCTTCTAGTGCCCAAAACAAACTCCGACCAATTGCATATCACACCAACAAAACCCATCATAAATTAATACTAAAAGTTGCTAAAAATTCACCATTATATATATATGTTTAAAACAGATAACAATCCAAAAAAACACCCCCTCCGCTCCATGATCCACTACCATCTAAGAAAAACAAAGGACTTAAGCACGCTCACCCCTGATCCTCCTGGCAAGCTGGATATCCTTGATCATGATGGTCACACGCTTAGCATGGATTGCACAAAGGTTGGTGTCTTCAAATAGACCAACAAGGTATGCCTCCGCAGCCTCCTGCAGGTCCTGGACAACATGGCTCTGGAAATGCAAATCAGTCTGCAAAACAGGCACAACATACTAGTCATAAACCCAATATCATAGAATGTAGAATTAGAAATGCAAGAAGTATATTGTTGAAACCCACTCAAAATAATCACACATATACACAATATATTACAATAAAATCGGAGTCCCTGAAAGAGTGCTATTTTTCATGACATATTTTCAACCCAAAAAATTGGCTAATTCGCAAAGATATCGGTAATTTTAAAACCATAGTGAAAACATAGTTATACAATGGTCAAATAACCCAATGATTTCATGCTAAAAAGCCTTGTGAGTAATAATTGAACAAGGTAAATACGCATGAAAGGGAAGTGGTCTCAAAATTAGTTTTATTCAAGATTAAGAAATCGATATTAAAACAAATTCAAAATTTAAAAACAAATTATAGTTCCCATGAGATGATTTAATAAACCCAAGTCCCTTCTCATATAAGGACTGGGAACTACTCAAGCTAGCACAATTCGATGATACACACAGAGAGGATCGCAACCCTTGCAAATAATCCAATATTTCAAATACAACAAACTAAGGTTGATTTTCATTACCTTGAAATCTTGAGCAATTTCACATACAAGCCTCTAGAATGGCAATTTCCTGATCAGCATCTCAATACTCTTCTAATACTTACGGATTTCACTGCATACCATTCACAATGTCATCAAAAGAGAACCCCCTTCATTTTATCATCATCACATTTCACAACATGTACAAAATCACAAAATTTGCAACAAAGTATATGAATAACCATATTATATGGATAGCCATATTATACGAGCAACCTAAATCAAATCTCATACATTAGATCAACAATTCTAAAAATTAACATATATGAATAACCATATCATCTACTCAATTAATTATTTTAATCAATTAAACTAACAATTAAGGTATACAATTATTAATTTACTAATTTACAATGAGGGGCAATCATATATTAATTTACTAAAAAAATTAATAATCAATCAATCCCCCACCCCTACACAAACGCACATACACGCACACTACACACACATATACACATGAACGCAGCCCCCCACCCCTACCCCACCACCCACCCACCCATCCCTTCCTCCCCCCACCCACCCCACCCCACCCTACCCCACCCCCTCCCCCACCACACACACACACGCACATATATACACACACACATATATATATATACACACACATATATATAAATGCAAAAGAGAGAGAGAGAGAGAGAGACCCCCCCCACCCCCCACCCATCCCTTCCCTCCCCCCCCCCCCCCCACCCCCTTCCCCCACCCTACCCCACCCCCTTCCCCCACCACACACACACAGGCACACACACCACTACACACACACGCGCACACACCACACACACATAAACAACCCCCCATCCCTTCCCCCTCCACCCCCCAACCCAGCCCCACCCCACCCACCACACACACACACACACACACGCACATATATACACACACAAACATATATATAAATAGAAGAGAGAGGGAGAGCAGCGTAGAGAGAGAGAGAGAGAAATGGAGGGAAGAGTCGGCAGGAAAAAAAAAGCAGGGAATAGGGTTTTTTTGCTGGGAAATTTGTCACGGTCATGTCAAGGTCCTTGATCGTGACAAGTCCTTCACAACTGCTATTGTCACGGACTTGTCACGGTCCTTTATCGTGACAATTCTTTGTAACGGTCTTGTCACGATCAATGATCGTGACACAAAACGCGTGTTTTTGTCACGATCAATAACCGTGACAAGGGTGGCCGGCTGAAAGGTGACATT
This sequence comes from Sambucus nigra, assembly GCA_949130495.1. Classification (NCBI taxonomy): domain Eukaryota; kingdom Viridiplantae; phylum Streptophyta; class Magnoliopsida; order Dipsacales; family Adoxaceae; genus Sambucus; species Sambucus nigra. Next base: position 515,832,322 of record OX422210.1, on the reverse strand, counting down.
TTGGCCATTTTGGTGTAGTGATACCAACTAAGCCATGAATCGTATATCCAATTGGTACTTGCACAAAGTCCTTCCTCGACCATAGGACCAATCTAGGCTTCCAAACATGGAACACTCCCCCGAGTATTCCTCAAATCATAATTCTCCTCTTTTTAATTAGAGCCGCTAATTACTATGTTGGCCAATCCATAAGATCGCTAATCCAAAGGAAAGCAGATACTACAAGCAAATCGTGAGGTAGAACGCATCGCCACATGTATACAAAACTTGTGCAAAAACTGAAGGATACTTCAAATAAGAGTGTACCCAGTTACCGAGATGCATTGACCACGCCAGGTCCAATAACACTCTTACTGAGGCAAACCATACCGTAACAATGACATGATACACAGTCCTAGACTACCAGAACTGAAGGAACACAACGATTCAGAATAAACGAACAATCATTTTGAAAGAATCCCATTCATATACAATGAACTATGTTTCACAAAGTGTGGACTTACATCATATGCTTAAAGTTTATGACTCCTCTTAGATGTCTACATCGGACCCTAGTCTATCCGCACAACTTAGCTTGAGTCACCAAACGAACGAATCGAACCATGAACCATTCATCATTACGAGAAGAACGTAAAACATGAACTATTATCCTTTGGGAAGTCAAATGCTGTACTCCTGCGAAAAAAGGCTTCCTTCTCTCATCCTCAATAAACACAAATTTTTTCAGTCGGTGAATTCCATACACCTTTGTTAACGTCGACTTTGTCCATCTCTCTTATCAATGTGACGTTATGATCAACCTAGCACACATAAGTCACTGCCAACCTTATCATAAGGTAATTGTATCACAAAATCTCACTACGTAATGTCCAACTAGGTAAAATAATTACCTCATAACAACCACCAATGACACAAGATTATCACTTCCCTATCTCTAGATTTTACTTAATCTGAATCTACGTGGTGGACACATCGGTCATCAATAGAACTATAAGGATAGCAAGTAGTACGGAGGTCTACACCTCCTAATCTGTACAAATCTGGCAAGACATGTTAAGAACTAATCTTTCCCATACCAGGGCTAGTCTAACTTACATTGTTGGTACTTTAATCATACTTTGATATTCCATCTAGGTTGTTATTCTCAAGTCCTTAACATGACATGATTAATCCAAGTCGCCCATGAATTTCCTAGTACTCATCAAAACCAAGTACGACACTTTCTTCACTAGTCATCTTATGAAAAATGAGTATCATGCCCAATTGTGACACTAATATCAAATTTCCCTTAGAAGGTTGCATCACCTATTTATACCAAATTGGATGACCTCACCTAGGACTACATGATTTTATTCCTTTGAACTTAACCAATAACCTGAGATTATCACATGATCCTTAATACAGCCATCATTAGAACACGTGTACTCCAAAACCATGAATCTTAATTGGTTCCCTAAGGACACCAAGCATACTCCAATGTAATTGTCAACAAAGACCTGGCAAGATTTCATCATCTATGATCCTCTCATAGTAGGTACGCTCTACAAATTTCCCAATATCCATCTTACGACTATTAGATACTCATAAAGACTCTAATTCTTCATATCTATTTGTAAGTAAATTGGTTGCAAAAACAATAGAGATTTGGATCAGATCAAATAAAATAATTTTTGCGCGCTTGTTCGAACGACTATGATCCTCAATCAAATGGCTTCTCATTCGAACCAACTTCCAATGACTTATAGAATGAGATCCCAGAGAAGGGTGAAAAATTGACTCGTTCGATCATGGGAACCTTATCCTAACGACATCGAGTATCTCGTTCGAACGACCTTTATATCTCGTTTGAATGGTTAGCCTACAAGTCGTTATATATCATGAATTACAATCATTGAACACCTCAAGGCATCATAACAAGTTGAATCCTACTCCCAAGAATGCCACGCGCAATAAGTCCCAAGGGTACTCTAAAGATTTCCTTTCAAATAACTAATTCCATTTACCACATATTAAACCACAAGCTAACTCTATTAAGAATTATAATAGGATATAGGAAGTTGTGTACAACCTATAGGCCACTAAGTCCACACAACAGACGTCACGTGGAATAATATTCCTCAAATGTTGCATCACATTTCCCAAAACCACCTCATTGGAGGCTACCTAGGGTTTACTCCTATGTCACTTCAATCATTATAGCTATATGCATAACACACTTACCGCCAATGGCTCATAACTCTCATCACAGCTTACGATACACACCCATCAATCGATAATCACTACATGAGTCTACATGCCTACCGAATCGTCAACTACCCAAGATACGACAATAACCCAAGGATAAAGTTCACCTAATCACATCGTCATTATTAACCATCCACGATTACCTAACCAAGGAACCTAATGTGTCCTGATTATAAAATCAATATTGCTTAGACATGCCACTCTAATCACCAAAATCTACAATTGGCTTTAAATAAATCACACATTTAATTCAATGGAATTTACCTTTACTAACACCCTAACAAACATGTCACATCATCAAGGGTTGATGCAAAAGTACCTCACACTAAAAAATGCGGTGTCATCACTAATGGCCTATACAGACACTCGCAAATTACTAACACGTTCACAACAGAAGCGTCGAGAACTATTAATGGAAACTAACTTGGCCACTTTCTATTTGGCAATAAGTTGGTCGTCGTGTTAATCTCCTTAACTCCATCATCAATAACATAAATCAAAACTATCACCTGCCTAGCTTAACGGGCCCAAAACCAACATCGACATCAAATATCCACTACTGACCTCACAACGTCACTCCTGAAAGGAACCTTGAATCTACCGCTCTGGTACTATTTGTAACGGCTCAATACGAATTTATGAGTTACCCGTGAGTCAATCAGAGACAACCTAAATAATGTTCCTAGTTCGGTTTTATTTAATAAACATTTCACTTTTTTAGCATGCGATTTCGGTTTATATCAAGCTACGTGTGGAACCCATCGAAAGCATCCTCAGAATCCAAGCATTCAGATCTACTAACATAAAATAAAATAATTCTTACTTGTAAAATTATCTTAAATATAGAATCGCGTATCACTTACTATAACAAAGGAAATGGAATGAGTCGAATACCCGGTGGGAAATACAATATGCAACATATAATTGAAGGGAGGGAAAGAGACTCTATAACGTACCACCTATGTGCACATGCAAATACCATGTATACATATACTAATCCATGAATTCATTTTTAATTTAAAACGTTACTTGACTTGATTAAATCACATTAATAAACGAAAGGACCCTTCTTATCCCTTAATACTTAGCTTAACATTGATTTCTCGATTTAATGCATTTGGTTAAATACTTGAACATAATACCATTTGTTTGGGGAAAACACATCATTTACCTAGATTTCCCATTTACTCACACTAAATCCACTTCAGTATTTTCCTTGAAAACTACCTTTCAACACACGCACACTCTGTGTTAGAAAATACTTATTTCCTTTTTGAAAACGGCTCACAACACACATTTGTGTTAATTATGGGTTAAAATCATCTTAGGTTATTTGATTATCCATTAGCCACTTCACTTGTGTCATTAACTCACGCCTTACTTGAACTTAGTCATTTTCGTATTCCTTGTCCAAATTATCCTTTTAAAACAAGAACATTTGGCAATTTGATTTCACAAAGGTTGTCTTTGCTAATTTTCTTAGCCCAACAAATTTCTTTATTACGTTCCATTTTTACTCATTATCTTTTGCTTAGAACGCACCAATACTTCATGGTTTAATGGGCTCCACACAGCTGGCAATGCCACTAAATTGTCACACCCCAAACCCAATATCCATACTAATCATTTGTTATTAAAATAATTGGATCATAATCTTGATCCCATTGGAAAATATACTTCATTTATCAATATTTTTCTGTGCACAATGCATAATGAACATAATATTATTATTATACCATAATGAAATCAATATCAGAGTCATAATTAACCGGACATATAATACTATGATTAACTATGATAAAATTTTACAATCATCAACTCAATCCATACTAACGCAATATATATAATGTGTGAGTATATTAAAATCTTCAGTGTGACAATGATAAAATCCCCATATTTAAACCCCAGCTCTTTCCAATGGTCCAACTCTTAAAGTTACCGGTCATATGGTATCCTAGCTGGTAGCATACAAACCTGAAATTATTAAAATATAAACCGTAAGCATTAATCTTAGTGAGGTACTCCTTCCCTGCAATGTAATGACAATTCTATATTGAATATGTGGATATAAAATCCGAACAATCCTACCCATTGGCAATAACAAATCCTGGATCATAAGATCCAAATAATTCTTCCCATTGGCAATAACAAATCCTGGATCATAAGACCCAAATAATTCTGCCCATTGGCAATACCAAATCCTGGATCATAAGACCCAAACAGTCATGGATATTTGAATATCCAAACAAATCCTGAATACCGATGTATTCAAACAAATCCTTCTCTTATAGCTATATTCATATATCTGTATATATGAAACAATCATAAGTACACTCACCTTGACATTTTAACTGACTTTTCCCTTGACTTTATCCGATACTTGTTCAATTAGTTATTCTTCCCTTCCTATCATTCTTACAATATTAGTATCATCGTAAGAATATAAATATTCCAAAGAATAACTTCAACATAACTCAATTCATAAGGATCATATCATTCAATTCAAATCATTCATTATAAATGAAGTCCCATCTAGACTCAGGTTCTAATATCTAACATATTCAAATTACAGCCAAAAGATTCTTTAATTCTTCTTGGTAATCCAATCCTTATCATATTAGGTTTCCAACACAAAAGATGACATATCATTCTGAGTTTCCTAGAGCAAGATATGCCCATTTCTTTTCCACATAGCAAATCCACCCTAAAGGCTCGTTTATTGTTCAGTTATCTTCCAAGAATTTTCATAATTTCTATACATCATAACTTTCTATGATATTTTACCAAATTTTAGAAAACATATTTAATAACACAAGATTAAAATTTCATAATTTTCATGGTTCATGTGCTATGTCAAGCAAAATATCAAACATATGGTATGCATATTTACACTTTTGGGGCAGATTTCATACCCGAACTTCAAACCATCACCCAAGATTCAATTCTTGGTATTTTTACTTGATTTTCGGATATTATATACATATATTAGTCTATTATAAGCTCCAATTAGAATAAATCAATTTCAGTAAGTACAAAAAAATATATGATAGTTTTGATACACATGGTTTCTAAACAAAGCAATTTCAAGGGATTACACATTCAAGTTTGCTTAAACACGCATCAATCCACGAGTACACATCAAGACATGGAATTTAAGTAAAAAAAATGATGATTTATATCATTTAAATCAGTAATACAAAAAAATCAAACAAGATTTATGTAATACCCCGTATTTTTATGGCTTTTAAATTTAGGGATTTATTAAATTTAATTGAGATAAATTAATTTAATTTTAATCTGGAAAGTTGTTTTAAATATTTACTAGCGTGACGAGAGTTAGTAATTATTGGAAATTTGTTATTTGCTTAATGTTACTGGATGAGTAGAGTAATATATGAGTTTTATTTTATAATATTGTCACGTGTGAATAAAATGACAATTATGAAAATTTAAGTCGGGACGCGCCTGTGCCGTGTCGGGACTAAATATTGATTTATAAAAGTGAATAAATTATAATTTGATCGTATGGTCATTTTGAGTGTGCCAAAGTGTCCGTAAGGGTCGAGATAGTCAGAAAAGTGTACCCAGAGGTTTAGTTTGGGTCTCAGGGAGTTTTTAGGCCTAATTAATACCCCAGGAGGGCGTTTTCGACATTTCGTAATTATGGGTAATTAAACCCACGAATTTTATAGGGTTAAGTCAGATGGAAAATGTTATCTTCTAGGGTTAACACAACCTAAAACTAATGACGGCCATTTAAGAGGAAGAGGAGAAGCTCTCCAAGGAGTTCTAGGCCAAGAACACCTCTGATTACACCGCCGTCACCACCAATGCGCAGATCGCGCGACGGGGAACTCAACCAAACCAAAATCATCCGCAAAACAGAATTTTGAAAATCCCAGGCAAGTATTTATCTTGATTATTTTTGTTAATGCATCACTCATGTTAGTCTAGGGATGATTAGGATGAGTGTTATGGAAGAAAACACAAATTTGAGATAGGAAATTGCATGTAGTAATGATTTGAATGTAAATCTGGGATCCCCTTCACATGTAGAGGATTAAACCACAAAATTATGATGTTTTAGAAGAAGAAAATTCTGGAAAAGATTGATTAGAACCATGTTAAAGAGATTCTAGGGTTCTTGAGATTTTTATGAACTTTTTGCCTATAATTCCATGATTAGTGACGAAAATTGACATGCTTTACGTAGAAGATACATAAAATGAGATTATAATGTTAGTAGTACAAATTTCTGGGCGATGGGGAATGAAAAGTTTGGATTTGGAGGAGGTTATGTGATAGAACCCGTAACTGATTAACTGCATAATTCGTCATACCTGTTTGATCGATCGATCGAGCCAAGAGCTTCGATCGATCGAGCCCCATGCCTCGATCGATCGACCCCTTCTGGCAGACTAATATTTTCCCCTTTTTAAATTAGTTGAATTCAATTTAATGAGAAATAATCCTTGGACACCCTTATTAAAATGTTTTGGGAGATAAAGAAGACCAGTAGGACTTATAAATAATTATGGGACCTTTAATGTAAGACAAGAGTTGTATTTTTGGGATATTTACATATAAGGGGCGATGAAATTATGTAATAAGGGGAGAGACGCGTAATATGGTTACGTTGGAAATTAGATGAGCATCTACTGAATTCTACACTTTGGAGGATAGAGTAAATGAGTATTACGTAGTAAGTTGGAAATATCCCTCGAATCAAAGTGAGAAATGAACGGTTATACGTGAGAATTAAATAATGAGATATGAGGACAAATGTCGTAATTATGGGATTTGAAATATACCTAAATTGATATGGTAATATTAGTATAGTTATATGACTGTGTTTATTCATATACTATCTATGTGTGAAATCGTGCCCGCGCTACTTGCTATCCTTGAGGTTACCGCGCTGGGACAGTCTTATCTCGAAGGGACATTTATGGGGGATATTGACTCGTACCCTAGAAGATAGATATCCTTGGTACAGGCTATCGAATCGATAGTTCAGACGGTCCTAAGAGATGTGGGGGCATGTGTTATCCTCTTAGAGACTTGGAATCTAGGCTTCGCCTCAATATTGTTTTTGTATGTGTTAATACAGTTCGAGAGTGATTCTGAACTTGTATTTCCCTTAGTATGAGAGATACGGGGATTGGGTAGCAGAGTATGTACGCACCATAATTTTTATGTGGGGTGCTGTTAGAATATATATATAATGCGAGTATTTAATATATATATGAAATTCTGAAATTTGGAACTGCCTACTGTGCTATGGTAAGTAAGAAATGAATTTTATATTTTAATTTTGAAATACTTGTTTTGAAAAAGTATAATATGACACTGGGAAACTTTATTAATAAATAAAGTTAAAATGAGAGCTTTGTTACTAAATGAAATTTTCCTTTTAAACAATTATATTGTTCAGTTTTAAATCTTACGACTAACCTAAGATAAGTTAAACCATTGGGAAGTTTAGTGCGATAAAAGTTAAGATAATCCGTTGGGAAGGTTAGTACGATAGGCGTGCATATTAGAAGAGAGGTGAAAATTTCTCAAGAGAGTGCCGCACTAATATGTTGTTGCATTGGCCTGTAAACATTTTAAATACTTGCTAAATGAATTTTAAATCATTTACACTATCGGGCTCTGAACTGTTTCTATTTCTCTTTCTCTCTTGTATATATATGTATATATTACAGGTTCACAGCCACAGGGGCGTCTTGCGTAGGATCCCTTGGAAGGAACGCGCTACAGCTTAGGTGGGAGTTGTAGGCCTCTTTCTTAGACGACTTCATTTATTTGACTCCACTCCTAGCATATTCATTTAGTGGGTCATGTGTCGCCCTTTCCATTATTTAGTTGTTTATTTGGACTTTGTGATTCAGTTATTTCTAGTATTGTCACTTTGATATTTATTACTGTCTGGATGTTTTACTTTAAGTTTTAATGTTGGGATTTAGTTGTTGAATGATTAAATTATTTGGATTATATGTTCCAGGATAATTGTGGCGTGATTCTTTATTATTGAATTGTTGTATCCATTTAAATCTTGGTTTATAAAATAAAATTTGGAAAGTAATGTCTAAAAATGGTTTTGACACTTAACTTAATTAATTAGGGTGCTTAAACTGGAAAAGTTATTTTTATGACAGTGATGCTAAGAATGAACCAAGTGTTCACCTTGATTTTAATTTAATAAAGGAGTGATCGCCCAGTATTTAATTAGGCGGGGTGTCACAGGTGGTATCAGAGCATCAGGTTCTAGTGTCCTTTAGGATATGTGCGGCTTATTATGCTTTCAGCATTTCTTTATTTGGTATAGAGCCCAATGTTTAGGATTGTCGATTTCTTTGATGAGATTTTGTTCTCCTGCTATGATGTATATACATTAGTGAATTCAAATTTCGTTCGGATGTGTACGTGTGCCTAGCGGTGATGGATGTCAAAAGAGGACCGTTAGGCGGACATCAGGAGGTAGGGCTCAGTTGAAGTGGTAAAATATATTCGAGGATGATGACCGTAGTCGAGGTCACCTCTATTAGGGCACGAGAGGCCATGACTAGAAAGGCGACTAAGGCGCAGCTATGATTTCCAAGTGCTGCTATGAACAAATAAGGTGCGAGAGTAATCTTACCCAACGTGTTACAAACGGATAGAGAATTGTCTGTGGAAATCCTAAAAATGCAAAAATTGTGTGTGTTTACCAAGGGGATAAAGTATCCAAAGGTGTATATATAGGACGGAGTGTGGCTAACTGAAAGTGAAAATTTAGAGAAATTTTCTTGGCTTTCGGGACGAAGTTATAATGATGGGAGTCAACCGCCAATTTTAGAAGTGGAATGCTATGCCTATAGGAGAACCTTAAGTACAGTGTTGACCGTATGCTCCTTCCTCAATTGTTCAGATTTAGAAGAAAACGTGGTTCTGAACTCATCGCGGGAGGGCATGACAGGGGTCCATTTGTGAATATGAATCTTAACCGCTAGCGAATTTTGCATCGACAGATTTAGATACGAGTGAAGAAAACGACTCCAAGTGGGAGACCAACTCATAATAATAGTTGATAATACTCAAAGAGGAAATTCTGATGGATGGTCGATTTAGAGGTTGACAATGCCGTATTTTGTCAATATAGATGATAACGCTTCTTTGTAGGGGAAGCTAAAAGAATCAAAGAATTTAGTCGAGAATAAGACTGAATACAACGGTGGTGGTATAGCACCACAAAGGGATGTGGATAAATATCAGGGGACCCATTTAAATGATTCGAATAATGGAATTCTTACCAAGTGATGGTAAATTCAATAAGTACTATTATAGATAGTAACATGATCTTTAGGACCTAAAAAGCTAAGGGAACAACCGGGATGGCTAACGGGAATCGAGTCTACTAAAGTCTGAGAGAAGGAAAATCCTAACCTGGTTAGTAGGACAGGTGGTAAGTGGATTTTGTGTGGAGTGAGATCGCTCGCGATAATATGTTCCAAAGTGAGTAAAAGGACAAGAATACGGTGCCTAGCAAAGGACGACGATTAAAGTAGTTTTTTTTTTTGTTTGGGCAGACGTGTTACGTCCGAAGACCATTTGTGCAGTCAAGACGATTGACAAGGTGGAAGTATAAGTTGTATCCTCAGAGGATGCGGCGTGTTTATGTGACACGAGCGAGTCACTATATTTTGTTCATTGCTAGATTAGCATGTGAGACGAGCTTAATGCATATAATTATAAACATTACCATTATGTGAATATTTTTCCCTAGCGTAGCGGGATTTTTCTTTAGTGCTATCCGCGGAGGATGAATGTGTATATTAACAGTGTTACGTATTTTATTGAGGTTACTCGTCGTAGTGAAGCGATATACGAGTATGGTATTAACTTTGATAAAATGTTATAGAAATGGTTAATACGATAGTGGGTATTTATTGCAAGACTATCAGAGTAGTTGCATTAGTGCAGCATGTTTTGTTTTGGCGAGGCCTTACCTGTAAGAAGGTTGGACTTGCACTTATATTATCTATCCTAGAGACTTCGGAGGAGATAGTGGGCTCGAGATATTCGATGCCAATGTATGTATAGACTTTTTCAGTATGATTCAGTATGTATTGGGATTTATCGTTGAGCGAAAAGACTTAACTCAGTATTATGTTTAGCACTCCGGACTTAGTGATAGGAAGAGTGCATTGTTATATCTATACTCCAGAGATGTGGGAATTAAGAGTGATACCCTATGATTAGGGAAAGGGATTTTAAGAATTTCGATTTTATGTATTCTAGATTCATGGAATGCACTTACCACCAACCAATACTGAAGGATAGTGCAAATGGTGAGACGTTCTTTGTTAAGCATAATTACGAGAGGAATTATAACTTTTCCGTTAAGGGACGGAATAAAGGGGTACATGCTATGGATGGAGGACCTAACGTATTTCGATAACCGATAATGCTAGGTAGTAGTGTATCGGGGGGTTCCTTGTTTGGATTTCGCTTTGTGAGACATCCTACGCATGAAACTTAGTGTAAGGTTGGAAATAGGGAGACGTTTGGTCACTATTCCATGAGTTCGGTACCTCAATCGAAATGGGATCAAGTAATTATGTATGTAAGTTGGAAGTTGAATTTTGTTTTAAAGCCACTGGAGCCAGATTGTGTGGTAAGAAATCATTGAAAGTTATCCCCACGAGTTGAGGGGTGGAACGATGATAAGGAGGATTTAAAAATTTTGATTCCTAGGGTGATTGAGAGTACCCAAATGTCGTAACCGCGTTTAGAACACAAGATGAATAAAGAGTTGGAATGATTTTTAGCATGGATTATCAGGAAAGAATTTTTTATACAAAAGAGATGACCCGTAATTATTTTGATGAATAGAGCGTTAGTGATTTATTTTGGGCGTTGTACCTATTTAGGAAAATTGTTGTACTTATCTGAAGAAGTTGAGATTTGTTATTCCTCTTTTATGGTTATGGAATTTGAATGCCCTATTCCTTATACTTTGTTGGATTTAGTTAGTTCCATTGATGAGTAGCACACCGTTCTCTCTCCTAGGGCGGTCGGGGTGTTGCAAAATGTGGGCATCTTAGTTAGCTACAGTTATAATCGTCCGAGTCGAAGGGACGTGGTAATAGATGCGTGAAATGTATGTTTGTGGGATTAGTATACCAAAGTGGAAGTGATGAAGTGGATTAAACGTCACATGAGGGGCGAGAAACCCATACATAAGTGTGCAATCAATATAGCACACCCTATTTTGATTGGAAGGCTGTGGGAAGCCATTTAAGAAGCGGTATTCCTTGAATGAAGCAGAATTAAATTTTTATGAAGAACACTCGGAGCGGAGTTGTTAGTAGTCAAGTGTGAGAGAAACTTGCACATATAAAGAGTAATGATGTTAGTATGGTATAAGAGATCCAGAAGTGCACTTCGTGGAGACAAGAGCACGGGTCGGAACTTTCGGCATACTCCAAGGAAGGAAGGGGAGTATTACGTGTCACTTAATGTGAGACATTTGAAGGGAAAAAAAAATTGATGTTTAGCGGGACGTAGTGAGTAGTCTCTACATGCACCGCCCATAGGTAAGGTTTGGTTGAAAGAGGAGAATCAACCAAAGAATTTTGTGTTTATCAAAAATTCCTGAAATTGGAAGAGGTCGAAAAAGTTCTTGGATGGGTTGCCATTCTCAAAACAAGATCAAGGGTTCATCCTGAACATGTGAATTAAGTCATCGAGAAGTAAGTGATTGATATTCCTTTGGGATGGATTACAATAATAACTAGTATGCCCCAGACTTCCTTTGAAAGGAAGGATCGCGCCAGTGCATGGTCCGGCGCAGTATAAACCTCTGAATTAGGATGAGATTGGTGAATCCCACCTTTGATATGGGATTTCATGAACCAGCGGAGATAAGGTTTCGTTTCGAGTAGGATGTATCACCCTTAGCCAGGAAATAAGCGCATAATGATTAAAGATTAGTGGAGCCACGTGAAGGAGATTTTGGAATCTTGGTACGATGATTTCAGGAATGCTCTGTAGAAGCACTCGTACCTGTTTGTCGCGTAAGAGGTGCTTATTAAGGTTTTGGTATGGAAGAACCTCGACTATTCTCCTTCTGCATGTTTAGAGGTGAGTAGATAATCAGAATTTTGGATCGGTCGAGAAAACATCCGATAACTATGGTGGAATTCCATGACTGTTTTAGGCGAGCAAGAGTGATCAAATGTTCGTATGATTTTCTCAGAATGGGAGTTTTGTATATGAATAAATCCGAGTAGTTGTCATGTAGTGAGGTGCGGCCTCCTAATGATAGTGAGATAATGGAAAATTTATAACGTATAGGCGTGACTTATGCGAATGTTGTCGGTTGGGAGAACCATGTGAAGTGTTTCCATTGAGAATGTTAAACAAGCTTGCTGTGAGGAAGGGGCTATACTGATTTAGCGTCGTACTATATAGATAGTTTGCGTACGGAAAATGATATCCAGAATTGTGCTACCTGGTAGGCCTTATTTTTTTGAATTTTGGGACGAAATTCCGTTATTAGGGGGGGAGTATGTAATTCCTCGTATTTTTATGGCTTTTAAATTTAGGGATTTATTAAATTTAATTGAGATAAATTAATTTAATTTTAATCCGGAAAGTTGTTTTAAATATTTACTAGCGTGACGAGAGTTAGTAATTATTAGAAATTTGTTATTTGTTGAATGTTACTGGATGAGTATATTAATATATGAGTTTTATTTTATAATATTGTCACGTGTGAATAAAATGACAATTATGGAAATTTAAGTCGACACGCGCCTGTGCCGTGTCCGCACTAAATGTTGATTTATAAAAGTGAATAAATTATAAGTCTCTCGTATCGTCATTTTGAGTGCGCCAAAGTGTCCGGAAGGGTCGAGATAGTTGAAAAAGTGTACCCGGGGGTTTAGTTTGGGTCTCGGGGCGTTTTTAGGCCTAATTAATACCCCGGGAGTGCGTTTTAGACATTTCGTAATTACGGGTAATTAAACCCACGAATTTTATAGGGTTATATCAGATGGAAAATGTTATCTTCTAGGGTTAACACAACCTAAAACTAATGACGGCCATTGGAGAGGAAGAGGAGAAGCTCTCCAAGGAGTTCTAGGCCAAGAACACCTCCGATTGCACCGTCGTCACCACCAACGCGTAGATCGCGCGACGGGGAACGCAACCACACAAAAATCGTCCGCAAAATAGAATTCTAAAAATCCCAGGAAAGTGTTTATCTTGCTTATTTTCATTAATGCATCACTCATGTTAGTCTAGGGATGATTAGGATGAGTGTTATGGAAGAAACCCCAAATTTGAGATAGGAAATTGCATGTAGTAATGATTTGAATGTAAATCTGGAAACCCCTTCACATGTAGAGGATTAAACCATGAAATTATGATGTTTTATAAGAAGAAAATTCTGGAAAAGATTGATTACAACCATGTTAAAGAGATTCTAGGGTTCTTGAGATTTTTATGAAGTTTTTTCCTATAAATCCATGATTAGTGACGGAAATTTACATGCTTTACATAAAAGATACATAAAATGAGATTATAATGTTAGTAGTACAAATTTCTGGGTGATTGGGAATGAAAAGTTTGGATTTGGAGGAGGTTATGTGATAGAACCCGTAACTGATTAACTGCATAATTCGCCATACCTGTTTGATCGATCGATCGAGCCAAGAGCTTCGATCGATCGAAGGTTCGATCGATCGAGCCCCAGACCTCGATCGATCGACCCCTTTTGGCAGACTCATATTTTCCCCTTTTTAAATTAGTTGAATTCAATTTAATGAGAAATAATCCTTGGACACCCTTATTAAAATGTTTTGGGAGATAAAGAAGACCAGTAGGAGTTATAAATAATTATGGGACCTTTAATGTAAGACAAGACGTGTATTTTTGGGATATTTACATATAAGGGACGATGAAATTATGTAATAAGGGGAGAGACGCGTAAGATGGTTACGTTGGAAATTAGATGAGTACCTACTGAATTCTACACTTGGGAGGATAGATTCCATGAGTATTACGTAGTAAGTTGGAAAAATCCCTCGAATCAAAGTAAGAAATGAACGGTTATACGTGAGAATTAAATAATTAGATATGAAGACAAATGTCGTAATTATGGGATTTGAAATATACCTAAATTGATATGGTAATATTAGTATAGTTATATGACTGTGTTTATGCATATACTATCTATGTGTGAAAATCGTGCCCGCGCTACTTGCTATCCCTGAGGTTACCGCACTGGGACAGTCTTATCTCGATGGGACCTTTATGGGGGATATTTACTCATACCCTAGAAGATAGATATCCTTGGTACAAGCTATCGAATCGATAGTTCCGATGGTCCTAAGCGACATGGGGGCATGTGCTATCCTCTTAGAGACTTAGAATCTATGCTTTGCCTCAATATTGTTTGTGTATGTGTTAATACAGTTCGAGAGTGATTCCGAACTTGTATTTTCCTTAGTATGAGAGATACGGGGATTGGATAGCAGAGTACGCATGCACCATAATTTTTATGTGGGTGCTGTTAGAATATATATATTATGCAAGTATTTAATATATATATGAAATTCTAAAATTTGGAACCGCCTACTGTGCTATGGTAAGTAAGAAATGAATTTTGAATTTAAATTTGGAAATACTTGTTTTGAAAAAGTATAATATGGCACTGGGAAACTTTATTAATAAATAAAGTTAAAATGAGAGCCTTGTTACTAAATGAAATTTTCCTTTTAAACAATTATATTGTTCAGTTTTAAATCTTACGAGTAACCTAAGATAAGTTAAACCATTGGGAAGTTTAGTGCGATAAAAGATAAGATAATCCATTGGGAAGGTTAGTACGATAGTCGTGCACATTAGAAGAGAGGTGAAAATTTCTCAAGAGAGTGCCGCACGAATATGTTGTTGCATTGGCCTGTAAACATTTTAAACACTTGCTAAACGAATTTTAAATCATTTACACTATCTGGCTCTGACCCGTTTCTATTTCTCTTTCTCTCTTGTATATATATGTATATATTACAGGTTCCTAGCCACAGGGGCATCTTGCATAGGATCCCTTGGAAGGAACGCGTTGCAGCTTAGGTGGGAGTTGCAGGCCTCTTGCTTAGACGACTTCATTTATTTGACTCCACTGGGGCATGTGTCGCCCTTTCCATTATTCAGTTGTTTATTTGGACTTTGTGATTCAGTTATTTCTAGTATTGTCACTTTGGGATTTATTATTGTCTGGATGTTTTACTTTAAGTTTTAATGTTGGGATTTATTTGTTGAATGATTAAATTATTTGGATTATATGTTCCAGGATAATTGTGGTGTGATTCTTTATTATTGAATTGTTGTATACATTTAAATCTTGGTTTATAAAATAAAATTTGGAAAGTAATGTCTAAAAATGGTTTTGACACTTAGCTTAATTAATTAGGGTGTTTAAGCTGGAAATGTTATTTTTACGACAGTGATGTGAAGAATGAACCAACTGTTCACCTTGATTTTAATTTAATAAAGGAGTGATCGCCCGGTATTTAATTAGGCGGGGTGTCACAATTTATGGATGGAATTACCTTAGGGGCTTTTACGTAATTTTCTATGAATTTTTCTGAATGTTTCTCCTCACTTTCTTCTTCCTAACCCTCACAATTGTTTTTCCTCAACCTAAAACTCTCCCAAACTGAATTTGCTAAATAAAAGAGGATATCTCAAGGGTTTAAGTCGGTCAAACCAACCTCCACCTCCAACCAATCAAAATATAACATGTGGCATTATATAAAACAAAATGTCATTTAAGACTAAATGACTGCTTTACCCCCTATTCGTAAAAAGACAATATCTTCCCACTCGGATGTCCGTTCGATGAATTGTTTATTGTGTTACAAACCTAACTCATATATATACAAATATCTAGTTTATACCTCAAGTCAATTTTTATGTCATAAAGGTCAAAACTAGTCTTAAACATGAGCATTCCTACCGAAAACTTCAAAATTTCACGTTTGTAACTAATTCGATATTTCACGCTTTATGAAGGTAGGATTAGACTAAACATAATGACTTAACATTATATATACTAATGACATATTATCCATATCACATAATCTAATCATGATTTAAACATAATTTATCATAATTATATTTAGGTTGTCACACTATATTCTATGGCTCGTGATTTTGGGTATTTTACTCGAGAGCTCAAAATCCTTCTTAATTATTTTCAATCCCATTTGAGTCCTTTTATCATGTTTTTTTTACACTTTTTTGTGTCCACGTTATTTTTTTTACTGGCTGAAACCAAAACCCTGGGGACTACACCCCACATTTGTGTTACACTTTATAAAATCACCATTTCATGTACGTTACACATTTATGTTGACTTCAGTTTGAAAATCACTCCCATTTAGGACTATCTTGTGTAACACCTTTTCTAACATTTTTATTTCACAAAAAATTTCCAGTTTATGTAAAATTACTTTTTTATCCCATTATTACCAAACTTGCAATTTGCCTATCCTCACTAATGCTATTTTCCAAAACATTGTTAAATCGCTAACTTAACTTCTTGAATATTCTGAACTCGTTAACACTTGATTAACACATTTAGTCACTTTGTGGGGTGTGACACCCCGCCTAATAAAATACCGGGTGATCAGTCCTCTACCAAATTAAAACAGTAATCTCAGTTGGATCATCCTTAGCATCACTATCGAAAACTTTTTAAAACTTACTAACCACCTAGTATTCCAAAAGGTGGTGCCAATTTTAAATTTCTAATTACACAAAACAGTACATGGGGAAATAAATATAAACCATTCACACAACTGAATAAAACTCAACTGAATAATTAATTAAACAATTTTCCGAATAAACCACCGGCCACCAAAGTGAAATAATTAAATACAAATATCCAACACAGGAATAAAATAATCTGAAACTGAACTGAAAGTCTGGGTGACATGACCTAAATAAAACTGAAACTGATACAAGATTCCTACTCTAGGAATGAATGAATGATGCGTCTAATCCAATCTCCTCCTAGCATCCACATATGCCGCAGCTCCGTGTCCCTGGAATAGAATATCCATCCTGGTGTCCCTGTGGCTGGACACCTAAAAGGTTTTGAAAATAGTTTTATAGCAAGGGTTAGAACCCAAAACATTTTAAAAATATTTAGCAAGTGAATTAACTGCAGTAATTTAAAATGCACGAATGCGCTTCATATTTAAGTTAGTGCCGCACTCCCTTGTGGACATTCTCACCCCTCCAATATTATTCACACATACCGGTTATCTTAACCCTACCTAGTTGTAATATCCCATCCAACTAGTCCTGGTATAACCATCCCTTGCCATACTACTCTAACCCGAGTATAATGATTCTTGAATTATAAGTTATCTCACAATTAACTTAATTAATTCCTCTTAAATAGTAGCATATAACCGTGTCACAAGTTATATAAAGTAAATACATCACACACTGTATTATTACCCGTATATAATATTTACTACCATTATATACGTACCTTTACCACAATATCCACACATATAACATACGTATATCTATCCCTTCGAGTATACCCTCCCCGGATGATTCCCTCTAAAATGTTATCTAACTAGGTGTGCTCACAAAACCTAGTTTCCCCAAGTTGGAATCGCTCACCAACTTGGCCCAAAATATAAACGTAGTGGAGGCGATCATATTTCTTCCCTAAAAGTGAGGTAAATCCCTCACCCATATATACCGGACGCTATGACTTGGGGATATACTCGTCCTACTCCTCAAGCTAAGGGATTCACCCACATCGCGCAACCTCCCTTGATAGCATTAGAATATATAAATTGAATAAATATCTAGTCATTGATATTTAATATCACACACAATATATACACACATATATATACTATCACTATACCGTATATATATAACATAAATCCCGACTTTATCGTGTACTCAAAATCCCGTACAATGCCTGTAATTTCCTAAGTCTGTGGCCCGACTCAACGTAATTAATTTTCTCACTTAATAATTTATCATCTTCCCGAGTCTATGGTCCGACTCAAATATATTTAATTCACACCTCAATTTATAAAATACTTTTCCCGAGTCTATGGTCCGACTCTAATTAAATTAATTAACACACTTATTAATTTAATACCTTCCCGAGTCTATCACCCGACTTTAATTAAATTAACTAACACACATATTAATTTAATACCTCCCCGAGTCTATCGTCCGACTCTAATTAAATTAATTAACACACCTATTAATTTAATACCTCCCCGAGTCTACGGTCCGACTCTAATTAAATTAATTAACACACTATTAATTTAATACCTCCCCGAGTCTACAATCTGACTCTAATTAAATTAATTATCGCACTTATTAATTTAATACTACCCGAGTCTACAATCCGACTCTAATTAAATTAATTATCACATTTATTAATTTAATCCCACCTGAGTCTACAATCCGACTCTAATTAAATTATTTATTACATTTATTAATTTAATCGTACCCGAGTCTACAATCCGACTCTAATTAAATGAATTATCACATTTATTAATTTAATCCTACCCGAGTCTACAATCTGACTCTAATAAAATTAATTATCACATTTATTAATTTTATCCTACCCGAGTCTACAATCCGACTCTAATTAAATTAATTATCACACCCATTAATTTAATAACGATCCGAGTCTATGGTCCGACTCTAATAAAATTAATTTACACATTAATTAATTCAATACCTCCCCGAGTCTACAATCTGACTCTAATTAAATTAATTATCACACCTATTAATTTAATCATACCCGAGTCTACAATCCGACTCTAATTAAATTAATTATCACACTTATTAATTTAATCTTACCCGAGTCTACAATCCGACTCTAATTAAATTAATTATCACACTTATTAATTTATTAACTTGGTGTCACCCCACCATTATTCCCGGACTCACTTACTTGGCCCATGCCTTAATATTTCCCGAGTCTATATTCCGACTCCAAATTAATTACTCTCTCTCAATAATTAATTAAAGACTTTGGTGTCACTTAACCAACATACCCGGACTTGCTCATTTGGTCCATTTTACATCTCAAAATTTCATACCCACATATTCGCCTATAATGTGTCACAGATTCATCTCCATAAATTTCCCCCAATTATATTTACCTATAATTATCAACATACCCGGACTCGTTCGCTTAGTCCATTTTCAACATGTAAAATCAACCAAAAATTCTTTTTCTCAATAATTATTCCCATGTATTAAAAACTGGCGGCACTGCCAGAATTCCGGTAGCTTCGATCGATCGTTCCAGTGTTCGTCTCCTCTAGCCCTCTGTCAGCCATGGACGAAACCTAAAGCTTTGATTCTCAATCTAAATCCTTACCCAAATACAATTAACATATATTCTTTATGAGAGTAGGGTCTAAACATCCCACACACCTTAATTAATCAGCAAAATCCATCAATTTCAAGGTTTTCCCGATTTGGGTATTATCCGGGTTTCAAATACCAATACGAATTTCATTCATATTATCAGAAATTAACCCTTTATTCTCACTTGTTTTTAACATACGATTCATTCCTCTACATTCTAGAATCATAAACACAATAAATCTCACCCTTAATCCCATTAAGGTATATTAATTTCCAAAAACCCAATTTAAATTTTGGTCACACACCCAAAATGAAATTTTGATTTACACATCACTATGATATGAATTGATTATCATCAATTTTGAAATCACAACAGTTAACCACTTACCTGGAGTTGTTCGTAGTGTCTGATCCGTTGATGTAGTCCCTTAATTTGGCTCCGAAATCCCCAAATTGGCTCTTGATTTTCTTTCCCCCAATTTCCCTCTCAAGCCCTAGGCTTAGAGTTGAGTTGACTGTCGTTCCCTAACCTCTCAATTAGGTTAAAAACATACAATCCCGTTTTTGGCCAAGTGGGCCTAATTAAAAAGGCCCAACTCACCCCATTTGGGCCCGCCTATGCCCAAAAATACCTTGAGACCCAATTACTACCCCCGGGTACTCTTTTCTGACTATCTCGACCCATTCGAACGCAACCGCACACTCAGAATTGCTATCTGAAATATTTTGTTGAACTTCCAAATTTCGACCTCAAAATGTGACTCACGAGATTTTGAACCATTAAACTTAATAGTCGCCAATTATAAATAATTAGGCTCACTCAATTAAATTTTCCAACTCATGAATTTAATTTTCTCCAAATTTAAATATTTTTATAACTCCCAAAAATAATTAAATATTAAATCCTCAAAATTACGGGGTGTTACATACTCCCCCCCTTACAAAGGAATTTCGTCCTCGAAATTAAGATGAGTGTAATGTTCTAAGCTTCGCATATTACTCTCTAGTCATGTGCCTCCAAGCCCACTATATCTATCCCATCCTCTTCTAACCATACGTTACACAAGTATGCATTTAAATTAACCAGGGCGCCCATACACCCTATACCCGTGCTTAACCGCATAGAATTTTCCTTAATTAACCCGGGTGCTCATACACCTTATCCCCGCGCTTTACCGCACAAAATTTACCCGACTATGCTAGTCGTAACTCATAATAAAACTTTGAACCCGTAGTCATACATATATATATATATATATATATATATACGGCCCGGGTACCTAACCCATGTACTCACGTCCAAACATCTTCCCACAAAATACTTGTCTCTCAACACAAAAGTATATAAGCTTACCCTTATGCAACCAAAGACAATATAAAATACCGTGCCCTTACTATCACTAGTCCTTGCGCAAAATAAACCCCGAGAAATCTCTTTTTGCTCGAAAATAAATCTAACCACCCTGATTCACTTCAGTAAATATCCCCACTTACCGGGATAAAATGCGAGAACACAAAACCTCACTATGTGCTATCACACCACTCAATACAACATATATATCCACATATATATAGGCTATAAGCCCTCTCCGGTGATACCTAGTACCAACCATACCCTGGTGTCGCGAACACCAAAATTTTACACCATTATCCACAATAGTTAAATTCCATCGCTATCCAGCCGATGTTTAGGAAATATCATCAACCTTACTCCCATAATTCTCGAAAGTAGTAATTACTCTCATAATTAAAACCTTCATTCAGTGTACACCTTCACTCTTCCGTGAAGAACACCAAGGGAACTCCGCTACCCTACGAAAAGTTTATCCACATACTATGGCTGCTACAACCAACGCACCCACTAAGTTCGACTTACCCGCGAACTTTAGTGAAAAATAAGTCTTATATTGTGACATCCTCCTTGTCCCTCAAAAATATACCCCACGCCCATAGGATAAAAATAATTACCTCCATACTCTAGCTGCGACGGCTGATCCTCGAGTTCCGGAGCATCTTCTCCCTTCCCGAATGTGCCCATCACTTGCTTTAGTGGTTGTACATCCAGGACCTCATCCTGTAGTTGAACCTTGCCTCGCTTGAGACAAATTATCTTCATGTGTCTCGCTTTCCCCACAAACGAAACACCTTCTAATACATTCACCCTACCCCTGGTCCCTTCCATGCCGACCTTGTAGGAATTCCTGGCCATCATGCTAATAGCCTCCAGTTCTAGATCGTTTGGCATGATTTCCCTGCCGAAAATCCTGCCACTGATCTCCCCCAATCTGTTGTTGGGATACCCCACTGGTATTGTTCCCTCCTTCCTTATCCGACTGGATAGTTCCCACTCCCCTCCCACTTCCTTTCACGTAGAAGCGATATTCCTGACAGTGCCAGAGTGTTGCGTTATCGACATCAGTATTACCTACTAGTACGGAATTACCCATTAAATGTTGTTTGATTCTCCAGACTAACCCATCCATAAACCTTGCTTTCTTTGTCTCTTCATTGCTCACCTCATCCGGTACAAAATTTTCTAACCGAGTGAATTCTTCCTCGTAATCGACCACTGAACGGTCTCCCCGAGTCACCTCTCTAAATTTTCTCCTCATTTCAGTCTCAACCGCTGGAGGAAAATACTTTCGGTCGAACCTCACCCAAAACTTTCTAATAGCTAGTGTGTCCCTTTCCTCACTGTGGTGATCGACTCCCACCACTGTAGTGCTTTGCATTTTCTTTCGCACCTCATCGCAATCTCCCATGAATAGGTGACACTGGATATCTCCCTTCCTTGACACGCTAACACTACATCTAAACCCCCTCGCAACTCTGGTGGGTTCCCACTAAAAATAACCTCTCTTTCTTGTTTCCACCCCGACAACTTCACGTGAGTGTGAACGTCCGGCGCCACTAACACTTGTGGCTGATCCCGTGGAAAGTACCCTGCCGTTGCGACCACCGTCGTTTCAACCGCCTGCGCCACTAGTTCAATTACCTGTGCTGCCAAAATCATCTCTGGCAGTTGTTGAGGTAACTCTTGCTCCTGAAGAGCCTCCCTCGTCTTATCTCCCCCTATTGCCCTAGCTGCTCTCTCTCTCATGGGCGTCATCTGGAATGAGAATCGAATCGTATGAGTTCACTCTCAAATATAAATTTGGTAGAAGAACGTATATGTACGTATGAGAATACAACAATCCCATAATAGGGCTCTATATCAAAGATTGCTAAGCCGAAACATGAAAAGCCTCACAGATACTAAGGACACTAGAACCTAATGCTCTGATACCATTTATGACACCCCACCTAATAAAATACCGGGTGATCAGTCCTATACCAAATTAAAACAGGAATCTCAGTTGGATCATCCTTAGCATCACTGTCGAAAACTTTTTAAAACTTACTAACCACCTAGTATTCCAAAAGCTGGTGCCAATTTTAACTTTTTAATTACACAAAATAGTACATGGGGAAATAAATATAAACCATTCACACAACTGAATGAAACTCAACTGAATAATTAATTAAACAATTTGCCGAATAAACCACCGGCCACCAAAGTGAAATAATTCAATACAAATATCCAACACAGGAATAAACTAATCTGAAACTAAACTGAAAGTCTGGGCGACATGCCCTAAATAAAACTGAAACTGATACAAGATTCCTACTCTAGGAATGAATGATGCGTCTAATCCAAACTCCTGCTAGCATCCACATATGTCGCAGCTCCGTGTTCCTGAAATAGAATATCAATCCTGGCATCCCTGTGGCTGGACACCTAAAAGGTTTTGAAAATAGTTTTATAACAAGGGTTAGAACCCAAAACATTTTAAAAATATTTAGCAAGTGAATTAACTGCAGTAATTTAAAATGCACGAATGCGCTTCATATTTAAGTTAGTGCCGCACTCCCTTGTGGACATTCTCACCCCTCCAATATTTTTCACACATACCGGTTATCTTAACCCAACCTAGTTGTACTACCCCATCCAACTAGTCCTGGTATAACCATCCCTTGCCATACTACTCTAACCCGAGTATAATGATTCTTGAATTATAAGTTATCTCAAAATTAACTTAATTAATTCCTCTTAAATAGTAGCATATAACCGTGTCACAAGTTATATAAAGTAAATACATCACACACTGTATTATTACCCGTATATAATATTTACTACCATTATATACGTACCTTTACCACAATATCCACACATATAACATACGTATATCTATCCCTTCGAGTATACCCTCCCCGGATGATTCCCTCTAAAATGTTATCTAACTAGGTGTGCTCACAGAACCTAGTTTCCCCAAGTTGGAATCTCTCACCAACTTGGCCCAAAATATAAACGTAGTGGAGGCGATCATATTTCTTCCCTAAAAGTGAGGTAAATCCCTCACCCATATATACCGGACGCTATGACCTGGGGATATACTCTCCCTACTCCTCAAGCTAGGGGATTCACCCACATCGCGCAACCTCCCTTGATAGCATTAGAATATATAAATTGAATAAATATCTAGTCACTGATATTTAATATCACACACAATATATACACACATATATATACTATCACAATACCGTATATATATAACATAAATCCCGACTTTATCGTGTACTCAAAATCCCGTACACTGCCTGTAGTTTCCTAAGTCTGTGGCCCGACTCAACGTAATTAATTTTCTCACTTAATAATTTATCATCTTCCCGAGTCTATGGTCCGACTCTAATATATTTAATTCACACCTCAATTTATAAAATACTTTTCCCGAGTCTATGGTCCGACTCTAATTAAATTAATTAACACACTTATTAATTTAATACCTTCCCGAGTCTATCACCCGACTCTAATTAAATTAACTAACACACATATTAATTTAATACCTCCCCGAGTCTATCGTCCGACTCTAATTAAATTAATTAACACGCCTATTAATTTAATACCTCCCCGAGTCTACCGTCCGACTCTAATTAAATTAATTAACACACCTATTAATTTAATCCCTCCCCGAGTCTACAATCCGACTCTAATTAAATTAGTTATCCCGCTTATTAATTTAATACTACCCGAGTCTACAATCCGACTCTAATTAAATTAATTATCACATTTATTAATTTAATCCTACCCGAGTCTACAATCCGACTCTAATTAAATTAATTATCACATTTATTAATTTAATCCTTCCTGAGTCTACAATCCCACTCTAATTAAATTAATTATCACATTTATTAATTTAATCCAACCCGAGTCTACAATCCGACTCTAATTAAATTAATTATCACATTTATTAATTTAATCCTACCCGAGTCTACAATCCTACTCTAATAAAATTAATTATCACATTTATTAATTTAATCCTATCCAAGTCTACAATCTGACTCTAATTAAATTAATTATCACATCCATTAATTTAATAATGATCCGAGTCTGTGGTCTGACTCCCAGTTAATTAATTCACACATTAATTAATTTACACTAATCCGAGTCTATGGTCCGACTATAATAAAATTAATATACACATTAATTAATTCAATACCTCCCCGAGTCTACAATCCGACTCTAATTAAATTAATTATCACACCTATTAATTTAATCCTACCCGAGTGTACAATCCGACTCTATTTAAATTAATTATCACACTTATTAATTTAATCTTACCCGAGTCTACAATCCGTCTCTAATTAAATTAATTATCACACTTATTAATTTAATAACTTCGTGTCACCCAACAATTCTCCCCGGACTCGTTCACTTGGCCCATACCTTAATATTTCCCGAGTCTATATTCCGACTCCATACTCTCTCTCAATAATTAATTAAATACTTTGGTGTCACTTAACCAACATACCCGGACTTGCTCACTTGGTCCATTTTACATCTCAAAGTTTCATACCCACATATTCGCCCACAATGTGTCACACATTCATCTCCATAAATTTCCCCTAATTATATTACCTATAATTATCGACATGCCCGGACTTGCTCGCTTAGTCCATTTTCAACATGTAAAATCATCCCAAAAGTCTTTTTCTCAATAATTATTCCCATGTATCAAAAACTGGTGGCACTGCCAGAATTCCTGTAGCTTCGATCGATCGAACCCCCTAGGTCGATCGATCGATCGTTCCAGTGTTTATCTCCTCCAGCCCTCTGTCAGCCATGGACGAAACCTAAAGATTTTATTCTATATCTAAATCCTTACCCAAATACAATTAACATATATTCTTTATGAGAGTAGGGTCTAAACATCTCACACACCTTAATTAATCAGCAAAATCCATCAATTTCAAGGTTTTCCCGATTTGGGTATTATCCGGGCTTCAAATCCCCAATACGAATTTCATTCATATTATCAACAATTAACCCTTTATTCTCACTCGTTTTTAACATACGATTCATTCCTCTACATTCTAGAATCATAAACAAAATAAATCTCACCCTTAATCCCATTAAGGTATATTAATTTCCAAAAACCCAATTTAAATTTTGGTCACACACCCAAAACGAAATTTTGATTTACACATCACTATGATATGAATTGATTATCATCAATTTAGAAATCACAACAATTAACCACTTGCCTGGAGTTGTTCGTAGTGTCTGATCCGTTGATGTAGTCCCTTAATTTGGCTCCAAAATTCCCAAATTGGCTCTTGATTTGCTTTCCCCCAATTTCCCTCTCAAGCCCTAGTCTTAGAGTTGAGTTGATTTTCGTTCCCTAATCTCTCAATTAGGTTAAAAAAATACAATCCCGTTTTTGGCCTTGTGGGTCTAATTAAAAAGGCCCAACTCACCCCGTTTGGGCTCGGCTATGCCCAAAAATACCCCGAGACCCAATTATTACCCCCGGGTACTCTTTTCTGACTATCTCGACCCATCCAGACGCAACCGCGCACTCAGAATTGCCATCCGAAAAATCTTTTTGAAATTTCCAAATTTCGCCCTCAAAATGTGACACACGAGATTTTGAACCTTTAAACTTAAAACTCGCCAGTTATAAATAATTCGGCTCACTCAATTAAATTCTCCAACTCATGAATTTAAGTTTCTCCAAATCTAAATATTTTATAACTCCCAAAAATAATTAAATATTAAATCCTCAAAATTATGAGGTGTTACATGGGGGTAACACGCCACCAATGCTATATGTCTCTTGATTTCATTATTTTCTTGAACAAAGAAAACACTATGACATTTAAAGGCCATTTTTACTAGAAAATACCCATTTTTCCCTTAACACCACCTGAAGTCTTGAAAATACACATTTATCATTTTATTCGTAGTTCATAATAAACCTTTGAGGCTGGAATTTCTATCTTTCTTATTTCAAGTTAAAACCATTTTAATCATTCTTAAACACATCCATATGCTCATAATTAACTTACTACAAGTCTATAGACATGAGAAGATGGATTTTAAGCGTAGAAAATCCAGAAAAATGAATTTTACACATGTGTATCACATGAAATTTCCTAACACGTGTAAATCCAAGATTTTCAAGACAAAAAGACATTTTGTAAATGCGTAGGGCCCCAATTTTAAAATATTATAAAAAATTATTTCCTTTTATAGATGCGGGCGCGAGATGGTTCACACAAAAAATAATAAATTTTAATTTCTTCTAAATAAAAATTAAACCAAGTTAACTTAAGATGAAACACAAAAACAATTTAATTTCACTTAAACCCAATTAATTTAACACAAGTCCTAGAAATTTGCCTAAGTCAAATTTTCCATATTACCAAACCAATTTTAACAAATTAAATAATGACTTTAATTACATTAACATAAACATTACCCAATATTTAATTTAGCACCAAATTAAACATGTAGTGATTAAAACCAAATTTTATCTTCAATTACCTAAGCATGCATTCTAGTTGAGTTTTCAAAAGATAAAATAAACAATGAAACCACTATGCCACAATGTACGAGGAAAAACCCACAACGGGAAAAAAACCTCGGACGACCCTAGCCTCAAATTCACTACGTACGGAATTTACAAATACAAGCAAGATGACTTACAACACTCGACTCGATCCCTCTCAAGCCCTGACACGTCTTCTTGTATACACCTCTGCATAGCGAATAACCACGGAACTCCACTACGGTCTCGAAATCCACCGATCGGACTTTATATGGTCACCGTCACCCAAACTAGGAGCCGTTCTCCAAGTGGGTAAATCAACGCAAACATCTTCTTCTTTGTGGGACTTAGAAGCAAACCCAAACGTCTCTTCAAAACGGTAGAGATGAAAAATCGGTACCAAACTCCAAGCAAAGTATATATATAGGGAACTTGGATTAAATAAACAATTGGGTGTAAACTAGAGTGTTAAATGAATTTTTCTTTGAAAGATGAACACTCAAAACCATGAACTTTTCTTGGAAGAATTTGCTCTCAAAAACTCTCTCTAGGAGTTGGAATAGAATGAAAAGTTAAGTTAGAAAAGTTCATTTCCGCACTTAAGAAGTTCTGTTAAAGATAGTGGGAAAAACAAGTGAGAAAGTGGGTCAAAACTGCTTAAAACTGCCAAATACCTGTTCCCGCCAAATCTCGTTCGAACGACATTTTCGTTCGAACGAAATCTCGTTCAAACTACATTTCGAACGATGTTCCAGTGGCCAATATGGGAACTCATTCGCAAACTCGTTCGAACGACAATGTGGTTTGAACGACAAACTCGTTCGAACGACATTTCAAACGAACTTCCAGAAAGTTTGAAAATTTCTATTTTTAGTCCATAAACTTTATAAACTTGATTTTAAAGTTTTAATAAAATCTTTCTGAAATTAAACAACAGTTTTAAAATGAAGAACACCCAACATTAAATGTTCCAAGCTCCTATGTATATAATCAAAATGCATTCATATCTTAGGAGCAATGGAACCATGTTGATGACGTAGAAACGAGGCACAAACAAACTCAGCAATGTGATGAAGCTTTATACTCCGTCGCTATGTCTTCAACAAACACGTCATAGGCTTGAAGGATGATCAAATAACTCTATCCTATGACTCAAACGTTTTTTTCTAGAATTGAGCCAAAACTACAAAGGACTCATTGGAAATTTTTGTCCTTACAAATCTCCCCCTTTGGCTATTCCGGGACAAAGACCAAACAAAAATCCTAAAGCGCCGTCAAGCTCTACTAGACTGACAAAAATGTCCCACCCAAAATAAAAATAAAATGCTTGACTCAAACAACCCAAAGGATCAAAATCTTTGCCGGTGAAAGTTGCCACTTAGAAAATAATTCCTGCATACTTAAGGAAACACATTACACGCATAGGAAATATCAAATCAAAATATTTAATGCAAGTAAAGTACGTAGTCCCCCTAAATTAATTATCTCCATTTATCAACTATGATCAACTTAGAAAGACGTCTCCCCCTAAGATAAATCTCCCCCAAACTAAGATACGATTATAATAGGTTTAGATACCATTTCCCCCTATCATTCTCCCCCTTTTTGTTCATGAATAGACAAAGGTTAAAGAATCAAACATTAACTTATCTCCCCAAATTTAAAGCATAAACATCCAAATAACTTATCTAAAATAAGAAAGGGATAAATAGAATGGGATAACAAGCTAAAACTTATAATTGTGCATAAAGAGATGAGATCGTTAAAGCACATGGGCAATAAAAGCATAACTAATCCAACAAATAATAATGGATACCAACTAAGATGCAAGAAACAGATACCAATATGATACATAAGTATTAAGCATGTGATATCAACAAAGAATGCAATAAGATGGATACCAATTATGAATTAAAACATATATGGACTAGAAAGCAAGGCAAGGACTAAACAAAAATATCAAATATATGTATACATAATATATACCTAATAGACTCAAGTACACATATATAGATATAAACACCAAAATGACACAAAAATAAATAACATAAGTTTTTCACACTCTTATAGCATAAATGTGTCATATGGAGATGGAAGTGCTGGAGTGTGAACTAGTAACGATTAAATTTAGACCGAATCACTTAAAACATGTTCACGGAGTTTTCATTTTATTGTAAACTTCATCACATTTGAATATAACCTCATGTGACAATATATATTGAACTCAATGAGCAAACATACATAATGCATACAAGCGTAGCATGTTGATGATTTAACAAACCAATAGATTCATGGCATTGAAAATGCAACTAGGATAAATGGACATTGTGGAAGCCGTTGATATACCATCCAATCTCCCTCAATAATCATTTATATTATTTTTGAATGAATATATCAATCAAACATAGGCCTTGGCAAATATTTTTTTTAATGCCATATTTTCTTTTAGGCCTTTGGACCACGTATTTCTTTTAGGTCCAAACAAACGGTGGCTTACTATGCGCAAAGGACAATAAATCCTTTCAGAGCCCTTCCCCGTGCACATTTATATTTATCATTTTTTTTATTTCTCACAAATATCACGTGCAACAGATTTTGACATGCACTAGTCCTCCTAGGTCACAAATATGTAGATGAAAAGATTGGTAGGAGAACACCTCACAAAGCTCAAATATGCATGTGAAGTTAAAATTTCAAAAGATCTTGTGCATGTGTGAGTAGAGTCATATAAAAATAGAATCCATTTAATAAACACAAAATCCAACTACTCCATGTAAGCATGGTAATGAACATAATAAGCATTGACAATCTAAACCAAAAGTTCTAGCCACGTGGGAGCGTAAAAGATGGGATTCAAACACAAGTATATGCCACATAAAGTGTGTCAAACTAAAATACACACAAAATAAAAAATCTTTTTGAGTTTTTCAAATTTTTAACCAAAAATAAAAATATATACTCAAAAGATTTACAAAAATCATTTGAATTTTTCATTAAGCTTAAATTCCAAGAGATAAAAACCCAAATGATAAACAAAAATCTTTTTGTCTTTTTCATTTAATGCACACAAAAAAGAAAGAATAAAATACAAAAGATAAACAAGTCATGATTTCTAGCTTGAGATATGAAATAAAGCAATGACTAGAAAATGACTAAACATTCATACACCTAGCAATGATATAACATACGAACCACAAAAAGATAGAGTATGCAAACAACACTAACACATTCAACCTTTAAATTTAGCAAGGGAGGTTTCATGTGAAAGAAAATGAGAATCAACAAATCTAATATCTAGCGCGTCTAAAAATGATTTTCGAATCCATATAGATGTATATTTAAAATGATGGTATTTGGAAACTAACGAATTGATAGACATAGATTTCCTAGGACTTCTTTTAAGATCAAAACAAAATGACCTAAGGTGACCTTTCCTATCATAATGCGAGCATGTGAAAACATGAGAAATGTTACCTAAGGTGTGACATTTTCTAAAGTCTTTGGATAAAGTAGATCCTCTAAAACAAACAATGGTTTTAGCTTTAGCAACGGGAGTATTTAAACTAGATGAGCTAGAACAATTATCACAACTACTCGAGTCTTGTAAATCATTTTGAATTTTTAAAATTTTGGACTCAAGTAATAAATTAGACTCCTCAATTTTACAGGACTCCTTCTTTAAATTTTCAATAACACCTACAAGGTTATCATGCTCCCCCTCAATGTGAGCAAACATGTCCCTATGAGTCTTTTCTTGATTATCACTCTCTTTCTTGGACTATTCTAAAATATTATAATTGTAATTTATGTCCATGAGCTTTTCACGAAAAATATCTTTTTGAGATAGGGAGGTTTGCAAAAATTCAACTTTAGCTTTAAAACAAGAATTTTCATCTTCAAGAAATTTAATTCTTTTTGTAAATCTCAAATTTAATTCTCTTAATTTTTCGTTACACTTATTAAGCCCATTAAATTCCTCTCGAATCGCAAAAATTTCATTACCATTAGAAATGGAAAAATTATCATTAAGACGTCCCATCGAGAGATACAAAACAAAAATGAGAGCGGGTAATAAATGAACCACCAAAAAAAATGTAAGGAGCACAAAAATTATAAAAGTCGAAAAACGGATCTTTGACGCGATAAATTAGCGGTCCGGTTCTGATACTAATTTGTAAACGCGTAGGGCCCCAATTTTAAAATCTTATAAAAAATTATTTCCTTTTATATATGCGGAAGCGAGATGGTTCACACAAAAATAATAAATTTTAATTTCTTCTAAATAAAAATTAAACCAAGTGAAATTAAGATGAAACACACGCACAATTTAATTTCACTTAAACCCAATTAATTTAACCCAAGTCCTAGAAATTTGCCTAAGTCATATTTTCCTTATTACCAAATTAGGTCAAACCAATTTTAACAAATTAAACAACGACTTGAATTACATTAACATAAACATAGACATTACCCAATATTTAATTTAGCACCAAATTAAACATGTAGTGATTAAAACCAAACTTTATCTTGAATTACCTAAGAATGCGTTCTAGTTGAGTTTGCACAAGATAAAATAAACAATAAAACCACTACGCCGCGATGTACGAGGAAAAACCCACAATAAAAATAAATCTCGGACGACCCTAGCCTCAAATCCACTAAGTAAGAAATTTACAAATACAAGCAAGATAACTTACAACACTCGACTAGATCCCTCTCAAGCCCCGACGCATCTTCTTGTATAAACCTCTACCTAGCGAATAACCACGAAGTTCCACAGAGGTCTCGGAATCCACCGATCGGACTTTATATGATCACCGTCACCCAAACTAGGAGCCTTTCTCCAAGTGGGTAAATCAATGCAAACATCTTCTTCTTTGTAGGATTTAGAAGCAAACCCAAACGTCTCTTAAAAACAGTAGAGATGAAAAACCGGTGCTAAACTCCAAGAAAAGTATATATATATATATGGAACTTGTATTAAACAAACAATTGGGTGTAAGCTAGAGTGTCAAATGAATTTTTCTTTGAAAGATGAACACTCAAAACCATGAACTTTTCTTGGAAGAATTTGCTCTAAAAAACTCTCTCTAGGATTTGGAATAAAATGAAAAGTTAAGTTAGAAAAGTTCATTTCCGCCCTTAAGAAGTTCTGTCAAAAGATAGTGGGAAAAACAAGTGGGGAAGTGGGTCAAAACTGCTTAAAACTGCCAAATACCTGTTCCTGTCAAATCTCGTTCGAACGACATTTTCATTCGAACAAAATCTCGTTCAAACAAAATTTTGAACGGAGTTCCAGTGACAAATATGGGAACTTGTTGGCAAACTCATTCGAACGACAATGTGGTTCGAACGACAAACTCGTTCGAACGACATTTCGAACGAACTTCCTGAAAGTTTGAACATTTCTATTTTTAGCCCAAAAACTTTATAAACTTGATTTTAAGGTTTTAATAAAATCTTTATGAAATTAAACAACAGTTTTAAAATAAAGAACACCCAATATTAAATGTTCCAAGCTCCTCTATATATAATCAAAATGCATTCATACCTTAATAGCAATGGAACCATGTTGATGACGTAGAAACGAGGCACAAACAAACTCGATAATGTGATGAAGCTTTATACTCTTGGCCGCAACGTCTTCAAAAAACACGCCATAGGCTTGAAGGATGATCAAATAACTCTATCCTATGACTCAAACGTTTTTGTACGGAATTGAGCCAAAACTACAAAGGACTCAATTGGAAATTTGTGTCCTCACACATTTGCACTTAAAAAACATGCTTAAATGTCTGATTTTCACAATCTTCATTTTTGCCACAAATCTTGAAGATTTATACTAGAAATAACTTATCAATGCAATTTTTTCTTTAAAAATATATTATTTCGTAAAATGTTTATACATAAGATTTTCTTGAAAGTTATCATCTTTTCTCCAACCATTTAGTAACCCGTTTCTTAAATCTTTAAGACCATTATAAAGTAGAGTAATCTCATACTTAACAAGAGTAGGGTTTTTTCCACCTCAAATGAAGCTTCAATAATGGAGGATGAAACATAAAAGAAGATGGCAACCTCCTACCTCCTAAGGAGGCCTTAAAGAGGTTTCCTATCTCCACTAAGCTTACTCCTTGAAAGCTCTAGGAAAACCCTATTCAAACTTCATAATTTGTTCTTCTTCTCCACTAAAAATCCCTAACAACATCTCCATCAATTTATATCTAGCCCAACAAATGGTGTAAATTGATTTGATAGGATTAAATGATGGAAAATGAGTTAAAGTATGGCGGTTTAGGGTTGATAAGTGGTAGTGCTAGAGTGGTGGAAGGTGGTTGGGTGCTGCTGAGGCTCCAAGAGCTTTGAGAGAGAGAGATTCCATAGAATGGGCCAAAACATCACTTAAATACCCCTTTAAAATTCCCCCAAATCTTAATCTCGAGTTGATTTGCGATGTGGGAGTGTGAGATCTGTCAAATATAATGGTCCACATCTTGACAACATTTTCTCATTCGAACGAGATTTAGATCTCGTTCGAATGACAACTAATCTTTTTCGAATGAGGTTCTAACGAGAATGTTATGAGGTTGTGAATGCAAACATTTGATTTTCATTGGAAGGTTTTTTGAAGCACCGTTCTAACGAGATTTGAATTTCGTTCAAATGATCAAGGGTTTCGTTCGAACGATCCTGACTTTCCTCCAAATTAAATGTAAGGCCATTCTAATCCAATTAGTTTCACCGAGGTCATCATATTACCCAAATTTGACCCATAATTTATCTTGAAAAGTCTAAAGCCCAATTGGGTCACAATAAGCCACCAAATTACATGGGTACAGTCAAAACTAGGGGACGTGTGTTAAAATAAGATGTATTAGGTTATGGATTGATTGTATTGAATAACTGAGTTTAAGTAAAATGTTTAATAGTGTATGTCAAGGTATTCTACCTGTCAACTAGAAAATGCGGAGTATCAGCGACCAGCGGGGGAAATACAACCTTTGAAGATTTCAGAGTGGAAATAGGAGATCATATCCGTGGTGACAATTATATTCAACACAAGTAAATGAGAAAAGCGCAATCACCAAGAGAAATAAAGAACATAAAATGCTAATCACACAACACAATATGTACATGGTTCAGAAAGAATACCTACGTCCACGGTGGTGCAGTCAGTATTATTTCTATATACTCCGGGGAGCATTTATAGAGAATACAGTGCGTGCCTCTTGCCCTAGGATTAGGGTTTATTATATACATATTTATCTTTGGGGAGTGGGGTGTTGGACTCCCCCACGTCCATCTTTCTCTCCTGGAATATCTCTATACGATATTCTAGGAGAAGACTAAGTCGTAACTGAATTTAGTTAAGGTGCAAGGGGTTCGAACTTTGGGCCGTTTTTATTAAGCCACTCTTTTGGGCCCATGAAGGCAAATCCGGGTACCCACAATTGCCTCTAAAGTTATTGGGCCAGAATTTGGGCTCAATAAATTTAAATGATTTTTCATAATGGCTCTTTTGTAAATCGTGTAACTCTTCCCAAAGTTGAGAATTGATTTAGGCAAAAGTTGCTTCGTGACCCGTGCGTGACGATTGGGAGCATTTAAAAGTTATTTGGAGCAGCGTTCCATAGTTGTCATTTCAAACTTCTTAGTGTTACCTCATATTCTGCGAGTTTTAGTTGTTGTGCCCTCTTCTCCAGGTCTTCATTTTCTTCTCTTTCAATCTCCCTCGTCATTTGGTCCTGTGATCTTGCATCGTCCAAGTCGAACTTTCATCTCGTAAGTCCCCTTTGCTCTCTCTATATGCTTTCTCTGTTGAGTTTTCTTTGAATTTGTAATTTAGGGTTTACAAATGACAAAGTATGTAATAGATCAGTGTCTGAGTTTAGGATGTTTTATAATATCCTAGAGTGGGTAAAGATTGAGTGCGCCTCTCTCCCTAAGAATGTTAGAGAGATAAAGGGCGCTCATTGGATTCATGTCATGTTGCTTTCCCAAGGGGGGCTTACTTTTCCTCCAAACAATTTTTTCCTGCATATCTTTGGTTATTTCAACATTTTCCCTGCACAGTGTTCGCCCAACATCTGGAAGATAGTCAATGGTGTCCATAGAATAAATCAACTTTATGGCAAAAAATTAGGGCTCGCTGAAGTTTGTTTTTGTTATTCTTTCTCTCAAACGAGCTCTGGTCTTCTCTACATCAAGGCCAGGAGTCCTGATAGGGTATTGGTAGTAAATATAACTGATTCCTACAAGGACTACTGGGAAGATGGCTTTCTTGCTAGGAATTAGCAGTTCTCCCCCCAGACTGAGGGGGTGAGGTCTGATAGATTCACTATTCCCTTTATGGGGAAGAGTACATAGGTAGTCTTTACTCTGCTATTTCGATCTCCTTGTTAATGTGTGAATTTTCTGATACTTTCCAATTTTCTTTTCAGCGGGGACAAATAACTTGGAACCTACCCTTAGCGAGGTTCGAGTTGCCGAGCTTATTAAAGCCTGGAATATCAGGGAATCTCTTACTCACGACGAATATCCCCGGTCCGCTGCTTTCTTGATGGAGTATAAGAACATAAGGTACAGTTTCATTGCGAGGCCTATGGATAGCATTCCTGACTTAGATATTTTTGAAGATGCTGCTGCCGATCCCATTCAGTTGGACGAGGAAGTGAGCAGTTATGAAAGTGATATCAGAGGAGGTGCTGAAGGCGGTTCTAGTGAGGTGATCTCCAGTAATGAAGTTCCTCCGGATCAGAAGAGGTTTCTGAGGCACAAGAGTCTTCAAGTACATCCAGTAGTTCTAGCGAGGAAATGTCTCTCCCCAGGTAGAACCTGAACCGTGATGTTGATGATAAGGATAATGTGCTTCTTGCTCAGCGGTCGAAGAAGTAAAAGTCCAGCAGTGGGGCTATTTCCACTTGTTCTCAGTCTTCTGCTCATAAGCATAAGAAGATGAGAAAAGAAAAAGAGCAGTTAAGAGAGAGAGAGAGAGAGAGAGAGAAAGAGAGAAAATGAGAGTAAGGAGACTGATCAGAAAAAGAAGGCCGAGGAGAGAAAGAGGGTAGAGAAGGAGAAGGAGAGAGAGGAGGAGAGGAGGATAATGGAAGTGAGGACGAAGGCTGGGCAGGCCTTAATGCCCGTATCTGCGTTGCCAAAGGGGGCCTCGGTTGCCATCTCTCCCCAACTGGCCCCTGCGCTGCTCGAAAGAGCAGTCATGCCTGCTGATCGCTAAATGGGCAATGGGGACTGACCAATTATCCTTGCAAGCGAGTCATAGGCTAGCCTTGGTAGGTCTATTTCTTCCCTTTAACACTTGTAAAACTCTATTTGTTGCTTCCTTCTAATGCCTTCTTTTACTTGCAGTTCATAACTGATTTTATCGTGCTCTATTGCTCTCACGACGAGCTGGTGAATAAGAATGACGAGCTAGAGAAGCAAAACGCTGCTCTGAAAGGGAAGAGTATCAAGCTCGAGGCTAACTTGAAGGCTGCTGATGTTGCTCGGATGTCTTCTGATCTGGCCCTTGTTGAAGCCAATCGAGCGAGGGAGGCAACGATCAAAGAACTGAACGAACTGTGGTAGGCCTATGATTTAGTCTGCTCGAGCAAGCTAGCAGTGTTGGAGGAGAGTAAGGTGCTGGTGGATAAGCTAAAGGAGAAGGAGTCTGAGGCATCCACCATTAAGGAAGATTCATATAATTTTTGATGGGCTACCGCATATGAAGATGTTGTGGTTCATATAGGCTACATCAGCCGTCTGAATTTCAAGAAGAGCTGGAATAAGGCCCTCTTGGCTGTGAGGGTGGATGTTACTTTTCCCTTAATCGATGAGCATGATCCAGGCCCAAAGCCTATCATAGATGAAGCTCCTACCCCATCCATTGAAGGTATTAACCCCGCTTCCCAGTCAGTTCCTATTGATGCCCTTCCTGCTCGGGTGACAGAAGTTGTCCCTCCTGAGGGAGATGCTCCTACTGCTGCTGATAAGGGGAAGCAACCAGCTTCTTCTGAACAAATTGAGGTCGCTAGTTAATCTACTCTTAGGATTACTTTTGTATTTTTGACTTGTTTTCAATGTTCCTTTCTGATTCTCAATGTACTTTGATCCT
Organism: Sambucus nigra; assembly: GCA_949130495.1. NCBI lineage: Eukaryota > Viridiplantae > Streptophyta > Magnoliopsida > Dipsacales > Adoxaceae > Sambucus > Sambucus nigra. The sequence continues at coordinate 515,794,681 of OX422210.1, read as the reverse complement.
TTATGAATGAAATGAAAACACTTTTCCCCTCAGTGCACTGATTCATTTTATCCTTTACTGCTCTTTTATGTCTTATAGTCGATTGATGTAGATGAATATATACCAGCCACTTCTCGACTGGGAAGAATGCTTGGTCCTGATGTGAGTCCTCAAGTTTTCCAGAACTTTGTAAGAATTTGCAAATCACTACGATTGAGGAATAAGAGTTTCATAGATCAGACGGAGCTCGTTGCTAAACTGAAAGACAAGCTTTAAGAAATGGAAGAAGTTGGAGCTTCTGTTCAAGAGGAAGTGAACACTCTAAGAGAAAGAATCCTTGATGCTACTGAGATTAACCAAGTCAGAAAAGTTATGCAATAGGAAAATGAATCCTTAAGGAGGGAAGTGTTGCGCCTCACGGAGCATGCGTTGAGCACCGCGCCTCACATTTTAAGGGGTTCCTCCTCATCATGAGCTGGCACAGGACCAAGCGATGCTCCTTTGATGTTACGAGGTTCTATCCCATCAATTGTTCCATGAGATGGTACAAACGTAAGAAGCCTAGTTAGGGAAATGGATGAGCTCTGTGAAGATGCCCGTCGAGCATACGTGATTACTGCTGGGCTCTAAAGGGATGTCACACGGCTGAGGTATCTGTTTAAGAAAGGACCTCGGCGAGTATGGGCTGATGGTTATGACCAAGGTTGGGTAGATGCTCCGACGAGGCTGATAGAGTTTGAAGAGCTCACATTTATCAGGGGATGGTTGAGTGCCCTCAGCGAGCTGCAAGTTTGAAGGAACTCAGTACTCTGGTACCATCACGAGATCTCTCCTTCAACTTTACGGCCTAACCCTTTTAGGAGGGATGACCAATGGATCCCTATTGATGCTATCCCTAGGCAGCTGTTAGAGCCAATCGTCAGTGAGGTCGAGCAGGAACTAGATCCTCATCCGGATGATAGATAAAGAGCACAAGTGGCTGATTATCTTATTCAGAGGCCTCAGCCTCATTAGGATTTTAGCAGCTATAACTTTCAGTATATATGTAATGAAGTAATGTAATATTGATGTTTTGGGCGATCTCGCCGACTAAACATGGGTTGTACATATTTGTTGTAAATGTGATGAAGTAATATAATATCTATGTTTTGTGCTATCTCGCTGACTAAACATGTGTTCATCATTTATCTCTTACTTAATTATCTTGGACACTTAATAGGCGATTAGATTGGTAGGGATGTAATGTTGAGTTAGTGTCCTCCCAGTTCAGTATGCTTTTGAGATACCGTTCTGCCTCATTTTACCTTTTAGGACATGTCGTCACACTTCCTTAGGCCTAAATGTGGCAATGGCGAGGACACACTTAGTGCTGGATGTTCTATCCGAGCAGGATTTTTGATACAAACATAGTCTGGTGACCAATTCATTTTTGGTCTAATCGCCTAAGGATCCCCTATAGGGATTCATATATTGTCAGAGCAATTCTAGGAGGTTATTCGTGTTTCACAACGAATACGTGAGGAGGGTGATACCCTGCTTTTATGCTTTGAGTAAGGTGCCTATTATTTGGAAAGGTTGTGCAAGTTATAAAGTTCTCAATACTTAATAGAATGCAACTGCCAAACATCTTTCATTAATTCACAAGTAAATAAATAAAAAATGAGTTTCCAGTTCCAAAGATTTGATAAGAGAGCCAATAAAAAGAAAAGAAAAAGCTAGAAATAGAATTTCTTTAGGTTGGCTGCTTCCATGCTCGGGGTATCTCTCTACCCTTCAGCGTTTCTAAGTGATAGGCTCCTTGTAGATCGTCTCTTATTATCTTGAATGGTCCTTTCCAGTTCGGCCCTAGCTTTCCATCTGAAGGTTTTACTGCACTGCCAAGGACATTCCTTAGGACGTAGTACCCAACCTAGAATGCCCTTGGATTGTTCTTCTTATTATATTATTTCACGAGTTGTTGTTGATAGCTCGCTATCCTTACTAGGTCTAGGTCTCTACGTTTGTCATCTAGATCAAGTTCAGCGAGTAATGTTGCATCGTTCTGGCCTTGGTCAATAAGGGCTGTTCTCATCGTTGGTAGACCAACTTGCAAGGGGATGATTGCTTCCATTCCATATGTTAGTGAGAATGGGGTTCCCCCAGTTGCTCGCCGTGGGGTAGTGCAGTAAGCCCATAAAATATGCAACAGCTCACTCACCCATGCACCTTTGGCTCGCTCTAGTCTTTTCTTCAGCCCATCGATCACTATTTTATTGGAATCCTCATCTTGACCGTTGCTCTGGGGTACGCCACCGAGCTAAAATAGTGATTGATCCTGTGTTCATTGCATAAGTTCTGGAAAGGGCCACTCTCGAACTGTGTTCCGTTATCAGTGATGATGGTTCTGGGAATTCCAAAATAGGTAATTATGATTTTCCATATACATCTCATCATATCTGCATCTCAGATGTTTGCTAGTGGCTCTTCCTCTATCCATTTGGTGAAGTAATTTGTGGAGACCAATAGATACTTGTTGTTGTTGACAGCGATGGGAAGAGGCCTACGATGTCCATTCCCCATTGGGCGAAAGTCCAGGGTCTGGTGAGTGATATTAGGTCGCTGGCAGGTTGGTGAACCATAGGAGCATGTAGTTGACATTTTTCACATTTTCGAGCGTATACTGCCAAATATTTTTGCATATATGGCCACTAGTAGCATTCCTTCATAGCTCAAAAATCTAGTGATCTTCCTCCAATATGGCTTCCAGAGATTCCTTCATAGAGCTCGTGTAGAATTTTCTCTACATCCTTCAGGTGAACACATTAAAGGTAAGGGTCGGAGAACGATATCTTATATAGCTTGCCCTCAGGAGATAAGTGAAAGCGAGAAGATTTGACTCTTATCTTGTGAGTGGTCTTGTTATCATTTGGAAGAGCGCCATCTTTCAAATAATCCCTTAAAGGGTCCATCCAACTGGGTGCTGATTCAATCTGGAGCACATGATCCACGCTTGGAAGCTCATTACTCTAGTTGATGCTGCGATGGCCAAGGAAGTCGATGGGGATCGTTCTTTTTAAGTCAGAATTTATTGCCGAACTCATGGATGCTAGGGTGTCGGCATGGCTGTTCTGACCTCTGGGAAACTACTGGACACTGACTTTCTTGAAGATCGACATTAGCTTCTTTGTCAAGGCGAGGTAGGCTGCCATTCTTTCATTTTTGGTATTGTAGTCCCCACTTATCTGATTGGAGACCAATTATAAGTCGCCGAACACCTGTAACTGCTTCGCTCCTAACCTCTGTGCCTTCTGGAGGTCGGCTATCAAAGCCTCATACTCTGCCTCATTATTGGAGGCTTCAAATCCAAGCTTGATTCCCTGTTCGAGGATGGTATCTTATGGACTAACAAGCACAATGCCGACTCCTGCCCCCTTTGAGTTGGAGGCTCCATCAACAAATAATCGCTAAACTCCATATGTTGCATGATTCTCTCTTTACTTCATGGGTTGAAGTTGGTCGAGAGGCTGCTCACCTGTGAACTCGACAATGAAATCAGCAAGGACTTGCCCTTTGATTGCATTCCTTGGTTGAAATTGGATGTCAAATCGTCCGAGCTTGACTGACCATTTAGTCAATCTCCCCGACATATTCGCTTTTTGCAGGACTACTTTAAGGGGGTGTGACGTAAGGACGGTGATAATGTGAGATTTAATGTAGTTCTTAAACTTTCTCGAAAATACTATGAGTGCAAAGGTGAGCTTCTCTAGTGGTAGGCACCGCTCCACAGCGTCTAATACGGTCTATCTTGCATAAAAAATGGGGTGCTGGATTCCTTCTCTCTTGCATACCAGTGCAGAACTGACGGCGTGGCTGGAAACGGCGAGATATAAGTACAAGGGATCTCTTTCTTGAGGTATGACGAGAAGGGGTGGTGACCGAAGCTAATATTTGAGCTCTTCCAATGCTTGCTAGCAATATTGATTCCATTTTACTGTCTTGTTTCCCTTCAAGAGCTGGAAGAATGGTTTTCACTTCTCAGAGGACTTTGAGATGAAACGGTTTAAGGCAGCGAGCATGCCGGTGTGCTTCTGTACGTCCCGTATTGTGCGAGGGGGTTGCACCCTATTGATTGCATTGATCTGGTCCGAATTAGCCTCGATGCCTCTCTTATTGACCAAGTACCCAAGAAACATTCTTGACTGGACACCGAAAGAACATTTGCTCGGTATTTTATGAGGATTTCAAAGGTTCTTGATAGGTCCGAGATGTAGTCTTCTTTGTTCCTTATCTTGACGAGCATATCGTCGATGTAGACTTCCATGGTGTCTCCCATTTGGTCTTTGAACATCTTGGTGACCAACCGCTGGTAGGTTGCTCCTGTATCTTTTAGCCCAAAGGACATGACTTTGTAACAGTATAATCCGACAGTGGTGATGAATGTTGTCCTATCCTGGTCTGGTGCATACAGAGGGATCTGATGATACCCTAAATGTGCATCCAGGAAACTCATTCTTTTGTGAGCAACTGTGGCGTCCACCAATTGGTCGATTTTTTGGAGAGGGAAACTTTCCTTAGGGCATGACCTGTTAAGGTCAGTGAAGTCAATGGAGACTCTCCATTTCCCATTACTCTTTGGAACTACTACTGGGTTGGATAACCATTTACGGAATTGAACCTCCCGTATGGATCCTACATCTAGGACATGCAACCGATGATAAACCATACTGGAATAAATTCCAAGCAGCTCGTATGGTTCCCACACGAAAAAGACTACGTTGCTTCTCAATAGAATCATCAATTCCTTCTTTTCTTGACCTGTGAGAGAAGCTCCAATCAAGAATATCCTGTCCTTACACTTTGGGTCTTCCATACCTTAACTGCTATTTTGAAGGTATTAGACATTCTTGTTCCTCTACCTTCTCATTAGGCTTTTCGACCTTCTTCTCTGGTCTTAGGTGGATGGCTGATATGAAGCACCTTCTTGCCATCGCTTGATCGCCATGAATATCCATTACTCGCTTGGTTACATATTTGAGTTTCTGATGGTAGGTCGAGGGGACTTCCTTCATCGCACGTAGCCATCCTCTGCTGAGGATAGCTTGGTATGGCGAGTCAATGTCAACTACCAGAAACTCAATCATCTTGGAGATACTTCCTGCCCTTACTGGTAGCATAATCTTTCCTAATGGAATAGTCACTTTTCTAATGAAGCCAACTAGAAGGACAGTGGCTCGACTTCAATTTTCTGAATAGGTCGAGATACATTACCTCGGATGAGCATCCTTGGTCGACAAGCAACTTGTCGATGTCATAGTTGTCTATCCTGAGCATAATGATCAAGGAATCATGATGTGGGGTTCTCACTCCCACCAGATCTTTATCTATGAACACTATATGTTTGCTATAGTCGACGTCATCTGCTCGCCGATGCTTTCCTAATTGGGTCTTTGCTGGATCGATCTGAAAAGCTTGCATTACTGTTGTAAGATTTTTTACCTCCATTAGAGCTGAATTCCCCTGAATCTGCTTCATATCAGATGCCCCGTGAATTATTGCGAATTCATGGCCAACTTCATCTTCGAGTACATTGTCAGGTCTTGTTTCTCGATTGGCAGTAACTTTCTTTGCCTTCTTCTCCATAAACTTGTTCAGGTGCCCAGACTGGGCCAGTTCTTCGAGGTGAGACTTAAGAGCTTTGCAATACTCAGTCTTATGTCCTCCCTCTTTATGAAAAGCGCATCTCAGCGTGTTGTTTCTCTTTGAGGGATCTCTTACCATCTTTCTGGGCCACTTAATAAATGGCTCGTCTTTGATCTTCGCCAGGATCTTATAAATTGGTTCTTCGAATACAGTGTTGAATGACTGAAATGCTTTTGAAACATCGTTCTTACCTCCATTTTTGTAGCCATTCTTGCCCACATTCTTGCCCCCATTCTTGCCCCCATTCTTGCCTCCTTTCTTTTGGTTCTCAACTTTGTCGTTGCCTTTGGCGGCGAGCTTAATTCGACCATTTTCCCCTGTGCTGAGGCGGGTCACATCCTCCACATTAGTGTACTTCTCGATGCGAGCCATCAGGTCGTCTATAGTCGTGGCCTCTTTCTTCATCAGGGATTGGTGAAGAAGGCAAGAGCTGGGTATCCCAATTTTGAAAGAGGCCACTGCTACCTGTTCCGAGTAGTCTTCAACCTCATTGAACAACTCCCAATACCACTTCGCGTAGTCTCGGATGCTCTCTTAAGGCATTTTTTTCATTATTAGTAAAACATCCATCCTTTTGGGATGGGAGCTACTAGTAATGAAGCGGGCCATAAAGAGCTCGACCAGGGACTCAAAGCTCTTGATAGACCTATGAGGGAGCCTTTCGAACCATTTCTACACCACGTCATGCAGGCTCAAGGGAAAAATCCAGCATATCAGTGCATCCCGTTGGTTCTAGAGAGTCATGGCTTGCCTGTACTGCCTAACGTGATCCATGGGGTCAGTTTTTTATCATAAATCTTGAATCTCGAAATAGAAAATTTCTTGGGGGCTTCCTCTTCTTCTATTTCACTTGAGAAATGGGATTTCATCTGGGTCTTGAGAGCTCGTCTAGCAAGCTCCCTGGTCAATCTTGTGCCGCGATGTGCTGGGTGTTGGTCCATCTCCCTTCAGACAAAATTTTGTATGTTCTCATTGCTGCGAGTTGGGCTCCTATAATGGCGAGTCGGTCACTGGTGCTCGATAGATTCGACGCTTGACTCGTGCTTCTCACTCTTTTGGGATCCACGCCTAGGGATCCTTCCTCGACTGCGAGACTTGCTCGCCTGAGGGTTAGGAGTGCGGTATGGATGTAGCCTTATGCTGCGATGGATCTCTCTCTCTCCATCCTTTCTAATGTCCTTTTGAGGTAAGCATTCTCAGCCTCTTGCTTGCGAGCTGACACCCTTTGCTCTTGGAGCCTTGCCTCATAGGCATCAATCAGTCTGGAGATTTGTGTGGACTTTGCTGGTCCTTGGGTTTCCTCTGAGGCTGGCCTCCCTGGGCGAGCCCTCTGATCTGAACGCCGAACTTCAGATCTGATCTTGCGAGGAGCAGGTTATTCTTGGATATCTCCTACCCAAGGGTCATTACTGCTGTGACCAGACATTTCAAACTTCTTTTTTGGTGTGGTCTTTCTCAGGGAAGACAAACGTTCCCACATACGGCGCCAATTGTGGTGATAATTATTGTTGATACCAAAATTAATATGCTGATATAGATGAATATTAAGAAGACACGTGTCGATCTACGTGGAATAATAGCAACGAGGAAGTCTATTTATCCGACCAAGTCATAGTCACTCCGAGCAGCAAGTGTACTCCGAGGAACTCTAATACTCCGAGGAACTCCAACACTCCGAGGAACTCCTAAACGACGAGCAACTAAGGCGGTCCGAGCTGCATTTTGGCCACAGCATTAATTGCCAGATAATCAACAGTTCAACTATTCATTGAATGCTAATCATACAGACGTATACTCTTAAAGGGCATTAATTGTTTACCCTTTCACATGTACATCCCAAGGGCTATAAATACATTGTATCGCCCTCACTCAAAGGGACCGGATTTTCTTAATAGAATTGTATATCGAGAATTCCAAAACACTTGGTAATAACAGAAAATAGTGGATGTAGGCCATTCTTATAAGGCTGAACCACTTTAAAATTCTTTGTCTCATTTATATTTATCTGTGATTAAATAATTAGAAGCAATCTAATTTTTTACATCAACAGATTGGCGCCGTCTGTGGGAAACAACTATTGTTATCATTTTTCACCAAAAATCATTCATCGTCAATGGCAGATAATCCGAAATCCAGCAATCGAAACGCTGGAAATGATGGAAATATTCCAAATCCCTCTGCACCTCCTGATCTAGCAGGAATTATGACGAATCTGGCTCAAGGACAAACCGCCATGCAAGAAACAATACGATAACTCATAAAAACCCTTCATGGAGGTGCACCTGCACATTCGAGACAGCGAAGTGGTCAGAGGCAAACCTATTTACTTTCTTCACGATCTAGGCGTACAGATGTATCGTAATGAGGAATCTGATGATTTCTCTTATCAACCTGGGCGAACTTCATCAATACGGGCCACAGATACTGAGCAACGTATTACTCTTTCTCCAGAGAGGACCAATGCCTTGGAAAGATTGAGCAGGGTATCTCCTTTCAGTCGATTAGGCCCTAGGAGGAATAGGAGTCCACCTAAGACCATGTCGAGGAGTTTTCGACAACCATCAGATCTAAGAGAGGGATCAGCACAATCACGACCAGTTGCTCGTCAAGATAGATCTCAGGAGGCCACTTCAGAACAATCAATTGCTCGAACTAATAAGCCTGAACGACGAGCAACTAAGGCGGTTCGAGCTGCATTTCGGCCACATCATTAATTGCTAGATAATCAACAGTTCAACTATTCATTAAATGCTAATCATACAGACGTATACTCTTATAGGGCATTAATTTTTTACCCTTTCACATGTACAGCCCAAGGGCTATAAATACATTATATCACCCTCATTAAAAGGGACCGAATTTTCTTAATAGAATTGTATATCGAGAATTCCAAAACACTTGGCAATAACAGAAAACAGTGGATGTAGGCCATTCTTATAAGGCTGAACCACTTTAAAATTCTTTGTCTCATTTATATTTATCTGTGATAAAATAATTAGAAGCAATCTAATTTTTTACATCAACAGATTGGCGTCGTCTGTGGGAAACGACTGTTGTTATCGTTTTTCACCAAAAATAATTCATCATCAAATGGCAGATAATCCGGAATCTTGCAATCGAAACGCTGGAAATGCTGGAAATCTTCCAAATCCCTCTACACCTCCAGATCTAGCAGGAATTATGACGAATCTGGCTCAAGGACAAACCGCCATGCAAGAAACAATGCAGCAACTCATATAAACCCTTCATGGTGGTGCACCTGGACATTCGAGATAGCGAAGTGGTCAGAGGCAAACCTATTTACTTTCTTCACGATCCAGGCGTACAGATGCGTATCGTAATGAGGAATCTGATGATTTCTCTTATCAACCTGGGCGAACTTCATCAATACGGGCCACAAATACTAAGCAACGTATTACTCTCTCTCCAGAGAGGACCAGTGCCTTGGAAAGATTGAGCAGGGTATCTACTTTCAGTCGATTAGGCCCTAGGAGGAATAGGAGTCCACCTAAGACCATGTCGAGGAGTTTTCGACGACCATCAGATCTAAGAGAGGGATCAGCACAATCACAACCAGTTGCTCGTCAAGATAGATCTCAGGAGGCCACATCAGAACAATCAATTGCTCGAACTAATAAGCATGAACGACGAGCAACTAAGGCAATCCGAGCTGCATTTCGGCCACAGCATTAATTGCCAGAAAATCAACAGTTCAACTATTCATTGAATGCTAATCATACAGACGTATACTCTTAAAGGGCATTAATTGTTTACCCTTTCACATGTACATCCCAAGGGCTATAAATACAATGTATCACCCTCATTCAAAGGGACCGGATTTTCTTAATAGAATTGTATATCGAGAATTCCAAAGCACTTGGCAATAACAGAAAACAGGAGATGTAGGCCATTCTTATAAGGCTGAACCACTTTAAAATTCTTTGTCTCATTTATATTTATCTGTGATTAAATAATTATAAGCAATCTAATTTTTTACATTAACAGATTGACACCGTCTATGGGAAACGACTATTGTTATCGTTTTTCACCAAAAATCATTCATCATCAATGGTAGATAATCCGGAATCCAGCAATCGAAACGCTGGAAATGCTGGAAATCTTCCAAATCCCTATGCACCTCCAGATCTAGAAGGAATTATGATGAATCTGGCTCAAGGACAAACCGCCATGCAAGAAACAATGCGGCAACTCATACAAACCCTTCATGGTGGTGCACCTGCACATTCAAGATAGCGAAGTGGTCAGAGGCAAACCTATTTACTTTATTCACGATCCAAGCGTACAGATGCATATCGTAATGAGGAATCTGATGATTTCTCTTATCAACCTAGGCGAACTTCATCAATACGGGCTACAGATACTGAGCAACGTATTACTCTCTCTCCAGAGAGGACCAGTGCCTTGGAAAGATTGAGCAGGGTATCTCCTTTCAGTCGATTAGGCCCTAAGAGGAATAGGAGTCCACCTAAGACCATGTCGAGGAGTTTTTGACGACCATCAGATCTAAGATAGGGATCAGCACAATCACGACCGGTTGCTCGTCAAGATAGATCTCAGGAGGCCACGTCAGAATAATCAATTGCTCGAAATAATAAGCCCGAGGTAGGAAATGATGCGTGGAAAGGTTCCATTCAGAGGTTGGAGGATAGATTGGGAGAAATGGCTAAGTCGAAGAATCCCCTACAACGAACTTTTATTCAAGGAACACCTTTTGTCCAGGCCATTGTGGATTTTCCTACCCCGTCAAAGTTTAAAGCCCCTGTGGTAACCCCCAAATATGATGGAAAGACAGATCCTGTTCTTCACATAGAGCAATATCAAGCTGCTGCCGACATCTATGTTGTCCCCGACGAGATGAGATTTAGAGCATTCTCAGGAACTCTTACTTGATCTGCCCAAATATGGTACAACAATCTTCCTCGGGGTAAGATTTCAACTTTCTTTTAATTGGCCGAGTTGTTCATCGGTAATTTCTGTTTTGGAGCAAAGCCAGTAAAACGAGTAGCACACTTGTTAAGTGTTAGACAGAAATTTGGTGAGAGTACTAGAGATTACATAAATCGTTTCAATAACGAGAAGATGGAAGTCATAGATTATGAAGAAAAGACAGCAACCACCTCCTTGATGAGTGGGTTGTTGCCTAACAAGTTGTATTACACTTTGGCCAAAGATCCACCTACAACTATGTCAGAGTTGATGGCAAAAGCGGCCAAAATTATGAATGCCGAGGAGGCTATGGCTGCGAAGAAGAATATGGATAAAGAAACCAAGGTGGAAGTCGACAAATCTAAGAAGAAAGAGCATAGGGGCAATAGCGGTGACAAGCATTCCAAGAATGATAAGTCCTCATGGGAATTCTTGAAGAAATTCGATAATTATACTCCTTTGAAAATGGGTATTAATCATGTCTTGGAGGAAATAAAGAATAACGAGGAAGTAAGGTGTCCAAAGGAACTGAGGTCGGACCCTGACAAAAGAAATAAAGATAAATATTACGAGTTTCATAAGGATCATGGTCATATGACTAAAAATTGCATAGCCCTCCAGAATGAGATTGAAACGCTCATTAGACGAGGAAAGTTGTCAAAGTATGTTGATCATAGAAATGAAAGAGGAAATGAAGACTGAGCAAGAGAGAGATCTAGATCTCCTCATCGGGCAGAAGAAAACGGGAATAGAGATCATGAAGATGATACAGAGGATGACCCCGATCTTCCCAAAAGGCCAAAGCAACCAGAACGTGAGGTATTTTCAATACGTTTTGGAACACTTGATTGTAATGTTATTACAGGCAGAGATGCAGGAGGAGGAGATCTTACTGCAAAAAGAAAAGCTTACCTCGGTGAGGCTCAGGCTTTCTCATACATTCAACGGATAAATTTGGCTGAAGAGGATCGCCCGAGGAAGATAATCAAAGAGAAGCTGGTCATTGGTTTTTCAAAAAACGACCTTGCAGGTGTTCTTTACCCTCACGACGACCCTTTGGTGATCAAAATGAGGATGGAAGAAGTAGTGATTTCAAGGGTTCTGGTAGATAATGGTAATTAGGCAGACATCATGTTCTACTCATGCTTTAACAGTTTAAATTTAAAGTTATCTCAATTGGAGCCTTATCACAGACCTCTCCTGGGTTTTGCTGGCGAGAAGGTTTTTCCACTTGGGACGATCAAGTTAGATATATTCATTGGAACTTGGCCTGCTTGTCGAACAGAAAGAATACGCTTCTTTTTGATGGATAAGAATGTGTAATCATCTTACAACATCATAATGGGAAGAGTTGGTTTGAAGAAGTTCGAAGCAGTTCCATCTACAGTACATCAGTGCTTAAAATTCCCAACAAATTTTGGAGTAGGAGTTGTGAAAGGTGATCAAAAAGTAGCTCGGGAATGCTATTATTCATCTGTCGAGCAAGAGGAGCTTGAAGAGTCAAGGAAAAAGACTACTACCTACCAGGTGGATGAAGGTATAGAAATTGAAACACTGGATCCTAGAGATGAACCCCAACTTGTAAAAGGACAGGTGGTGGAATCTATAGAAAATGTTATTCTGGACGATGAACACCCTGAACGAACAACTCAGATAGGTTCGTCGTTGGATGCTTCAATAAAACAGGAGTTGATAACTTTCTTGAGAAACAGAAAGAAAACTTTTGCATGGAGTCATGAAGATATGCCAGGAATAGATCCAAACTTCTTATGTCATGAGCTCAATGTGAATAAGGAGATCAAGCCTGTAAAGCAGAGAAGAAGAGTGTTTAGTCCCGAGAAGAATCAAGCCATACAAGAGGAGGTCGATAAGCTCCAGAAAGCGAAATTCATTGAAGATGTGAAATATACAGACTGGTTAGCAAATGTGGTGATGGTAAAGAAGAAAAACAATAAATGGAGAATGTGTGTTGATTTCACCGATCTCAACAAGGCATGACCAAAGGATCACTTTCCATTGCCTAGAATTGATCAACTAGTGGATGCTACCTCGGGACACGAGCTCCTCAGCTTCATGGATGCTTACTCTGGCTACAACCAGCTCAGAATGAAACCTGAAGACAGGGAAAGTACTTCTTTTATTACCCCTAGGGGAACTTATTGTTATAATGTTATGCCTTTTGGTTTGAAAAATGCAGGAGCGACATACCAGCGGCTGATGAACAAGGTTTTTGCCGAACAAATTAGTTGCAATATGGAAGTCTATGTCGATGATATGGTGACAAAGAGCAAGAAAGCTGCTGATCATCTAGTTGACTTAGGTCAGACCTTTGATCAACTGGATAAATACCAAATGAAGCTCAACCCGACGAAGTGCACATTTGGAGTACGAGAAGGAATGTTCCTCGGATACATCGCCAACCAGCGAGGCATTGAGGCGAATCTAGAAAAGATCAAAGCTCTTTTAGGTTTGCGATCTCCAACGACGAAGAAAGAGGTGCAGAGTCTTACAGGACGAGTTGCAGCGCTCAACAGATTTGTATCCCGAGCAACTGATAGATGCCTCCCATTCTTCAAAACACTTCGGAAAACTTTCGAGTGGAATGATGAATGTGAAAAAGCCTTTCAAGACTTGAAGAAATATTTGGGAGCACGTCCACTGTTGTCCAGGCCAGTAATGGGAGAAAAGTTGTACTTGTACCTGGTAGTATCAGAGAATGTAGTCAGCTCGGCATTGATCAGAATGGAGAATGGAGTCCAGAAGCCAATTTATTACACAAGTAAGGCTTTTCGAGGTGCAGAGATCAGGTACCCAAAGCTGGAAAAATTAGCATTGGCATTAATTGAGACAAGTAGAAGAATGAGGCCATTTTCCAGGCCCACACCATCTTCGTGTATACCGACATGCCATTGAGACAAGCCCTTCATAAGCCAGAAAAATCAGGGAGACTGATGTACTGGGCAATAGAGCTCGGTGAATATGATATTGTGTATGAACCCAGATCATCACTAAAAGGGCAGGCTGTAGCAGATTTTATAGCAGAGTTTACATATCCTGATACCCCCGAGGAACAAAAGTTGTTCGCTGATCAACCTGTGGATGTTACAGAATCAACAGACATAATCTCAGACCAACTTCGGTTGGTAAAAGGGATTGTGGATGTAGAAGGATCATCAAATTCGAACTCAGACCAACTCCGGTTGGTAAAAGGGCGAGAAGAGATGGTCGACGAAGAGCGAGAAATACCAGGGGAGGAGGAAAGGAAACAACAAATATTTCACTGAGGAACTCTGTCAGATAAGAAATTTGAAGATGAGTTACCTACATGGAGATTATATGTAGATGGGTCATCTTGAACAACAGGTTGTGGAGCAGGGATTGTTTTGAACACCCCATACGAGATTGACATGGAATATGCCTTGCGATTCCAATCAAAGCCTCCAATAATGAGGCTGAGTATGAGGCCTTGATAGTAGGTCTTAATTTAGCAAAGATTATGGAGCCGCAATAAGTGATGGTATTCAGTGATTCTCAATTAATTATGAATCAGATGATGGGAACATATGCAGTTAAAGGAGAATTAATGGTCAAGTATTATGCAAAGGCGATGGAGTTATTGGCAGAATTTGATGCCATTCAGTTGATCAGAATACCAAGAATGGAGAATGCACGAGCAGACGCATTGCCCGACTAGCATCAGGTACTCATACCGAGCTGTGAAGAACGATACCAATTGAAGTATTAGAAAGTCGGAGCATAGATGAAGACCTGACGATAAATATTATTACCCTTGATTTAGGACCATCCAGGATGGATCCCATCAGGGCATATATTGAGGAGGGAGAACTACCGGAGGATAAGCTCGCTGCCAAGAAATTGAAGTTTAAAGCTGCTCGGTATGTACTAATTAATGGTGTTTTGTATAGACGAGGAATTATGGAATGTTTGCAAAGATGTGTACATCCCTCCGAGGTGAAAGAATTGATTGAAGAGATCCATGAAGGGTCTTGTGGAGCCCATGTAGCAGGTCGGACACTTTTGCAAAGGGTGATGATGCAGGGATACTACTGGCCAATGATGAGGACTGATTGTATAGCCTATGCTAAGAAATATGATAAATGCCAACGTTTTTCCTCCATCCGACGAACTCCACAAGCATTGTTGACACCCATAACTTCCCCTTGGCCATTTGCCATGTGGGGACCCGAGGAAGATTCAAGTACCTCGTCGTCGCAGTGGATTATTTTACTAAGTGGGTAGAAGTTGAGCCACTTATTGATATGACATACGAGAAGGTGTACCAGTTCGTTTGGAAGAACATCATCTACCGATATGGTCTCCCTCATGCCTTCATCACAGACCATGGAACACAATTTGATAACGAGGAGTTTGTCGCCTATTGTCAAGCGTCAAACATTTTGAAGGTTCATTCAGCACCAGGCCATCCTCAAAGCAATGGACAGACTGAAGTGATGAACAGAACATTACTAAATGGTTTGAAGAAGAGGATAAATGAGACTAAAGCTAATTGGATTAATGAGCTACAGTAAGTATTGTGGGCAAACCGAACAACTCCCCGAGCAGCAACTGGAGAATCACCATATATGCTGGCGTTTGGAAGTGAGGCCGTAATACCTGCCGAGTTGGGTCTTCCAACACACAGAGTGCTGAATTTCAATTCCCCAATCAGTGACTTAATGAGGAGATTGGATTTGGACATGCTCGAGGAGGTTAGAGAAGAGGCAGCCATTAGAAATGCTGCTTACCAACAACGAACAACCCTGTTCTACAACAAGAGGGTGAAGAAATGCGACTTAAAAGAAGGAGATTACGTGCTAAAGAAGGTCATTCAGAAGCACAATAAGTTGGAAGCAAACTGGCATGGACCTTATCGAGTTACAGAGGTTGTTCGACCAGGAACTTACCGAATAGCGACTCTAGAAGGAGAGGAATTTAAGAATGCATGGAATGCTGAACACCTACGCAAGTATTATCAATGATGTAAAATGTAAAGCAGTTCCATCAATATGAATAAAACGATGATATTTCACCATATTCTCTCCTTTTATTGAAAGTTTTTCGGGGAATACTAGTGTGTAACACTACGCTGCTCGGCAGTAAAAAGAACACGATAGTTCAAGCTCAGACCAACTCCGATTGGTAAAAGGGCGAGAACACGATAGTTCAAGCTCAAACTAACTCCGGTTGGTAAAAGGACGAGAACAAACCATACTCCTTTGGTTAGGAGGCGTACACTAGCTCAGACCAACTCCGGTTGGTAAAAGGGCGAGTGGACATAATTGTTCGAACTCAGACCAATTCCGGTTGGTAAAAGGGCGAGAACACGACATTCCTAAAAATACCAGCTCCGGTTGGTTAGGAAACCATACTCCTTTGGTTAGGAGGCTGACACTGGCTCAGACCAATTTTGGTAAAAGGGCAAGTGGACATGATAGTTTGAACTCAGACCAACTCCGGTTGGTAAAAAGGAGAGAACAACATTCCTAAAAATGCCAACGTGTTTGGCTAGGAAGCAAAATACTCCTAAAAATGCCAATCTCAGTTGGTTAGGAAATAAGATATGCTCTCAAATGCCAACTTATGTTGGTTGGGAGGTAAGATTATTACAAAAGTTCCTCGAAGAACAAAGTATTCCAAACTGAATCAAGTATGGTTGGTCGGGGATAAAAATCCACTAACTGTAGTTGGTCGACGAGGAGAAAATATTCCAAACAGTACCAAGTATAGCTGGTCGGGGATAAAAACCCACTAACTATAATTGGTCGACAAGCACAATTTAACAACCTTGGTTGGTTGGAAAAAATTTCAACATTTCTATACTCATTACTTCATTATTAAGTGATCGAGCAACATTACTAATACTTGTAATTTTTTATTATTAAGTTGGTCGATGAACCACACAATATTGTTAAGAAAGCACAAATATAAAGTGTTTGACAAGTACAAGATAATAGCAATACAGATTTACAAACAAAAATGAAACTCTTTCATTAAATTCAAAATGAATTACACAAATTTATTACATTGATATTAAATTGTGTGCTAATTATTACATCAGAAATTCCTATTCTACTGGTCTTTTCCCTTCTGCTTTTGAAATAGGCTCCTCGCCAGCAGGAGGATCTTCCAGGCAAAGGGGAGAATTAATGAAGTTAATATCTCGAAGCATTCTGACGTTCATTATTGAAGGTATGTCCAGTAGATGCTCGGGACGAGATACCTCGATCTGAGAATGAAGATTGTAGTCACCGAGGTATTTTTCAATTAAGCTCCGAGGAATGGCACGAGATGGGATCCATTCCATGTACAAATTATACGGTGGCACAGGTAAGTCAAGTACCCCAGGATCATAATAGTCCCACAGATAGTGTCCTTGTTCGAGCTTCAGCACGCCCAAGGCATTTAGCCAGCCTTGTTTATAGCCCTCATTATTGGCATTCTGGATACGATCATCCAAATGGAATAGTTCTTCGTTGTATCCAGCCATCCAGAACTCCCTGGGCTGTTTGTGAAATTGAAATGTTAACTTTCAAGCTTCTCGTGAAGACTCTAAATGAAAAGTTCATTAGTCTCCAACACTGATTTCTTTGAAGAGAGTTGTTGTTCCAGTTCTCTAACTTTCTTGGACAGTTCAGACAAGGCTTGATTTTTTGCCATCAATTGGAATGCTTGGTTTTCCAACGCTGATTGAGTACGAGCTTCTTCAACAGTACGACGAAGAGCTCTTGGTCGTCCCTGATCAGGTTGAGTACTTTGTTCCTCATCAACATTCTGAGCAACTCTTCCTCATCCACGAGAACCTCTTCCTCGTCCCCGAATAGCAGTAGAAGGCCCATCTCTTCTCAAATCCTTTAACTCTTCTCATAACTTGGCATTTTCCACTTCTAAAAATGAGAATCCCTCATCGGTGACCGGTACCAAGGCAGTGGAAGATGAAGCAGAAGACCTCAGCTGAGCTAGTTCTTTTTGCAGATTGTTGTTTTCCTGTTCCAATAGCTCAGTGATTTGCCTGTGCCCTTCGACATCTGCTATCAATGTTCTCTCTCTCACTTCATAGCCAGCAAGCATCTTGTTGTAGCCTGTTTTAGCACTAAGTTGTTTGGTTTTCTTCTCATATCCTTCGTGCAAAAGAGCTGAAGACTCTTTATACTGCTGCTGAAGTTCATCGAGAGTACCTTGCAAGTCTTCAATCATTTCGTAGTAAGCCACATTATTGGCCACAGCTCGGTCAAGTAAGCATTTCAGGTACTGATAAGCTTCGATTGCATGTTCTGAAGAATCCTGACCAAGGATGTCGGAAACTTCTGATGCACTCAGGTTTGTGTGACCAGCCTTATAATACTCATGACATTGCTTCATCAGATTTGTATCATTAGCAGACAACAGATCCATTCTGGCCAAAAACTAGCAGAGAAAGAAAAAGTAATCATCAAAAAGAAGATCAAGACAGAGTACAGATAGGAAAGAGACAATAATATGGAAGAAAAGAACTCAAATTTTATTAGATCATAATGCAGAGTTACAAAGATCATGGTTACACTTGAAAAAGAAGAAAAATAGAAAGAGAATACCGAACAACTTCACACCTTTTCCTTGTCTCCCAAGACTTTCTCGGGAGGCTGGGACGAGGAGCTCGGTTGCTTGATTGGAACAATGAGTTGGTTGGCTAAAGCTGGAACTTGTTCACGAGGAGCAGGCAGAGATGAAAGCTCCTCATCTCCAGGCTGAGTAAAGAGTGGATCAGCCACTACCACTGAAGATTCTTCAGAGGCATCTTCATCCTCTTCTTCATCTTCAATATTTGGGGGGGGGGGACCAAGGAGATGCTGTTGAAACAATTCTGAGTCCTCATTAACCTTTAACTCTTGCAGGGAAGTAACCCAACCATCTCGGAAGTATTTAAGACTCCCATATTGCACTTGGGTCATCATGGCTGCTACCCCCTTGTTCCACCCTTTGTCCCAACCAGTGCGGAAAGATTTTTTCACCGCCATTTTTCTTTTAATTTTCTCCGAGGAGAGCTTCTCGGATAGAAGATCCTCGGTGTCTTTAAACTTAGCTTCCACCTCCTCCTTCTGGCGATTACTTCTCGCAGAAGGGGCAATTCTTCTTCTGCAATTTTCATCTTGTTCTCAAGCTCCCCAAAGCTCTTGAGCTTCTCGTCATACTTCTTTTTCTCTTCCTCCAAATCTTTCACCTTATTTTCCAAACCCTCGGAAACTTCAACGAGTTGCACCTTCTCTGCCTCAACTGCAGCCAATTTCTTCTCCCATTCAGCCTTATCCTCGTCATACTTTTAACGAGAATCCTTCAAAGATTTGGTCAATCTCAATAAAGCATCCTCCACTCCGGATGAGGAGCTAGAAGCCTTGATCGCTTCATCCTTCTTCACAATGGTGTTAAAGCAACTCACCAGCTGAAAAAAAGAGATAATAATAAGTCAGCACAGAGACACATGTATTGATGGAAAGAAAAAAAAATCAGAATATGAGAAACTTACTGAAGTAATGTGACGAGTAGCTAGGGATGTAAGCACATCCCTAGACATATTCTCCTCAATTCCTTGGACTTCAGGAATGGTCCAAGTCTTCACCGAGCTCATAGAAGAGCTCGGAGGAATAATAGTTGGAACACCAGCTCCACTAACTTGGAGCTGGGAGATGGTGTCAGCCAAATTAACCGAGGAGGATTTCCTCAGTCTCCTCGGTGGAATTTCAACAGTTTCAACCAAATAAGAGCTTTTGGTTGGGGAGACGGTGACCACTTCCACAGGTGCATCTTTTTTGCTCGGAGCCACTGGGGGCTTCACGGCAGCCTTCTGAGGAGCAACAGAAGGGGCAGCATCTGTTCTCCTTATCCCCTTTTGGACATCAATCTTTCCTCTTTATCCATCTCCAGCAGATGTAGTCTCCTCAAAGATAGCAGGAACTCTTCTTTTGCCCATTTTCTGACTCAGAGGAATGTGAGATTCTGGAGAAGAATCCTCTGGAACTGACACTGGATCACTAGTGCTGACCACAAGGCGAGCAGTAAAGGATGATGTATAGCTCCTATACTGCAACAAATATGAAGCAGACCTGATGTGCTCCTCTGTAACTTTCTGATGCAAATTCTAGATAAGTTTCAAATGCTTGATATTAACGTCAGCTTCTTTTGGAGTTTTTCTTTTGCTGTCAACTGCAAACAAATACATAGTGAAATATCAATCACACATTTTATCAAACATAATGAAATCATAATTTCAGAAATAAAATAAAATGAAAATAACCTATTCCATTGCCATATGGAGGGCATCTGGGACCTTGATATACTTCATCTCCAATCAGAGGGGCATGTTGCCAGTTTTTAATAACTACCCCATATTCAAAATAATCCCTATTGGCATTAGGGAGGTTGACTACTAAAGCCCTATTCAAAAATCTAGTTTTTAAATAAAAAACATTATCTAGAACAACCCATCTATAACAATACATAATCTCAGGAATTCCTATACGGGTTCCGTGAGTTTGATTTAACCTATACACCCCATTAACGATTCTCCATGTGTTGGGGGCTATTTTTGCAGGGACAACATCGAAATAATGACAGAACTCTAAGCACAAAGGGTTTGGTGGAAAAGAAAATCCACATTCAGCAATAAAGAGGCTCGGGAACCAATGTCCCTCAGCCAAACTAAAATAATTTGAAGGCTCAGAAAGATCCTCTAGAGTTACCCAAGATGGAATAGAAAAATCAAAACGGAATTTCTCAAGAGAATCAATAACATAAACCATGGCGAATAAAAGAAGTGAAGAAGAAGGAAGAAGATCTTACAGGAAGAAGAGGAGATCTGTTGACAACGAACGAAGAAAAGGATGAATGCACAAGAGAGAGAAAGACTATGGAAAACTCGAAAGCATAAATTGGAAAAGGTAGAAGATGATGGGATTGCCTATGAAGCTTAAATACTTTGCCTTGGGAAACAGAGAAAGAAATGATTATAAAAAAGAAACTATTACGCTACCGGCGGCTAAAAGGACAAAAAGTGCACGAAGATCGAAGCGCTTATAAAAGTTCAAAAAGGCGGATTCTGCGAATTTGGAAAGACATTCGAATATAGAGAAAATGCTCCTAAAAACCAGGAAGGTCATTTAATATTGCTATATACCGAGGAAGAATGTTCCATATTCCTCAAAGTTCGAAATATGAAACATTGGGGGCTTCTGTTGATACCAAAATTAATATGCTGATATAGACGAATCATAAGAAGACACGTGTCGATCTACGTGGCACAATAGCAACGAGGAAGTTTATTTCTCCGACCAAGTCATATTCACTCCGAGCAGCAAGTGTACTCTGAGGAACTCCAATACTCAGAGGAACTCCAACACTCCGAGGAACTCCTGAACGACGAGCAACTAAGGCGGTCCGAGCTACATTTCGGCCACAGCATTAATTGCCAGATAATCAACAGTTCAACTATTCATTGAATGCTAATCATACAGACGTATACTCTTAAAGGGCATTAATTGTTTACCCTTTCACATGTACAGCCCAAGGGCTATAAATACATTGTATCACCCTCATTCAAAAGGATCGGATTTTCTTGATAGAATTGTATATCGAGAATTCCAAAACACTTGGCAATAACAGAAAATAGTGGATGTAGGCCATTCTTATAAGGCTGAACCACTTTAAAATTCTTTGTCTCATTTATATTTATCTGTGATTAAATAATTAGAAGCAATCTATTTTTTTACATCAACAATTATATTCAACACAAATAAATGAGAAAAGCGCAATCACCAAGAAAAATAAAGAACATAAAATGTCAATCACACAACACAGTATGTACGTGGTTCAGTAAGAATGCCTACGTCCACGGTGGTGCAGTTAGTATTATTTCTATATACTCCGGGGAGAGTTTATAGAGAATACAGTGCGTGCCTCTAGCCCCGGGATTAGGGTTTATTATATACATATTTATCTTCGGGGAGTGGGGTGTTTGACTCCCCAATGTCCATCTTTCTCTCTTAGAATATCTCTATACGATATTCTAGGAGAAGACTAAGTCATATCTGAATTTAGTTAAGGTGCGAGGGGTTCGGACTTTGGGCCGTTTTTATTAGGCTACTCGTCTGGGCCCATGATGGAGAATCCGGGTACCCACAATATCCATTGACTTCATTATCGTATTGCCGAGATACCGAAGAGGTCATGCATTTATTTTGGTCAGCATCGATATATGAATGAAAGTGGCTCATTTTCTTACAGTACGAATAAATTACATCGTCAGGCAGTACACCGAATCATTCGTGTATATTATTAGGACAATATGTGGGTTTCTAAGTTCTGAATGAGTTTTCAGGATCCTATGGGGTTACATCTAAATTTGAATACAGAATTTCATCCTCAATCAGACAGTAAGATTGAACGGGTGAACCAAATTTTATAAGATATGCCTCGGGCATGTGTCTTGACCTCAAAGGGAGCAGACAAGGATGAGATGAGGAATAAGTTCTCATTATTGTGTGTCAAAGACCTATTGGACCATTTGAAGAGAAGTTTTTTATTGTAATGAGTTATCTATTGGGTTTAATGATGATTGCTTGATGAAGTGGAAGCATTTGTAGCAATATTGGCCATTACAACCAATTTTTAGGTCAATGGTGGTTTGAACTCAAGGGTGGAACATTATCGAGATAAGGTATGGAGGTCATAACTTGGAGGGAATTACTTTCTACATTGAAGAACGTAAAAGGTTATAGTTCCCACATAAATTATTTATGTCAGAGGGTCCCAATCTAGAGAATGTAGTTTTGGCCAATGTAAATGTTTCGTGGATTACTTTAAAATCCATAGGCAAGTTTGTGTGCAATAATTGGGGAATTCGTACGATTGGTACGGTGAAGTAGTTAGTGGCATAGTCTAGGTCGAGAAAGGGCTCCTTACAGTAAAAAAATGGTAGAATATCAAAAAAATTCAAAGAGTTGCAGTGTTCAAAATCCCAGTGTAGAAGTGGGAGAGTAGACCCATTGAATTTAAATTATGTGCAAGGGTTCCAAAGAGGATATGGAATCATTTGGGATCAATTTAGTTAGATTGACCAAGTAGATAAAAAGTTAACAGTTAAAAAATTATAGTATGCGAATGTATTTGGGACACCTCGAAAGACGTGGTGTTCATAATAAAATGAAGATTGTCGGTGCGGAAGAAAGAAATTTAATGATGAACGAAAGCATGTGTTGAGGTCCCAAGAGGGAGGTTAGTTTTTTTTTTCAAACCTCCTCGAGCCTAAAAATTGTAAAGTTCGATTTCCAAAGGGAAGTTGGCATTCCGATGCATAGTTCCTTTTCATACTCGTCGATAGGGCTAGACTGGTATCGTTTGACCTCACCTTATCACCGACAGTGTGTACACAATATTTTTATGGGTACACGACGTAAGAAGTTCTTACAAGATAAGTTGATATTACAACGGGTAGACTAGTTGGTTGAGTATTAAATGAACACGATTTATAATGAGAGAACTTAGTGGGTAGTAGGTCATAGGACAAGTAGATTATGTATTAAACATAAGGACGCTACACAGGAGAAATTCTTTGTCTTTCGATTAAGAAGTATAATGAATTAAAATTTCGAGAACAAAATTCCTTATTTTAGGAGGTGGGGGAATGTAATACCCCTTATTATTTGGCAAAAAAATAATTATGAAATTATCTTGTTTACCCACGTGACATGTGATGTCACTATTTAAATGTTTATTCATGTTTTTAAATGTTTATATGTATTATATAAATTATATTTCAAATTGAAATTAATACACTATAAAATAGTAATTAAAATTTTTAACCTGACTGTGTATTATGGTCTATCATGGAATGATCAGAAGATTGGTATCAAGGGTTTCCGTGTTTGGATTATCCCCTCGGTGTCGGGATCCACCAACCATGTAGTAGTTTTCTATAATTTCGTGTCACATTAAATTAATTGATAATTAAATAGTTAACTTCGGAACTTATACCGACAAGTTTAATAAAATTATCGAGTTAAATTAGTAATTGATTTATGACATATTTTGGGTTATTTTGGGATGAGTATAATATTCGTTCTTAGTCTAAAAGTGTGGATTTTGGGCCCATTGGGATAGTATAAGGCTTGCACAATCTTTTAGACTTATGCTTTGGGGTTCATTTAAATGATGCCCATATAGGGGTTTAACTTAATTTCGGGGATCAAAGGTTTTGAGGAGTCTTTTAAGGTTTCCTTAATTCATATTTCATAATTAGAGAGGATACCTAAGGTTAGAGAGAAATGGATTCAAGAGGATAAGAGGAATTGGGAAACTTTTATCACGATTTTCACAATTTGGATTGAGGAGAGTTTAATTCGAGTTAGATTTTAATTGCTTTTGTGTTTTTATATATCTATTTATTAAAATCTAAATATAGTCTAATTATAATCTGATTTGGAGGTTAATTAGTTGAAACTATAATGTTCTTAATTAAGATAAAGAAACTAGGTTAACTACATAATCTGAATTTTGAGGATTTCTTCAAGAAATAGAATCGGAATTATTATCGAATGATTATAGATTGATCATCTATTGTTTATACATCAAAATCCCCTTGATAATTGATCAAATCGATATATAACTGGGTTGCTCACATAGAAATAGGGTTCTTAAATTAGATTTTCAATTAACTATCTAATCAAGATATATATAAGTTTGTAAAATTAATTTAGATTGGTTTGGATTTATGTTACTACAACTATGTGTGAAGAAAATTGAGCTTTCATTTTGATCTGAGGATCTTGGAACACTTCAATGGAGGTTTGGGGGTTCAAATCCCATAACTAGCAAGATGATGAAAATTTGGAACAATTGGTCGATCAATGACCATTGATCGATCGACCCCTCTAGTTTTTTCCAAAGATGGGTAATCATTAAATTGGGTGGAATCATTGGTTTGGGTAGATTTTGGGACTAGTGAATGGTTAAAGTAGTTTCTAGGCTAATTATATATATGGAAGGAATGGGAAAATATTGTTTAGAATATTTGTATTTTGGTATTGGAGTGAGATTCCTAAATTTATGAGGATTAGTAGATTAAGTAATATAAATTAAGACTTAGTAAACCTTGTATGCTTATGTTCTCTATTCTTGTGTTTTATATACAATACATATCCGGTTTGAGTCCTCGTGGTATTACGTACTATAGGGCATATCCTTATGGGGCACAAACGATGTATATAGGTACCCTAGTAATGAGATAGAATTTACCATGGACGCTATGTGTTTATTTACCCATGTTATCCCATGGACATACAAAGGGGGAAATATTTCATATAGCATGTGTATGGTTCCATATGATTGGTTTGAATGTGTAATGATTATCCCTTGTCAATGTTCTCGGGTTATGGGGGTGAGAAAACCTATAACTCTACCTAGTACAACATGAGAGATCCCGTAAGGCATTAGATTATGCAAGATTAAGTGGAGCCCATTTATCTATGTACGTGGTTGAGACCGTACTTATGTTAAAATTAGACTTTGTGACTGTTTATACTTATATATGTACACAATTGAGATATGTAGTGTAGCGCTATTAGAGATTTATTATGATATTCAATAGAGATGAATAGTAATTAATCATGGATCACTTGGGTTTAGGTTTAAATGTGTGACACCCCGCCTAATTAAACATCAGGTGATCAGGCCTTTATTAAATTAAAACAGGTTTCTCGAATGGTTATTTCTTAGCATCACTGTCGAAAACTTTTTAATTACCAATCCCCTAAGTAAAATTAGACCGGTGCCAAATTTTATCTTTCTTAAAACAGATAAATCAACCATGTGGAATAAAGTACAAACAATCATGTACTATAATTCAAACCACAAAGTAAAAGTACAACAAAACAAAAGTATTACCGAATAAACCATCGGCTAAAAATCCCAAACAACAATAGAATAACCACTAGTCTGAAACTAACATCTGAGACTAATACCGGACCACAAGTCCATGCATAGAAGAGTGTGAGATCCTGTACTAGATCTGAATGAGAGATATCGTCTAGTCAAAATCCTGTAAGCATCCACTGTGCTACAGCTCCGAGTCTCTGGAATGGAATCATCGTACATGGCATCCCTGTGGCTGGACACCTAAAAGGTTTTGAAAATATTTTATAGCAAGAGTTAGTACTCAAAACATTTTGAAAATATTTAGCAAGCGTTTATCACAATATAAAATGCGGTTATTGATTACACATGTTAGGTTCTCGTACACTCTCTTGAGTTACTCACCCCTCATCTTTTGTGCACACCTAATGTTCTACACTTAGTTTATCTAGCCATAACTCCCAAGCTAACTAAAACCAAAGTAGTCAACTGAACTTATCTGTACCCAAGTTCCAGTACCGCCCATACAGTACAACCGTTTCACTAACATCTCGCGTATGTTAATTAATTCTCAAGTAACATTTCATGTATGTTATTTTTCAAGACTTCCCATTTAGTTTCACTACTAAAATTACTACAATTCTCACAATTGTTGACTTCCCACTTATGTAATTAAGTTTCACTACTTGAAATACTAAATAGATTCTCTCTATCTAAAGGTGCATTTCGTAATTAAGTTTCACTACTTAACTTACCAATTCAGTATGTATCTTTAAATACATACTATGTATCAATCTACTAACACATGGAAGTAGGATATCATCAAGTATATATGTTTCACACACAATATATACTAAATATCAGTCATTGCTATTTTTCCCTTTTTATACACGTAAAGGACTCTTGGTTCGGAATGATTCATCGACCCCAAGTGAGAATTGGTTCGGAATGATACATCGACCCCAATTATTTATATACACAAATAAAGATCTCTTGGTTCGAAATAATTCATCGACCCCAAGTGAGAGTTGGTTCGGAATTATCCATCGACCCCAACTATTTTAAAAAATATTTATATACACAAATTCTGGTTCGGGACTCTCTCATCGCGCCACTAGTTCAAAGTTTGTTCGCCATTTCTCATCGACCCCAAACATATAATAACTTTATGTTAGTTCGGAATGTCTCATCGACCCTAACATAATTAATTCAGGTATAATCTCTCTACCTAAAAGATCACATAATTCAGTAGGTACACGCCCGACCTATTAATAATATACGTACGTAATATTTTAATCTCATATATCTACCGTATAATATTCGCTTTACGATTTATCTCATTAATCGTATTTATTTGAGTATTCACACAACTCTAAGGGTCCTAGTTACCCCTTACATATAATTTCAGTAGTTATTTCTTACCCTACTGGTCTATTACTTAAATTGAATTTACTTCGCCCCGTAACTCAATTTCCAAAATCCCCGATACTCTACTAAATCGGATTATTCTCCTCGGTCCGTAATCCAAGCCCTACACCCAATGGACTTATCGGACCTCAACAATATACTTACTGGTCTTATTCTCACTCCCATATAAGTATAATGTAAATCCTAGAATACTCATTCATTCCCGAACTCAACGAAGAATTAAACACAAAATTTTCGGGAAACATCTTGCGTCGATCGATCGATAGTTTGAGATCGATCGATCGATCGAACAGGGGCAGCCGCAGTTGTCTTCTTCGTTAAGATTTTTCCTCCATTAACAAACCTTCAAACTCCATTATAGTCCACCAAACTTTGACCCAATGATCCTAACATATTTCCACATATACTAGGACAGTTTCTAACGTGTCAAATACATCAAAACTCCAATTATTTTAAAGAAATAATGAATTAAAATCCAAAATTTCTTGAAACCCTAGTTATGGTGTTCTTCCCATATTATCATTCAAAATCCAGATTTTAATCCGAAAAATCATCAAGTCTAATCTGAATCTTAAATCTCTACATAAGGTAAATCATTCTACATGCGATTCCTATCCCAACATGTATAAATATCATCTTTCTCCAATCAAAATAATGATTTAAACAACACTATTCATAAACCCTACACATGGGTATTATAACTTTATAATTTTTGCAATAAACAACTTGCCTTATGATGAGTAGGGTCTTATTTCGTGGTTGTTGTTGATGATTGATGATCTTCATCCTTCAATCCTTCTTCCCCAACAAGTTGATGGTAAAAATCCCTTTGAATCCTTCCCAATTCTTCCTTTTGCCTTAGAAAGTTGTGCCTATGTTCTCTCTAATGGTATTGGTGTTGTCATGGGTGTTCTAACCCTAATTCCTCTATCATACGACTGATATAAAACTCTCAATTTCGTAGGTCTCCATACCCTCTTATGTTAAAAGACCAAAACGCCCCCGAACGGTCTCGATTTAGTCCAAAATTACCCCGGGACTCAACTAGTACCCCCGGGTATACTATTTAGACTAATTTGACCCTTCCGGACTCATCGGTGACCTCTAAAATCATTTGAGTCACTTAAAAAAATATTACTCGTTCTCACCCCAACACGGTCTACACACGTTAAGTAACTATTTACCACTCGCACTAAGTAATTAAAATGAGGCAATATAAACCGGTATCTATCTCTCGATTAATATTCCATAATTACAATTTTTTTTAAATAGAACTCTTTAAATTACTACTCTTACGTAATTTAAATTAAGCTGAAATTTTCTTATTTAATTCTCCAATCTAATTAAGTAGAATTATTTGGAATATTCAGAAATATGGGGTATTACATACTTCCCCCCTTGCAAAGGAATTTCGTCCTCGAAATTAGGATAAGGCTGGTATTAAGGCTAAGGACCTTAAGTATAATTGCATCCTCTAATACCCAATACTAAATCATAACATCCTAACGGTCGCCCTAAGTACATGCCTTGTTTCATTATAAATTCTTATCGCACGTTACCCATGCCGCATATATCATAATTAAGTCTCACTACTTAATTTCTCATAGATTTTTCCAATCCAACGTTAATTCTTGAAATTAAGTTTCTCCCTACTTAATTTACCCATTTGATGTATATCTTTATATAACATCTAAGTGTCTACTATCACTCATAAGTAGAATATTAAAAAGTATATATTTCACATACAATATATACTTTAAGGAAAATTTGTCCGGCAAAAATCATCGGCCCCAATAATCCTATCATTTACATTGGTCCGGGAATCCATCGACCCCAAGGTAAATGTAATGCACATGTCGGTTCAGACCTTCCGTCGATACCAATATTTATCATCGATTTGGTTCGGAAAAATCATCGACCCCAAATCGATCCCTCATGTATTGGTCCAGAACATCATCGACCCCAATACAGAGATTAAGCACACTTACTAACGCACATAAGTAAAAAAATCAATAGGTATATATATATTTTACACATAACATATACTATCAACACTTATTTTATAATCACCCCCCTTCTATAACACTTTTGGGGTCATTGGCTCGGAATTCCACCTCGATCACCAATAGTTATTAATTACTTGTCTCGGGATCACATCTCGAGCACCAATATATGTATATATATCTCATCGCACACGAGTAGACAATTTGTGAGCCATATATTTCACATTTCATATACCTTAAAATGCCACACTCCAATAGAATGTCCTCATATCACGCGTTAAGGATTAAAAGTTTGAAATATCTCCTCGAACCACACCTCAAAGTGCATGTATTATTCGTAATCGGTACCCACGAACCTAATCCTCATGTACAGTCCATATAGGCACTCACTCTACCAATAAATATGCTCTTATAGGCATACATTCAACCTATGAATTGATCAGTGGGCTTCTCCAAAATTCCACTATCATAAGGGCGTATCATCATTCTTTCTCACTAACATTGAGTCGTAGGTAATACAACGTACTCAAAATAAAACTTTATCTCTATTCCTTCCTGACCATCTCTCACAGGGTGGAATTTTAGGATTTCATCCTGATTCACAATCATGTAGAGCGGCACCGTGCACTCTCCCTTTTCAACTACATACTAATCCATCCCGGTCACCCCATTTCGCTACCCCCAACGAAATGTTGGCTTAATTATGATGTTCACAACCCATCAATAATTTATAAGTCTGTCTCCTCAATAATTTAATAAAGTCCTGATCACACGATGTTTAATTAGGCGGGGTGTCACAAAATGCATTAGATATATAGGGTTATTGGTTTGGGATAAACTTAAAAATAACTATAAGAAGATGCGTAGTAATATTGTAGCCCAAATTCAATTATAATCGTATTATATTCAGACATGTTGTTAATGTTGTTATTGACTTTAATTTTTAGAACCTAGGTCGATGTTATCATCTTCGCCATTATCTCTTATTAACATCATCATCATCCTTTACGGTGCAGTGAGGATGTAGGGGTCGAGCCTACATGCTCAATCTCCTTGCTACTCTTTACTTTCAGTCGAGTCGAATTTATGTAGTAGTATCATTGTAGTTGATTGGATTATGTTGGGGCAGTTATACTTTTTATGAGACTTTATTACTGTCAATTATGGTATCAAATGTGTATAGGTCTCCCTCTTACTTATGTGCAATAAATTATTTTATGCATTTAGTTTTATTTCTAGTTATGCATAAAATGATATTCAATTGTTTTTATTCTTGTAATTTTGTATTAGACCTGATCAATATAGTTATAAATTTTATTGGTTGTTAAATGTGCACACCCTAATTTCATGTTCCTCTTCTTAGGATCGCTTATCATCTTCTCGGGCCACTTAAAATACTTTTAACCTCTAATCTTGTAAAAGATCTTGTAAATCGGCATAATAAAGACCGTGTTGATGGCTATGAACATATTCTAGGGATATTTATTCTTGGTTCTCTTTGGCTTCCTATTTTTATTTTTCCCTCATTTTTCCTTCATTCCTTTTTTGTCTCCTTTTTTAGAATGCTTTCGTCGTTCAGCCTCCTGGACAAGTCCGATCGTCAATCGTAATAGCCTCCTTCTTGGTGAGGGATTGATGGAGAATAGAGATGGTTGACAACCTAATCTTAAAAAAATCCACTGCGATCTGCTCGATGCAGTCTTCCATTTCATTGTACATATCCCAGTACCTATTATCATACCCTCAAAGTGTTTCCTGGTGCTTCTATTTCATCATAAGAAGTGACTCCATCCATTTGGGATGGGTACTACTCGTGATGAATCTATACGTAAAGGTCGCTATGATTTATTTAAAGTAAGGGAACGACTGGTGTGACAACTTATAGAACCACTTTTGAGAAAAGTTTCCAAGACTTTATGGAAATATGTGGCACATCAAACTTTAATTCTTATTCCATGACGTAATGGCCTAGAGATATTGTCGAATATGTCCAGTGAGGTATAACTTCCTATCGTAACTCTTGGACGGTGGAGTGAAAACTTCTTAGGGGGTTCAAACACCTAAATGGACCAACTAAATGGTGACTTCATCTGGCTAACAAGAGCTCGTTTGTCAACATCTTTGGTCTTCTATGATCCTTGGTGGGAAGGGTGCTTTTCCACTTCTCTACTGATCAGATCACATAGATTATTTTATCCTTGCCCTCATTGGAGCGGGATCTTCATGATGGCTACCTCTTGTGAGGAGAATCTTTCTTACGTCACGAGGCACTCCTTCTTAGGCTGAGAGTTATGTTTGCCTAAGGACTAGGAGTATATGACCTGTGGGTATACTTACGTTTCTCTTTTGGGGCCTCTCTTTCCAGCCTATCTAGACATTGTTACAGAGAAACATTCTTATCCTTCTAATATCTGGTAGCGGCCTTCTCATCTTTAACGTTATTTTTATAGTTATCAATGAGCCTTGATATCTGGTTATATTATTAGGGATCATCTCCCTCTTCCATCCTTTCCTTCTGAGTTCGATAGCATGCGTCAAGAGATTGGTAATATTGGAATAATATATGACCCAACACTTTGGGATGGAGGAGATTATTGATGGACCTCTTATTCATCATGACTATTGTAGTCCAGATGATGACCTACTGGTCTCCATGGATAAGCTAGTGATGACCCTCGTGGACATCGAGATTTTGGTGATCTTAGTTGGGTGAGTGAGACATCGCAAAAAATTATCTGGTGAAAAAGAAATAAGATTGTTCCCACAGGCTACGCCAATTATAGGTGACAATTTTCCTATAGGTATTGATATTTAATGCACATAATCCAAGAAAGAATAACAACAACAGAAAATAGTGAGATCATACAAACAATTCAAGATGCATGTTATTTGACAACATGCCCATAACCATAATGTTTTGGGTTTGTTCTTTATTACTCAAGAACTCAGTTCAGAGTCCTTCTCGACATTACAATAAAGAATTTTTGTTCATAAGGGGCAGTTTTAAATTTATAAGGAAACATAGGAGAGTCTTAAGCCCCGTTAATAGCTATCCCAAAGAGTTTTGACTTATACTTCATTGTGATCAGCCGTTACAAGTGATATCGTTGAACGGTTCTCTATTGATCGGGAGTCTTTAATTACCATAGGCGCATGTGGTTGTGGAGCATGAGGCCGAGCACATGTCGGTGCAATTCTTAACACCACATTTCCTATTTATCTAATGGTAGGATATGCCTAACTTTATTAACATGCATGCACGTATACCTCTATGGCTTTTAACATAATTCCTAAATGTTAAAAAAAATGAAGTATTGGTAAATGAAATTAATTAAATGTTACAGTAAATATACACAAAAATACAATAGAATAATTGCAGTAAAAAAATAAAAATAGAATGATTACGCTAAGTAAAATTATATACTCGAATTTACTCGCCTATCATATCCGACAAGGAAAAAAATCATAATATATGATAAAAAAATTATGTGATTAACATGTGGATGAAACAATTACAAAAAAGAATTAGGAAAGGAAAATTATGTATACATAGGAAAAAAATCACTTAATGAGATTTTATTAAAAAAAAAAGTAGCAAGCAAACAACTTAGGGAAAAAGCAACGTATGTTGAGTAAGAAGTTAGATACATAGGTTATATTGGAAAAATATATTTTTTCTCAAATATTAGGATTCTTTGCTAGGACAACTATAAGCATTCAATATACATAGGAGTAAAGGTTAAAAATAAAAGATAAAAAAATGAGTATGATGAGTACACAAAAGGTAAAAGATAAATATCTATGAAGATGAAAGGAATACTAAAGAAATTAAGAAAACGGGAGAAAGAAAGTATATTAGGTGTTCACATATATAAGTGGAGGGATAAGACTGTACATGAAATCCCTATTGTGTTTTACAAGTGGTAGACCTTCATGAAAATATCCAATTTCATATATATACTATAGTAACTATTGGTTGGTTTTCATCCACTTTTTTATTATTCTGTTAGTTAAGGTTTGGTCACTCTATGTATGGAAAATAGGGGTTGTCACAAGAATTTAAAACTAATAACTTTGCATTAATAGGGTTGTTGTGTGGAAGTCATAGTATGTAAATGGTGGAGATTTTAGTTGCATTGCCTTTTTGTTATGTTTTTTTACTTTATCCCATGAGATAATGTTGTATATAGAGATATTCTTTAAATGTTCAGTAAATAGACTTGCCCCTCGCACTAGTGTATCATCCCACTTGTCCTTTATTCATAAACCCTCTTGTCCCTAAAGCGTGTGGTTGGTTAAGTCTAATTACTGAACATCTGGAGGGTTATCTCTAAAGACAACATTATCTCAAGGTCAAAGTAAAAAAAAACTTTGTTATTGGAGGGATATATGCTTATGATATGAAGTTTAATGTTTGTTAGGGTGTATATATGTTAATTGTAGGTGTTTCTCCACTATGGATCTTCCATGAATGAAAAATTTATGTAAGGTCCATTTTTCTAGTAAACACGGTATTTGAAATTTAAGTGATGTGGATTTGGTCACTCCAAGCTCTAGGGTATTTGATTGTAATGATCACCAAGAGAGTCAGATAGCTGGTTAGTTGAGTTTTTTTCAATTACTAATTTAAGTTGTTAGTTTGGTTAGTTATTTAGTTTGTTCTTGTATTTTGTTAGTAGAAAGTTGTTATAAAAGTTGTTGAAGTTTAGTCTATAAATAGTCAATGTGTTGTGACAGATGGATCATCAAATTATGTGTGAAAAAATATCCTTCTTCTCTATTATCTTCTCATATCATCATGATACTCATTCTCTCTTTTCTCTCTATTTCCCCTATCGATCTCTCTCTTCTATTAGTTTCTTGAATTTACTAACAATTAACCCATTTGATGAAATATTAAGTCAAACATGAAAATCCATGGGCATGACAAGTGGAATCATCTATGTGACTCCAATTAGGGTGATTATTCACAAGTTTCAAGGGAGCGCCACAGAGGGTGATGGATAATCAATTTCAAGGAATTATGACCTAGAACCACCACCTTACAACACTGAGACCACCACCGTGTAGATCTAAGAATGAGGAACATGCCCATACCATCTACATCAACAGATCGGACCGTAAAAATCAAAGAAAGTGTTTATTACTTGCTTCCCATTTGTAATAATTATGCTTATTTAGCAGAGGGATCAAACACATGATTACAATTGAATTGGGTGAAGTTAGCGAATTTAAATCATAGATTAAAACATATTTTTGGTGAATAATAGAATACCTATGCAAGTATAATAGGAATCCCAAAATTATATGTTGTGCTTGAGAAACGAATTTGGGTTTTATTATGTGATCAACTCTTAAATTGATGATTTAGGGTTTGTTGATTAGAAATTGGTAATTTCGTGAATTATTGATGTATTATAAATATTTAATGATTCTAGGTTGCTAGAAATCATCTAAACATGTTAGGATATCAAATAGGTTTGCTGATTTGGTGTTTGGGATTGAACATTAGAGGTTCTAGGGTTGTCAATGGTGGAAAAAAGTATTTGGGAAATAGGATTTTTTCACAGAGATTCGGATCGGTTCGTTTTTTAGCCGAACCGGTCCGTTTTTCAGTTGGACCGATCCGGTCTGCTGCAGTTTCCTACTATCATTTCCAGTTCTCATCTAGAATACTCATGAACCTTTCTAATCTGAAAGTACGAGTTTATGGTGAAGTATAATGAGAGTTAGTTTAATAAAATCGTTGGCCAAGGTTGGGTTTAGGATTGGGCCTAAGAGGGGGAAACTATTGGCTAAACATAGCTAGTATTAAATCGGGAAACAAACTCACTTTAAAGAATAATTTGAGACTCAGAGATTTGAGAGAAGTGACGACTTAGATCAGTAGGGTATAGGGACCTCACCTACTATTATGAAGCGTGAACTTAAAGATACCCTTCGAGTGATGGGAAATACTCATGAGCGTTCGTTAAAGAGTTAAACTACGTATTATTATTACGTAGATTATTCGGGATAAAAATACTACATATGGAACATGTGAAATAAGTTTATAGGTTGTGTGAATACCTATTATATGTTGATTATGTGTATGACATACCTAGCTGCTTGTTATCATGGGAGGTTTTGAAAATGATAGAGGACAGTCTTATCCTGATGAGGCTTCGGAGGGATTTTAGATTTGGCACCTCAGAACATAGTACGTCAGTTGGATTTCCATTTGTGAGAACGGTGGTATTGAACGGTCATTTAGGTGCGTAAGTATGTGCGTAGCCCAAAGGCCTAGGACTATGTTCGCCTCTAATATGTGTGATTTGTTTATATGGGTCGTGGGAGATTTCCAAACCGACAGTCCTTTTTTGAGTACGAGATGTACCTGGACCTAAAAGCAGAGTATGCATTGCACCGCGATGTAGCCTTGGGGTATTGTGTTAGTATATGTATATAATAGTGTTGTGTATATATGTATACTTGTGATAATATCTACCATGTGATATTTGTAGATAATTAAGATAATAAAATCTGAAGTACCTTAAGTTGTGAATACTTAACTTTATTGTGATAACACTTAATCGAGATAATAAAGTTGAAACATTTAATACAAGTATTGGGAATACTGGATTACTACTGCTAGACATAATTAGAGGGAAAAGTCTACCTAGTTAGAAGTGATGTCGATAGGTAGATCAGATTAGATGTACATTAGGCATGCACAATAGTTGAGAGATGAGAATCTCATGTGAGATCTCGAAAATCTATCATGCACATAATACTTGCTTTATTGCAAATTTTAAATACTTGCTAAAATAATATTTTTACAACTCGGGCTCTAATCTGTCTCTTGCATACTCTCCTATGTTGTTCTATTTATATCAGGTGTCCAGCCTCATGGATGCTAGGCTTAGACAGTAAAACTTTTTGATGTGCTGTAGCAGTTATGGGAGATGCAGGTCCTCATGCTTAGACGTCTCCACTCTCGTGTCTTTTAGTTCCCTTTAAAAAAATTATTTAGGGCATGTGTCGCCTATCCTCAGTTAGTTTATTGGAGAGATTGTACTTCGTTCATTTTGGTATTGAGTATTTAGTTGGATTCAGTATATTAGTTTATGGTTTGAGACTTTGAACTAGAATGTCTTTATCCAGTCTTTTTATTTCATTAGTTGATTCATATCCAGTATTTATTTTATTCATATGTATGGTAAATGGTTTGTGTCTTAATAATTGGAATTTATTAATGGATTATTTGGGTATAACTTAAAATGGAAATTTTTTTGACACTAGCATAATTAGTTATAAGGGGATTAATAAGGTTAAATGTTTCCGACAAGGATGCTAAGAATGAACCAACCGAACATTATGTTTTAAATTTAATAAAGGACTTATCACTCGGTATTTAATTAGGCGGGGTGTCACAGGTGATATCAGAGCATCAGGTTCTAGAGTCTTTTAGGATCTGTACAACTTATTATGGTTTCAGCTTAGCATTATTTGATATAGCGCCCTATCTTTAGGATTGTTGCATTCTTGATTATGTGATTCGTCTTTAGCAATTTGAGACTTAATAATTGTGGACTTATAAATTCCTTTTCGTTTGAAATGCCTCCCAGACGTGCACCGAGGGTAAAAAATGCCCAACTCGAGCACCAGCCGGCCCAGGCTCAAGGTACTATGAATGCTGCAGAGTTTACTGCCATAGTTTCTCAGGCAGTCAATGAAACACTAGCAGTCGTACAGAAGGATCCACCATAGGTATAGGTAGTGGCGCTAGCTCCAGTACAGTAGTTCCCTTCTACTTGAGAGCCAGTCAGATATGCCTTCCAAAAGGCACACCCATAGAGTTCCAAGAGAGTTCAGATGTGGTTGTAGAGAGTCAGTGGAAGAATGACATCCAGTGGCACTTGAGGATGTACGAGTTCAAGGAGGTGTAGAGGAAGATACTAGTTACCTTCAAGCTAGTTGGGGAAGCACTTTAGTGGTGGAAGTCCACTACTACTGCAAAGGAGCTCGATGTCATGTCTATACAGGACTTCTAGGTGCGGTTTGATCACAAATATTTCCCCTCCATCGTTAAGACTGAGATGAGGAGGAAGCTACTGAACCTCACCCAGGAAGGGAAGACTGTAGCCGAGTATGAATATGAGTTTACTATACTAGTAAACTTAGTACCAGCTGAGGTGCCTACTGAGGAGAAAAAGATTCAGATGTTCATGGATGGTCTGACCTGGAGGATTCAAAAGCATCTTGTGGGTACTCTGTAACTGTAGTCCTATACAGATGTACTCAATGTTGCGCTACTACACTGGTAGGATCGCCGCTTCCATGTTAAAGAGGAAAGTGGGTAGGTGAGTCCAGCCGGTAGAGACAGACAGGTAGAGGTAGTGCCAATGGGTCATAAGCAGGTCAGAGTCAGCAGAGGCAGGGTGAGCAAGTTTCCCATCAGGGGGATTCTTCTAAGAGATTCAGATCAGGGGGCTTTCATGAGGGACAGGGAGCTTTCAGGCATGGCCACTAGAATCAACATGAACAGAAGGGACATCAGAGCCATCAGGGCCAACAGTAGTTCCATAAAGGGAATCATGGTCAAGGGAGAGGTGGCAATGGCCAGCAAGGGCAGAGAGGGGGTAACTACGCAGGTAGATGTTTCATTTGTGGAAAGACTGGCCACAAACGATTTGAGTACCCCGGCAAGTGGAAGTAGCCTCAGCAATAGGGTACTCACTAGGATCCCTACAGGCCGATCTTACCAGGCTCTCTCCTAGTGCCAACACCAGTCCCAGCTTTGTCTGCCATTTCAGCAGCCCCAATTCAGCGGGGATATCCTCAATATGGACGTGTATATAATGTCCACCAGACAGCTTCTCGACAGGATCCACCCGCAGTTTAGGGTATATTTTCTATCCATGGGTCTATGGGGCATATTTTATTTGACACAGGGGCCTCACACTCCTTCATAGTCACTAGATTTTCATGGGCCACAGGGTTATTAGACACGACTGACAGTACTATGACTTGTGTAGACTCATCCTTGGGTAGTGGATCGATGATTTTTCTTTAATGTCGGGTTTGGGAATAGAGATTGGAAGTCTTATTTTTCCTGTCGATATGCTTGTTTTAGATATGTCCGAGTAAAATGTCGTTATTGGCATGGATTGTCTAGTCACGTATAGGGCCATGATCAACTGCTTTAGTAAGAGCATTATTTTCACTATCCCTGGTCAGGAGATGTTTATACTGGTGATGCCTCGCCCAGAGGGAGGATCGTACACTCACCTATTTTATGTAGAGGAGGAGATCGCTATGGGAGTTATTGTTTCCCTGGATTTGAATTCATAGTTCCCGAGCTTGCTGACATATTTCAGGAGATACCGAGATGGCTTCCTAGCAGAGAGATAGATTTTGTGATAGATTTAGCACCTGATACTCGATCGATAGCTCGTTCTCCTTATCAGATGGATCCTTTAGAAATGAGAGAGTTACGGCATCAGATCGAGAAACTTTTGGGATAGGGCTTTATTCGGAGGAATACCTCACCTTGGGTTTCCCCCAATCCTATTCCTGAAGTAGAGAGATGGATCTTTGCAGTTATGTTTGAATTATAAAGGGTTAAACAAAGTCATGATAAGGAATAAGTATCTATTGCCTCGAATTGATGACTTGTTCGACCAGTTGAGAGGACAAACCTACTTCTCGAAAATAAACTTAAGGTCGGGATACCATCAGTTATGCATCAGAAGCAGGACGTGTCTAAGACTTCCTTTCTAATGAGATATGGGTCCTATCGGGTTATGCTGTTTGGGATAATCAACGCACCAACGGTATTCATGGACTTGATGGATAAGGTGTTTAGAGAGTTCTTAGATCAATTTGTCATTGGCTTCATAGATGACATCCTGATTTATTCATGGAAAGAGGAGAAGCATGTCGAGCACCTACGTAGAGTTCTGCAGACTTTATAGGAGAATGGGTTGTACGCAAAATTTGAGAAATGTGGATTCGAGTTGCGTGAGGTAAATTTTTTGGGGCATATCATTTCAGATAGGGGGATATCGGTGGACCCTAGTAGGGTGTCAGCAATGAGGGAGTGGGGACAGCCCACGACACCAATGGAGGTGTGGAGTTTCTTAGGGTTATCTAGGTACTACAGACGGTTCATTTGAGGATTCTCGAATATTGCGGGTCTGATGACTAATCTTTAAGAAGAGATAAATCGTCAGGGTTACTGTAGCAGCTACAGATTCCTATATGGAAATGGGAGAGCATTTCCATGGATTTTATCACAGGGTTGCCTAATTATCAAAGGGATCATGATTCTATTTGGGTGATTGTAGATCGGTTGACCAAGGTGTCCCACTTTATACCAATTTGGAGAGATTATAAATCGGGACAGTATGCCCAGTTATTCATTGCTGAAGTAGTGAGGCTACACGGAGTACCTCTTGATATTGTGTCCGAGCGGAACAAGGTTTTTGTGTCTCACTTTTGGAAGAGCTTCCAGGAGGCTATGGGCATAGAGTTGCGATTGAGTATGGCTTACCACCCGCAGACTTATGGGAAGATAGAGCGGACTAATCAGATGTTAGAGGATATGTTGCGCATGTGTGTCCTTGACTTTAGAGGAGTTTGGGAGCAGTATCTTCCATTGGTGGAGTTCACGTACAACACTCCTACTAGTTTATGATTGGCATGGCTGCATTTGAGGCATTATATGGTAGACCGTGTCATCCGCCTGCTTATTGGTTATAGGTGGGGGACAATAAATTACTAGGGCCAGAGGTGATTCAAGAGACTACGGCCATAATAGATATGATTCGGAGTCGTATACGAGTACCATAGGACAGGCAAAAAAGCTACTCCAATGCCAATCAGTTCTTTAGAAAGTTTATTATGGAGGACCAGGTCTTGTTACAAGTATCTCCTATGAAGGTGATAATGCGATTTGGGAAGAAAGGTAAATTAGAGCCGAGGTATGTAGGGGCATTTCCTATCATCGAGAAGATCAGACCAGTGGCATATAGATTGGGATTACCGGACCACTTGCATCGGATACATGACTTGTTCCATATTTTTATCTTTGACGATATCTTCGGGATGAGTTATCCCACACTCACATTGGGATGGAGGAGGTGGACTTATAGCTAGATAGTTCATATGAGGAGAGACTGGTGGTTATCCTAGATCATAGCGAGAGGAGATTGAGGTTGAAGGTAGTGCCACTTGTACGTGTTCAGTGGAAGCAGCACAATGTCGAGGAGTCTACTTGGGAGCGCGAGGATGAGATGGACGAGAAGTATCCAGATCTCTTCTTGACATGTATACTTTTACTTTTCGAATTTCGGGACAAAATTCCGTTATAAGGGGGAAGTATGTAACACCCCGCATTTTTTTATTTTTAAATATAGGACTAATTGAATTTAATTTGAGAAATAATTAAGAATTAATCTGAATTAAAATAAATATTAACTAGAGAGTTAAGGGTTAGTATTTATTGATGTGTATTATGTTGAATATTACTAAGCTAATAAAGTAATATGTGATTACGAAATTAATATAATTGTCGCGACTGAAAAATACGACAGTTATGGTAATTAAGTTGGGACGCGCATGTGAGTCGTGTCAAGACTAATTGAAAGGAATTAAGAAGTAAACTATGTTTCAGTAATCCAAATGGTCATTTAGAGTGCATCAATGTGTCGGGAAGGGTTGAGATAGTCAAAAAAGTCTATCCGGGGGTTTAGTTTGGATCCCAGGACAGTTTTAGGCCAAACCAGTATCCCGGGAGGGCGTTTTGGTAATTTCCATTCTTGGGAATTTCATACCTATGAAAATTAGAGGAAGAATATATCATCTACGTGACTCCAACTAGGGTGATTATTCACAAGTTTCAAGGGAGAAGCACAGCGGGTGAGGGATAACCAATATCAAGGAATTAAGACCTAAAACCACCACCTTTCAACACTGAGACCACCACCGTGTAGGTCGAAGAATGAGGAACATACCCATACCATCTACAATAGTGGATCAAACCGTCAAAATCAAGGTAAGTGTTTATTACTTGCTTCCTGTTAGCAATAATTGTGCTCATGTTAGCATATGAATCAAACACATGATTACAATTGAATTTTGAGAAGTTAAAGAATTTGAATCATAGATTAAAAGTTATTTTTGGTGAAGAATTGAATACCTATGAAAGTAGAATAGGAATCCCAAAATTATATGTTGTGCTTGAGAAACGAATCTGGGTTTTATTATGTGATCAACTCTTAAATTGATGATTTAGGGTTTGTTGATTAGAAATTGGGGATTTGGTAATTATTGATGTATTATAAAGATTTAATGATTCTAGGTTGCTAGAAATCATCTAAAAATGTTAGGATATTAAATAGTTTTTCTAATTTGGTGCTTGGGATTGAATAGTAGAGGTTCTAGAGTGGTAAATGGTGGAAAACGTATTTGGGAAATAGCAGCTTCCAGTTCTCATCTAGAATACTCACAAACCTTTCTAATATGAAAGTACGAGTTTATGGTGAAGTATAATGAGAGTTAGTTTAATCAAACCATAGTCCAAGGTTGGGTTTAGGATTGGGCCTAAGAGGGGGAAACTATGGGCTAAACTTAGTTAGTATTAACTCGGGAAAAGAACTTACTTTAAAGAATAGTTCAGGACTCGAAGATTTGAGAGAAGTGATGACTTAGATCAGTAGGGTATAGGGACCTCACCTACTATTATGAAGCTTGAACTTAAAGATACCCTTCAAGTGATGAGAAATACTCGGGAGCGTTCGTTAAAGAATTAAACTATGTATTATTATTACGTAGATTATTCGGGATAAAAATACTACATATGGAACATGTGAAATAAGTTTATTGGTTGTGTGAATACCTATTGCATGTTGATTATGTGTATGACATACTTAGTTGCTTGCTATCACGCGAGGTTTTGAAAATGATAGCGGACAGTCTTATCCTGATGAACCTTTTGGGGGATTTTAGATTTGGCACCTCACAACATAGTATGTCGGTTGGATTTCCATTTGTGAGAATAATGGTATTGAACGGTCATTTTGGGTGTGTAGGTATGTGCGTAGCCCAATGTCTTAGGACAATGTTCACCTCCCATATGTGTAATTTGTTTATATGGTTCGTGGGAGATTTCTGAACCGACAGTCCTTGTTTGAGTATGAGATGTACCTAGACATGATAGAAAAGTATGCATTGCTCCACGGTGTAGCCTTGGGGTGCTTTAGTAATATATGTATGTAATAGTGTTGTGTATATTTTTATACTTGTGATATTGTCTAGCGTGTGATATTTGTAGATAATTAAGATAATAAAATCCTAAGTACCTTAAGGTGTGAATACTTAACTTTATTATGATAACACTTAATCGAGATAATAAAGTTGAAACATTTAATACAAGTATTGGGAATACTGGATTACTACTGCTAGACATAATTAGTAGGACAGTTTATTGTCTAGTTAGAAGTGGTATCGATAACTAGATCGGATTAGATGTACGTTAGGTGTTCACAATAATTGAGAGGTGAGAATCTCATGAGAGAGTTCGAAAATCTATCGTGCACATAATACTTTCTTTATTGAAAATTTTAAATACTTGCTAAATTTTTTTTTTACAACTCGGGCTCTGACCAGTCTCTTTCATAGTCTCCTCTCTTCTTCTATTTATATCAGGTGTCTAGCCACAGGGACGTTAGGCTTTGACGGCCAGACTTTTCGATGTTTTTTAGCATTTTTGGGAGCTGCAGGTCCTCATGCTTAAACGTCTCCACTCTCGTTTCATTTAGTTCCCTTTAGACATTTTATTTAGGGCATGTGTCGCATATCCTTGATTATTTTATTTAAGAGATTATACTTCCTTCATTTCAGTATTTAGTATTTATTTGGATTCAATATATTAGTTTATGG
Source organism: Sambucus nigra (assembly GCA_949130495.1). NCBI lineage: Eukaryota > Viridiplantae > Streptophyta > Magnoliopsida > Dipsacales > Adoxaceae > Sambucus > Sambucus nigra. The sequence continues at coordinate 515,751,824 of OX422210.1, read as the reverse complement.
TTTGAGACTTTGAACTGGAATGTCTTTATCCAGTCTTTTTATTTAAGTAGTTAATTCATATCCAGTATTTATTTTTTTCATGTGTATGGTAAATGGTTTGTGTGTTAATAATTGGAATTTGTTAATGGATTATTTGGGTATAACTTAAAATGTAAAATGTTTTGACACTAGCTTAATTCTTTATTAGGTGACTAATAGGGTTAAATGTTTTCGATAGTGATGCTAAGAATTAACCAACTGAACATTCTGTTTTAAATTTAATAAAGGGCTGATCACTCGGTATTTAATTGGGCGGGGTCTCGCAGATTCCAAGATCAAAGATGAGGAATATGTATTTTCACTGGAAGTGGGAATTGATAATGAGACCAAAGTTTCCAACTTTAAAGGTAATCTATACAAAGGTGCTTATTGCAGTCTTGTCTCAAATGATCATATTTTTTAAGAAGACTATGTAGTTGATCCTTTTGGGGGTGAAAACTCTATAGTTAATTCTGTTAGTGAAGACTCAAAAGTTCTTTTCCATCCCAATATTTATTAGATGAATCTCTAGAAGAACATGATATTGGTAAGCCAAGCAGGTTAGGAAAAAGTATTATTGTGGATAAAGTGAGTGATATCATTCATCATTTTATATTAGGGAACTACTCTACTATGGACAAAAATAATATACATCTAAAGGATGAGTTCATATAAAAAGTTTGGAATGTTAGGTATCAAACCCATGAAAGAGCAATAAAGATAATTGGTGATAAAAATTTAAATGGTACTATGCCAATCAGTATAGCAATTTGGATTGAATTATCTATTTCCAATTGGATTTTCTTATAGAATGGTGCAAGCCCATCAGGGCAGTGATGATTAGGAAGATTTTCACAATTCTTTTCAGATTATGTTTGATCCCGAGGGACCAAATTATTTCCTATTTTGCACCCGGATTTTTGAGGGGGGCCATTATCAGGATCACCAAGAGAGTCGAATAGCTAGTTAGTTGAGTTGTCAATTACTAATTTGAATTGTTAGTTTAGTTTGTTACAGGAAAATAAGTTGACCCTAAAAGAGGTAAATCACGAACAAGTTCACTCCTAGAAAGTCTACTAAGATCTCTATAGTTCACACGACCTAACATCTTATGCCAAAGATACGCCATATCTTCCTTGGCAATATTGCAAACAACACTCAGAGATATATCGATTATATAAAAATTCTCTGTGGTACCTTTAGAGTCAAGGACTTGACATTCCTTTTTGGTAAAAAGTACATTGTGACTATCGTCGCACATTTGACTTATGCTAAGCAAGTTATCCTTTAAGCCATCCACCAAAAGAGCATTATCTAACCTAGGAAAACAATTAATTTTTAGAGCTTTGATAGGGAGATCCCTTTTCGTGCCCCCCTACTTTACAGTATTGTACCTTATTTTTACCTTTATGCCCTGGCGAGACCCATCACATAAAGGAAAAAAAAGGTACAACACTATAAAGCCGAGGGTCACGAAAAGGAGTCTCCCTAACATTTTCCTAATTTTTGTCGTACTCTTCCCTACAATGTTAGATTTGTTCCCATATCCAAAAGTAACTAACCCGAATCCATTTTTAACAAGTTTGGAAAATAAAGGTTGATTTCCAGTCATATACCTAGAGCACACAAAATCACAATACCATTGTTCATCAATTTGGACAACTAAAGCGGTGTGAATAATAAAGCATTTTTCTTTCTTAAAAAATAAGATAGTTAGTTATTGTATTCTATTTGAGTAAAGTTGTTGTAAAAGTTGTTTAAGTGTAGTCTATAAATAGATGATGTGTTGTAGGAGATGAATTTTTTAATTGTGAATGAAAAAAATGTCCTTCTTTATTCTTTTCTCCTCATTTTGTTCTACATTTTCTCCTCATTTTGTTCTACATTTTCTCCTCTCTCTCTCTCTCTCTCTCTCTCTCTCTCTCTTCTGTTAGTTTCTTGAATTTACCAAGAATTAACCTATTTGATGAAATGCTAAGTCAGCCATGGGCATGACATTAATCCGGCAATCAACGTAATCACTAAGTTATTTTCCCAAATGGTAAAGGCTTAGGCCCTATTTAGCCGTGGATAATTGATTTTTGTATTCTATTTTCAATTTTCATCTCCATTTATAATTTTCATTTTCATGGAAAATTTTAGAAAACTAGAAAATGCATTTATATAGTAGGTAAATTATTGTTTTCAAAATGTAGTTTATAGAAAGTTCTAGAGTAAAATATAATTACATAAATTTTAGGTTTATAATGTAATTACATAAAGTTTAGGGTTCCAATATAATTTATAGACAGTCAAAATAGCCACATTTATAGAAAGTTTGGGGGCCAAAATGTAATTCTTAAAATTTTCAACGCCAAAATCTCATTTTTAAAAACTATGAGATTAAAATATAATATATGACAAGGTTGAGGATCTAGATATAAGTTATAGAAAGTTCAAAGTTAAAATGTAATTTTGGGGATATTAAAAATTGGTGAAAAACTTGCTAGAGTTGTTTTCCAATTTTCTAAAAAATTTGGAAAAGTATTTTTTAATTTTCTGTTTTAAAAAAATATCAAACTTGAATACATTTTTTAATTTTCCATTTTTGTGGAAAAAAAGAATTTTTTTTTTTCTGAAAAACAACTTTGTTTTCCGTAACTAAAGAGACCTTGGCAGTTTTGGTTGTCACCCTTTTGAAATCAGTTGGTTTTTTGCCTCGATATGGATAGATTTTAGAAAGACCAGTATAGGATGAATTTCCTAGGTTGTGACTGATTATACACCATTTTCGTTTTAGGATTTGGAAGAAAGAAGGTGTATTTGTCAAACTAAAGGTATTTGAGTAAGGATATCATTACAAACTAAAATTCATTCCTCGCTACCTGATTTAATTAGAATTGAATGATCATGCGATCTTTTATAAGTGTAGTCCTTTGAATTCTTAAAATTATCCAAGTGGGTGTAAATGCACGAGGACTTACTCCTTTCGATTATGTAGAAAGCAAAAAATCTTGTTTTTTATTTATCCCGTTACTCTCATTTGAATTTTCTTGCAAGCCTCCTTAACATTCCTTTTTAATCCTAATTGTAAAGGATATAACTGGCTCATGACCGTGACATGCATTATTCATCACCATGGTTGTTCAATTGTACTTAACATTCCTCTTTTTTTTAATCATGATTGTATCATTGATCACATACTTGGACTATAAATGTTAGGGTTCTCATAGATTTATATAACCTTCATCAATGAGTCAACCACCTAGTATATTATCTCGTTTGGTTCGAGGTTTGGAAAGGGAATGGGAATCCATGATACCAGGAATTCTAAGTTCTTGGAATCTTGAATTCCTTTCCATTGTTTGGTTCAAGTTGGAATTATTTTTTCCCGACATGTAAAGTTATTTTTTCAAATTAGGAATAAATATCATTTAACTAAAATACCATTCTACTTTATTTGAGTGTGTGCGCATGCGTGTGTAGTGAGTGTGTGTGTGTGTGTGGTTGTGTGAGAGAGAGATTGTGTGTGTATTTATATGTGTGATAGAGAGAGGGATAGAGGGAGAGAAGGAGAGAGAGAGAGTGTGTGTGTGTGTATGTGTGAGAGAGAGAAAGAGTGTGCATGTGTGTGTGTGTGAGAGAGAGAGAGTGTGTGTGTGTGTGTGTGTGTATTTATGTGTGTGATAGTGTGTGTGTGTGATAGAGAGAGAGGGGGAGGGAGAGAGAGAATGTGTATGTGTATGTGTGTGAGAGAGAGCGTGTATGAGAGAGATAGAGAGAGAGAGAGAGAGAGAGAGAGTGTGTGTGTGTGTGTGTGTGTGAGTATGTGTGTGTGTGTGAGAGAGATAGAGAGAGTGTGTGCGCGCATGTGAGTTTATGTGAGATGGTATTTTTCTCTCACCACAAAAGTAAGGTAATATGTCCGGGAATATAGAATTACCCCAATTTTAGACGGGAAATGAGAATTCCAATTTCATGGGAATTCTAAATTCCATGAATTCAAATTTCCCCTTAAATCTCCAACCAAACATTTTTATTCTAAATTTCAGGAATTCTAAATTTCCTTTCCAAACCTCGAACCAAACGAGCCCCAAAAGTTAACAAAATAGAACAAGCAAGAGCGTGGTGTTGGAGATTTTTAAATTAAGTGGGTAAAAGTTTTGGGAGTAAAAGTTTGTTCCACATTGTAAGTGTTTAGAGAAAAGTTGGAAACAAACTCAATATAAAAGTGAGAGTGTCCCACATTAAAAAATGAGTAAAGTTAAGTGATACCCATTAAGTTATAAAAGGAGTGGGCAACCTTTTGTCCCTCACTGGAAAAATATAAAGAAAGTGTGCACTTAATAAGTACAAATGGAAGCTGAAGACTTATTTCATCTAGCATTTAACATGACTAGTTAAGAGAGATCCAATACGATGCGATGCACCACACGCGCTCGCACGCGTGCGGGGAAGTGGGCTGTAGAGGAGCTAGTGGCGCACTTTGCGTGTCCGCAGTGGTAGTGGGTTCTCGGGATTCATCCGGATCTAATTGTGGTCGCTTTTTGGGTGGTTCGTATAAAACCGATTCGGTTTAATTATACTTGTTCGAAAATGGCTTAATACTGTTAGTAATTAACAGTCATACCATTTCGGAATTAATTAAGACTGTTAATTCAACACTCATGACTCTTGAAGACAAAACCTTTCATTATATATAAATAAAGGTTGCCTAATTCGAAATTGCACATTTTTTTTCCAGATTTACCCAGTTCCAGATTTTCCAAATCCCATCAATTATTAACTTACTTTTTCAGGAGATACAAAAACTATCTTATTATGTCTTGTGCACAGAAACAGAATAAGAACTTGATTGACTTTTCTTCGCTGCTGCATCCAAGTGTTCTCTTCAAACATACAATTTGCAGACAATGCAATTGCTTCATTGTATCTTGAGTACGGATTTGCGAATTCCCAATTGTCTACCGAATTATCTTGGTGGGGCAAATATTGTATTTAGGAAAGTTATGTCACGCCTTGAAGTTTCTATAATTTATTTGAAGTCCAACATAATTGAATTCGATAAGTTTTATTGTTTTGAAGTTAATTGAAAAGAGTTTCATTTTTGCATTTGGATATTTATTCTCCAACACGTGGCACTAAACAATTAGAGTTTAAGAACCCAATTAGAGTTCAAGAAAATATTAGCTCATCTTTAAAAGGTCGTAGCACAATCATGTTCTAAATTAAGCCTATGTATTGTTTCAAACTAGGAAAAAACGCGAGCACGTGATTGAATGCTCACAGAGACAACGTAAAAAAGTTTTATAAAATAATAATTTTGATTATTATGAATCTTAGAAATGGTAAATAATGCAAAACATCATATGCTATACCAAATAGACCTTGGACTTAAATATATACATTATAAAGACCAATTTAGATAAAATTATTTTATTAAATTGACTTTAAAGATCATAAATTTATATGTTATGACAAACTATTACAATATAATCTCAAACAAGTCAAAATAAAACAAGAATCAACAAGTTCAAAAGATATTAATTTAGTCATGGTAAAATATATGACTATGTTGTTTTTTATGAGCTCAATTATTCATTTATTAGTGATTCAACATGTAAATATATTATGCAAATCACGTGCATTATAACTAATATGACTAAAAAGTATTTTTCACATATTTACCATTCAAATAAGCTTATAAATTATTGTACACATTATAGTTATAAGTAAATTGTATAAAAAAGTGACCAAAATTTACTCCTTATAAGTTAAAGGATCTGTCGTCCAAAAATGGTACTATAAGTGACGAATGTTTCACTTTACAGTGTCGTATTGTTATTTTGTATAAGTATGTTTAAAAACAATTGATTATGTTTGTTATCTTGTGGTTCATAACATAATTGTTTTAATCAAAACTTGCAAGGTAAGAGTTAAAACATTTTATGTGTTCAATGGTAGTAGGTTAACCAATTTGTGCAGACAATCAATATGGATTGAAGTTTACATGGAATGAGCTCAATAACAATGTAAATGTAGCTAAATAAAGATTCATGAATCATGATACGTATTAGCCCCCCCCCCCCCCCCCCCCCCGAAAAAACTATTTAACAGTTTTATACACATCCAAAAAAATTGATATGAATGCTAAGCGCAAGTTAAGAGAAATTTCATTCACCCCGGAAAAATATTTAACCTAAAACCAAATGCTTCCTACAAATGTAACTCGACAAAAATAGCTGCACTGGTAACTCATATGAGAGACAGGCGAAAAACTTTTCACCAAGGTGCATTAGCTCTTTCCTGGAACATAAGCTCAATTCCTTTCACTTTCAGACCCTCAATCACCATCAAGATTTTGAATCACCTCATTCACATCACACAGCTTCCGCTCAATGCACCTCATTTCCTCTTCCACCTTCTCTTTTTCAAGCCTCTTTAATTCAATAACCTCTTGCAATTCAAACAAAAGGCTCACGAGCTTATCAAGCCTAGCTACCAAGAATCCAACTCGCATGCCCAACGCCTCAAACGCTTTCAGAGTCTTTTCCCAAAATTTTAAATTATCTCATCAAGTGCTAAGCTTGCAAGCTCTAATGGCATCCGCAATGTTAATGATTTCAAAAATTATGCCGTCAGATAGCTTACAGTTAATGCCCTTGAGAAGATTCTCATGAAGAAATGAGTTTTGACTGCAACAAAGTTCATAGTACTTGATCCTAAGGTGTGTTGGTATCTCAGAGTCTATAACTAAACCATCCACAAGGATGTTGAAATCTTCAAAACATTTGACATCTTTAAAATCAACAACAGATTGTGAGAATCTGATGCCTTCAAAAACTAGTGATCCAAAATCATCACTATCATTTCCAGACCGATTAGTATTCAATACTACCATGCTTATTTCTTGAATATAATCATGGTGATTGTCTTCTAAAGTAAGAGAATCCAGACATTTCTCCCCTGCTGTTTTGCAAATTCCGATGGGCTTTTGTGTTTTATCTTTTTCATTTTTAAAAAAGTTTACAATGGAAACAGAAAAATAGATTAGTGGTATATTTGGGGGAATATGCAAATCATAAAGGAGTGAAGAAAAAATAGTGTGGGTCAGCTTACCAATATCCATTGGATTTACACAAGCATTCAATGCCAGAAGACCAATAGCTCCATCAATTTCTGATAAACTGTTTGCCTTCACAATGTACACCTACAGGTGCCATTAAAAGATATAAAGGTGTGTTTGATTATGAAGTTTGAGAAATACTAAAAAAATTATTTATTTGATTGATAAATGGAAAAGTAGTGGAAAAGCAGGGTAGTGGTTTGGTAGGATGTTCTCTTAGCTTTTCTGTTTTCAGTGAGATCCAATTCTTTGAAGGTTGATTAAAAATTATTTGGATTATTTGGGTTTGGCTCCCATTAATTATGTGTAATTGATTTCAACCTATGTGACATTCATTTTTTGGGATTTGGCTCCTAAAATGACTTCAGTGACGCAAAAAATGTCACCAAACGTTTTACTAAGCATTTTTTGCAACACTTTTTCTATCGTTAAAACTCATTTTGCGTGTCAAACCCCAAGAAATGCAAATGTTGGGGTCAAAGTCAATATCAAAAAATTATTGGGGGCCAACCATAAAATAACCCAAATTATTTTCATAAAAAATAAAGAAAAGATGATGCACTGCCAGATTTAATATTAAAGTTCTTGTAGAATATATTTGTAATTAAAAAAAAGTTTAAAAAAAATGGAGTAAAAAGAAGTCTTTACCATGAAAACACTAATACCAATCAAACAGGCCATGCGAGCCGCACTTTGTTTTTTAAGACGATTTACAATATCCTTTTTATAAACTTTCGACTGGAAAAAAATACAGATTTGATTCACTTTATTTGAAAAAAGTGATTTTTTTTATATTCCATTTAAATTTTATTTTATTTACTAGATAATAATTTTGACTCAACTTTGATTGAAAAATGCACACTTTTAATTGAAATTGACATAACTATGTAAATGCATTAAAAAAATTCATAGCAACACTCAATTAATCGTTGCATTAAAGTAATGTGTATCATTTCAGTCTAACACAATTACATCTTATATATATTTTTTCTCTTAAGATAACAAATAAAAGTTATCACAAACAACATATTTCATATGTTGAGTTGTATATGAATATTGTTTTTATCTAATGTAGAGAATATTGTAAGCTTTTTATGTCAAATAATATAATATTTTTATTTATAAATTTGTATCAATAATTTTTGTAAAAATATATATTATATCATGATATTATTATCTTGTTAATGTTTGTCGAAGTAATACTAAATCTAAGCACATCTTTAATTGTAACCTACACATGCCTCTTAAAAACTGTTATCAACTTGAAAAAAACTAATATCTAAAATATAGAACTGGGGTTAATTATTGAAGTTATGAATAAGTCATTTTCGGAAACATGGTATTATTGTATAACATATACAATTATTATATTTTTTTAATGTTGCAATTGAACGTAGGCAATGTGTTAGTCTATATTTTACACATTCTAAATACAATTGATTGTTTGAATTATCACATGATCTAATTCGTGATATCTAAGCTTAATTTTGAAATTAAAGTGGTTGTACTTTTTGTGACAATATGACGTGGATGAGCGTCAAATGGGAACTAAGATGAAAATATCTCTCATCTCAACTCTCTTTCTTTGAAATCTCAAATAGGTATAATACCTCAAATGAGGCTACAATAGGAGTATTTATAGATGGAAGTATCTTAGGTACCAAGCAATGATCTAATTACAATTATACCCCTATTAGCCTTTACTACTTCCTCCTATAATACTAAGCAAACAATTACAAAAAGAAAAATACAATCAAATAAAGATAAGAAAAGAATAAAATACTATAAAATCCTAAAATGACAAAAAAGTCCTCAAGCTTCTTGATTCACATCATTCCCCATCTTAAAACCACGCTCGTCCTCGAGCTTTCAAAAATTTTCGGGACTTGTGTGAAAATTCTCTAACTCTTCTTTCCTTCCTTACGAGAGGGACGGGAGGAAACCCTGGTTGGTGCAATGTCATCCATGGAAGATCTCCCAACTCGACATTAGAAATCCCGTCACTCCTGGGTCGAAGACAGGCCTAGAGCTGCGAACCTGTATAGCAATCCTTTTTCGGCCATGATCTTGGTCTTATAGAGGTTTCGATGGTTCTTGATGGGATCGAATTAGGGTTTGAATTAGGCTTGCGATGAATTAGGGTTTCTTGGGGAAAATAAATGGTCAGAGATGAGTTTCTGGTTGAACAGGGGGTTTTGACCGGAGAATGGAGATGATGAGGCTTGTCGGTAAGGGTAGGGGACTCGTCGGACAGCAACAGGGACTATTCAACCTTAATTTTTTTACTGCCAGTAGTCATCTGGTGGGTTATTAGGGTTCCAGTGGTAGCTCTAGGGGGCTAATTTATTTTGTCCAGAATATGGTGGTTTTTCGGGGGTTTTGTGGTGGCTACAGATGGTGGTGATGTCTTTCGGGTGGGGCTAGTGGAGGAACCGTGGGTTGAAACACTTTGGTGGCTAGGATTATGGTTAGGGTTTTGGTTGGTGGTGGGAACGGTATGAGGAAGGATCATGGATGCGTTGGGTGGAGGAAGGCGAGCATCAAGAGCATCAAGTCACACTAAAAGGTGGTTTAAAAACCCCTCGAATCGTTCACAATTTTTTTATGTTTTTTTACAACAATAATGGGTGGAGACTATGAGGCTCTGATACCAATTGGTGTGGATGAGAGTCAAATGAAACTAAGATGAAAATATCTCTCGTCTCAACTCTCTTTCTTTAAAATCTCAAATAGGTATACAATAGGAGTATATATAGGTGGAAGAAAATTAGGCCCCAAGTAATGATATAATTACAATTATATCCCTATTAGTCTTTACTACTACCTCCTATAGTACTAAGCAAACAATTATTAAAAGAAAAATAGAGCCAAATAAAGAAAATAAAATAAAATAACAAAATGCCATAAAATCCTAAAATTAAGAAAATGTCCTCAAGCTTTTTGATTCAACATCACAATCAAATGACATCTCTATTGATTCTAAGCGTCCAAATATAAATCACAATTTCCACGTGCATTATTGCTAGTATATATAAATGTGTATACGTGTGTTCATGTAATTTGTGCAGATAGAAATTATAATGGGGGGATATTGTTACCTTCAATCTGCAAGGTCCAATCATCTGAAAACCCAAAACATCTGCCTCTAGTAATTTGTGTATAATAGATAAGCCTCTCCATCCACCACTCAGTCCATTCTTATGAATAAGATACTTGGTTTGATATTCTTTTTCACTTTCATCAACTAAAATAACTGTGTCATCTTGCTTCGGCATATGTAAATCGCAGAATCTCTTTGGAAAACTCTGTAATTATTCAAGGTAAACACAACCATAACAAAGTAATTTAGTACTAATAAATTTGAAAATAAAAAAGAACTCTTGATCTTTGACAAAAAATTGGGCTTTACCAGCCAAAATCCACTAGCAACATGTGATGGGAGCATAAGCTTAATGAAACTATGAAATTTGGGGTCCAGATTTGCTTGAAAGAATTTTGCTCTCTCTAAAGGAAGAGATTTGGGTTGAAGACAATCATAAGGGCTGCTGTTTATAGAGCTTCATAAAATTGGAGAAGCAACATTGTTAGAAAAATAGTACATACTCTAACATGAACACAGTTTTCAAAGGCCCTTCACATATATTCACTGACCTTACTATAGATCTATTGCGATTGCTAGAATTTACCTATTTCAAAAATCAAAAAGTACATCCCCATTAGTTTCACTCCAACAATAAGAAAAGTGTGGCATGCAGGGCAAGCCCCAGGCGGCCGTCCGAATCTTGAGAATTTTTAAGCATCCTAATTTTTCTTCCAAAAAATGTTATTATGAAGTTTTTACAAAAATCATAAAAAGAAAAATGCTTTGTGCATTAAAATATTGAACCAAAAGCTAAAGCATAAAAACTCTTATAATCAGTTTTCACCCGATATTTTTTAGTTCACTTTTTGTACAACATTTCAGTGTGTCCAGATTGACTTAAAAAGTGTAAAAATCATGCTAATAAGTGTTAACCCAATTATTTATGGCAGTTTTAGTTTTTACGGAAATAACTCTACAAGGTGTCATATGTTTTTCTTTCTTTTGCAATTTTGATCTAATTATAAAGAGGGGTGGTGGCAATTTGTGTGTATCCTTTCGTGTTCAAGGCATGTGATTTTGGGGTTGTGTCAAGCATTAGCCAATCCTAACTTACCCCATTTATGGTTTACCTAATCTTGCAAATGATCTAACACTAACCTGACATGTTTATTATTTATTCGTCATAAGACTAATGATATCATTTTGTATGTCAACAAGACATAACACCCACAGGCTGTCATAAACGAAAATGTAATTAATTGTCAATTCTAGCAACAAATACATAATAATTTCATCGAATTCTCCACAAACTTTAAAAAATATCATACCAAAAAATATATAAAGTTATCCGTGTTTGATACTACCTAAAACCGTTAATTATTCTTGTTAATGGGTCGTGTTAGTTTAGGGTTCGGGTTCAGAAATGGTCAAGCCTAGCCCGCTAACTTTTTATTGTTAGCTTAAATATAAATGACTCATTTTAAAGGCTGGCTACAAAACATCAGTGATGGATCTGCATATCATATTAGTTTTGTGAAACAATAATATTACATAAAAGTAACATAAATACATAGCTTGAATAGAATATTCCATAGAATGGGGTGAAAGGAGAAAAATGAAAGAAAAACAGAGCATGAAACCTTTAGTTCATAAGAGCACAAATAGTCAAAACATACACAACTCCTTAAGTAGAGAGAGCTTAGTGAACATTTTGATATTAAGTTAAGGCCCATCGATTATTATTCAACTTAGATGAAAGCAAGGTTCTAAAAAACGCAGGGCGTAATCGAGGCGTGGATGCCAAGCCTTAAACCTTAGAAGCCTAGGCGGGCGTTAGGCGTAAAAAGGCGTGAAAAGGCGTTTAGGCCTTCTTAATATATTTATATATATTTTAACCATAACAAGGCTATTAAAATCCTAAAAATGTATATATCATAAATATATGTGTGAATATATACAAATTAAAATACTATTTGATTATTTTGGATGAGATAATGGTCCGGTTAGTAAAAAAAAAATTTAAAAGGAGATATCGTTTCACTAAAGCATTGTTGTTTTTAGAAAAAAGTGGGCCTTAAGGATTTTCCCAAGAATAAGGCGTAAAAAACTTAAGGCGAGGCGTTTCTCCCAAACCTTAAGCCTAGGCGTGCCTAGTAGGCGGGTTTTTTAAACAGTGGCTAAAAGAAATAATCTGAAGATATGAAGCTTTTTGTAGTATTCAATTAACGGGTGATTAGCAAAAATATAAATTTAATGGTATTAGTAGTATTCGTAAATAGCAAAAGGAAAAATGCTCACTTTCTTGGTCTTATATTTAAGAGGCTTCTACCTTTTGAGTAACAACATTTTGTTCTGCAAATAAAGATAGCAAACATAACATAGTTGCCTTTTCTTGTACAACTTAAAACAATATATATGGGCAGAGATAGGCCTGTCAATGGATCAGATTTTATCCGAATCCGAATCCGATCCGTTTAAGCGGGTATGGATCATGCCTAAAATCCGATTATCCAATTACCCGATTACCCGATTATCCGTTTATTAAATGGAGTGGATTTGGATTCATATACTCCGATCCGTTAACAATCCGATCCGATTAATATTTTTAATATACATATATAAATTATATATAATATATTTTTAATTAATGTATACTGTATTTAATAGTATTTTAAATATATATTTTAAATATTTATTATAATAGTTCTTTATTTCATTATCTATTTTTTTTTAACATTGGCAAAATAAATTTATGAAATAAGAGTTGAAAATAAAAATGTAGCAAATTAAGTTTAACATAAATGGATAATTGGATAATCGAATCCGATCCAAATTCGTTTAATATTAACCGATATGGATTTGGATTTGCGTGATCCGATTAACAAACGGACCAAATCCGAATTCGTTTAACATAAACAGATATGGATTTGGATTTGCCTAATCCGATCCGTTTATGGGCCTAGAAAGAGAGATACCTTGGATGGGGAATCAACTCTGTCTCGTATAGAGTGAGAAACCTTAGCGATGGCCATTTGGAATCTCTCTGCCGGGATGTCTGTCTGAGGACGTATGGGAACAAAAAATCCAACTTTGGTTTAAAACTGCAATGTCGAAATCTAAGAGGTTGGGCAGCTAAAACCCATAAATATCACTTTGTCTTTTGACTCTCCGTCTCCTCCTTGCCCAACAAACAGTCATCCATTTCCCCTCAAACCGCAAAATGCCGAAATGCATTAAATCGAAGAACCCTTTCTCTTCCATCTTTATGTATGGATTCATTAATATAGTGGAATATGCAAAGTTTTTCCTTGGTGTCTAAATATTTGGAGAAGTCATCTCTATATATATAAATACTCTAAAATGGGTAACAAGAATTTAATCTATCTCATCGCTGAGCCACTCCATGTGGCAACAACTATTCCTTGAAAAAGGAGGATTTCTAAAGTCATGTTAAAAAAAAATCCATCCAGCTCAATATAATCTGTTTCGTATGTGCCCGTGTACATTCCTATTCTAAGTTATGAATCGCCCATATCTCTTTATTTAAACCCTAAACCAACTACTTGAAACCTCAATACACCACCCCCTCTCTCTACAAATCAGTCGTGGCACACAATGGCTGTGACAACCCGTATATAATTATGATAAATTATATATAAATCATACTTATCTTATGTGATATGAATAATGTGTTATTAGTATATCTAATGTTAAGTGATTATGGTTAGTATAATCCTACTTTCATAAATCATGAAATGTTGAATTATTTCCAAACACAAGATTTTGTTATTTTCGGTAGAAATGTTCCTGTTTAAGACTAGTTTTGACCCTCATAACATTAAAAATGACTTCAGGTGAAAACTATATAGTATTATACATGTGAGTCAGGGTTCTAACACAACAAAAGGTGCATAAAAGGGATGTTCGAGCAAGAAGTTAGACCGAATTTACGAACAAGGGGGAAAATTTGTCCTTTCCCTTTAAGTGGAAAATTATCTTTTAGTAAACCAAGTGTTTTAATTTGATTGGTTGGCATGGGAGGAAGACTTGGCCAACTTAAAACTCTCCCTTAACCTTATTTATTCATCAAATAAGTCCCTAGGTTCAGTTTGAGTTGTTATTAGCTTGAGGAAAGAGAGGTAGAAGTTAAGGAAGAAAGGGTTACAAGGAAAATCTAGGAAAAGAATTCCAAGAAAATTCTTATGGTGTTTCCAAGGTAAAATTATGTGTTAATATTGTTTTAATTTTCTATTATACTTATTTCAAAGTATATAAATCGTGAAGTATTGATTAAAATTCCATTCTCCTTTGTGATAATATGTATTGGTTCATATGTGAGATAAGTGATGTTATAGGTCATATTGCTTTGTATTGAACCCCTTTGTCTTCAAACTTGTATATCTCTTTGTGTGCTTACTGTAATTCATAAATTCCAATTGGATATGAAAATAGACCCATATATTCATATCATATCCGAAAATTAGAATTTTACTCCTTATGGTTAGGCCTTAGTGATGGTTGCAAGTTGGTATATAGTTGTTGTTTGTATATTTCATTTCGGTATGCCTTGAGTTTGGTCAAGATTTTGAGATAGGAAATGAAGTCCAAATATTATGAAACATTAATTTTGTACTATTAGGTAGGTTTACTGAAAGTGTGTTGAAAATCATGTAAAGTTATGATGTAGACAAATTATGAAAATTCTTGGAAGTTGAAGAAACAATAGAGGAGCTTGTAGGGCAGATTTCTTGTGTTGTAAAGAATTAGTCATAACTTGCCCTAGGGAGCTTGAAAAATTACACCGTCACTTGTGCTGGAAAGTATATTCATATTGATAAGGTTGGACATCTGTATGTGTGCAATTAATGAATATGGGAAGGTTAAGTATGGAGGACAATAATTTCAGGCCATATTGGATATCCCATGAAAGAATATTTTTATCTGCTCCTTCCCAAGGGTATTTTGAGTACATGTTTCATGTTTATATATATTCAGAAGTATAATTTTATGTTTAATTGAG
Source organism: Sambucus nigra (assembly GCA_949130495.1). Lineage (NCBI taxonomy): Eukaryota > Viridiplantae > Streptophyta > Magnoliopsida > Dipsacales > Adoxaceae > Sambucus > Sambucus nigra. The sequence goes on along the minus strand of OX422210.1, from coordinate 515,736,599 downwards.
ATTAGTTATAAATTCCTTGTGATTTAGTTTATAGGGTTGAATGTTCATGACCTTATCAACATATATACCATCGTTTCGTCTTTACATATGTTTCACGGAATATGACTTGAGTAGAATCATATTGTGGTTGTGTACTCATTTAAAGTTACATAATTATATTAATATAATACTTATGATTGAGTTTCAGTTCTGATTTAGTTGGATTAATAGGTGTAAGGTCAAATCAACCAAGTTCAGCTCCACCCGAGGGAAACGTGAATACATAATTGACAACACAAGGTGAGTGTACTTACGGAGTTGATTTGAGTTATGATGTGTATATATTATATATTGAGATGATATGGATTATTAAAAGTCATGAGATGTTAATACGTTATGGATTATTAAAATCTGAAAGATGTTGACATGTTATGGCTTATTAAAAGCCAAGATATGTTGAGTTGCTATGCAATTCAGGAGATGTTAGGTTATTAAAACCTATGGATATGATTATTGCCTACGGGCAGGAGATGTGGGGTTTATTAACTCCGGATATGTATATGGCCTAATTTTCCACAGAGATGTATATATTGATATTTTGATATGTTAATATAGTACTTTTACTATAGATAGCTGTAGTACATTCACTGAGTTTTTAAACTCATGGTTTTATATGTTTACATTTTTCGGGTTTTCCAACTGCCACTGCCAGGTCTAGAAGGTTGAATAAATAGAAGTAGGGTCTTGTTAGTTTGTTTTATACACTGTACTAGTTGTAATTAAGTTAAGTGATATGTGAGTTCTATTGAAGTTATGTCTCCTTACAAAGATTGGATTTTTAGTATTCCCCATTTTAACCTCGAAGTTGTTTCAATATGTACTACTAAAATAATAAATTATAATTTTGGTTTGTAAAATATTTAGTTAATTATATCCTAATGGGGTTAGGGGGTGACAACTTGGTATCAGAGCTTTAGGTTTTTATATTCTGAGGTTAGAGAGTCTAGATATGGCAGTGGCAGAAATAGCGTTGTGTGGGTCATTTATATTAATTTGTGAGAAATACTAACCATTATGTTAGAAATAAATGTTGTATTCTTGTTTCTATAATTGTGGTTTGTCATAGATAGTAAGTCATGGAAGGAGCAAATGTTCATGAGAGGGTGGATGAGGAGTCTTCAAATACAGTAAACCAACAAAATCCAAATAATGTAGAGGGGGCTCCTAAACAACTTACAGATATGCAAAAAATGGCTCGTGCCATGACTTTAATGGAAGAACAACAAAACATGTTTATGATGCAAATAGCAGAACAACAAGCCAAGTACTTGGAGGAGCAGACTTTGGCCAGAAGAGAAAGGAAAATACAACGAGAGGATAAGAATAATTTGTACGAGAAGTTTTTCAAATTGAACCCCCCAGCATTCTTAGGTTCTGTAGATCCTTTAGAAGTTGAGGCTTGGGTTAGAGACACAAAAAGTATCTTTGGGGTGATGAATGTACCTGGAGCGCAAAAGGTAATTGTGGCTAATTTCATGTTAAAGGGAGAAGCTAATTATTGGTGGGAGTCTTCCAAATATTTATTGCTTAATCCGGAGGGAGGTGAGGTAATTACTTTGGATTCCTTTATTAAAGCCTTATATGAAAAGTATTTTCCTCGCATGTATCGAAAGCAAAAAGAGAGAGCATTTTTATCATTGACTCAGGGGAATATGTCGGTCAGGGAGTATGAATTTATATCTTTGTCTCGATTTTCATTACGTTTCTTACACAATGAGAAGGACAAATGCACCAGATTTTAGGATGGGTTGAATTTGGTTATCAAGTCTAGACTCACTGCACTTGAAATGGTGAATTATACTTCTTTAGTTAACTAAGCTATGATGGTTGAAGGAGATGTTAACGATGCAATAAAGAATAGGGAACAAAGGGGAAAGAGGAGTAGATTTGATCCATCTCAGCAAAAGGAAGGCAATGCAGAATACTCAAAACAAGGGAGTCAAAGATTTTAGCGAGGTACAGGGACTGGAAATTATGTTCAGAATAGGAGACCAAGTAGTTTTAGGGGTACAGGATCGGTGGGCCAATAGAATAGACAACAAGATAATGACAATGGACAGTCTAAGCCTGTTACATGCTATTTTTGCAAAGCTGAGGGCCATATCAGTCCAGATCGTCCTAAGTTAAAGGGGTAGAGTGTTATCACTGTCATCAAATTGGTCATAGAAAAAAGAACTGTCCTATGCTACTGGGAGGGATTCAATCAGCTACTACTAGTCGAGGCTCATCACCTGGAGGTACATGGAGAGGAGGAGGTAGAGGACAGACTAGTGGATCTAGGGCCCCGAGAAGGATGTTTGCTATGACTTTACAGGATGCTCAAGCTACTCCAGAGGTGGTGACATGTACATTTTCTATCATGAACAAACATGCTTACGTGCTTATTGATCTAGGTTCTACTCATTCATTTGTAGAACTGTCATTTACCATGCATTTGGGTAAACCATGTTCTTATCTAGATTGTGGTTTATATATTTCTACACCTATGGGGGATGTGATGTTAGTGGAGCTTGTGTATAAAAATTGTGTATTGTATATGGGGGAGAGGGAGTGGACCATTGATTTAATTCCACTAGATATTCGAGATTTTGATATTATCTTGGGTATGGACTGGTTATCTTCCTACCATGCATCAATTGACTGTTTTCATAAGGAGGTTACATTTAATATGCCGGGGGAGGAAGAATTCAAATTTATTAGGGAAAGAAATGTGATTCCAAACTGTCTTATTTTAGTCATTCAGGCAAGGAAATTGTTAAATAAGGGTTGTCAAGGCTTTTTAGCATATATTGTTGATACAAACAGGGAATTGCAAAAATTAGAAGATACCCCAATCGTTAAGGATTTTGCAGATGTGTTCCCAGATGAATTACCAGGATTTCCACCTAGCAGAGAGGTAGAGTTTACTATCGATTTAGTGTCTGGTACAGCTCCAGTTTCTATTTCTCCATATAGAATGGCACCTGTGGAACTAAAGGAGTTAAAGGTTCAATTGCAAGATTTGTTATATAGAGATTTTATTCGACCCAGTGTATCACCATGGGGCGCTCCAGTATTATTTGTGAAGAAGAAAGATGGCACCATGCGACTCTGCGTTGATTATCAGCAGTTGAACAAGGTGACTATTCGAAATAAATATCCATTGTCTCGTATTGATGATTTATTTGATCAATTACAGGGTGCTAAAGTGTTTTCAAAAATTGATTTGAGATCGGGTTATCATCAATTAAGGGTGAGAGATTGTGACATTTCTAAGACAGCTTTTCGTTCTCGCTATGGTCATTATGAATTTTTGGTAATGCCATTTGGGTTAACAAATGCGCCCATCGGTGTTTATGGATTTAATGAATCGAGCGTTTCATCCTTTCATAGATTCGTTTGTGATTATCTTTATTGATGATGTTTTGATATACTCACCTAGCCAAGAGGAACATGAGAAGCATCTAAGATTTTTATTGCAAGTTTTGCGAGATAGTCAATTGTTTGCGAAGTTTAGCAAATGTGAGTTTTGGTTAAATCAGGTCGTATTTCTGGGGCACGTTGTTTCGGGAGATGGAATTTATGATGACCCTAAGAAGGTAGAGGCAATTGTGCATTGGGAAAGACCGAGGAATGTAACGGAGATAAGGAGTTTCCTAGGATTGGCTGGATATAATAGAAGATTCATAAAGGGGTTTTCATCTATAGCCTTGCCATTGACTAAATTGACCCGAAAGGAAGTGAAATTTTTGTGGAGTGATGAATGTCAGCATAGCTTTGAAAAGTTGAAAAACAGGCTAGTATAAGCTCCAGTCCGCACTGTTCCATCCAGCGGAAAAGGTTTTGTGATTTATACTGACGCTTCATATCAGGGTCTGGGTTGTGTTTTCATGCAACATGGAAAGGTAATTTCTTATGCATCTAGACAGTTAAAGGAACATGAACGTAATTATCCTACGCACGATTTAGAACTTGCGGTTATTATTTTTGCCTTGAAATTATGGAGACATCATTTGTATGGAGAGATGTGTGAAATTTTCACTGACCATCAAAGTTTGAAGTATTTATTTACATAGAGAGACTTGAATTTGAGACAAAGACGTTGGATGGAGTTAATTAAAGATTATGATTGTACCATTCACCATCATCCCGGGAGGTCCAATGTTGTTGCAGATGCTCTAAGCCAAAAGTCATTGGGGAGGTTATCTTGTATTCAATGTGCACGGGTTGGAAATGTTATGGAATTAAGACTGATGGGAGTCGAGTTGAATTTATCTAAAATGGGGGCATTATTTGCACACGTTATAGTGAGACCTTTACTGGCAGAACGCATACGAAATTTGCAAGTCAGTGATTCATTCCTTGAAAAGAAGAAATGGGAAATCCTGGATGGTAAAGAGAGTGACTTTGAAATTAAGAAGGATGAATCGGTGTGTATTAAAAACAGAATTTGTGTACCAAATGATCCATCCTTAAAGAAGGATATATTAGAAGAGGCACATAGTTCTATTTATTCCATGCATCCAGGAGGTACCAAAGTGTATAGAGATTTGAAAGAGTATTACTAGTGGAACAATATGAAATGTGAGATTGTAGAGTTCGTAGCTAAATGTTTAGTATGCCAGCAAGTAAAGGCGGAGCATCAGAAGACGGCAGGATTATTATAGTCGTTGCCTATTCCGAAATGGAAGTGGGAGCATGTAACGATGGATATTGTTACGGGATTACCACGGTCACCAAAGGGGCATGATTCTATTTGGGTGATTGTAGACCGATTAACGAAGTCTGCCCATTTTCTTTCGGTCAAGACCACCTACACTGCGGATAAATATGCACGTAGGTACGTTAATGAGATTATTCGTTTACATGGGGCACCAGTGTCAATAGTATCAGATAGAGATCCAACGTTCACTTCTAAGTTTTGGCCTCATTTACAAAATGCCATGGGCACAAGTTTGAAGTTCAGCACTGCATTTCATCCACAAACCGATGGGCAATCTGAAAGGACGATTAAAATATTAGAAGACATGTTACGAGCTTGTGTATTTGACTTCAAGGGTAGTTGGGATGATCATTTTCCATTGATGGAATTCTCGTATAATAATAGTTATCAGTCCACTATTGGTATGGCTCCGTATGAAGATTTATATGGGAGGAGATGTAGAACGCCTTTGTATTGGGATGAAGTATGTGAAAGGAAACTTTTGGGTCCTGAATTGATAGATATGACAACTGAAAAGATCAAAATGATTCGAGAACGGATAAAGATAGCGCAAAGCAGGCATAAATTTTATGCAGATAAAAGGAAGTATCCATTGGAATTTCATAACGGAGATTTTGTATTCCTGCATATTTCACCATGGAAAGGCGTTATGAGATTTGGGAAGAAGGGGAAATTAAGTCCAAGATACATTGGACCATATGAAGTGTTGGAAAGAATTGGAACCCAGGCATATAGATTAGCATTACCTCCAGAGTTATCTCGTTTACATGACGTGTTCCATGTATCAATGCTTCATAAGTATTTGGTAAATCCATCTCATCAACTGAAAACCCAACCTATTGAACTGAAAGAAGCCTTGTCGTACATCGAGGAACCGATGGAAATTCTTGATCGTAAGGAGCAAGTATTGAGGAATAAAGTTATTCCCTTAGTTAAAGTTATGTGGATGAGCCATGGAATTAAAGAAGAAACTTGGGAAACGGAGGATAGAATGAAGAAACAGTATCTCCATTTGTTTGGTAAGTGACATTCGTATTAAATTTTGAGGACGAAAATTTCTAAGGGGGGGAGGTTGTGACAACCCGTATATAATTATGATAAATTATATTTAAATCATACTTATCTTATGTGATATGAATAATGTGCTATTAGTGTATCTAATTTTAAGTGATTATGGTTAGTATAATCCTACTTTCATAAATCATGAAATGTTGAATTATTTTTAAACACAAGATTTTGTTATTTTCGGTAGAAATGTTCCTGTTTAAGACTAGTTTTGACCCTCATAACATTACAAATGACTTAAGGTAAAAACTAGATAGTTGTAGACATGTGAGTCAGGGTTCTAACACAACAAACGTTGCATCAAAGGGATGTCCGAGCAAGAAGTTAGACCGAATTTACGAACAAGAGGAAAATTTGTCCTTTCCCTTTAAGTGGAAAATTGTCTTTTAGTAAACCAAGTGTTTTAATTTGATTAGTTTGCATGGGAGGCAGCATTGGCCGACTTAAACTTCTCCCTTAACCTTATTTCTTCGGCAAATAAGTCCCTAGGTTCAGTTTGAGGTGTTATTAGCTTGAGGAAAGAGAGGTAGAAGTTAAGGAAGAAAGGGTTACAAGGAAAATCTAGGAAAAGAATTCCAAGAAAATTCTTAAGGTGTTTCCAAGGTAAAATTATGTGTTAATATTGTTTTAATCTTTTATTATACTTATTTCAAAGTATATAAATCATGAAGTATTGATTAAAATTCCATCCTCCTTTGTGATAATATGTATTGGTTCATATGTGAGATAAGTGGTGTTATAGGTCATATTGCTTTGTATTGAAATCCTTCGTATTCAAAATTGCATATCTCTTTGTGTGCTTACTTTAATTCAGAAATTCCAATTGGATATGAAAATAAATCCATATATTCATATCATATCCGAAACTTAGAATTTTACTCCTTATGGTTAGGCCTTAGTGATAGTTGAAAGTTGGTATATAGTTGATGTTTGTATATTTCATTTCGGTATGCTATGAGTTTGGTCAAGATTTTGAGATAGGAAATGAAGTCCAAATATTATGAAACTTTAATTATGTACTATTCAGTATGTTTACTGAAAGTGTGTATAAAATTATGTAAAGTGATGCTGTAGAAAAATTATGAAAATTCTTGGAAGTTGAAGAAATAATAGATGAGCTTGTAGGGCAGATTTCTTGTGTTGTAAAGAAATAGTCATAACTTGCCCCAGGGAGCTTGAAAAATTACACCGTCACTTGTGATGGAAAGTATATTCATATATGTTTTCATATTGATAAGGTTGGATACCTGTATGTGTGAAATTAATGAATATGGGAAGGTTAAGTCTGGAGGACAATAATTCAGGCCATACTAGATATCCCATGAAAGAATATTTTTATCTGCTCCTTCCTAAGGGTATTTTGAGTACATGTTTCATGTGTATATATATATATATATATATATATATATATATATATATATTCAGAAGTATACTTTTATGTTTAATTGAGTTTAGTTATAAATTCCTTATGATGTAGTTTATAGGGTGGAATGTTCATGACCTTATCAACATATATACCATCGTTTCGTCTTTACATATGTTTCATGGAATATGACTTGAGTAGAATCATATTTTGGTTGTGTACTCATTTAAAGTTATATAATTATATTAATATAATACTTATGATTGAGTTTCAGTACTGATTAAGTTTGATTAACAGGTGTAAGGTCAAATCAACCAAGTTCAGCTCCACCTGAGGGAAACGTGAATACATAGTTGACAACACAAGGTGAGTGTACTTACTGAGTTGATTTGGGATATGATGAGTATGTATTATATATTGAGATGATATGGCCAATTAAAAGTCATGAGATGTTAATATGTTATGGCTTATTAAAATCCAAGAGATGTTGAGATGTTATGGCTTATTAAAATCCAAGATATGTTGAGTTGCTATGCAATTCAGGAGATGTTAGGTTATTAAAACCTATGGATGTGATTATTGCCTACGGGCAGGAGATGTGGGGTTTATTTAACTCCGGATATGAATATGGACTAATTTTCCATATAGATGTATATATTGATATGTTGAGATGTTAATATAGTACTTTTACTATAGATAGTTGTAGTACATTCACTGAGTTTTTAAACTCATAGTTTTATATGTTTACATTTTTCAGGTTTTCCAGCTGCCACTGCCAGGTCTAGAAGGTTGAGTAAATAGAAGTAGGGTCTTGTTAGTTTGTTTTGTACACTGTACTAGTTGTAATTAAGTTAAATGATATGTTAGTTCTGTTGAAGTTATGTCTCCTTAAAACGATTGGATTTTTAGTATTCCGCATTTTAACCTTGAAGTTGTTTCAATATGTATTACTAAAATAATAAATAAATTATAATTTGGGTTTGTAAAATATTTAGTTAATTATATCCTAATGGGGTTAGGGGGTGATAGTGGCGGTACGATTTTATTGTTGGGTGTAATGGATCATGTGATATTGGTGGCGGTGGTGGCATTAGCCCACCACGGTGGAAGTTATGGTGACATCCTCACCTGGCGCAATTTAGCGAGTTGGGGTCGGTGGTGGGTATGTATTCACCACAATCTTCCTGGACATGCCCACCAAATCTAGACGATTGATTCTTGAGGGGGGTTAATTTCCATGGGGTCTGAGTTGTTTGATAGAGGTTGAAGACGATGAAGGTTTTGAGTTTGGTTTGTTTTTGCTGTAGTGAAGGCGTAGTGGGGACCTTCAAGTGGGGTTTGTTAGATCCTTTAACTCTTCAATCTATCAGTTGTCTATGGCTAAAGTGTGGATTCAATGTTCTTTTAGTGGGTTTGGCTTGGTTGGTATGGAACTATTGGTGGCTTATTTGAGAATTTTTGGTTTGATGGAGTTGCTGATTGATTTATTTCCTTGGCTGGAGATTGGGTTTTGTTCTATAAGGTTCATGGTGAGGATCTTTCTTTGTGAGGCTGTTTCTATTTCTTCTTTGGGTTTGTGAGAGACGATAGAGGAAAGTGGGTCGTTTTGGTCATATGGGGTTTAGTTGTGAGATGCCAGTGGTTTTGTTGCCCACAATTTTAGTCTTTGTTTTTTAGTTCTTGATTGACACGCGCGTGGTGAGTCAGCCATTTTTCAGACGCATGGCAATTGTAGTTTGGTAGGGCTGGTTTAGTTTAGGCCTACGTTGGAGAGTTTGTTTTTGTCTAGAGTAGTTAGGCCGCGTTAGTTTGTTTGGTCTGGGCTTTATTTTCCAGTCGATTTGTTCTAATTTTTTTTTCTTATATAGTCTTTGGGCTTTGTCCTTTTCTAATATATTTTTAATTCGTGAAAAAAAAAATAAAAAATGGGTGAGTTCCATTCCAACGTTGTTGTTCGATTTGTTGCTGCGCAATTTAAGCAGGATGAATTTTTCTATGTACTTTTTGGGAGGCACATCATTTGGCCATTTTTTAATTATTTGTCTGTTGTTATTGACGAAATGGGTGTACGCTGAAAAACAGCTGATGGTCATTGTTAAGTGGTGATGGGTTTGTGGCATAACACGTATTTTATTATCTGAAATTAGGGAGAGCTTGGCTCTTTCAGATGTCTCTAATACATTCCATGTTGAGATTGCATATAAAAAAAATTCCTATATAAATGTTTTGTAGTACTTGCAATGTTTCTATATTCAAATGTAAAGATTTTAATGATTTTTTTTCTCCCATCATAAAAAAAATTATTATAAAGGGTAAAGGTAAATTAGTATATATTGGGGTCAGCTAGAGAATACAAGTTAAAATCTTAAAATATTATATGTTATGGATTTAGGCCACTTTCGTTTTTGCAAAAGTAATCTCCATTTAATTTTGAAGCTTCTTTGGTTCATATAACAAACCAATAATACCTGCATTAAAAGTTCTTCCCAATATTTATATAGGGAACATCAACTTTAGAACTTATAGCATTATTTTTCATGTACCAAAAATACCGTCATTCGGAATGCATAAGGTTTCTCTTTATTTTATTTGTATCAGTTAATGGAGCAATGAATTTGGGCCTTGATTATTAATTTTTATTTGGTTTTGATTTATTGATTAGATTGGTGATTGCAAAGGTAGTTAAAGATCGTGCACGTGCATCGCGCAGATTTACACCTAGTACAATTATAAAATACTATACAAAGTATTTAAGACTTCTCTTCATCTAGAATATCCACATAGGATTTATCATCTATAAAATGCATCAACACCTTTTTAAATACTCCTTTGCTAAAAAGATGTCCACAAACCCCAAAATATCACATTTAATTAATGAGAAACCTTTCATTATCGGCCAGACTTTATTTTTCATATTTTTTTCAGTAAGCTATTCGCATACTCACTTTCCAACAATATATTTATTTATTCTCAAAAGACCGATTACCCATAACTCATCACGTGTATAACCCATAAACTACACTATCCTCTCTCTTCCACCGTTCCAAATCCCTCACAAAATCTGAGCTGGTGACCTTTGGCATTCATCATCGCCGGTTCTTTCTCTCTCCCTATATACTTGTATGTGTATAGCCAGCAATATATATGTGTATACATGCACAACATTCCATTCATATCTATATACTTGTATGTGTGTAGCTAGCTATATATATGTCTATACACGCAGGTTTGACCCCTCTCTATATATACATGTGCAACGTTCCGTTCATATCTATCTCTCCTCTTATTTCTTCCGTCAACGAAATTGAAAATACACAACCAATCAATACTCAATGATGTTATCACCCCTTTTCATCTCTCTCACAATTTTTAACCCATTATATTCCTCTTTCCAATAAGAAAAAAAATGGCACATTTTTTTTCTTATTGTTGAATCGTCACTGAGAGTGAGGTAATGTAATTTCCCCTTACATCTCTTGAAAGTTGTTATTTGGATGTTGCATATTGGATGTTTGAATATTCTTCTCTTAGAATTTTTTTAGTAAATATGTAGTATTATTTCCATAAAAGATATGACGCTTGATAAAAGTAAGCTTTTGTACTTACGTAATACCCAAATCCAATGTTATATTTATAGAATGGGCATTAAAACCTTTCTTAAGGAGCTAATGTAATTTTCACTTTCATCCCTATGAAGGATTTTTACTTAGTTTTATAAATGAAACAGGCTGATTATTGTCGTTATGTTATTTTCCTTTGTACATTTTTTTGATGAAATAAAAAAGTAAAGATGAATTTAATGAGTTGCGTTAACCTAAGAAGGACTTTTTTGCAATTTCATAACTAAAATAGTTTGATTCAACTGTCGTTATGGTAGTACATTTTTTTGACAGAAATTATTTTTAACGTATAAATATGAGTTCTCTGATGACTATATTTTACACAAACATTTAAACAACTTGGGGGCACAAGTCTTACCTTATTATGACAATCCTTTTGCGTTTTACTTTGGGGAATTTAAAATGCACCCAACCAAAACTTTTCCCTCTCCCCTATTTTATCAAACATGCTCCTTACCTTACTTTTTTTTTACTAAATATATGTACTTTATCACTTCACCAATCAACCTAATAATAATTTTCTTTTTATTGATGAAAATAGGAAGGTGAGTTAGTTTGGTTTATTATGTTTTTTGCACAAACCACTTTTACATTTAAAATTTTTAAATAGCAGGCCCGCTGTTATATGAGGTTAATAGACGAAATCAACTATATAATTCAACCGTGATGGAGCTAAAGTACTCCATCCCAATGACATATCTATAAATGATATTTGTCATTAGTAAGATGCCAAGGTTGCATGTTGGAATAAAATGTTTTATTGAGGTAGAGTATTTTCACATTAATGTCAAGTGATCATAAAAGGAAGGAAAATGATTGAAATTTGGCACCGAAAGGCTAGGAGAGATGTTGTTTATAGTGGTTTCCAAAGAAACATTTACTTTTGGACTTGGTGACTAGAGAAGTTACTCGGAGTGGTAGGGAAACTAAATAATAACAGGGATTGGTGGCAACCGTCTATAGAAGTATTGGAGACATAGGTTTTTGGTCCGGTTAAGGGGTTTGTAATTTTACTATTCCAAATTCAGTCCATGATTGCAATTTAGTCTTATGGTGTATTACATTTTTATAACATCCAAACAATTGAAATTGAGTTATACTAAACAACACATTAACATTACAATAAAGTTTTCAAATATAAACATAAACCTAATTTTCTTGAATTGACATAGATCATAAAATTATACACAAATTGCATACCTAAGCTTACTTTCATTCACGATGTCATATAGTGATATAATACCATTAACTATTATTTTAAAGCATCATATTATAAGTGTATTGAGATTAAAAAAAACACAAAAATTATATACTTACTCATTAGAATGAAGAATTTACTGTTTCTAATATATATTCTTTCTTCAATTCCTATATGTTTGTAGCTAAAGAGGCTCCCTCCTATATTTTGAATATTAACGTCAGTATTTTTAAACTCCTGCGTAGTTTTTTATTTCCCTTTAGTTGTCAAATTGCATAAAAAAGACTGTTAAGACTATTGGTTTCATTAAATTTTTTGTATATATATATACCCTAATACAAATAGATAAGTCACCCAAAGTTTTTAATATTTAAGCATCTTTCATAAATACAAACACAACGTGTATGGGGAGGTTTAAATAGGAACTACTCTCCTTCGGTGGTAGTGTAACCTTTCATTCAAATGGAATGTAATACTCTCTAAATTGTTCGGATATCTTACATGAATGTATTGCAAATTAATATCTTCCTCACATTTGATCCATATATGGCCTATTATTATGTAATATCAAAACCCATAATTAGGAATTTATATCTGCCAAATGCGAAGGCACAGAATACACAGATGCACCAGATCGTTTAATCTCAGTCGTCTCTTAATTCTAACCATTCTACCATGCTATACAGAACGTTAAATACGTTAATATAAGTTTACCCCCATCAAAACTATTTTCCAACATTTAATCCCATCTATCAGGGGTGTTTCAAAGCTACCCTTTTAATGGGTTTTTCGTTCTACTGACCCTTTACTTTATAGTTGTTAGGAATCCTAATTTAAGTAGGTATGAGAGGTTTAATACCATCTAGACTATATTAATTGATGTGTTGTTGATGTACAATGGTCTTTTGGAAAGGAGTTTCAATCCTACAGATTGTGTGGGGTTGAATTTTTTAGGAGTTTGGATAACACTGTGTTTTTTTCCCTTTAGGTGTCTTTGATATATGGCTCATAAATTTTTGAAATGCATTATAACACAATCAGTTGCTGATATAAGATAAAACCAATCTATTTATTGAATATCTAAGACTTTGTTAGATATAATATAGTATGAATTCGTGCTATACACACTAGACATATGTAAAAGCACACCGTTGTTAAGACTGCCTATGATTTAAGATTAATCATAACACTAATTTTATCTTTTACGCCATATTTATGCATGACATTCAAGATTCAAGGGACCATTCGCCTGAAGTTCCAACGGAAAATGAAGGAAACAACATTAGATCATCTAAGAGAATAAAATCTTACAGGTATATTTCTAAATGTTAACTTACATAGCTTTATCAACATCTTACATTTACAATATATCTTCCATATTCTATAACAATATATAATAACTTTAATTACATCGCAGGAGCAAAGGAAAAGATATCAAGGACTAATGGAGTTAACAACTACTGAAGGGCATGGCATAATTCCTTTTTGAATTGCATTTATCACTACATTGGACGGTTATTTTTAAGACCATAGAGTTTGAGAATTTCAAACTAATTTTTTCTCAGGATGACTTTTAAATAACTATTGTCTTTCATCTTTTCATAAGGCATTTTACTTTCTTTAACATATTCACTCTACTAAATTGTTTTTATATCTATTTTGATTCCTTTATTTGATGTTCAATATATGTACACTCGCGCATCGCGCGGGGTTTATGCTAGTAAGGATAAAATAGGGATAGAATATATATATATATATATATATATATATATGATGATACAAGAATTCGGCCATAGGGCGTTCTCATACCAACAATTCAAGAAAATGTATGTAAATAACAAGTAAAGCAGGTAAACAGGGAGAAGACAAGATGTAGAGTGGTTCAGCCTTTAAAATACGCCTACGTCCACTGTGTTGCTCCATTCTCATTATGTGCGTTGCATTGTACAATATAATAGTGCCTAAAGAGGCGTACAAGTATATGAATAAAGGAGAATACATGATGACTGAAGATTCTGGTGTGCAGATATATGGCCTCCAAATCGTACGTTGGGGTTGTGTAGAGGGAATTTGTATTAGAGTGTCTCGGGTGTCTGGAACCCCATCTCTCGATGTGTGGATCCTTATTTATAGGAGGTCTGTGTGTTGAATCACGTGCCCTGAGGACGTGGTGTACACCAAGTCTGCAGTAGATGTGGATGAGGGCACGCGCCTACAGCAGCAGCACCGCACAATTGAAGGAGCTCCGCGGAACTTGAGGTCATTGAGGGGTGCCGCGGCATATTATGGGGAGGCCGCACCCTGCAGGAGTTCAGGCCGCGCCCCGTGTGGGTAACAGGCCTCGGCGTATATGTCTCGTATGCGATTATAGAAGTACTGCCACGGTAGGGTGCTATACTTGTACTATCAATAAGCCCCCAAGCCGTAGTGTCAAGGGACACATTGGGACTGCGGCTTAGTAGCCAAGACGCCGCGGTGCTTCCAAAGCGACGATTCGTCTTCCGCGCTCCCTTATATAAATTGTTTCTGGCCGTTGACTTCATTACGTTTCCAAATCTTTTGAGAGAAAATCGAGAGTGAAACTCTGTTCATTTCTTCCTGCATATTCCGGCGACCCTCCGAGGCGGTGTGTGGCAGTTCAAGGTGGTCTATAGATGTTCTTCGCGGTTTTCTTCATTTCCAGGTGACTTTTTAACCACTATTCCCACTTTTCTTCACTGTTTATGCCTTTCTTGGTCCATTTGCGAGAAATCTAGAGTTTTACTTGTTTGTTTTGCTTTTTCCCACATATGCTACATATAACATTCATACCACTGTTCTTGATATTCATAGCTGAAAACTCCACATTCTGTGAATTTGATCTTTGGATAGTTAAAATTTGGTTAATCAACTGTTTAGGATAGAGGCCGAGGCACGATAAGATTATGATAATCGTCTGAACTTGCAATTTTTGCGTCAAAGTGTGCTAAGTGGCCGCGGTCCCTTAAGTCCTCATCCGCGGCATCCACCTACCCTAATTCCCCCTGGCCATCTCGGAACAGCCTTGAAACTTTCATGAATCCCAAGACATCCATGTAAAATAACTGTAGTTACTACTAGAGCATATCGAATTCTCTGAAGAATTAGGAATGGCCGCGGTCGGTGATGCCTTAAGGCAATTCTGATAAATTTTTGCGGCAGTGCATGTTCCATAAATATGGCTGTGTCCGCGGCCAGTTGGGACCGTTTGGTCCCATAAGCAATAGAGTTCGCTTATTAATAACTGTATTAGGGACGTGATTCCAGCTCGCTTTACTTAAAAAACAACCTTCTACGGCTTCTTGAAGTCTTACAAGTCATATTGGCTACGACGCCTAACTGCTAATTCTGCGTTTCAGGTACTGCTGCAGCCATATGAGCTTTGACCCAGACGAGTTCCTTAAAGGCTTTTGGGCAAACCATTTTGGGACTTCTCCCCCAGAACTTACTTCCTTGCCGCCTCTGAAATCAGTTGGGCCCTGCAAACTGAAAGATTGCCCGAACTGTGTGATAATTGATTCAACCTCCGCGGATTCTGCGTCTGGGAAGGATTCCCCATCTCGGTCGATGGAAGAGGAAGCCAACTCAAGTACTCATCCCACAGGAGAAGGAGATGTTGCCGCGGCAGCTAGAAATAAACCTGGAAGTACATCAGGGAGGACGGCAAAACCATTGGCCGCGCTTGACATCCGTGGCTCGATGACCCAAGAATGGGTTGAGCAGGTTGCCGAGGCCTTCGAGTTTCCTGATAACTTGACATGTTCAGCCTCTGCCGTGAACCAAAGACCGTGCATGGCGCTTTCTGATGATTGAATTTGCTTCCCTTTGCACGCGTTCATCTACGGGCTGCGGCTGCCAGTTCCTGTTCCCATCCGTCACATTTTCCAGATGATGAAACTGGCTCCAGCTCAGTTAGACCCCAACGGTTGGAGAGTTGTTCTTGCTGCAGTTGTCCTTTGGGAGAAGTTGTTTCCAAAGGACGTTACTCCTGCGGAGTTCTTTCACTTCTACCGCCCAAAGGAGAACTCGGTAAAGTTCACGGGCTACTATTACTTTTCTAGCCGCGGCAGGGACGAGACCCTATACACTGGGAGACCGACTAGTGTGAAAAACTGGAAGGGGAAATTCTTTTACATCTCCGGTGAAGGCTGGGAGATGCACCCAGAGGAGAATGAGAGAGAGATATCATATAAAATGTTGCGGCAATGGGGTTCACCCTCAAAACTAAGTATAAGATTATAGCCGCGTCTTTTGATTTCTCTTGACCTCTACTAACTTGAATTGTATTTTCTTTCTACAGCTCTTGACAATCTGCACTTGAACCCGCGGCAGGAAAAAAGAGCTGCCGAGGCTGCGGAATTTCCTGCTGAACATAAGAAGTTCAGCACACTTGTAACATCGGCCACTATATTTGAGGCGGGATTCTTCCCCAACAAATCAATTCCTCAACAGATGGGCGCAGAAGGTAATTAACTATGCCATTATTTTCATTCCGCGGTCGTTTTATTCTCTTGGAACTTGTTGAACTCATGCCATTTTTTTTCAGGTGAAGAGATTGATAGGGAGCTACTGGCTGCGCAGCTGGCAGAGATGGACGAGGACACGGTCGTCCTGAATAACACCGCGAGAAGCAGAAAAAGGAAGCGATCTAGGGCCAAGGTGCAAGCCGCGGCCTCTACTGGTGATAAAACGACAGATCCTGCCGTGGATAAAGTGGTTCATGACGAAACCCCTGTGCATCATGAACACTTTGATGATGACATAGGGGAAAATTTGGCCGCAGAAGGACTGATATCAGTGGAAATTCCTCTCCAACCGCCTTCTCCTCCCCCACCAAATATCGTGGCCGTCAATGCAAATTTGCCGCCTCCCCAATTCCGCGGAGGGTCCGGGCCAGATGGTAGGCCAAGACCTCAACTAAGGCAGCCTGACCCAAATTCCTCTTGGGACACTACGACAAAGGCTGAAAGGAGAATGAAGAGAGCCCTGGATGCCGCGGACCTCGACAGACTTGTTGGGGAGGATCACGAAGACTTGGAGGATTGTGGCCTCCACAGCCTTCTCAGGGTACGCACTAATCATTTAATCTTTGTATCTCATATTTCTGTACTTTTGCTAACGTCTTATTTCATACACAGGCCGCGGACGTGATTGTGGTCCAAAAAAGAAAGTATGATGCACTGTACGGGCTGAAGGAGGCCGAGAAGAGTGCACATGCTGCTGACCTACTGTCTGCCCGAACCTCTTCCTTTGAGGCCGGGAAAACGTCCTCTGCTGCGGCCCTCCAGGCAGCCCATATGGACCTGGAGAGGGCCAACAAGGCCAGAGAGGAAGCAGAGGAGAATTTCAACCAGGCCGCGGAATCTCTCAAGTCTTCGCAGGCCCAAATAGCCGAAGCCGCCCGTGTTGCAGAGATTGCAACCTCCAAGCTTGCCCTCCTTCAGCAAAAATACCAAGAGCTTGAAGCCAAATCTGCACAGAAAGACGAAGCCCGTGCCGCGGCCATAAAAAAGATGGAAGAAGATCATGGCGACGCCCTCCAGCTAGCCATAGATCATGCCATGGAGTCCTTCAAAGGCTCCAAGGATTTCTTCCTTACTAATAATAGGGCATACCTCCGCGGTTATCAGGAGCTGCGGTAGAGAATCATTAAAAATTGCCCTGATGCCAAGGAGGCGGTCCTCGCTTGGAAACTAAGTGATGCAGAACATCAGGAGTGCATTACCGAGCTGAGGGCTGCGGCTGAAGAGAGAGCAAGGCTGATTGCCCAGGCAGAGGCAGAGGCAGAGGCTGAAGGGGAGACAGAGACTGCCGCTGGCGGTGATGAGGCTGACGATGATGATGACGCGGCTTCTTAGATTTTAACTTCTGTTGCATTTGTAATTTTGAACTTTGTTGTGGCTGCGGCCCCCCATTTTTGTAATCCAAATTTATTAATACAAAGGCTGCGGCCATATTCTTATTACTGCTTAATGTTCTTTTCTTTTCTGCACTTCTTGTTTTACTCTGCCTGCTATAATGAATGGTTGTATGTTACTGCCTCTCATATTTGTAACCTGCTTTCTGTATTAAAAGGACTTGTAGTACTTGCAATTAGGTTCCGCGGCAGCATAGCGTAATTCGATGCAATCTTGTTCTTGTTAATCATCCGTGGTTCCCTTGTCACCTTGGCCCTTTTTTGCTTTACCCTACACCACCTTAGGCTATGACCCCAGGCCGCGGTGCCAATGGAGTTTGAGGTCCACGACTTAATTTCTTCAATTTTCTGTAGATGCCGTGGTGATTTAAACGAGCAACAGTCGCTTTTTCCATTTAGCTGTGGAGGATGCCGCGGCATCTATTTGACTGTTGACAAGATAATGGGGCTGCAGAACCTTGCCCCTGGGAAACTGAGGCCGCCCTTCTGTGGGTTTGACACGCCTCATGATCATGATGACCGAGCCTCCAATAGCTGATTCGATTGTCCTTCATGGCTTTCCTTTAGTCGATCTTGGGACACTATGAAGCCTCCCCAGGCTGGGTTACAATATTAAGCCACCCACAGTTAATACGCGAGACACTATCAAGCCTCTCCAGGCTGGGTTATGTTGTTAAGCCACCCACAGCTAATATGCAAGACATTATCAAGCCTCTCCAGGCTGGGTTATGTTGTTAAGCCACCCACAGCTAATATGCGAGACACTATCACGCCTCTCCAGGTTGGGTTATGTTGTTAAGCCACCCACAGCTAATATGCGAGACACTGTCAAGCCTCTCCAGGCTGGGTTATGTTGTTAAGCCACCCACAGCTAATATGCGAGACACTATCAAGCCTCTCCAGGCTGGGTTATGTTGTTAAGCCACCCACATCTAATATGCGAGACACTATCAAGCCTCTCCAGGCTGGGTTATGTTGTTAAGCCACCCACAGCTAATATGCGAGACACTATCAAGCCTCTCCAGGCTGGGTTATGTTGGCTTTATCCACAGCTTATATGTGCATAAATCCATCCCTGGCTCGAGGACAAGCCCCAAAAGCCAAGGGTGGGCGTTATAAGCCACCGTGGCTGACGTCGCTCCCCAAGAGCAGAGAAGTGGCATTGTAGGCCCTGGTGGTTGGTAAAAGCTCCTTGGATCCTCAGATGTCTCCGCTCGTATGGCCATCATGTGATAAGATGTAGCCGCACATTACGAGGGAAACCTTAGAGCTAACGAAGGTCGTATCCCATCCAAGAGTGCGTTCTGAAGTAGAATAATCCTTCAAGATAATTTTGTTATACTTTCTTTGAAATCTGTTTGAGACAACAAGTCTTTTTGTGAGGTATCAGGTTATGAAACGAAGAAAAATATCAGATATATCTAAACTTGCTAGTTCATATACTTATATATGTATGCTGCCAATGACTTTGCTAATAAAACATAAAGTCTTTAGTATTTAAGGCTACAGTGAGCTTCATAAAACATAAACAAAAATAGTTGAAAATAGAAAGACTAAGGATGAGATGCGGCAGACAGCCTTGGCTGGGTCTGGCTGAGTCCTCTATGCATTCTTTAGGAATCGCTTCAGCATCCCTTGCCCGATTAGCCTCTCAATTTCATCCTTTAGAGCATAGCACTGCTCTGTGTCGTGGCCATGGTCCTGATGGAATTTGCACCAGGTAGCTTTGTTCCTTTTGTGGGGTGGAGCTCTCATTTTTTTCGGCCATCTTAAAATCTTGTCCCCTTTGATGACTTCCAAGATTTCTTCAATTGGGAGGCTCAACTGAGTATAGGCACCTGACTTTTTCTGCCTCTTTTGACCTCTGACGGTTGATTCCGCGGCTTTATTTACTGCCGCGGCGGACATGGCTGGTTTTGCTAATCCATCCACTTCCGTGCCTATGTTTTTAGATACCACGACCTCCAGCATTAGCACCCTCTGAGTGAGAAAATAGACCTGGGTCTGGAGTGAGGCATGGCTCTCTTAGAGGTGATTAAGGTGATTGTATAGTTGCACAATCTCATCCTTGACTTCTGCACTTCGGATGATGACTGAAGATTCTCCCTCCATCTCTGTTTTTGTTAGTCTTTACAATGTATATATATAATCTGAGAACAAACTGATAGAAGTGAGCAATCCCAGAGATATTGAATCTAGTAGGAAATAGAGGCCGCAGCCACAGCTACGTGACATCGTGGCCGCGGCTATAAGGCGCGCAGTAAGATGTACTGCCGCGGCCGTATGATACACCATGGTAAAATTAGAGCGTGACTGATTGTGCTCCTACTAGGGTTTGTTCATGAGTGAATAACCTCTCGATGCACACAAGGCGCAGTTTTAATGATAACCCTAGATCATCGGCCAAGAACAGTAAAGAAGGAGTAGATACAATCCCTCCCTAATCATTCATCTTTTTGAGGCAAAAGCATGCCATGCCTTTCGATACTAGCCAGATAGAATGATATCACAGGGGTATGCAAGATGGATCTAAAGCCATAAGACGGAATATATCTGGATATAAGAAATACCCACCTATGGGTATGAATATGATGTGGAGTCCAATAATCAGTAACCGGCCCGCGAGGAGATGATCCAAAGGACCCCTCGGGATCGAATAAGGTGTTTGAAGGACTCGTATAGGCAGAGAAATAAGATTGAAATGTCTCGTTCCCACAGACGGCGCCAGATTGATGATACAAGAATTCGGCCATAGGGCGTTCTCATACCAACAAGTCAAGAAAAAGTATGTAAATAACAAGTAAAGCAGGTAAACAGGGAGAAGATAAGATGTAGAGTGGTTCAGCCTTTAAAATACGCCTACGTCCACTGTGTTGCTCCATTCTCATTATGTGCGTTGCATTGTACAATATAATAGTGCCTAAAGAGGCGTACAAGTATAGGAATAAAGGAGAATACATGATGACTGAAGATTCTGGTGTGCAGATATATTGCCTCCAAATCGTACGTTGGGGTTGTGTAGAGGGAATTTGTATTAGAGTGTCTTGGGTATCTGGAACCCCATCTCTCGATGTGTGGATCCTTATTTATAGGAGGTCTGTGTGTTGAATCACGTGCCCTGAGCACGTGGTGTGCACCAAGTCTGCAGTAGATGTGGATGAGGGCACGCGCCTACAGCAGCAGCGCCGAACAATTGAAGGAGCTCCACGGAACTTGAGGTCATTGAGGGGTGCCGCGACATATTATTGGGAGGCCGCACCCTGCAGGAGTTCAGGCCGCGCCCCGTGTGGGTAACAGGCCTTGGCATATATGTCTCGTATGCGATTATAGAAGTACTGCCACGGTAGGGTGCTATACTTGTACTATCAATATATATATATATATATATATATATATATATATATATAAATTGTAACACCCCGCTTAAAATAATAACGGGTGGCCAACCCTATACTACATTAAATCAGGAATTTCAGATGGTCCAGTCTCAACATCTACTATCGGTACAATATAATATAGAATGAACTACCCTGTATCATACAAGCAAGATGTTAAAATAAAATAAAATATGCAACAGACAACAAACTAACGCTACTAATAAAGGAAAGAAAATGCATGAAAGAACTACGAGAAATGAAATGCTAGAATAAAACGAAATAAATAACTATAATAGAATATACTACAAAAAGTAGACCCAAATAAGCTGTCGGGTCACAGCCCGTACAATAACTGGGATGGAATAAATATAAGAATCTATATAAATATCCCTTGGGTACAAACTCGATATACAACATGAATCCTACCTAGAATTTTCAAGAAGTAGGAAGCGGCTACAAGATACATCCCGCAACAGTCCGCACCTGTAACGGATCCCAAGGCTCTGGATAGAATGTCATCCGGCATCCATGCGGTAGGACACCTGTAATAGTATATATATATATATAAAGGCAGGAGAGAAAAGTAAACGGGTCCGAGCCTGAGTTGTGAAAAATATTTAGTAAGTGTGTTAACCGTGCATAATAAATATCGGTGCACTTATTTCATAATTAAAAGTGGATTCGCACTCTCTTGGATTCCCAACTCACCCCTCATCTATAGGTGCACACCTATTCGCGTCATCAAGTTTTAGTTAAACTACCCCCATTTATAAGGACAGCCTAACTTATCATAGGCCTAGCCTATACCCACGAGATCTACCTTCCTATCATAACCCTAGAATCCACCCCCCCCCCCTTTTTTAATCCTACTTGATTACGTTTACAAGAAATTATGCCATAATAGGCTTAATGGATTCCGATTTATAATTTAATCAATTGTAGTTCTTAATAAGTTACCCGTATGCATTTGGGTTGAAACATATGATTTAATTTCTAATTAATAAGCGTGCAAAATTATTATTGACACAACTTCCCTCCAATTTCAACGCTGCACTGCGTTTCATGCGTGGGGTGTCTCGCAAAGCGAAATCCAAATAAGGAACCACCCCGTTACACTACTCCTTGTCAACGTCGATCCGGGAGATGAATTATGCCACACATAAATATCTACAGAACTTCTCTCTAATCTCAACAATGTACTACGTTTCGTGCGTGGGGTGTCTCGCAAAGCGAAATCCAAACAAGGAACCACGCCGTTACACTACTCCTTGACAATTTCGATCATAGAGATCCATAATGCTGTACATACCATAATTGGCATAACTCTTCTCCAATCTCAACACTGCACTGCATTTCATGCGTGGGGTGTCTCGCAAAGCGAAATCCAAACAAGGAACCACCCCGTTACACTACTCATTGACAATGTCGATCCTAGAGATCCATAATGCCATGTATACAATATTATACTACTACTACAACTAACATCTCCAATAATATCCTTGGGATGATGTAACCGAAATATTCCTTAAATGCGATACATCAACCCCCATCAATCTAGTACACCATAATCATCCAAGATGTACTCCACAAAGATTCTATATCCTTTCATCTATAGGATATATATATAACAATCATCCACACCCATGAACAAGTGTACATATCATATCTGATGTACAATGGACATGCACATAATCCACCCGGCTATATATATCGCCGATAAAACTGCATCAATGCTATCATCTTCCTAGTGCCCGACTCACGTTGCAACTAGGGACCATCTGGTGAGGATCAACGACACCCACCTCGTGATAACTCACACACACGATGTCCCGGGAAGCAGTCATAGCTCCAACTGGCAAAGAGACAAAACATACCCACCACGTCTCATCCCAAAAATATATCTATCGTATAATAACACACGGGACGACTATGACCTGGGGAATATCCACACCCTGCTCTATATGCCGGGATGCTCACCCTCTGCGCGGAAACTTCCCAATGATAGCATGAGCGGGGTATGTTTAACCACATAAGTATATATATCGTTCACATGCACAATATACATCCATCCATATGATCCCATCATATGATCAAATATTAAACCATCATATACGGTTTAAATATCCATACCATATATGTCCACAATCATAAATATATCCATTTATTCATATTTATATATAGATATATGTACATATATTCACACGTCGTTATATTTATATATATACAAACTAATTCTCGTTCATATGTATAATATATATAAACCTGGCTATAAATATACATAATCCTCAATATACAAGCCGTCACCACAATTTCCTTTAATTTACCTCGATATCTGAATACAATCCCTCACTTGAAACATATTCAATCATTTTTCCTATGATGAACAGTCTCCCAAAATCATATGTATTTATATATACGTATATATTCAACCTTAGGGTTATCACCCAAAATTTTGTGTAGGAACCCATCACTACACATTTCATCCATATTCGAAAGTACATAATTACCTTTAGTACTATTTAACCATAGGTACATTTATGACTTAATAGTCTAAAACATCAAATTATTCCAACCTCGTTTCAAGTATTGGAATCTCAATGGTTATTTCCCCACAATTACGTGTAAACTATCCTAACTAGAATTTATGCTACCGCTTATTCTAGTCGATAGTACGATCCAAATCATTCCCAATTTCACCTATGGTTCAACCAATCTTATGAACCCTTACTCCCATTGAGTTATCGATTTTTCCTTAGTCTAAACATTTCTAAGGATATGAGATCCCTCACTCTATAAGAGTTCTCAACCTCACATCATTTTTATACCTTTTTATCTATAATTGGTATTCCCAACCTCAATGAGGTTTCCCCACAATCTCCATATGCAACTCCAATACTTACATGGATACATTTCTCCCAACTTACCCTAAGGAGTCCCCAAAATCCTAATATGTGAGAAACTCCTTATATGTCTCCAAGAACATATCTCTTACATCATAAGAGAAGGCCCCCAAATCAATAAACCCAAGCAAAAAGGGTTTGGAATCACTATGGAGAAAATAGCCTAAAATGCCCTGTTTCTGAATCGATTCGGCCCTATTTCGAATTGATTCGGCCTAGCGAATCGATTCGGCCTCCAAGGCGAATCGATTCGGGTCCAAAGACTTGGGCTTCTGCCACAGGCCGAATCGATTCGGCTTGGGTCCATATCGATTCGGTCAATGCATACCTTCCAATTTCCCTAAAATGAATTGATTCGCTTAAGGGGGCGAATCGATTCGGGCCTGCAAATTTTGAAGAGGTCTTCTTCTTCATCAAAACCCACGAATTCTAAACCCTAAATTTTTAATTCTAACCCCCAAACCTTCATCAAATCATTATTTTAAGCCCATAAATCAACCTAAAGTTGATCCCAAGCATTTCTATTCCATTAAATCCATATTTAAACATTGATTTGAAGATTAAACCCAAAAATCTAGGTTTTGATATTAATACCCAAAAAATCCATTTCTTTAACCCAAAAATTATGAAATGAAATACACAAATAGCTATTTGGCAAGATTAAACACTTGCCTCAGATTTGTAGAGGTTGGATCATCCTTGATATCGCGATTGGGCCAGAAATCTCTAAGCTTTTCTTTCTCTCTCTCTCTCTCTCTCTCTCTCTCTCTCTCTCTCTCTCTCCCTTTCTACTTCTTTTCTCTCTTCTCTTCTCTTTTATTTCTCCTTATCTCTTTCTCTAAATGAGAAGGCTTCATCCGTAAGCCTCGTAAGCCTATAAAACATAAGTCCCGGTTTTAAGTGTTAATACATAATTTAAATGACTCGTTTACACCAATTCGAGTCAAACTGACTTAAAAATATTTCGGAGCCGAAATAAAACTCAATGACAGTCATTTTGACTATCTCGACCCTTCCGAGATCGATGGCACACTCAAAATCATCATCCGGAATACTTTAAAATATTCTCTATTTTTGGACTTCATTTCCCAAATTTTAAAATTCTCCAATTTAATTAAATTTTATTTTCCCAAAAATTTAATTTCTCAGTCTCCAAAATCGTGGGGTGTTACAATCTTCCCCCCTTACAAAAATTTTGCCCGTGAAATTTAAAATACGCATAGGACCTCAATATCATCTAGTCCTACATCAACTCTTAGGATCACTATACCGATCCTTACTAGTTCTCACGTCGAACTATTTAAATTTTAAAATCAACTAGCTACCCAGGGCGCCCATACACCCCGTACCCGAGTTTCCACTCGTAAAATCATGATCAGAATCCATTAGCCTCAAATTTTAACATAACTACCACCAATATAATCTATAATAACATATTAATAAAAAAAATTGAAAATTCCCAATGGTTTAACTCTCCTCAATTCCTGACGCTAGCCACCTTCGTGCAGGGGAGGTCTCGCAAGCGAAATCCAAACAAGGAACCCTCCCAATACACTACTGTGTAGCTAGGTCGGGGATTGAGATTTGTTGAACCAGGGTTAAGTTTTTTTTTATAAAAGATTTCCATATTTTAAATACTTCCCAAAGGCCTATGTAACAATATATAATATAAATAAATCCCGCGTCTTTCGACACGCCAAACAAATACCTTATGTTTAGAACACAAGGCCTCAACAAATACAATACTTCTAACCACTACCTAGTTCTCAAAACTAGCACAACTAGGAGCGAAATTATCCGCTCAGCATAAATCTACTAAACTCTGAACCAATAACCTTAACAATTTACATTCCCAAAATCAATAGAGCCACTCTCTACTAGCTCATTTTAAGACGTTTTACTATTCTAAAAAAATGTCGCATAAAGACCACACTTGCTCGCTCCTCCCTAAGGCCTAATTCTCCTCAAAGAATTATCTTCCTCATAAATCCTTCCTAACCATATCGAAGGACAAAACGCGATGGTGACTACCGAAAACTCCCTCTGTCCTACACAACGAAACTGAGTCTCCAAATTTTCTCCCTCTTCCCAGAAGGTAATACTCCTAACATTGGGACAACTATACCTTCCTCACATCGGTAAGAGTCACCAACACCAGGTTTCCTAACGAAGGTTAACGGGTTTCTCAACCTAAACCTCCCAAGGACTACACTAACCTCTCCTCAGACTTTCCTTACTAAGCCCAAGATTCACCATTCGAGTAAATTTTTCTTTCTTACTCAACTTCCGATAAATCACCTCGAACCACTGCTAGGAATCTCCTCAATATCTCCTCCAAAATCGAGGAAAACAAATACCCCCGATTAAAGCGTACCCAAAATATTCTATGGGTATTGTACTTCTAATCCTATGCTTTCCTAGACGACAAAATCCAGGCGACGTCTGAAACGAAACAAGAGCAACTGTTATCAGAACGCCAATCAAGTGAATATACTTCACAGAAGAAAACAACGCAATGAACACAACAGTCCTAATTGTAGGGCTTTATGTCAAGAACGTTAACGGAAGAATTCATAAAACACGCACAGATCCTAAGAACTCTAGAACCTGATGCTCTGATACCATCTGTAACACCCCGCTTAAAATAATAACGGGTGGCCAGCCCTGTACTACATTAAATCAGGAATTTCAGATGGTCCAGTCTCAACATCAACTGTCGGTACAATATAATATAAAAATAATTACCCGATATCATACAAGCGAGATGTTAAAATTAAATAAAATATGCAACAGACAACAAACTAATGCTACTAATAAAGGAAAGAAAATGCATGAAAGAACTACGAGAAATGAAATGGTACAATAAAATGAAATAAATAACTACAACAGAATATACTACAAAAAGTAGACCCGAATAAGCTGTCGGGTCACAACCCATACAATAAATGGGATGGAATAAATATAAGCATGTATAAAAATATCCCTTGGGTACAAACCCGATATACAACATGAATCCTACCTAGAATTTTCAAGAAGTAGGAAGCGGCTACAAGATACATCCCGCAACAGTCCGCACCTGTCACGACTCCCAAGACTCAGGATAGAAGGTCATCCAGCATCCATGCGGTAGGACACCTGTAATAGTATATATATATATATATATATATATACAGGCAGGAGAGAAAAGTAAACGGGTCAGAGCCCGAGTTGTGAAAAATATTTAGCAAGTGTGTTAACCGTGCATAATAAATATCGGTGCACTTATTTCATAATTAAAAGTGGATTCCCACTCTCGTGGATTCCCAACTCACCCCTCATCTATCGGCGCGCACCTATTCGCGTCCTCAAGTTTTAGTTAAATTACCCCCTTTTATAAGGACAACCTAACTTATCATAGGCCTAGCCTATACCCACTAGATCTACCTTCCTATCATAACCCTAGAATCCACCCCCCCCCCCCCCTTTTTTAATCCTACTTGATTACGATTACAAGAAATTATGCCATAATAGGCTTAGTGGATTCCGGTTTATAATTTAATCAATTGTAGTTCTTAATAAGTTACCCGTATGCATTTGGGTTGAAACATATGATTTAATTTCTAATTAATAAGCGTGCAAAATTATTATTGACACAACTTCCCTCCAATTTCAATGCTGCGCTGCGTTTCGTGCGTGGGGTGTCTCGCAAAGCGAAATCCAAACAAGGAACCACCCCGTTACACTACTCCTTGTCAACGTCGATCCTGGAGATCCATTATGCCACACATAAATATCTACAGAACTTCTCTCTAATCTCAACAATGTACTATGTTTCGTGCGTGGGGTGTCTCGCAAAGCGAAAGCCAAACAAGGAACCACCCCGTTACACTACTCCTTGACAATGTCGATCATAGAGATCCATAATTTTGTACATACCATAATTGGCAGAACTTTTCTCCAATCTCAACACTGCACTGTGTTTCATGTGTGGGGTGTCTCGCAAAGAGAAATCCAAACAAGGAACCACCCCGTTACACTACTACTTGACAATGTCGATCCTAGAGGTCCATAATGCCATGTATACAATATTATACTACTACTACAACTAACATCTCCAATAATATTCTTGGGATGATGTAACCGAAATATTCCTTAAATGCGATACATCAACCCCCATCAATCTAGTACACCATAATCATCCAAGATGTACTCCACAAAGATTTTATATCCTTTCATCTATAGGATATATAAATATATGTATATATATATATATAGGCATTTTATTCTCACCATATATATATATATATATAGCAATCATCCACACCCATGACCAAGTGTACATATCATATCTAATGTACAATGGACATGCACATAATCCACCTGGCTATATATATCGCCGATAAAACTACATCAATGCTATCATCTTCCTAGTGCCCGGCTCACTTAGCAACTAGGGACCACCTGGTGGGGATCAACGACACCCACCTCGTGATAACTCACACACACGACGTCCCGGGAAGCGTTCATAGCTCCAACTGGCAATGAGACGAAACATACCCACCACGTCTCATCCCAAAAATATATCTATCGTATAATAACACACGGGACGACTATGACCTGGGGAATATCCACACCTTGCTCTATATGCCAGGATGCTCACCCTCTGCGCGGAAACTTCCCAATGATAGCATGAGCGGGGTATGTTTAACCACATAAGTATATATATCGTTCACATGCACAATATACATACATCCATATGCTCCCATCATATGATCAAATATTAAACCATCATATACGGTTTAAATATCCATACCATGTATGTCCACAATCATAAATATATCAATTTATTCATATTTATATATAGATATATGTACATATATTCACACATCGTTATATCTATATATATACAAACTAATTTTCGTTCATATGTATAAGATATATAAACCCGGCTATAAGTATACAAAATCCTCAATATACAAGTCGTCACCACAATTTCCTTTAATTTACCTCGATATGTGAATACAATCCCTCACTTGAAACATATTCAATCATTTTTCCCATGACGAATAGTCTCCCAAAATCATATGTATTTATATATACGTATATATTCAACCTTAGGGTTATCACCCAAAATTTTGTGTAGGAACCCATCACTACACATTTCATCAATATTCGAAAGTACATAATTACCTTTAGTACTATTTAACCATTGGCACATATATGACTTAATAGTCTAAAACCTCAAATTATTCCAACCTCGTTTCAAGTATTGGAATATCAATGGTTATTTCCACACAATTACGTGTAAACTATCCTTACTAGAATTTATGCTACCGTTTATTCTAGCCGATAGTATGATCCAAATCGTTCCCAATTTCACCTATGGTTCAACTAATCTTATGAACCCTTACTCCCATTTAGTTATCGATTTTTCCTTAGTCTAAACATTTCTAAGGATATGAGACCCCTCACTCTCTAAGAGTTCTCAACCTCACATCATTTTTATACCTTTTTATCTATAATTGGTATTCCCAACCTCAATGAGGTTTCCCCACAATCTCCATATGCAACTCCAATACTTACATGGATACATTTCTCCCAACTTACCCTAAGGAGTCCCCGAAATCCTAATATGTGAGAAACTCCTTATATGTCTCCAAGATCTCTTACATCATAAGAGAAGGCCCCCAAATCAATAAACCCAACCAAAAAGGGTTTGGGATCACTATGGAGAAAATACCTCAAAATGCCCTGTTTCCCAATCTATTCGGCCCTATTTCGAATCGATTCGGCCTAGCGAATCGATTCGACCTCCAAGGCGAATCGATTTGAGTCCAAAGACCTGGGCTTCTGCCACAGGCCGAATCGATTCAGCTTGGGTCTGAATCGATTCGGTCAGTGCAGACCTGCCAATTTCCCTAAACCGAATCGATTCGCTTAAGGGGGCGAATCGATTCGGGCTTGTAAATTTTGAAAGGGTCTTCTTCTTCATCAAAACCCACGAATCCTAAACCCTAAATTTTTCATTTTAACCCCCAAAACTTCATCAAATCACGATTTTAAGCCCATAAATCAACCTAAAGTTGATCCCAATCATTTCTATTCCATTAAATCCATATTTAAACATTGATTTGAAGATTAAACCCAAAAATCTAGGTTTTGATATTAATACCCAAAAAATCCATTTCTTTAACCCACAAATTATGAAATGAAATACACAAATAGCTATTTAGCAAGATTAAACACTTGCCTCAGATTTGTAGAGGTTGGATTGTCCTCGATATCGCGATTGGGCCGGAAATCTCCAAGCTTTTCTTCCTCTCTCTCTCTCTCTCTCTCCCTTTCTTCTTCTTTTCTCTCGTCTCTTCTCTTTTCTTTCTCCTTATCTCTTTCTCTAAATGAGAAGGCTTCATCCATAAGCCTCTTAATCCTATAAAACATAAGTCCCAGTTTTAAATGTTAATACACAATTTAAATGACTCGTTTACACTAATTCGAGTCAAACTGACTTAAAAATATTTCGGAGCCGAAATAAAACTCAATGATAGTCATTTTGACTATCTCGACCCTTCCGGGATCGATGGAACACTCAAAATCATCATCCGGAATACTTTAAAATATTCTCCATTTTTGAACCTCATTTCCCAAATTTTAAAATTCTCCAATTTAATTAAATTTTATTTTCCCAAAAATTTAATTTCTCAGTCTCCAAAATCGTGGGGTGTTATCTATATATATGTTTATAATTCTTATTTATATAGTAGAAAACATTGCGTGACACGATACATTTAAAATTCTTGTTGATATATTATTATATGTGGTGCCCTCACACATGATATTATTTCTCCTAACGAGAACTTGTTATGATTAGAATAAGGGTGTTAGGTATGTTGTGTTGCATCGTGTCGTGTAGTGTCAAATTGAGTTTATCCTAATTGTATTTTATCATGTCGTTTCTTATTGAGCTTGTGTCGTGTTCTTGTAGATTGTCGAGTCATATAGTATATTTTCACTAAATGACTAAAGTCAAATCTGATTCGTTAAATTATCATTAAGAAGTTCACCCATTAAGCATCGGATTCCTTAAGACTCCACCCTATTCTACTGAAAAATCGTGTGAGTCGGGTCGTATGATATTTTGGCACGCCTATGTTTATGGAATTTTATGTGATGTAAGGACAAGTATTCATATAAAGGACATGAAATTTTTATCAATGAGTAATATTGCTTTAATAAAATTATAAAAACAAATATAAGAGAAAACTATTGGAAGAGGAAGTCATTTTCTTTGAATGCAACAAAATGTTTTTTTTTTTTAACTTAAACCCTACTTTTTAATACATTATTTGACGTACCCCCTCCCCCCCCCCCAATTGCGCACACGCACGCACACACACACACACACACACACACACACACACACTTGGCGAATATCTTTGACTTACCCCAAATTTTTAACATTTTTATAACTCTGTTAAAATTCTTTGATTTCTAATTGGACTTAATCCCTAAAATAAGTATTTCACCATAATATCCTTGTATTTAAATTTTTTTGAAATATCATCTCCACTTTATATTTTTTCCTAAATCAAAACCCTAATTTCATCAAACCATAAAACTCCATTCTCCTCCACAATCACCACCATTGTGGTCACTATCACCAAAGTTAGGGGTAAATCACCACTTTTTTTCATCAAATCACCATTATCCACCACGAACACTTACACCATCAGCCACCACAATCTTTCGCACTATCAAACCAATTGTGGATTCATATCAAATTTTAAATTACAAAGCCCGTTGAAGTTTAAATGATTTCATAATATAACATTGTTTTTAATTACAACCCGAAAATCATAAGCAAGCAAATATGGAGAAAATAACATCATTGATGCTCTAATCTAACTCATCGATTATGTTGCCCATATAAACAATTTTTGAAATAATGGAGGAGGACATAGTCTGGAAGTTGGATTGCATTTGTTGAAGAAAAATTTGCACATTATTGTCATGTTGGAAAGGCTTTGATTTGGATCATTTACGCCATGCAAATCTTAAATTAGGTTTATGGATCTTTAGATTGAGTATATAAATGTATTTTGAAAAATGATGGAGAAAGAAACATGGGTATGTAATAGGGCACTTCTTTCTAGGTAGGGACAAGAAGTGGTAATTTCTCTTGTCTCCTGGGTGATTATAGTAAAATTGAGGCATAACCTGTATTAATGGTGATGGAAAAATATACCTTTGCAAGAATGATGATTAGTAAACTCAATAGTGAAGGAAATATGCTCAAAGGAGAAAAATAATTGTAAGAACACAACAAATAACGTGATTCACCCAACTTGGGCTACGTCCACATGAGCTCGAGTTTAAATTCACTTAAAGAATGAAAATCAATGTTTACAAACACTCAATCTTAACAATAAAACTTCTTCTATCAAGTGTATACAATGTTTAAACTCTCTCAGAATCTCTTCAAGTCTATTGAAGTTTATTCCCTCTTGTGTATATCCTTTCTTTTGTGTCTTCTATCTCTTTTCTCCTTATCCTCTTCAATGGAGTAGTGCATCATATATATAGTCTCGACCTTAATCTATGGGACCTTGGGTACCATGCTACCTTTTTGAACCCTTCTTTTGTTAATCACCGTCAGTCATTTAATGGGCAACATACTCGTTAAGCATGGTTTAAAGTTTCCTTAAAACAGGGAAGAAAATATTACTTTAATGAAAAGTGTTCTACCTTTAGCGTGTGCCTTAAGCGCATTGTCTAATATATAATATAAATTATGTACCCGTGGGATTTTGTACAAAAGAAATATTCCTTCGTGTCAGATAGTGCTCTCCATATCAACATATTCTACAGCTCATTACTAGTTTAGTTGAGTAAGCTGATGGTTGCTCACAACGTGTTCAATCGGGAAAGCTGCTTCACATCATGCTTGATCGTGTGGAGTTTTTACGCTACCTTCTCAAATGAGTAAAGAAGTCTCGATCTCTATTTTCTCGAAAGCAGTTTCCTCAAAAACTTTCCCAATGAGGTTGATCAATGGAGCATAGAGTTTTCTTGGTTCTGTCAGTCTTGGTCTTTCGGGTGTTCTGATCAACCTCTTCTATATAAAATCAAATGAACTCACATTTGCCTAGGTGAAGTAGCCCCTCCTACATTCATGTTAGAAGAGCTCTGCTTTGGATCATTTGTGCCATGCACATATTGGATTACGTTTATGGGTCTATAGATTGAAGATATAAATGGATTTTGAAGAGAGGATAAAAATATGGGTATGGATGTGGGAGGGTGTATTGGGTGTAGTATTAAATATATTATTTATTAAGTAGGTATGAAGTTGAGTGTCTGGTTACATGGATTAAGTATTAGTTATGGGTGTTTTCTCTCAAATTGTTATAGGGGTTATATATGATGCGTTTTTTAACCGTTTTAGACTTTTGTCAGAAAATAGGGGTTAGGTCGGAGCAAGTCAATTAGCGTATTGAAAAGTGGTGGTTAAGTTACAAAAAAATTACAAAATTTGAGTAGGAGAGTTAATGAATTTTAGGGATAAAATACAAGATGAAAATGTAAATTTAATATTTTAGTATATATTGTCTACTCTCATTACAATATATTAGAGTCTTGCATCGATCAAGCACTTAGATTGATCTCATATAGATCGTAGGTATCATTAATGTAACACCCATTATTTTCCACACATAAGTTGGTCGACGTTATACATAGTAAATAAATGTTGTCAAATAATTTATATCATTCCAACCATGCGACCAAAATAAGTAATTGATAATAACTTAATATAATAAGATGATGACTAGTAACTGAAACATAAAATAGAAATTAAGTCTCAGCCACAATATAGTCCAACTCCTAAATAAGATAAAATATAAATAACTCAAGTACAACTTTGAATCCACTATAAGGAACATAAACCAAGGACCAAGTGTGATGACAAAAAAAATAGAGAGTCCAAATCTTAACACCTCCATCAAAAATAGAAAATTGAAAAAGTGTAAAATAATAAGATAGCTTCTCGAAGAAGCTGTAGTCTCTACCTTGTTGATGTTGTTTTCTATAACTTGAAAAATAATCAATGTAAGGTGGACTAGTCCCACGACAAGTAATTATCTACATGATCCCAAACAAAGATAAGAATCAATTATATAAAATCCATGATGTCCCCAAAGGTACAGGTTTAAAGAGTAACATTATAAAATTCTAAAATCCCTAAGTTTAATTCTTTCCTAAATATAAACATCCAACAAAAATATAGATTTCTCACTAATCACAGATTCTAAGTTCTTAATGCCTACTAATAAAGCATACCTTAAGGTGTCATAAATTCCATAACTACTTATCAAAGATAGAGAACCAAATCCAAAACTAGTTCATCACTTGATTGCTACAAATAACCAAGTATATCATAACATAACATGCCATGAAGTCGCTTAACTAATTAAAGAAAATATTTTCATAATCATGTTACACAAAACAAATATTAAGTAATAAACAAATCAATTAACTAAAAGTACACGAAAGGAAACACCCCATTATGTCCTAACCAAAACTAAAACTCATACTGGAGTGACAAATCCAAATGAGGAAGCACTCTTAAACATGATTTAGTTGACCTTCAAGATCTAATGGTAGGAGCCCATATAAACTAGCATTTATATCTGGACTATAACTTGATTACTAGAATCATTCGTTGATCCGAAATAGACCACCCACCAAAATGCATCACAACATAACTGTGAGGCACTTGTTCAACCCACTAAACAACTTATTATAAAAATCCCATGGGTCCTTACTTCGGTCCCCAACCAATTATAATATATTGAATAATAAGGAATTCAACGCCCCCACTATATCGTACCTCGTAATAATCATAATGCACCTACCTCATTCTTTTCCAAAAATAATATATATTTATTATAGTTACTCAACTACCCCACTAACCAACTTATTACAATAAATCACAAGGCACTCAACCAACCCCACTAACAAGCCTATTGTTGGTACATTCGAGGACACAATATCCATCCCAAGAAAGGTTGATGCAGCCTAATAATATCACCCTACCTAATTCGTAAATGGAGTTAGATTTCTAAATCAAACTCTTACGTGCCACCCCGTGTATCCTGACAAGGTCTAATACTCCTAAACCCTATCGAGGCAAAACCTAAAGGTTGTAATTTGATTCTCATATATCATCCAAAAATTTATTTGAGTACAATAAGGGTTTAATAATCTTAATTTAATTATTATTTAAACATTAAAATCAACAGATTAAGTTATGATTATAACCCAATTTACAAAAATCTCCACAAGAACCCTTGTTTATATAAATATGATTGTACTAATCAATTCCCAATTAATCTACCCCAACTGCTATGAGCAACTTAAAAGATTTAATTTCTCGCATTAATTAATATACAAGACTATATCTAACCCATTAAATCCCAGTTACACGATCCGATTATACAGTATTAACAAAAAGCCTTATTCCCATGTCCATTGCTTCTAATGAATCAAATATGTACAATTCATTTACTCAAATAATCATACTTTCGACATAGAATTAATCTTTTAATTTGGCTAAACCAGATTTCACAATCTTTAACTCATATCAAAGTGAAAAAGTATAAAGTAATTACTTTCCTTGACTGGTTTAAGAAAGTGTGTAGATCCTCCAATAATTTCCATAATTATTCAATACTCTTCTTCTCCAAGGTCTCCCATGTGCTAGAACTCCCAAGGTGTGACAAGTTTTTTCGTGTGAGAAGCTGCTAGAATAATAGGAGATGGTTATTATGAAAAACCCCACAGTTCTCTTTAAGGATAAATATAAAACCCATAGCCCATGGTTTACCTAACCCCTAAGCCTATTTTACATATTTTCTACACCGTTTAGGCACTCTAAAACCCTATCAAGTATAAACCAAGACCCACATAATTCTAATTCAATCCCATAATACTAAATCCACACACGATAAATGACATGCAATCCAATTATCACGCACAAAGAATTTATTTAAATTAATTTAAACATTCACATATAAACCTAAACCATAAAAGAAATTTAATGAAATTTAATTATCCCCAAATCCCAAGTTATTACATTCTTCACCGTAACTAAGAAATTTTGTCCTCAAAATTTACATCTTACCTCCATCCATATGCTTAAATTAGGATAAGTTACCAAGTCTTAGGCAAATCAACCATGACTTAATCTATATGGCATGCGCAATTAAAGAGTTTGAGCATGCTTTAAATTAGATATGCTACTAGAAATCAACCATGTTATCACACTTGAAAACTTAATTCATCTACACTTAAAAATGCAATCTTGTCATGGAAATACATTATAACACTCTAACCCGGATTTAGGGTTTACATGTGGGTTTGCCCGATCCGATTCGTCCACGTTAAGTGTGAAGTGATGTGAAACAACCTAATTAAGGTTTTTAGTTCATTTTGGTTTAATAAAATTACCAATTAATCATGAAATTTGTTTTTCAAGATATTTAAGTGTAATAATAATGAGTGTGGAAACCATTAGGCAATATCCCGGGGTTCATGGAATTAAAGCTACTAGCGTAAGGATAAGGATAAGGAACTACTTACCTGTAAAATTCTCTCTAAAGGCAAAATATCAACTAACTTGTCGTAACAAAAGGAACAACTTTTGCTAATGCCTAGTAGGGGTTCCCAACATAAATGCAATATAGAAATGAACGAAAAAAAATAATGAATGAAATAATATTAACAATATAATTTTACCCCAATCCTACATGCATTTACTATATAGTGTATGCATTAGTCATGAATTATTTCAAAACATCATCTTTAATTAGGTTAAGAACCATTAACACTTATCCATTCAAAGTTCCCGTCTTATTTAAAAAATGGTCATTTAATCCATCAACTCACACGGTTAATTTAGGAAAAACTACTTTCCTATACTACCTTTAAATCATCTAGTTTCCTTTCAAAAATATTAATTTACACTTTAAATTAACACACACCTGGTGTTTCATAATAGTAGCATTTTAGCACATGCACCCGATCTTTAACAATAATTATCCATATATAAAGATGTTAAGTCTGGGATTTTTCCCCAATATGAGTTACTCACACATCCAATTGTTACCTTTTTATATTAAATTGTCTACAAACACATATGTGTCAATCTTGGGATTATGCCCCCGTCACGAGGTCACTCAAATACCCAATGATCATCATTTTTATTCTTTTACCAACATATTAAATTATCCACACCTACCTATGTCAATCCTAGGTTGTTCCCCGCAATGGGGTTACTCACACACTGGGTCGTCATCTTTTTATCCCTTTAATTTATAAATACTAGGTTCCTCATTTTATCTCTTATTCTCAAGTTTTTCAATTTCATTTTTTTTCATAATTATCCATGTCTCACAACTAAGTTATTTAAAGTTAGAATATTAACTCCGCAATTATTTATTCATCAACTATCCTTTTTCTTGGAGTTTACTAAATATTATCTACATTCACAAGTTTGAATTGTCCGCTATAAATTTTGTGGCCAATTGTTCTACTAGCCATTTGTTTTTTATTCTAAGATGAAGCCCTAGGCCTCCATGCCCTTTTTATATCTATTTTTTGTAACTCCTTTGGGAAGACTCATTCATTTTCATTAAGTTCATTCATTTGTGGACCCATCATCGTTTTTAAAAAAAAATATCTAGCTTATTTTCTGTGACACCCGGTCCAATTAAATACCGGATGGTTAGTCCTTTATAAAATTTAAAACAAAGTATCCGGTTGGTTCATTCTTAGCATCACTGTCAAAAAATAATTTTCTTATTAACCACCTAATAATTAATTAAGTTAGTGTCAAAACATTTTTCCCATTAGTAAAAATTATTTAATTTAAATCATTAAACACATCCAACATTTTCACGAACAAATGAATAATGAATAAAACACTATCTCACTGAATGTAAAGAAAGTTGAATAATCGTCCTATACATAACAATCCAAATCATCAAAATGTAATAATACTAAATACGACTGAATACTGAATATGTAAATGAAATGGGTACAATGTCTCTCTGACATATAAAAATGAGAATGGGCGACACCTGCCCTAGCTGGAAGGTCTAAATAATAGAATTGAGATGATATAAGTTTGAGCGTCTAAATATAAGGACCTGCAACTCCCACAAAAGCTGCAACACGTCTAATGGTCCGAAAGTCTAGATTTGGCGTCCTTGTGGCTGGACACCTAAAATAATATACAACAAGAGAAAAGAGATTTTATAAAAGACGGGTCAGAGCCCGACTGTAGAACATTTTAAAACCATTTAGCAAGTATTTAAAAATTGCAATAAATCAAATATTATATGCATGTTAGCTTTTCGAGCACTTACTTAAGATTCTCACCTCTCAACTATTGTGCACACCTAACGTAACTTTAATCCGTCCTAATTATCTTTATCACGCCTAATTATGTCATAACCATACACCTTATAATCCTCACTCGTAGCAATAACCTGTATTCCCCACATATAATTATTATTAAAAGTTTTGCATTTACTATCCCAAG
Organism: Sambucus nigra; assembly: GCA_949130495.1. NCBI lineage: Eukaryota > Viridiplantae > Streptophyta > Magnoliopsida > Dipsacales > Adoxaceae > Sambucus > Sambucus nigra. The sequence continues at coordinate 515,697,819 of OX422210.1, read as the reverse complement.
TAAAATTCCACAATAAGGTTAAGAATTCACATAATTGATTTGATTCCATTTATATATTCATCAACATATTCGCATCGTAGATTAAATCACAAGTATTTATTTCCATTACACTACTATAAATAAATACTAATACAGCACCCCTAGACTCAGCTGCAGTCCGGGCATACTCTGCTATTAGGTTCCGGTACATCTTGTAATGAACAAGGACAATCAGTTCGGAATCACTCTCGAACCAGATAAATATAAGTCACTCATAGTGGAGGTGAACATAGTTTTAAGATTATGGGATACGCACATACCTACATACCCATATGACCGCCAACTTATCAATTCACAGATAAGTCGTTCCTAGGTTCTATGCTATGAGGTACCAATCTAAAATCCCCCCGAAGACTCATCAAGATAAGATTGTTCTCTCTTTAATACCTCCCATGATAGAAAGTATGGTAGGTATGTCATACACAAAATATATAGTACTGTAGGTATTCACACAACCCATCAAGATTAGTATGTATACACACAACCCAAATATTTTAGTTCATACGTAGTAATATTCTCCTTAGTACTTACGATATATTTATTTAATTATGAATACTCTCTCTAGTAATTCTCGAGGATAGCTCATCGCTCCAAAGACCTTAAAGTTTTATTCAAAAATAACTTAAAATATGCCTATACCAAAATAAGTCCATATTATTAAATTCCACTCGAATTAACTATGCTACACAAATTGGAACCAAAATGAATTTTCCATAAATCCTGCCACGTCAATCAAACGAAACTGCATCTTGTTTGAATGAGATAGCAGGTCATTTGAATGACCTCTTCGAGTGAGATGTCATCTCGCTCGAATGAGATATAATCTCGTTTAAACGAGATTGCACAGTATCGTCCCCTACCTCTGGTAGCAACGTTTTTCACCATTTTCAAACCTAAAAACCTCTACAGATCAGTCCCAAACACTAATTCATCAGTTCTAATCGATACTCAACATGCATATTTGATTTCTAACAACCTAGATTCATTTAATCCTTAACAAACAACCCTTAAATCCAAAATCCCCAATTTAAATCAATTAAACCCTAGTTCGTCCCATTATCATTCAAGAACATAATAAACCCAGATTCGTTCATCATAATACATCATAAATTCATGGATTCTAATCTACCTACATGAAGGTTTAACATATTGCGATTTCATATTGTAATTAATCATCTTAAACCTCCAATTTCATCGATATTATGAACAATACATGGGTATTATACACCTATACTAACATGAACATGATTATTTCTACAGTTTTGCAAGGATTAAACACTTGCCTCACGGAAGAAGGTCTAGTCTGTTGATGTAGTTGGTATGGTTGCGATCCTCACTCTCCAATCTATGTGGGGGTGGTCTTGGTGGTGTAAAACGTGCACTAGTGGTGGTTCTGGCCCTAAAAACCTCTCATTCTTCCTCCTTTTGGCTTATTTGTATCTAACACTGATAGCCCTAATCTAACCCACGTACATATATATTAACACTTGAATTTTTTCATTAATAATACTTTAAAAATACAAATTACCAAAACACCCTCCCGGGATGCCGGTTTGGCCTAAAAAATTTCGAGACCCAAACTAAACCCCCGGGTAGATATTTCTGACTATCTCAACCCTTCTGGACACATTGGCACACTTGAAATGACCATTTGGGTGACTTACGAATATTTTACTTTTTATTCCATTACTTTAGTCTTAACACGACTGACACGCGCGTCCCGACTTAATTACCATATTGCCTTATTTCTCACTCGTGACAATTTTCATAAATTCTCAATCATATTCACAATCATATATTACTTTTTTCACTCAGTAATATTCAATATAATTCTCATCAATAAATACCAACCCTTATCTGGCTAGTTAATATTTATTTTAATCCAGATTAATTATCAATTAAATTCTCATATTTAATTTAATTAATACAATATTTAAAAATCATTAAAAATACGGGGTGTTACATACTCCCCCCCCCCCCAAAAAAAAAATGGAATTTCGTCCCAAAATTCAGAAAATAAAAGTATCCTTGGTAAAACTATCCCTGGATATTTCCCGCGCATCTCATCCTCGTATTCCTAAATAGACTCCTAGATGTTATAGTGCTCCCATTGATAACGCACAAGTGAAACTACCTTCGACCTCAATCTCCTCTCACTATGGTCTAGGATAGCATCCGGTCTCTCCTCATATGAACTACCAAGTTGTTAATCAATCTGTTCTAGCACAATGTGAGCATGAGTTAACTCATCCTTGAGATACCGCCTAAGCAAGAAATATGGAATAAATTATGTATATAATGCAAGTGTTTCGGAAATTCCAGTTTATATGCCACCATTCCAATCCTCTCGATGGTGAGAAATGACCCCACATACCTCGGTGCCAAAATCCCCTTTTTCCTAAATCGCATTATCCCGTCATAAGAGATACTCGTAGTAAAACCTCATCCCCCATAGCAACTCACGAAGGAACCGTTTGGCATCGGCATAGATTTTTTGTCTGTCTCGAGTTACCCGTATACGACCCCAAATCATCTATATCCTGGCTGTAATGTCTTGTATCAACTTTAGCCCTAGTAACTTTTTTTCCCCCACCATTAACTAGGATAATGACAAGGTCTACTATATAACGCCTCAAATGGGGGCTATGCCAATTATACACTGATATGAGTTATTATATGCAAAGTCTACTAGTGGAAGGTACAGCTACAACTTCTCTTAAATTTAAGGACATACATACGCGACATATCCTCTAGTATTTGATTACTTCGCTCAGTCTACCCATCAGTCTACGGGTGATACACCTACTCAACCGCAACTCAGCACCCATAGCCTGTTGGATACTTTCCCAAAACTTGAGGTATGAAACCTTATCCCGGTCAAACACAATATCATCTAGTACTCCATGAAATTTCACTATCTCATTATCATTTTTTTATTCTCACTTTATCTCTACTAATGACATCTTACAGTTGAACGGTTCTCCCATGTGTTAATTCCCATTATCATTAGTTTTTCTCACACATACATTTCAACCTCTTTAGTATCTTTAAAATATTATGATGTTCCTTGTGTCCCTTCATTAATGGTACTCTTTAGTCTGACGGTCTTTTCACTACCATTCGAACTAGTGATCCATAAGCTCGTGGAAGATATTTGCAATAATACCCGTCTACTCATGATAGCCTTCAAGATCTTATAAATTTATTTTAGCAAAGTCCTCATCATATTACTCCTCTTTACCGAGCGATGGTTAATTATTCTTGATAATTTACATTATACATTCCTTGTACTTTACACCACTACAACATTCCTTATCCTACTACGCTTCGGTCTCTAGTGACCCCCTTGCTCACTTAGGAACTTTTGTTACCTTTTTGTCTCATTCTAGTTCTACCTCAACTGTATTCATACATCTACGTATATTCATATGTTTTCACTTCTTCTCCCCAAAATTGTTTTCAAATGCATGATTAACTTGGGTGCCCATACAACCTATACCTCGTGCATTTATGCACACCCATAGTAAACGTAATACCTTTATCTCAAACTATGCCTCACATACTTGGCATGGTTATATAGTAGGGTGATACTTGACCACCTTACATTTACCACTTAATTATAACATAGTTCGTCCCACCGATCTACTCGTGGTGTCAACGATTAATAACATTTTTGCATTTTAACATTATACGTCTCTACTGACCTTAATTCGTAATATAACTATTATCTCACAGTTATAACTACATATACGTGTAATGACTATGGTATAAAACCCATATACTAAAGACAAAACATCTCCAAACTCCCAACGTTCATTAATTTTCATGCGTGGGATGTCTCACAAGCGAAATCCAAACAAGGAACCCCCCGATACACTACTATCTAACATTGGTGGTCATCGAGATCTCTTAAGTCCTTAGTCCATAACATGATGCGAACATAAAGGTCTACTCATCCACTCTCATGTCTCTAAGATGACTTTTACACGACGCTCTCATTATCACTAAGTTCTCAGCGCTAAATAATTTAACGAGATATATCCCTACGCTCAATAATAAATCAATATACCATGAATCTCATCAGTTAAAGTCCCTACGCATTGGGATCAAATATAATAAGACAACATACTCATAGAAGTCTATAATACAATACAATATATATGCAGGCTCAACCATCTTTCAGGTGGTGCCTCGTAAACTAAAATATATTACCCTGAAATAATGAGTACAATAATCTTAGCATAAAATTTACTATCAGGCATTACACACTATAATAATAATATGATCTACTATTATAACACCCAAAAGGAGAAAAAATCTGTAAGGACATAAGTTTATAAATGTCCGTTATCATTTAAGTATGTCGTATACCGCTAAAACCGTCGAAGAATGTTCAAGTTCACATATGCAACAGGATGGATCCAAATATAAAGTTTCTTCAACAATCGAGCCTCCGTAAGATGAATTTGGTAAAGGTTGTGTTTTTATTCCGCAGAATTTCACTTAGAATATTGGGATATTTTTCATCAAAAAATTTCTAAGTGTTGGAGCGAAGTTTTTAAGTTTTTCGTCAAAATTATTTTTTGAAGTTTTAAGTCTCTTCATTTTCTAGGGAAAAAAAAGGATTTTTTTTTATTTAAAGGCTCGTTCGAACGGCAACCTATGTCATTCAAACGACATGCCATCTCGCACGAAGATCGTTCGAGCGACGCGTGTCATCGTTCAAACGAGATGTGATCTCGTTCGAGCGATCTGTCACCTTAAGGTTTTATATAAATACATGTTAAACAAGGCGTATTTTGTTAAGAAGTCTTTTCATTTTTCAATATGTAAACAGTGCAAATCGGAAGAACACTTTTGGCCTTTTCATTTAGAGCTTTAAACCCTTGTTTTCCAATTCACTAAAATCCGAATGTTTAGGTGAATTATTTTGAAACCCAAGAATATACTTTGTTATTGTTCAACCTTTAAGGAGTGCGCCTCTACACCAAAAGACTGAGGTCATTGAAGTTCGTTGCGTGTGGATATTTGCTGAAGATTGGATTGCGGTTCGTGTGGGTTCGATATATGGAATCCATTGCTGACTCTAGGCTGCGTGTCTATGTAGGTTTGTTGAGGTAAATTTATTGCATATTTCATTGTAATTGTAAATTGTGATTTAATTATAGTGATATAAAAGGTTTTACCCTTAGGGAATTTTTTCTAAAATCTGCGAGTTAGCATATTTGTGTCTATGATGGTTTGACACACGCACACACGTAGATGTTTGTTTAAGGGTTGAATTAACTTGGTTTAAAAATTGAATCGAATTAAAAAAATTTATAGTTGGAATTTGCGAATTTGTTTAAATCTTTATCACAAATAGTTATTTTTACAAATTGGTATCAGAGCGGGTTATTTTAATTTATCACGTGATCCTAATTTTTCTTTGTCTGATACATTTTTACTACTCACATTGTCAAATTGCTATCAGAGAAGGTTACACTAATTTATTATGTATTCATGTTTTTCCAGAAAATTGTGTGATTTTTTTTTTTTTGAAAAATCACATTTTTAAAAATTATCGCAATGTTTCCAAGTGAACACTTATATAATCGGTTACCAATTTTGGTCGGGTCTTATTATGCTTACTGAAAAGCTCACATGAGATCTCATTTAAAGGCAATCAACGAGAGAGTTTAGTTAATTTGTGAAGGAGACTGGACTCCTCCCACTATCAGCGCTAATAATGTCACGAATTTAAAACATGTGTCAGACTGGACTGAGGATAAGTTTAGGTGGAGCAATTTTAATTCACGAAGGCTTAGTGCAATTTTTGGACACGTCACCCCCAATGAGTTCCGACGTATTATGATGTGCACCACATATAAAGAAGCGTGGGATGTTTACAACTCACCCACGAAGGCACTAACGCGGTCAATGTGTCTAAAATTAAAATTTTAATTACTCGATTTGAAACTATTACCATGCTTGAGACTGAGTATTTTGATCATTTTTATGCACGTTCGTCTAACATTGTCAACACTAGTTTTAATCTTGGTGAGCCTATACCCAATGCACGAGTGGTTAAAAAGACTTTAAGGTTTCTGCCAAAACATTTTATCCAAAAAGTGAATTTTTTAAATACCTTAGGTAATTTGGTCAATTTAAAATTGGAAGAGCTGGTTGGAGATCTCCAGACATATGAGATTAACATGTTTCCTAACACTGTCAAGCTTAAGGATAGAGGGATATCACTTAAATCCTAATCAAAGAATAAAAATAAAGCGAGTATATTTTAGTCTGAGTCTGAGGACGAGTCTGATGTTGATATGGCCATGCTTGCAAAGAATTTTAAAAGTTTCTCAAGTTTTAAAGAAAAAAATTTCTAATAAAAGATTTTTTGAGAAAAAAAAAAAGATAAGGCCAAAGAAAGCGGTGAGAAAGAGAAAGAGGGTGAGGGAGATTTAGAAAAAGTAACTTATTTTGAGTGTGAGGGAAAAGGGAATAAGTCATTTGAGTGTCCCACTAGACTTAGGAGAGAGGGGAAGAAAGTTTCCATGCCAATCACCCTTAGTGATAGTGAGGATGATGTGAAAGATTCTGGGGATAAGTCTTCACAAGGACAATTTTTTTCTTTTTCTGCTAGTCACGTAAGCACACCCAGTTTGTCCCACGATGATGAGGATACTTATGCACGTGAGACCCCTGAGGATGATTTGAGTGTTTCACCGATGGAGAGAGTCAGTGTGGTAGTGAGGGTGATAGTGAGCTCCAGATCGCTTTTAAATATTTGTACGCCGAGACTTTAAAGACTAAAAAATTGAATAAGGAGTTAATTCTTAAGGTGAGGTATTTAGAGAGATAATTAAAGAGTTTGAATGAGTTTGAGGAAAAAGCGAGTTAATTTGAAAAGGTGAAGATTTCTTTGATTGAATAGTTGATAGATTTAGGCCGAGAAAATAGTGAACTTATAACCCGCGTGTCACAATTAGAGAAAAATGTTAAGCACGCCCTGGAGGTTAAAGTCACTTTAGAGAACGTATCTAAGAAGGAAGGAAATATGTTCTCAATCCCATTTTGGCTAGAGGTGAGAGTTTAGGAATAAGTCATGACGGTGCGTCCACCTCACAAGTTGTACCCGAGCTAGTTCTCGCTTTAGTATATAACTCACATGGCTCTCAACCTAACCCACCTAGGCGTCTTGTACCTGATAGGAGAGCACGTAGGAGACATTTTGTGAGATGTGTACCTAGGCCTGTTTATGTTTGCACACACTGCAAGAAGAGAGGACACCTTAGGGGCTTTTGTTTTAAGTTGGGTCATGTGTCATGTTTTGGTACTACACGTGTTCACACACACGTAGCCGCACCTGATGCTCCGGATGACTACATGAGAGAGTTTTCACATATTAGGGAGCACGTAAAGTTTTTAGTCAAGACTTCACATGATTTGATGAAGGTTTTTCATAGTATGTCACCACCTTTGGACAATATAACCGCACCTAACGGTTGAGGTTTAGACTAGTTAGCTAGCATAGGTTAATTTGCATGATGATATATTTTTTTTCCTATTGCTAGTGTGTATCATTTTTGTATTAGTTTTTCATTTTTGAAATTTTTGAAATTTTTTTAAAAAGACAAAAAGATTTTATTTTGATAAAATTTTTTAAAAAGCCAAAAAGAGTTTTGTAGTTTATTTTACACTGTATATGAATGGACACTTAGGATGACCGAGTCACAATTTCATTCCATATCCATATGACTATTTGATATTGTTTTGATATGCGTCATCATTTCATTTTTGTTCTTTACAATGTTTGGAGTCATTAAGATGTGATTAGTTGTTACTACCTACATGTTTGACTCATAAATTCCTTTAATGCACACTTTCACGGATTTTTTTGATTATTGGACGTGTCTATCACATATTGGATGGAGTGTTGTCATCTCAATTCTGTCTTTAAAACGAACCATATGCGATAAAACTTGACAATGAAAGTAGTGCATGTAAAAACCGTTTACCATGAGAAATTTAGTTGCAACACAATATGATGAGTAAATCACAGGAAAAGGCTGCGAGAGTATAAGATTAACTGGTCGTGAAATCCACCATTTTAAGAGAGTCCGAAAAAATATAAAGGAAATAAAAAGATAAATATGCCACAAAGGGGCCACCTCAAAAAGAAAAAGAAAAATTATTATTATTTATAAGGGAGTTTGGATGGAAAGAAATGAAAAACGGGTTTGCACGTCCTAACAACGTCATGAAAAAATATTAATAGTTTTAGACGTTATTGGTGTGGGAATCACTTTTGACTTTGATGGATTGATTCGATGTCATTTAAATTGAACACTTTCGATACCTAAGGACGATTTTTGAGATTCATTCAATAGGAGTACACATAAATATCATGTACATATGTTATGTTTGATTGTGTTGATTTTCCTATTGAATATGTTCACATCCATTCATTCTGTATCCATGATTCGGTTGTCTTAGTGTAAATTCATAGTGTGTGTTTTTTGTAAAAATTATTTTTGCATTTTGTATGAAAAATTGAAAAATCAAAAATAGTTTCTGGAAGACTTTGAGTTACACCTTTGCAGGATCGTAGTTTGTTTGACTTTTTGTCGTGATAACTCCATATTTATTTTGTTTATTCGTTTCCTTGTCTATTTCAGACAAATAAAAAGGGGGAGAACAAATTATGGGGGATTTTTTCATTATGGGGGATATTTGATTATGATGATTGATGTATTTTTATATCATTTCGAACTCGATACGTGATGAGGTATTTCTTTGTCTCGTGTGTATAGGTACAAAGATTTGAAGATTTGATAAAATGTTAAAGATTTGAAGATTTGATGTTGAAGATTTTGAAGAAAAGTTTTGAGACCTACATGTTTAGTACCTTTTAAATTTTGGGTTCATGGGAGGGTAATAGATTTGTATAGAAATCTCTGATTGATAATTTTGATGTTTTTATTTTGTACCGACGTTGACATAAGGAGAGATTTGTAAGGACATAACTTTATAAATGTCCATTGTCAATTAAGTATGTCATAAATAGTTACAACCGTCGAAGAATGTTCAAGTTCACATATGCAACAAGATGAATTCGAATATTAAGTTTCTTCAACAATCAACCCTCTGCAAGATAAATTTGGTAAAGGTTGTGTTTTCAATCCTTAACATTCTACTTAGAATATTGGGATATTTTTCATCAAAAATTTTCTAAGTGTTGGAACGGAGTTTTTAAGTTTTTCGTCAATTATTTTTCAAAGTTTTAAGGCGCTATATTTTCTAAGAAAAGAAAAAAAAATTATTTAAAGGCTCGTGCGAAATACAAACTATGTCGTTTAAACGATATGCCATCTCGCGTGAAGCTCGTTTGAGCGACGCGTATCATCGTTTAAACGAGATGTGATATCATTTGAGCGATCTGTCGCCTTAAGTTTTTGTACAAATACACGTTAAGTAAGGCATATTTCGTTAAGAAGTCTTTTCATTTTCATTCTGAAAACAGTGCAAATCGGCAGAACACTTTTGGCTTCATCATTTACGGCTTTAAACCCTTGTCTTTCAAATCACAAAAATTCCAATGTTTAGGTGAATTATTTTGGAACCCAAGAATATACTTTGCTATTGTTCAACCTTTGTGTAGTGCGTCTCTTCACCAAAATACTGAGGTCATTATGGTTCGCTGCGTGTAAATTATGATTTAATTATGGTGAAATAAAAGGTTTTTCCCTTCGGAGATTTTTTTTGAAATCTGTGAGTTAGCATATTTATGTTTATGATGGTTTGACACACGCACACACGTAGATGTTTGTTTAAGGGATGAATTAACATGGTTTAAAAATTGACTCCAATTAAATAAGTTTATAGTTGGAATTTTCGAATTTGTTTGAATATTTATCACGCATAGTTATTTTTACAAAATCTCTATGTAACATATACACAAATTCTCTTAGTGTCCACACCTGTTCCTCCCTGTAGGTGACACAAAAGTCTCACTACCCAATAGTATTCATATAGATAATAAGGCTACTATTGCCAGCGCCCACTAATGCGATGCACACTCGAATTGTAGTGTTACTAGTCCATTATTGGACTCATCTATGTCACCTGAAACGTCATCACTTACATGTAAGGGAAAGGCAAGTATTCTATATCCATTTGTCGGCTACCTTGCACTGTTAATGAGTCCCTGACCCTAAATCTCGTGTCAAACTGACCCGTTGTTTGGCTGTAACGATTGTATATCCAAGATCTCATCCTGTGGTTGATCTATGTCCGCCTTTGGGAAAAACCTCTTTATGCGGTCCATCACTCCATAACCATACAAACTTATCAGTGAAACTATCTCGCTTCTGGCCCTGACCCTACTGACCTCCCTCACCATCTCCTCAGCCCAAACGGTTTTGAGGAATGGAAATGTTATTATTACTGTTGAGGGAATTGTTGGTCCTACCTGAATCCAATGATTCCTCAGGATGATAACCTCTGGGCCTAAATCTCTTAGCCTTATTCTCTTATTGGGAGTCTCTCTCATGCTGCTATTATGTCCCACTGGCATTGTTTTTCCTTTATTTTTCCAGTCCAACTGCTCTCACTTTCCCGTTGTGGATTTAGTTTAATACTGGTAGTTCCACTCACCACATATAGGACACCTTCATGTGTCCATTATCTATATCAGGCCAACGGGCCATGTCGGTGCATCGTTCTCTCAAACCTAGCAGCCTTAGTCCTGATTGCTACTCCCATTGTCGCTTTGGCTCAGCTGGCCCTATTGGATTTTTTGCTCGTCTTGATAGCCAAGACTAAATCTGTCGTCACTAGATAAGAATTCAAATGATCTAAAGCATTTGCATGGGTACCTTATTGGGTATACCCTCTTGCAGTACCTCACTGGTACCGTTTAATTTAGTGTCGCTCTTTGTTTATATTATGCGATCCTCTTGGATTCCTTCTTCTGGAAGCGTTGATGTACTCCTATAAATTTAGTGTCGCTCTTTCATACTTGGGCGCTTCACCCACGAGTCTATTTTCAACTTACGGACCCTTTTTACTATTCTATGTATCCTTTTCTTCGGCTACGAAGTTCGTTAAATAAATGAACTTATCTCTCAGTGTCAGTCTCTACCTGATTTACTTGTGATAAGTTTGTAATTCCACTCCCATTCCTGCCCGCACAGTTAATAGAAGGTCTTACGGTCAAACTGTACCCAACCTCTCATTTAATTCTATATATATACTTCTTTATAAGTGGTGACTTACTATCACCACTCTATGCTGCTAATTGAGCTTAAAAATTTTGCCCAAAATTTAATTCGAAGTGTCACTGCACTCCACTCTACATCTTTGCCTTTGGGTCATCCCCCTCCATTGACCCATCACACTTCATCTTTTCTTCAAATCCTTAGAGGAGGTTCTTCAAAGGAGTTCCTCTGTCTCTCTTCTTAGTTGTCTATGCTGGGTGAGTCTGAATTTACACTACTGTTATCTACGATAGTGTTTGGGAAGTCATTTCTCCCGAGCGATTGTCCCTTTTTATCATATTCTTAGACAATAATTTCAATGACTCCTATCACGATCACTATTCTTCTAATAGTCCATAGCTCCTACTGTACTGCTTCGCCCGCAGTCCTTCTAACAACCCTTTACTGACCATCCCATATTATCCGGTGTACCACGCCCATTCAAACTTGTATGTGAATTGCATCAACTATGTTTAATCATAAGATAAATTAAGTCACATTCGTAGAGGAATACAAAAATCCAATGATAAGGCTCTATATCAAAGACTGATACGCTGAAGAGTGAAAATCTGAACATATCCTAACAGACTCAAGAACCTGATGCTCTGATACCACCTGTGACACCCCGCCCAATTAAATATCGGGTGGCCAGTACTTTATAAATTGAAAACAGAGTATCCGATTAGTTCATTCTTATCATCGCCGTCGAAAAACAATTTTCTTATTAACCACCTAATAATTAAGCTAGTGTCAAAATATTTTCCCACTAGTAAAAATTATTTAAATCATTAAACACATCCAACATTTTTACTAACAAATGAATGATGAATAAAACACTATTTGACTGAATGTAAAGAAACTTGAATAATCGTCCCAGTTACATAACAATCCAATCCATCAAAATGTAGTAATACTAAATCCGGTTGAATACTGAACATGTAAATGAATTGGGTACAATGTCTCTCTGACATATAAAAATGAGAATGGACGACACCTGCCCTAACTGAAGGGTCTAAATACTATAACTGAGATAATAGAAATGGAAGCATCTAAATATGAGGACCTGTAACTCCCACAATAGCTGCAACACATATAATGGTTCGAAAGTCTAAACTTGGCGTCCATGTGGTTGGACACCTAAAATAATATACAACAAAAGAAAAGAGATTTTGCGAAAGACGGGTCACAACCCGAGTGAAATACATTTTAAAACCATTTAGTAAGTATTTAAAAATTGAAATAAAGCAAATATAATGTGCATGTTAGCTTTTCGAGAACTTACTTGAGATTTTCACCTCTCAACTTGTTCACACCTAACACACCTTTAATCCGTCCTAACTATCTTTATCACACCAAATTAGGTCATAACCATAAACTTTCTAATCCTCCCTCGTAGCAATAACCCGTACTCCCCACATATAATTGTTAATAAAAATTTTGCATTTACTATCCCAAATAAAATTCCACAATAAGGTTAAGAATTCACATAATTGATTTGATTCCATTTACATACTCATCTACATATTCACACTGTAGATTAAATCACAAGTATTTATTTCCATTACACTAATATCAGTAAATACTAATACACCATCCCTATACTCAGCTGTGGTGCGAGCATACTTTGATATCGAGTTTCGGTACATCTCGTATTAAATAAGGACAATCAATTTGTAATCACTCTCGAACTGTATAAATATAAGTCACACATATTGGAGGCGAACATAGTTCCAAGCCTATGTGCTACGCACATACCTACGCATCCATATGATCACCAACTTATCAACTCACAGATAAATCATTCCTAGGTTTTATTCTTTGAGGTACCAATCTAATATCTCCCCGAAGGCTCATCAAGATAAGATAGTCCTCTCTTTAAGACCTCCGGTGATAGAAGGTATGTTAGGTATGTCATACACAGAATAGATAGTACTATTTTTTTATGGTAAAAGATCCCTAAACTTTATTAAAACATGAGAAACAACCTCTCTAACATGGCTTCAACAAATTAAAGGAAACTTAAATGATAAAGCAATAAATTTGGGGCTTTATCATAGCCCCATTACAAGTCTATGTAAGAAATATGAACATAGTGGCATCCCATCACATCCATCTTACAAGATCCTCTGACCACCCGAGGAACGAGATTGCACACAACCCATCAAGATCATTAAGTATACACACAACCCAAGTATTTTAGTTCATACGTAGTATTATTCTCCTTACTACTTACGATATATTTATTTAATTACGAATACTCTCTCTCTCTCTCGTAATTCTTGAGGATAACTCACTACTACAAACACCTTAAAGTTTTATTCCCAAATAACTTTAAAAATGTTGCCCTATACCGAAATAATTCCACATTATTAAATCTCACTCGAATTAACTATGCTACATAAATTGGAACCAAAATGAATTTTCTAGAAATCCGGCCACATCGCTCAAACGAAATTGCATCTCGTTAGAAGGAGATAGCAGGTCATTTGAACGACCTCTTCGTACGAGATACGATCTCGCTTGAATGAGATCAAATCTCGTTTGAACGAGATTGCACAGTATCGTCCCCTACCTCTGGTAGCAGCGTTTTTCACCATTTTCAAACCTAAAACCTCTACAGATCAGGCCTAAACACCAATTCATCAGTTCTAATCGATACTCCAACATGCATATTTGATTACTAACAACCTAGAATCATTTAATCCTTAATAAACAATCCTTAAATCCGAAATCCCCAATTTAAATCAATTAAACCCTAGTTCTTCCTATTATCATTCAAGAACATAAGAAACGAGATTAGTTCATCACATTACATCATAAATTCATGGTTTCTAATCTACCTACATGAGGGTTTAACACATTGGGATTTTAGACGTAATTAATCATCTTAAACCTCCAATTTCATTAAGATTATGAATAATACATGGGTATTATACACCTATACTAACACATACGTGATTATTGCTATAGTTTTGAAAGGATTAAACACTTGGCTCATGAAAAAAGGTCTGATCCGCTGATGTAGTTGGTATGGTTGCGATCTTCACTCTCCGATCTACGCGATGGTGGTCTTGGTTGTGCAAAAGGTGCCATGGTGGTGGTTCTAGCTCTAGAAACCTCTCCTCCTCCTTCCTCCTTTTGGATTTTCTGTGTCACTAATTGCCCTAATCTAACCCATGTACATCATATATTAACCCTTTAATTTTCATCATTAATAATACTTCAAAAATAGAAATGATCAAAACACCCTCCCAGGATGTCGGTTTGACCTAAAATGGTCCCGGGACCCAAACTAAACCCCCGGATAGAATTTTCTGAATATCTCAACACTTCCAGACATATTGGCACACTCAAAATGACCATTTGGATGACTTATGAATATTTTACTTTTTATTCTATTAATTTAGTCCTGACACGACTAACACGCGCGTCCCGAATTAATTACTGTAATTGTTGTATTTCTCACCCGTGACAATTTTCATAAAAACTCAATCATATTCAAAATTATATATTACTTTATTCACTCAGTAATATTCAGTATAATTCTCATCAATAAATACCAACCATTTTCTCACTAGTTAATAATTATTTTAATTTGGATTAATTATCAATTAATTTCCCGTATTTAATTTAATTAATCCAATATTTAAAAATCATTAAAATACGGGGTGTTACATTTTTATATTTATTACTTGTATAAAAAACTTTTGTATTACTTTTATATTCTAATATTTTATACTTGGCCGACAAAACTAAATCAGATAAACACTTTACATGTAACTTATACTTTTTTATCCTCATTATATACTCAAGCATAATTTTTTCCCTTTTGATACCTCTTTAAATTCGATTCATTTAACGTAACCTATAGGGTTTATTTCATAATTTCTAAAATATAGGGGTTACTTTTTAATTTCCTTACAAAACCAAGTCCAATAACATTTAAATATTAAGGGTCAATTCCCCAAAACCATAAGTTTATGAACAATTTTATAATATTCTAAAATTTAGGGATGTTCACAATATTTAAAAGTCTAGGGGTTATTTTATAAATAACTAAAATTTAGGGGTTATTTTATAAATATTCCATAAAAATAAATTTCTAGGGTCAAAATAGTATATTTTGACAAGTTTAGGGTCTTATTTATAGTTTTATTAAAGTTTGTGGTCAAAAGCCCCCTTTTTCCAACATTCATTGTGAAAACATAATTTATATGAATTTTGTTCCACAAATAATAATTTTTCAAATGTAAAAGGTTTAAATATTTTTTCAATATATTATCAAACAAAACCCTTTTATTAAAACTTTTCATTTTATTTTATAGAAAGTTAAAACTCCAATATCCAAATGCATTAAAAGTATCCAACTCTCATATATATATATATATATATATATATATATATACAAATAATCCATACACATATCAAACCATATAAATGCATTCTTAAACATATTTAAATCTGAAAATGATTCAACATCCGTACATATTTTGAGACCAAAACATGTCCAAATAGTTGGTGAGGAAGGCAACCCTCTGAAAATAGCTTGTTTACTAAGTTAATAACAAAATGTTATAGATTAAGTAAACTCCGATAATAAACTCCTTGAACAAAACTCTTTTTGAAATATAACACAAGATGTGTTTTGGACTGGTTCTGAATATGTAGTCTGGATTTGTTAGTTTGATTACCTTAGGTTTTTAAAATTAAAACATACTACTAAGTATTAGATGAGAAACCATTCACATAAGTAATTAAGAACATTTAAGAAAATGAACACATAATTTTTAACGTGGTAAAATCCTAAAGTAAGGGAAACATCCACGACCCCCTTTACGGAGCAAAACAAAAAAATCCACTAGAAACAATCACAATACAAGTTAAAACACTAAGCATGGAAATCAAGATCCTAAATCTACGTCAAAAAAATATACCTACACGAATTACTCCATTTTCAAAGGCTTCTGACTTGATTTTGATCTCCCTCCACCAGCTTCCTTGCTTTGTCCTTGTCCACTGATTGTAGCAGCTCTAATAACACCACGTTACTAAAAAAGAACCACTATATCTAAGTGTTCGTGTGAGAATGTAAGTGTTAGTGAAGTGAACTAAATGTACGTTGTGCAACTCAACCTCTCAGAATAGTTATGCAGACAAAATCCTATAAATCATCATCTTCTATATGACATGCAGATTTTGATTCAACTTATTTTGAAAAATAAACTTCTCATCGACGTCAGAACTGAAAACAATCTTGCTATTAAAAAGTGCCAAGATCCTATATGTCTCAACCTTATTTCTTTACAAATTTATTTCACAAAATGTGAAATATAAACTAGAAACATAAGCGCTATTAGATCTGAGAAACGTGGAAGAATCATAAATCTCTTTTTAAAAAAATTGAAATTAGAGAAGGATAATTTCAAAAATAACCGAGAAATATAAAGATCCAAGAGATAAAAAACTAGAAAACGATCATGTGATTTTCCCTTTGGAAAATCTCTAAATTTTTAATTTCCTAGAGATAGGTTCTAAAAGAGAAATCTGGTTTGAAGAGGTCTTTAAACAACAAATATCCCAACACTTTAATGCTCGTAGAAACTCGAAATCTAACTCTCAATATTGGGTTTTTTGGTATTTGGAAATGGAAGGTTTGGTTGTGTGGTATTTGGGAGAAAATACTTAGGGTTTAATCTTTGGACGAACTTGGGTTTTCTCTCCTCTTTTTTTTTCTATCTCTTCTCTCTTTGCTCTCTATTTTTTTTTCTCTAAAAAATGAGTTGAAATTAAAAACTTCCCAAATGCTAACACATGGACTCCTATTATACTAGACGTAGAAGGATCGAGAAGGCTAACTTAAATCAAGGGATGAGATTCACTCGACTGTTGGGCTTCACATCTAACGGTTATAAACGGGCGGTGATTAAACTAACGTTGATTGGTTCTAACTGGGATCACATGGATTACGATGGAACACATGCAGACCATTGATAAAAGCGATCTAAGGGATGCAATTCACTCTTCTCTTTAAGACACGTAAGAAACACAAATCTAATAGATATAAAGGCAACAAGTGTATGGCTGTGATCAGTTGAAAAATGTGTGTTTTATGTTTTCTAAAAATATGAATTCGACCCCCAAAATTCTCTAGCGCTTTTTGTTTCTACCTCGAACAATTTTTTAGGAAAAATAGTATTTAAATTTTGACTCCAAACATTTAAAATCACGTAATACTTAATTTTAAAAAAATCATTTTTAATGTTTTAAAAATGTTTTAGGTGATTTAAAAGTGTTATAAAAATTCCTAAAAAATAATATGACCCTTGTGCCCTCATACTATCAATAATATGCAGTGTAAGTGTCCTAACGTGGCCATGAGGTAGATATAACTTTCCTTTGATGTGGATCAAGAGGTTCTTGGATTGGATATCTTCTTTGATGCTTAGATACTTTGAGAGAGAGAAACTCTTGGAAATCTAACCTACTTTGTCTCAATGACCAAACTATTGGGAACTCGTATTTGATATAGACACAAGTAAGTCAATCATACAGTGTGTTCTCAATCTCCCCCTTTAGATATTAGAGACAAAATTACCTTGAGTAACCTATACTCGTGGGTAAAAATAAAAATCCTATATTTCCTATACAAAGTATCTAACTACCCTTTCCCATCCTAGAACCAAAAATAAGAGAAAGAAAAATACATCACTCAACTACAATATAGAGCAATAACCTAATAAATAGGACAAGCTATACATTCGGGTCTGATATATTCCTAAAAAAAATAAACAGTCAATGGCATATTAGTTGAGTTAGTACAAACTAAGATATGTAATATAAACCAAGTACATGAATTATAAGCCAGGTACTTAAGTTCCTCCTCCCCACCCCCCACCCCCACCCCCCAACTTCGCTCAAATATACAACGGGGTAAAAAGATATAAAACAGGAGAATATGTAATATGAAAACAACGCAATCAATAACATAATCAAAGGAAGATGCAAGGGTCTCCCATATTGAGTAGATATTAGGAGTCGCCTTTTGTCATTTTGAGAGACGTCCATGCCCTAAATCCTCATAAACCAATTATTAACGGGCAACTACCGAGGCTATGCTTGATGTGTGAATTGTGTAAGAACTATCATACCTATAGCATTACGAAGATACTCAAATCTAATATTATCAAGCAATTTAGTAAACAAATCGGCTAACTATTTTTCTATATTGAGATATTTAATGTCTAATTCTTTAGACTCTACAAGATCACAAATGAAATGATGTCTAATTTTTATGTGCTTAGTTTGGGAGTGCGGGACAGGATTTTAAGATATGTTTATGGCACTCTGGTTATCGCAAAACATAGTCAATTTTTCTTCAACGATACCATAATCACTAAGCATCATCTTGATCCATCACAGTTGGGAACAACAACTACCAGCGGTAATGTATTTGAATTCAGCCAATGAGAGAGAGATACAGTTTTTTTTCTTACTACTCCAACCTACTAAATTATTTCCTACATAATAGCAGGCACCAAAAGTACTTTTATTATCGTTCGAAAACCCTGCCCAATCGTCATCAATGTATCCTATAATAGCAGTAGTGGTTTCTTTAGTGTACCAAACACCGTAATTTTGTGTACCCCTAACATATTTAATGATACGTTTGATACTTAACATGTGTGATTCTTTGGGTGCACATTGGTATCTTGTACAGACGCATACGGCGGACGCAATATCAGGTCAGGAATCAGTAAGTTATAAGAGGCTCCCTATCATACTTCTATAAAGAGTTAGGTTACATTTTTGTCATTTTCTTCTTTAGATAATTTAGTAGTCGTGCTCACGGGTGTATGTACAAGTTTGGAGTGTTCTAACCTTAATTTCTTAATGAAAATGAAAGGCATATTTTGATTGATTAATAAAAAGACAATCATTAAATTATTTAACTTATAGACCTAAGAAACATTGTAATTCACCAATTAAAGACATCTGAAATTCAGAATGCATTATCTAAAAAAAATATTTTACTTGATTAGGACAGGTTGAGCCGAAAATTCTATCGTCTACGTAAACTTGGGCAATCACGACATATTTTTCTGATTTCGTAATGAATAAGGTTGGATCGTTTCCACCTCGAACAAATATGTGAGAGACTAAAAATGTAGACATACGCTCATACTTAGCTCTAGGAGCTTATTTCAATTTGTATAAGGCTTTCTTAGGTCTAAATACGCGATCAAGATAAGTGGGATCGATAAAACCTTTAGGTTGTTCTACGTATACTTCCTCAGTTAAAATTCCATTTAAAAATCCGGACTTAACATGCATTTGAAAAAGTTTGAATTGTAAATGGCATGATATGGCTAAAAGAAGATGAACTGAATCGAGACGAGTGACAGGGGCAAAAGTCTCCTCAAAGTCAATTCCTTCTATTTGAGAGTAACCTTGTGCTACTAACCTAGCCTTATTTCTAATGACCTCCCCATTTTCATCATTTTTATTTTTGAAAATCCAATTAGTGGCGATAACCTTCTTATATTTTGGCCTAGGTACGAGATACCAAACATCATGACATTGAAACTGGACAAGCTTTTCTTGCACAACATTAATCCAGAAGGAGTAAAAAAGGGCATCATTTACATTTTTCAGTTCTACAGGAGAAACAAAACAAGCAAAATGTGCTACCTTTTGAAGTTGGGATCTAGTTCTAACTGGCTCAGAAGGATTACCAACAATCTTATCAATAGGATGATCTTTAGAAACACAAGTTGGTATAAAGGGATTCTCAAGTGGAAGTGAATCAGTTATCTCTAGAGAGCCAGGGATGAAATTGGTTTCTTCCTCATCCAGGATGACTGGTTGACTAACACTACTCTCAGCACTGGTATCATTTACAATTACATTAAAAGATTCCATAATGACTTTGGTTTGATAATTAAAGACATGAAAATCCCCACTGGTTTGTGAATAACCAAGAAAAATTCCTTTTTCTCATAGGGTTTCAAATTTTGAGAGATGTTCCGTGTCCTCACAGATATAACAGACACTTTTGAAGGTTTTAAAATATTTTAGGCCATGCTTTTTGTAGAACCAAAGTTCATATAAAGTTCGTTTGGAATTTTTCCTAAGGTATACAAGATTAATGATATGAAAAGCGGTTTGGACGGCTTCAACCCAAAAAATACTAAGGTAGATTTTTTGCATGTAACATCACTCGAGCCATCTCTTGTAGGGTTCTATTTTTGCATTCAGCAATTCCATTCTGCTGAGGTGTCTTAGGCACACTAAATTTGCATTTGTAACCATTACTATACAGTATTCTGAAACACCAGAATCTTTGAATTCTCCACCTCTGTCACTTCTGATGCAACATACTTGAGTATCCTTCTCGTTCTCAATTTTTAAAAGAATTTTTAGAAACTCACTGAAGGTATCAAATTTATTTTTCACAAATCCACCCATGTATATCATGTGTAATCATCCACAATAACAAGTATATAACTGTTACCACAAAATCGTACAATTCTAGAAGGACCCATAAGGTCCATGTGGATTAATTCCAAAAGTTTTGTAGTTAAGATGTATTTAACTTTCTTGTGAGGAGATTTACTTATTTTCTCTTCTTGATAAGGACCACAAATAGTATTAAAAGAGTTTTTGATTTTTGGTAATCCTCTAACTATTTCTTCGGAACATAACCTACGAAGATTATCAAAATTTTTATGTCTCGATCTATTGTGCCATAGATCAGCATCTTCTAATCTGGCAATTTTACAAGATTCAGACTTAGGAATGACTGTGTAACAATTATCCTCATTTATGTTTCCTATTAAAATACAGTTTCCCTTTTCATCAAGAATTTTGCCATTAGTTTTTGAAAATGTAATAGTATGATTGGAATCTCAAAACTGAGACATACTAAGTAAGTTATCCTTGATACCTTTAACTAAAAGAACATCATTTAGTTTAGGGATACCTTCCTCACGCAATGTTCCCTTACCTATGATCTTGGATGAAACCCCATCACCAAACACAACAATACCTCCAAGGAAGTCTTTTTTGTTTGTTAATTTGGTTTCATCCCTGGTCATATGTTTAGAACATCCAGAGTCCAGGTACCAACAAGATGAAGTGCGTTGTGCCTTAAAAGCTATTATGACAACATTTCACTTGAGCTAGAGTAACAAGTCATCTTTTTCTAATCCAAATGAGCCTGGTTTTTAAATTTTTATTGCCCTTAGATTTATAAAATCTTGTTTTAGTCTTTCTAAATGGTTTCCTTTTAGTTTTAGATCCTCCCTTATTTTTATAGTCAAATTTATGTGTGGTCTTGAAAGAACATAAGTATACCTACTTTTCCTAGAATAGTTAAAATTTGGATAAGTAGGTGTGTACATTCTTTTTTGAAAACATTCGGTAATAGTGTGGCCATAAACATCGCAGTATGAATAGTACTGATGTGTGGAGGACTTGACTTTAATATTAAAGTCTTTAAATATAGGTTTAGACCTAATAGGAATGGTTATCCAAGTGTCATTAGTTTTGGATTTCTAACATTGGTCTCTAAAAGGCAGACAGACGTACTTAGATTGACAATTACATTTGGTAGAGACACTTTTGAAACTATGTTCTTTCTGAGTATCTTGAACTTTCTGGCCTTCCTTAACAAAAATAACCTTTTCAGGAGAACATTTTTACTAGTAATTACCTTTTCTACAAAACCTAAGACAGATTTGTCTTCAAAATCAAACTTACTTCCTTCAATAATTTCTTCCTAATATTTCAGTTGTGCTTCAAAATGTAAACATTTTTTTAAATATATTTGAAGTTTTTTGTTTTGATTCTTCAAGCTCAAGAAGAGCAGATATATATTTTTTCTCTAAAACATAATTTTTCTCAGACAAGTCTTTGATTTATAAAGAAAACTATTTTGTTTCAGTCTCATGGGAAACACATTGTGCTGTAAATTCTTCCTAATAGTCTGGTTAAGTAAATCAATACGTTCACTCAACAGATTCACCATTTTATCAAGATGGGCACTTTTCTTAAGTGTTTTCGTGTATATCTCTTAAAGATCTGGAAGATCATCGCCGGATTCACTATATGTCTTGTGTGTATTGTCTCCTATAGAGCCCATTTCTTATGTGGAACTCACAGACACTTTAGATTTGTCTACAATGTTCTCATTTAGACACACTCGTATACTATTATTTTCAGTGATATTTTTATGACCAGCAGATAGTATGTTATCATTTGCAGATACGGTAAGAACATTATCAGGCATAATAGAATCATAAGTAGTCAAACATTCATTATCGTCATAGTATATGATTTTAGCATAGAATGACATGCAAGACTCATCATTATGGGTTGACTCAGTTTCATCTGAATCAGAATTACTAGAGTTGTCCCATGTTTTACATATGTTTGCCCACTATGAAGTTAGACCAATTACAAGAAGAATTTCTAGCCAAAAAAGCCACAAGGTTATAGTCAACAAATTTCTTGCAGTGAAATTGTAGTCATTTAGGAGAATAAAACTGAAGTTATGATGGATCAATTCATGAAGAGTCTCAATGTATTGGTGAAGAGATTTGTTCAATTATGTGCTCCCGTAAAACTAAGTGTTTCTATAAAAGTTGCCCAACTACAAGAAGAATACTAACCTAAAATATCACAAGGTTATAATCCACTATTGCATTGCCCCGAAACCGTAGTTTTTTCAGAAAATGAGACTCAGATGATAAATCAAGAAGAATGGGATTCTAGAGGCAAATAGGTGGGCCGTCATTGAGGAGGATTATAAGGATCCACATAAGCATTTACAAGATGATGCATATAAGGATTCACATAAGCATTTACAAGATGATTATTATGAGGATCCACATAAGCATTTACAAGATGCTGAATATAAAGATTCTGCAACACCCCGTATTTTTATGATTTTTAAATATAGGATTAATTGAATTTAATTTGAGAAATAATTAAGAATTAATCCTGATTAAAATAAATATTAATTAGCGAGTTAAGGGTTAGTATTTATTGATGAATATTATGTTCAATATTATTTAGCGAATAAAGTAATATGTGATTATGAAATTAATATAATCGTCGCGATTGAATAATACAACAGTTATAGTCATTAAGTTGGGGCGCGCGTGCGAGTCGTGTCAAGACTAATTACAAGGAATTAAGAAGTAAAATATTTTTAAGTAATCCAAATCATCATTTAGAGTGCATCGATGTGTCAGGAAGGGTCGAGATAGACAAAAAAGTCTACCCGGGGGTTTAGTTTGGATCCTGGGATAGTTATAGGCCAAACCAGTATCCCGGGAGGGCGTTTCGATAATTTCCATTATTGGGCATTTTATACCTACGAAAATTAGAGGAAGAATATATCCGCTATGTGACTCCAATTAGGATGATTATTCACAAGTTTTAAGGGAGAGCCATAGAGGGTGAGGGATAATCAATTTCAATGAATTAAGACCTAGAACCACCACCTTGCAACACCGAGACCACCACCATGTAGATTGGAGAACGAGGAACACACCCATACTATCTACATCAGCGGATCCGACCATCAAAATCAAGGCAAGTGTTTATTACTTGCTTCATGTTTGTAATAATTATGCTCATGTTAGCAGAGGGATCAAACACATGATTACAATTGAATTGGGTGAAGTGAGAGAATTTAAATCACAGATTAAAACTTATTTTTGGTGAAGAACAGAATACCTATGCCAGTATAACAGGAATCCTAAAATTATATGTTGTGATTGAGAAACGAATCTGGGTTTTACTATGTGATCAACTCTTAAATTGAAGATTTGGGGTCTGTTTATTAGAAATTGGGGATTTCTTGAATTATTGATGTATTATAAAGATTTATTGATTCTAGGTTCCTAGAAATCATCTAAACATGTTAGGATATCCAATAGGTTTGCTGATTTGGTGTTTGGGATTGAACAGTAGAGGTTCTAGGGTTGTAAATGGTGGAAAAAAGAATTTGGGAAATAACAGTTTTTCACAGAGATTCGAATCGGTTCGTTTTTTAGCCGGATCGGTCCGTAGTCGGATCCGATCGTTTTCTTTTTCACTTGGACCGGTCTGATCCGCTGCAGTTTTCTGCTATAGTTTTCAGTTCTCATCTAGAATACAAACGAACCTTTTTAATCTGAATGTTCGAGTTTATAGTGAAGTATAAGGAGAGTTAGTTTAATAAAATCGTTGGCCAAGGTTGGGTTTAGGATTGGACCTAAGAGGGGGAAACTATGGGCTAAACTTAGCTAGTATTAAATTGGGAAACAAACTCACTTTAATAATTCGAGACTCAGAGATTTGAGAGAAGTGATGGCTTAGATCAGTAGGGTATAGGGACCTCGCCTACTGTTATGAAGCATGAACTTAAAGACACCCTTCGAGTGATGAGAAATACTCGGGAGCGTTTGTTCAAGAATTAAAATTTGTATTATTATTACGTAGATTATTCAGGATAAAAATACTACGTATGGAACATGTGAAATAAGTTTATAGGTTGTGTGAATACCTATTGTATGCTGATTATGTGTATGACATACCTAGCCGCTTGCTATAACGGGAGGTTTTGAAAATGATAGAGGATAATCTTATCCTGATGAGCCTTTGGGGGATTTTAGATTTGGTACCTCAGAACATAGTACATCAATTGGATTGCCATTTGTGAGAACGATGGTATTTGTTGATGTAAAAAATTAGATCACTCTAATAATTCAATCACAGATAAATAAATGAGACAAAGAATTTTAAAGTGGTCCGGCCTTATCAGAATAGCCTACGTCCACTGTTGTTTTATTGCTGAATGTATGGGAATTCTCGATTACAAGTTATCTCAAGAAATTCCGGTCTGGGCATCCTTTTACAATGAGGATTGTACAATGTATTTATAGCCTTGAGGCTGCAATGTGAAAGGGTAATACATTAAATGATATGCATATGAAAGGGTAATACATTTAATGCCCTCTTTGCTTGCGCGTCCAAATGATAAGCATTTAATGAATCAGTTGAACTGTTGGTTATCCAGCTATAAATGCTTTGTTCGAGATGCATCTCAGACCGCCTAAGCTTCTTGGTATTTCAAGAGTTCCTCGGAGAGGTTTGCTCCTCGGAGCATGTGAGTTCCTCGGGGAACTAGTCTTCCTTGCTGTAGTTTTATTCCTCGGAGCGTGGGAGTTCCTCGAAAGTGTTTGTAGTTTCCATGTAGATAGCCACGTGTTTTCATATGATTGGTCCACGTCAGCAGATTAAATTTGGTATCAACAGAAGCCCCTAATGTTTCATAGTTTGAAATTTGAGGAGTATAGAACATTCTTTCTCGGAATATGGTAGCTTTAAATAGTCTTCCTGATTTTTAGGAGCATTTCCCTTGTATTTATTTCTCCTTCCAAATTCGTAGAATCATGCTTTTTTGGACTTTTATGCGTGCTTCGATTCCCGCGTTACTTTTCTTCTTTTTAGCTGCTGTTGCCCGCTTTGATTCCCGCACCTATATTTAATGCCCTTTTAGCCGCCGGTAACGTAATCATTTTTTTTGTAATCATTACTTCGCCAGTTCCCAAGGTAAGGTATTTAAA
Organism: Sambucus nigra; assembly: GCA_949130495.1. Taxonomy (NCBI): domain Eukaryota; kingdom Viridiplantae; phylum Streptophyta; class Magnoliopsida; order Dipsacales; family Adoxaceae; genus Sambucus; species Sambucus nigra. Next base: position 515,671,922 of record OX422210.1, on the reverse strand, counting down.
CTTCACAGACACTCCCATCGTCTTCTACCTTTTCAAATTTTCATCTTCGAGTTTTTCATTGTCTTCTACTCTCTTGTGTATTCATCTCTTCCATCGTCTGTCGTCATCAGCTCTACTCTTTTCCTGTAAGATCTTCTTCTTTTTTCTTAATTTATTTTAATCACCATGGTTTACCTTGTTGAATCTCTTGACAAATTTCGTTCTTATTTTTCCATTCCCTCTTGGGTCGTCTTGGAAGAGCTTTCCGAGCCTTCTAATTATTTCAATTTGGTTGAGGGACATTGGTTCCCCAGTCTCTTTTTTGCTGAGTGTGGATTTTCTTTTCCACCAAATCCTCTGTGTCTGGAATTCTATCAGTACTTTGATGTTGTTCCTGCATGAATAGACCCCAACACATGGAGAATAGTTAATGGGGTGCATAAATTAAATCAAGTGCATGGAACTCGTATAGGAATTCCATAAATCATGTACTGCTATAGATGGGAAGTTAATGATAATATTTATTATTTAAAAACTAGGTTTATAAATAGAGCCTTAGTAGTCAATCTCCCTGATGCCAATAGGGATTATTTTGAACATGGGGTTGTCGTAAAAAATTGTCAACACCCTCCATTAACTGGAGATGAGGTTTACCAGGGTCCCAAATGCCCTCCTTATGGCAATGGGATAGGTTATTTTTATTTTATTTTATTTATTTTGAAATCATGTTTGTTTTATGTTTGATAAAATGTGTCACTCATAATAATGTTTGTTTATTTGCAGTTGATAGTAAGAGAAAGTGCCCAAGAGAAGCAGGTGTCAATATAAGGCATTTGGGACTTATCTGGAGTCTGCATCAAAGGGTTGCCGGCGAGCACATCAGGTCGGCTTCTTATCTTCTCCAGTACAAGAGCTACATAACCTCCTTCACTGCTCGTCCAGTGATCAGTGAGGTAGAGCCAGTACCAGCCTCTGCGAGTTCTTCACCTGAATCTCATATTCCTTTGAGCGATAGGATGAAGAAGAGAAGACCTCCCACCCTGTTTGAGAAGACTGTCTCCGGTTCTGGTGAGGCAAAGAGGAGTAGGATTGATGTCCCAAGAGAGGGGACAAAGAAAACTGCTGCAGCTCCTCCAGCTGCTCCTGCAAAAATTGCCGAGAAGCCCGCAGTGGCTCCGAGAAGGTCTGTTGCTCCTGGAGAGGTGATTGTGATTTCACCAACTAAGGATTCTTCCTTGGCTATACATGTTCCCCTGAGGAGGCTGAAGAAAAGCTCCTTGGTCAATTTGACTGTCACCACTACTCAGCCCCCAGCTGCTGGGACTGGAGTTCCCAATTTTGTTCCCCCGAGCTCTGACGTGAGCTCAATAAAGTCCTTGACCATTCCCGAGGTCCAAGGTACCGAAGATAACCTTACTCGTGACATGGTTACTTCTTTGGCTGCTCGTCACCTTGCTTCAGTAAGTTTCTTTACTTTAAACTTTTCATAGTTTCCTTTGTCATTTCTTGTTTCTAACTTGCTTTCTTTTTCTGTTCACAGTTGACGAGCTGCTTTAACATAATCCTTAAAAAGGATGAAGCCATTAAAGACTCATGCTCCTCATCCAGTGTGGAGGGAGCTATGGAAGAGGCTATAAAATCTTTGGAAGACTCCCGCCAGAAGTATGCCACTGATAAGGCTATCTAGGAGAAAAAACTTTCCTCCTCCGAGCAAGAAAAAGCTCGAGTTGCTGATGCCTCCAAGGAGTTGGAGAAGAAAAAGAATGCCTTGGAGAAGGCAAATAAGGAGCTTGAGGAAAAGCTCAAAGCCGCTGGAGAGCTGGAAAATAAACTCAAAATTGCTGAGGAGAGGTGGACCAGCTCCAGGAAGTAACTCGGAAGAAGGATGAAACTGAACAAAAACTGAAAGCTGTTGATGATTTGTTGTCCGAGAAGCTTGCCTTAGAGAAGGCCAAAAGGAAAGCTGCTGTGAAGAAGTCCTTCAGCTCTGGCTGGGACAAGGGGTGGGATAAGGGGTGTGCTGCCATGGTGTCTCAAGTCGACTATGGCAGTCTAAAGTACTTTAGGGATGGATGGGTCGCTGCCCTTCAGGAAATGAAGGTCGACGAATCGTCCGAGCTCTTCCAGCAACAAATCCCTGGTCCCCCTCCTACTCCAGAAGAATTAAAAGAGGACGAAGCTACCTTTGAGGAGTCTTCAATGATTATGGTAGATCATCCCCCAGCCACCCAGTTTGCGACCGAGCAAGTCGTTTCTTCCTCCGAGCAACAGCTGGTGCTCTCCGAATAGCCCACAGTTCCCTCCGAGCAACCTGCTTCCTCTTCCCAACCTCCCGAAAAGGTTTTGGGAGATAAGGAAAAGGTGTAGTGTTGTTCGGGCTTACTTTTATATTTTTCTTTCTTTGTCAAATGTAATCCAGCACTTGTAATTCTGAATTTTATGATCTAATAAAATTTGAATTTTCTTGCATACTGTTGTTCATCTTCTTATTCATACTCTGCTTATTCTTCTTATTGATGATTGCTTTTCTTACTCTGCTAGTTTCTGGCCAGGATGGATCTGCTATCTGCCCATGATACAAAGTTGCTACAACAGTGCAATGAGTACTTAAAGGCTGGTCACACAGACTTAAGTGTTGAACAAGTTGCCGATATCCTTGGCCAGGATGCTTCGGAACAGGAAGTGGAAGCATATTAGTACCTGAAGTGTCTGCTTGATCGAGCGGTGTCCAATAATGTGGCTTACTACGAAATGATCGAGGATCTCCAAGGCACCCTTGAAGACCTTCAGCTTCAATATAAATAATCCACTGCCTTGTTGCATGAGAGTTATGAGAAAAAGTACAAGCTGATCGTCGCTGACAAGGGCTATGAGAAGCTTTTTGCTGGTTATGATGTAAGGGAGAGAACCCTGAGGGGCGAGTTCGAGGAATGCAGACAGATTGCCGAGCTACTAGAAAAGGAAAACAACAACTTGCAGAAAGAGCTATCATAGTTGAAGTCTGTAGCCTCTTCTTCAACAGCCCTAATCCCAGTGACTGACGAGGGATTTTCATTCCTAGAAGTGGAGAATGCCAAGTTGAGGGAATAATTGGATACCTTGAGGAGGTCGGGCCCTTCCACGTCTCCTCGGGGATAAGGAAGAGCTCCTCGGGGATGAGCAAGAGCATCTCGAGTTCTTGTCGAGGAACAGAGGACAGCATCTGCCTTAGAGAACTAGGCCTTCCAACTAATGGCGAAGAACCAAGCTTTGTCTGACATGTCAAAGAAAATTAGGGACCTGGAAAAGCAGCTCTCCGCGTAGAAGTCAGTCTTGGAGAATAAGGGGATTTTCATCAAGAATCTCCATGACCAGCTAGAAAGTCTAACATACCAATTCCACAAACAACCCAGGGAATTCTGGATGGATGGATACAACGAAGCACTATTCCACATGGATGATCGTATCCAGAATGCCAACAATGAGGGCTATAAACATGGCTGGTTGAATGCCTTAGGTGTGTTGAAGCTCGAATAAGGACACTATCTGTGGGACTACCATGATCCCGGGTTGCTCGACTTGCCTGTGCCACCGTACGATTTGGAGATGGAATGGATCCCTGCTCGTGCCATTCCTCGGAGCTTAATTTCGAAGTATCTCGGTGACTACAGTTTACATTCTCAAATCGAAGTATCTCATCCCGAGCATCTTTTAGATCGACCTTCTGTGATGAACGTCAGGATGCTGAAGGATTTGAACTTCATCAATTCTCCTCAGTCTTTAAATGATCCGCCTGCTGGCGAGGAACCTGTATCTAAAGCCGAGGGGAAAAGACCAATAGAATAGGAATTTTTAATGTAACAGTTAGTATACATATCAATGTAATTTTTATTTTATTATCAATGTAACTTGTAATTTATTTCGAATTTAATGAAAGACTTTCATTATTGCTTGCAAATCTTAATTTCTATTGTCTTGTAAATATCAAACACTTTACATTTATGCATATCTGTTAAAAAGATAATAATAGTGTTGTTCATCAACCAACTTAGTAAAAAAGTTACAAGTATCAGTGATGTTGCTCGATGAGTATAAAAATGTTTAAAATTTTTCCAACCAACCAAGGTTGTTAAATTTTGCTCCTCGACCAATTATAGTTAGTGAGAGTTTATCCCCGACTAACCATACTTGGTAAATTTTTGTATTATAAATTCTCCTTGTCGACCAACTGTAGTTAGTGGGTTTTTATCCCCGACCAACCATACTTGGTACAGTTTGGAATATTTTCTCCTCGTCGACCAACTATGTTGGTACAGTTTGGAATATTTTCTCCTCGTCGACCAACTACGTTGGTACAGTTTGGAATATTTTCTCCTCGTCGACCAACTATGTTGGTACAGTTTAGAATATTTTCTCCTCGTCGACCAACTAAGTTGGTACAGTTTGGAATACTTTCTCCTCGTCGACAAACTAAGTTGGTACAGTTTGGAATATTTTCTCCTCGTCGACCAACTAAGTTGGTACAGTTTGGAATATTTTCTCCTCGTCGACCAACTATGTTGGTACAGTTTGGAATATTTTCTCCTCGTCGACCAACTATGTTGGTATAGTTTGGAATATTTTCTCGAGTAGTCTGCCGAGCTGTGCCGAGTAGTGCGTAGCACTAGTATTCCCCAAAAAAATTTCAATAAACAGAGAGACTTGCAGAATATTTTTATTTTATTCATACTGATGGAACTGTGTTACATATACATCACTGATAATACTTGCGCAGGTGCTTTGCGTTCCATGCATTCTTAAACTCCTCGCCTTCTAAAGTGGTTATTCGATAAGTTCCTGGTTGAACAACTTCTGTAACTCGGTATGGTCCATGCCAGTTTGCCTCCAGTTTATTATGATTTTGAATTAGTTTCTTCAGCACATAGTCTCCTTCTTTAAGGTCGCACTTCTTCACCCTCTTGTTGTAAAACAAAAATGTTCGCTGCTGATAAGCAGCATTTCTAATGGCTGCTTCTTCTCTAACTTCCTCGAGCATGTCTAAATCCAGTCTTCTCATTAAGTCGCTGACAGGGGAATTAAAATTCAGTACCCTGTGTGTTGGGAGACCCAACTCGACAGGTATGACAGCTTCGCTTCCAAACGCCAGCATATATGGTGATTCTCCAGTTGCTACTCGGGGAGTAGTTCGATAAGCCCAAAGTACTGATTGTAGCTCATTGATCCAGTTTGCTTTTGCATCGTCCAATCATTTCTTCAAACCATTCAACAGCGTTTTGTTTGTCACTTCAGTTTTCCCATTGCTTTGAGGATGGCCTGGTGCTGAATGAACCATCAAAATGTTTGACTAATGACAATAGGCGGTAAACTCCTCTTTATCAAATTGTGTTCCATGGTCTATGATGAAGGCATGAGGGAGATCATATCGGCAAATGATGTTCTTCGAAACGAATTGGTAAACCTTCTCGTATGTCATATCAATGAGTGGCTCAGCTTCTACCCACTTAGTAAAATAATCCACTGCGACGACGAGGTACTTGAACCTTCCTCGGGTCGTTGGCAGTGGTCCAACCAAATCAATTCCCCACATGGAAAATGGCTAAGGGGAAGTTATGGGTGTCAACAATGCTTGTGGAGTTCTTCGGATGGAGGAGAAATGCTGGCACTTGTCACATTTCTTGGCATAGGCTATGCAATCAGCCCTCATCGTCAGCCAGTAGTATCCTTGCATCATCACCCTTTGTAAAAGCGTCCGACCTGCTACATGTGATCCACAAGACCCTTCATGAATTTCTTCGATTAATTCTTTTACCTCGGAGGGATGTACGCATCTCTGCAAACCTGCCATAATTCCTCGTCTATATAAAACACCATTAGTTATTACATACCGATCAGCTTTAAACTTTAATTTCTTGGCTGCGAGCTTGTCAATTGGCAATTCTCCCTCCTCGATATACGCCCTGATGGGATCCATCCAAGATGGACCTAAATCAAGGGTGATAAAGTTTATCGTCAGATCTTCATTTATACTCCGACCAGCCAACACTTCAATTGGGATTATTCGTCGTAACTCGGTGCGAGTAGCTAATGCTAGTCGAGCTAGGGCGTTTGCTCTCGCATTCTCCATTCTTGATATTCTGACCAGCTGAATAGCAGAAAATTTTGACAATAGCTCCTTTGCCTTTGCATGATATCTGATCATTAATTCTCCTCTAACTGCATACACTCCCATCATTTGGTTTACAATCAGTTAAGAGTCACTAAAGATCATAACTTGCTGTACCTCCATAACTTTTGCCAAATTAAGCCCTGCAATCATGGCCTCATATTCAGCCTCATTGTTGGAATCTTTGAATTGGAAACGCAAAGCGTATTCCATGTCGACCTCGTCCGGAGTGCTCAAAACTATCCCCGCGCCACATCCTGTATTGCAAGATGAGCCATCTACATATAGCCTCCATATAGGTAACTCGTCTTCAAATGTTGAATCAGTCAGAGTTCCTTGGTGAAATATTTGCTGCTTCTTTTCATCCTCCCCAGATTTTTCTCGCTCCTCGTCGATCATTTCTTCTTGCCCTTTTACCAACCGGAGTTGGTCTGAGCCAGTGTTTGTTGATCCTGTAACATCTACAGGTTGTTCAGTGAGCAACTTTTGCTCCTCATCCGGAGTCCTCCCAACTATCTCTGCATCACACTGTAACATCCACACGCCCTTTTACCAATCGGAATTGGTCTGGGCCTGTGTCTGTTGATCCTGTAACATCCACAGGTTGATCAGCGAGAAACTTTTCCTCCTCGGGGGTATTAGGATAGGTGAACTCCGCTATAAAATCTGCTACAGCCTGCCCTTTAAGCGATGATCTGGGTTTATAGACTATATCATATTCACCGAGTTCTATTGCCCAGTACATCAATCTTCCTGATTTTTCTGCCTTATACAGGGCTTGCCTCAATGGCATATCAGTATATACTACTATGGTATGAGCCTGAAAATATGGACTCATTCTCCTACTCGCCTCAATCAGCGCCAGTGCTAATTTCTCCAGTCTTGGATATCTGATTTCTGCTCCTCGGAAGTCCTTACTTGTGTAGTAAATTGGTTTTTGTACTCCATTCTCCACTCTGATCAACGCCGAGCTAACGGCATTCTCGGACACTGCAAGGTACAAGTACAATTTTTCTCCCATTACCGGCCTCGACAACAGTGGAGGTGCTCCCAAGTATTTCTTCAAGTCTTGAAAAGCCTTCTCGCATTCATCATTCCACTCAAAAGTCTTTCTGAGTGTCTTGAAGAATGGGAGACATCTCTCAGTTGCTCGTGATACAAATCTGTTGAGTGCAGCTACTCGTCCTGTGAGACTCTGTACTTCCTTCTTAGTTATTGGAGATCGCAGCCCTAATAGAGCTTTGATCTTTTCAGGATTTGCTTCAATGCCTCGTTGATTGACAATGTACCCGAAAAACATGCCTTATCGTACTCCAAAGATGCACTTCATCGGGTTCAGCTTCATTTGATATTTATCTAGTTGATCAAAAGTCTGGCTTAAGTCAACTAGATGATCGACAGCTTTCTTGCTTTTTGTCAGCATATCGTCAACATATACTTCCATGTTGTCACTGATTTGTTCATCAAAGACCTTGTTCATCAGCCTCTGATATGTCGCACCTGCATTTTTCAAACCAAAAGGCATAACATTATAACAATAAGTTCCCCTAGGGGTAATAAAAGAAGTACTTTCCCTGTCTTCAAGTTTCATTTTAATTTGGTTGTAGCCAGAATAAGCATCCATGAAGCTCAGCAACTCGTGTCGCGAGGTAGCATCCACCAGTTGATCAATTCGGGGCAATGGAAAGTGATCCTTTGGGCATGCTTTGTTGAGGTTGGTGAAGTCCACACACATCCTCCACTTGTTGTTTTTCTTCTTTACCATCACCACATTGGCTAACTAATCTGGATATTGAAAATCTTCAATAAAACAAGCTTTCTGGAGCTTCTCGACTTCCTCCTGTATAGTTTGATTCTTCTCGGGACTGAATTCTCTTCTTCTCTGCTTCACATGCTTGATTTCCTTATTCACATTGAGCTCGTGACATAAGAAGTTTGGGTCTATCCCATGCATATCTTCATGACTCCACGCAAAAGTTTGTCTTCTGCTTCTAAGGAAAGTTATCAATTCTTATTTTAATGAGGCTTCCAACGATGAACCTATTTGAGTAGTTCGCTTAGGGTGCTCGTCGTCTAGAATGACATTTTTAGTAGCTTCTACCACTTAACCCTTCACGAGTTGCGACTCATCTCGAGGATCCAATGTTTCAATTTCTATACCTTCCTCCACTTGATAGGTCGTAGTCTTTTTCTTTGATTCTTCCAGTTCTTCTTGCTCGACGGATGAATAATAGCATTCCCGAGCTACCTTCTGATCACCTTTCACAACTCCTACTCCAAAGTTTATTGGAAATTTTAGTCACTGATGCACTGTAGATGGCACAGCCTCGAATTTCTTCAATCCTACTCTTCCCATGATGATATTGTACGATGATTGGACATTCTTATCCATCACAAAGAAACGTATTCTTTATGTCAGACAAGCAGGCCACGTACCAATGAATATATCCAACTTGATCGTCCCAAGTGGAAATACTTTCTCGCCAGCAAAACCGATGAGGGGTCTGTGGTAAGGCTCCAGTTGAGATAGCTTTAGGTTGAAACTATCGAAACACGAGTAGATAATGATGTCTGCCGAGCTACCATTGTCGACCAGTACTCTTGAAATCATAACCTCCTTCATCCTCATTTAGATCACCAACGGGTCATCATGAGGATATAGAACACCTGCAAGATCGTTCTTTGAGAACCCAATGACCAACTTCTCCTTTTTCACCTTTCTCGGGCGATCTTCCTCAGCTAAATTTATTCGCTGAATGTATGAGCAAGATTGAGCCTCACCGAGGTAAGCTTTTCTTTCTGCAGTAAGGTCTCCTCCTCCTGCATCTCCCCCGATAATAACATTACAATCAAATGACCCAAAGCATATTGAAAATACCTCTCGTTCTGGATGCCTTGGTTTCTTGGGAAGATCGGGGTCATCCTCTGGATCAACTTCATGGTTTCTCTTCTTATTCTCCTCTTCTCGACGAGGAAATCTAGATCTCTCTCTAGTTCGGTCGGTGTTTCTTCTTTCGCCTCCCCGATCAACATACTTCGATAGCTTTCCTCGTCGAATGAGTGTTTCAATCTCATTCTGAAGAGCGATGAAATTTTTAGTCATATGACCATGATCGTTGTGGAACTCCCAATATTTCTCCCTATTCCTCGTGTCAGGGTCTGATTTCATTTTCTTTGGCCAGTTTAACTCCTCGCTGTTCTTAATTTCTTCCAGGACGTGGTTGATATTCGCCTTCAAAGGTGTGTAATTATCAAATTTCCTCAAGAATTCCCATGACGACCTATTTTTGGAATGTTTGTCACCACCATTATTCTTATGCTCTTTCTTCTTAGCTTTATCACCTTCCACCTTGGTTTCTTTGGCGTCCATATTCTTCTTCGCAGACATAGCCTCCTCAGCATTCATAATCTTGGACACTTTTCCCATCAGGTCTGACATGGTTCGAGGTGGATCTTTGGCCAAAGTTTAGTACAACTTGTTCGCCAGTAGTCCACTCATCAAAGCAGTAATAGATGTCTTCTCCTCGTAATCAATGACTTCGAGTTTCTCATTATTAAAACGAGTTATATAATCTCTGATACTCTCACCAGCCTTTTGTCTAACACTTAACAAATGTGCTACTCGTTTAACTGGCTTTGCTCCAAAGCAGAAATTCCCAATGATTAACTCTGCCAATTGAAGAAAAGTTGAAATCTTACCCCGAGGAAGATTATTATACCATATCTGGGAAGATCCGGTAAGAGTTCCCGAGAATGCCCTGCATCTCATCTCGTCTAGGACAACATAGATGTCGGCAGCAGCTTGATATTGTTCTATATGAAGGACAGGGTCAGTCTTCCCATCATACTTGGGAGTCACAATAGGTGCTTTGAACTTTGAAGGTGTTGGAAAATCATCAATGCCCTAGACAAAAGGTGTTCCTCGAACAAAGGTTCGTTGTAGAGGGTTCTTGGCCTTACCCATTTCCCCTAATCTATCCTCCAGTCTCTGAATAGATCCTTTCCATGCATTATTTCCTTCCTCGGGCCTATTGGTTCGAGCAACTGATCGTGTTGAAGTGGCTTCCTGGGATTTATCTCGACGAGCAGCTGGTCGGTCATAGGATCCATTTTGACGAGCAGCTGGTCGCGATTGGGAAGATCCTTCCCTTAAATATGATGGTCGTCAAAAGCTCCTCGACGCTGCATTAAGAGGACTTTTGTTCCTCCTAGGGCCTAATCGATCGAAAGGAGAGGCCCTACTTAATTTTTCCAATGCGCTGGCCCTTTCTGGGGAGAGGGTGACATGTTGTTCAGTATCTGTGGCTCGCACAGACGAAGTTAACCCAGGTTGATAAGAGAAATCATCAGATTCCTCATTGCGATGTGAGTTAGTACGCCTAGTACGCGAAGAAGGCACACGGATATTTCTTTGAATGCTTCGTGGTCCGGAATGGGCTGATGCACCGCCATGGAGGGTTTTGATAAGTTGTCGCATTGTTTCTTACATGACGGTCTGGCCCTGAGCCAAATTCGCCATTATTTCAATCAGATCTGGAACAATTGGTGGAGCAGATGGATTTGGAGGGGTTCCGGCATTTCGATTGCTGGATTCAGGAATATCAGCCATTGATAATGGATTGTTTTTTATGAGAAAACGATTTTACCAGTCGTTTCCCACAGACGACGCCAATCTGTTGATGTAAAAAATTAGATCACTCTAATAATTCAATCACAGATAAATAAATGAGACAAAGAATTTTAAAGTGGTTTGGCCTTATCAGAATGGCCTACGTCCACTGTTGTTTTATTACTGAATGTATGGGAATTCTCGATTACAAGTTATCTCAAGAAATTCCGGTTTGGGCGTCCTTTTACAATGAGGATTGTACAATGTATTTATAGCCTTGAGGCTGTAATGTGAAAGGGTAATACATTAAATGATATGCATATGAAAGGGTAATACATTTAATGCCCTCTTTGCGTGCGCGTCCAAATGATAAGCATTTAATGAATCAGTTGAACTGTTGGTTATCCATCTATAAATGCTTTGTTCGAGATGCAGCTCGGACCGCCTAAGCTTCTTGGTATTTCAAGAGTTCCTCAGAGAGGTTTGCTCCTCGGAGCGTATGAGCTCCTCGGAGCATGTGAATTCCTCAGGTAAGCAATGTTCCTCGGGGAACTAGTCTTTCTCGCTGTAGTTTTATTCCTCGGAGCGTCGGAGTTCCTCGGAAGTGTTTGTAGTTTCCATGTAGATAGCCACGTGTTTTCATATGATTAGTCCACATCAGCAGATTAAATTTGGTATCAACAGTATTGAACGGTCATTTGGGTGCGTAGGTATTTGCATAGACCAAAGGCCTAGGACCATGTTCGCCTCAATATGTGTTATTTGTTTATGTGGTTAGTGGGAGATTTTCGAACCAACAGTCCTTGTTTGAGTATGAGATGTACCTGGACTTGATAGCGGAGTATGCATTGCACCGCGGTATAGCCTCGGGGTATTATATTAGTATATGAATATAACAGTGGTGTGTATATATGTATACTTGTGATAATGTCTACCATGTGATAATTGTACATAATTAAGATAATAAAATCTTAAGTACCTTAAGTTGTGAATACTTAACTTTATTGTGATAGCACTTAATCGAGATAATAAAGTTGAAAAAATTTAATACAAGTATTGGGAATACGGGATTACTACTTCTTGAGATAATTAGCCGAAAAAGTCTGTGACCTAGTTAGAAGTGATATCGATAGCTAGATCAGATAAGATTTACGTTAGGCATGCATAATAGTTGAGGGTGAGAATATCATGTGAGAGTTCGAAAAGCTATCATGCACATAATACTTGCTTTATTGCAAATTTTAAATACTTGCTAAAAAAATTTATTTACAACTCGGGCTTTGACCTGTCTCTTGCATACTCTCCTCTCTTGTGGGAGCTGCAGGTCCTCATGCTTAGACGTCTCCACTCTCGTTTCATTTAGTTCCCTTTAAACATTTTATTTAGGGCATGTGTCGCATATCCTCAGTTATTTTATTGGAGAGATTGTACTTCCTTCATTTCGATATTTATTATTTAGTTAGAGTCAGTATATTAGTTTATGGTTTGAGATTTTGAACCGGAATGTCTTTATCTAGTCTTTTTATTTCAGTAGTTGATTCATATCCAGTGTTTATTTTATTCATATGTACGGTAAATGGTTTGTGTCTTAATAATTGGAATTTATTAATGGATTATTTGGGTATAACTTAAAATGGAATTTTTTTTTACACTGGCTTAAATAGTTATTAGGTGATTAATAAGGTTAAATGTTGACGACAGTGATGCTAATAATGAACCAACCGAAATTTCAGTTTTAAATTTAATAAAGTACTGATCACCCGGTATTTAATTGGGTGGGGTGTCACAGGTGGTATCAGAGCATCAGGTTCTAGAGTCTTTTAGGATTTGTACATCTTATTATGGTTTAAGCTTTGCATTCTTTGATAGTTCCCTATCTTTAGGATTGCCGCATTCTTGATTATGTGATTCATCTTTAGCTATTTGAGATTTAATAATTGTGGACTTATAAATTCCTTTTCATTTCAGATGCCTCCCAGATGTGCACCGAGGACCAAAAATGCCCAACTAGAGCCCCATCCAGCCCAGGCTCAAGGTACTATGAATGCTACAGAGGTCTCTGCCATAGTTGCTCGGCAGTCAATGCAATGCTAGCAGTCGTACAGCAAGCTCCACCACAGGTACAAGAACTGGCGCTAGCTCCAGTACATTCATTCCCTTTTGCTTGAGATCGAGTCAGAGATGCCTTCCAAAAGGCACACCCCCATAGTTCCAGGGGAGCTAGATGTGGTTGTAGAGATACATTAGAAGAAAGACATCCAGTGGCACTTGAGGATGTACGAGTGAAAGGAGGTGTAGAGGCGGATACTAGTTAGCTTCAAGGTAGTTGGGGTAGGGCTTCAGTGGTGGGAGTCCACTGCTACTACAGAGGAGCACGATGTGATGTCTATACAGGACTTCTGGTTGGAGTTTGACCGTAAATATTTTCCCTCCGTCATTCAGACTGAGATGAGGAGGAAACTACTGGACCTCACCCAGGAGGGGAAAACTGTATCCGAGTATGAAAAGGAGTTTACTAGACTAGTAAATTTAGTACCAGCTGAGGTGCATATTGAGGAAAAAAAGATTCAGATGTTTATGGATGGATTGACCTAGAGGAATCGAAAGCATCTTGTGGGTAATATTTCATTGTAGTCCTATACAGATGCACTCAATATTGTGTTAATACACTGGCAGGATCACCACTTCCTGCCAGTGTAGTAGCACAATGGGGCACAAGCAGGTAAGGACAGGTAAAGTAGTGCCAATGGGGCACAAGCAAGTCGGCAGGGTGAGACGGTTTCCCATTAGGGGGATTCTACTAAGAGATTCAGATAAGGGGGCCTTCGTCAGGGATAGGGAGGTTTTATGCATGGACACTAGAATCAACATGGACAGAAGGTCCATCAGAGCCAGCAGGGCCCGTAGTAGTTTCATCAAGGCCATCGGGGCCAAGGGATAGGTGCCAATGGCCAGCAGGGGTAGAGAGGGGGTAACTACATAGGTAGATATTTCACTTGTGGCAAGACTGGCCATAAACGATTTAAGTGCCCCGATAAGGGGAAGTATCCTTAGTAGTAGGGTTCTCACCAGGAGCCCTAGAGGTCGATATTCCCATCCTCTCTCCCAATGCCAGCACCTGTCCCAACTTTGTCTGCCATTCCAGCTGCCCCGATTCAGCGGGGACATCTTCAGTATGGACGTGTATACAATATCCACCAGGCAATAGCTCCATAGGATCCACCTGCAGTTTAGGGTATATTTTCTATCCATGGGTCTATAGGGCATATTTTATTTGACACGGGGGCCTCACACTCCTTCATAGCCACTAGATTTGCATAGGCCACAGGATTATTAGACACGATCGACAGTACTATGACTAGTGTAGACTCGTCCTTGGGTAGTGGATCGTTGATTTTCTTTTATGTCGAGTTTGGGAATAGAGATTGGAAGTCTTATTTTTCCTGTCGATATGCTTGTTTTAGATATGTCTGAGTATAATGTCGTTCTTGGCATGGATTGGATAGTCGCGTATAGGTCCATGATTGACTGCTTTAGTAGGAGCATTATTTTCACTATCCCTGGTCAGGAGATGTTTATACTGGTGATGCCTCGACCAGAGGGAGGATCGTCCACTCACCTATTTTATATAAAGGAGGATACCTCTATGGGAGTTATTATTTACCTGGATTTGATTTCGTAGTTTGCGAGTTTGCTAACATATTTCAGGAGATACCAAGATTGCTGCCTAGCAAAAGATAGATTTAGCACCTAATACTCGACCGATAGCTCGGGCTCCTTATCGAATGGCTCCTATGGAAATGAGGTAGTTACAGGATCAGATCGAGCAACTTTTGGGACAGGGATTTATTTCGAAAGAATACCTCCCCTTGGGGTGCCAATCCTATTTTTGAAGAAGAGAAATGGATCTTTGCGGTTACGTTTGGATTACCAAGAGTTAAACAAAGTCATGATAAGGAATAAGTATCTGCTGCCTCGAATTGATGACTTGTTCGACCAGTTGAGAGGAGAAACCTACTTCTCGAAGATAAACTTGATGTCAGGATACCATCAGTTATGTATCAGGGAGCGGGGCGTGTCTAAGACTGCCTTTCTAATAAGATATGGGTCCTATCGGGTTATGCTATTTGGGATAACCAACGCACCGACGGTATGCATGGACTTGATGAATAGGGTGTTTAGAGAGTTCTAAGGTCAGTTTGTCATTGTCTTCATAGATGACATCCTGATTTATTCATGGAAAGAGGATAAGCATACTGAGCACCTACATAGAGTTCTGTAGGCTTTACAGGAGAATGAATTCTATGTAAAATTCGAGAAATATGGATTTGAGTTGCATGAAGTATAGTTTTTGGGGAATATCATTTCAAATAGTGGGATATCGGTGGACCCTAGTAAGGTGTCAGTGCTGAGGGAATGGGGAAAACCCACGACACCAATGGAGGTGTGGTGTTTCTTGGGGTTAGATAGGTACTACATACGGTTTATTCGAGGATTCTCGAAGATTGCGAGTCCAATGACTAACCTTTAAGAAGAGATGAACCGTCAGGGTTACTGCAGCCGCTAGAGGTTCCTACATGGAAATGGGAGAGCATTTCTATGGATTTCATCACAGGGTGGCATACTTCTCAAAGGGGTCATGATTCTATTTGGGTGATTGTAGATTGGTTGACCAAGGTGGCCCACTTTTTTCCAGTTTAGAAAGATTATACAATGGGACAGTATGCCCAGTTATTCATTATTGAGGTAATGAGGCTACACAGAGTACCTCTTGATATTGTGTCTGAGCGGGATAAGGTTTTTGTGTCTCACTTTTAGGAGATCTTCTAGGAGGCTATGGGCACAGAGTTACGGTTGAGTACGGCTTACCACCCGCAAACTGATGGGAAGACAGATCGAACTAATTAGATGTTAGAGGATATGTTACAGATGTGTGTCCTTGACTTTAGAGGAGGTTAGGAGCAGTATCTTCCATTGGTTGAGTTCGCGTACAACACTCCTACTAGTTTACGATTGACATGGCCGCATTTGAGGCATTATATGGTAGACCATGTCATTTTCCTGCTTATTGGCTAGAGGCGGGGGATAACAAATTACTAGGGCCAGAGGTGATTCAGGAGACTACGACCAGAATATAGATGATTCAGAGTCATATACGAGTAGCTCAGGACAGGAAAAAAAGCTACGCCAATGCCAAGCAGTTCTTTAGAGAGTTTGTTGTGGGGGACCAGGTACTGTTATGAGTACCTCCTATGGAGGGTATTATGTAATTTGGGAAGAAAGGGATATTGTAGCCGAGGTACGAAGGGCCATTTCCTATCATCGAGAGGATCAGACCAATGGCATATAGATTGGGATTACCAGAGCACTTGCATCGGATACATGGCGTGTTCAATATATCTTCTCTTCGATGATATCTTCGAGATGAGTTAGCCTACATTAACATTGGGATGGAGGAGGTGGACTTACAACCAGATAGTTCATATGAGGAGAGACAGGTGGCTATCCTAGATCATAGTGTGAGGAGACTGAGGTTGAAGGTAGTGCCACTTGTGCGTTATCAGTGGGAGAACCACGATGTCGAGGATTCTACTTGGGAGCGCAAGGATGAGATGTTCAGTCGGACCGATCCATTTTCCAGTCAGATCAATTTGTTTTCTTTTTCAGTCGGATCGGTCCGGTTTGCTGTAGTTTTCTGCTATAGTTTTCAGCTCTCATCTAGAATACTCATGAACCTTTCTAATCTAAAAGTACGAGTTTATGGTTAAGTATAATGAGAGTTAGTTTAATCAAACCGTAGGCCAAGGTTGGGTTTAGGATTGGGCCTAAGAGGGGGAAACTATGCGATAAAATTAGTTAGTATTAAATCGGGAAAAACACTTACTTCAAAGAATAATTCAGGACTCGGAGATTTGAGAGAAGTGATGACTTAGATCAGTAGGGTATAGGGACCTCACCTACTATTATGAAGCATGAACTTAAAGATACCCTTCGAGTGGTGAGAAATACTCGGGAGCATTCGTTAAAGAATTAAACTATGTATTATTATTAGGTAGATTATTTGGGATAAAAATACTACATATGGAACATGTGAAATAATTTTATAGGTTATGTCAATACCTATTGTATGTTGATTATGTGTATGACATACTTAGCAGCTTGCTATCGCGAGAGGTTTTGAAAATGATAGCGGACAGTCTTATCCTGATGAACCTTGGGGGGGATTTTAGATTCGGTACCTCAGAACATAGTACATCAGTTGGATTTCCATTTGTGAGAACGATGGTATTGAACGGTCATTTGGGTGCGTAGGTATGTGCGTAGCCCAAAGGCTTAGGACTATGTTCGCCTCCAATATGTGTGATTTGTTTATATGGTTCGTGGGAGATTTCTGAACCGATAGTCCTTGTTTGAGTATGAGATGTACCTAGACCTGATAGCAGAGTATGCATTGCACCGCGGTGTAGCCTTGGGGTGCTATATTAATATATGAATATAATAGTTTTATGTATATTTGTATAATTTTGCTAGTATCTACCGTGTGATATTTGTAGATAATTAAGATAATAAAATCTTAAGCACCTTAAGATGTGAATACTTAACTGTATTGTGATAACACTTAATTGAGATAATAAAGTTGAAACATTTAATACATGAATTGAGAATACGGGATTACTACTACGAGACATAATTAGTAGGAATAGTTTATGGCCTAGTTAGAAGTGATATCGATAGCTAGATCGGATTAGATGTACGTTAGGCGTGCACAATACTTAAGAGGTGAGAATCTCATGGGAGAGTTCGAAAAGCTATCATGCACATAATACTTGCTTTATTGCAAATTTTAAATACTTGCTACAAAAATATTTTTTCAACTCGGGCTCTGACCTGTCTCTTGTATACTCTCCTCTCTTGTTCTATTTATATCAGGTGTCCAGCCACAGGGATGCCAGACTTAGACAACTAGAATTTTTGACGTGATGTAGCAGTTATGGGAGTTTCAGGTCCTCATGCTTAGATGTCTCCACTCTCGTTTCATTTAGTTCCCTTTAGAGATTTTATTTAGGGCATGTGTCGCCCATCCTCAGTTATTTTATTTGAGAGATTATACTTCCTTCATCTCAGTATTTAGTATTTAGTTGGATTCGGTATATTAGTTTATGGTTTGAGACTTTGAACTGGAATGTCTTTATCCAGTCTTTTTATTTCAGTAGTTAATTCATATCCAGTATTTATTTTATTCATGTATATGGTAAATGGTTTGTGTCTCAATAATTGGAATTTTTTAATGGATTATTTGGGTATAACTTAAAAGGGAAAATGTTTTGACACAAGCTTAATTATTTATTAGGTGATTAATAAGGTCAAATATTTCCGACAGTGGTGCTAAGAATGAACCAGTCGAACATTATGTTTTAAATTTAATAAATGACAGATCACCCGATATTTAATTGGGCGGGGTCTCACAGATTCCAAGATCAAAGATGAGGAATGTGGATTTTCACTGGAAGTGGGAATTGATAATGAGACCAAAGTTTCCAACTTTAATGGTAATATATACAA
The DNA here is from genome assembly GCA_949130495.1 of Sambucus nigra. NCBI lineage: Eukaryota > Viridiplantae > Streptophyta > Magnoliopsida > Dipsacales > Adoxaceae > Sambucus > Sambucus nigra. The sequence goes on along the minus strand of OX422210.1, from coordinate 515,653,629 downwards.
AGATGCTTATTTCAGTCTTTTATCAAATGATCATATTTTTTAAGAAGACTATGTAGTCGATCCTTTTGGGGGTGAAAGCTCTAAAGTTAATTCTATTAGTGAAGACTCAAAAGTTCTTTTCCATCCCAATAATTTAGTAGATTTATCTCTTGAAGAACATGATATTGGTACTCTACCATGGAAAAAAATAATATACAACTAAAGGATGAGTTCATATAAAAAGTTTGGAATGCTAGGTATCAAACCCATGAAAGAGCAATAGAGATAATTGGTGATAAAAATTTAAATGGTACTATGCCAATCAGTATAGCAATTTGGATTGAATTATCTATTTCCAATTGGATTTTCTTACATAATGGTGCAAGCCCATCAGCGCAGTGATGATTAGGAAGATTTTCACAGTTTTTTTCACATTGTGTTTGATCCCGAGGGACCCAATTATTTCTTAGTTCACACCCCAGCCCTTGAGGATAAGGATTTTTTAGGGGGGCATTATTAGGATCACCAATAGAGTCGAATACCTAGTTATTGAGTTGTCAATTACTAATTTGAATTGTTAGTTTAGTTTGTTACAGGAAAAAAAGTTGACCCTAAAGGAGGTAAATCATGAACAAGTACATTCCTAACAAGTCTATTAAGATCTCTATAGTTCACGCGACCTAACAGCTTATGACAAAGATATGCCATATCTTCCTTGGCAGTATTGCAAACAATTCTCCGTGGTACCCTTAGAGTCAAGGACTTGACATTCCTTTTTGGTGAAAAGCACATTGTGACTATCGTCACACATTTGACTTATGCTAAGCAAGTTAGCCTTTAATCCATCCACCAAAAGAGCATTATCTAACCTAGGAAAACCATTAATTTTTAGAGCTTTGATAGGGAGATCCCTTTTTGTGACCCCCTGCTTTAAAGTATTGTACCTTACTTTTACCTTTATGCCCTGGCGAGACCCATCACTAAAGGACAAAACAAGGTACAACACTATAAAGCCGAGGGTCACGAAAAGGGGTCTCCCTTACATTTTCCTAATTTTTATCGTACGCTTCCCTACAATGTTAGATTTGTTCCCATATCCAAAAGTAACTAACCCGAATCCCTTTCTAACAAGTTTGGAAAATAAAGTTTGGTTTCCAGTCATATACCTAGAGCACAGAAAATTAAAATACCATTGTGCATCATTTTGGACAACTAAAGCGGTGTGAATAATAAGGCATTTTTCTTTCTTAAAAAAAGAAAGATAGTTAGTTACTTTATTCTGTTTGAGGAAATTTATTGTAGAAGTTGTTTAAGTGTAGTCTATAAATAGATGATGTGTTGTAGGAGATGAATTATTTAATTATGAATGAGAAAAATATCCTTCTTCTCTATTCTTTTCTCCTCATTTTGTTCTACATTTTCTCCTATATCTCTTTTTCCTCTCTCTCTCTCTCTCTCTCTCTCTCTCTCTCTCTCTCTCTCTCTCACACTTGTTAGTTTCTTGAATTTACCAATAATTAACCTATTTGTTGAAATTCTAAGTCAGCCATCGGCATGAAATTGATCCGGCAATCAACGTAATCACAAATTTATTTTCCCAAATGGGAAAGGCTTAGGCCCTATTTAGTCGTGGAGAATTGTTTTTTGTTTTCTGTTTTCTATTTTCAATTTTCATCTCCATTTATAATTTTCATTTTCATGAAAAATTTAGAAAACTAGAAAATGTGTTCATATGGTAGGTATATTATTGTTTTCAAAATGTAGTTTATAGAAAGTGTGGGTACCCTGAATTTAGCACCATAAGGCCTGGACGAGTAGCCCTTCCTTAACAGGCCCAAAGCCCAGGCCCATCACCTCTTGTACTCATCTGATTACCCCACGATCCCATGAAGAGAAGTTGGAAGGGAGCACGATCCCATGTAGGGGAGATGGCTAATAAGAAGGAACCCATCACCCCCACTACTCTAACATATACATGTATAAATTAAACCCTAAGTACGGGGCAAAGGACAAGTTGTATTCTCTATACTTATTCTTCAGAATATAGAGAAATAACACTGACTGAACCACCGTGGACGTAGGCACTTCTTTGCTGAACCACGTACTCCCGTTGTTGTGTGATTGGCCTTTTATTTGTCTTTTCTTGGTTATTACCTCTTTCATATTTATTTGTGTTGCATAATAATTGTCACCACAATTGGCGCCGTCTGTGGGAAGCGTTTATCTTTCCTTGGGAAGATCCCACGCCGAGAAAAAATCTAAGATGTCTGGTCACAGCAGCAACGCTCCTCAAGCAGGAGATATTCAGGAGCCACCCGCTCCTCGCAGGATTAGGTCTGAAGTCCGACGTTCAGATCAAGGGGCTCGCTTAGAAAGGCTAGCCTCAGAAGAAAGTCAAGGACCAGCAAGGTCCACTCAGATATCCAGATTGATCGATGCATACGAAGCAAGGCTCCACGAGCAGAGGGAGTCTTCTCGCAGGTATGAGGCTGAGAATGCTCGCTTGAAAAGAAGACTGGAAAAACTGGAGAAAGAACTACGTCCTGATACCAGGAGATGCCCCTATCGCACTCCTAGCCCTCAGGCGAGCAAATCTCGCAGCCGAGGAAGGAGCCCTAGGCGGCAATATCAAGGGTTCGAAGGTGGCGACTCAGACGACGACCTCCGCGAGCAACTGAGAAGAGCTCGCCGCTATCAGAGCCCTGCTCGCAGCGACGACAACATACGGAACCTAGTCCGCAGAGAAATGGGCCAACATCCAGCTCACCGCGGCACCAGGTCAACCAGAGAACTCGCCAGGAGAGCCCTCAAGACCCAGATGAAATCACCCTTCACGAGGGAAATTGAAGAAGAAGAAGAAGAAGCTCCCAAAAAGTTTGCTATTCCAAGGTTCAAGATTTACGACGGGAAGACTGATCCCATTGATCATGTCAGGCAGTACCGGCAGGCTATGACCCTCTGGAATCACCGAGATGTGCTGATGTGCCGTATTTTTCCCTCGAGCCTTCATGATGTGGCCCAGAAATGGTTCGAGAAACTCCCTCACCGATCCATCAGAAATTTCAAATCCCTGGCCGAGCTCTTTACGGCCCGGTTCATCACCAGCAGATCCCATCCCAAAAGGATGGATGCTCTATTGACAATGAAGAAAACTCCTCAGGAGACACTTCGAGACTACGCGAAGAGGTACTGGGAGTTATTCAACAAAGTCGAGGACTGCGCGGAAGAGGTGGCAGTGGCTTCATTCAAAATTGGGCTACCTAGATCTTCCCTCCTTTACCAGTCCTTGACAAAGAAGGAAACAACCACCATTGATGACCTGATGGCCCGGATTGAGAAATACGCAAAGGTGGAAGATGTCACCCGCCTTAACGTAGGTGAAAACGGTCGAGCCAAGCTCGCCACGAAGGGAAGTCAGAAGGTTGATAACCAGAAAAAAGGAGGAAAGAATGGGAGCAAGAATGGATCCAAGAATAGAGGGAGCCCTGATGTTGCAAAGTCGTTCCAGGCGGTCAACACCGTCTTCAAAGAACCAATTTACAAAATTCTCACAAAGATCAAAGATGAGCCGTTCATCAAATGGCCCCGGAAAATGGGAGGAGACCCATCGAAAAGAAACAATGCGCTGAGATGCACCTTCCACAGAGAGGGAGGACATAAGACCGGGCACTGCAAGGCTCTTAAGTCCCACCTTGAGGAGTTGGCCAAATCCGGACATTTGAATGACTTTGTGGAAAGGAAGGTAGAGAGAGTGACTGCCCACAAGGAGGTAAAAGCCGACAACGTATTAGAAGACGACACCGGACACGAATTCGCAGTACTCCATGGAGTATCCGATGTTAAGCAAATCCAGGGCAACTCAGCTCGGATGGAGGTAAAGAAGCTGACAGTAGTAATGCAAGCTTTTAAAATTGATCCAGCGAAATCACAAGAAGGAAAACGCCGACGAGCAGAGGACATCAACTACAACAAGCATATTGTTTTCACGGATGAAGATCTTGTGGGAATGAGGACCCCACATCATGATGCCTTAGTCATTACACTCAGGATAGCCAACTTTGATATCGACAAGCTGCTCGTCGATCAAGGAAGCTCATCCAAAGTAATGTACATCGACCTGTTTAGAAAATTGAAGTTGAACATCGCCGACCTAAAGGGAACCACTGTTCCTCTGGTCGGCTTCGCTGGAAAAATGACCATGCCTCTGGGCAAGATAGTACTACCAGTGCTCGCTGGATATGTTTCGAAAATGATCGAATTCTTGGTGGTCGACATCGATTCACCGTATCAAGCCATCCTCGGCAGGGGATGGCTTCATGCAATGAAGGCAGTCTCCTCGACCTACCACCAGAAACTCAAATATGTCACCGAGCGGGGAGTGATGGAGATACATGGCGACCAGGCGATGGCGAGAAAGTGCTTCATAGCGGCCATCCGACCAAAGCCAGAGAAAAAAGACGTTCAAACCAGTGAGAAAGTGGAGGAAGGTGCAATCCCTTCCAAATAGCAATTAAAATATGGAAGGCCCGGAGTGGAAGAGACCAGGATCCTCCCCTCCGAGCGTGTTGTAGAGGACCTGGTAGAAGTAATTGCTAGAGAAGGCGACAACAGCAGAGTCTTCCTGATCGGGACCTCACTCACTGACCAAGAGCAAAAGGATTTGTTAACCTTACTCAGAAGCAACATAGATGTTTTCACTTGGGAACCCTATGAGCTGCCAGGAATCGATCCCAATATGGTCTGCCATCGGTTGTACGTCAATCCCACATTCAAGCCGATGGAACAGAAGGCACGACGAACTGCTCCCAAGAAGGCCAAAGCAATAGAACAAGAAGTCGAAAAACTGCTGGATACAGGATCCATACGGGAAGTGAAATTCCCCAAATAGTTATCCAACCCAGTGGTAGTTCCAAAAAGCAACGGGAAGTGGAGAGTTTGCATAGACTTCACTAACCTCAACAAATCCTGCCCCAAGGACAGCTTCCCTCTTCCGAAAATAGACCAACTAGTAGACGCCACTGCAGCTCACGAGCGAATGAGTTTCCTGGACGCATACTCAGGCTATCACCAGATTCCCCTGTATGCACCAGATCAGGATAAAACGGCGTTTATCACGACGGTTGGTTTATACTGTTACAAGGTCATGCCTTTTGGGCTAAAAAATGCAGGGGCAACCTATCAGCGGCTGGTTACTAAAATGTTCAAGAATCATATGGGAGACACGATGGAGGTCTACATCGACGACATGCTCGTCAAGAGCAAGGAGAAGGAAAACCACCTCTCGGACCTGGCAAGTACCTTCGAAATCCTCAGGAAGTACCGAATCAAACTCAACGCGAGCAAGTGTTCCTTCGGTGTCCAGTTAGGAAAGTTCCTTGGATATTTGGTCAGCAAGCGTGGCATAGAGGCAAATTCGGACCAGATTGATGCAATTAAACGGGTGCAACCTCCTCGCACAATCCGCGATGTACAGAAGCTCACTGGAATGCTCGCTGCTCTAAATCATTTTATTTCTAAATCCTCCGAGAGATGCAAGCCCTTCTGCCAACTCTTAAAAGGTTGCAAAACGGTAGAATGGACACTAGGTTGCTCGCAAGCATTAGACGAGCTCAAGTCCTACCTAAGCTCCCCACCACTGCTTGTCATACCACAGCAAATGGACCATTTGTACCTCTACCTCTCTGTATCCAGCCATACTATCAGCTCAGCGCTAATGTGTGAAGTTACAGGGCTCCAACATCCAGTCTATTACGCGAACAAAACCTTACTAGACGCCGAGCAGCGCTACCTGCCATTGGAAAAGCTCGCATTCGCCCTAGTAATGTCCTCGAGGAAACTGAAGCATTACTTCGAAGCTCACACGATCATTGTCCTTACATCACACCCCCCCAAGGCTGTCCTAAGGAAGGCGGATTTGTCGGGCAGACTGTCTAAATGGTCAGTCGAGCTCGGCCGGTTTGACATCCAATTTCAACCAAGGACAGCTATCAAGGGTCAAATCCTTGCTGACTTCATAGCTGAATTCACAGGCGAAGAACCCTTCGACCAGCCTAAGCCAACAGAGCAAAACAGCCAGGCTACAGGGGGAAGCTGGAAGCTATTCGTTGATGGAGCCTCCAACTCAAAGGGGGAAGGAGTAGGAATTGTTCTCATCACTCCAGAAAATACAGTCCTCGAGCAAGGAATCAGGCTGGGATTTACAGCCTCCAACAACGAAACAGAATACAAAGCCTTAATAGTAGGTCTCCAAAGGGCGCAAACTCTAGGAGCAAAGCATTTACAGGTATTCGGAGACTTGTAACTAGTTTCCAATCAGATAAGTGGAGACTACAACGCGAAGGATGAGAGGATGGCAGCCTACCTCTCCTTGTGAAGAAACTTAATGACGAACTTTAAAGAAATCAACATCCAACAGTTTCCCAGGGGGCAGAACAGCCACGCTGATGCCTTGGCAGCCCTAAGCTCGGCAATTGATTCCAGCCTTAAAAGGATAATCCCTATCGATTTCCTTAGCTGCCCGAGCATTTACCCCAATTGCGAGATGACCAAAGCGAAACAAATACTCCAATTGGAACCAGCCCCAAGCTAGATGGATCCCTTGAGAGACTATTTGAAGAACGAAACGCTCCCAGAGGATAAGAGGACTGCCCACCAGATAAGAGTCAAAGCTTCTCGCTTTCACTTATCCACAGGAGGCGACTTGTATAAAAGATCTTTCTCCGAACAAATACTCCAATTGGAACCAGCCCCAAGCTGGATGGATCCCTTGAGAGACTATTTGAAGAACGGAACGCTCCCAGAGGATAAGAGGACTGCCCACCAGATAAGAGTCAAAGCTGCTCACTTTCACTTATCCACAGGAGGCGACTTGTATAAAAGATCTTTCTCCGACCCCTACCTTAGATGCGTCCACCCAGGCGATGTCAAGACAGTGCTTCACGAGCTTCACGAAGGAATCTGTAGGAGTCACGTCGGAGGAAGGTCTCTAGCCTTCCGAGCAATAAAGGAAGGTTACTGGTGGCCATATATGCAAAGGGACTCCGTAGTATATGTCCGCAGATGCCTAAAATGCCAGCTTCACGCCCCTATGGTCCACCAGCCTGCCAGCGAATTAAAATCCCTGACTAGCCCCTGGCCTTTCGCCCAGTGGGGAATGGACATCGTGGGACCACTGCCCACCGCTGCTGGCAATCGCAAATACCTGTTGGTCGCAACTGATTACTTTACCAAGTGGATCGAGGCAGAACCACTGGCGAACATCCGAGATGCTGACATGATGAAGTTCATATGGAGAAATATAATCACTCGATTCGGGATCCCCAGAACCATCATCACTGACAATGGAACACAGTTCGAGAGTGGCCGTTTTTAGAACTTCTGCGACCAACACGGGATCAGGCACCACTTCAGCTCGGTAGCTTATCCTCAAAGCAACGGACAAGCTGAGGCTTCCAACAAAACAGTGATCGCTGGGTTGAAGAAGCGGTTAGAGCAAGCAAAAGGCACGTGGACAACCGAGCTACCACATGTCCTATGGGCATACAGAATGACTCCTAGGCGAGCCACAGGTCAAACGCCATTCTCACCAGCATATCGTATGGAAGCGGTCATCCCATTAGAAGCAGGATTGCCTACAATGAGATCCGGCCTTTTCGAGCAAGGTCAGAATGATCAGGCTTTGCTCGCTGAACTCGACTTGGCCGATGAGAGCAGGGAACTTGCCCTAGTAAAACTAGCGAGCTATCAGCAACAGCTCGCGAAGCACTACAGCAAAAAGGTCAATCCGAGGAAATTCGAAGTTGGGGACTATGTCCTAAGAAAGGTCCTGGGCAACACAACTGGGAAGGACCTTATGAGATAATTAGAGACGATCTGCAAGGTGCCTATCATTTGAAAACGATGGAGGGCAGAGAGATACCACGAGCATGGAACGCAGCTAATCTCAAGAAATTCTACTTTTAGGAGTTCTATTGTTAGATCTTTTATTGTACTCATTATGGGAAAAGACAGTTTATTTCTCTATTCACCAATGAAAATCTCTCAGTTGATCACTCTCTAAAAAGTAACAATTATATCTTACTGCACATCTTTTTCAAATCACAGGTATAATGGTTGACATAGCAGGGGAACACCCCTCCTCAGGTCATCGTCATGAAGCACGACAGACCTCTTAGCATTGCCCATGGCAATATATGAAGCCCTACAGAGTATTCTTAGGCATCAAACCTACTTTGGTTAAACAAAATCCTGACCGGATGAAGACATCCAATAACAGGTGTGTCCTCGCCAATTGCCCCACTTAGACCTAAGGGAGTGTGACGAAACGACCTAAAAGGTAAAGAAAGGGCACAATGGTATTCTTAATACTGGACTGGGCGGACACTCACATGACAAGATAAAAAAGATTGTGAAGCTGCAAAAATATAACAAAGATTAGATAAACACGTTTAGTCGGAAAAATCGCCCAAAACTCAAACTTTCCATTAATCTTTTATATTTACAAACAATAATAGTACATGTTTAGTCGGCAAAGCTCGCCCAAAGCATTTACAATTATTAAAAAAAAATATCAAGAAGGTGGAAGCCTCCGAGCAAGGTAGTCAGCAACCTTAGCTCTCCTCCCGTCATCAGGAGCAGGATCGAACTCCTCAACGACCTCATTTGCGTCCAACTCCAGTAGTCTCCGGGGAATAGCATCGATGGGAATCCATCGATCATCTCGCCTGAATGGATTGGGAATCAGAGTAGAGGGAGACATCTCATGCCGATACCACAATATCGAGTTCCTCGGGAACGGTAGCTCTTTGAGAGCACTCAACCACCCCCTGATGAAGGAAAGCTCCTCGAACTCTGATAATCTTGTGGGAGCATCCATCCAGCCCTGATCATAGCCATCAGTCCACACTTGGCGAGGGCCCTTCTTGAATAGATGCCGCAGTCGGGTGACGTCCCTCTGGAGCCCAGCAGCAGTCACGTAAGCTCATCGGACATCGCCACGCAACTCCTCCATTTCCCTCTCACGCTGCTCCTCAACTTCCCTAATCCTACCCCGTGTACTCCTACCAGAACGCAGGAGGGGAGGCCGAGCAGCCCGCGAAGAGGAAGAGCCTTGTAGGACTGCCGAAGCGGTGCTCGATGAATGCTCCTTAAGCTTCGAGACCTCCCGCCTCAGGTCGTCATTCTCCCGCAGAAGAAACTCCACGACTTGATTGATCTCGGTGGCCTCCAGTAACTTTGCTCTCAGCTCGCTAACTTCTTCTTGCACTGAAGCTCCGATATCTTCCATTTCCTGGAGCCTGTCCTTCAATTTGGCCACCAGCTTGGACTGATCCTTATATTTCTGGTTCCTTGACTTAGCAAACCTGCAAAGCCTAGCAAAGGCCTGGCGAACTGCAGGGCTTGCATTAGGTCCCAGAGTCCTACCTAATTGGGAGGTAACAGGAATATAGTCATCCACATCAACCAATTACAAGTAAAAGAAAGAGAAAAGAAGGAGATCAGCATAAACAAAAATAAAGTCTTTTCATTGATAATGAGCGAGGTTACATCAGATGAAAAAAGAAAAAAGTTACAAAGAAGCCATATCACTTAGCAACCTCGGTGGATGGACCCTTGTCCTTATCAGCATCAGCAGGGGTATTACCCTCTACAGGGGTGTCCACTGCCTCCTCGACCAAGGGAGCATCAGAAGGAGTCGCCCGAGAAACAGGATTGGTGCCTTCAGCAGTTGGGGCTGGGTCCTCATCCACGACTGGCCTTGGCCCTGGATCATGCCCGTCAAAGAGTGGGGATGCAACATCCACCCCAGCGGCCACGAGGGCCTTGTTCCACCCTTTCTTGAAGTTCAGACGGCTAATATAGCCTATCTAAACCTCGACATACTCATACGCAGTAGCCCAGCCAGAATTGTACGAATCTTCTTTAAGAGTGGCTGCCTGGGCTTTCTCCGCCTCCAGCTGCTCGGTAAGAACCCCGTTCTTCTCCGCAAAGTCCAGCTTACTCGAGCATACCTGATCATACGACTTCCTCAGCTCACCGAGCTCCCTGACAGCATTATCTCTCTCGCGAGCAGAATTAGCAAGGGCCGAGGCAGATGAAGCTCGAGCCGCATCAGCAGCCTTCAGATCGTCCTCCAGCTGAGAACTCCTGGCCACCAGAGTAGACTTCTGCTGCTCCATCTCGTTGTTCCTTCTCAATAGCTCATTGCGAGAGCGATAGAGCACAGCAAATTCAGTCACAAACTGCAAAAAAATGAGGGAAGGATCAGAAAGAAGAAACCATCAAAACGGATTAAAAGAAGTTGAGAATTAGAAAAGGAACCTTACCAAGGCAAGCCTCTGGCTAGCTTTCAAAGCCAGTTGATCGGACCCTGATGCCCTCTCACGATCTGCAGGGAGGACTTCCCTCTCAAGCAGCGCAGGGGCAAGCTGGGGAGAGGTGGCCACCGAAGCCCCCTCAAGTAAGGCAGATACTGGGACCAAGGCTTGACCAGTTTTGGTCCTCAGTTCCATCTTCCTCCTCTCCTACTCCTTTTATTTCTCCCTTCTCTTTCTCTCTTCCACCTTCTTCCTCTCCTCCTCCTTTTTCTTCTCTCTCTCTCTCGCCTGCTCCTCCTCTTTCTTCTTCTTCTCTTGCTCCTGAAAAGAAGGACGAGAACCAGTAGCTATGGCCCCGGAGGCAGTCTTTGATTTCTTGGACTTCTGGGCAAGAAGCACATCATCATCATCATCATCATCATCTCTGATTAAATTCTTCCTGGTAGGCATCTCTTCACCAGAACTGATGGAAGTGCTCGAAGAACTGCTACTGTCAACACTGCCTGCACCCAAATTACTAACACCTGCAGGCTCACTCTCCGAGTTGCTCTCTTCTTCGTCCAATTGGATGGGCTCAGCAGAAATCTCTTCGGAAGAGTCAAAGTTCGGAACACTATCCACAGGTCGGGCTATGAAGATGGAGCCTGTGTTCTTGTATTCAAGCAGAAAAGCAGCAGACCTAGGATGCTCGCCGTCAACCAAAGGTTCCCTGATGTTCCAAGCTTTCACCAGTTCCGAGATACGAACCTCGCTGAGAGTAGGCTCCAAGTTCTTTGCCCTCGCTGTAAAAAAGAAAGCAAGGAGAGGTTAGAAAAATCACAAAGTCAGCAAAGGTTGAAACAATAATACAACATCTACCTATATATTCTTCCCAATAAAAGGGAACAGTGAACCTCTCAGACCTCGACTCTTTAAATTGGGGGGAGAATTGCCAATTCCTAACAAGAAAACCTTCTTGCCAGTAGTCCTTATGGGAATCAGGTAAATTTACTACCAATACCCTATCAGGGCTCCTAGCCTTAAGGTACCGGACACCTGAACTCGTTCGAGAAAAAGAATAACAAAAGCAGACCTCGGCAAGCCCTAACCTTGTGCCGTACAATTGATTTATCCTATGCACGCCGTTCACTATTTTCCATACGTTGGGCGAACATTGTGCAGGCACAATACCAAAATAGCTAAAGAAGTGCAGGAACAGACCATTGGGGGGAAAGGTAAGACCCCCCTGAGAGAGCAACAGGACGTGAATCCAATGTGCATCTTCTATATCCCTAACGTTCCTAGGCGGCGAGGCACAACACTCAATCTCTACCCACTCAGGAATACTGTAGAATTTTCTAAACTCAGTTACTGACCTATTTCCAATCTTCGCCATTGGAAAAATACAAGAAAAACTGTAAACTCGAGAAAAAAGGCACAAGAGACTTACAAGACAGAAGATCAGGTCAAATGGCGAAGAAGCGACGAGAGTGGAGACCGAAAACAGAAGGTACAAAGCTTAAGAGTTCTCAAAAGATAGAAGATTGCTGGAAAAGCTGAAGCGACGAAGAGAAAATGTGTCTTATTCCAACAAGCTTTCAAGTCTAATCATAACGCACGGATAGTGAAGCGGGTGCCGCCAAAACAACTTCACAGTTTTCGAAGAAATCGACCATCATAGCTGATTATTTAAATTCATTGGACCTGTAAAAATGGCCCAACAAATTTAGGGGCAATTGTGGGTACCCTGAATTTAGCACCATAAGGCCTGGACGAGTAGCCCCTCCTTAACAGGCCCAAAGCCCAGTCCCATCACCTCTTGTACTCATCCGATTACCCCACGATCCCATGAAGAGAAGTTGGAAGGGAGCACGATCCCATGTAGGGGAGATGGCTAATAAGAAGGAACCCATCACCCCCACTACTCCAACATATACATGTATAAATTAAACCCTAAGTCCGGGGCAAAGGACAAGTTGTATTCTCTGTACTTATTCTTCAGAATATAGAGAAATAACACTGACTGAACCACCGTGGACGTAGGCACTTCTTTGTTGAACCACGTACTCCCGTTGTTGTGTGATTGGCCTTTTATTTGTCTTTTCTTGGTTGTTACCTCTTTCATATTTATTTGTGTTGCATAATAATTGTCACCACAGAAAGTTCTAGAGTAAAATATAATTACATAAAGTTTAGGTGTATAATGTAATTACAAAAAGTTTAGGGTTCCAATATAATTTATAAACAGTCAAAAGAGCCACATTTATAGAAAGTTTGGGGGATAAAATGTATATCTTAAAATTTCCAAGGCCAAGATATCATTTTTAAAAACTAAGAGATTAAAATATAATTTATGAAAAGCTTGAGGATCTAGATATAAGTTATAGAAAGTTCAAAGTTAAAATGTAATTCTAGGGATATTAAAAATTGGTGGAAAACTTGCTAGAGTTGTTTTCCAATTTTCTGAAAAATTTGGAAAACTATTTTTTAATTTTCTGTTTTTAAAAAAATATCAAACTTCAATACATTTTTTAATTTTCCATTTTTGTGAAAAAAATTTGATTTTTTTTTTCTGAAAAACAACTTTGTTTTCCACAACTAAAGAGGCCTTGGCAGTTTTGGTTATCACCCTTTTGAAATCCGTTGGTTTTTTGCCTCGGTATGGATAGATTTTAGAAAGACCGGTATATGATGAATTTCCTAGGTTGGTGACTCATCATACACCATTTTCGTTTTAGGATTTGGAAGCAAGAAGGTCCATTTGTCAAACTAAAGGTATTTGAGTAAGGATATCTTTATAACCTAAAATTCATTCCTCGCTACCTGATTTAATTGGAATTGGATGATCATGAGGTCTTTTATAAGTGTAGTCTTTTGGATTCTTCAAATTATCCAAGTGGGTGTAAATGCACGAGGACTTACTCCTTTCGATTATGTGGAAAGAAAAAAATCTTGTTTTTTATTTATCCCGTTACTCTCATTAGAATTTTCTTGCAAGCATCCTTAACATTCCTTTTTTATCCTAATTGTAAAGGATAGAACTGGCAAACCTGAGCTTATGACCGTGACATTCATTATTCATCACCATTGTTTTTCAATAGTACTTAACATTCCTATTTTTTAATCATGATTGTATCATTGATCACATACTTGGACTATAAATGTAAGGGTTCTCGTAGATTTATATAACATTCATTAATGAGTCAACCACCTAGTATATTACCTCAAGGGCTCGTTTGGTTCGAGGTTTGGAAGGGGAATGGGAATCCATAATTCTAGGAATTTTAAGTCCCTGGAATCTTGAATTCCTTTCCATTGTTTGGTTCACGTAAGAATTATTTTTTCTCGACATCTAAAGTTATTTTTTCAAATTAGGAACAAATATCATTTGACTAAAATACCATTCTACTTTATTTGAGTGTGCGCACATGAGTGTGTAGTGAGTGTGTGTGTGTGTGTGGTTGTGTGTGGTTGTGTGTGTACGTGTATGTGTGTGAGAGAGAGAGATTGTTTGTGTGTATGCGTGTATTTATATGTGTGATAGAGAGAGGGATAGAGGGAGGGAGGGAGGGAGAGAGAGAGTGTGTGTGTTTGTGAGAGAGAGAAAGAGAAAGAGAGAGAGAGAGAGATAGTGTGTGTGTGTGTGAGAGAGAGAGAGAGAGAGAGAGAGAGAGAGAGAGAGAGAGAGAGAGAGAGAGAGAGTGTTTGTGTGTATTTATGTGTGTGATAGTGTGTTTGATATATAGCTAGAAAGAGGGAGGGAGGGAGAGAGAGAGAGAGAGAGAGAGAGAGAGAAAATGTGTATGTGTGTGTGAGAGAGATAGAGTGTGCGTGTGTGTGTGAGAGAGAGAGAGATAGAGAGAGAGAGAGTGTGTGTGTGTGTGTGAGAGAGAGAGAGAGTGTGTATGCACATGTGAGTTTATATGAGATGGTATTTTTATCTCCCCACAAAAGTAAGGTAATATGTCTGGGAATATAGAATTACCTCCATTTTAGAGGGGAAAGGAGAATTCCAATTTCATGGGAATTCTAAATTCCAGAAATTCTAAGTTCCTCCTTAAATCTCCAACCAAACATTGTAATTCTAAATGAGGCGAATTCTAAATTTTAGGAATTCTAAATTCCCTTTCCAAACCACGAACCAAACGAGCCCAAAAAGTTAACAAAATAGAACAAGCAAATGCGTGGTGTTGGAGATTTTTAAAATAAGTGGGTAAAAGTTTTGGGAGTAAAAGTTTGTTCCACATTGGAAGTGTGTAGAGAAAAGTTGGAAACAAACTCAATATAAAAGGGAGAGTGTCCCACATTGAAAAATGAGTAAAGTTAAGTGATACCCACTAAGTTATAAAAGGAGTGGGCAACCTTTTGTCCCACATTGGAAAAATATACAGAAAGTGTGCACTTAATAAGTACAAATGGAAGATGAAGACTTACTTCATCTAGCATTTAAGAGGGTTATTCAAGAGAGATTCAATACGATACGATGCACCACGCGTGCGCGCTTTTGGGGAAGTAGGCTGTAGAGGCTCTAATGGCATACTTTGCGTCTCCGCAGTGGTAGCGGGTTGCCGGGATTCGTCCGGATCTGATCGTTGTCACTTTTTGGGTTGTCTATGTAAAACCGATTCGGTTTAATTATACTTGTTCGGAAATGGCTTAACACTATTAGTAATTAACAATCATACCATTTCGAATTTAATTAAGACTATTAATTCAACAGTCATGACTATTAAAGACAAAGCCTTTCACTATCTATAAATAAAGGCTACCTAATTCAAAATTGCACATTTTTTTTCAGATTATCCTAGTTCCAAATTTTCCAAATCCCAACAATTATTCACTTACATTTTCAGGAGATACAAAAACTATCTTATTATGTTTTGTGAATAGAAAAAGAATAAGAACTTGATTGACTGTTCTTTACTGTTGCATCCAAGCATTGTCTGCAAACATACAATTTGCAGACAATGCAATTGCTTCATTGTATCTTGAGTACGGATTTGTGAATTCTCGTTTGTCTATCGAATTATCTTGGTGGGGCAAATACTGTATTTAGGAAATTTACATCAGGCCTTGAAGTTTTCAGAATTTATTTGAAGTCCAACAGAATTGAATTCAAGAAGTTTTATTGTTTTGAAGTTGACTGAATTATTATAAAGAAAAGAGCTTCATTTTTGCATTTGCATATTTATTCTCCAACATGTGGAACTAAACAATTAGAGTTTAAGAACCCAATTAGAGTTCAATAAAAAATTAGCTCAGCTTTAAAAGGTCATAACACAATCATGTTCTAAATTAAGCCTATGTATTGTTTCAAACTAGGAAAAAACGCGAACACGTGATTGAATGCACACACGGACAAAGTAAAAAAGTTTTGTAAAATAATAATTTTGATTAGAGGAATGCTACAACAACCGGCTAATTGCACCACAATTAGCAACCAGCTGACATGGCAAGATGAGGTGGCAGCTACCACCTCACACAACTCCACAATTCTTTATCTAGGTGGATGAGGATGGATATAATTGAAAAGTTTTAAGTTTTTAATTATTTTTTTCAGTTCTAAATTCTATTTTAATTTTAAACAAATTATCTTCAAATATTTTAAATTCATTTACAAATATGAACAAGGCCCAATTAAAATGCGACACAATACAATTTTTATTTTATTTATTTAACACGATCACAATATATTTTTTATTGGGAAAAGCTACCTCGACACAGAGGTCAACACATGATCAAGGATCAAACGGCATATTCATTCCTCGTTGTCTCTCAATGAATGTAGGTCCGAACTAGCGGAACTAAACAATTGCGATAAAAAGCGCCACTAAAAAAATATTTTTTTTAATAACTTAGAATTTTTGTTTATAAAAATATTTTTAATGAATTGTTTTTTTTTATAAAAATATTTTTAAATATTTATAAAAAACATTTGGGTCTTTTTAATGAATTGGTTTGTTTGCGTGTGCGTGTTAGATAAAAAAACTGGGTATTATAAGGAATTTTTTTTACGTTTTAGAAACAACTAAATAATTTTTTAATACAATTTCTTAGTGTTGATGGCGCGGACCCACACCCATTAAATAATATGGTCCGCTTTTTATCATAAACATAAAAAACAATTTTTTGTCAAACCAAAACCAATCGCAACCGACAATTTTTTATGCCGACTCATGAGTTTTATGTGTCGATCGCGACACTAGTTGTGACAACCCGAATATAATTGTGATAGATTATTTTTAAATCATGATTAGCTTATGTGATATGGATAATATGTTATTAGTATATATAATGTTAAGTCATTATGATTAGTCTAATCCTACCTTCATAAAGCATGAAATATCGAATTAGTTACAAATATGAAAATTTGAAGTTTTCGGTAGGAATGTTCATGTTTAAGACTATTTTTGACCTTTATGACATAACAATTGAATTGAGGTGAAAACTAGACAGTTGTATACAGGTGAGTTATGGTTCTAACACAACAAACGGTGTGTGAAACGGAGGTCCCAACAAGAAGTTATACCGAAATTTCTAACCAAAGGAAACTTTGTCCATCCGTTTAAGTGGTATTTCCTCTTATTAGCACACCATGTGTTCTATTTTGATTGGTTGGAGGTGTAGGCTGGTTTGGCCGACCTTTAATCCTACCTTCATAAAGCATGAAATATCGAATTAGTTACAAATATGAAAATTTGAAGTTTTCGGTAGGAATGTTCATGTTTAAGACTAGTTTTGACCTTTATGACATAACAATTGAATTGAGGTGAAAACTAGATAGTTTTATACAGGTGAGTTATGGTTGTAACACAACAAACGGTGTGTGAAACGGAGGTCCCAACAAGAAGTTATACCGAAATTACTAACCAAAGGAAACTTTGTCCATCCGTTTAAGTGGTATTTCCTCTTATTAGCACACCATGTGTTCTATTTTGATTGGTTGGAGGTGTAGGCTGGTTTGGCCGACCTTTAATCCTACCTTCATAAAGCATGAAATATCGAATTAGTTACAAATATGAAAATTTGAACTTCTCGGTAGATATGTTCATGTTTAAGACTAGTTTTGACCTTTATGACATAACAATTGAATTGAGGTGAAAACTAGATAGTTGTATAAAGGTGAGTTATGGTTGTAACACAACAAACGGTGTGTCAAACGGAGGTTCGAGAAAGAAGTTATACCGAAATTACTAACCAAGGGCAAATTTGTCCATCCGTTTAAGTGGTATATCATCTTATTAGTAAACCAAGTGTTCTATTTTGATTGGTTGGAGATGTAGGCTGGTTTGTCCGACCTTATTCCTTTTAAATAACCTTCTCCTTCAGCTAAAATCATCCATGAGGGATTTAAGCTTAAGGAGAGAGAATAGGGAAGTTTAGGAAGAAAAAGTGAGGAGAAAAATTGGAGAAAAATCTGTACAAATTACGTAAAAGCCCCGAAGGTAATCCTAAATGAAAATCTTGTTATTTTTCTTATATTACTGTTTTATATGATATAAGTAATCATTGTTTACTAAACTTTCATCCCTTGATGTACATATGTGTGGTTAGATGAAAGTTTAAGTTAAGTTGAATGTAGAAACCCTTAAAATTATTTTTTTAGAAAACTTATTTATTCAAACTTTCATATCTTTTTGTATACTTACTAGAATTGATTTATTCCAATTGTATATTAACATGGACTCATATGTGTATGACATATCCCAAAATCATGTGAAAATACGAAGAAATGAGTCTTTTGTGAGAGTTTTAAGTTCGGGTATAAAATCTGCCCTAAGGGTGAAAGTATGCCCGCCATGTGTTCGATGTTTTGCTTAACATAGCAAATGAACCTTACAAATTATGAAACTTTATTTTTCTATTTTTAAATATGTTTACTGATGTTGGGTGAAATATCATAGAAATTTATGACGTAGAAAAATCATGAAAATTCCTGGAAGTTGAATGAACGATAAAAGAGCCTATAGGGCAGATTTGCTATGTGGTGAAGAAATGGGCCTATCTTGCTCTAGGAGACTTGAAATGATGTATCGTCTTTTGTATTGGAATCCTAATATGATAATGATTGAATTACCAATAAGAAATGAATGTATTTTTGGTCTATCGTTTGTATATGTCAAATATATCAACATGAATTTGGATGGAGCTTCACTTGTGATAAATGATTTGAATAGAATCATATGATACTTATGAATTGAGTTATGTTTGAGATATTCCTTGGATTGTTTATATTCTTATGATGATACTAATATCGGAATAATGATAGGAAGGGAATAAGAACATGTTGAACAAGTGCCGAACAAAGGAAAAGGAAAGCCTGTTAAATTACTAAGGTGCGTGTACTTATGATTTGTTTCATATATAAATCTGAATACAGCTCTAAGAACGGATTTGTTTGAATACTTTGGCATTCAGGATTTTTTTGGATATTAAAATATCCAGGTTTTTTTTGGGTCTCATGATCCAGGTTTGGTTTGAATACGTCAGTATTCAGGATTTGTTTGGATATTAAAATATCTAGGATTTTTTTAGGTCTCATGATCTAGGAATTGGAATTGGACAAAGATCCAATGATTTGTTTGAACATATGTTCCAGGATTTGTTATTGCCAATGGGCAGACTTACTATTGCCAATGGGCAGAATTACTATTGCCAATGGGCAAACATACTATTTCCAATGGGCAGAATTATTTGGACCTTATGGTCCAGGATTTGTTATTGCCAACGGGCGGGATTGATTGGATTTAATATCCACAGATTTGATATATAACTGTTAATTCATTATATGGTAGGATTGGTTGGATTTAATATCCACAGATTTGATATATAACTGTTAATTCATTGTATGGAAGGATTTGTTGGATTTAATATCCACAGATTTGATATATAACTGTTAATTCATTGTATGGAAGGATTGGTTGGATTTAATATCCATAGATTTGATATATAACTGTTAATTAATTGTATGGCAGGATTGGTTGGACGAATATCCACATATTTGATATTGAACTGTTATTTCATTTCAAAGAAGGAGTACCTCACTAAGCTTAATGCTTATGGTTTATATTTTGACATTTTCAGGGTTGTACGCTGCCAGCTAGGATGTCATATGATCAGTGATTTGGGAGTTTCACCGTTAGAAAGAGCTGGGGATTATACATGGGGGTTTTGTCATTGTCACACTGAGGTTTTACTACACTCACACATCTTATATACGAAGTTAGCATGGATTGGTTTAATGATTGCAATATTTAACATAGTCAATTATAGTATAAAATGTTTACTCAATTATGACTTTGATGTTAATTATGTTATGGTACAAAGAACCTGACTATGTTTATTGTACATGAAAAAAATATTGATAAATGAATTATATTTCCAATGGGCTCAAGATTATGATCTAATTATTCCAATAACAAATGATTAGTATGGAATTTGAGTTTGGGGTGTGACAATTAGTGGTATCAGAGCGTCTAGGTTATTAATTCTGGACGTGTGTGACGATTAGATGGCATTTGTTGATTTGATATGATATTTATGAATTGTTTATGTACTAACCAATGGTTTAGTATTATAATTATGTTGGTTGTTATAATTCAGTTATTATAGATAAAACCTGGGGCATGGGACAAGCTATTAGTTCCAGGCCAGGTGGACGAGTCTTTATGATGAAATAAGCTCAGTTTACTCTAGATGTGGTCAAAGGTACACTTTCTATTACTAACAGAAGTGCTTATGTTTTGATTGATCCCGATCCCACACATTCTTTTGCGTCATATGCATTTGCTATATATTTGAATAGACTATGTACTCGTTTAGATGTGGGGTTGGGTATTTATATGCCTATAGGGGATATGGTTGTAACTGAATATGTTTTTCGTGATTGTGTTTTTACTGTGGGGGTTAGAGATACAATAATAAACCTACTTCCATTGAATATTTCTGATTTTGATATAATTCTGGGATTGGAGTGGTTATCTAAATATCATGCATCTATGCATTTTTTCCTGTAAGGAGGTTGTTTTTAAAATGCCTGGTGAGTCCGAATTTAAATTTGTGGGGGAAAGGAAAATTGTTCCAACTTGCATTATCTCTGCTATTCAGACGAGGAAATTATTGAGTATGGGTTGTGAGGGTTTTATTGCATATGCTCTTGACACTACGAAGCGGGCTTTACAATTAGTTTATGTTCTTATTGTACGAGATTTTCCAGAAGTGTTTCCTAGTGAGTTGCCCGGGTTACCTCTAGAAAGATATGTTGAATTTAGTATTGAATTAACACCAGGGAAAGCCCCTATATATATGGCACCGTATAGAATGGTACCTGTTGAATTTAAAGAACTCAAGATTCAGTTATAGGATTTACTTAATAAGGGGGTTTATACAGGCAAATGTATCTCCATGGGGTGCACCAAATTTATTTTTAAAAAATAAAAATGCTACTATGCATTTGTATATTGATTATAGGCAAATGAATAAAGTTACAATTAAGAACAAGTATCGTTTACATCGTATAGATGATTTTTTTTATTAGTTGCAGGGTGCTAAAGTGTTTTCAAATATAGACTTACAATCAGGTTATCATTAGTTGAAGGTGAAAGAGAGTGATATTTCTAAAACTGATTTTTGCACTCGGTACAGTCATTTTGAATTTATTGGGATGCCTTTTGGAAATACTAATGCTCCAACTGTATTTATGGATCTTATGAATCGTGTACTGCATCCTCTTGTTGATTCATTTGTGATAGTTTTTATTGATGATATTATGATTTACTCACGTGATATGGTTGAACATGAAAAGCATCTCATAACTGTTTTGAATGTGTTGAAAGATAAGCAGTTGTTTGGTAAGTTTAGCAAATGTTAATTATGGCTATCACAAGTTTCATTTTGAGGCCATGTTATTTCTGGGGATGGTATATGAGTTGATCCTAAAAAGGTGAAAACTATTGGGAAATCGAAGAGGCCTAATAATGTGACTGAGGTGTGGAGTTTTCTGGGTTTGGCAGGATATAGTAGAAGATTTATAAAGGGATTTTCTTTGACTGCCTTGCCAATGACTAAATTAACCCAAAGGGATGTAAAGTTTAAATGATATTTTGATTGTGAAAACAGTTTTAAAGAATTGAAAGAGAGTTTGGTAACTGCACCTGTTATTACTATTCCACATGGTGGAGATGGTTTTGTTATTTATACTGATGCTTCGCATCAGGGGTTGGGTTTTGTTTTTATGCAGCATGGTAAGGTTATTGCTTATCCTTTGAGGTAGAGGCGGTGGATGGAGTTAATTAAAGATTATGATTGTACAATTCACTAGCATCCAAGGAAGGCGAATGTAGTTGCATATGCTTTGAGTAGAAAGGCTTCGGGCAGGTTATCTTGTACTCGATGTGCGTTAGTTTCTCACATTATGAACTTGAGATTGATGGGAGTGGAATTGCATCCAGCAGATGGGGACAAATTCTTTTCTTATGTAAGCGTGAGATCATTGTTAGCTACTCGTATTCGTGATTTTCAAGGTCAAGATCCTTTTCTTGAGAAAAATGACAAGATGTCAGAGATGGAAAGTCTGGTGATTCTTGTATTGTTAATGATGGCACTTTATTGTATAAACAATGATTATATGTGCCTAATGCGGATGAATTGGGAGATTAATTTTTAGATGAGGCTCATAATTCCATTTATACTATGCATACTAGTAGTACTAAAATATATAGAGATTTAAAGGAGCATTATTGGTGGAATAATATGAAGAAAAAAATAGATGATTTTATTGCTAGATGCCTTATATGTCAGCAAGTGAAAGTGGAGCATCATAAACCTACGGGTTTGCTTCATCCATTGCCAATACCGGAATGGAAATGGGATCATGTAACGATGGATTTCGTAGTTGGGTTTTCTCGATCTCAAAAGGGGTCAGATTTGATTTGGGTAGTGGTAGATAGGTTGACTAAGTCAGCTCATTTACTAGTAGTTAGGACTACGTATACAGTTGATAGGTATGCTAGATTATATGTTAATAAGATTATTCGATTGCATGGAGCACCGATATCTATTGTTTCAGATAGGGACCCTACTTTTACATCCAGATTTTGGGATAGCTTGCAGTATGCTATGGGTACTAACTTAAAGTTTAGTATGGCTTTTCATCCTCAGACAGATGGGCAGTCTGAAAGGACAATAAAGATTTAGGAAGATATGCTTAGAGCTTGTGTGCTTGATTTTAAAGGAAATTAGGATGAATATTTTCCTTTGATAGAATTTGCATATAATAATAGTTTTCAATCTACTATTGGTATGGCACCATATGAAGCGTTGTATGGTAGACGGTGTCGTACACCCGTATGTTGGGGTGAAGTTGGTGAAAGGAAGATAGAGGGTTCATATTTGATTGAAGTCACCACTGAAAAAGTGAAGATTATTCAAGATAGAATGAGAACGTCTTAAAGCAGAAAGAAAAGTTATGCGGATAAATGACCAAAAGATTTAGAATTCTAGAAAGGGGATTATGTGTTTCTTCTAATATTGCCATTGAAAGGAGTTATGAGGTTTGGAAAGAAAGGTAAATTAATTCCACGCTACATTGGACCTTATGAAATTCTTGAGAAAGTTGGGATGGTTGCCTACAAGTTAGCGTTACCACCAGAGTTAGCTCGATTACATGATGTTTTCCATGTTTCTATTTTAAGAAAGTATGTAGCGGATCTTTCACGTGTGTTAGTGGAACAACCTATTGAGTTGAAGGAAGACTTGAGTTATTTGGAAGAAACACTTGCTATCGTGGATAGGAAGGAATAAATATTGAGATCAAAATTGATCCCACTAGTGAAAGTTGTGTGGAGAAGGAATTATATGGATGAGGCTACATGGGAGAGTAAGGATAGCATGAATATGCGTTATCCGTATTTGTTTGATTCAGACAACCAAGGTATGTCAATTTCGGGGATGAAATTTCCTAACAGAGGGAGAATTGTGAGAACCCAAATATAATTATGATAAATTGTGTTTAAATCATGATTAGCTTATGTGATATGGATAATATGTTATTAGTATATATAATGTTAAGTCATTAGGTTTAGTCTAATCCTAACTTCATAAAGCATGAAATATCGAATTAGTTACAAATATGAAAATTTGAAGTTTTCGGTAGGAATGTTCATGTTTAAGACTAGTTTTGACCTTCATGACATAACAATTGAATTGAGGTGAAAACTAGATAGTTATATACTGGTGAGTTATGGTTGTAACACAACAAACGGTGTACGAAACGGAGGTCCGAGCAAGAAGTTATACCGAAATTACTAACTAAGGGAAAATTTGTCCATCCGTTTAAGTGGTATTTCGTCTTATTAGGACACCATGTGTTCTATTTTGATTGGTTGGATGTGTAGGCTGATTTGTCCGACCTTTAATCCTACCTTCATAAAGCAGGAAATACCGAAGCAGTTACAAATATGAAAATTTGAAGTTTTGGGTAGGAATGTTCATGTTAAAGACTAGTTTTGACCTTTATGACATACTAATTGAATTGAGGTGAAAACTAGATAGATGTATACAGGTGAGTTATGGTTGTAACACAACAAACGGTGTGTGAAACGAAGGTCCGAGCAAGAAGTTATACCAAAATTACTAACCAAGGGCAAATTTGTCCATCCGTTTAAGTGGTATTTGGTCTTATTAGCACACCATGTGTTCTATTTTGATTGGTTGGAGGAGTAGGCTAGTTTGGCCGACCTTTAATCCTACCTTCATAAAGCATGAAATATCGAATTAGTTACAAATATGAAAATTTGAACTTTTCGGTAGGAATGTTCATAGTTTAAGACTAGTTTTGACCTTTATGACATAACAATTGAATTGAGGTGAAAACTAGAAAGTTGTATAAAGATGAGTTATGGTTGTAACACAACAAACGGTGAGTGAAACGGAGGTTCGAGAAAGAAGTTATACCGAAATTACTAACCAAGGCAAAATTTGTCCATCCGTTTAAGTGGTATTTCGTCTTATTAGTACATCATGTGTTCTTTTTTGATTGGTTGCAAGTTTAGGCTGGTTTGGCCGACCTTATTCCTTTTAAATAACCTTCTCCTTCAGCCAAAATCATCCATGAGGGATTTAAGCTTAAGGAGAGAGAATAGGGAAGTTTAGGAAGAAAAAGTGAGGAGAAAAATTGGAGAAAAATACGTAGAAATTACGTAAAAGCCCCGAAGGTAATCCTAACTGCAAATCTTGTTATTTTTCTTATATTACTATTTTAGATTATATAAATCATCATTGTTTACTAAACTTTCATCCCTTGATATATATGTGTGGTTAGATGAAAGTTTAAGTTAAGTTGAATGTACAAACCCTTAAAATTGTTTTGTTTAGAAACCTTATTTATTAAAACTTCCATATATTTCTGTATACTTACTGGAATTGATTGATTCCAATTGTATATTAACATGGACTCGTATGTGTATGACATATCCGAAAATCATATGAAAATACGAAGAAATGAGTCTTTGGTGAGAGTTTGAAATTCTGCCATGAAATCTACCCTAAGGGTGAAAGTATGCTCGCCATGGGTTTGATGTTTTGCTTGACATAGAAAATGAACCTTACAAATTATGAAACTTTATTTTTCAATTTTTAGATTTGTTTACTGATGTTGGGTGAAATATCATAGAAATTTATGATGTAGAAAAAGTACGAAAATTCTTAGAAGTTGAATGAACGATAAAAGAGCCTATAGGGAAGATTTTCTATGTGGTAAAGAAATGAGCCTATCTTGCTCTAGGAGACTTGAAATGATGCACCGTCTATTGTATTGGAATCCTAATATGATAAGGATTGAATTACCAATAAGAAATGAATTTTTTTTTGGTCTATGATTTGTATATGTCAAATATATTAACATGAATTTGGATGGAACTTCACTTGTGGTAAATGATTTGAATAGAATCATATGATACTTATAAATTGTGTTATGTTTGAGATATTCCTTGGATTGTTGATATTCTTATGACGATACTAATATTGTAAGAATGATAGGAAGGTAATAAGAACCGGTTGAACAAGTGTCGAACAAAGGTAAAGGAAAGCCTGTTAAATTACCAAACTGAGTGTACTTATGATTTATTTCATATATAAATATGAATATAGCTCTAAGAGCGGATTTGTTTGAATACTTCGGTATTCAGGATTTGTTTGGATATTAAAATATCCAGGATTTGTTTGGGTCTCATGATCCAAGTTTGGTTTGAATACATCGGTATTCAGAATTTGTTTGGATATTAAAATATCCAGGATTTGTTTGGGTCTCATGATCCAGGAATGGAATTGGACAAAGATCCAATGATTTGTTGGAACTTATGTTCTAGGATTTGTTATTGCCAATGGGAAGACTTACTATTGCCAATGGGCAGACTTACTATTGCCAATGGGCAAACATACGATTGCCAATGCGGAGAATTATTTGGGCCTTATGGTCCAGGATTTGTTATTGCCAATGGACGGGATTGATTGGATTTAATATCCACAGATTTGATATATAACTGTTAATTCATTGTACGGAAGGATTGACTGGATTTAATATCCACGGATTTGATATATAACTGTTAATTCATTGTATGGCAGGATTGGTTGGATTTAATATCCACATATTTGATATATAACTGTTAATTCATTGGATGGCAGGATTGGTTGGATTTAATATCCACAGATTTGATATATAACTTTTAATTCATTGTATGGAAGGATTGGTTGGATTTAATATCCATAGATTTGTTATATAACTATTAATTAATTGTATGACAGGATTGGTTGGATTAATATCCATAGATTTGATATAGAACTATTATTTCATTTCAAAGAAGGAGTAACTCACTATGCTTAATGCTTATGGGTTATATTTTGACATTTTTACGGTTGTACGCTGCCAGCTAGGATGTCATATGATTAGTGATTTGAGAGTTGCACCATTAGAAAGAACTGCGGATCATACATGGGGGTTTTGTCATTGTCACACTAAGGTTTTACTACACTAGCACATCTTATATACGAAGTTAGCATGGATTGGTTTAATGATTGCAATATTTAATATAGTCAATCATAGTATAAAATGTTTTCTCAATTATGACTCTGATGTTAATTACGTTATGGTACAAAGAACCTGACTATGTTTATTGTACATGGAGAAAAAAATATTGATAAATGAATTATCTTTCCAATGGGCTCAAGATTATGATCTAATTATTCTAATAAGAAATGATTAGTATGGAATTTGGGTTTGGGGTGTGACACTAGTTATTGTCACTAGCGTGGAACCATATTCATAAGACAATCGCAAATGGTTTGCGTCCAGCACTTCTCCAAGGCATGAGTCCGCGCCAGCAGTATTGACGAATCATATCTCCAAGACATGAAACTTTTGATGTCTCAGAGACATTTAACTTTTTTCCAACCGACGTATAATTTGTTAGTGCCCCTGGGCGCAGACCCACACCCATTAAATGATGCGGATTGCACCGACGACAATAACCAATTTTTTTTTATATATTAAATAACCACAATGATTTAAGATATCGACGTTTTGATGCGATTCGAACATAACCGAATTAAAATGAAATATTTAAAAAAATACATAATACATACCGCTGGCGCTGACCATTTTTTCTAATATGTTGGTCCACATTAGCGATATGTATGGGTGGTCGAACTGTCTATACATACCGCTGGCGCGGACCATTGTTGTAAATATAGTAAACAGATTATTTTTTAAATACTAAAAAATGGTTCGTGCCAATGGTATGAAAAAAATACGACTCAATACCACGTCCCCTTTTTAGTTGGATCGTGATCGTGTTTGTTAAAAAATAAAAGATTCATAATCACATTGTGTAAATTTTTAATTAATTTGTGTCAAGTAAAAAAACGATTTCGTATCTTGTCTTGTTGTATTTTAAAACATATAATTTTATCATATATTTATATACAGTGTGTATATATGTTTTTTTATTAGACTGGTTTTTTTTTTAATTTGAAATTTATACTTTATAAAAAAAAAATATAGGGTGATAAAGCAGACAAAGGATATTTTAATGATGTGGCTGGAATTTAAATTTCAAATGAAAATTATCTTTCTCCTTTTGTTTTGATAGAAAACATGTGCCACATAAGCTACCCACATCAGCCGGTGTAAAGACCCGGTAAGTTCAAACCGGTGCAAGAAGCTTTTCTCTTTTGATTAATATGAATTTTAGAAATGGTAAATAGTACAAAACATCATATGCTATACCAAATAGACCTTGGACTTAAATATATACATTATAAAGACCAATTTAGATAAAATTATTTTAATAAATTGACTTTAAAGATCATCAATTTATATGTTATGACAAACTATTATAATATAATCTCAAACAAGTCATAATAAAACAAGAATCAACAAGTTCAAAAGATATTAATTTAGGCATGGTAAAATATATGACTATGCTGTTTTTTATGAGGTCAATTATTCACTTATTAGTGATTCAACATGTAAATATATTGTGCAAATCACGTGCATTATAACTAGTATGACAAAAAGTATTTTCACATATTTACCATTCAAATAAGCTTATAAATTATTGTATACATTATAGTTATAAGTAAATTGTATAAAATTAGTGACCAAAATTAACTCCTTATAACTTAAAGGAGATGCCGTCTAAAAATGGCACTATCAGTGACGAATGTTTCACTTTACAGTGTCATATTGTTATTTTGTATAAGTATGTTTAAAAACAATTGATTATTTTTGTTATCTTGTGGTTCATGACATAATTGTTCAAAACTTACGAGGTAAGAGTTAAAAGATTTTATGTGTTCAATGGTAGTAGATTAACCAATTCATGAAGACAGTCAATACGGATTGCAGTTTACATGGAATGAGCTCAATAACAATGTAAATGTAGCTAAGGAAAGATTCATGAATCATGATATGTATTAGCCTCCCCAAAAAAACTGTTAAAAGTTTTTATACACATCCAAAAGATGGACAAAAGAGACGTACGGTATTGACTTATAGACTGTTCCATAATAGATCATTGGCACCTAAGGCCCCGTTTGGCTCGGGGAAGGGGGATATTTTCACCAGGAATTCTAAGCATAAGTTAAGAGAAATTTCATTCACACAGAAAAAATATTTCACCTAAAACCAAACGCTGCCTGCAAATGTAACTCGACAAAAATAACCGCACTGGTAACTCATATGAGAGACTGACGGGCGGCTTTTAACCAAGGTGCATTAGCTCTTTCACGGAACATAATCTCAATTCCTTTCACTTTCAGACCCTCAATATCACCATTAAGATTTTGAATCACCTCACATCAAACAGCTTCCGCTCAATGCCCCTCATTTCCTCTTCCACCTTTTCATTTCCAGTCCGATCAGTATTCAATTCTACCATGCTCGTTTCTTGAATATAATCTTGGTGATTCTCTTCTAAAGTAAGAGAATCCAGACATTTCTCCCCTGCTATTTCGCAAATTCTGATAGGCTTTTGTGTTTTTTCTTTTTCATTTTTAAAAAAGTTTACAATGGAAACAGAAAAATAAATTAGTGGTATATTTGGGGGATTATGCAAATCATAAAGGAGTGAAGAAAAAATAGTGTGGGTCAGCTTATCAATATGCATTGGATTTACACAAGCACCTAATTCCAGAAGACCAATAACTCCATCAATTTCTACTAAATTGTTTGCCCTCACAATGTACACCTACAAGTACCATTGAAAGATATAAAGGTGTGTTTGATTATGAAGTTTAAGAAAGACTGAAAAAATTATTTATTTGATTAATAAATGGAAAATGAGTGAAGAAGCAGAGTAGTTGTTTGGTAGGATGTTCTCTTAGTTTTTCTGTTTTCTGTGAGATCCAATTCTTTAAAGGTTGATTAAAAATTATGGGGGTTATTTGGGTTTGGCCCCCATTAATTATGTGTAATTGATTTTAACCTATGTGACTTTCATTTTTTAGGGTGCAAATGACTTCAGCGACGCAAAAATTGCCACCAAATGTTTTACCAAGCATTTTTTGCAACACTTTTCCTGTCATTTAAACTCATTTTGGGGGTAACCCCAAGAAATGCAAATGTTGGGGGGGTCAAAGTCAATATCAAAAAATTATTGGGGGCCAACCACAAAATAACCCAAATTATTTTCATAAAAAATAAAGAAAAGATGATGCACTGCCAGATTTAATATTAAAGTTCTTGTAGAATATATTTGTAATTAAAAAAAATAGTTTAAAAAAATGGAGTAAAAAGAAGTCTTTACCATGAAAACACTAATACCAATCAAACATCCCATGCGAGCTGCACTTTGTTTTTTAAGACGATTTACAATATCATTTTTATAAACTTTTGTCTGGAAAAAAAAATACACATTGATTCATTTATTTGAAAAAAATGACTTTTTGTATTCCATTTTAATTGTATTTTATTTACTAGATAATAATTTTGACTCAACTTTGATTGAAAAATGCACACTTTTAATTGCATATGACATGACTATGTAAATGCATTAAAAAAATCCGTAGCAACACCCAATTAATCATTGATGTGTATCATTTCAATCTAACACAATTACATTTTATATATATTTTTCTTAAGATAACAAATAAAACTTACCACAAACTATTTATTTCTTATGTTGAGTTGTATATAAATATTGTTTTTATCTAATGTAGAGAATATTATAAGATTTTTATGTCATATAATATAATACCTTTATTTATAAATTTGTGTCAACAATTTTTGTAAAAATATGTATTATGTCATGATATTACTATCATGTTATTGTTTGTCGAACTAATACTAAATCTAAGCACATCTTTAATTGTAACCT
Organism: Sambucus nigra; assembly: GCA_949130495.1. Lineage (NCBI taxonomy): Eukaryota > Viridiplantae > Streptophyta > Magnoliopsida > Dipsacales > Adoxaceae > Sambucus > Sambucus nigra. Next base: position 515,623,484 of record OX422210.1, on the reverse strand, counting down.
ACACATATCTCTTAATAACTATTATCAACTTGAAAAAAACTACAGAATTGGGGTTGATTATTGAAGTTGTGAATAAGTCATTTTCGAAAACATGGTATTATTATCTAAAATATACAATTATTATATTTTTTTAATATTGCAATTGAACATAAGCAATGCATTATTCTATTTTTTACACATTCTAAATACAATTCTTTGAATTATCACATTATCTAATTCGTGATATCTAAGCTTAATTTTTAAATTAAAGTAGTTGTACTTTTTGTGACAATACGACATGGATGAGCGTCAAATGGGAACTAAGATGAAAATATCTCTCGTCTCAACTTTCTTTCTTTAAAATCTCAAATAGGTAGAATACCTCACATGAGGCTACAATAAGAGTATTTATAGATGGAAGTAGCTTAGGTTCCAAGCAATGATCTAATTACAATTATACCCCTATTAGCCTTTACTACTTCCTCCTATAATACTAAGAAAATAATTACTAAAAGAAAAATACAACCAAATAAAGAAAATAATAAAATGCCATAAAATCCTAAAATGACGAAAATGTCCTCATGATTCACATCATTCTCCCCCTCTTAAAACCAACCTCGTCCTCGAGCTTTCAAAAATTTTGGGGACTTGTGTGAAAACTCTCTGACTCTTATTTTCTTCCATGCGAGTGGGATGGGAGGAACCCTAGCTGGTGCAATGTCCTCCATGGAAGATCTCCCAACTCATAATTAGAAATCCCGTCACTCCTAGGTCGAAGATAAGCCTAAAGTTGCGAACCTATATACCAATCCGTTTTCGGCCATGATCTTGGTCTTGCAGAGGGTTTTGGATGGATCTTGATGGGCTCGAATTGTAGGCTTGTGGTGAGGGTTAGAAATTAGGGTTTCTTAGGGAAAATAAATAGTCGGAGATGAGTTTGTGGTTGAATCGGGGGTTTTGACTGGAGAATGAAGATGATCGGGCTTGTCGGTAAGGGTAGGGGACTCGGCGAACAGCAGGAGGGACTATTCGACCATAATTTTTTTTATCACCAACAGTCATCTGGTGGGTTATTGGGGTTCCGGTGGTAGCTCCAGGGGGCTGATCTATTCTGGCCAGAATATGGTGGTTTTTCGAGGGTTTTGTGGTGGCTATAGGTGGTGGTGATATCTTTGGGGTGGGGATAGTAGCGAAAGCATGGGTTGAAACATTTTGGTAGATAGGATTAGGGTTAGGATTTTGGTTTGTGGTGGGAACGATATAAGGAAGGATCATGGAAGCGTCGAGTGGAGGAAGGCGAGCCTTAAGTGCGTTGATAAGCACCAAAAACTGTACATTTTATACCCCGAATAGACGTACTTTAGTTGCTGATTCTCGGCAATTTGGGTCTTATGCGCTTAATTGTTCAATATGCAGGCTTAATTGTAGTTGTGGTGTCAAAAGCTATATTTTCAGGCAATTTGCAGTTAAAATGGTGCTAAATACCTTGTACCTAAACCTACCTAAACCCTTACCCGAGCCTAAACCTAGCCTAAACCCCATGTGTGTCTAATTTGTCCCTTTTTATTATTTTTTAGATTTTTAGTTTGAGTCATTTTTATTTTTAGGATTTATCTTAGATTTATTTAGAATTTCTAGGATTTATTTTCTATTTTTATATTTCTTTTTATTTAGTATAATTTAATTTTGATTTTTAGTTTATTAGATTTAGTTTTAGTTTTTATTTTATTTTATCTTATTTTATTACGATTAGATTTTTTAGGATTTATTTATTTATTAGTTTATTTTGATTTTACATTTTCTTTTTAGGATCTTAGTTTTAGTTTAATAGATTTCTATTTTTATTTTTTTATTTTCATTTCTTTTTAGTTTTATTTTTAATTCAGTCTTTATTTTATTTTTAGAAGTAGAATTTTTATTTTAGATTTTTAGTTTTATGAGTTTTAGTTTTTTTTAGTATTATTTTTATTAGAGGTCCAAATTAAACACACACCCTCCCACCTAACTCACCCACACTACAATACACCCAATTAAACCCTCACCCTTACCCAACTTACCATACACTCACCTACACACTAACCATCCCTCTTCTTCTTCAACTTCTCACCTTCTCTCTCCTCTCTCTTCCCCAATCCACCATAACTCATCTTCCACTCACCCCAAAACCAAAGCTCACCACCATCACCCTCATCTCACGACATCTTAACCCAACCTCTCTTCTCTCTCATCCCTATCTGCCTCATAACCCCAAACCAACACATACCAGCAAACCATACCCCCTCACCCCTCCAACTCCGACGCTGAAACCTTCCGGCGCCAACCTTACCTCTGTCGGAGACCCCGAGACCCAACTCCCCCATCGCCGGACCATTACCCACCTGCCGACCCGGTGATTACCCTGACCTCCGGTCACATTCCCCGCTACCATACCCTGCCATTTAACCCCCAATCCCATTTTCCATACACTATACCCATCCAACCCAAGACCCATTTTCCCAAGCCTCACACGATTTCTTCACCTACATAAACCAATCAAAGCAAAACCAAACAAATACCCCATGTGCCACTTAAACCACCTTTTACCCCATTTACCCATTATACCCCAACTAACCACTCAAAACCAATTTCCAAAATTACCCCTCACCATATCAGATTTATATTCTCATTCACATGACCTCACACCATATCCACATGCACCCCTAGCCATATACCCAATATACCCCTTTGCTCCATGTGCCTACTATATAAGAAGACCATGCTCTTTCAAAGGGGAACTCGTCATCAAATAGAGAGAGAGAAGATTCTAGAGAAAAGTAAAGAGTTAGGTTAGAATAAATTAGGTAGAAATATTTGTAAATAATTTTATTTTCATTTTTTAGATATTTATGAGTGATAATTGGGTGAGATTCAAGTTGAGTAAATTTTTCATTTATTATTGTTGGATGCTCATATTTCATGGATTGTGCTTAATTTCAAAGGAATAGAAGTTCAATTTCACTTCAAGAGATTGGGGTTTGATTGTTCTCTTCTCTTCTCATTTATTTTATGCCTTCGATTATTAATTTTTCATATTTCATATCATGTTAGGATAAAACCCCTTTTAAGGGGTGGGGTAAAACTCTTACTTGATGTTATTTTATTTTAATTAGTTTAATTACTTGAAAATTCCCTTTGAATGTTAATTTTGATCCCTCGTCTTTAAATTTACACCTCGAGAGAGGGTAAATGATTTTCGAGAGAAAATCAAAATTCTAGTTATAATACCCATTTTAGATTCGAATTAGAGATAGGGGTTTCTTAAGTGGGGTATTATAACTTGAATTTCAACTCTAAATTTATTTTCTAAGATTTACATAAATTTTAATCAATCGATCCTAGCGGGTGATTAATTAAAAGAAGTGTAGATCTATTTTTCTAGAGTTGTGGGGTGTTAAACTTAATTTTCTAAAAGATTACTATTATAATTACACTTGCAACGAGAGTTGGTTTGTAATTTTGATATTAATTTGGGAGAATTCAATTAATTAAATTAATTAATTAGAATAACTAAAATTTGTGGTGTAATCCCACTCCTTGATTGTTCTCACGATTATTTGCCTCAATTTATCTCTTATTTTTAGTTTAGACTTTATTTTTCACTTTTAGTAACTTTCTAGTTAGTATTTATCATCTCACACTTTAGTTTAGTTAGTTTAAATCTCACCTCACCCAATTGTTTTAATATTGAAAAATCTAAAAAAAATTAGAAAAGTGAAAAACCACAAAAAGAAAATAAAAAATGAATTACAATTGAATTTGTCTCTAGCTTACTCCCTAGGAAGTAGATGGATACCCTTACTTACCTCTACACTTTAGATTGTTATATTTTGTAGGTAATTCAAGGTTTTTGACTAACTTGGCTTTAAAACAACGATACGCAAAAGTCGCGTTATCAAATGGCGCCGTTGCCGGGGAGATGAAAAGTTCAAGTTATCAAAAAAATATTTCTCTCCTCATGGCCGAAGAACGTCCTTTACGAGACTACTTTGGTCATTTTCCATTGTCATGGGACACGTGTGAGAGTGATCGTGAGCCGTCTCTTTATGATATCCTTAATGGTTTCACCTCTCTAACGAGTACCGTTGGTAGTCTTGACCCGTCTATGCACGCACCTCCTATTCCATCCCCATCAGTGTCAAGTATCGACATGTCTCATCCTTTGTTGTGCACCCACTGTTATTATGCCGATCACATGTCCCGCGAGTGTCCTTACATTACATATCCATATGAACCCACCATGGAACATGTGTATCCATATGACACTGTTCCGGAATCCACCTCATCCTATTCTCATGATATACCCAATCCCGAGTTGTGTGAGTACCTGAGCTATTCGCGGAGGCCTGATCACCCTTCCACACAATACGAATCCCAACCCGATGTTGTGGATCCTCACACGTTACAACAGTCATCATGGCAACCTTGTGCACCTGTTCACGATTAGTTCCCTCACTACGCACCCCATGAGTATCAACTATTTGTCCATCACGAAAGAGGTCCTTTCATGTATGATGTACTTGGCCCCATCCCACACACTTCCTATGAGTATTCTCCATACACTCATGATAGTAGCGTGTTGTGTCCACCTCGACCACCACCACCTCCCATCATTCCACCAACACCTTCATGCACATTCGCTCTTGAAACCCTCTTGAAAAAGTTCATACTTGAGCAAGAGCAAGCCACTCAAAATCAAGCTCTCCAAAGGCTTGAACACAGGTTAAATGAATTAGAGTGCGCGAGAGAGTCGGACATGCATCCACCCATCGTTGCAACCGAGTGTGACGATGATGTGTCATCTTGTGACACGAATTTTGAGTATGACCAACCCTACCACCCCGAGAATCTCGAAGTTGAGACCATTCCATGGTCCGAGCCCCAAGTCGACAATTGTGTTGACTTACCTTTCGATAGTGAGCCTAATCTAATCCCACCCTTTACCCCCCCATTGTTCCACCCCACCCACCACATTCACCGATGCCAGTCTTATGGAGAAGTTGACCACCCCATCTTTAGAAACTGCACTTCCTCCTGTGAGTTCCCTTGTGGATCACTCCGTGCCTTATGAGGAGTGTGTGTCTCCCATTCTTAAGTTGGATCATATTCCTCCCCCATTTATCCCACCCGACCCACCCATCGTCCCTTCTATCCCACCACCTGGTTTGGATCTTGACTTTACAAATTTCATGTTTCCATCTACATTTTTATATCATTACCTAAAACCATCCTCCACCTTCCACGAGAGTATTTGTGGTGATACTCTCTACCACCGTGACATCGATCGTGTTATTCTATGCCCGACGCTCCCTTGTGGTGTTGATTGTTCTTCTCAACAGATCCCTGGCGTGTCACGGCGCGACCATTATCATCCCCCATTTATAGAATGTTCGTGTGATTTTTATGAGCCCCATTCCACTTCCCAAACCCTTTTTCCTTCCCATACAATTGGAGCACCATGCTTATAGGGCCCTTGTTGCCCTCACCTTCCGGCTCAATAAGGCCCGTGACCGATACCTCTTCACCATTTCCATCCTCACCCTTACCTTAATACCCACACGCCCATGGTCCACGGATGCTTTGCATCGTGTGATGCACTTTGCCATACAAGTGCATTGACCTGTTTTAGCCTCTATTCAGCAAGACTGACGCTTCAGTCTTGTTTGGGGGTGATTCTCATCACCCTAATTTTTCTGTCACTCCGAGCTTTCATAGATCTTATCTTTAGGCTGAGATCCCATTGGTCTGGCTGAAGACATTAAATTTAGTGCTACCAGGAGGCAGCTCGCGTTTCTTGTACTAGTCTCATCCTGTTTGGGGGTGGTATTTCACATCACCCTATGCTTTACATGCTTTATAGACTTGTTCACATTTTTTTTTCTCTCACTTCTTATTCAGTTTTATTCTTGGCTTCACATGTCCACTTCATTAGCGGTTCATTCTGGTAATCTCTTTCCTACCTTATGCTCTCAATTTTAAAAATCATTTTACTTAACATCGAGGATGATGTTCCTTTTTGTTTGGGGGTAGGGAATTTTATCAAAATCGTGCCTCTTTTGAAAAATTTTGATTTTTGAACCTGATTTTTAAAATTTCATACAATTTCTTTCACATCACTCATTGATGTGAATTTTCAATCATCCATCTTTTTAAGTCTAGGAATCAAGCTAGAGAATATTATTTTTATAAATAGCTTTGGTAATACGTAACTAGGCATATTGCACCATAAATTTCTAGACTCAACAAAAAATTTGCGCACTTATCACATCACTGCGATTTAGAGTTGAGGAGTACTACAATTCTGAAGCGAACCTTAAGGATCACTAGTAGAGACTTTAGCCCGTGAGATTTGTGCCTTTCACCCTTTCAGAGTGTTTTACGCAATCTCCGAGTCACAAGTTGATTCAACTTTCTTTGGGTCCGCATTAAATTGTTGTATGATCTCATTATCTTTCATAAAATTTTGTCCTGATCACTGAGAACGACATCACTTTCGAGTTGTAAGAAATGTGTGTCTTGAAAATTTTCCCAAATAATTGATTTTAATCCATACACCTACCATCTTCACCCATATCACATTTCCATTCACTTCACCCATTATATTACCATGCTCTTCCATATTCCCATATATTTCCCCACACCATCACCTATCATCTCTATATCATCTTCCATCATTTCAAATAAAAGAGTGTTGTTCAAAATGTTAAATGTCTTCAGTGTTGGTTTGAAAAGTGAGAGAAAAAGAAAAAAGAAAAACAAAAGAAAGAAAGCAAAAGGGGAAAAACATAAAAAATAGAAAAAAAATAGAGAAAAAAGAAAAGAAAAATCGAAAAAAATAGAGAGAAAAGAAAAGAAAGAGAGTTGTAGTTAGTTTTGAAATAAAGACATTTTTGTTCTTCAAGTATAGAATACTCTTCTCACATATCCACCATCCATCATATCATCACCCCCATCTTATTTCACTATCACCATCCATATTATCCCTTACATCATCATACCCTTCCCATTTCATTTCCCCCTCACCCATTATCATCCATATTTTCCCATAGGTGTTCGGGCAAATGAAAGTTGACGTGGTGAATAACTCGACGTTCTCACTATAGTGATTAGCATTTCTTTCATGACATCAATTTTTTTTTCTAATTGATCGTTCTTTCTTATGTGTGTGTGAGACGTTTGAACCTTCTTACATTTACTCACCTCCTCACACACAAGAGCGATACACTAAACCAAATCTCGAGAGTTCGTTTGAGAAAGATATATCCGTGAGATTTGAAGTTGAAGCGTTGATTCCGAAAAGGCAATCTAGGAATTACTCTTGTGATACTCGACCCGTTTTGACTAATTCACACCACACACGTTGAGTTTTAGGAAGGATGTGCCTTGAGTATTTATTGAGCTAAACTTTTTACACATTCTATCTTGTATTTCTGAAATCATTTATCTCATGATGGATTGTGCGATTATTCTATGTCTAATAAGAGATTGACTGCCATTTAATAAATCTTTTTAAATAAGAATTTTGTGGGTATATTCCCTACAAACCCTCACGAGACATAACTCGTCCTCAGGGCAACATATAGGTTTAAAGGCTTATTGCACATGCTAAGTGCAATCGCAAGTGCCAGCGAAAGTGGTACACTTTTGGTTTCTTATCTTTCTCTTTCTCTCTATCGTATTGCTCGAGGACTAGCAACGCTCTATTTGGGGGTGGTGTGAAAAGAACCAAAACCTGTAAATTTTATACCCCGAATAGACGTACTTTAGTTTCTAATTCTCGACAATTTGGGTCTTATGCGCTTAACTGTTCAATATGCAGGCTTAATTGCAGTTGCGGTGTCAAAAGCTATATTTCCAGGCAATTTTCAGTTAAAATGGTGCTAAATACCTTGTCCCTAAACCTACATAAACCCTTACCCGAGCCTAAACCTAGCCTAAACCCCCTGTGTGTCTAATTTGTCCCTTTTTATTATTTTTTAGATTTTTATTTTGAGTCATTTTTATTTTTAGGATTTATTTTAGATTTATTTAGAATTTCTAGGATTTATTTTCTATTTTTATATTTCTTTTTATTTAGTATAATTTTATTTTGATTTTTAATTTATTAGATTTAGTTTTAGTTTTTATTTTATTTTATCTTATTTTATTAGGATTAGATTTTTTAGGATTTATTTATTTATTAGTCTGTTTTGATTTTACATTTTCTTTTTAGGATCTTAGTTTTAGTTTAATAGATTTCTATTTTTATTTTTTTATTTTCATTTCTTTTTCGTTTTATTTTTAATTCAGTCTTTATTTTATTTTTAGAAGTAGAATTTTTATTTTAGATTTTTAGTTTTACGAGTTTTAGTTTTTTTATTATTATTTTTATTAGGGGTCCAAATTAAACACACACACTCCCACCTAACTAACCCACACTACAATACACCCAATTAAACCCTCACCCTTACCCAACTTACCATACACTCACCTACACACTAACCATCCCTATTCTTCTTCAACTTCTCACCTTCTCTCTCCTCTCTCTCCCCCAATCCACCATAACTCATCTTCCACTCACCCCAAAACCAAAACCCACCACCATCACCCTCATCTCACTACATCTTAACCTAACCTCTCTTCTCTCTCATCCCTATCTGCCTCATAACCCCAAACCAACACATACCAGCAAACCATACCCCCTCACCCCTCCAACTCCGGCGATGAAACCTTCCGGCGCCGACCTTACCTTTATCGGAGAGCCAAGACCCAACTCCTCCGTCGCCGGACCACTACCCACCTGCCGACCCGGCGCTTACCCCGACCTCCGATCGCATTCCACGCTACCATACCTTGCCATTTAACCCACAATCCCATCTTCCATACCCTATACCCATCCAAGCCAAGACCCATTTTCCCAAGCCTAACACGATTTCTTCACCTGCATAAACCAATCAAAGCAAAACCAAACAAATACCCCATGTGTAACACCCCGCCTAATTAAATACCGGGTGGCCAGTCCCATACCAAATTAAAACAGAATATATAGTTGGCTCATTCTTAGCGTCACTGTCGAAAACATTTAGAACTCACCCAATACCCAATTAAGCTGGTGTTAAAAACTTTCCAAATTTAAATTTCAACAAAACCATTTTTAACTTAAGAATAACACAACACATTTTATTCTACAACACTGATAACCCAATAAATAACACAAAAGATTTTAAATGCAATTGGAATAAACATTCCCAAATAATATAAATCCTTTACAATAATCCCAACAATGTTTAATGTATTAAAAAGACCCGAATACAATAGTATTTGACCTCGATAGAAAAGATAACTGAAATCCTTTGGGCGACATGCCCTAACTAAGAATACTGTGAATCAAATGAAGATAGGCGTCTAAGCAAAACTCCATAAATCCATAGCCTGTCATAATCCGCTAAGGTTGGCATCCCTGTTGCTGGACACCTAATATAGAGATACAATAGAAGAGAAAATATGCAAGGAAACGGGTGAGAGCCCGAATTTGTAGATGATTTTTAAAACAGCAAGTATTTAACAAGTGCAATAAAGCATTTATTATGTACATGTTAGATCCAACTCTCACTTGCTATTCTCACCTCTCAACTAGAGTGCACACTTAACGTTTCCTATTAACCTCCTAGTTAATGGTTCCTCTTTTCTAGTCTCCATATTATAATTCCATTCCCATATCATAATCCCCGTATGTCCCATACCATACGTCTCATTATTATTCATTTACATTTCTCCTTTATATGATTAGTTTCTCATTAACATGAATCATTACTCATTAATATGAATCGTTTCTCATTAACATGAGTTAAGCTTTTCAATTCTATAAGCATAAACATTCCTTAACTTAATTCCATTATCTTTCTCAATTCACCGTTATCTACAATTATCACCGTAGATATATTTAACCAAAATATATCCATTTAATCATTTAATCCATTATACATATATTCATATATAATACAACACCCCGAGTCACAGCTGCGGTGCAATGCATTACTCTGCTATCATGTCCCATCATCGCAGGTCGCCGAATAGGGGACTAAAGGTTCGGTAAGATTCCACGAACCACAAACAACAACAAACAAATTGGAGGCGAGCATAGTTCTCATATCCATGGGTCACGCACATACCTACGTACCCACAGTCAGCGGACTTATCAACTCCCCGATAAGTCTTTCATAGACCTATGTTCTCGAGCGACAAATCAAAGATCCCATGGATTCATCAGGATATGACTGCCCTCAAGCGCAAACCTCCCGCCGATAGCAAGTAAGCTAGGTATGTCATACACATAAATCATCAATCAATCCAATAGGTATTATCATACCTATAATATAATATCAATAAGGTAATATCACTACCCTAAGATATTTCCCATACGTAGCATTATATCCCTTTTAAATCCCACGTATTAACATATCATATCTTTACTTCATAATTTAATTATCCTCGCATCCTATAACATCTCTCCACTCCCGACGTCGTTAAGGTTCATGCGCAGAGCGTCTCGCAAAGCGAAATCCAAACAAGGAACCCCTCCAATAGACTACTACTTAACTTTGTCGATCGAGGAGGTCCGACAACTTCAACTATGCAATCGGGATAACCTCATACCTTCTTTCAACCAAATGTGTTCTAAACTACCATCTCTATCCAGGAGACACACCACTACGCTCTAGTATTACACTCCGTCCTTGCGAAAACAATATTGAGCTTAAACTCAGTCCTTGATGTTCAAATTGTAACCCTAGGGCTACCCTCACTCAATACACAATATTTAAATAGGTTTTTTCCTCAACATATATTCAATAAGAATTCACTAATATCCTACTGGTCCATAACATCATTTCTCCCGAATTACTACGAGTTTAGTTCTCTTTTTAATTATGGTTAAAATCGATAGTTTCAAATCTCTTATAAACACATCTTCTTTCAATTTGGATTAAACCCTCTTGTAAACTTAAGGATACCCAGGTGTTATATAAAATCACCCCTACTGGTCCTATCTTAAATCCTCATACATCCCCATTTGGAATTTAACAAATGAATCTAGCAACCGAAATTCCATTCAATATAATTTTCATCATTTAAATCCCTTGAATCCAAATCAAATTAATTCAAATCTTATCAAGGGTTTACTGATATTTTCTAAGTCTCATAATATCCAAATAATAATCACCAAAGATCCACAAAAGGTTTGGGATAAGAATCAACATTTAAAAAGAAACAACTTTACATATTCTGGGGAGGTCGATCGATCGAAGGCAGGGGTCGATCGATCGATCCCTCGGGTCACAGCCTGGTTTTCTGCATTTTCTGAAACTACGGTTTTAGCAACTTATGATCATTTAAACCTTCATCTAAACATCCCAAATGACTTATAATCTTTACTACATGATATATCAACATATATGAACGATTTCCAATACTCTAAACATCCTAGAATCATCAAGGGATTGGATTAAAAAGCATGTTTATCTCCTCATTTTCAGAAAGTTTATCAACATATCATCTTCAAGAACACATCAATGGTTATCATAATTTCTTCAACAGATTCATGACTATTTCGTGGATTATTATCAACCTAAAACATGAGTTTAATTCCTATATCATTTCAATTTCCAGAAATCCATTTAATACTCCATTATTTCTTCCAAACATGAATAATCTTCTCTTTTGATACTATTCTAACATAGACAATATACGAACTCAAATTGCCATTATCAAACACTTGCCTTTACTGAAGGTCTGATCCTTTGGTGTAGTATATCTCAGTTGGTTGTCCCTTCTCCGGTCAAACTCCGGTGGTGGTTGGTGGTGGTGAACCTTGGTTCTTGTTCTTCTCCTTCCCAAGTAGGCTTTTCCCTTCCCAAGTACCCTTCCACTCTCTCTAGGAAGATGACTTCTCTATTTTGTGTAGAGGAGATGAATAACCCACATACACTTAATCTACTAATATTTATAATAGGACAAAATCCGAAATCACTATTCATCCCCCCTAGAAAATGACCAAAATGCCCTTTCGAGTTGTCTATTCATTTCCAAATGACCCGAGACTCAAAATTAACATCCATATAGACTTTTCTGACTATTTCGAACCTTCCGGACGCAACGGCGTAGTCGAAATGACTATAAGGTCGATATAAAATAAATTTCCATTTTAATTTAATAAACTAGTCCCGACACGTCCCATACCGCGTCTGACTAAAAATATAAATTACCGAATTTATATCAGATAGTCATATCAATGACATCACATTCATATATTACCTAAATATCTTTAAGTAATATTCAGAATCATCCATTTTAATATCCACCGTCCGGATAAAACCCGAATGAATTAATTAATAATAAAATTCAATTAATCCATTAATTTAAAATATAACCATTTTAAATGTCATTTAAAATTACGGGGTATTACATACTTTCCCCCTTATAACAGAATTTCATCCCGAAATTCAGGAATATAAGTCATACCGGTAAGGTCAACTCCGAGTATAAATCTCACATCGCAAAAAAATCCAAGATGTACCGCCCATACAGTACATTAACAAAATCCCTATTGATGTTATACGCCAAGCCTCACCATATAGTTTCAACTGAATCAAATTTAGACTTTACCTAATCTTCCCTATACCGTCCTCGTGACAAACTTTGGGAAAAATGTTCCTCTCGTAGTGAACAAATAAATCCTAAAGTCTCAATTACTTACCTTTTTCACAATTATGAAAAATACTACAATCCAATCATCTAGGGCGCCCATACACCCTCTCGTACCGCTTTCAATATTAAAAGTTTCGCAAAGGTTATAAACTCGTTTCCCAAAGACCTAACTTATTTCGACTCCCAACGGTTATTAGTTTCATGCGTGGGGTGTCTCACAAGAGAAATCCAAACAAGGAACCACCCCGATACACTACTTCCTAAAGTAGTCGGTCATCGAAACTCCTAAGGTCCTTAGTCAATAATATATAAAAATTTGTTTTTAAAAAAAAAATATCAGGTTTATCAATTTAAAACAAAAATTAAGTTTTATCGATTTTAAATAGAGTCTACGCATCTACTCTCTTATAGAAGACAAGATGCAGACATATGCTTTCATATACCACAAGTAAATGCATGCCGATAGTCACATCACGCTCAGACATGCCCAAGGTAAGTAATCCCATAAAAATCAAACCCACGTGATAACAAGTAATATATATAGGTGTCCCACACCCCTCAGTGAGTCTACGTAAATAACGATGTCATAGGCTAAGTTTAACAACCCTTTTGCCCACACAATATCAATCACTACAAAAAGAAATATGCCTCATACTTCCTTAGATAGTAAACATACCCTCATTTGCGGGTGATGGTTGTTGAATCCCAATATTATAACTTTTCTCCGATGAGTCAAAAAAAAATTTACCCAAAATTTTCAGTTCTAGTTAACCACACTCCACTATATACCCAAGCCTTTCAATATGTTGCCTTCGTTAGGGAACATACACAATTCACGCATTTCAAGAACTTCTACTGATGACTCTACTCAATTTTTCCATAATAAGGGTGACCTCGACTACGGTCATCATACTCAAACATACTTCATAACCTCCTAAGTACGATCTCCGATATCCGTCCAATGGCCCCCATCTGCCATACGTACGTAATGAAAGATTCCCCAATAAATGTTGGAGAATTTTATAGTTCAACCCATCAGTGAACATTAGGACTCTCCTCTCCTCAGTAGGTACTTCAGCTGGTACCAAATTAGTTAATCACGTAAACTCTTCCTCATATTCCGCCACTGTTTTCTCTCCCTGTTTCAAATCAAGTAGCTTCCGCCTCATCTCTGTCTGGATGGCGGAAGGAAAATACTTCCCATCAAACCGTATCCAAAAGTCTTGGATAGTCATTGTGTCCCTCTCTTCCATAGTGGTCGTAGCTTCCCACCATTGCAAAGCTGCCCCTACTAGCTTGAATGTGACTAGTATTTGACGTTGAACATCAGTGAATTCAATCATTCTCAAGTGCCATTGGATATCTTTCTTCCATTGGCTAGCAGTCACAACATCTGATCCTCTATGAAACTCAGGTGGGTGCGCTTTCTGAAAGGCATCCCTCGCTCGTTCCCATGCAGTAGGAAACACTTGCCCTTGCGCGGGTGGCACATCCGGTGCTGGTGCTGGAGCCTGCTGAACAGCAGCTAAAGATGCATTGACTGCCTGAGCGACAATTGCAGCAACTTCGGCCGCAGTCATCGTACCTTTGTAGGCGTAAATAGAAAAGCAATAATCCTACTCATAGGGCTCTACATCAAAGAACGCTAAGCTGAAGACACAGGAAGCCGTACAGATCCTAAAGGACACTAGAACCTGATGCTCTGATACCACCTGTAACACCCCGCCTAATTAAATACCGGGTGGCCAGTCCCATACCAAATTAAAACAGAATATATAGTTGGCTCATTCTTAGCATCACTGTCGAAAACCTTTACAACTCACCCAATACCCAATTAAGCTGGTGTTAAAAACTTTCCAAATTTAAATTTCAACAAAACCATTTTTAGCTTAAGAATAACACAACACATTTTATTATACAACACTGATAACCCAATAAATAACACAAAATAATTTAAATGAAATTGGAATAAACATTCCCAAATAATATAAATCCTTTACAATAATCCCAACAATGTTTAATGTATTAAAAAGACCCGAATACAATAGTATTTGACCTCGATAGAAAAGATAACTGAAATCCTTTGGGCGACATGCCCTAACTAAGAATACTGTGAATCAAATGAAGATAGGCGTCTAAGCAAAACTCCATAAATCCATAGCCTGTCATAATCCGCTAAGGTTGGCATCCCTGTTGCTAATAGAAGAGAAAATATGCAAGGAAACGGGTCAGAGCCCGAATGTGTAGATGATTTTTAAAAAAGCAAGTATTTAACAAGTGCAATAAAGCATTTATTATGTACATGTTAGATCCAACTCTCACTTGCTATTCTCACCTCTCAACTAGAGTGCACACTTAACGTTTCCTATTAACCTCCTAGTTAATGGTTCCTCTTTTCTAGTCTCCATATTATAATTCCATTCCCATATCATAATCCCCGTATGTCCCATACCATACGTATCATTATTATTCATTTACATTTCTCCTTTATATGATTAGTTTCTCATTAACATGAATCATTACTCATTAATATGAATCGTTTCTCATTAACATGAGTTAAGCTTTTCAATTCTATAAGCATAAACATTCCTTAACTTAATTCCATTATCTTTCTCTATTCACCGTTATCTACAATTATCACCGTAGATAGATTTAACCACAATATATCCATTTAATCATTTAATACATTATATATATATATATATTCATATATAATACATCACCCCGGGTCATAGCTGCGGTGCAATGCATTACTCTGCTATCATGTCCCATCATCGCAGGTCGCCGAATAGGGGACTAAAGGTTCGGTAAGATTCCACGAACCACAAACAACAACAAACAAATTGGAGGAGAACATAATTCTCATATCCATGGGTCACGCACATACCTACTGTGAGACCCCGCCTAATTAAATACCGGGCGATAACACCTTTATTAAATTAAATCAAGGTGAACAGTTTGGTTCATTCTTAGCATCACTGTCGTAAAAATAAACTTTTCAATTTAACACCCTAAATAATTAAGCTAAGTGTCAAAACCATATTTAAACATTACTTTCCAAACTTTTATTTAAAGAAAAGGATTTATTTATTTATTAACAACAATTCAACAATTAAGAATCACACCACAATAAACCTGGAACACAATCCAATTAATTTAAAACATTCGTCAATCGAATGTCAACATGCGAAATATAAAGTAACACAATTCAAACTGAATAAATCCCATAGTGACAATATTTAGAAATAACTGAAATACAAATGCCCCAATAGTAATGAAATAATGGAAAGAGCTACACATGCCCAACTAAATGAAAGTACTAAGAGTGGATCCAAATGAACGAAGTCGTCTAATCAAGAGACCTGCAACTCCCACCTAAGCTGCAACGCGTTCCTTCGAAGAGATCCTAAGCAAGACGCCCCTGTGGCCGGGCACCTGTAATACATACATATATATACAAGAGAGAGAGAAAAATAGAAACGGTTCAGAGCCCGAAACTGTGTTCGATTTAAAATACATTTAGCAAGTATTTAAATTGATACAGGCCAATGCAACAACATATTAGTGAGAAACTCTCTTGAGAAATTCTCACCTCTCTTCTAATGTGCACACCTAACGCACTAACCCTCCTAATGGTTTATCTCATCATATAACACGCTATCTTTCCCCAATGATTTAACTTATTTTAGGTATTTCACAGGATTCAAAATTTAACGATACAATTGTTTGAAAAGAATATTTCAATTAATAACCAAAGTTCTCATTTTAACTTTATTAGTCAATAAAGTTTTCCAGTGTCATATTATACTTTCTCAAAACAAGTATTTACAATTTGAGTTATCAATCATATCCTACATATCAATTCACAGTAGGTAGTTCCAAATGTTAGAATTTCATATATATATTAACTACTCGTATAATATATATTATAACAGCACCCTAAATAAACTATGGTGCGGGCATACTCTACTATCCAAAACCCCATATCACTCATATTAAGGGGAATACAATCGGAATCACTCTCGAATTGTATTAACACATACACAAACAAAATTGAGGCGAAGAATAGATTCCAAGTCTCTAAGAGGATGGCACATGCCTGCGTCTCTTAGGACCGTCTGAACTATCACGTCGATAGCCTGTACCAAGGACATCTATCTTCTAGGATACAAGTCAATATCCCCCATAAAGGTCCCATCGAGATAAGACTGTCCCAGCGCGGTAACCTCAAGGATAGCAAGTAGCGTGGGCATGATTTTCACATCTATATAATATATGTACACACAATCATATAAATATACCACTTTTATCATATTAATATAGGTTCCTCTCGTCACCCATAATTACAACATTTATCCTCAATTTCTCATTATTAGTATTACCTATAAGGTTTCATCTCTAACCATAACTCGAAGGGTTTTCTCACTTATTACGTGACACTCGTGGACTCTATCCTTCCAAGTAGAAAATTCAGTAGGTATACCTCTATTCACTATCGTAGCTATTCGCCGTAATATCTCACTTGAAATATTGTTCATTATATAATTATCCCAAAAGCAAAATTCTCGTCTTATAATAAAAGTCCCAACACTTATTCATATGTCCTACTGGTCTTTCCTATCTCCCAAATCATTTTGTTAAGAATATCCAAGAATCATTTCACGATAAATTTAATTTAACTAATTAGACAAGGGAAATAGGAGTCTACTAGGAGGGGTCGATTGATCGAGGTCTGGGGCTCGATCGATCGAACCTTCGATCGATCGAAGCTCTATGCTCGATCGATCGATCAAGCAGGTATTTTGATTTCTACAGAATTGCAGTTACGGGTTCTACCATCTATCTTCATCCAAATCCATATTTTTCAACTCCAAACGTCCCAAAATGCTACTACTAACATTATAACAATATATCAGATGTTTCCAACGTAAGGCATGGGTATTTCTATCATTTAATCAAGGATTAACAGCCCCAAAAGTTAATTAATTATCAAGAACACTAAAATTCTCTTAAACTGGTTTCTATCCAATTTTCTTCGGAAATTCCTTCTTATAATTACCAAAATTTCGTGGTTACATTCCTCTACATGGCAAGGTTTCCAGAATTTTCATATAAATCAATACTACATGAATTTTCCTATCACAAATTGGGCTTTCTTCCATATTTTTCATCTCTAATCATTCCTAAACTAATATGAAAATTGCACCAATGAAAATACGCAAGATAAATACTTGCCTTGGATTTTCAGAAGTCTGGTTTGCAGATGAATCCGGCGTGGTTTCGTTCCCCGTCTCGCGATCTACGCGTTGGCGGTGACGGCGGTGCAAACGGGTGACTTTTTGGCCTTGAATTGCCTTGAGAGCCTTCTCCTCTCTTCTCCAATGGCCGTACTAGGGTTCTGAATATTCTAACCTTAAATGGTTAACCTAAATGGCTGATATAGGTTGCTGATTTTCGTGGGTTTAATTACCCAAATATGTAAAATGACTAAAATGCCCTCCCGGGGTAATAATTAGGCCTAAAAACACCCCGAGACCCAAACTACACCCCCGAGTACACTTTTCTGACTATCTCGACCCTTTCGGACGCGTTGGCGCACTCAAAACGACTATACAAGCAACTTATAAAATATTCACTTTTTATTTATCAAAATTTAGTCCCGACGCGACACGGGCGTGTCCCGATTCAAATTTCCAAAATTGTCATTTTATTCACTCGTGACATTCAATATAATCAATATCATATATTACTTTGCTCATTAGTAATATTCAACAAATTTTCCATAATTACTAACTCTCGTCACGTTAATAATTATAACATAATTAATTTCCGGATTTTTATTAAATAATTCATTCACATTAAATATAATAAATCCCCAAATTAATAAAGCATAAAAATACGGGGTATTACATACTTCCCCCCTAATAACGGAATTTAGTCCCGAAATTCAGAAAATAAGGCATACCTGGTAAAAACAACTCTAGATATCTCTCGCGTATATCTGCCTCGCGCTCCCAAGTGGATTCCTCCACATTATGATGCTCCCACTGGACCCGCACAAGTGGAACTATCTTCAACCTCAATCTCCTCTCACTGTAGTCTAGGATAGCCACCGGTCTCTCCTCGTAAGAGCTATCAGGCTGTAAGTCTATCTCATCTATCGCAATGTGAGTATGGGCCATATCATCTCGAAGATATCGTCTCCACGACGAGATGTGGAATACATCGTGGATGCGATGTAAATATTCTGGGTGTCCAACCTGTATGCAACCGGCCCAATCCTCTCGATGATGGGAAATGGTCCCACGTACCTCGGAGCCAACTTCCCCTTCTTCCCGAACCTCATCACTCCCTTCATAGGAGATACACGTAATAACACTTGGTCCTCCACACTAAACTCTCGGAAGAACCGTTTCGCATCGGCGTGGCTCTTCTGCCTGCCCTGGGCTATCCGAATGCGACTCCTGATCATCTCAATCCTCGCGGAGGTCTCCTGGATCACCTCTGGTCCCAACAACTTGTTATCCCCCACTTCAAGCCAACAAGCTGGGGAACGACAAGGCCTGCCATACAAAGCCTCAAATGGAGCCATACCAATCGTAAACTGATAAGAGTTATTATAATAAAACTCTACCAGTGGAAGATGTGGATCCCAACCTCCTCCAAAATTGAGAACACACATGCGTAGAATATCCTCTAACATCTGATTAGTACGCTCTGTCTGTCCATCTGTCTATGGGTGATAAGCTGAACTCAACCTCAACTCAGTACCCGTAGTCTCCTGAAAGCTTTCCCAGAAATGTGAGACAAAAATCTTGTCTCTATCTGATACAATATTCAGGGGCACCCCATGTAATCTGACAATCTCAACAATGAACAACTGAGCATACTGACCCGTGGTATAGTCTGTCCGCACCGGTAGAAAATGAGCCACCTTGGTCAGACGGTCTACAATCACCCATATAGAGTCATGGCCCCGCTGTGATATAGGCAACCCTGTAATAAAATCCATGGAAATGCTCTCCCACTTCCACGCGGGTACTTCCAATTGCTGAAGCAACCCTGACGGTTTCTGATGGTCCACCTTCACCAGCTGGCAGGTAGGAAACTTGGACACGAACTCAACAATTTCCTTCTTCATTCCACTCCACCAGTATTGCCTCCTCATACCCTGGTACATCTTATCCCTTCCAGGATGCACCGCGAATCGGGACCCGTGAGATTGGGTCATCACTGCATGACGTAATTCATCCCCTTCAGGAACTACCAATCTCCCATTAAACCGCAAACCTCCATCAGAACTAACAGAATAGGACTCAGCCCTCTCGGCTAGAAGTAGCATAATTTTCTCTTGGAAAAATGGGTCTGTGGTCTGTGCCTGTATCACCCGCGTAACAATCTCGGGTGCGACTGACATCACGGATATGAAAGAACGTGCTACTGCGTCCTGGTGACCCAACTCCTTCCACTTTGCTTTCCAGACGTCTGTTACTTCGTCTACCGGTCTATGACTCAATGCATCAGCAACTACGTTGGTCTTTCCCGGATGATATTGTATGCCGAACTAGTAGTCCTTCACAGACTCTAGCCATCTGCGCTGATGCATATTCATCTCTCGCTGAGTGAACAGGTACTGCAACGACTTGTGGTCTGTGAACAAACGGAATTTCTCTCCCAACAAATAGTGCCTCCATATCCTCAATGCAAAGATGACTGTTGCTAACTCCAGGTCGTGGGTGGGGTAATTCTTCTCATGCGGCTTAAGCTTGCGGGAGGCAAAAGCTATAGCCTTCTCTTCCTGCTGAAGTACTTCCCCAAGTCCCCGTAAGGACACATTGGTGTAAACCAGGTACTCCACACCCGGCTTTGGTAACGCAAGGACTGGCGCTGAAGTAAGCTTGTCTTTCAGCTCGTCGAAATCCAACTGACCAGCATCATCCCAAATATATAGTACCCCCTTGCGAGTAAGATTCGTCAATGGACCTGCTATTTTGGAGAATCCCCGAATGAATCTCCTGTAATAACCAGCTAACCCCAAGAAACTACGCACTTCCGTCGGTTTCATGGGCTGTCCCCACTCTCTCACCGCTGACACTTTACTTGGGTCAGCTGTTATCCCCTTCTCAGAAACAACATGCCCCAAGAACTGTACCTCTCACAACCAGAATCCGCACTTCTCGTACTTAGCATACAACTGATGCTCTCGTAGAGTCTGAAGAACCTGCCTCAAGTGCTCAGCATGCTCCTCCTCGGAGTGTGAATATATCAAAATGTCATCTATGAAAACGATGACAAACTGGTCCAAGAACTCTCTGAATACTCGGTTCATTAAGTCCATGAAAACGGCTGGAGCATTTGTGAGTCCGAACGGCATCACCCGGAACTCATAAGACCCATATCTCGTCAAGAAAGCAGTCTTCGAAACATCCTGCTCCCTAATACGTAGCTGATGGTACCCCGACCTCAGATCTATCTTCGAAAAGAAAGTTGTTCCCCTCAGCTGGTCGAACAGATCATCGATTTGAGGTAACGGATATTTATTCTGTATCGTGATTTTGTTTAGCTCCCGGTAGTCCACACACAATCTCAGTGAACCATTTCTCTTCTTCACAAAAAGAACTGGAGCGCCCCAAGGTGAGGTACTCCTGTGAATGAATCCCTGACCTAATAGCTGCTCTATCTGATCTCGTAGCTCTCGCATCTCTGTCGGAGCCGTACGGTACGGTGCGCGTGCTATAGGTCTCGTATCTGGCAATAAATCTATAACAAAGTCTATCTCTAGACTGGGGGTAGGCCTGGTATTTCCTGAAATACATCGGGATACTAACGAACAACTGGAATCGAGTCTAACGAGATTTCAACCTCATTAGATGTATCCTCCTCTATTTAATATAAATGAGCGGTCGAACCTCTCTCTGGGCGCATCGCCACTACAAACATCTCTTGCCCCGGAATGGCAAAAACAATGCTCCCACTGAAGCAATCAATCATGGCTCTATAAGCTGCGAGCCAATCCATACCAATAATAACATCATGCCCATGCATATCCAAGACTAACATGTTTGCAGGCAATACCAAACTACCAAACCTCTACCCCCACTACCCGGCATATAAAGAAAAGTGAACTATTCCCCAGTGGTGAGTCTACCTACGTTATAGTGCTCTCTACTGTGGTTAATAACCCTAAGGTCTTCGCATAATATGTAGCTATAAAACAATGTGTTGTCCCAGTAACAACCAAAATTTGACCCAAAGTTTCATGGATAGAAAACATACCCCAAATCGCGGGTGGTGCCTGTGGGGCGACCACCTGGTGGACATTATAGATATGTCTGTTCTGTAACTGCCCCTGCTGCACTGGAGCTACTATAAAGATTGGCAGGTCTAGCACCTGAGTTGGTGCTGGGAGAGCGATTGGAAAAAGTGGACCCTGTGGATCATTACGGGCACCCTGCTGTTGTGGGGCCTTATCTCCCTCTGGACAATCCTGGCGCCTATGGTCGTGCTTACCACACCCAAAACATCGGCCTCCGAAGTTACTCCCCCTCCGACCTTGCTGCTGTCGGTGTCGGCCTTGCTGACTTGGAACTTTATTCCTCTTTCGAAACTACTTTATTTTACCACGTTGTTGACTAGAACTGACTTGGTCTTGGGTACTTTGTTGTCGCAATTTCGATGTCTTCGCACATTTGTCATCTTTAGTCACATGCATTTGGTTAACCTCTCTAGGTCTTTTGCCTCCTTTAAGTTGTAGGCTGCGTTCTTGGTATTGTAAAACTGCAGTGGTAACTGCTTGTGCCACGATACCTGCTAACTCGGCGGTTGATACTTTCTCTGGGTATACCTGAGGTATGAGTCGATCTTGCTCATTGACTCCCTTAACCATTTTAGCTAGTTCTTCTTGACGGTCCATCTGGAAATTTAAATAAATTTGGATGAGTTCACCAATCAATTAAACAAATCGCAGAAGCACGAATTCCCAATGTATAGAGATGAACACAACATTCCTAGTATTGAGGGCTCTATATCAAAGAAAGCAACGCTGAAAGCATAATAGGCCGCACAGATCCTAAAGGACACTAGAACCTGATGCTCTGATACCACCTGCGACACCCCGCCTAATTAAATACCTGGCGATCACACCTTTATTAAATTAAATCAAGGTGAACAGTTTGGTTCATTCTTAGCATCACTGTTGTAAAAATAAACTTTCCAATTTAACACCCTAAATAATTAAGCTAAGTGTCAAAACCATATTTAAACATTACTTTCCAAACTTTTATTTAAAGAAAAGGATTTATTTATTTATTAACAACAATTCAAAAATTAAGAATCACACCACAATAAACCTGGAACACAATCCAATTAATTTAAAACATTCGTCAATCGAATGTCAACATGCGAAATATAAAGTAACACAATTCAAAGTGAATAAATCCCATAGTGACAATACTTAGAAATAACTGAAATACTAATGCCCCAATAGTAATGAAATAATGGAAAAAGCTACACATGCCCAACTAAATGAAAGTACTAAGAGTGGATCCGAATGAACGAAGTCGTCTAATCAAGAGACCTGCAACTCCCACCTAAGCTGCAGCACGTTCCTTCCAAGAGATCCTAAGCAAGCCGCCCCTGTGGCTGGGCACCTGTAATACATACATATATATACAAGAGAGAGAGAAAAACAGAAACGGGCCAGAGCCCGAAAGTGTGTTTGATTTAAAATACGTTTAGCAAGTATTTAAATTGATACAGGCCAATGCAACAACATATTAGTGCGACACTCTCTTGAGAAATTCTCACCTCTCTTCTAATGTGCACACCTAACGCACTAACCCTCCTAATGGTTTATCTCATCATATAACACACTATCTTTCCCCAATGATTTAACTTATTTTAGGTATTTCACAGGATTCAAAATTTAATGATACAATTGTTTGAAAAGAATATTTCAATTAATAACCAAAGTTCTCATTTTAACTTTATTAGTCAATAAAGTTTTCCAGTGTCATGTTATACTTTCTCAAAACAAGTATTTACAATTTGAGTCATCAATCATATCCTACATATCAATTCACAGTAGGTAGTTCCAAATTTTAGAATTTCATATATATATTAACTACTCGTATAATATATATATTATAACAGCACCCTAAATAAACTATGGTTTCGGGCATACTCTACTATCCAAACCCCCATATCACTCATATTAAGGGGAATACAATCAGAATCACTCTCGAATTGTATTAACACATACACAAACAAAATTGAGGCGAAGAATAGATTCCATGTCTCTAAGAGGATGGCACATGCCTGCGTCTCTTAGGACCGTCTGAACTATCACGTCGATAGCCTGTACCAAGGACATCTATCTTCTAGGGTACAAGTTAATATCCCCCATAAAGGTCCCATCGAGATAAGACTGTCCCAGCGCGGTAACCTCAGGGATAGCAAGTAGCGTGGGCATGATTTTCACATGTATATAATATATGTACACACAATCATATAAATATACCACTTTTATCATATTAATATAGGTTCCTCTCGCCACCCATAATTGCAACATTTATGCTCAATTTCTCATTATTAGTATTACGTATAAGGTTTCATCTCTAACCTTAACTCGAAGGGTTTTCGACTTATTACGTGACACTCGTGGACTCTATCCTTCCAAGTAGAAAATTCAGTAGGTATACCTCTATTCACTATCGTAGCTATTCGCCGTAATCTCTCACTTGAAATACGTAGTTTCATCGTTCATTATATAATTATCCCAAATGCAAAATTCTCATCTTATAATAAAAGTCCCAACACTTATTCATATGTCATAGTGGTCTTTCCTATCTCACAAAACATTTTATTAAGAATATCCAAGAATCATTTCACGATAAATTTAATTTAACTAATTAGTCAAGGGAAATAGGAGTCTGCCAGGAGGGGTTGATCGATCGAGGTCTGGGGCTCGATCGATCGAACCTTCGATCGATCGAAGCTCTATGCTCGATCGATCGATCAAGCAGGTATTTTGATTTCTGCAGAATTGCAGTTACGGGTTCTACTATCTATCTTCATCCAAATCCCTATTTTTCAACTCCAAACGTCCCAAAATGCTACTACTAACATTATAACAATATATCAGATGTTTCCAACGTAAGGCATGGGTATTTCTATCATTTAATCAAGGATTAACAGCCCCAAAAGTTAATTAATTATCAAGAACACTAAAATTCTCTTAAACAGGTTTCTAACCAATTTTCTTCAGAAATTCCTTCTTATAATTACCAAAACTATGTGGTTACATTCCTCTACATGGCAAGGTTTCCAGAATTTTCATATAAATCAATACTATATGGATTTTCCTATCACAAATTGGGTTTTCTTCCATATTTTTCATCTCTAATCATTCCTAAACTAATATGAAAATTGCACCAACGAAAATACGCAAGATAAATACTTGCCATGGATTTTCAGAAGTCTGGTTTGCAGATGAATCCGGTGTGGTTTCGTTCCCCGTCTCGCGATCTACGCGTTGGCGGTGACGGCGGTGCAAACGGGTGACTTTTTGGCCTTGAATTGCCGTGAGAGCCTTCTCCTCTCTTCTTCAATGGCCGTACTAGGGTTCTGAATATTCTAACCCTAAATGGTTAACCTAAATGGCTGATATAGGTTGCTGATTTTCGTGGGTTTAATTACCCAAATATGTAAAATGACTAAAATGCCCTCCCGGGGTACTAATTAGGCCTAAAAACGCCCCGAGACCCAAACTACACCCCCGAGTACACTTTTCTGACTATCTCGACCCTTTCGGACGCGTTGGCGCACTCAAAACGACTATACGGGCAACTTATAAAATATTCACTTTTTATTTATCAAAATTTAGTCCCGACGCGACACGGGCGTGTCCCGATTCAAATTTCCAAAATTGTCATTTTATTCACTCATGACATTCAATATAATCAATATCATATATTACTTTGCTCATTAGTAATATTCAACAAATTTTCCATAATTACTAACTCTCGTCACGTTAATAATTATAACATAATTAATTTCCGGATTTTTATTGAATAATTCATTCACATTAAATTTAATAAATCCCCAAATTAATAAAGCATAAAAATACGGGGTATTACACCTACGTACCCACAGTCAGCGGACTTATCAACTCCCCGATAAGTATTTCATAGACCTATGTTCTCGAGCGACAAATCAAAGATCCCATGGATTCGTCAGGATATGACTGCCCTCACGCGCAAACCTCCCACCGATAGCAAGTAAGCTAGGTATGTCATACACATAAATCATCAATCAATCCAATAGGTATTATCATACGTATAATATAATATCAATAAGGTAATATCACTACCCTAAGATATTTCCCATACGTAGCATTATATCCCTTTTAAATCCCACGTATTAACATATCATATCTTTACTTCATAATTTAATTATCCTCGCATCCTATAACATCTCTCCACTCCCGACGTCGTTAAGGTTCATGCGCGTAGCGTCTCGCAAAGCGAAATCCAAACAAGGAACCCCTCCAATACACTACTACTTAACTTTGTCGATCAAGGAGGTCCGACAACTTCAACTATGCGATCGGGATAACCTCATACCTTCTTTCAACCAAATGTGTTCTCAACTCCCATCTCTATCCAGGAGAAACACCACTATGCTCTTGTATTACACTCCGTCCTTGTGAAAATAATATTGAGCTTAAACTCAGTCCTTGATGTTCAAATTGTAACCCTAAGGCTACCATCACTCAATACACAATATGTAAATAGGTTTTTTCCTCAACATATATTCAGTAAGAATTCACTAATATCCTACTGGTCCATAACATCATTTCTCCCGAATTACTACGAGTTTAGTTCTCCTTTTAATTAAGGTTAAAATCGATAGTTTCAAATCTCTTATAAACACATCTTCTTTCACTTTGGATTAAACCCTCTTGTAAACTTAAGGATACCCAGGCGTTATATAAAATCACCCCTACTGGTCCTATCTTAAATCCTCATACATCCCCATTTGGAATTTAACAAATGAATCTAGCAATCGAAATTCCATTAAATATAATTTTCATCATTTAAAACGCTTGAATCCAAATCAAATTAATTCAAATCTTATCAAGGGTTTACTGATATTTTCTAATTCTCATAATATCCAAATAATAATCACCAAAGATCCACAAAAGGTTTGGGATAAGAATAAACAGTTAAAAAGAAACAACTTTACATATTCTGGGGAGGTCGATCGATCGAAGGCAGGGGTCGATCGATCCCTCAGGTCACAGCCTGGTTTTCTACATTTTCTGCAACTACGGGTTTAGCAACTTATGATCATTTAAACCTTCATCTAAACATCCCAAATGACTTATAATCTTTACTACATGATATATCAACATATATGAACGATTTCCGATACTCTAAACATCCTAGAATCATCAAGGGATTGGATTAAAAAGCATGTTTATCTCCTCATTTTCAAAAAATTTATTAACATATCATCTTTAAGAACACATCAATGGTTATCATAATTTCTTCAACAGATTCATGACTATTTCGTGGATTATTATCAACCTAAAACATGAGTTTAATTCCTATATCATTTTAGTTTCCAGAAATCCATTTAATACTCCATTATTTCTTCCAAACATGAATAATCTTCTCTTTTCATACTATTCTAACATGGACAATATACGAACTTAAATTGCCATTATCAAACACTTTCCTTTACTGAAGGTCTGATCCTTTGGTGTAGTATATCTCAGTTGGTTGTCCCTTCTCCGGTCAAACTCCGGTGGTGGTTGGTGGTGGTGAACCTTGGTTCTTGTTCTTCTCCTTCCCAAGTAGGCTTTTCCCTTCCCAAGTACCCTTCCACTCTCTCTAGGAAGATGACTTCTCTATTTTGTGTAGAGGAGATGAATAACCCACATACACTTAATCTACTAATATTTATAATAGGATAAAATCCAAAATCACTATTCATCCCCCCTAGAAAATGACTAAAATGCCCTTTCGGGTTGTCTATTCATTTCCAAACTACCAGAGACTCAAAATTAACATCCATATAGACTTTTCTGACTATTTCGAACATTTCGGACGCAACGGCGCAGTCAAAATGACTATAAGGTCGATAGAAAATAAATTTCCTTTTTAATTTAATAAACTAGTCCCGACACGTCCCATACCGCGTCTGACTAAAAATATAAATTATCGAATTTATATCATACAGTCATATCAATGACATCACATTCATATATTACCTAAATATCCTTAAGTAATATTCAGAATCATCCATTTTAATATCCACCGTCCGAATAAAACTCGAATGAATTAATTAATAATAAAATCCAATTAATCCATTAATTTAAAATATAAGCATTTTAAAAGTCATTTAATATTATGGGGTATTACACCATGTGCCACTTAAACCACCTTTTACCCCATTTACCCATTATACCCCAACTAACCACTCAAAACCAATTTCCAAAATTACCCCTCACCATATGAGATTTTCATTCTCATTCACATGACCTCACACCATATCCACATGCACCCCTAGCCATATACCCAATATACCCCTTTGCTCCATGTGCCTACTATATAAGAAGACCATGCTCTTTCAAAGGGGAACTCATCATCAAATAGAGAGAGAGAAAATTCTAGAGAAAAGTAAAGACTTAGGTTAGAATAAATTAGGTAGAAATATTTGTAAATAGTTTTATTTTCATTTTTTTAGATATTTGTGAGTGATAATTGTGTGATATTCAAGTTGAGTAAATTTTTCATTTATTATTGTTGGATGATCATATTGGATGGATTGTGCTTAATTTCAAAGGAATAGAAGTTCAATTTCACTTCAAGAGATTGGGGTTTGATTGTTCTCTTCTCTTCTCATTTATTTTATGCCTTCGATTATTAATTTGTCATATTTCATATCATGTTAGGCTAAAACCCCTTTTAAGGGGTGGGGTAAAACCTTTATTTGATGTTATTTTATTTTAATTAGTTTAATTACTAGAAAAATCCCTTTGAATGTTAATTTTGTTCCCTCACCCTTAAATTTACGCCTCGAGAGAGGGTAAATGATTTTCGAGAGAAAATCGAAATTCTAGTTATAAAACCCATTTTAGATTCGAACTAGAGATAGGGGTTTCTTAAGTGGGGTATTATAACTTGAATTTCAACTCTAAATTTATTTTCTAAGATTTACATAAATTTTAATCAATCGATCCTAGCGGGTGATTAATTAAAAGGAGTGTATATCTATTTTTCTAGAGTTGTGGGGTGTTAAACTGAATTTTCTAAAAGATTACTAATATAATTACACTTGCAACGATAGTTGGTTTGTAATTTTGATATTAATTTGGGAGAATTCAATTAATTAAATTAATTAATTAGAATAACTAAAATTTGTGGTGTAATCCCACTCCTTGATTGTTCTCACAATTATTTGCCTCACTTTATCTCTTATTTTTAGTTCAAACTTTATTTTTCACTTTTAGTAACTTTCTAGTTAGTTGTTATCATCTCACGCTTTAGTTTAGTTAGTTTAAATCTCACCTCACCCATTTGTTTTAATATTGAAAAAGCTAAAAAAAATTAGAAAAGTGAAAAAGCACAAAAAGAAAATAAAAAATGAATTACAATTGAATTTGTCTCTAACGTACTCCCTAGGAAGTGGATTGATACCCTTACTTACCTCTACACTTTAGATCGTTATATTTTGTAGGTAATTCTAGGTTTTTGACTAACTTGGTTTTCAAACAACGATACGCAAAAGTCGCGTTATCAAGCGTCAAATCGCACTAAAAGTAAAAGGTGGTTCAAAAATCCCTCGAACCAATTAATGCGAGGTTCCACGGGAGCATACCTCCTCTTAAAACCCGTTTGTCGTCGTTCATGATTTTTTGTGTTTTTTTACAATAGTAACAATAACAGGTGGAGCCAACGAGGCTCTGATACCAATTGATGTGGATGAGCATCAAATGGAACAAAGATGAAAATATCTCTCGTCTCAACTCTCTTTCCTTAAAATCTCCAATACGTATACAATAGGAGTATCTATAGGTGGAAGAAGATTAGGCTACAAGCAATTATATAAATGCAATTATACCCCTATTAGTCTTCACTACTTTCTCCTATAATACTAAGCAAACAATTACTAAAAGAAAAATACAACCAAATAAAGAAAATAAAAAAATGCCATAAAATCCTAAAATGATGAAATTGTTCTCAAGCTTCTTGATTCACATCACAATCAAACAACATCTCTATTGACTCTATGCGTCCAAATATAAATCACAATTTCCACGTGAAATGCACGTGCATTATTTCTAGTATATATAAATGTATATACGTGTGTTTATGTAATTTGTGCAGATAAAAATTATAATAAGGGGGATATTATTACCTTCAATCTGCAAGGTCCAATCACCTAAAAAACGAAAACATCTTTCTCTAGTAATTTGTGTGCAATAGATAAGCCTCTCCATCCCCCACTTAGTCCATTCTTACTAATAAGATACTTGGTTTCATATTCTTGTTCACTTTCCTCAACTAAAACAATTGTGTCATCTTGCTTTGGCATATGTAATATACAAAATCTCTTTGGAAAACTCTGCAATTATTCAAGGTAAACACAACTATATCATAGTAATTTAGTACTAATAAATTTGAAGATAAAAAAGAACTTTTGAATTTTGAAGAAAATTCGTCTTTACCAGCCAAAATCCACCAGCAACATGTGATGGGAGCATAGGCTTTATGAAACTAGGGAATTTGGGGTCCATATTTTCTTGAACCAATTCCGCTCTCTCTAAAAGAGAAGATTTGGATTGAACACAATCATAAGGGCTGCTGTTTATAGAGCTTCATAAAATTGGAGAATAAGAGTCCATGATTCCAGGAATTCTAAGTTCTTAGAATCTTGAATTCCTTTCCATTGTTTGGTTCAAGTAGGAATTCTTTTTTCCCGACATCTAAATTTATTTTTTCAAATTAGGAATAAATTTCATTTAACTAAAATACCATTCTACTTTATTAGAGTGTGTGCGCATGAGTGTGTAGTGAGTGTGTGTGTGTGTGGTTGTGTATGTGTGTGTGTGAGAGAGAGAGTGTGTGTGTGTGTGTGTGTGTGTGTGTGTTTATATGTGTTTATATGTGTGATAGAGAGAGGTATAGAGGGAGAGGGGGATCGAGGGTGTGTGTGTGTGTGTGAGAGAGAGAGAGAGAGAGAGAGAGAAAGAGTGTGTGTGTGTGTGTGTGAGAGAGAGAGAGAGAGAGAGAGAAAGAGAGAGTGTGTGTGTGTGTGTGTGTGTATTTATGTGTGTGAGAGTGTGTGTGTGTGATATAGAGAGAGGGGGAGAGGGAGGGAGAGAGAAAAGGTATGCGTATGTGTGAGAGAGAGTGTTTGTGTGTGTGAGATAGATATAGAAAGTGTGTGTGTGTGTGTGCGTATGTGTGTGAGAGCGTGTGTGTGTGTGAGTGTGAGAGAGAGTGTGTGTACATGTGTGTGTGTGTGTGTGTGTGTGAGAGAGAGAGAGAGAGAGAGTGTGCGCATGTGAGTTTATGTGAGATGTTATTTTTGTCTCACCACAAAAGTAAGGTAATATGTCTGGGAATATAGAATTACACAAATTTTAGAGGGGAAAGGAGAATTCCAATTTCATGGGAATTCTAAATTCCATGAATTCTAAGTTTCTCCTTAAATCTCCAACTAAACATTGTAATTCTAAATTTCCTTTCCAAACCTCGAACCAAACGAGCCCCAAAAGTTAACAAAATAGAACAAGCAAGAGCGTGGTGTTGGAGATTTTTAAAATAAGTGGGTAAAAGTTTTGGGAGTAAAAGTTTGTTCCACATTGGAAGTGTTTATTGAAAAGTTGGAAACAAACTCAATATAAAAGGGAGAGTGTCCCACATTAAAAAATAAGTAAAGTTAAGTGATACCCATTAAGTTATAAAAGGAGTGGGCAACCTTTTGTCCCATATTGGAAAAATATAAAGAAAGTGTGCACTTAATAAGTACAAGTGGAAGATGAAGACTTATTTCATCTATCATTTAACAGGGCTATTTAAGAGAGCTCCAATACGATGCGATGCTCCACGCCCGCACGCGCGGGTGCAGGGAAGTGGGTTGTAGAGGCATTAGTGGCGCACTTTGCATGTCTGCAATGGTAGCAGGTTGCCGGTATTCGTCCGGATTTAATCGTGGTCACTTTTTGGGTGGTCCGTATAAAATCGATTCGATTTAATTATACTTGTTCGGAAATGGCTTAACACTTTTAGTAATTAACAGTCATGCCATTTCGGAATTAATTAAGACTATTAATTCAACAGTCACGACTCTTAAAGACAAAGCCTTTCATTATATATAAATAAAGGCTGCCTAATTCGAAATTGCACATTTTTTTTCCAGATTTACCAAGTTCCAGATTTTCCAAATCCCAACAATTATTCACTTACATTTTCAGGAGATACAAAAACTATCTTATTATGTTTTGTGCACATAAACAGAATAAGAACTTGATTGACTGTTCTTCGCTGCTGCATCCAAGTGTTGTCTTCAAACATACAATTTGTAGACAATGCAATTGCTTCATTGTATCTTAAGTAAGGATTTGCGAATTCCCGTTTGTCTACCGAATTATCTTGGTGGGGGAAAATACTGTATTTAGGAAAGTGACATCATGCCTTAAAGTTTCCAGAATTTATTTGAAGTCCAACATAATTGAATTCAAGAAGTTTTATTGTTTTAAAGTTAACTGAAAAGAGTTTCATTTTTGCATTTCCATATTTATTCTCCAACACGTGGCACTGAACAATTAGAGTTTAAGAACCCAACTAGAGTTCAAGAAAAAATTAGCTCAGCTTTAAAAGTTCATAGCACAATCATGTTCTAAATTAAGCCTATGTATTATTTCCAACGTGAGCACAAGATTGAATGCTCACACAGACAAAGTAAAAAAGTTTTATAAAATAATAATTTTGATTATTATGAATTTTAGAAATGGTAAATAATGCAAAACATCATATGCAATACCAAATAGACCTCGGACTTAAATATATACATTATAAAGTCCAATTTAGATAAAATTATCTTAATAAATTGACTTTAAAGATCATCAATTTATATGTTTTTACAAACTATTACAATATAATCTCAAACAAGTCAAAATAAAACAAGAATCGACAAGTTCAAAAGATATTAATTTAGGCATGGTAAAATATATGACTATGTTGTTTTTTATGAGCTCAATTATTCATTTATTAGTTATTCAACATGTAAATATACTGTGCAAATCACGTGCATTATAACTAGTATGACAAAAAAGTATTTTCACATATTTACCATTCAAATAAGGTTATAAATTATTGTATACATTATAGTTATAAGTAAATTGTATAAAAATATTGACCAAAATTAACTCCTTATAAGTTAAAGGAGCTGTCGTCTAAAAATGGCACTATCAGTGACAAATGTTTCACTTTACTGTGTCATATTGTCATTTTGTATAAGTATGTTTAAAAACAATTGATTATGTTTGTTATCTTGTGGTGCATGACATAATTGTTTTAATCAAAACTTGCGAGGTAAGAGTTAAAACATTTTATGTGTTCAATGGTAGTAGGTTAAGCAATTCGTGGAGACAATCAATACGGATTGAAGTTTACATGGAATGAGCTCAATAACAATGTAAATGTAGCTAAAGAAAGATTCATGAATCATGATGTGTATTAGCCCCCCCCCCCCCCCCCCCCCCCGAAAAAACTATTTAACAGTTTTATACACATCCAAA
This sequence comes from Sambucus nigra, assembly GCA_949130495.1. Classification (NCBI taxonomy): domain Eukaryota; kingdom Viridiplantae; phylum Streptophyta; class Magnoliopsida; order Dipsacales; family Adoxaceae; genus Sambucus; species Sambucus nigra. The sequence goes on along the minus strand of OX422210.1, from coordinate 515,589,973 downwards.
AAAATTGATATGAATGCTAAGCGCAAGTTAAGAGAAATTTCATTCACCCCGGAAAAATATTTAACCTAAAACCAAATGCTTCCTACAAATGTAACTCGACAAAAATAGCTGCACTGGTAACTCATATGAGAGACAGGCGAAAAAAATTTCACCAAGGTGCATTAGCTCTTTCCTGGAACATAAGCTCAATTCCTTTCACTTTCAGACCCTCAATCACCATCAAGATTTTGAATCACCTCCTTCACATCAAACAGCTTCCGCTCAATGCCCCTCATTTCCTCTTCCACCTTCTCTTTTTTAAGCCTCTTTAATTCAATAACCTCTTGCAATTTAAACGAAAGGCTCACGAGCTTATCAAGCCTAGCTACCAAGAATCCAACCCGCATGCCCAACGCCTCAAATGATTTCAGAGTCTTTTCCCAAAATTTTAAATTATCTCGGCAAGTGCTAAGCTTGCAAGCTCTAATGGCATCCGCAATGTTGACGGTTTCAAAAATTATGCCGGCAGCTAGCTTACAGTTAAGGCCCTTAAGAAGATGCTCCTGAAGAAATGAGTTTTGACTGCAACAAATATCATAGTACTTGATCCTAAGGTGTGTTGGTATCTCAGAGTCTATAACTAAACCATCCACAAGGATGTTGAACTCTTCAAAACACTTGACATCTTTGAAATCAACAACAAATTGTGAGAATCTGATGCCTTCAAAAACTTGTGATCCAAAATCATCACTCTCATTTTTAGATCGATCATTATTCAATACTACCATGCTTGTTTCTTGAATATAATCATGGTGATTGTCTTCTAAAGTAAGAGAATCCAGACATTTCTCCCCTGCTGTTTCGCAAATTTCGATGGACTTTCGTGTTTTATCTTTTTCATTTTTAAAAAAGTTTACAACGGAAACAAAAAAATAGATTAGTGGTATATTTGAGGGAATATGCAAATCATAAAGGAGTGAAGAAAAAATATTTTTGGTCAACTTACCAATATTCATTGGATTTACACAAGCATTCAATGCCAGAAAACCAATAGCTCCATCAATTTCTACTAAACTTTTTGCCCTCACAATGTACACCTACAGGTACCATTGAAAGATATAAAGGTGTGTTTGATTATGAAGTTTGAGAAAGGCTGAAAAAATTATTTATTTGATTGATAAATGGAAAAGGAGTGGAAAAGCAGAGTAGTGGTTTGGTAGGATGTTCTCTTAGTTTTTCTGTTTTCAGTGAGATCCAATTCTTTGAAGGTTGATTAAAAATTATTTGCGTTATTTGGGTTTGGCTCCCATTAATTATGTGTAATTTGATTTCAACCTATGTGACATTACATCTTATATATATTTTTTCTCTTAAGATAACAAATAAAAGTTATCACAAACAACATATTTCATATGTTGAGTTGTATATGAATATTATTTTTATCTAATGTAGAGAATATTGTAAGCTTTTTATGTCAAATAATATAATATTTTTATTTATAAATTTGTATCAATAATTTTCGTATAAATATATATTATATCATGATATTACTATCTTGTTAATGTTTTTCAAAGTAATACTAAATCTAAGCACATCTTTAATTGTAACCTACACATGTCTCTTAAAAACTATTGTCAACTTGAAAAAAACTAATATCTAAAATATAGAACTGGGGTTGATTATTGAAGTTGTGAATAAGTCATTTTCGTAAACATGGTATTATTGTCTAACATATACAATTATTATAGTTTTTAATGTTGCAATTGAACGCAAGCAATGCATCAGTCTATATTTTACACATTCTAAATACAATTGATTGTTTGAATTATCACATGATCTAATTTGTGATATCTAAGCTTAATTTTAAAATTAAAGTGGTTGTACTTTTTGTGACAATATGTCGTGGATGAGCGTCAAATGAGAACTAAGATGAAAATATCTCTCGTCTCAACTCTCTTTCTTTAAAATCTCAAATAGGTAGAATACCTCAAATGAGGCTACAATAGGAGTATTTATAGATGGAAGTATCTTAGGTTCCAAGCAATGATCTAATTATAATTATACCCCTATTAGACTTTACTACTTCCACCTATAATACTAAGCAAACAATTACTAAAAGAAAAATACAATCAAATAATGAAAATAAAAGAAAATAATAAAATGCTATAAAATCATAAAATGACAAAAATGTCCTCAAGCTTCTTGATTCACATCATTCCCCCCTCTTAAAACCAAGCTCATCCTCGAGCTTTCAAAAATTTTGGGTACTTGTGTGAAAATTCTCTGACTCTTCTTTTCTTCCTTACGAGAGGGATGGGAGGAAACCCTAGCTGGTGCAATGTCCTCCATGGAAGATCTCCCAACTCACCATTATAAATCCGTCACTCTTGGGTAAAAGATAGGCCTAGAGCTGCCAACCTGTATAGCAATCCTTTTCCGGCCATGATCTTGGTCTTGTAGAGGTTTCGATGGATCTTGATTGGCTCAAATTAGGCTTGCGGTGAGGGTTAAAATTTAGATTTTCTTGGGGAAAATAAATGGCCAGAGATGAGTTCGTTGTTGAATAGGGGTTTTTGACAAGAGAATGGAGATGATGAGGCTTGTCGGTAAGGGTAGGGGACTCGTCGGATAGCAGCAGGGACTATTCGACCTTAATTTTTTTACTGTCAGTAGTCATCTGGTGGGTTATTGGGGTTCTAGTGGTAGCTCCGGGGCTGATCTATTTTGTCCCGAATATGGTGGTTTTCCGGGGGTTTTGTGGTGGCTATAGGTGGTGGTGATGTCTTATGGGTGGGGGATAGTGGCAGAACCGTGGGTTGAAACATTTTGGTGGCTAGGATTAGGGTTAGGGTTTTGGTTGGTGGTGGGAACGGTATGAGGAAGGATCATGGATGCGTTGGGTGGAGGAAGGCGAGCATCAAGAGCATCAAGTCGCACTAAACGTTGGTTTAAAAACCCTTTGAATCGATCAATGCAAGGTTCCACAGGAGCATATCTCCTCTTGAAACCCATTTGTCGTCGTTCACAACAACTGGTGGAGGCAACGAGGCTCTGATACCAATTGGTGTGGATGAGCGTCAAATGGAACTAATATGAAAATATCTCTCGTCTCTACTCTCTTTCTTTAAAATCTCAAATAGGTATACAATAGGAGTATCTATAGGTGGAAGAAAATTAGGCTCCAAGTAATGATCTAATTAAAATTATACCCCTATTAGTCTTTAATACTTCCTCCTATAATACTAAGCAAACAATTACTAAAATAAAAATACACCCAAATAAAGAAAATAAAAGAAAATAACAAAATGCCATAAAATCCTAAAATTACGAAAATGTCCTCAAGCTTTTTGATTCCACATCACATTCAAACAACATCTCTATTGATTCTAAGCATCCAAATATAAATCACAATTTCCACATGCAATGCACGTGCATTATTTCTAGTATATATAAATGTGTATACGTGTGTTCATGTAATTTGTGCAGATATAAATTATAAGAAGGGGGGATATTGTTACCTTCAATTTGCAAGGTCCAATCACTTGAAAAATCAAAACATCTGCCTCCATAAATTTGTGTACAATAGAGAACCCTCCCCATCCCCCACTCAGTCCATTCTTACAAATAAGATACTTGGTTTGATATTCTTGTTCACTTTCATCAACTAAAATAACTGTGTCATCTTGCTTTGGCATATGTAAATCGCAGAATCTATTTAGAAAACTCTGTAATTATTCAAGGTAAACACAACCATATCAAAGTAATTTAGTACTAATAAATTTGAAGATAAAAAAGAACTCTTGATCTTTGACAAAAAATTGGGCTTTACCAGCCAAAATCCACCAACAACGTGTGATGGGGGCATAAGCTTAATGAAACTAGGAAATTTGGGGTCCATATTTGCTTGAAACAAATTTTCTCTCTCTAAAGGAAGAGGTTTGGGTTGAACACAATCATAAGGGCTGCTGTTTTTAGAGCTTCATAAAATTGGAGAAGCAACATTGTTAGAAAAACAGTACATACTCTAACATGAACACAGTTTTCAAAGGTCCTTTACATATATTCAATGACCTTACTATAGATCTATTGCGATTGCTAGAATTTACCTATTTTAAAAATCAAAAAGTACATCCCCATTAGTTTCACTCCAAAAATAAGAAAAGTGTGGCATGCAGGGCAAGCCCTAGGCGGCCGTCCGAATCTTGAGAATTTTTAAGCATCCTAATTTTTCTTCCAAAAAATGTTATTATGAAGTTTTTTCAAAAATAATAAAAAGAAAAATTCTTTGTTCATTAAAATATTGCACCAAAAGCTAAAGCATAAAACTCTTTTAATAATTTTTCACCCGATATTTTTTAGTTCACTTTTTTACAACATTTCAGTGTGTCCAAATTGACTTAAAAAGTGTAAAAATCATGCTAATAAGTGTTAACCCAATTATTTTTGCTAGTTTTAGTTTTTACGGAAATAACTCTATAAGGTGTCATATTTTTTCTTTCTTTTGCAATTTTGATCTAATTATAAAGAGGGGTGGTGGCAATTTGTGTGTATCCTTTCGTGTTCGAGGCGTGTGATTTTGGGGCTGTGTCACGCATTAGCCAATCCTAACCTACCCCATTTATGGTTTACCTAATCTTGCAAATGAACTAACACTAACCTGACATGTTTATTATTTATTAGGACATAAGACTAATGATATCATCTTGTATGTCAACAAGACATAACACCCACAACCGGTCATAAACGAAAATGTAATTAATTGCCAATTCTAGCAACAAATACATAATAATTTCATTGATTTCTCCACAAACATTAAACAATATCATACCAAAAAATATATAAAGTTATTCGTGTTTGATACTAACTAAAACCGTTAATTATGCTTATTAATGGGTCGTGTTAGTTTAGGGTTTGGGTTCAGAAATGGTCGAGCCTAACCCGCTAACTTTTTATTGTTAGCCTAAATATAAATGACTCATTTTAAAGGCTGGCTACAAAACATCAGTGACGGATCTGCATATCATAATAGTTTTGTGAAAGAATAATATTACATAAAAGTAACATAAATACATAGCTTGAATAGAATATTCCATAGAATGGGGTGAAAGGAGAAAAATGAAAGAAAAACAGAGCATGAAACCTTCTGCTCATAAGAGCACAAATAGTCAAAACATACACAACTCTTTAAGTAGAGAGACCTTAGTGAACATTTTTCTATTAAGTTAAGTCTCGTCGATTATTTCATAACCTTAGCTGAAACTAAGGTTCTAAAAAATGCGAGGCGTGGTCGAGGCATGGATCCCAAGCCTTAAGCCTTAGCAGCCTGTGGCAACCCGCTCACCAAAATAAGGGGTGGCCAGCCCAATACTCCAATATAACAGAATCATAGATGGAATCATTTTCAGCATCACAATAAAATACAAAGTATCCAGGATAACCACCCAATATTTCAGAAAACGGGTCGACAAAATTTTTGAATTTAAAGTAAATAAAAGAAAACAAACAACCCGATTCCTGAAAAGATAGGGTAAACCCCAAGAGTATATATATATATAATAACAAAAAGTACGATAAAGGACCGAATAATGCTGTCGGTCCACAGAATCTACAAAAATATTGAACAATTCAATAATTTGTATGATACATTTCATTAGACATTTACAAAAGCTTGGGCCTCTCGCCCGAATAAAAGACTTGGTCTTAACTAGAATAAAAAAGGAAAACGTCTATACCAAATGTATCCCGTAATACCCGCAATGCATCTCGGCTCGTCGAGGACATCGGAATAGGAATTCAAATCAGGCATCCTTGCGACGGAGTACCTGAGCGGAGACAAGATGCATATGCAACAAGAAATGTAAACGGGTCAGGGCCCAATTCTATATGAATACTAGATGAATAAAGAGTATGACAGTTATGAATGATAAATCATAATGAGAGATATAACTATCTAACTACACAATTTAAAACATAACCAAGCAGGAAGATAAAACAAGTAACATTAATCTGAAGACTTATCATGTGTACCAATTATCTCATATATCTTTTTCCTTAACAGGAAATATATCTAAATCACAATATTATGCTCTTTATGGCATTTTTATCTCACTTTTACATTTTGTAAAAATCCTTTCCTTATTAGGAAAATAGTCATTTTCAAATGCTCTTTGTGGCATTTATATGTGCTCTTTGTGGCACTTTATCATGCTCTTTATGGCATATCAAATACATCAAGTCCCACTTGATTATGAACTGTTATATTTATATACATATAACGAATTCTAAGACCGCCCGTCCGGGTTTCCCCACTGTGCGCGCCCCTAAATGACCATCATCTTCCAGGGCCTATCATAAGACAACCTGCGCACCTATATCGCAAGACGTCGGGAAGCGGCCATGTGCCTGCGGGATAGTCAAGACCACACCCGGAATCCCCTACCCATCGCAGAAAATACACTAAACAAACGCTCACATGGCCTAGGACTATATCCACCCTGCATTCATTAGCCAGGGGGCTTCACCTCACGCGCGGACTTCCCTTATGATGTCATTTAGAGAGGTGTGTTTAGACCACTTATTTACCATTTTAAAAATCAAGGAAATTTATCATTTACCGTTTTCAAGATTAAGTAAATTATCATTTACTAAATCAATGCCATTTCCATTTCATTTCCATGTATATGTTCCATTTTATCCGAAATCATTACTATTCACTTCTTATGAATAATATATCTTATTATCTGGAGCCATACGATAATTTATATCGTTCCTACAACCTCAAAGGAGTAAGTAAACTCTTAATTAACTCCAAACATTTTAGGGTGTTATTTTAAAACCCCAATACTATCATACCTCAAAGGAATGAATGAACTTCCAATTTATCCTCCCAACATACTTCTATGGTGGTATTAAGAATCAACAAGGTTAACATCGCTCAATTGAGCTTCTAGAATCTCCCAAACATAATAGTACATCTCCTAGTTTTATATTAATCAACTAGAAGAAACAGTGCCCTAACATCAATAGGCACGACCGCGAAAAAACCCCATATAAACCAATTCTACCCTAGGGTAGCTTCCTAACACATATATAGCACTAGGACTCTAAGTTTACTTCATTCAAGAAGGTTCCTAGGTCCTAAGCCTAAAGAAAAAGAATAAAAATTGAGTTATAAAATTTACTCAAAAACAGCAGGAAAACGAATCGATTCGCCCTAGGGCCGAATCGATTCGCCCATAAAGCGACTCGGTTCGGACCACAAAACCAACTTTATGCAATTGACCGAATCGATTCGGCCTTAACCCGAATCGATTCGGGTTATGCAGACCTAGAAGCTACCCCTTACCGAATCGATTCGCCCAAGGGCCGAATCGATTCGGTCCTGCGATTTTGCCAAAAATGGCTACGAAGGGTTATGAACCCTAATTTATCTAAACCCAAAATCTCTTCCATCTTACACACAACCAATATTATTTATCTACCCAAAATGTATCCTACACGATTTAAAACCATTTTAGTCCACAATTTTATCATCAAAACTAAGATTGGGGTTTAAATCCCATAAATTCCATTTTGATCTCCAAATGCATATACATAAATATCATACAATTTATTCAACTTAAATCATATATTAGCAAGTAGAAAACTTGCCTTAGGGTTGATATCTCAGATTTATTTGGAGAAGCAATCCCAAATCCTACATCTTCAATATCTCTCTCATTTCTCCATTTTTCTCTTCCTCCTTTCTTTCTCTCCTTTATCTTTCTATGTTTTAAGACATAAATGAGGAAATGAAATAAGGGGCAAGACCAAAATCGTGGCTCAACATAATTCTCCCAACTTAAGTGGTTAATACTACATTAAAATGACTCGCAAATACGCATAAAAGCTAAAACCAGGTAAAAGTGCCCGAAACACAAAAATACAATATGGCACTTATTTTGACTGTCTCGCACCTTCCGAGACTAACTACACCCTCTAAACTGGCATCCGGAAATTTTATAAATTATTTCGAGTCCCAATATCATTTTAACTAAAAGGCCATTTAAAATACATGACACTACAGACATGTAACCTGATGATATTTACTTTTACATACAGTAAATATGCATCAATCTAGTAAATATTAACTTCTAATTTATTAAATTAATATTTATTCCAATCCCCACATTTTATATAATTACCTTATGCGGTAAAATTAGTATAAAATGAGCCTCCCAGAATCGAGGGTTGTTACATACTCCCCCCCTTAAGAGGGAATTTTGCCCCCAAAATTCGAGCATACCCAAATCTGATAAAGGGTATACTACTCTAAACTAGGATTCTACCATCCTAAACAACCCCTAGTTATTGCAACATCCCAAATGGACTCAGACTAAGGTCGACCCTATCGATCTCATTCAATCATCATTTGTGCTCTAGTAGCACAAGGCGCTCTCTTTCTAACTATCGATTCTAGCTTCCGACGGCGAAAGGCGATTTCCACGTGACTCGGCACAATTAGCCTAACTCTCAGTGAATCCAAGTCCAACTCTCAGTGACTTAACCCCAACGCTACTCAACTTCCCCTCGCATTGACGTATCTCATCAAGGTGTATGGCTAAAAAGCCAAATCTTTAAAGAAATGTTCCGAGACCACTCCAAGTCCAAGGAACATATTACCCGTTGGTTCCATTCAACAAGTATGCGAATTACTCAACCGACCACGCTAGGCCACTCCAAAACCTAATGGTTGCACGGGAAACTCTATCCATACAATTACTGCTCCCATCTACTATGTATACTAAGGCGCCCGTTCGTGATATGCCTTTCGGCATAAGTCAATTTCCTCCCTTTCACCCATCCACTTTGGGGTGGCAGGATATACGCCACTGCCATACAGTTCCCTTTACTTCACGAAAACTTTTACTAAACCTCCGACATGAGTATCTAGTCTCGGCCCACTCTATTTTTTTTATAGGTACCTCCTACAGTTCTGCCATTCCTCCATCGATAATGGTGCGTACCTTTCTACATGTAGTCCGTCCATAATGGCCGGAAATGCAACGATTGGGTCGACGATCAAAAATTTTCTCAAATGGGATCATGACCAATTCGATGCTGGCAGTTAAATGCAAACGTCTATGAATACCCTTCTTCGTTCCACTACTACTCTCTTTACACGAGTAGGTGAAATGGTCAATCACAGACATAAATTCTCTTACTACCGAGTCTTCCTAGTCATGCTCATTCTACTTGGCCTTCCATGCCATTACCATTATCTCTGAAGAGTTCTCTACTCGACACGTCAACTACCCCAATCGCATTTCCTTAGTGAATGAGAAAATATCCAACCACTAGTTCTTCTGAACTCCGAGCACCAACTCGATTCCTCCCACAACATATTGAAACAACTTGTTGCTTACGAGAAGGACCAAATTTCCTGCCCAGGAAGTAGTTCCTTATCTATTTAAGGTGATCACTACCACGATGAATCTTAATTCAAGCATGGGATATTACTTTCCACAAGTTTAAGCTTGTGCGACGCATAAACCGTGAGTCTATGCCCCAGTATTATTACTCCCCAATCCTGGCAGAAGCTTACTCATTAAACTCATTCTCGAGCTTACTGTCATGGGGTCAGGAGTGAGGGTCCACCAGTCCTTTTTAACTCTTCGGAAGTGAAGTTACCAACCTAACACCATATCAAATAAAGGACTCATCTCCTTCGGCCCAAACTACCAAATCTCTCGAGACCCCCTAAATCTCGTTCCTAGGGATCAAATCCCTCATAGAGTTAACCCACGACTTATTCGTGGTCAACTCCTTACCGCCTTCCTAAATCAACACCACCTACCCTCAAGATCTTACATCCTAAAAATCCTAAGGGCTATCTATATATATTATCTAATTCGTAGGCATCTAATACTAAGTATATCCCTAATGCCCAAGACCTTACTCAACTTCCGACATTCGCTCGGGTTCATGCGTGGGACGTCTCGCCGAAGCGAAATCCAAACAAGGAACCCTCCCGTTACACTACTACCTCGTATTGTCGGTCATCAAGATGTGACGGTCTAAGACACATGATCGGGATCGATACAATTCTAATTTACAATTCTACTTACCATAGCATCTTTTAAAGATCTTAACTGTTCAGACATTCACTTCCTGTGAAGTCTTTCAGATACATATCCCCCTTATAAAAACATGGCCTTCTTATCAAGGCACAATCCCGAAGTCTCAATCCGACTTCGTATCACAGTCTCCCTCACATCGATCAGAGGAGAGAACGATATATAGTGCTTCTATCTCGCACCTTAATAGCCCTTAATCACTCTTCTACGTGATTCTCGGATAATCTTCCAATCCCACTTCTAACAACAAAATAAATAAAGTAAAAGAGAAAGAAAAGTATACCGTCTCTCCAATCACAACATCATTAAGTGTTCATGCGGCGGAGTGTCTCGCCGAAGCGAAATCCAAACAAGGAACCCCTCCGACACATGCCTACTTAACTAGTTGATCCTGGAGATAAGCGTAACATGCATAAACAAGATGAACAAACAATCAAACACTTACACAAGATAACTAAACGAATAAAAAAATCTTCTACCTACCTTGATTCACCTCTATAAAGTCTCAACCTGTATCCAGGGGAGAAATCATAGAACAACTAGTTCCATTTTGAACTAGAAGTAAGATAGCCTTACAATTTTATTTTCTTGCTATCACACCAAACCGACCAAAATATATTTACTCGCATAATGTACATAAAACAAGAGAAAGGAAAAATAACATCTCTCCACTCCCAACGTCGTTAAGGTTCACGCGTGGAGCGTACCGCAAAAGCGGAATCCAAACAAGGAACCCCTCCTATGCATTACTACTTAACTTGTTGGTCGTGGAGATAAGTCATAACAACCACATACAATGCAAGCAAGCAATAAAACACTCATACCACACATCACATATAACACATATACCATTAAAATATCATCACTCGTTTCATAACGAGTGAAGAAATCATAAGACTTCCCTACCACGGAAGTCATATAATTACTCTTCTATAATCGCGTCAATACTATAACGAGCTCAAACTACACACCCGAATCTACCATAGACGCAATACTACGCTATCCTATCCTAAGGAATACACCACCCACCTATAAGGTGGAATTCCCACCACAGTTTGTGCCAAGCACTCCGGGTCAATATTAATGGTTCTCAGACTACATATTCGAGCCTTACACATACCAACATTATTTCCACCAACTCACCAACCAGGAACTTTACTCTTGCCCTCACTCTCCACTCAACAAAGTTTAATAATGAGTGGCTTTACACTCCACATCATAGCCATTATTCTGACTCTGGCTGACAATAATTTCCCACGCAGTCCCTCTTACTCTCTCAGTAAAAGAGGACACGCTTTCGGCCTCCTCTTCCTCAGTTCAATGATACCTCCCCAGGAGGATGTCCACCAATGGGGTTTCATGATTCTTACTCCATCAGAAGTGTTGACGACACCTATTCTGGAGCCTATCATTTTATGGTGCACGGTCTCATCTCCTTAACCGTACAACACCTTATTCACCATTAGTCTTTAACCGAACATTTTGTGAACATTCAAGAACCCAACTTCTCCTCAGTCCAGTTATCCCAGAGAAACTCTCCATTGCAAGTATCCACCGGGCTTCTCTATGGGCTAAAATTCCGGCACCCACAAATATAGTGACCACATTTTCACCACCTCAACACTTCTTCTACGGTTGAAGGATTTTCCTCCATTCTACTTCAGGGCACTTCTCCACTTCAATTTAACATCGCTTGAATTCTCAAGCTTATTACCACTTTCTACTTCTCGCGGTACTTGAGAAAACTACACCAACTGAAATTAGTATCCATAGTAGTAAGAGAAGAAAATGCTACAAAAAGGGAGAGACCTCCAAAGCGGTCCTCATCCCCAACTACAATTTACAGTTCTCAAAAATCCTCCCCATAACGCCCTTCTTCAATCGACCTATTATTCTCACCCGAATGCGCACAAGATTCTATAATTTCTACCTCATGGCAGAAGAGCGAGATCTCACTAGAGAAATCAACGATCTTAATCCTAAGGCTTTATGAAAAATCAAAAGCAACGCTGAAAACTTAACACGTCCACACAGGTTCCTAAGGACTCTAGAACCTGATGCTCTGATACCATCTGTGACAACCCACTCACCAAAATAAGGGGTGGCCAGCCCAATACTCCAATATAACGAAATCATAGATGGAATCATTCTCAGCATCACAATAAAATACAGAGTATCCAGGATAACCACCCAATATTTCAGAAAACGGGTCGCCAAAATTTTTGAATGTAAAGTAAATAAAAGAAAACAAACAACCTGATTCCTGAAAAGATAGGGGAAACCCCAAGAGTATATATATAAAATAACAACAAGTACGATAAAGGACCGAATAATGATGTCGGTCCACAGAATCTACAACAATATTGAACAATTCAATAATTTGTATGATACATTTCATTAGACATTTACAAAATCTTGGGCCTCTCGCCCGAATAAAAGACTTGGTCTTAACTAGAATAAAAAAGGAAAACGTCTAGACCAAATGTATCCCGTAATACCCGCAATGCATCTCGGCTCGTCGAGGACATCGGAATAGGGATTCAAATCAGGCATCCTTGCGGCGGAGTACCTGAGCGGAGACAAGATGCATATGCAACAAGAAATGTAAACGGGTCAGGGCCCGGTTCTATATGAATACCAGATGAATAAAGAGTATGACAGTTATGAATGATAAATCATAATGAGAGATATAATTATCTAACTACACAATTTAAAACAAAACTAAGCAGGAAGATAAAACAAGTAACATTAATCTGAAGACTTATCATGTGTACCAATTATCTCATATATCATTTTCCTCAATAGGAAATATATGTAAAATCACAATATTATGCTCTTTATGGCATTTTTATCTCACTTTTACATTTTGTAAAAATCCTTTCCTTATCAGGAAAATAGTCATTTTCAAATGCTCTTTGTGGCATTTATATGTGCTCTTTGTGGCACTTTATCATGCTCTTTATGGAATATCAAATACATCAAGTCCCACTTGATTATGAACTATTATATTTATATACATATAATGAATTCTAGGACCGCTCGTCCGGGTTTCCCCACTGTGCGCGCCCCTAAATGACCATCATCTTCCAGGGCCTATAATAAGACAACCTGGGCACCTATATCGCAAGACATCGGGAAGCGGCCATGTGCCTGCGGGATAGTGAAGACCACACCCGAAATCTCCTACCCATCGCAGAAAATACACTACACAAACGCTCACATGGCCTAGGACTATATCCACCCTGCATTCATTAGCCAGGGGGCTTCACCTCACGCGCGGACTTCCCTTATGATGTCATTTAGAGAGGTGTGTTTAGACCACTTATTTACCATTTTAAAAATCAAGTAAATTTATCATTTACCGTTTTCAAGATTAAGTAAATTATCATTTACTAAATCAATGCCATTTCCATTTCATTTCATTTCCATGTATATGTTTCATTTTATCCAAAATCATTACTATTCACTTCTTATGAATAATAGATCTTATTATCTGGAGCCATATGATAATTTAAATCGTTCCTACAACCTCAAAGGAGTAAGTAAACTCTTAATTAACTCCAAACATTTTAGGGTGTTATTTTAAAACCCCAATACTATCATACCTCAAAGGAATGAATGAACTTCCAATTTATCCTCCCAACATACTTCTATGGTGGTATTAAGAATCACCAAGGTTAACATCGCTCAATTGAGCTTCTAGAATCTCCCAAACATAATAGTACATCTCCTAGTTTTATATTAATCAACTAGAAGAAACAGTGCCCTAACATCAATAGGCACGACCCCGGAAAAACCCCATATAAACCAATTCTACCCTAGGGTAGCTTCCTAACACATCTATAACACTAGGACTCTAAGTTTACTTCATTCAAGAAGGTTCCTAGGTCCTAAGCGTAAAGAAAAAGAATAAAAATTGAGTTATAAAATTTACTCAAAAACAGCAGGAAAACGAATCGATTCGCCCTAGGGCCGAATCGATTCGCCCTAGCGAATCGATTCGCCCATAAAGCGAATCGGTTCGGACCACAAAACCAACTTTTTGCAATTGACCGAATCGATTCAGCCTTAACCCAAATCGATTCGGGTTATGCAGACCTGGAAGCTACCCCTTACCGAATCGATTCGCCCAAGGGCCGAATCGATTCGGTCCTGCGATTTTGCCAAAAATGGCTACGAAGGGTTATGAACCCTAATTTATCGAAACCCAAAATCTCTTCCATCTTACACACAACCAACAATATTTATCTACCCCAAATGTATCCTACATGATTTAAAACCATTTTAGTCCACAATTTTATCATCAAAACTAAGATTGGGGTTTAAATCCCATAAATTCCATTTTGATCTCCAAATGCATATGCATAAATATCATACAATTTATTCAACTTAAATCATATATTAGCAAGTAGAAAACTTGCCTTAGGGTTGATATCTCAGATTTATTTGGAGAAGAAGCAATCCCAAATCCTACATCTTCAATCTCTCTCTCATTTCTCCATTTTTCTCTTCCTCTTTCTTTCTCTCCTTTTTCATTCTATGTTTTAAGACATAAATGAAGAAATGAAATAAGGGGCAAGACCAAAATCGTGGCTCAACATAATTCTCCCAACTTAAGTGGTTAATACTACATTAAAATGACTCGCAAATACGCATAAAAGCTAAAACCAGGTAAAAGTGCCCGAAACACAAAAATACAATATGGCACTTATTTTGACTGTCTCGCACCTTCCGAGACTAACTACACCCTCTAAACTGGCATCCGGAAATTTTATAAATTATTTCGAGTCCCAATATCATTTAAACTAAAAGGCCATTTAAAATACATGACACTACAGACATGTAACCTGATGATATTTACTTTTACATACAGTAAATATGCATCAATCTAGTAAATATTAAATTCCAATTTATTAAATTAATATTTATTCCAATCCTCACATTTTATATAATTACCTTATGCGGTAAAATTAGTATAAAATTAGCCTCCCAGAATCGAGGGTTGTTACACAGCCTAGGCGGGCGTTAGGCATAAAAAGGCGTGAAAAGGCGTTTCGGCCTTCTTAATATATTTATATTTTTTTTAACCATAACAAGGCTATTAAAATCCTAAAAATGTATATATCATAAATATATGCAAATTAAAATATTATTTGATTATTTTGGATGAGATAATGGTCCGGTTAGTAAACAAAATTATTTAAAAGGTGATATAGTTTCACTAAAGCATTGTTGTTTTTAGAAAAAAGTGTGCCTTAAGGATTTTAGCAAGAATAAGGCGTAAAAAACTTCAGGCGATGCATTTCTCTCAAGCTTTAAGCCTAGACGTGCCTGGTAGGCGAGTTTTTTAAACAGTGACTGAAAGAAATGATCTGAAGATACGAAGCTTTTTGTAGTATTCAATTAAGGGGTGATTAGCAAAAACATAAATTTAATGGTATTAGTAGTATTCGTAAATAGCAAAAGGAAAAATGCTCTCATTTTCTATTAAATACTCTAAAACGGGTAACAAGAATTTAATCTATCCCATCGCTGAGCCACTCCATGTGGCAACAACTATTCCTTGAAAACGGAGGATTTCTAAAGTCATGTTACAAAAAAAAGAATCCAGCCAGCTCAATATAATTTCTTTCGTATGTCCCCGCGTACATTCCTATTCTAAGAGATGAATTGCCCATATCCCTTTATTTAAACCCTAAACCAACTACTTGAAACCTCAATACACCACCCCTCTCTACAAATCAGTCGTGGCACACAGTGGTGGTACGATTTTATGGTTGGGTGTAATGGAGCATGTGATATTGGTGGCGGTGGTGGCATTAGCACACCGCGGTGGAAGTTATGGTGACATCCTCACCTGGCACAATTTAGCGAGTTGGGGTCGGTGGTGGGTATGTATTCTCCACAACCTTCCAGGGCATGCCCACCAAAGCTAGACGATTGATTCTTGAGGGGGGTTGATTTCCATGGGGTCTGAGTTATTTGACAGAGGTTGAAGACGACGAAGGTTTTGAGTTTGGTTTATTTTTGCTGTAGTGAAGGCATAGTGGGGACCTTCAAGTGGGGTTTGTTAGATCCTTTAACTCTTGAATCTATCAGTTGGTCTATGGATAAAGTGTGGATTCAATGTTCTTTTGGTGGGTTTGGCTTGGTTGGTATGGAACTGTTGGCGGCTTATTTGAGAATTTTTGGTATGATGGAGTTGCTGATTGATTTATTTCCTTGGCTGGAGATTGGGTTTTGTTGTATAAGGTTCATGGTGAGGATCTTTCTTTGTGAGGTTGTTTCTATTTTTTCTTTGGGTTTGTGAGAGACGATAGAGGAAAGTGGGTCATTTTAGTCAGATGGGGTTTAGTTGTGAGATGCCAGTGGTTTTGTTGCCCACAGTTTTAGTCTTTGATTTTTAGTTCTTGATTGACACATGTGTGGTGAGTCAGCCATTTTTCACACGCATGGCAATTTTAGGTTGGTAGGGCTGGTTTAGTTTAGGCCTATGTTGGAGAGTTTGTTTTTGTTTGGAGTAGTTAGGTCGCGTTAGTTTGTTTGGTTTGGGCTTTATTTTCTAGTCGATTTGTTCTAATTTGTCTTTCTTGTATAATGTTTGGGCTTTGTCCTTTTCTAATAAATTTTTAATTCGTGAAAAAAAGGGTGAGTTCCATTCCACCTCTGTTATTCGTTGTTGTTGCACAATTTAAGCCGGCTGAATTTTGCTATGTACTTTTTTGGGAGGCACATCATTTGGCCATTTTTTTAATTCTTTGTCTGTTGCTGTTGACGAAATGGGTGTATGCTGAAAAACAACTGATGGTCGTTGTTAGGTGGTGATGGGTTTGTGGCATAACACGTATTTTATTATTTGAATTTAGGAAGAGCTTGGCTCTTTCAGATGTCTCAAATATATTCCATGTTGATATTGCATATAAAAAAAGTCCTATATAAATGTTTTGCAGTACTTGCAATGTTTCCATATTCAAATGTAAAGATTTGAATGATTTTTTTTCTCCCATCGTAAAAAAAAATTATTATAAAGGGTAAAGCTAAATTAGTATATATTGGGGTCCCCTAGAGAACACAAGTTAAAATCTTAAAATATTATATGTTATGGATTTAGGCCACTTTCGTTTTTGCAAAATTAATCTCCAGTTAATTTTGAAGATTCTTTGGTTCATATAACAAACAAATAATACCTGCATTAAAAGTTCTTCCCAATATTTATATACGGAACATCAACTTTAGAACTTATAACATTATTTTTCATGTACTAAAAATACACTCACTCGGAATGCATAAGGTTTCTCTTTATTTTATTTGGTTCAATTAATGGAGTAATGAATTTGGGCCTTGATTATTAATTTTTATTTGGTTTTGATTTGTTGATTAGATTGGTGATTGCAAAGGTAGTTAAAGATCGTGCACGTGCATCGCGTGGGTTTACACCTAGTACAACTATAAAATTCTATACAAATCATTTAAGACTTCTCTTCATCTAGGATATCCACGTAGGATTTATCATCTATAAAATGCATAACACCCTTTTAAATACTCCTTTGCTAAAAAGATGTCCATGAACCCCAAAATATCACATTCAATTAATGAGAAACCTTTCATTATCAACCAGACTTTATTTTTCATATTTTTTTCAGTAAAATATTCGCATACTCACTTTCCAACAATATATTTATTTATTCCCAAAAGACCGATTACCCATAACCCATCACGTGTATGACCCATAAACTACACTATCCTCTCTCTCTTCCACCTTTCCAAATCCCTCACAAAATTTGAGCTGGTGACCTTTGGCGTTCATCATTTCCAGTTATTTCTCTCTCCCTATATACTTGTATGTGTGTAGCCAGCAATATATATGTGCATACATGCAGGTTTTTCCCCTCTCTATATATACATGCACAACATTCCATTCATATCTATCTCTCTTATTTCTTCCGTCAACGAAATTGAAAATACACAACCATCAATGCTCAATGATGTTATCACCCCTTTTCATCCCTCTCACAATTTTTAACCCATTATATTCCTCTTTCCAAAGAAGCCAACCAATTATTCGATCCAAATGGTACTCTCTCTCTTTCTCCCCTCTCTCTACATTTGGGCTCAAAATAAGGGATTCAAAGGTACGGTTTTGTGATTTTAAACATATATATGATATATGACAGATTTGGACCATGAAATTTGTTTTTTCCATATTAGTTTGGTATAGTTTTGAATCTAGGGCTTTGATAATTAGATTTTGGTCCATAAAATTTATTTTTCCCCTATTAGTTTGGTATAGTTTTGAAACTGGGGCTTCGATACTTAGATTTAAGGTTTCAATTTTGGTTATTTTATATAAAATTTTCATCTCTGGTTGTTTGATCACTTCCATATATCCTATTACCGAGAAGAAATCTTTTTTATCTTCCTTATGATTCGAGTGAAAAGAAACTTGATCTTTTGGGGGACACACTTCAGCAGGATTTCATAACCTTTCAAACAGAGGAGCATGAACTATGTTTTGGATGAGATTTTATTTCAAACGAAGGAGCAGGATTAACTCAAAAGTGGAAGTGTTTATTCCGACAACGTGAGTAGCGGGCACAATGCATGCCTCGGTGTAAGCGCGGCTACTTCCACATGATCAACAATGATCTCATCGAGTGGCCGATGTATCCTATCGACGGTACTGCTAACTTCACCATCAATAGCCAGGGTAACTGATTGTAACAACCCTCACTTTTAAGAGACTTATTTTATATTAATTTACTGTATGATGTAATTATATAAAATATTGGGTAATGGAGTAAATATTAATTGAATGAGATGAAAGTTAATATTTACTCGATTGTTTCATATTTACTGTATGTATATGTAAATATCATCATGTGATGTTTTATAGTGTCGTGTGCTTTAAACGACATTTATGGTTTAATTGGAGCCAGAACTTGAAATAGTTTATAAATTTTCAGAATGATAATTTAGAGGGCGTAGTTAGTCTCAGAACATGCGAGATAGTCAAAATAAGTGCCATATTGTATTTTTGGGTTTCGGGCACTTTTATCTGGTTATAACTAAAATATGTGGTTACGAGTTATTTTGTTGGTATATTTGCATTTAGAAATGGGGAATTAAGGTTAGAGACCCGTATAAGTCTTCCAAACCTCTTTTATTTCTTCCATTACACATTCCAAACCCTAGAGAAGAGAGAAAGAGAGAGAGAAGTGTGGAGAAAGATAGAGAAAGAAGGAAATTGAAGAGTTTGGCTTGGAATCGTTGCTACCGGAAGGAAGATCCGAAACTATAACCCTAAGGCAAGTTTTCTACTTGGAAATATATGATTTCTTGTGGATAAATTACAATGATAGTTGTATGTTTGGGAGATTTGGGCAAGTATTAGGTTTTGATACATATGTTGGTGTTTAAATCATTAGATCTTGAATTTGTAGGATCTAAATGTATTTTATTGGTTTGTTGAAGTTTAGAATTGTTGTGGTTATGTTATTGATGTGGGTTAAGGGAAGAGAGGCAAGAATATGAAGTTAGGCTTTGGTTTTATCTTTGTAGAAGAGAAAGGAATTCTAGGTCTGCTAAGCGTGGTCGACCGCGGTCCCAGGACCGGTTGATCGGGCCATCGAGGGAGAGACCAATACTTTCCCACATAAGTATAAATTTCGGTAGCGGTCGATTGCGGTCCCTTGACCGATCGACCGGCCCCTCCAAACTCAGTTTTCCACTTTTCTTCTTAGACAAAATCTTGAGACGCGATCGACCACGATCTCTTGACCGGTCGACCGATCCCCTTTTTTTCACCCATAAATCCTAAATGTCTTATAGTTCCTTTCTCTTAAGATAGGGACTTAGGAACCTTCTTGAATGAAGTAAACTTAGTGGCCTAGAGTCTTATATTGGGTAGGAAATTATCTTGTGTTAGAAGGAGATGGTTAGGACTTAGTTGGGGGATTAGAAAAAAGAAGATTTGATGTTTTTTACCTTAATTATCTAAGGTGATATTTCGAGGTGTAGAAATAAATAATTGAAGAGTATTTGTCACATTATTGGGAGATTATTCATTCATTGAGGTCATAACGATGTCATGAATCACATATGGCTCCGGATAAAATGTGGTGTATCTATTAAAATAGAAATGAATATGGTAAATGATAATTTACTTAAACATGAATATGGTAAATGATAAATTACTTAAATACATCTCTCTAAATTTTATCATAAGGGAAGTTCGCGCATGAGCTGAAGTCCCCTGGCTAGTGAACACAGGGTGAATATAGTCCTCGGCCATATGCTGATTATTATATGTTTGTTTTCTGCGCTAGTGAGGTAATTTTGGGTGAGGTTATGACTCCCTCGCAAGGGTATGGACACTTCCCGATGCTGCGTTAGGATCCCAGGTTGTCTTGGTGATAGGCACTGGAAGATGATAGCCATTTAGGGGCGCGCACAGTGGGGAAACCCGGACAGGCGGTCTTAGAATCGTTATATGTATATGAATATAACTTTTCTTATTCAAGTTGGACTTGATTTGTGATAAAATGCCATGAAGAGCATATAACTGTGATTATGTTCCAAATGAGAAATGGAACGATGAAATGAATGAATTTAGAGGACGGTAATTCTTAGTTAATCGTGCTTATTCTCATTCTCTTGTGTAATCGAATTTAAAATTTTGATCATCCATGTTGTCTTAGTTTGTGTTCTAGAATTAGTTTATAGATTCTTGTCATTATTCATGGTATTAATTGCCCATCATTATCTTGCATTTTATTCACATGGTGATTATATAAAACCGGGCCCAGACCAGTTCATATTTCTTGTTGTGCATGAATCCTATATTCGTTCAGGTGCTCCGTCGCAAGGACACCCGTACTGACTTTCCTATTCCGGTGTTTTTGGGGAGCCGTGATACTTTGCGGATATTACGGTATATGTTGTTATAGACTCCTTCATTTTTGTACTCTAGTTATGATCGGGTATTTTACTCGGGCGTGTGGCCCAAGCTTTGTAGTTACTTATTGTAATGTATTATGTAATTTAATTAAACTGTTTTATTGCGTTGTAAGTGACTGTTGACCGACAGCATATTCGGTCCCCTTTATTGTATACTTGATGCGGATGTAATATAAGTTCTTTTGGATTTCCACTTTCTTTTCAAATTGGGTTGTTTACCTTCTTTCTTTAACTTATAAAACAAAATTTTTGGCAACCCGTTTTTCTGAAAAATAGGGTGGTTATCCCGTATACTTATTATATTATTGCGATGCTGAGAATGATTCCATCCATGATTCCTGTTATATTGGAGTATCGGGTTGGCCACCCCTTATTTTGGTGAGCGGGTTGTCACACTGATATACTGCGCCTACGAATTTTACAATTATTCATTTTATTTATTTATTTTTGTCCTATGTTTTGATCATTTTTTATACACAACTCTTATATGTATATAGTCGAGATGATGAGAAAGCCACAAACCTCCAATATCATTTTTCCAGACATGAACACAATACGATACAACACGATACGTCTTCGTGTAAAAAAAACACGATACGAACATGACAATTTCGAGTCAATTTCGTGTCGTTTCGTATCTTTTTTTATGTCGTTTCTAAAATTATCACCCCTAACATATTGTCTACTTCGTATGATTTTATAAACCTTTTTTATCCAATTAGTCATCCACTTTTTTGTTGTAAAGAAAACTAACTTACGGATTTTGTTACAGTTGTTTGATTTGGCACATTTTTTTTCTTATTGTCGAATCGTCACTGAGGGTGAGGTAATGTAATTTCTCCTTACATCTCTTGAAAGTTGATATTTGGATGTTGCATATTAGATGTTTGAATATTCTTCTCTTAGGATTTTTTTAGTAAATATGTAGTATTGTTTCCATAAAAGATATGAAGCTTGATAAAAGTAAGCTTTTGTACTTACATAATACCCAAATCCAATGTTATATTTATAGAATGGGCATTAAAACCTTTCTTAAGAAGCTAATGTAATTTCCCCTTTCATCCCTATGAAGGATTTTTATGTAGTTTTATAAATAAAACAGGCTGATAATTGTCGTTATGTTATTTTCCTTTGTACATTTTTTTGATGAAATAAAAAAGTAAGGATGAATTTAATGAGTTGCGTTAACCTAAGAAGGACTTTTTGCAATTTCATAACTAAAACAGTCTAATTCAAATGTCGTTATGGTAGTACATTTTTTTGACAGAAATTATTTTTAACGTATAAATATGAGTTCTCTGATGACTATATTTTACACAAACATTTAAACAGCTTGGGGGCACAAGTCTTACCTTATTATGCCAATCCTTTTGCGTTTTACTTTGGGGAATTTAAAATGCACCCAACCAAAACTTTTACATCGCCCCTATTTTATCAAACATGCTCCTTACCTTAATTTCTTTACTAAATATATGTACTTTATCACTTCACCAATCAACCTAATAATTATTTTCTTTTTATTGAGGAAAATAGGAAGGTGAGTTAGTTTGGTTTATTAACTTTTTTGTACAAACCACTTTTACATTTAAAATTTTTAAATAACAGGCCCGCTATTGTATGAGGTTAATAGACGAAATTTAACCATGATGGAGCTAAAGTACTCCCTCCCAATGACATCTCTATAAATGATATTTGTCATAGTAAGATGTCAAGGTTTCCTGTTGGAATAAAATGTTTCGTTGAGGTAGAGTATTTTCACATTAATGTCAAGGGGTCATAAAAGGAAGGAAAATGATTGAAATTTGGCACCGAAAGGCTAAGAGAGATGTTATTTATAGTGGTTTCCAAAGAAACATTTACTTTTGGACTTGGTGACTAGAGAAGTTACTGGGAGTGGCAGGGAAACTAAATAATAACGGGGATTGGCGGAAACCGTCTGTAGAAGTTTTGGAGACATAGGTTTTTGGTCCGGTTAAGGGGTTTGTAATTTTACTTTTCCAAATTCAGTCCATGATTGCAATTTAGTCTTATGGTTTATTACATTTTTATAACATCCAAACAATTGAAATTGAGTTATACTAAACAACAAATTAACATTACAATAAAGTTTTCAAATATAAACGTAAACCCAATTTTCTTGAATTGACATAGATCATAAAATTATACACAAATGTCCTGCCTAAGCTTAGTTTCATTTACGATGTCATATAGTGATATAATACTATTAACTATTATTTTAAAGCATCATATTATAAGTGTATTGACATAAAAAAAATTATATACTTCATTAAAATGAATAATTTACTGTTTTTAATATATATTCTTTCTTCCGTTACTATATATTTGTAGCTAAAGAGGTTCCCTCCTATATTTTGAATATTAATGTCAGTATTTTTAAACTCCTTCTTAGTTTTTTATTTCCCTTTAGTTGTCAAATTGCATAAAAAAGACTGTTAAGACTATTGGTTTCATTAAAAATTTTGTGTATATATACCCTAATACAAATAGATAAGTCACCCAAAGTTTTTAATATTTTAGCATCTTTCATAAATACAAACACTACATGTATGGGGAGGTTTAAACAGGAACTACTCTCCTTCGGCGGTAGTGCAACCTTTCATTCAAATGGAATATAATACTCTCTAAATTGTTCGGATATCTTACATGAATCTTTCTACATGAATGTATTGCAAATTAATATCTTCCTCACATTTTATCCATATATGGCCTATTATTATGTAATATCAAAACCCATAATTAGGACTTTCTATCTGCCAAATGTGAAGTCACAGAATACACAGATGCACCATATCGTTTAATCTCAGTTGTCTCTTAATTCTAACCATTCTTTCATGCTATACAGAACGTTAAATACGTTAATATAAAGTTTACCCCCATCCAAACTATTTTCCAACATTTTATCTCATCTATCAGGGGTGCTTCAAAGATACCCTTTTAATGGGTTTTTCGTTCTACTGACCCTTTACGTTATAGTTGTTAGGAATCCTAATTTAAATAGGTATGGGAGGTTTAATACCATGTAAACTATAGTAATTGATGTGTTGTTGATGTTCAATGGTCTTTTGGAAAGGAGTTTCAATCTTACAGATGGGGTGGGGTTGGATTTTTTAGGAGTTTGGATAACACTGTGTTTTCTCCCTTTAGGTGTCTTTGATATATGGCTCATCAATTTTTGAAATGCATTATAACATAATCAATTGTTGATATAAGATAAAAATAATCTATTTATTGAACATCTAGGACTTTGTTAGATATAATATAATATGAATTCGTGCTATACACACAAGACATATGTAAAAGCTCACCGTTGTTAAGATTGCCTATGATTTAAGATTAATCATAACACTAATTTTATCTTTTATGCCATATTTATGCATGACATTCAAGATTCAAGGGATCATTCGCCGAAAGTTCCAACGGACAATGAAGGAAACAATTTTAGATCATCTAAGAGAATCAAATCTTACAGGTATATTTCTAAATGTTAACTTACATTACTTTATCAACATCTTACATTTACAATGTATCTTCCATATTCTATAACAATATATAATAACTTTAATTACATCGTAGGAGCAAAGGAAAATATATCAAGGACTAATGGATTTAACAACTACTGAAGGGCATGGAAGAAGTCCTTTTTGAATTGCATTTATCACTACATTGGATGGTTATTTTTAAGACCATAGAGTTTGAGAATTTCAAACAAATTATTTCTAAGGATGACCTTTACATAACTATTGAATTTCATCTTTTCGTAAGGCATTTTACTTTTTTTAACATATTCACTCTATTAAATTGTTTTTATATCTATTTTGATTCCTTTATTTGATGTTCAATACATGTACACTCGCGCAACGCGCGAGGTTCATGCTAAGTAAGAATAAAATAAGGATAGAATATATATATATATACTTGGGTATGCCCGTGCCTGAAGGCACGACGCAAATTTTCCGAGTATGTAATCGCAAAACGACAAAAATTTCTAAAATACGTAATTTAAAAACGGAAAAAATTCCAGTCCCCTACAAAACAGTGTAATTTTAAAACAAATTGATCATAATTTTCAAAATCGTGTGCGTTGACTCCAGCACGCATGCCTATAACACTTCTTGAATCTTACATGACCAATAAATATTAGACAAAAAGATAAAAAATTATATGTAAATAAAATAATATTTAACATCTATTGTAGATAAATATAATAATATTTTACATTAGTATAATAAAAAAATGTTAAAAAAATGGCTACTAAAATGTTAACTGAACATGGGTGCTAAAATGTTAAAAAAATGTATATATATAAATAAAGAAAGATGTCGGTTGTAAGGCAGATGCATTAAAACAACTTGCACGCATCATTATAGCAACTAAAACCAAAAGTGGTATAAGTACTACACATCACCTCTAAAGATATTGTACTAAAAGCAAAAGTAATTAAAAAATTCTTGAACATAAGCATTACACATCATTTCAACTTTTACATCACCGCCTTAATCAATAAATATTAGCTGGACAAAGATTCTCTTGTTCTTATTAAACATAATTTTTAATGTATTGAATATTAGTCAACAACCAATTGTCATTACAAATGAGTAACATTAAAATCACAAACAAAATTTGAAGATCCGTAAGGAAAAAACACATTTAAATTTTATCTTATTATTATTTTATTGTAATCGAAACATAGTACCACAATAACCCTAAATAGTATTGGTACCTAACATCTCACACAAACAACCCTTGATTTTTACTCAAAACCCAAAAAAACTGCCTACATGCTTGATATTGCAACCATAAACAATATTGGTAAAAAATAATGAGTCCCACTATATCCATTCCAAACTAACATTCTCCCACTCCACTTTAATGTGAAAAGACTTTTAATACCCCCAAAATTCATTCACTTAATCCAAAACTCACAACTTTCTCTCTTTTGATCCAAAAAGGAGAAAAAAACCTTTTAATCTTTTTTTTATTTGTCTAAATACTATTTTTTAATAAAATTGTATTTTTACAAAAATGTCTTTAGGGATTAAAAAAAAGAAAATAGTTTTTGTAAAAAAAACGCTACAGTTTTTTCTTTTTATAAAAAACAGTTAATTTTTAAAAACACTCAAAACCGTTTTGAAAAGTTTGTATAAAACACAAACTCTTTTCAATATAAAAAATGTTTATTTAAAAAAAATGTTTTAAAAAACAGTTGTATAAAAAATTGTTTCAACTTTATATAATCATTTTAATAATTAAAAAAATTATTTCCACTGTTATATAAATGGTCAGACCACATATATATATCGCTGGCGTGAACCATCTTTTCGTATATATTGGTCCGTGTCAGCGGTCTGACCGCCTATACATACCGCTGACGCGGACCATTTTTTTTTTATAGAAACAACAGTTCATTGTTTTTAACAGTGAAAATAATTTTTTTTACTTTTATAAACGGTTATATAAAGTTGAAGAAACTTTTATACAAATTTCGTTTTTAAAGATTTTTTTAAATAAACATTTTTTGTATTCAAAATGGTTTTGAGTGTTTTTAAAAATTAACTGTTTTTTACAAAAAGAAAAAACTGTAGAGTTTTTTTATAAAAAGCATTTTTTAACCCTTAAAGACATTAATGCACAATAGTATATGTATATATTAGTGTACTGAACGAAAACTCTACATTATTTGGATTGTATTTTACAAAAATAATTGTTTTATGAAAAAAAACAAATTGCACATTATATATATACAAAACTTATGTTATTTTTTTTAAAAAATGGACGGAATTTTGACTTTATCTTTAAAAAACTTTTTAAATAGATAAAGAACTTTATTTTATAATTAAATAAAAATTTGTTCAACTGTATTTATAAAGAGAAAAACAGTAAAGAGAGCAACACCGCATCACAACGGATACAACCTCATGATCTATGGTGTCTGTGTGTGTAAAAGATGAGATCTTACCAACAACATTTTGTGCCAAAACCATTCTTCGTAAGTACTTGACCTGTGACCAAGCGAAATGACCGGAATGGGGAGAGAAAATAAATAAAAAAACAAATATATAAGAAAATGATTAATACTCAAAACTACGAAAGTAAGATCAATATTTTTTTTATGTATTTACAATTTAAAAAGTAGTACATCTTAGAACATCATCTCTATAGAATCACTAAATTACCATACAACCTCGCACCTTCCTCTTCGGCTTTTTGCAAACTTTTGGGTCTTGTTTCTACAAATTTACACGGAATGCAAAGATTTGCACATTATCACCCTGGTATGAGGCAACTCTTACACCTTCTGAAATTGAACTTGGACTATTAAAGCCCCAAGAATGCTATCAGCCCACCCGTCAAGACCGGGACTTGTTGGGTGGTATACATTCCTTAGGCCCATTTTTTTGGCAGCGAAAGCAGTTGTCTTGCCAATACATGTGACAGAATTACCCCACCGTTCTGATTCTGGGATAAGATTAACCCAGACACGAAGTAGAGAAGGCGATGCCACAACAACAACAGGGTAGCAAGTGTCTGTTCAAAAAATACATGAAAGAATAAATGAGTTCCATTGCACATAATTTACATCCTCAAAATAAATGAATATGAGACTTCTTAGAAATTAGGGAAAAAGTGGCACAAAAATAAACTTTGCCAGCATCAAACTTTGTACCAATTGAGCCCTAAAGTTACCGGAGCAAACACCACATACAAAAACATTGAGCCCTAAAATAACAAAAAACAAATATATAAAGAGAAAAAGAGAGATAACTATTCACCTGCGAAATTTGGGTTCATCTAATGCCGACAAAGATCTTTGATCTAACGCCGACAATAATCGTCAGTTGCGATGGTTTAAGCAAGAGAAAGAGATGGGTTCAAAGTTCGAACCGACCACAACAAATAGACTGATTACATTACAGATCTCATAACCCCACAACAAATTCAACAGATCTCATAACCCCGCAACAAATCAAAATAGAAGCCCAACTATATGACTGTACATAGAGAGAGATAGGTTCATAGTTCAAACACTCGTAATGGTTTAAGCAAGAGAAAGAGATGGGTTCAAAGTTCAAACCGACCACAACAAATAGGAGAGTCTCTGAGATCTGTTGGGTGTGTGTCACAGAGAGAGAGAGAGAGAGAGAAAAATTGTTAACGTTTGTGAGAAATAGGTAGATTTAGAGTTATTGGGTTGGCCAAACTTTAATGGCAGGAAATAGTACACAATGGGTGTTGTTTCATGAAAATAGTACATAATGGTCTGAATAATTAAATTACATAATGGTTCAAATGGTACACACGCAGCATGGGTGAGAGGCTCGAGATGGATTTTTTGGACCATCAAATCTTTGTGAAGCAACATAGGTGTGAACAAATTCATAGAAGTAATTTTGAACATATTATCCTCTATTTTGAATTGGGATGTAAATTTAATAATTGAAAAAGAGGGGAAAATCAAATATTTGAGGGATAAAATTGGTAATGTAAGAAAAGGTAATCTAGATGACATCATCAACGAAACTTATGACATACATAAATTTTCTACTATATATATATATATATATATATATATATATATAGGTTAATAATTCTTATTTATTCTTATTTATATAGTAGAAAACATTACGAGACACGATACATTTTAAATTCTTGTTGATATATTATTATATGTGGTTCCCTCACACATGATATTATTTCTCCTAATGAGAACTCGGTATGATTAGAATAAGGGTGTTAGGTCCGTTGTGTTGTATCGTGTCGTGTCCTGTCAAATTGAGTTTATCCTAATTGTATTTTATCATATCGTTTCTTATTGAGCTTGTGCCATGTTCGTGTAGATTGTCGAGTCATATAGTATATTTTCACTAAATGACTAAAGTCAAATCTGATTAGTTAAATTATCATTACGAAGTTCACCCATTAAGCATCGGATTCCTTAAGACTCCACCCTATTCTGCTGAAAAATCGTGTGAGTCGGGTCGTATGATATTTTGGCACGCCTATGTTTATGCAATTTTATGTGATGTAAGGACAAGTATTCATATAAAGGACATGAAATTTTTATCAATGAGTAATATTGCTTTAGTAAAATTATAAAAATAAATATAAGAGAAAACTATTGGAAGAGGAAGTCATTTTCTTTGAATGCCAAAAAATTGCGCTTTTTTAAAAACTTAAACCCTACTTTTTAATACATTATATGACTTACCCCCCCCCCCCCCCCCAATTTGCGCATATGCACACACACACACAATTGGCTAATATCTTTGACTTACCCCCAAATTTTTAACATTTTAATAAATCTGTTAAAATTCTTTGATTTCGAATTGGGATCAATCCCCAAAATAAGTATTTCTCCATAATATCCTTGTATTTAACTTTTTTTTTAAAAATCATCTCCACTTTATCTTTTTTCCTAAATCAAAACTCTAATTTCATCAAACCATAAAACTCCATTCTCCTCCACATTCACCACCATCGTGGCCACTATCACCACTATTACCAGTCTACCTACCACTACCACCAAAGTTAGGGGGAAATCACCACTTTTTTTCATCAAACCACCATTATCCACCACGAACACTTACACTATCAGCCAACACAATCTTTCACACTATCAAACCAATTGTGGATTCATATCAAATTTTAAATTACAAATCCCGTTGAAGTTTAAATGATTTCATAATATAACATTGTTTTTAATTACAACCCGAAAATCATAAGCAAGAAAATATGGAGAAAATAACTTCATTGATGATCTACTCTAACTCATCGATTAGGTTGCCCTTATAATCAATTTTTGAAATAATGGAGGAGGACATAATCTGGAAGTTGGATTTCATTCGTTGAAGAAGATTTTGCACATTATTGTCATGTTGGAAAGGCTCTCCTTTCGATCATTTAGGCCATGCAAATCTTAAATTAGGTTTATGGGTCTTTAGATTGAGTATATAAATTATTTTGAAAAATGATGGAGAAAGAAACATGGGTATGTAATAGGGAACTTCTTTCTATGTAGGGATAAGACGTGGTAATTTCTCTTGTCGCCTGGGTGTTTATAGTAAAATTGAGGCATAACCTGTATTAATGGTGATGGAAAAATATACCTTTGCAAGAATGATGATTAGTAAACTCAATAGTGAAGGAAATATGATCAAAGGAGAAAATTAATTGTAAGAACGCGACAAATAACGTGATTCACCCAACTTGGGCTACGTCCACATGAGCTCGAGTTTTATTTCACTTAAAGAATGAAAATCAATGTTTACAAACACTCAATCTTAACAATAAAACTTCTTATCTCAAGTGTATACAATGTTTAAACTCTCTCAGAATCTCTTCAAGTTTATTGAAGTTTATTCCCTCCTGTGTATATCCTTTCTTTTGTGTCTTCTATATCTTTTATCCTTATCCCCTTCAATGGAGTAGTTCATCATATATATTGTCTCGGCCTTAATTTGTGGGACCTTAGGTGCCATGCTACCTTTTTGAACCCTTCTTTTGGGAATCATCATCAATCATTTAACGGGCAACATACTCATTAATCATGGGTTAAAGTTGCCTTAAAATAGGGAAGACAATATTACTTTAATGAAAAGTGCTCTACCTTTAGAGTGTGCCTTAAGCGCATTGTCTAATGTATAATATAAATTCTGTATCGGTGGGATTTTGTACAAAAGAAATATTCCTTTGTGTCAGATAGTGCTCTCTATGTCAATATATTTTACACCTCATTACTAGTTTAGTTGCGTAAGTTGATGGTTGCTCACAACGTGTTCAATCGGGAAAGCTGTTTCACATCATGCTTGATCGTGTGGAGTTTTTATGCTACTTTCTCAAATGAGTAAAGTAGTCTCGATCTCTATTTTCTCGAAAGCAGTTTCCTCAAAAACATTCCCAATGAGGTTGATCAATGGATCATAGAGTTTCCTTGGTTCTGCCAGCCTTGGTCTTTCGGGTGTTCTGATCAACCTCTTCTATATAACATCAAATGAACTCACATTTGCCTAGGTGAAGTAGACCCTCCTACATTCATGTTAGCAGAGATCTACTTTGGATCATTTATGCCATGCACATCTTGGATTACATTAATGGGTCTATAGATTGAAGATATAAATGGATTCTGAAGAGAGGATAAAAATAAGGGTATGGATGAGGGAGGGTGTATTGGGTGTAGTATTAGATATATTATTTATTAAGTAGGTATGAAGTTGAGTGTCTGGTTACATGGATTAAGTATTAGTTATGGGTGTTTTCTCTCAAAGTTTTGTAGGGGTTATATATGATGCATTTTTTTAACCGTTTTAGACTTTTGTCAGAAAATAGGGGGTTAGGTCGGGGCAAGTCAATTAGCATATTAAAAAGTGGTGATTAAGTTATAAAAAACTAACAAAATTTGAGTAGGAGAGCTAATGAATTTTAGGGCTAAAATACAAGATGAAAATGTAAATTTAATATTTTAGTATATATTGGCTACTCTCATGACAATATATTATAGTCTTGCATCGATCAAGCACTTAACTTGATTTCATATAGATCATAGGTATCATTAATGTAACACCCATTATTTTCCACACATAAGTTGGTCGACCTTATACATATTAAATAAATGTTGTCAAATAATTTATATCATTCCAACCATGCGACCAAAATAAGTAACTGATAATAACTTATTATAATAAGATGATGACTAGTAACTGAAACATAAAATAGAAATTAAGTCTCAACCACAATATAGTCCAACTCCTAAATAAGATAAAATATAAATAACTCAAGTACAACTTTGAATCCACTATAAGGACCATAAACCAAGGACCAAGTGTAATGACAAAAAAAAATAGAGAGTCCAAATCTTAACACCTCCATCAAAAATTGAAAATTGGAAAATTTTAAAACAATAAGATAGCTTCTCGAAGAAGCTGTAGCCTCTACCTTGCTGGTGTTGTTTTCTATAACTTGAAAAATAATCAATGTAAGGTGGATTAGTCCCACAACAAGTAATTATCTACATGATCCCAAACAAAGATAAGAATCAATTATATAAAAGCCATGATGTCCCCAAAGGTACAGGTTTAAAGCGTAACATTATCAAATCCTAACATCCCTAAGTATAATTCTTTCCTAAATATAAACATCCAACAAAAATATAGATTTCTCACTAATGACAGATTCTAAGTTCTTAATGCCTACTAATAAAGCATACCTTAAGGTGTCATAAATTCCATAACTACTTATCAAAGACAGAGAACCAAATCCAAAACTAGTTCATCGCTTGATTGCTACAAATAACAAAGTATTTCATGACATAACATGACATGAAGTCGCTCAACTAATTAAAGAAAATATTTTCATAATCATGTAACACAAAATAAATATTAAGTAATAAATAAATCAATTAACTAAAAGTACACGAAAGGAAACACCCCAGTACATCCTAACCAAAACTAAACCTCATACTGGAGTGACAAATCCAAATAAGGAAGCACTTTTAAACATGATTTAGTTGACATTCATGATCTAATGGTATGAGCCCATATAAACTAACATTTATATGCAGACTATAACTTGATTACTAGAATCATTCGTTGATCCAAAATTGACAACCCACCAAAATGCATCACAACATAACTGTGAGGCACTTGTTCAACCCACTAATCAACTTACTATAAAAATCCCATGGGGCCTTACTTATGTCCCCAACCAAGTATAATATATTGAATAATAAGGAATTCAACACCCCCACTATATCGTACCTCGTAATAATCATAATGCACCTACATCATTCTTTTCCCAAAATAATATATATTTATTATAGTAACTCAGCTACCCACTAACCAATATATTACAGTAAATCACAAGGCACTCAACCACCCCCACTAACCAACCTATTGTTGGTACATTCGAGCACACAATATCCATCCAAAGAAAGGTTGATGCAGCCTAATAATATCACCCTACCGAATTCACAAATGGAGTTAGATTTCTAAACCAAACTCTTACGAGCCACCCCGTGTATCCTGACAAGGTCTAACACTCCTAAACCCTATTGAGGCTAAACCTAAAGGTTGTAATTTGATTCTCATAAATCATCCAAAAATTTATTTAATTACAATTAGGGTTTAATAATCTTAATTTAATTATGATTTAAACATTAAAATCAACAGATTAAGTTATGATTCTAACCCAATTTACAAAAATCTCAACAAGAACCTTGTTTATATAAATATGATTGTACTAATCAATTACCAATTAATCTACCCCAATTGCTATGAGCAACTTAAAAGATTTAATTTCACGCATTAATTGATATACAAGACTATATCTAACCCATTAAATCCCAATTACACGATCCGATTATATAGTATTAACAAAAACCCTTATTTCCATGTCCATTGCTTCTAATGAATCAAATATGTACAATTCATTTACTCAAATAATCATACTTTCAACATAAAATTAATCTTTTAATTTGACTAAACCAGATTTCACAATCTTTAACTCATATAAATGTTAAAAAGTATAAAGTAATTACTTTCCTTGACTGGTTTAAGAAAGTGTGTAGATCCTCCAATAATTCCCATAATTATTCAATACTCTTCTTCTCCAAGATCTCCCGTGCGCTAGAAATTCCAAGGTGTGACAAGTTTTTTCGTGTGAGAAGCTGATGAAATAATAGGAGATGGTTATTATGGAAAACCCCACAATTTTCTTTAAGGGTAAATATAAAACCCATAGCCCATGGGTTACCTAACCCCTGAGCCTATTTTACATATTTTCTACAACGTTTTGGCACTCTAAAACCCTATCAAGTATAAACCAAGACCGACATAATTCTAATTCAATCCCATAATACTAAATCCACACACGATAAATGACAAGCAATCCAATTATCACGCACAAAGAATTTATTTAAATTAATTTAAACATACACATGTAAACCTAAACCATAAAATAAATTTAATGAAATTTAATTATCCCAAAATCCCAAGGTATTAGATTCTTCACCCTAACTAAGAAATTTTGTCCTAAAAATTTACATCTTACCTCCATCCATATGCTTAAATTAGGATAAGTTACCAAGTCTTAGGCAAATCAACCATGCCTTAATCTATATGGCATGCGCAATTAAAGAGTTTGAGCATGCTTTAAATTAGATATGCTACTAGAAATCAACCATGCTATCACACTTGAAAACCTAATTCATCTACACTTAACAATGCAATCTTATCATGGAAATACATTATAACACTCTAACCCGGATTTAGGGTTTACATCTGGGTCTGCCCAATCCGATTCGGCCACGTTAAGTGTAAAGTGATGTGAAATAACCTAATTAAGGTTTTTTGTTCATTTTGGTTTATTAAAATTACCAATTAATCATGAAATTTCTTTTTCAAGATATTTAAGTGTAATAATAACGAGTGTGGGAACCATTAGGCAATATCCCAGGGTTCATGGAATCAAAGCTACTAGCGTAAGGATAAGGATAAGGAACTACTTGCCTGTAAAATTCTCTCTGAAGGCCAAATATCAACTAACTTATTGTAACAAAAGGAAAAACTTTTGCTAATGCCCGGTAGGGGTTACCAATATAAATGCAATATAGAAATGAATGACAAAAAATAATGAATGAAATAATATTAATAATATAATTTTACCCCAATCCTACATGCATTTACTATATAGTGTATGCATTAGTCATGAATTATTTCAAAGCATCATCTTTAATTAGGTTAAGAACCATTAAACCTTATCCATTCAAAGTTAACGTCTTATTTAAAAAATGTTCATTCAATCCATCAACTCACACGGTTAATTTAGGAAAAACTACTTTCCTGGACTACCTTTAAATCATCTAGTTTCCTTTCAAAAATATTAATTTACACTTTAAATTAACATACACCTGGTGTTTCATAATAGTAGCATTTTAGCACATGCACCCGATCTTTAAAAATAATTATCCATATATAAAGATGTCAAGTCTGGGATTTTTCCCCACTATGAGTTACTCACACATCCAATTGTTATCTTTTTATATTAAATTGTCTACAAACACATATGTGTCAATCTTGGGATTATGCCCTCGTCACGAGGTCACTCAAATACCCAATTATCATCATTTTTATTCTTTTACCAACATATTATATTATCCACACCTACCCATGTCAATCCTAGGTTGTGCCCGCAATGGGGTTACTCACACACTCGGTCGTCGTCTTTTTATCCCTGTAATTTATAAATACTAGGTTCCTCATTTTATCTCATACTCTCAAGTTTGTCAATTTCATTTGTTTTCATAATTATCCATGTCTCACAACTAAGTTATTTAAACTTAGAATATTAACTCCGCGATTATTTATTCATTAACTATCCTTTTTCTTGGAGTTTACTAAATATTATCTATATTCACAAGTTTGGACTATCCGTTATAAATTTTGTGGCCAATTGTTCTACTAGCCATTTGTTTTTGTATTCTAATATGAAGCCCTAGGACTCCACATGCCCTTTTTATATCTATTTTTCTTAACTCCTTTGGCAAGACTCATTCATTTTCATTAAGTTCATTCATTTGTCGACCCATCATCATTTTAAAAAATATCTTGCTTATTTTCTGTGACACCCGGTCCAATTAAATACCGGGTGGTCAGTCCTTTATAAAATTTAAAACAGAGTATCCAATTGGTTCATTCTTAGCATCACTGCCGAAAAACAATTTTCTTATTAACCATCTAATAATTAATTAAGCTAGTGCCAAAACATTTTTCCCATTAGTAAAAATTATTTAATTTATATCATTTAACACATCCAACATTTTCACGAACAAATGAATAATGAATAAAACACTATCTGAATGAATGCAAAGAAAGTTGAATAATCGTCCTATACATAACAATCCAACCCATCAAAATGTAATCTCTACTACTTTAAAAGAGGAGAGTTTCTCTTTAATGATATAAAGACTATTTTACCCTTATATAATTTAAAAATCCATCAATACCCTTCTATCTTTCTCTTTCATTCAAGAATATATTATACATTGTATTTTAATCCCACCCACATACACTGCACTTTAATTTGTACACTAACCACGATCTCCTATGCACAACTTCCAATCCAATACACGAAAAAGTCCAATTTTTGCTATGAAGACTTTCCAAGTGAAACCCACTTCTCAAAATATCTCATCTCTCTCACTAAACCATCCTCTAACTAATCACAAAAAAAGCAGGTGGACTAGAAATAATCTTAGCAACATTAAACCGTCCCAAACATATATGCCATTGTGGAAGGTAACTCAAATATGAGGTTCGAATTTACATTTAAATTTGTGATCATTTTGTGTAGATCTGTTTATCACGTTGTTTATTTTATTTTAGAGATTAATATGTTTAATGTTACATAATAACCTGTTTAAAGCCCCCAAATTTGAACACATTAATTTATCTTTTTTTTTTTATGAGTTTACATTATATAATTGGTGTAGTGATGTATATAGGTTTAATTCATGTGCATATGTTTTAACAGTTTTATGAACAAAAACTGTTTAAAAATGGATGTTTTAACAATTTATTGAGTTTTTAAAACTTGAGACTGTAATTTAGTATGTTGAATTTTGATCTTGAGACTGTTAAAATAAGGATTTTGATCTTGATACTTTTTAAATAATACCTGAACAGGAATCCACTTGGAACATATTTGGTACGAAATTTACACGGGTGAAGACGTTATTCGATTTTTAATCAAGACTCCGGTTCATCTGCATTATCTTTATTTATTTCTTTGTGTGTATACTCCCTTTGTCAGTATTACCGACCATTGTATTTTTTTCATTTTGACAGTAAAAAGACACGTATGGAGAGAATCTGGTTCATCTGACCATGCTCTTATTTAAAATTATGACATTTAATCCTTATTATTAACTCGAGAGAGTATAATTGTAAAAAAACACGGAAGGAGCTCTTTAGATTTCATATTAATTGTTTTCTGGGGTTTCATGATCTCTACATCTCTGAAAATACACCTCTATCTCTATCTCTTATACATAAAAAGAGATGATTTCCTCTTTAATGGTATAAT
The DNA here is from genome assembly GCA_949130495.1 of Sambucus nigra. Taxonomy (NCBI): domain Eukaryota; kingdom Viridiplantae; phylum Streptophyta; class Magnoliopsida; order Dipsacales; family Adoxaceae; genus Sambucus; species Sambucus nigra. The sequence goes on along the minus strand of OX422210.1, from coordinate 515,552,828 downwards.
TTTTTTATGAAAATTATATTGTTTATAAAAACCTTATTTTTTAATTAAAAACTTCATTTCTTATAAGAAAAAAATTGTATTCTTAAAAATATGTAAAGAAAAAAACAAAAATATATAGAAAAAAATTGTATTTTTTTATATAAATTGTATTTTTAAAAAATGTTACTTTTTTATATAAAAAACAATAAATTTTTTTTTTGTTTTTATAAAAAAAATAGTATTTTATTTATTTATAAAAAAACAGTATTTTTATAAATGCATTTTTAAATTGTATTTTTTATGAATACAAATTTTAACAATACAGTTTGTTTTAAAAATTAAGTGTTTTAGTAATACAGCTTTTATACACAAGAGTTTTTTTATTAAAAAAATTACAATTTTTATTAAAAAAAAAGTGTCTTTTTCTTTATATATATATATATATATATATATATATATATATATATATATAGTTTTATAAAATAATATGTTTTTAAAATTTACCGTTTTAAAAAAAATATGAAATCTTAAAAAATATATTTTTTAATCTTAGGATTAGACCTTGACATATGTTTACAACCTCACTGTTCCAACTTTTCAGGTAAGTTTGTCTTACGTTTTTAACAAATATCTATAAGCTCAATTTTTGTTGTTCATAATTTGGGCACGCTATATTACCATTATTGGATATTGACTCATTGTTCAACCAAACACAAGGTACTTACTTCAATTAATGGTTCAAGATGACAACGAAAGAGCAACAGTCACACTGTTCAAGGAAACATAGTCTTTCATTGCCTGCAACATTCAAACTTTCATCGTTTCTAAAGAAAAGGTAATATCATTCTTATTAAAACTTAAAATTCATGCATACATTTCAAACGTTCTATACTAATTTCATATACTTATTTTTTTTATGTTAATTTATTCCACAGGGGATTGTGCACTCGGACTATATTTGAAAGTTATATACGTGCATTGTCAAAATTAGCAGATTCTACATTAAAGGAAAATTGCTTAGAGATTCTAATCGAAAGCCTGCACATTTTGTCGCTCATAAAATTGAAGATGAATAAGACACATCGAATTCTAACAAATGTCAAATGCAACATATTTATTTGACGATTATATTTTAATATTTTATCATTACACTTTGTTATTATCTTAGTTCTTCCATAAACAATTTATCTCTTCCTTTGCATTTTACATTTTAAATAACTCGGATTCATTGACATTGATTTTTACTATTTCATGAGATTTCATATCTTATTATGTGATTATCGCTTCATTGTTTTACACATTGATTTCATTTACTTCATTACTTGTACATAATTTGTTATAGTTTTTATGCTTTATATGAATAATTTTTAAATTCACAGCTTCTTATTCATTTATTCAGCTAATCCAATTGAATATTTGGATTTGCCCACACGTGCAAAGCACGTGGGCACATCTAGTAATACTAAATCCGACTGAATACTGAATATGTAAATGAAATGGGTACAATGTCTCTCTGACATATAAAAATGAGAATGGGCGACACCTGCCCTAGCTGGAAGGTCTAAATAATAGAATTGAGATGATAGAAATGGAAGCGTCTTAATATAAGGACCTGTAACTCCCACAAAAGCTGCAGCACGTCTAATGGTCCGAAAGTATAGATTTGGCATCCTTGTGGCTGGACACCTAAAATAAAATACAACAAGAAAAAAGAGATTTTACAAAAGACGGGTCAGAGCTCGAGTGTAGAACATTTCAAAACCATTTAGCAAGTATTTAAAAATTGCAATAAAGAAAATATTATATGCATGTTAGCTTTTCGAGCACTCACTTAAGATTCTTACCTCTCAACTATTGTGCACACCTAACGTAACTTTAATCCTCCCTAATTATCTTTATCACGCTTAATTATGTCATAACCATAAACCTTCTAATCCTCACTCATAGAAATAACCTGTATTCCCCACATATAATTATTATTAAAAGTTTTGCATTTAGTATCCCAAGTAAAATTCCACAATAAGGTTAAGAATTCACATAATTGATTTGATTCCATTTACATACTCATCTACATATTCGCATGGTAGATTAAATCACATGTATTTATTTCCATTACACTACTATAAATAAATACTAATACAGCACCCCTAGACTCAGCTGCAGTGTGGGCATACTCTGCTATCGAGTTTCGGTACATCTTGTAATGAACAAGGACAATCAGTTCAAAATCTCTCTCAAACCGTATAAATACAAGTCACTCATATTGGAGGTGAACATAGTTTCAAGCTTATGGTATACGCACATACCTACATACCCATATGACCGCCGACTTATCAATTCACAGATAAGTCGTTCCTAGGTTCTATGCTATGAGGTACCAATATAAAATCCCCCCGAAGGCTCATCAAGATAAGATTGTTCTCTCTTTAAGACCTCCCGTGATAGAAAGTATGGTAGGTATGTCATACATAGAATAGATAGTACTGTAGGTATTCACACAACCCATCAAGATTATTATGTATACACATAGCCCAAATATATTTATTTAATTACGAATACTCTCTCTAGTAAATCTCGAGGATAACTCATCGCTCCAAACACCTTAAAGTTTTATTCGCAAATAACTTTAATAATGTTGCCTATACCAAAATAATTCCACATTATTAAATCCCACTCGGATTAACTATGCTACACAAATTGGAACCAAAATGAATTTTCTACAAATCCTGCCATGTCACTCAAACAAACTATATCTTTTTTTAACAAGATAGCAGGTCATTTGAACGACCTCTTCGAGTGAGATGTCATCTCCCTCGAATGAGATATAATCTCGTTTAAACGAGATTGCACAGTATCATTCCCTACCTCTGGTAGCAACGTTTTTCACCATTTTCAAACATAAAAACCTCTACAGATCAGTCCCAAACACCAATTCATCAGTTCTAATCGAAACTCCAACATGCATATTTGATTTTTAACTACCCTTAAATCCGAAATCCCCAATTTAAATAAATTTAACCCTAGTTCTTCCCATTATCATTCAAGAAAATATTAAACCTAGATTCGTTCATCATAATACATCATAAATTCGTGGGTTCTAATCTACCTACATGAGGGTTTAACATATTGCGATTTCATATTGTAATTAATCATCCTAAACCTCCAATTTCATCGATATTATGAACAATACATGGGTATTATACACCTATACTAACATGAACATGATTATTGCTAAAGTTTTGCAAGGATTAAACACTTACCTCATGAAATAAGGTCTAGTCCGTTGATGTAGTTGGCATGGTTGCGATCCTCATTCTTCGATCTATGTGGGGGTGGTCTCAGTGGTGTAAAACGTGCATTGGTGGTGGTTCTGGCCCTAAAAACCTCTCATTATTCCTCTTTTTGGCTTATTTGTATCAAACACTGATAGCCCTAATCTAACGCACGCACATGATATATTAACCCTTGAATTTTTGTCATTAATAATACTTTAAAAATAAAAATTACCAAAACACCCTCTCGGGATGCCGGTTTGGCCTAAAATTATCTCGACACTCAAACTAAACCCCCGGGTAGATATTTCTGACTATCTCAACCCTTATGAACACATTGACACACTTGAAATGACCATTTGGGTGACTTATGACTATTTTACTTTTTATTCCATTAATTTAGTCTTGACATGACTAACACGCGCATCCCGACTTAATTACCGTAATTGCCATATTTCTCACTCGTGACAATTTTCATAAATTCTCAATCATATTCACAATCACATATAACTTTATTCACTCAATAATATTCAATCTAATTCTCATCAATAAATATAAACCCTTATCTCGCTAGTTAATATTTATTTTAATCCAGATTAATTATCAATTAATTTTCCATATTTAATTTAATTAATACAATATTTAAAAATCATTAAAAATACGGGGTGTTACATACTTCCCCCCTTAAAACGGAATTTCATCCCAAAATTCAGAAAGTAAAAGTATACTTGGTGAAACTAACCCTCGATATTTCCCGCGCATCTCATCCTCATGTTCCCAAATAGACTTCTCGATGTTATAGTGCTCCCATTGACAATGCATAAGTGCAACTACCTTCAACCTCAATCTCCTCTCACTATGGTCTAGGATAGCATCCGGTCTTTCCTCATATGAACTACCAGGTTGTTAATCAATCTGTTCTATCGCAATGTGAGTATGAGTTAACTCATCCCTAAGATACCATCTAAGCAAGAAATATGGAATAAATTATGTATATAATGCAAGTGTTTCATCAATTCCAGTTTATATGCCACCATTCCAATCCTCTCGATGGTGAGAAATGACCCCACATACCTCGGTGCCAAAATCTCCTTTTTCCCAAATTACATTATCCCTTCATAGGAGATACTCGTAGTAAAACCTCATCCCCCACAGCAACTCACGAAAGAACCGTTTGGCATCGACATAGCTTTTCTATCTATCCTGGGTTACCCGTATACGACCCGAATCATCTTTATCCTAGATGTAGTGTCCTGTATCAACTTTAGCCCTAGTAACTTGTTTTCCCCCACTATTAACCAACATGCAGGAGAGTGACAAGGTCTACTATATAACGCCTCAAATGGGGGCCATGCCAATTAAACACTGATAGGAGTTATTATATGCAAACTCCACTAGTGGAAGGTACAACTACAACTTCTCTTAAATTTAAGGACATACATACGCGACATACCCTCTAATATTTGATTAGTCCGCTCAGTCTACCCATCAGTCTACGGGTGATACGCCTACTCAATCGCAACTCAGCACCCATAACCTGTTGGAAACTTTCCCAAAACTCGAGGCATGAAACCTTATCCCGGTTAAACACAATATCAACTGCTACTCCATGAAATTTCACTATCTCATTGTCATTTTTTTATTCTCACTTTATCTCTACTTATGACATCTTACAGTTGAACGGTTCTCCCATGTGTTAATTCCCATATTAATTAGTTTTTCTCACACATACATTTCAACCTCTTTAGTATCTTTGAAATATTACGTTGTTCCCCGTGTCCCTTCATTAATGGTACTCTTTAGTCTAACGTTATATTCACTACCATTCGAACTAGTGATCCATAAGCTCGTGGACGATATTTGCAATAATACCCGTCTACTCGTGATAGCCTTCAAGATCTTCTAAATTTGTTTTAGCATATTCCTCATCATATTACTCCTCTGTACCGAGCGATTTTTAATTATTCTCGATAATTTACATTATAAATTCCTCGTACTTTACACCACTATAACATTCCTTATCCTACTATGCTTCGGTCTCTAGTGACCCCCTTGCTCACTTAGGAACTTTTGTTACCTTATTGTCTCATTTTAGTTTTACCTCAACTCTATTCATACATCTACGTATATTCCTATGTTTTCACTTCTTCTCCCCGTAATTGTTTTCAAAGGCATGATTAACTAGGGTGCCCATACACCCTATACCTCGTGCATTTCTGCATACCATAGTAAACGTGACACCTTTATCTCAAACTATGCCTCACATACTTCTCATGGTTATATAATAGGGTGATACTTGACCACTTTATATTTACCACTTAATTATAACATAGTTCGTCCCACCGGTCTGCTCGTGGTGTCAACGATTAATAATATTTTCGCATTTTAACATTATACGGCTCTACCGACCTTAATTCATAATATAACTATTATCTCACAGTTATAACTACATATACGTGTAATGACTATGGTATAAAACCCATGTACTACAGACAAAACATATCCAAACTCCCAACATTCGTTAAGTTTCATGCATGGGATGTCTCACAAGAGAAATCCAAACAAGAAACCCCCCGATACACTACTATCTAACATTTCTAGTCATCGAGATCTCTTAAGTCCTTGTCGATAACATGTACCCTTGAATTACCGTCTACGAACATAAAAGTTTACTCATCCACTCTCATGTCTCTAAGATGACTTCTACACGACACTCTCATTATCACTAAGTTCTCAGCACTAAATAATTTAACGAGCTATATCCCTATGCTCGATAATAAATCAATATACCATGAATCTCATCAGTAAAAGTCCCTACGCATTGGGATCAAATATAACAAGACAACATACTCATAGAAGTCTATAATACAATACAATATATATATATATATATATATATATATATATATATATATATATGCAAGCTCAACCATCTTTCAGGTGGTTCCTCATAAACTAAAATATATTACCCTAAAATAATGAGTACGATAGTCTTAGAATACAATTTACTATCAGTCATTACACACTATAATAATAATATGATCTACTATTATAACACCCAAAAGGAGAAAAAATCCGTAAGGACATAAGTTTATAAACGTCCGTTATCATTTAAGTATGTCGTATACCGCTAAAACCATCGAAAGAATGTTCAAGTTCACATATGGAATAAGACGGATCCGAATATAAAGTTTCTTCAACAATCGAGCCTCCGCGAGATGAATTTGGTAAAGGTTGTGTTTTTATTCCGTAGAATTTCTCTTAGAATATTGGGATATTTTTCATCAAAAAATTTCTAAATGTTGAGCGGAGTTTTAAAGTTTTTCGTCAAAATTATTTTTTGAAGTTTTAAGTCGCTGCATTTTCTAGGAAAAGAAAAAGATTTTTTTTATCTAAAGGCTTGTTCGAACGGCAACCTATGTCATTCAAACGACATTCTATCTTGTACGAAGCTCGTTCGAGTGACGCGTGTCATCGTTCAAACGAGATGTGATCTCGTTCGAGCGATCTGTCGCCTTAAGGTTTTATATAAATACACGTTAAACGAGGCATATTTCATTAAGAAGTATTTTTGTTTTTCAATCTGTAAACAGTGCAAATCGGAAGAACACTTTTGGCCTTTTCATTTAGGGCTTTAAACCCTTGTTTTTCAATTCACTAAAATTCCAGTGTTTAGGTGAATTATTTTGGAACCCAAGAATATACTTTGCAATTGTTTAACCTTTAAGGAGTGTGCCTCTACACCAAAATACTGAGGTCATTGAGGTTCGTTGCGTGTGGATATTTGCTGAAGATTGGACTGAGATTTGTGTGGGTTCGCTATGTGGAATCCATTACTGACTCTAGGCTGCGTTTCTATGTAGGTTTGCTGAGGTAAACTTATTGCAGATTTCATTGTAATTGTAAATTGTGATTTAATTATAGCGAAATAAAAGGTTTTGCCCTTCGGGAAATTTTTCTAAAATCTACGAGTTAGCATATTTGTGTCTATGATGGTTTGACACACGCACACACGTAGATGTTTGTTTAAGGGTTGAATTAACTTGGTTTAAAAATTGATTCTAATTAAATAAGTTTATAGTTGGAATTTGCGAGTTTATTTAAATCTTTGTCACAAATAGTTATTTTTACAAATTGGTATCACAGTGGGTTACGCTAATTTATCAGGTGATCCTAATTTTTGTTTGTCTGATACATTTTGACTACTCACGTTGTCAAATTGGTATCAGAGCAGGTTACACTAATTAATTATGTATTCCTGTTTTTCCAGAAAATTGTGTGATATTGATTTTTTTTGAAAAATCATATTTTTAAAAAATGTCGCAATGTTTCCAAGTGATCACTTATATAATCGGTTGCCCATTTTGGTCGGGTCTAATTATGCTTACTGAAAAGCTTTCATGAGATCTCATTTAAAGGCAATCGGCGAGAGAGTTTGGTTAATTTGTGAAGGAGACTGGACTCCTCCCACTGTCACCGCTAATAATGTCATGAATTTAAAACCTGTGTCAGACTGGACTGAGGATGAGTTTAGGTGGAGCAATTTTAATTCACGAAGGCTTAGTGCAATTTCCGGACACGTCACCCCCAATGAGTTCCGACGTATTATGACATGCACTACATATAAAGAAGAGTGGGATGTTTATAACTCACCCACGAAGGCACTAACGCGGTTAAAGTGTCTAAAATTAAAAATTTAACTACTCGATTTGAAATGATTATCATGCTTGAGACTGAGTATTTTAATCATTTTTATGCACGTTCGTCTAACATTGTCAATACTATTTTCAATCTTGGTGAGCCTATACCTGATGTACGAGTGGTTAAAAAGACTTTAAGATTGCTTCCAAAACGTTTTATCCAAAAAGTGGTTGTTTTAAATACCTTAGGTAATTTGGGCAATTTAAAATTAGAAGAGCTGGTTGGAGATCTCCAGACATATGAGATTAACATGTTTCCTAACACTGTCAAGCTTAAGGATAGAGGGAGATCACTTAAATCCCAGTCAAAGAAGAAAAATAAAGCGAGTATTTTTTAGTCTGAGGACGAGTCTGATTTTTATATGGCCATGCTTGCAAAGAATTTTAAAAAGTTTTTCAAGTTTTCAAGAAAAAAATTCTTCTAATAAAAGATTTTTTGAGAAAAAAAAAAGACAAGGCCAAAGAAAGAAGTGAGAAAGAGAAAGAGGGTGAGGGAGATTTAGAAAAAGTAACTTATTTTGAGTTCAAGGGAAAAGGGAATTAGTCGTTTGAGTGTCCCACTAGACTTAGGAGAGAGGGGAAGAAAGTTTCCATGCCAGTCAGCCTTAGTGATAGTGAGGATGATGTGAAAGATTCTGAGGATAAGTCTTCACAAGGAGAGTTTGTTTCTTTTTCTTCTAGTCATGTAAGCACACCCAGTTTGTCCCACAAGGATAAGGATACTTATGCACGTGAGACTCCTGAGGATGATTTGAGTGTTTCAGCGATGGAGAGAGTGAATGCGGTAGTGAGGGTTCTCGTGAGCTCCAGATCGCTTTTAAATATTTGTACGTCGAGACTTTAAAGACTAAAAAATTGAATAAGGAGTTAAGTATTAAGGTGAGGTATTTAGAGAGATAATTAAAGAGTTTGAAGGAGTTTGAGGAAAAAGTGAGTTATTTTGAAAAGGTGAAGATTTCTTTGATTGAACCGTTGATAGATTTAGGTCGAGAAAAGAGTGAACTTATAACCCGCGTGTCACAATTAAAGAAATATGTTAAGCACGCCCTGGAGGTTAAAGTCACTTTAGAGAATGCATCTAAGAATGAAATATGGTTCTCAATCCCATTTTGGCTAGAGGTGAGAGTTTAGGAATAAGTCATGACGGTGCGTCCACTTCTAGTTCCCGCTTTAGTATTTAACTCACATGGCTCTCAATTTAACCCACCTAGGCATCTTGTACCTGATAGGAGAGCGCGTACGAGACATTTTGTGAGATGTGTACCTAGGCATGTTTATGTTTTCACACACTGCAAGAAGAGAGGACACCTTAGGGAGTTTTGTTTTAAGTTGGCTCATGTGTCATGTTTTGGTACTACACGTGTTCACACACGTACCTGCACCTGATGCTCCGGATGACTACATGAGAGAGTTTGCACATATTAGGGAGCACGTAAAGTTTTTAGTCAAGACTTCACATGATTTGATGAAGGTTTTTCATAAGATGTCACCACCTTTGGAAAATCCCACCGCACCTGACGGTTGAGGTTTAGACTAGTTAGATAGCATAGGTTAATTTGCATGATGATATCTTTTTTTACTATTGCTAGTGTGTATCATTTTGGTATTAGATTTTCATTTTTTTGTTTTTGAAAATTTTAAAAAATACAAAAAGATTTTATTTTGATAAAATTTTTGAAAAAGCCAAAAAGAGTTTTGTAGTTTATTTTACACCGTATATGAATCAACACTTAGGATGACCGAGTCAAAATTTCATTCCATATCCCTATGACTATTTGATATTGTTTTGATATGCGCCGTCATTTTATTTTTGTGCTTTACAATGTTTGGAGTCATTAAGATGTGATTCGTTGTTACTACCTACATGTTTGACTCATAAATTCCTTTAATGCACACTTTCATGGATTTTTTTTATTATTGGACATGTCTATCACATATTGGTCGGAGTGTTATCATCTCAATTCTTTCTTTAAAACGACAATGGAAGTAGTGCATGTAAAAATCGTTTACCATGAGAAATTTAATTGCAACACAATATGATGAGTAAATCACAGGAAAGGGCTGCGAGAGTATAAGATTAACTCGTCGTGAAAGCCACCATTTTAAGAGAGTCCGAAAAATATAAAGGCAATAAAAAGATAAATATGCCAAAAAGGGGCCACCTCAAAAAGAAAAATATAAATTATTATTATTTATGAGGGAGCTTGGATGGAAAGAAGTGAAAAATGGGTTTGCACGTCCTAACAACGTCATGAAAAAGCATTCATAGTTTTAGACGTTATTGGTGTGGGAATCACTTTTGACTTTGATGTGTTGATGGATTGATTCGATATCATTTAAATTGAACACTTTCGATACCTAAGGACAATTTTTGAGATTCATTCGATAGGAGTACACGTATACATCATGTACATATGTTATGTTTGATTGCGTTGATTTTTCTATTGAATATATTCACATCCATTCATTCTGTATCCATGATTTGGTTTTCTTAGTGTAAATTCATAGTGTGAGTTTTTTGTAAAAATTAATTTTGCATTTTGTATGAAAAATTGAAAAATCAAAAGTAGTTTCTGGAAGCCTTTGACTTACACCTTTGCAGGATCGTAGTTTGTTTGACTTTTTATCGTGACAACTCCATGTTTATTTTGTTAATTCGTTTCCTTGTCTATTTCAGACAAATAAAAAGGGGGAGAACAAATTATGGGGGAGTTTTTTCATTATGGGGGATATTTGATTACGATGATTGATGTATTTTTATATCATTTCGAACTCGATATGTCGTGAGGTATTTTCTTTGTCTCGTGTGTGAGGTACCAAGATTTGAAGATTTGAGAAAATCTTAAACATTTGAAGATTTGATGTTGAAGATTTTGAAGAAAATTTTTGAGACCTACATGTTTAGTACCTTTTCAGTTTTGGGTTCATGGGAGGGTATTAGATTTGTATAGACATCGATGATTGATAATTTTGATGTTTTTATTTTGTACCTACGTTAACATAAGGAGAGATTTGTAAGGACAACTTTATAAATGTCCATTTTCAATTAAGTATATCATATACAGTTACAACCGTCGAAGAATGTTCAAGTTCACATATGCAACAAGATGAATTCGAATATTAAGTTTCTTCAACAATCAAGCCTCTGCAAGATAAATTTGGTAAAGGTTTTGTTTTTAATCCTTAACATTTCACTTAGAATATTGGGATATTTTTCATCAAAAATTTTCTAAGTGTTAGAGCGGAGTTTTTAAGTTTTTCGTCAAATTATTTTTCGAAATTTTAAGGCTCTTCATTTTCTGGGAAAAGAAAAAGAAAAAATATTTATTTAAAGGCTCGTTCAAACGACAAACTATGTCGTTTAAACGATATGCCATCTCGCGCGAAGCTTGTTTGAGCGACGCGTATCATCGTTTAAACGAGATGTGATCTCATTTGAGCGATCTGTCGCCTTAATTTTTTGTATAAATACACGTTAAATGTGGCATATTTCGTTAAGAAGTCTTTTCATTTTCATTCTGCATACAATGCAAATCGGCAGAACACTTTTGGCTTCATCATTTACGGCTTTAAACCCTTGTCTTTCAATTCACAAAAATCCCAATGTTTAGGTGAATTATTTTGGAACCCAAGAACATACTTTGCTATTGTTCAACCTTTGTGTAGTGCGTCTCTTCATCAAAAGACTGAGGTCATTATGGTTCGCTACGTGTGGATCTTTGCTAAAGATTGGACTGCAATTCGTGTGGGTTCGTTGTGTAGAATCCATTGCTGACTCTAGGTTGCGTGTCTATGTAGGTTTGCTGGGGTAAACTTATTACAGATTTCATTGTAATTGTAAATTACGATTTAATTATAGTGAAATAAAAGGTTTTTCCCTTCGGGGATTTTTTTTGAAATCTGTGAGTTAGCATATTTATGTTTATGATGGTTTGATACACGCACACACATAGATGTTTGTTTAAGGGATGAATTAACTTGGTTTAGAAATTGACTATAATTAAATAAGTTTATAGTTGGTATTTTTGAATTTGTTTGAATATTTATCACGCATAGTTATTTTTAAAAAACCTCTATGTAACATATATACAAATTATCTTAGTTTCCACGCCTATTCCTCCCTGTAGGTGACACAAAAGTCTCACTACCCAATGGTATTCATATAAATAATAAGGATACTATCGCCAGCGCCCACTAATTAGATGCACACTCGAATTGTAGTGTTACTAGTCCATTATTGGACTCATCAATGTCACCTGAAACGTCATCACTTACTTGTAAGGGTAAGGCAAGTATTCTATCTCCGTTTGTCATCTACCTTGCACTGTTAATGAGTCCCTAGGCCTAACTCTCGTGCCAAACTGACCCGTTGTTTGGCTCTAACGGTTGTATATCCAAGATCTCATCCTGTGGTTTCCCTATGTCCGCCTTTGGGCAAAACCTCTTTATGCGGTCTGTCACTCCATAACTATAAAAACTTATCAGTGAAACTATCTCGCTTCTGGCCCTGGCCCTACTGACCTGCCTCACCATCTCTTCAGCCCAAACTATTTCGAGGAATGGAGATGTTATTATTACTGTTGAGGGCCTTATTGAACCTACCTGAACCCAATGATTCATCAAGTTGATAACCCTTGGGCCTAAATCTCTTATCCTTATTATCTTATTGGGAGTCTCTCTCATGCTGATATTATGTCCCACTGGCATTATTTTTCCTTTACTTTCCCAGTCCAACTGCTCTCACTTTCCCGCTATGGATTTAGTTTAATAGCGGTAGTCCCACTCACCACCTATAGGACACCTTCATGTGTCCATTATCTATCTCAGGCCAACGGGCCATGTCGGTGCGTCGTTTTCTCGAACCTAGCAGTATTAGCGCCGATTGCTACTCCCATTGTTCCTTTGGCTTAGCTGGACCTTTGAAACTTGTTACTCATCTTGACGGCCCCGACTAAATCTGTTATCACTCGGTAAGAATTCAAATAATCTAAAGCATTTGCCTGGGTACCTTCTTGGGTATACCCTCTTGCAGTACCTCACTGGTACCGTTAAATTCAGTGCCACTCTTTGTTTATATTCTGCGATCCTCTTGGCTTCCTTCTTATGGAAGTGTTAATGTACTCCTATAAACGAATGGCGTTGACGACACCAACCCTAGTCACCTTAGTCATATTTCCCTTTCATACTTGGGCATTTCACCCACGAGTCCATTTTCAACTTACGGACCCTTTTTATTATTCTCTGTATCCTTTTCTTTGGGTACGAAGTTCGTTAAATAAATGAATTTATCTCTCAGTGTCAGTCTCTACCTGATTTACTTGTGATAAGTTTGTAATTCCATTCCCATTCCTGCCCGCACAGTTAATGGAAGGTTTTACGGTCAAACCGCACCCAACCTCTCATTTAATTATATATATATATATACTGCTTTATAAGTGGTGACTGACTATCACCACTCTAGGCTGCTCAATGAGCTTAAAAATTTTGCCCAAAATTTAATTCGAAGTGTAACTGCACTCCACTCTACATCTTTGCCTTTGGGTCATCCCCCTCCATTGACCCATCACACTTTATCTTTTCTTCAAATCCTTATAAGAGATTCTTCAAAGCAGTTCCTCTGACTCTCTTCTTAGTTGTCTATGCTGGGTGAGTCTGAATTTACATTACTCTTATCTACAACAATGTTTGGGAAGTCATTTCTCCCGAGCGATTGTCCCTTTTTATCATATTCTTAGAAAATAATTTCCATGACTCCTATCACGATCACTATTCTTCTAATAGTCCATAGCTCCTACTGTACCGCTTCTCCCGCAATCCTTCTAGCGACCCTTTATTGATCATCCCATATTATACGGTGTACCACGCCCATTCAAACTCGTATGTGAATTGCATCAACTATGCTTAATCATAAGAGAAATTAAGTCACATTAGTATAGGAATACAAAAATCCCATGATAAGGCTCTACATCGAAGACCGCTATGCCGAAAAGAGAAAACCCGCACATAACCTAGAAGTCTCAAGAACCTGATGCTCTGATACCACCTGTGATACGCCGTCCAATTAAATATCGGGTGACCAGTCCTTTATAAAATTTAAAACAGAGTATTCGATTAGTTCATTCTTAGCATCAATGTCGAAAAACAATTTTCTTATTAACCACCTAATAATTAAGCTAGTGTCAAAACAATTTCCCACTAGAAAAAATTATTTAAATCATTAAAAACATCCAACATTTTCACGAACAAATGAATAATGAATAAAACACTATTTGACTGAATGTAAAGAAACTTGAATAATCGTCCCAGTTACATAACAATCCAAACCATCAAAATGTAGTAATACTAAATCCGATTGAATACTGAACATGTAAATGAAATGGGTACAATGTCTCTCTGACATACAAAAATTAGAATGGAAGACACATGCCCTAACTGAAGGGTCTAAATAATATAACTGAGACGATAGAAGTGGAAGCGTCTAAATATGAGGACCTGCAACTCCCACAATAGCTGCAGCACATATAATGGCTCGAAAGTCTAAAGTTGGAGTCCATGTGGTTGGACACCTAAAATAATATACAACAAAAGAAAAGAGATTTTGCAAAAGACGGGTCACAGCCCAAGTGTAATACATTTTAAAACCATTTAGTAAGTATTTAAAATTGCAATAAAGCAAATATAATGTGCATGTTATCTTTTCGAGAACTCACTTGAGATTTTCACCTCTCAACTTGTTCACACCTAACATACCTTTAATCCATCCTAACTACTTTGATCACACCTAATTATGTCGTAACAATAAACCTTCCAATCCTCCCTCGTAGCAATAACTCGTATTCCCCACATATAATTGTTATTAAAAATTTTACATTTACTATCCCAAGTAAAATTTCACATTAAGGTTAATAATTCACATAATTGATTTGATTCCATTTACATACTCATCTACATATTCACACTGTAGATTAAATCACAAGTATTTATTTCCATTACACTAATATAAATAAATACTAATACAGCACCCCTAGACTCAACTGTGGTGCGGGCATACTTTTCTATCGAGTCTTGGTACATCTCGTACTAAATAAGGACAATCTGTTTGGAATCACTCTCGAACTATATAAATACAAGTCACACATATTGGAGGCGAACATAGTTCCAAGCCTATGTGCTACGCACATACCTATGCACCCATATGACCGCTAACTTATCAACTCACAGATAAGTCGTTCCTAGGTTTTTGGCTCTGAGGTACCAATCTAATATCCCCCCGAAGGCTCATCAAGATAAGATAGTCATATCTTTAAGATCTCCCGTGATAGCAAGTATGTTAGGTATGTCATACACAGAATAGATAGTACTATTTTTTTATGGGAAAGGATCCCTAAACTTTATTAAAACAGGAGAAACAACCTCTCCAGCATGGCTTCAACAAATTTAAGGAAACTAGAATGATAAAGCAATAAATTTGGGGCTTTATCATAGCCCCATTACAAGTTTATGTAAGAAATACGAACATAGTGGCATCCCATCACATCCATCTTACAAGCTCCTCTGACCACCTGAGGAACGAGATTGCACATAACCCATCAAGATCATTAGGTATACACACAACCCAAATATTTTAGTTCATACGTAGTATTATTCTCCTTACTACTTACGATATATTTATTTAATTACGAATACTCTCTCCCTCTCTCATAATTCTCGAGGATAACTCACTGCTCCAAACACCTTAAACTTTTATTACCAAATAACTTTAAAAATGCTGCCCTATACCGAAATAATTCCACATTATTAAATCTCACCCGAATTAACTATGCTAGACAAATTGTAAATAAAATGAATTTTCTAGAAATCCTGCCACGTCGCTCAAATGAAACAGCATCTCGTTAGAACTAGATAGCAGGTCATTTGAACGACCTCTTCGCACGAGATGCGATCTCGCTCGAATGAGATCCAATGTCGTTTGAACGAGATTGCACAGTATCGTCCCTACCTCAGGCAGGAGCATTTTTCACCATTTTCAAACCTAAAAACCTCTACAGATCAGGACAAAACACCAATTCATCAGTTCTAATCGATACTCCAACATGAATATTTAATTACTAATAATGTAGAATCATTTAATCCTTAATAAACAACCCTTAAATCCGAAATCCCCAATTTAAATCAATTAAACCCTAGTTCTTCCTATTATCATTCAGGAACATAAGAAATCGAGATTAGTTCATCACATTACATCATAAATTCATGGTTTCTAATCTACCTACATGAGGGTTTAACATATTGCGATTTCAGATGTAATTAATCATCTTAAACCTCCAATTTCATTAAGATTATGAATAATACATGGGTATTACACACCTATACTACCACGGATATGATTATTGCTATAGTTTTGAAAGGATTAAACACGTACCTCAAGAAAGAAGGTCTGATCTACTGATGTAGTTGGTATGGTTGCGATCCTCACTCTCCGATCTATGCGATGGTGGTCTTGGTGGTGTAAAAGGTGCACTGGTGGTGGTTCTGGCTCTAGAAACCTCTCTTCCTCCTTCCTCCTTTTGGCTTCTCCGTGTCTAACATAGATTTCCCTAATCTAACCCACGTACATGATATATTAACCCTTTAATTTTCATCATTAATAATACTTCAAAAATAGAAATGATCAAAACACCCTCCTGGGATGCCGGTTTGGCCTAAAACTGTCCCGGGACCCAAACTAAACCCTCATATAGAATTTTCTGAATATCTCAACCCTTCCGGATATATTGGCACACTCAAAATGACCATTTCGATGACTTATGAATATTTTACTATTTATTCCATTAATTTAGTCCTGACACGACTGACACGCGCGCCCCGACTTAATTACCGTAATTGTCGTATTTCTCACTCGTGATAATTTTCATAAAAACTCCATCACATTCACAATTATATATTACTTTATTCACTCAGTAATATTCAGTATAATTCTCATCAATAAATACCAACTATTTTCTCACTATTTAATAATTATTTTAAATTGGATTAATCATCAATTAATTTCCCATATTTAATTTAATTAATCCAATATTTAAAAATCATTAAAAATACGGGGTGTTACATTTTCGTATTTCTTACTTGTATAAACAACTTTTGTATTACTTTTATACTCTAATATTTTATACTTGGCCAACAAAACTAAATGAGATAAACACTTTACACGTAACTTATACTTTTTTATCCTCATTATATACTCAAACATAATTTTTTTCCCTTTTGAAACCTCTTTAAATTCGATTCATTTAACGTAACCTATAAGGTTTATTTCATAATTTCTAAAATATCGTGGTTACTTTTTAATTTCCTTACAAAACCAAGTCCAATAACATTTTTATAATATTCTAAAATTTAGGCATGTTCACAATATTTAAAAGTCTAGGGGTTATTTCATAAATAACTAAAATATAGGAGTTATTTTGTAAATATTCCATAAAAATAAATTTCTAGGGTCAAACTAATATATTTTGACAAGTTTAGGGTCTTATTTATAGTTTTATTAAAGTTTGTGGTCAAAAGCCCCCTTTATCCAACATTCATAGTGAAAACATAATTTATATGAATTTTGTTCCCCAAATAATAATTTTTTAAATGTAAAAGGTTTAAATATTTTTTTTCAATATATTATCAAACAAAACCCTTTTATTAACACTTTTCATTTTATTTTATAGAAAGTTAAAACTCCAATATCCAAATGCATTAAAAGTAGCCAACTCTCATATATATATATATATGCAAATAATCCATACACATATCAAACCATATAAATGCATTCTTAAACATATTTAAATCTGAAAATGATTCAACATGCGTACATATTTTGAGACCAAAACATGTCCAAATAGTTGGTGAGGAAGGCAAACCTCTAAAAATAGCTTGTTTACTAAGTTAATAACAAAATGTTATAGATTAAGTAAACTCCGATAATAAACTCCTTGAACAAAACTCTTTTTAAAATATAACACAAGATGTGTTTTGGACAGGTTCTGAATATGTAGTCTGGATTTGTTAGTTTAATTACCTTAGGTTTTTAAAATTAAAACCTACTACTAAGTATTAGATGAGAAACCATTCACAGAAACAATTAAGAACATTTAAGAAAATGAACACATAATTTTTAACGTGGTAAAATCCTAAAGTAAGGGAAACATCCACAACCCCCTTTACGGAGAAAAACAAAAAAATCCACAAGAAACAATCACAATAAAAGCTACAACACTAAGCATGGAAATCAAGATCCTAAATCTACGTCAAGAAAATATACCTACACGAGTTACTCCACTTTCAAAGGCTTCTGACTTGATTTTGACCTCCCTCCACTAGCTTCCTCGCTTTGTCCTTGTCCACTGATTGTAGCAGTTCTAACAACACCACATTTCTAAAAAAGAACCACTATATCTAAGTGTTCGTGTGAGAATGTAAGTTTTAGTGAAGTGAACTAAATGAACATTATGCAACTCAACCTCTCAGAATAGTTATGCAGACAAAATCCTATAAATCATCATCTTCTGTATGACATGCAGATTTTGATTCAACTTATTTTGAAAAATTAACTTCTTATCGAGGTCAGATCTGAAAACAATCTTGCTATTAAAAAGAGCCAAGATCCTATATGTCTCAACCTTATTTCTTTACAAATTTATTTCACAAAATGTGAAATATAAACTTGAAACATAAGCGCTATTAAATCTGAGAAACTTGGAAGAATCAGAAATCTCTGTTTAAAAAAAATTGAAATCAAAGAAGGATAATTTTGAAAATAACCGAGAAATATAAAGATCCAAGAGATAAAAACCTAGAAAAAGATCATGTGATTTTCCCTTTGGAAAACCTATAAATTTCTACTGACCTAGAGATAGGTCCTAAAAGAGAAATCTGGTTTGAAGAGGTCTTTAAACAACAAATACCCCAACACTTTAATGCTCGTAGAAACTCGAAATCTAACTCTCAATATTGGGTTTTTTGGTATTTGGAAATGGAAGGTTTGGTTGTGTGGTATTTGGGAGAAAATACTTAGGGTTTAATCTTTGGACGAACTTGGGTTTTCTCTCCTCTTTTTTTTTCTCTCTCTTCTCTCATTGCTCTCTATTTGTTTTTCTCTAAAAAAATGAGATGAAATTAAAAACTTCTCAAATGCTAACACATGGATTCCTATTATACTAGATGTGGAAGGATCGAGAAGGCTGACCTAAATCAAGGGCTGAGATTCACTCGACCGTTGGGCTTCACATCTAACGGTTATAAACGGGCGGTGATTAATCTAACGTTGATTGGTTCTAACTGGGATCACATGAATTCTGATGGAACACATGCAGACCATTGATAAAAGAGATCTAAGGAATGCAATTCACTCTTCTCTTTAAGACACATAAGAAACACAAATCTAATAGATATAAAGGCAACACGTGTATGGCTGTGATCAATTGAAAAATGCGTGTTTTGTGTTTTCTAACAATATGAATTAGACCCCCAAAATTCTCAAGCGCTTTTTGTTTCTACCCTGAACAATTTTTTAGGAAAAATAGTATTTACGTTTTAACCCTAAACATTTAAAATCACATAATACTTAATTTAAAAAAATCATTTTTAATGTTTTAAGTGATTTAAAAATGTTAGAAAAATTCCTAAAAAATAATATGACCCTTGTGCACACATACTATCAATAATATGAAGTGTAAGTGTCCTAAAGTGGCCATGAGGTAGATATAACTTTCCTTTGATGTGGATCAAGAGGTTCGTAGATTGGATATCTTCTTTAATGCTTAGATACTTTGAGAGAGAGAAACTCTTGGAAATTTAACCTACTTTATCTCAATGACCAAACTATTTGGAACTCCTATATGATATAGACACAAGTAAGTCAATCATACAGTGTGTTCACAATCTCCCCATTTAGATATTAGAGACAAAATTCCCGTGAGTAACCTATACTCGTGGGGAAAAATAAAAATCCTATATTTCTTATACAAAGTATCTAACTACCCTTTCCCATCCTAGAGCCGAAAATAAGATAAAGAAAAATACATCACTCAACTACAATATATATAGAACAATACCCTAATAAATAGGACAAGCTATACATTCGGGTCTGATAAATGCCTTAAACAAATAAACACTCAATGGCATATTAATTGAGTTAGTACAAACTAAGATATGAAATATAAACCAAGTACATGAATTATAAGCCAGGTACTTAAGTTCCTCCTCCCCCCCCCCCCCCCCCCCCCAGTTTTTCTCAAATATACAACGAGGTAAAAAGATATAAAGCAGAACAATATGTAATATGAAAATAACACAATCAATAACATAATCAAAGGTAGATGCAAGTGTCTCCTATATTAAGTAGATGTTAGGAGGCGCCTTTTGTCATTTTGAGAGATGTCCATGCCCTAAATCCTCATAAACCAATTATTAACGAGTAACTACCGAGACTATGATTGATGTGTGAATTATGTAAGAACTATCATACCTATGGAATTACGAAGATACTCAAATCTAATATTATCAAGCACTTTAGTAAACAGATAAGCTAACTATTTTTCTGTATTGAGATACTTAATGTCCAATTCTGTAGACTCTACAAGATCACGAATGAAATGATGTCTAATTTTTATGTGCTTAGTTTGGGAGTGCGGGACTGTATTTTTAGATATGTGTATGGCACTCTAGTTATCGCAATATATAGTCAATTTTTCTTCAACGATACCATAATCACTAAGCATCTTCTTGATCCATTACAGTTGGGAACAACAACTACCGGCTGAAATGTATTTGAATCCAACCAATGAGAGAGAGAGACCGTTTTGTTTCTTACTTTTCCAACCTACTAAATTATTTCCTACATAAAAGCAGGCACCAAAAGTACTTTTACTATATAATAGCACTAGTGGCTTCTTTAAGGTACCAAACACCGTAATTTTATGTACCCCTAACATATTTAATGATACGTTTAACACTTAACACGTGTGATTCTTTAGGTGCGCATTGGTATCTTGTACAGACGCATACGGCGGACGCAATATCAGGTAAGGAATCAGTAAGTTATAGGAGGCTCCCTATCATACTTCTATAAAGAGTTGGGTTAACATTTTTCCCATTTTCTTATTTAGATAATTTAGTAGTCGTGCTCACCGGTGTACGTACGAGTTTGGAGTGTTCTAACCCAAATTTCTTAATGAAATATGAAAGGCATATTTTGATTGATTAATAAAAAGACCATCATTAAATTGTTTGACTTGTAGACCTAAGAAACATTGTAATTCACCAATTAAAGACATCTGAAATTCAGAATATATTATCTAAAAAAAATCTTTTACTTGATTAGGACAGGTTGAGCCGAAAATTCTATCGTCTACGTAAACTTGGGCAATCACGACATACTTTTCTGATTTCCTAATGAATAAGGTTGGATCGTTTCAACCTCGAAAAAATATGTGAGAGACTAGAAATGTAGATAGACGCTCATACTAAGCTCTTGGAGTTTATTTCAATCCGTATAAGGCTTTCTTAGGTCTAAATATGCGATCAAGATAAGTGGGGTCGATAAAACCTTTAGGTTGTTCTACGTATACTTCCTCAGTTAAAATTCCATTTAAAAATGCGGACTTAACATGCATTTGAAAAAGTTTGAATTGTAAATGACATGATATGGCTAAAAGAAGATGAACTGACTCGAGTTAAGTGGCAGGGGCAAAAGTCTCCTCAAAGTCAATTCCTTCTATTTGAGAGTGACCTTGTGCGACTAACCTAGACTTATTTCTAATGACCTCCCCATTTTCATCATTTTTGTTTTTGAAAATCCAACGAGTGGCAATAACCTTATTATCTTTTGGCCTAGGAATGAGATACCAAACATCATGACATTGAAACTGGATAAGCTCTTCTTGCACAACATTAATCCAGAAGGAGTAAAAAAGGGCATCATTTACATTTTTTGGTTCTACAAGAGAAACGAAACAAGAAAAATGTGCTACTTTTTGAAGTTGGGATCTAGTTCTAACTGGATCAAAAGGATTACCAACAATCTTATCAATAGGATGATATTTAGAAACCCAAGTTGGTACAGAAGGATTCTCAAGTGGAAGTGAATTAGTTATCTTTAGAGAGTCAGGGATGAAATTGGTTTCTTCCTCATCCAGGATGACTGGTTGACTGAACCTACTCTCAGCATTGGTATTATTTACAATTACATTAAAAGATTACATAATGACTTTGTTTTGATAATTAAAGACATGAAAAGCCCCACTGGTTTGTGAATAACCAAGAAAAATTCCTTTTTCTCCTAGGGTGTCAAATTTTGAGAGATGTCCCGTGTCCTCACAGATATAACAGACACTTTTGAAGGTTTTAAAATATATTAGGCCATGCTTTTTGTAGAACCAAAGTTCATATGAAGTTTGTTTGGAATTTTTCCTAAGGTATACAAGATTAATGATATGAAAAGCGATTTGAACAGCTTCAACCCAAAAAATACTTAAGTAGATTTTTCGCATGTAAAATCACTCGAGACATCTCTTGTAGGGTTCTATTTTTGCATTCAGCAATTCCATTCTGCTGAGGTGTCTTAGGCACACTTAATTTGCATTTGTAACCATTACTATACAATATTATGAAACGCCAGAATCTTTGAATTCTCCACCTATGTCACTTCTGATGCAACATACTTGCGTATCCTTCTCGTTCTCAATTTTTAAAAGAATTTTTAAGAACTCACTGAAGGTATCAAATTTATTTTTCACAAAGCTACCCATGTATATCTTGTGTAATCATCCACAATAGCAAGTATATAATTGTTACCACAAAAGCTTACAATTCTAGAAAGACCCATAAGGTCCATGTGGATTAATTCCAAAGTTTTTGTAGTTAAGATATCTTTAACTTTCTTGTGAGGAGATTTACTTATTTTCTCTTCTTGATAAGGACCACAGATAGTATTAAAAGAGTTTTTGATTTTTGGTAATCCTCTAACTATTTCTTGGGAACTTAACCTACGAAGATTATAAAAAAATTTATGTCCCAATCTATTGTTCCATAGATCAGCATCTTCTAATCTGGCAATTTTACAAGATTCAGACTTAGGAATGACTGTGTAACAATTATCCTCATTTATGTTTCCTATTAAAATAAGGTTCCCCTTTTCATTAAGAATTTTGCCATTAGTTTTTGAAAATGTAACAATATGATTGGAATCACAAAATTGAGATATACTAAGTAAGTTAGCCTTAATACCTTTAACTAAAAAAACGTCATTTAGTTTGGGGTGACCTTCCTCACGCAATGTTCCCTTACCTATGATCTTGGATGAAACCCCATCACCAAACACAACACTACCTCCAAGGAAGTCTGTTTTGTTTGTTAATTTGGTTTCATCCCTGGTCATATGTTTAGAACATCTAGAGTTCAAGTACCAACCAGATGAAGTGCGTTGTGCCTTAAAAGCTGTTATGACAACATTGCACCTGCGCTAGAGTAACAAGTTATCTTTTTCTAATCCAAATGGGCCTGTTTTTAAATTTTTGTTGCCCTCAGAGTTAGAAAATATTTTTTTAGTCTTTCTAAATGGTTTCCTTTTATTCTTAGATCCTTCCTTCTTTTTATAGTTAAAGTTATGTGTGGTCTACCTTGAAAGAACATAAGTATACCTACTCTTCCTAGAAGAGTTAAAATTTGGATAAGTAGGTGTGTACATTCTTTTTTGAAAACATTCGATAATAGTGTGGCCTTAAACATCGCAGTATGAATAGTAATGATGTGTGGGGGACTTGAATTTAATATTAAAGTCTTTAAAGATAGGTTTAGCCCTAATATGAATGGTTATCCAAGTGTCATTGGTTTTGGATTTCTAACATTGGTCTCTAACAGGCCAATAGACGTACTTAGGTGGACAATTAGATTTGGTATATGATTTGGTAGAGACATTTTTAAAACTGTGTTCTTTCTGAGTATCTTGAACTTTCTGGCCTTCCTTAACAAAAATAACATTTTCAAGAGAAACATTTTTACTAGTAATGACCATTTCTATAAAACCTAAGCCAATTTTGTCTTCAAAATCAAACTTACTTCCTTCAATAATTTATTCATAAGATTTCATTTGTGCTTCAAAATGTAAACATTTTTTCAAATATATTTGAAGTTTTATATTTTGATTCTTCAAGCTCAAGAAGAGCAGATATATATTTTTTTCTCTAAAACATAATTTTTCTCAGACAAGTCTTTGATTTATAAAGAAAATAATTTTGTTTCAGTCTCATGGGAAACACATTGTGCTGTAAATTCTTCCTAATAGTCTGGTTAAGTAAATCAATACATTAACTCAACAGATTCACCATTTTATCAAGACAGGCACTTTTCTTAAGTGTTTCGTGTATAGCTCTTAAAGACCTGAAAGATCATCGTTGGACTCACTATATGTCTTGTGTGTAGTGTATCCTATAGAGCTCATTTCTTATGTATAACCCACACACACTTTAGATTTGTCTACAATGTTCTCATTTATACACACTCGTATACTATTATTTTCAGTGCTATTTTTATCACCAGCAGACGCTATGTTATCATTTGCAGATACAGTAAGAACATTATCAGGCATAATAGAATCATAAGTAGTCAAACATTCATTATCGTCATAGTATATGATTTTAGCATAGAATGACATGCAAGACTCATTATTATGGGTTGACTCGGTTTCATCTGAATCAGAATTACTTGAGTCGTCCCATGTTTTACATATGTTTGCCCTATTGTTCTTGTTCAAATTAGTTTTGCATCTATTAGCATAGTGTCTCATTGTACCACATCTATGACATTTCACATCTTTTAAGTCAATCATGGGTTTATTTTTGTCATAGGACTGTTTGTCATCATGTCTTTCATGAGGTCTGCGATTTTGATTACCTTGATAATTTTGTGTGCCTTGTTTAGAGGCTACTACATTTTTGAATTTGATAATCTTTTTGAAATTATTTCTCATAAGAGATATTTGATTTTCAAGGTGATACAAATCATAGTCATCACTTAAGTCAAGTTCATACTCTAAGGGACTTATTTTAGGTGAAGACAATTATGATGAAAACACAACATTAGAACTAGTGGGTCTCTTATTTTGGGCAGTCAACTGTTGTTTAAACTCTAACTCCATCTCAACAGTTCTCAATTTGCTACTTAGCAACTCAGGAGTCAAGTTTGGGTCATCCATTTCTTCTATGGCATATCTCTTATTGTCAAACTTAGCAGGTAATGACTTGAAAATCTTTTAAACGATTTCTTTTCTACTATAGGTTATGCCATTTGCATGTAATTTTGTGATGATATCAGTTAACCTTATATAGAAATCATGAAGAGGTTCACTGTCATCCATAATCAGTGTATTGTGCTGCTGGATTAACATTTGGATTTTTCCAGCCTTAACACATTCATCACCCTCATAAGCGGTGACTAAGGTGTCCCAGGCCTCCTTAGAATTAAAACATATAGATATTCTTTTAAATTCGTGTTCGTTAATGAACATAAAGCTAGCGTTCTTTCCCTTATTATTATTTAGAGACATCTTTTTCTCTTTCATAGTAAATTCGCTAAGAAGTTTCTTAACCCTTATGGGATTAGCTTTAAATAAGGACTTAGTTGGATGTTCATACCCTTTTTCGATCATATCCCAGATATCATCACTAATAGTTCCTTGAATTAAATAAACCATTCATACTTTCCAGTAAGAAAAGTTATTTCCATCAAAGTGAGGTGGTCGGTAAAGGTTACCTAACTTCTCAGATCTTTCATCCATATTCAGAACTTTAAGATTTCAAAAACAGTTTCTAGAGTTTCAGGATAATTTTTTTTTTTATAAACCTGCATTGATACCACTTGAAAAAAGCTTGTTTACTAAGTTAATAAAAAAAATTTATAGATTAAGTAAACTCCAATAATAAACTCCTAGAACAAAACTCTTTTTGAAATATAAGACAAGATGTGTTTTGGACAGGTTCTGAATATGTATTTTTGATTTGTTATTTTGATTACCATACATTTTTAAAATTAAAACCTACTACTAAGTAGGGGTGTTCAGAAAATCGAATGGATCGGTAGACCGAACTGAACCATCCTAATTTTATTGGGGGGTTTCTAATCGGTCCGATCTAGAATTTTTTTGACAGACCGATCTAATCGAGACGGTCCTCGATCTCCCTTGTTAAATACCCGGTTTAGACCAACCCGGACCGATCGGTTACTATATATATATATATATACACACACACATATTTATACATATATATTAATAAAAACACACGTTACGCTTGTCTTAAACAAAAAAAAGGAACCCTAGTAGATCTAATAACAGCAAACGCACACATTTGTTTTGTTCTCTCTCTCACAACACAACACATTTGTGCCGCTGCTCAACTCATGTTTTCTCTCATCTATGCCACTGCTCTACTCTCATATGATTAAAGTTACCAAACACTTCAATTTAAAATAGGAATATCTTTATATCTACAAAACACTCACCATCTTCTTTATTGAGCAAACGTTTTAACCCCACCCCATGTTCTTGCTCCCATCTCAGACCACCACCACTAAACACACCATTAGGTCTGCCATCGGCCACTAGAAGATCTCCATAATCAACAGATGACCCAAAGAACTTGTTATGCAATAAACTATCCATCAAATTTTCTTCTGTATAACCCATCTACCAATAAAATCGATCAAATAAACATGCATTTTCTTTTGATTTACCATCTAGATCGAGTAATAGATTTAGTTATTAATGAAAAATGTCGCTGGTTGTGGTTTGAATATGGGGTTTCGAGAGATACTCTGGAGTTTTCGTCTTCACAGAGGCACGGTGGGTTGTTTTGGATTTTGGGGTTGGAGAGAGAGAGAAGTTGTAATGTTTGGATTAGGGTTTGTTGAGTGAAAAAGATGGTTTGTTTGGTGATAGGGTTGTTTTTCATTTCCTATTTTTCTTGTTGAATGTTTTAGCCACGATCTGGATAATATTTTGCTGGAGAACCTTGGCGACGCAAGAACACTACAAGCAGTGTTTGAACTTGAAGCTATTGTTCTGAATGGTAAAGTTGTTCCTCTTAATTGTAAAGTTAATTTAAATGATTCCATATAAAATTTGCGTGAGTAGTGCTAGGCCCACAACTTAATGTGGTAGCCAGCAAATTATAATTGGTTTAGCGGTTTGTTGACTCCATTTTTTATCCCTATCGAAAGTTACTTCAAAAATATTAGTACTGGTAAGTTAGACCGGACCGACCATACAAAAAATTGGATCGACTAGGCTCGAAAAACCGATTTAATCTGTTCGGTCTTGGTCCTTCTTTTTTTAGGACTGGTGTAATCGGTTCGGTCCTTAAATTTACTGAAAACTGAATCGGACCGAACTGCGAACGCCCCTACTACTAAGTCTTAAATGAGAAACCATTCACAAGATTTTTAACTTGGTAAAACCCTAAAGTAAGGGAAACATCCATCCCCCCTCTGTGGAGCAAAACAAAAAAATCCACTAGAAACAATCACAATACAAGCTACAACACTAAGAATGAAAATCAAGATCCCAAATCTAAGTCAAGAAAATATACCTACAGGACTTAATCCACTCTCAAAGGCTTCTGACTTGATTTTTATCTCCCTCCAGCAGCTTCCTTACTTTTTCCTTATCCACAGATTATAAAAGCTCTAACAACACTATGTTTCAAAAAAAGAACCACTATATCTAGTGTTCGTGTGAGAGTGTAAGTGTTCATGATGTGCACTAAATTCTAATAATGCAACTCACCCTCTCAGAATAGTTATATAGACAAAATCTTGTAAATCATCAACTTCTATATGACATTCAAATTCTGATTCAACTTATTTTGAAAAATAAAATTCTTATCAAGGCCAGATCTGAAAACAATCTTGCTATTAAAAAAAGGCAAGATCCTATATGTCTCAAACTTATTTCTTTACAAATTTATTTCACAAAATGTGAAATATAACTAGGAGGCATAAACGCTTTTAGATATGAGAAACTTGAAAGAATCAGAAATCTCTTTTTAAAAAAAATTGAAATCAGAGAAGGATCTTTTTGAAAATAAACGAGAAATATAAAGATCCAAGAGATAGAAACCTAAAAAAAATCATGTGATTTTCTCTTTGGAAAACCTCAAAATTTCTACTAAGAAATATGAGTTTTTCCTAGAGATGGGTTCTAAAAGAGAAATCTAGTTTGAAGAGGTCTTCAAATATCAAATACCCAAAAACTTTAATGCTCTCAGAAACCCTAAATATAACTCTTAATATTGAGTTTTTTGGTATTTGGAAATGGAAGATTTGGTTATGTGGTATTTGGGAGAAAACGCTTAGGGTTTGATCTTTGGACGAACTAGGGTTTTTTATCTTCTCTTTCTTTTCTCCTCTTTCTCTTCTCTCTATTTTTTTCTCTAAAAAATCAGACGAAATTAAAAACTTCTCAAATGCTAACACATGGACTCCTATTATACTAGACGTAGAAGGATCGAGAAGGCTGACCTAAATCAAGGGTTGAGATTCACTCGCTTAGGGTTTCATCTTTGGACGAACTAGGGTTTTCTATCTTCTCTTTTTTTCTCCTCTTTCTCTTCAATCTATTTTTTTCTCTAACAAATCATATGAAATTAAAAACTTCTCAAATGCTAACACATGGACTCCTATTATACTAGACGTAGAAAGATCGACAAGGCCGACCTAAATCAAGGGTTGTTCCCTCAGACTGTGCCAATTATAGATGATAATTTTCCTACAGGTAGTGATATTCAATGCACATAAGCCAAGAAAGAATAACAACAACAGAAAATAGTGAGATCATACACACAATTCAATATGCATGTTATTTGACAACATGCCCATAACCATAATGTTTTGGGTTTGTTCTTTATTACTCAAGAACTCAGTTCATGAGGGGAAATTTTACATTTATAAGGAAACTTAGGAGAGTCTTAAGCCCCGTTAATAGGTATCCCAAAGAGCTTTGACTTATCCTTGATTGGGATTAGCCGTTACAAGTGATATCATTGAACGGTTCTCTATTAACCGGGAGTCTTAAATTACCATAGACGCATGTGGTTGGGGAGCACAAGGTCGAGCACATGCCGGTGCAATTCTTTACCCCACATTTCCTATTTAACTAATGTTAGGATATGCCTAACTGTATTAACATGCTTACACGTATATCTCTATGGCTTTCAACATAATTCCTAAATGTTAAAAAAATATGAAGTATTGGTAAATAAAACTAATTAAATGTTCCAGCAAATACGCAAAAAATACAATAGAATAATTGCAGTAAAAAAATAAAAGTAGAATGATTACGCCAAATAAAATTATATACTCGAATATACTTGCCTATCATATCCGACAAGTAAGTGTTTTCATAAGGAAAAAAAATCATAATATATGATAAAAAAATATATGATTAACAAGTGGATGAAATAATTACAAAAAAGAATTAGGAAAGGAAAATTATGTATACATAGGAAAAAAATCACTTAATGTTTTTTTATTAAAAAAAGGGTAGCAATCAAACAACTTAGGGAAAAGGCAACGTATGTTGAGTAAGAAGTTAGATACATAGGTTATATTGGAAAAAGATATTTTTTCTCAAATCTTAGGATTCTTTGGAAGGACAACTATAAGCATTCAATATACATAGTCGTAAAGGTTAAAAATAAAAGATAAACAAATGAGTATGATGAGTACACAAAAGGTCAAAAATAAATATCCATGAAGAGGAAAGGAATACTAAAGAAATTAAGAAAAATGGGAGAAAGAAAGTATATTAGGTGTTCACGTATATAAGTGGAGGGATAAGACTGTACATGAAAGCTCTATTGTGTTTTACAAGTGGTAGACCTTCATGAAAAGATCCAATTTCATATATATATATATATATATATATATATATATATATATATATATATATAGACACACTATAGTAAATATTGGTTGGTTTTCATACACTTTTTTATTATTCTGTTAGTTAATGTTTGGTCACAATATGTTGTAACACCCCGCCTAAAATAATAACAGGTGGCCAGCCCTATACTATATTAAATCAGGAATTTCAGATGGTCCAGTCTCAACATCAACTATCGGTACTATATAATATAAGACTAACTACCCGAATCCATATAAGCAAGATGTTATAAAAAAAATTTAAAACTTTCAACATACACAACCCCACACTATAAAACTACTAATGAATATGAGAGATACAAGAAAGAACTATAAGAAATGAACGGTATAACTATTCATGAATATGCCATAAATAAATGAACCCGAATAAGCTGTCGGGTCACAGCAAATACAATAACTGAAGGGAATAAATATAAACATGTATATAAATATCCCTATGATACAAACCCGATATACAACATGAATCCTACCTAGAATTTTAAAGAAGTAGGAAGCGGCTACATGAAACATCCCGCAACAGTCCGCACCTGTCACGGCTCCCAAGACTCAGGATAGGAGGTCATCCGGCATCCATGCGGTAGGATACCTGTGGTAACATATACATATACAAGGAGGAGAGAAAAGTAAACGGGTCAGAGCCCCGAATGTGTAAAATATTTAGCAAGTGTGTTAACCGTGCATAATAAATACCGGTGTACATAATTTCATAAATAAGTGAGACCGCACTCTCGTGGAACCCCAACTCACCTCTCATCTAAAGGCGCGCACCTATTCGCGTCCTCAAATTTTAGTTAAATTACCCCCATTGATTTTAGGACAACCTAACTTATCAGGCCTAGCCTATATCCACGAGAGCTACCTTCCCATCATAATCTAAGGATCCACCCATTTCTAATCCTATTAGATTATGATTACAACCATTATGCCATAAAAGGCTTAATGAATTCCGATTAATAATCTCATAAATTATAATTATCATAATTCCTAAAACATTATCCCTATATATATATATATATATATATATATATATATATATATATATATATATATAGGCTAAAAACGTAAAAATTAATATACTTAATAATATGCACATGGAATATTGGCAAGACTTCTCTCTAATCCCAAAATTGTACAACGTTTCGTGCGTGGGGAGTCTCGCAAAGCGAAATCCAAACAAGGAACCGCCCCGTTATACTACTCCTGACAAGGTCAAGACCAGAGATCCGTGATGCCACCTATGGAATTACTTCTCTCAAATCTCGACATGGCACTGCGTTTCGTGCGTGAGGTGTCTCGCAAAGCGAAATCCAAACAAGGAACCACCTCGTTACACTACTCCTGGGCAATGTCGATCCTAGAGATCCATAATCCTCAACATACAAGTTAATACAACCATTACTACTAACTATAACTCCTAAAGAAAGAAAGAAAGAAAAGAAGAGAAAGAAAACAAATAAGATAAAATAAAAGAACCTCCAATAATATCCTTGGGATGATGTAACCGAAATAATACCTTATGTGCGATACATCAACCCCCATCAATCTAGTACACCATAATCATCTAAGATGTACCTCATAAAAGTCCATATCCTGTCGTCTATAGGATATATATATAAATATATATATATATATATATATAGGTATTTATTTCTTACCGTATATATATATCATCATCAATCCAATAGCCAAGTGTACATACTACATATGATGTACAAGGCCATGCACATAGTATACCCGGCTATATATATCGTCGATAAACTGCATCAATGCTATCATCTTCCCAGTGCCCGACTCACGTAGCAATACTGGGGCCACCATAGTGGGACTAAACGGCACCCATCTCGTGGTAAACTCACGCACACGACGTCCCGGGAAGCGGTCATAGTTCCAACCGGTAATGAGACGAAACATACCCACCACGTCTCATCCCAAAAATATATATCTATATGTATAATAATCACAAGGGACGACTATGACCTGGGGAATATCCACACCCTGCATTATATGCCAGGATGCTCACCCTCTACGCGCGCAACTTCCCAATGATAGCATGAGCGGGGTATGCTTAACCAAATAAGTATATGTATTATTCACATGCACAATATATATACATCCATATGATCCAATTATAGGATCAAATAATAAACCACCATATACGGTTTAAGTATCCATACCATGTATGCTCATAACATAAATATATCCATACATTTATATACATACGGATATATATCAACACATATACACATATCCTTATATCTATATACGATAAACTAATTCTCGTTCATATGCATATGATATATATATATACCTGGCTATAAGTATACATAGTCCTCAATATACAAGCCGTCACCATAATTCCTTTAATTTACCTCGATACGTGAATATAATCCCATACTTGAAACATATTCGATCATTTTCCTATGATGAATAGTCTCCCAAAACCATATGTATGTATCTATACCTATATATATTCAACATTAGGGCTATCACCCAAGAGTTTGTGCAGGAATCTTTCACTACACATATCATCTATATCTCCGAGTACATCAAAGAATCTAGTAATCATTTTGACTATCGGTATACATAAAACTAATAGTCTATCAGCCTCAAGCTCATTCTTTCAATCATCAAATAATCTCATTTCCCTCGATTTCGATTATGGTTCGGTCACTTTTGTGAATACCCTAATCTAAGATCTCTCTAAGAGTTCTTAGCCTCACATCACATCTACACTTACTTTTAATCTACAATTAGGATTCTCAATCTCAAACGGTTTCCCCAACATCTCAATACATACATGGATACATTTCTCCCAAATTACCCTAAGGACTCCCCAAAACTCTAATGTGTGAGAAACTCCTTATGTGTCTCCAAGAACATATCTCTTACATCATAAGAGAAGGCCCCAATTCAATAAACCCGACCAAAAAGGGTTTGAAATCACTATGGAGAAAATACCTCAAAATGCCCTGTTTCCGAATCGATTCGGCCTCCAAGGCGAATCGATTCGGATCCAAAGACCTGGGCTTCTGCAATAGGCCGAATCGATTCGGCTTGGGGTCCGAATCGATTCGGTCAATACAGACCTGCTAATTTTACCAAACCGAATCGATTCGCTTGAGGAGGCGAATCGATTCGGACCTGCAATTTTTGAAGGTTTCATCTGTTTCTTTAAAACCTACGAATTCTAAACCCTAAATTTCTCATTCCAACCCCCAAACCTTCATCAAATCATGATTTTAAGCCCATTAACCAACCCAAAGTTGATCCCAATCATTTCTATGTCATTAATTCTCAATTTAAACATTGATTTCAAGATTTAAACCAAAAAATCTAGGTTTTGACATTAATACCCAAAAAACCATTTCTTTACCCCACAATTTATGAAATAAAATACACAAATATCTATTTAGCAAGATTAAACACTTGCCTCTGGTTTGTAGAGGCTGCATCATCCTCGATGTCGCGGTTGGGCCGGAAATCCCAAGCTTTTTTTCTTCCTCTCTCTCTTCTTTTCTTTCTCCTTTCTTTCTTCCTTTTTCTTTCTCTCTTTCTCTATTTGAGAAGGCTTCATCCGTAAGCCTTAAATCCTTTAAAACAACAAACCCAATTTTAAATGTTAATACACACTTTAAATGACTCGTTGACTCCAATTCAAGTCAAAACAACTTAAAAACATTCCGGAGCCGAAATAAGACCCAATGACAGTCATTTTGACTATCTCGACCCTTCCGGGATCGATGGTACCCTCAAAAATATCATCCGGAATACTTTGAAACGTCCTCTATTTTTGGACTTAAATTCCCAAATTCTAAAATTCTCCAATTCAATTAAATTTTATTTTCCCAAAAACTTAATTTCTCAGTCTCCAAAATCGTGGGGTGTTACAATCTTCCCCCCTTACAAGAATTTCGTCCGTGAAATTTAAGATATGCCTAGGACCTTAATATCATCTAGTCCTTACATCAATCCTCAAGGTCACTATGCCGATCCTTCTAGTTCTCACGTCGAACTATATAGATCCTTACCGACCCCTAAAATCAACTAGCTACCCAGGGCGCCCATATACCCTGTACCCGAGTCTCTATTCGTAAAATCTTAATGAGGATCCATTAGCCTCAAAATTGTAATATAACCCTCAGTAAAATAATCTATAACAATATACTAAATATATAAAAGTTTGAAAATTTCCACTGGTTGAACTTTCCTCAATTCCTGACGCTAGCCACCTTCGTGCGGGGGAGGTCTCGTAAGCGAAATCCAAACAAGGCACCCTCCCAATACACTACTGTGTAGCTAGGTCGGGGATTGAGATTAGTTGAACCAGGGTTAAGGTTTTATAAAAGAAAGATTTACATATTTTTAGATAACGCCCGAGGGCCTATACAAATAATACGATATAAATATATTTTGCGTCTTTCGACACGCCAAACAAACACCTTTTGTTTAGAACACAAGGTCTTAACAAATACAATGCTCTAGACAATATCTAGTTCTCAAAACTAGCACAACTATGAGCTAAACTATCCGCTCCTTACAAATCTACCAAACTCTGAACCTCTCAGTTATGAAATTCCTATACATCATATTAACACCTTTATATAAAAATAAATCCTTCCCTCATTGGGACTCTAAAACTTCCCTACTATCTCGTTATGAAAAGGTGTATCATCTCCCAAGACGCCATACCAATGCCACACTTGCTCACTTCCTTCTCTAGGAAAAAAAAAATTCCATACACCCTAGCGGTGTAGCGGATAACTACCCATCACGCCTTACACGCGAAGTTCCCAATATCGCACAAAGCGTAACTTAAACCCAAAGAAAGGTATTCTACCTTACAATTCCATAACCTAATGGTTTCCCCTCACCCTAGAATCTCAACTCAGGGTCCTCAACTCCTTCCAGGAAAATCATTATCCCTAAGCCTATTTCTTCACAAGAGAAACATCTTCCTCAAAATCCTTCCTAACCATATTGAAGGGCAATGTGCGATTGCAACTGTCGGAAACTCCTTTAGTTCTACACAAGGGCATTCTCCCTTATCTTAGAAGGCGATACTCCTAATATTGGGACAACTACACCAACCTCACCTCGGTAAAAGTCACCAACATTAGGTTTCCTAACTAAGGTTAACAGATTCTCAATCTAAACCTCCCAAGAACTACACTACGTGCCTCTCCTCGGACTTACCTCACTAAGACCAAGATTCGCCATTCGAGTAAATTTCCTTTCTTACTCAACTGCCGATAAATCACCTCAAACCACTGCTAGAAATCTCCTCAATAACTCCTCCAAAATCGGGGAAGACAAATACCCCCGATTGAAGCGTACCCAGAATATACTATGGGTATTGTACTTCTAATCCTATCCTTTCCTAGACGACAAAATCTAGGCGACGCCTGAAACGAAACAAGAGCAACTGTTACCAGAACGCCAATCAAGTGAATGCACTTCACAGAAGAAACAACGCAGTGAACACAACAGTCCTATTTGTAGGGCTTTATGTCAAGAACGTTAACGGAAGAATGCAGAACGGGCAAGGATCCTAAGGACTCTAGAACCTGATGCTCTGATACCATCTGTAACACCCCGCCTAAAATAATAACGGGTGGCCAGCCCTATACTATATTAAATCAGGAATTTCAGATGGTCCAGTCTCAACATCAACTATCGGTACTATATAATATAAGACTAACTACCCGAAACCATATAAGCAAGATGTTATAAAAAAAATTTAAAACTTTCAACATACACAACCCCACACTATAAAACTACTAATGAATATGAGAGATACAAGAAAGAACTATAAGAAATGAAAGGTATCACTATTCATGAATATGCCATAAATAAATGAACCCGAATAAGCTGTTGGGTCACAGCAAATACAATAACTGAAGGGAATAAATATAAACATGTATATAAATATCCCTATGATACAAACCCGATATACAATATGAATCCTACCTAGAATTTTAAAGAAGTAGGAAGCGGCTACATGAAACATCCCGCAACAGTCCTCACCTGTCACGGCTCCCAAGACTCAGGATAGGAGGTCATCCGGCATCCATGCGGTAGGATACCTGTGGTAACATATACATATACAAGTAGGAGAGAAAAGTAAACGGGTCAGAGCCCCGAATGTGTAAAATATTTAGCAAGTGTGTTAACCGTGCATAATAAATACCGGTGTACATAATTTCATAAATAAGTGAGACCGCACTCTCGTGGAAACCCCAACTCACCTCTCATCTAAAGGCGCGCACTTATTCGCGTCCTCAAATTTTAGTTAAATTACCCCCATTGATTTTAGGACAACCTAACTTATCAGGCCTAGCCTATATCCACGAGAGCTACCTTCCCGTCATAATCTAAGGATCCACCCATTTCTAATCCTATTAGATTATGATTACAACCATTATGCCATAAAAGGCTTAATGAATTCCGATTAATAATCTCATAAATTATAATTATCATAATTCCTAAAACATTACCCCTATATATATATATATATAGGCTAAAAACGTAAAAATTAATATACTTAATAATATGCACATGGAATATTGGCAAGACTTCTCTCTAATCCCAAAATTGTACAACGTTTCGTGCGTGCGGAGTCTCGCAAAGCGAAATCCAAACAAGGAACCGCCCCGTTATACTACTCCTGACAAGGTCAAGACCAGAGATCCGTGATGCCACCTATGGAATTACTTCTCTCAAATCTCGACATGGCACTGCGTTTCGTGCGTGAGGTGTCTCGCAAAGCGAAATCCAAACAAGGAACCACCTCGTTACACTACTCCTGGGCAATGTCGATCCTAGAGATCCATAATCCTCAACATACAAGTTAATACAACCATTACTACTAACTATAACTCCTAAAGAAAGAAAGAAAGAAAAGAAGAGAAAGAAAACAAATAAGATAAAATAAAAGAACCTCCAATAATATCCTTGGGATGATGTAACCGAAATAATACCTTATGTGCGATACATCAACCCCCATCAATCTAGTACACCATAATCATCTAAGATGTACCTCATAAAAGTCCATATCATGTCGTCTATAGGATATATATATAAATATATATATATATAGGTATTTATTTCTAACCGTATATATATATCATCATCAATCCAATAGCCAAGTGTACATACTACATATGATGTAAAAGGCCATGCACATAGTATACCCGGCTATATATATCGTCGATAAACTGCATCAATGCTATCATCTTCCCAGTGCCCGACTCACGTAGCAATACTGGGGCCACCATGGTGGGACTAAACGGCACCCATCTCGTGGTAAACTCACGCACACGACGTCCCGGGAAGCGGTCATAGTTCCAACCGGTAATGAGACGAAACATACCCACCACGTCTCATCCCAAAAATATATATCTATATGTATAATAATCACAAGGGACGACTATGACCTGGGGAATATCCACACCCTGCATTATATGCCAGGATGCTCACCCTCTACGCGCACAACTTCCCAATGATAGCATGAGCGGGGTATGCTTAACCAAATAAGTATATGTATTATTCACATGCACAATATATATACATCCATATGATCCAATTATAGGATCAAATAATAAACCACCATATACGGTTTAAGTATCCATACCATGTATGCTCATAACATAAATATATCCATACATTTATATACATACGGATATATATCAACACATATACACATATCCTTATATCTATATACGATAAACTAATTCTCGTTCATATGCATAAGATATATATATATACCTGGCTATAAGTATACATAGTCCTCAATATACAAGCCGTCACCACAATTCCTTTAATTTACCTCGATACGTGAATATAATCCCATACTTGAAACATATTCGATCATTTTCCTATGATGAATAGTCTCCCAAAACCATATGTATGTATCTATACCTATATATATTCAACATTAGGGCTATCACCCAAGAGTTTGTGCAGGAATCTTTCACTACACATATCATCTATATCTCCGAGTACATCAAAGAATCTAGTAATCATTTTGACTATCGGTATACATAAAACTAATAGTCTATCAGCCTCAAGCTCATTCTTTCAATCATCAAATAATCTCATTTCCCTCGATTTCGATTATGGTTCGGTCACTTTTGTGAATACCCTAATCTAAGATCTCTCTAAGAGTTCTTAGCCTCACATCACATCTACACTTACTTTTAATCTACAATTAGGATTCTCAATCTCAAACGGTTTCCCCAACATCTCTATACATAACTCCAAATACATACATGGATACATTTCTCCCAAATTACCCTAAGGACTCCCCAAAACTCTAATATGTGAGAAACTCCTTATGTGTCTCCAAGAACATATCTCTTACATCATAAGAGAAGGCCCCAATTCAATAAACCCAACCAAAAAGGGTTTGAAATCACTATGGAGAAAATACCTCAAAATGCCCTGTTTCCGAATCGATTCGGCCTCCAAGGCGAATCGATTCGGATCCAAAGACCTGGGCTTCTGCAATAGGCCGAATCGATTCGTCTTGGGGTCCGAATCGATTCGGTCAATGCAGACCTGCTAATTTTACCAAACCGAATCGATTCGCTTGAGGGGGCGAATCGATTCGGACCTGCAATTTTTGAAGGTTTCATCTGTTTCTTCAAAACCTACGAATTCTAAACCCTAAATTTCTCATTCCAACCCCCAAACCTTCATCAAATCATGATTTTAAGCCCATTAACCAACCCAAAGTTGATCCCAATCATTTCTATGTCATTAATTCTCAATTTAAACATTGATTTTAAGATTTAAACCAAAAAATCTAGGTTTTGACATTAATACCCAAAAACCATTTCTTTACCCCACAATGTATGAAATAAAATAGACAAATAGCTATTTAGCAAGATTAAACACTTGCCTCTGGTTTGTAGAGGTTGGATCATTCTCGATGTCGCGGTTGGGCCGGAAATCCCAAGTTTTTTTCTTCCTCTCTCTCTTCTTTTCTTTCTCCTTTTTTTCTTCCTTTTTCTTTCTCTCTTTCTCTATTTGAGAAGGCTTCATCCGTAAGCCTTAAATCCTTTAAAACAACAAACCCAATTTTAAATGTTAATACACACTTTAAATGACTCGTTGACTCCCATTCAAGTCAAAACAACTTAAAAACATTCCGGAGCCGAAATAAGACCCAATGACAGTCATTTTGACTATCTCGACCCTTCCGGGATCGATGGTACCCTCAAAAATATCATCCGGAATACTTTGAAACGTCCTCTATTTTTGGACTTAAATTCCCAAATTCTAAAATTCTCCAATTCAATTAAATTTTATTTTCCCAAAAACTTAATTTCTCAGTCTCCAAAATCGTGGGGTGTTACATATGTATGTAAAATAGGGGTTGTCACAAGAATTTAAAACTAATAAGTTTGCATTAATAGGGTTGTTGTGTGGAAGTCATAGTATGTAAATGGTGGAGAGTTTAGTTGCATTGCCTTTTTGTCATTTTTTTTATTTTATCCCCTGAGATAATGTTGTATATAGAGATATTCTTTAAATGTTCAGTAAATAGACCTGCCCCTCGCACTAGTGTATCATCCTGCTTGTCCTTTATGCATAAACCCTCTCGTCCCTAAATCATGTGGTGGGTTAAGTCTAATTACTGAACATCTAGCGGGTTATCTCTAAAGACAACATTATCTCAGGGTCAAAGTAAAAAAAAACTTTGTTATTGGAGGTATATATGCTTGTGATATGAAGTTTAACGTTTGTTTACAGTGTGTATATGTTAATTTTAGGTGTTTCTCCACTATGGATCTTCCATGAATGCAAAATTTATGTAAGGTCCATTTTGCAGGAAAACATGGTATTCGAAATTTAAGCGATGTGGATTTGGTCACTCCAAGATCTAGGTTATTTGCTTGTAATGATCATCAAGAGAGTCAGATAGCTGGTTAGTTGAGTTTTTTTCAATTATTAATTTCAGTTGTTAGTTTGGTTAGTTACAATTAGTTTGTTCTTGTATTTTATTTGTGGAAAGTTGTTACAAAAGTTGTTGAAGTGTAGTCTATAAATAGTCAATGTGTTGTAACAGATGGATCATCATATTATGAGTGAAAAAATATCCTTCTTCTCTATTATCTTCTCATATCATCATGTTCTTCATGCTCTCTTATCTCTCTATTTCCCCTATCGATCTCTCTCTTCTATTAGTTTATTGAATTTACTAACAATTAACCCATTTGGTGAAATATTAAGTCAAACATGGAAATCCATGGGCATGACAAGTGGAATCAGGGGCACTAATTTGAAACTCAGAAAACCACAAACTCATAATACCCAAAAACATAAATTTCTAATCTCTTTTTATTTTTTATTTTCCAACCCTAAAGTTTGTTTCTCATTCTTGCTTTGATCTTCTTTTTCTCCAAATTCATTCTAATTCTAATTTTTGAAATTCAATTCTTCAAAACCTAACATTTTGGTATCAAGAGGCTAAATAGTTACTCTTTATTTTCTCTCTACTCCTTCTCATTATTTATGTCATCATATTCACCACCAGGCTCAGTATCGAATTCCCCAAATGGAGTCTAAATTATAATCAACAGATCCAAGAATTGAAATTTAGGAATAAAAAAATTGGGTTGAATGGGAAAAACAATAGAAGAATTATAAGGATTTATTATGGGTCAATTCATAAATGATCTCAACAAAGAAGTGAAAAGCTTTGCTCGGTTTTGTGCTCCGCCAAAATTAAAGGATTATATGAAGTTAGACCAATTACAAGAAGAATTTATAGCCAAAAAAACCACAAGGTTACAGTCAACAATTGTCCTGCAGCGAAATTATGGTCATTTGGGAGGATAAAACTGAAGTTACGATGGATCAATTCATGAAGAGTCTCAATGTATAGGTGAAGAGATTTGTTCAATTATGTGCTCCCGTAAAACTAAGTGATGCTATAAAAGTTTCCCAACTACAAGAAGAATACTAACCTAAAATATCACAAGGTTATAATCCACTATTGCATTGCCCCGAAACGGTAGTTTTTTGAGAAAATAAGACTCGGATGATAAATCAAGAAGAATGGGACGAGAGAAATGGGATTCTAGAGGCAAATAGTTGGGCCTTCATTGAGGAGGATTATAAAAGTAATCATGAGGATCCACATAAGCATTTACAAGATGATGAATATAAGGATTCTGTAACACCCCGTATTTTTATGATTTTTAAATATAAAATTAATTGAATTTAATTTGAGAAATAATTAAGAATTAATCCGGATTAAAATAAATATTAACTAGAGAGTTAAGGGTTAATATTTATTGATGTGTATTATGTCGAATATTATTGAGAGAATAAAGTAATATGTGATTATGAAATTAATATAATTATCGCGATCGAAAAATACGACAGTTATAGTCATTAAGTCGGGACGCGCTTGCGAGTCGTGTCAAGACTAAATGAAAGGAATTAAGAAGTAAAATATTTTTAAGTAATCCAACTGGTCATTTAGAGTGCATCGATGTGTCGGGAAGGGTCGAGATAGTCAAAAAATTCTACCCAGGGGTTTAGTTTGGATCCCGGGATAGTTTTAGGCCAAACCAGTATCCCGGGATGGCGTTTCGATAATTTCCATTCTTGGGCATTTTATACCTACGAAAATTAGAGGAAGAATATATCAGCTACGCGACTCCAATTAGGGTTATTATTCACAAGTTTCAAGGGTGAGCCACAGAGGGTGAGGGATAATCAATTTCAAGGAATTA
Source organism: Sambucus nigra (assembly GCA_949130495.1). Lineage (NCBI taxonomy): Eukaryota > Viridiplantae > Streptophyta > Magnoliopsida > Dipsacales > Adoxaceae > Sambucus > Sambucus nigra. The sequence goes on along the minus strand of OX422210.1, from coordinate 515,511,152 downwards.
AAACCTAGAACCACCACCTTGCAACACCAAGACCACCACCGTGTAGATTGGAGAACAAGGAACACACCCATACGATCTACATCAGCGGATCAGACCATTAAAATTGAGGGAATTGTTTATTACTTGCTTCCTGTTTGTAATAATTATGCTCATGTTAGTAGAGGGATCAAACACACGATTACAATTGAATTAGGTGAAGTTAGAGAATTTAAATCACAGATTAAAACTTGTTTTTGGTAAAGAACAGAATACCTATGCAAGTATAATAGGAATACCAAAATTATATGTTGTGCTTAAGAAATGAATCTGGGTTTTACTATGTGATCAACTCTTAAATTGATGATTTAGGGTTTTTTGATTAGAAATTGGGGATTTCGTGAATTATTGATGTATTATGAAGATTTATTGATTCTAGGTTGCTAGAAATCATCTAAACACGTTAGGATATCCAATAGGTTTGCTGATTTGGTGTTTGGGATTGAACAGTAGAGGTTATAGGGTTGTAAAGGGTGGAAAAAAGTATTTGGGAAATGGAAGTTTTTCACAGAGATTCGGATCAGTTCATTTTTTAGTCGGACCAGTTCGTTTTTTATTCGGATTTGATCATTTTCTTTTTCAGTTGGACCAGTCCGGTCTGCTGCAGTTTTCTGCTATAGTTTTTAGTTCTCATCTAGAATAATCATGAGCCTTTCTAATCTGAAAGTACGAGTTTATGGTGAAGTATAATAAGAGTTAGTTTAATAAAATCGTAGGCCAAGGCTGGGTTTAAGATTGGGCCTAAGAGGGGGAAACTATGGGATAAACTTAGCTAGTATTAAATCGGGAAACAAACTCACTTCAATAATTCGAGACTCAGAGATTTGAGAGAAGTGATGACTTAGATCAGTAGGGTATAGGGACCTCACCTACTGTTATGAAGAGTGAACTTAAAGACACCCTTCGAGTGATGAGAAATACTCGGGAGCATTTGTTAAAGAATTAAACTTTGTATTATTATTACATAGATTTTTCGGGATAAAAATACTACGTATGGAACATGTGAAATGAGTTTATAGGTTGTGTGAATACCTATTGTATGTTGATTATGTGTATGACATACCTAGACGCTTGCTATCGGGGGAGGTTTTGAAAATTATAGAGGACAATCTTATCTTGATGAGCCTTCGAGGGGATTTTAGATTTGGTACCTCAGAACATAGTACATAAGTTGGATTGCCATTTGTGAGAACGATGGTATTGAACGGTCATTTGGGTGCGTAGGTATGTGCGTAGCCCAAAGGCCTAGTACTATGTTCGCCTCCAATATGTATTATTTGTTTATGTGGTTCGTGGGAGATTTCTGAACGGACAGTCCTTGTTTGAGTATGAGATGTACCTGGACGTGATAGCAGAGTATGCAGTGCATCGCGGTGTAGCCTTGGGGTATTATATTAGTATATGTATATAATAGTGTTGTGTATATATGTATACTTGTGATAATGTCTACCATGTGATAATTGTAGATAATTAAGATAATAAAATCGTAAGTACCTTAAGTTGTGAGTACTTAACTTTATTGTGATAACACTTAATCGAGATAATAAAGTTGAAACATTTAATACAAGTATTGGGAATACGGGATTACTACTGCTAGACATAATTAGCAAGAAAAGTCTATGACCTAGTTAGAAGTGATATCGATCGCTATATCGAATTAGATGTACGTTAGGCGTGCACAATAGTTGAGAGGTGATAATCTCAAGGAAGAGTTCGAAAAGCTATCATGCACATAATACTTGCTTTATTGCAAATTTTAAATACTTACTAAAAATATATTTTTACAACTCGGGCTCTGACCTGTCTCTTGCATACTCTCCACTCTTGTCCAGCCTCAGGGATGCTAGGCTTAGACAGTCAGACTTTTTGACATGCTGTAGAAGTTATGGGAGAAGCAGGTCCTCATGCTTAGACATCTCAACTCTCGTTTCATTTAGTTCCCTTTAAACATTTTATTTAGGGCATGTGTCGCCTATCCTCAGTTATTTTATTGGAGAGATTGTACTTCCTTCATTTCGGTATTTATTATTTAGTAGGATTCAGTATATTAGTTTATGGTTTGAGATTTTGAACGGGAATGTCTTTATCCAGTCTTTTTATTTTAGTAGTTGATTGATATCTAGTATTTATTTTATTCATATGTATGGAAAATGGTTTGTGTCTTAATAATTGGAATTTATTAATGGATTATTTGGGTATAACTTAAAATGGAAAAAATTTTGACACTAGTTTAATTAGTTATTAGGTGATTAATAAGGTTAAATGTTGCCGACAGTGATGCTAAGAATGAACCAACCGAACATTCTGTTTTAAATTTAATAAAGGACTGATCACCCAGTTTTTAATTGGGTGGGGTATCACATGTGGTATCAGAGCATCAGGTTCTAGAGTCTTTTAGGATCTATACATCTTATTATGGTTTCAGCTTAGCGTTCTTTGATATAGCGCCCTATCTTTAGGATTGTTGCATTCTTGATTATGTGATTCGTCTTTAGCTATTTGAGATTTAATAATTGTGGACTTATAAATTCCTTTTCGTTTCAGATGCCTCCCAGATGTGCATCGAGGGCCAAAAATTCCCAACTCGAGCCCCAGCCAGCCCAGGCTCAAGGTACTATGAATGCTGTAGAGGTCGCTGCCATAGTTGCTCAGGCAGTCAATGCAATGCTAGCATTCGTATAGCTGGCTCCACCACAGGTACATGCAGTGGCGCTAGCTCCAGTACATTCGTTCCCTTATGATTGAGAGCGAGTCAGAGATGCCTTCCAAAAGGCACACCCCTAGAGTTCTAGGGGAGCTAGATGTGGTTGTAGAGATCCATTGGAAAAAAGACATCCAGTGGCACTTGAGGATGTAGGAGTGAAAGAAGGTGCAGAGGCAGATACTAGCTACCTTCCAGGTAGTTGGGGTAGCGCTTCAGTGGTGGGAGTCCACTACTAGTGCAGAGGAGCGCAATGTGATGTCTATACAGGACTTCTGGGTGTAGTTTGACCGCAAATATTTCCCCTCCGTCGTTCAGACTGAGATGAGGAGGAAACTATTGGACCTCACCCAAAAGGGGAAAACTGTATCCGAGTATGAAGAGGAGTTTACTAGACTAGTAAACTTAGTACCAGTTGAGGTTCCTACTGAGGAGAAAAAGATTCAGATGTTCATGGATGGCTTGACCTAGAGGATACAAAAGCATCTTATGGGTAATCTTTCATTGCAGTCTTATACAGATGCACTCAATGCTGTGCTACTACGCTAGCATGATCACCACTTCCTTGTTAAAGGGGAAAGAAGGTAGGTGAGTCAAGCCAGCAGGATATGTTGTAGGATATGTTGTAGATGTGTGTCCTTGACTTTAGAGGAGGTTGGGAGCAGTATCTTCCATTTGTGGAGTTCGCGTACAACACTCCTACCAGTTTACGATTGGCATGGCCGCATTTGAGTCATTATATGATAGACCATGTCATTCGCCTGCTTATTGGATAGAGGAGGGGATAACAAATTACTAGGGCCAGAGGTGCTTTCAGGAGACTACGACCAGAATATAGATGATTCAGAGTCGTATACGAGTAGCTCAGGACAGGCAAAAAAGCTACGCCTATGCCAAGGAGTTCTTTAGAGAGTTTATTGTAGGGGACCAGGTATTGTTATGAGTATCTCCTATGAAGGGGATAATGCAATTTGGGAAGAAAGGGAAATTAGAACCGATGTATGTTGGGCCATTTCCTATCATTGAGAGGATCAGACAAATGGCATATAGATTGGGATTACACTAGCACTTGCATCGAATACATGACGTGTTCCATATTTCTTCTCTTCGATGATATCTTCGGGATGAGTTAGCCTACACTCACATTGGGATGGAGGAGGTGGAATTACAACCAAATAGTTCATATGAGGAGAGACAGGTGTCTATCCTAGATCATAGTGTGAGGAGACTGAGGTTGAAAGTAGTGCCACTTGTGCGTGTTCAATGGGAGCACCGCGATGTCGAGGAGTCTACTTGGGAGCGCAAGGATGATATGGGCGAGAAGTATCCAGATCTATTATTGACATGTATACTTTTACTTTCCAAATTTCGGGACGAAATTCCGTTGTAAGGGGGGAAGCATGTAACACCCCGTATTTTTATGATTTTTAAATAAAGGATTAATTGAATTTAATTTGAGAAATAATTAAGAATTAATCCGAATTAAAATAAATATTAACTAGAGAGTTAAGGGTTAGTATTTATTGATGTGTATTATATTGAATATTACTGAGCGAATAAAGTAATATGTGATTATGAAATTAATATAATTGTCGCGATTGAAAAATACGACAGTTATGGTAATTAAGTCGGGACGCGCATGTGAGTCGTGTCAAGACTAATTGAAAGGAATTAAGAAGTAAACTATTTTTCAGTAATCGAAATGGTCATTTAGAGTGCGTCAATGTGTCGGGAAGGGTCGGGATAGTCAGAAAAGTTTACCTAGGGGTTTTGTTTGAATGCCGGGAGGGCGTTTCGGTAATTTCCATTCTTGGACATTTTAAACCTACGAAAAGTAGAGGAAGAATATATCATCTACGTGACTCCAATTAGGGTGATTATTCAAGGGAGAGCCACAGAGGGTGAGGGATAACCAATTTCAAGGAATTAAGACCTAGAACCACCACCTTGCAACACCGAGACCACCACCGTGAAGATCGGAGAATGAGGAACACACCCATACCATCTACATTACCGGATCAGACCGTCAAAATCAAGGTAAGTGTTTATTACTTGCTTCATGTTAGCAATAATTGAGCTCATGTTAGCATAGGGATCAAACACATGATTACAATTGAATTTGGTGAAGTTTAAGAATTAAAATCGTAGATTTAAAGTTATTTTTGGTGAAGAATTGAATACCTATGAAAGTAGAATAGGAATCCCAAAATTATATGTTGTGCCTGAGAAACGAATCTGGGTTTTATTATGTGGTCAACTCTTAAATTGACGATTTAGCGTTTGTTGATTAGAAATTGGGGATTTCATGAATTTTTGATGTATTATAAAGATTTAATGATTCTAGGTTTCTAGAAATCATCTAAACATGTTAGGATATCAAATAGGTTTGCTGATTTGGTGTTTGGGACTGAACAGTAGAGGTTCTAGGGTTGTAAATGGTGGGAAAACGTATTTAGGAAATAGCAATTTTTCACAAAGATTCGGATCGATTCGTTTTTCAGTCGAACCGGCCCATTTTTTAGTCGGTTCGATTTGTTTTCTTTTTCAGTCGGACCGGTCAGGCCTGTTGTAGTTTTCTGCTACAGTTTTCAGTTCTCATCTAGAATACTCACGAACCTTTCTAATATTAAAGTACGAGTTTATGGTGAAGTATAATGAGAGTTAGTTTAATCAAACCGTAGGCCAAGGTTGGGTTTAGGATTGGGCCTAAGAGGGGGAAACTATGGGCTAAAATTAGTTATTATTAAATCGGGAAAAACACTTACTTCAAAGAATAATTCGGGACTCAGAGATTTGAGAGAAGTGATGACTTAGATCAGTCGGGTACAGGGACCTCACCTACTGTTATGAAGCGTGAACTTAAAGATACCCTTCGAGTGATGAGAAATACTCGGGAGCATTCGTTAAAGAATTAAACTATGTATTACTATTACGAAGATTATTTAGGATAAAAATACTACATATGGAACATGTGAAATAATTTTATAGGTTATGTGAATACCTATTGTATGTTGATTATGTGTATGACATACTTAGCTACTTGCTATTGCGGGAGGTTTTGAAAATGCTAGCGGATAGTCTTATCCTGATGAGCCTTCGGGGGGATTTTAGATTTGGTACCTCAGAACATAGTACGTCGGTTGGATTTCCATTTGAAAGAACGATGGTATTGAACAGTCATTTGGGTGCGTAGGTATGTGCATATCCCAAAGGCTTAGGACTATGTTCGCCTCCAATATGTGTGATTTGTTTATGTGGTTCGAAGGAGATTTCCAAACCGACACTCCTTGTTTGAGTACAAGATGTACCTAGACTAGATAGCAGAGTATGCATTACACCGCGGTGTATCCTTGGGGTGCGATATTAATATATGTATATAATAGTGTTATGTATATTTGTATACTTGTGATATTGTCTAGCATGTGATATTTGTAGATAATTAAGATAATCAAATATTAAGTACCTTAAGTTGTGAATACTTAACTGTATTGTGATAACACTTAATTGAAATAATAAAGTTGAAACATTTAATACAAGGATTGATAATACGGGATTACTACTACGAGACATAATTAGTAGGAACAGTTTATGGCTTAGTTAGAAGTGATATCGATAGCTAGATCGAATTAGATGTACGTTAGGCGTGCATAATAGTTGAGAGGTGATAATCTCAAGGAAGAGTTCGAAAAGCTATCATGCACATAATACTTGCTTTATTGCAAATTTTAAATACTTGCTAAAAAATATTTTTACAACTCGGGCTCTGACCCATCTCTTGCATACTCTCCTCTCTTGGTCTATTTATATCAGGTGTCGAGCCACAAGGATGCCAGGCTTAGACAGCCAGAATTTTTGATGTGTTGTAGCACTTGTGGGAGCTGTAGGTCCTCATGATTAGACGTCTCCACTCTTGTTTCATTTAGTTCCCTTTAGACATTTTATTTAGGGCATGTGTCGCCTATCCTCAGTTATTTTATTTGATAGATTATACTTCCTTCATTTTAGTATTTAGTATTTAGTTGGATTCAGTATATTAGTTTATGGTTTGAGACTTTGAACTGGAATGTCTTTATCCAGTCTTTTTATTTTAGTAGTTAATTCATATCCAATATTTATTTTATTCATGTGTATGGTAAATGGTTTGTGTCTCAATAATTGGAATTTGTTAATAGGTTATTTGGGTATAACTTAAAAGGGAAATTTTTTTGACACTAGCTTAATTATTTATTAGGTGATTAATAAGGTTAAATGTTTTCGACAGTGATGTTAAGAATGAACCAACCGAACATTATGTTTTAAAGATGATCACCCGATATTTAATTGGGCGGGGTCTCACAGATTCCAAGATCAAAGATGAGGAATATGGATTTTCACTGGAAGTGGGAATTGATAATGAGACCAAAGTTTCCAACTTTAATGGTAATATATACAAAGATGCTTATTGCAGTCGTGTGTCAAATGATCATATTTTTTAAGAAGACTATGTAGTTGATCCTTTTGGGGGGTGAAAGCTCTAAAGTTAATTCTGTTAGTGAAGACTCAAAAGTTCTTTTCCATCCCAATAATTTAGTAGATGAATCTCAAGAAGCACATGATATTGGTAAGCTAAGCAGGTTAGGAAAAAGTATTATTGTGGATAAAGTGAGGGATATCATTCATCATTTTGTATTAGGGGACTACTCTACCATGGACAAAAATAATATACAACTACAGGATGAGTTCATATAAAAATTTTGGAGTGTTAGGTATCAAACCCATGAAAGAGTAATAGAGATAATTGGTGATAAAAATTTAAATGGTACTATGCCAATCAGTATAGCAATTTGGATTGAACTATCTATTTCCAATTGGATTTTCTTACAGAATGGTGCAAGCCCATCAGGGCAGTGATGATTAGGAAGATTTTCAAAAAAAAATTCATATTGTGTTTGATCCCGAGGGACCTAATTATTTCTT